>CM028131.1:172042500-173292500 GCA_016271365.2 Neoceratodus forsteri | reverse complement strand
GTTGAGATGTGGTTTCTTGAACATAAGCTGGTTCTAAACCACAAAAAAACTAAATCCATGTTCTTCTCTAACCCGAAAAACAAGAAACGGCAAGTCCCACTCACCATTAATACATACCTGGGAAAAACCCTTGAACAGGTGCCAATTTTCATATATCTTGGAATCAACTTTGATCAAGGCCTAACCTTTGCAACTCACATTGATAGTATAGCAAAAACTATTAATCAGTGAATTGGGATTCTGTATAGGAACCGACAGCTTCTTACCCATTCTGCACTGAGGACTGCCATCCAATCTTCTATCATCTCAGTCGTTGACTATGGCTTAGTTATATACAGATCTGCCACTACTACAGCACTTAGTCGCATTACAACATCCTAAATAAGGCCTGTCGGCTGCTCACTGGTGCACATCGATGTACCCACAATGTGAACTCTATGCTGACTCAGGTTGGTTGCAACTCTCACAGATAAAGTACCTTACCTGCCTGATGGTAAAAAAATCCACTCTGGGCCTCACTCCACCCTGTATCCAAGACCTGTTATGCCCGAGTGCTAGCACCCATTTTACCAGAAGATCAGAACACCAGCCTCTCCAAGTCCCCCGATGCCGGCCTTCTCAGGGACAAAGATCATTTGCCTATCGTGCCCCCAGCTGGCTAAATGCCCTCAGCACTCATATTACTGCCTCCACCTCTCTAGGTATTTTCAAACCAAGGCTTTTCTCTCACCTTGCCACCTCCAGCTCCTGTGACTGCCCTGATTAAACCTCCTATTTTCTCACTACCCACCCTGTTCCGTTATCTGACACAGACATGTTTGGGAAACCTTTTCTCCTGCTATTGTCTGCTCCCCACACCTTTCACTTAACCTCTCTGTTCTGGACTTTTTCCCTATTTGTTTCTCCTAATCTGGCATGACCTCTTTCTTGTAATAATAATGTGATTATTGATATCTCATGTCCTTTCGCACAAGTGATTTGATATGTATTTGTACATGTTTTATTGCTCTTGACACAACACAAATTGTTGTGTTATCTATGTAACCTTTTGTACTGTACCTAATTGACGTGGAACCTTTGTAAAAGAGCCTCTGGCTCAAAGGTAGTAATTCCTAGAACAATAAACTAAACTAGTGGCATCCAACACCCCCAAATAATATGCATTTTTTTAATAGAGCTATCCTTGGTGTCTACTTGCACCCAGTACCCTTAGAAAACACATTTGTTGTTAACAGAGCTCTCCTTGGTGCCTAGAGGCACCCAGCACCCCTAGATAACATGTTTTTTGTTAATGGAGCAATCTCTGGTGTCTAGTGGCACCCATCACATTCAGATAACACGTTTTTTGTTAATAGAACTATTCCTGCTGTCTAATTGCATGCAGCACCCTTATATAACATGCTTTTCTTTAATAGAGCTATTCCTTATGTCTAGTTGCACCCAGCACTGTCAGATAACACATTGTTTGTTAATAGAACTATTTCTGGTGTCTAGTGGCACCCAGCACTCTCAGATACCATGTTTTTTGTTAGTATACCTATGCCTATTATCTAGTGGCACCCAACACCCTCAGATAACATGTTTGTTAGCAGAGCTATCACTGCTGTCTAGTGGTACCCAGCACCCCCAAATAACATGTGTTTTGTTAATAGAGCCATCCCTGATTTCTAGTTGCACCCAGCACCACCAAATAATATGTGTTTTGTTAATAGAGCTATCCCTGTTGTCTAGTTGCACCCAGCACCCTCAGATAACATGTATATTGTTAATAGAACTATCCCTAGAAACATAGAAACATAGAATTTGACAGCAGATGAAGACCACTTGGCCCACCCAGTCTGCCCATTTCCCTACCTACTGGATAAGCTGCAGATCCTAGTTAACCAGCAGCCTACTTCTTCCTACCCCCAACCCCCAGAATTGCCTTATGACTATCCCATGCATGCTTGAATTCCACCACTGATTTTGACTCCACAACCTCCTCCGGAAGGCAGTTCCATGCACCCACAACCCTCTCTGTGAAAAAATACTTCCTTAAATTACCTCTGAGCTGCCCCCCTCTATCTTCAAATTGTGCCCTCTTGTTCTTGCACACCTCTTTTTTTGAAAGATGCTACCCTCTTGGACTTTGTTAATTCCCTTGAGGTACTTGAAAGTTTCTATCATGTCCCCCCTCTCCCTCCTTTCCTCGAGGTTATACATATTCAGCTCCTTAAGTCTCTCTTCATATGTCTTCCGGTGCAGACCCTGCACCATTTTAGTTGCCCTCCTCTGGACAGCTTCCATCCTGTCTATGTCTTTGCGGAGATTGGGTCTCCAGAACTGCACACAGTACTCAGATGGGGTCTCACCAGCTGTCTGTACAGAGGATAATAACTTCCTGTTTTCTACTGGTGATGCCTCTCCCTATGCATCCCAGTATCCCCCAACCCTCCTTGCTGCCTCTCACATTGCTTGCCCATCTTTAGGTCATCTGATATGACTACCCCCAGGTTCATTTCCATTTTTGTTGTTGTTAGTATCTCACCCCGCATTGTGTACTCTTCCCCTGGGTTTTTGTCTCCGCCTCCTGGGTCTGTGTGGTGGCTGCTTGTGTTTGTCTGTGTCTGTAGCTTAGTTTTTGTGGATTTACATGGTTTTCTGGTTGGAGTAACTACCCCATTCTTGCTCATTACATCCTTGAAAGTCTCCTGGACTGGATTTCTACAAAGCATCATTACCAGGTATCTGCATTTTTCATTTTAAAATCATTTTAAAATCAACTTGTTGGAAGGTGTCCCAAGCAAAACATAAGTGAAGCAAGGAAGTCTGACAAATTCAGTGACACTGGGCTCTTGAATCCACATTTTCGTCTGACCTGACCCATGATCTGTAGTTGGCTTTTCAAGACCTCTTTGAATGACAAAGACGCATACAGACAAAAGATTTCACATCCTGCATATGTACAGGCAGAGTTCATCCCTTTCAGAATTCTAACACATTCTATGACTGTGGACCTCAGCTGTTGATTATTTCTTTTAGCTTTTGACTTAACCACCAGGTATCAAACATTTTGAATTGAAAGCAACTCTTAATGTACTTGTCTCTAAGGGCTATCTATCCAACAACCATTTTGAAAAATCAAATGAAACTTTTGGCCTGTTCTCAAAACCACTGCAACTGTGCCTTTACAGCTCCTTGCTATTACTAACTGGTCACTACCTCGTGCATCATCCTTATGGAAAAGGAACCTGTTAAAAAAAGGGCCCTGCTGCCCCACAGAAGCAACGCTAAACCCCTTTTAAAACATCTAATACTGCTGCTGCTGCTGCTGTTGCTCCTCTCAGGCAACATTCACCCTAACCCCGGCCCACCACAACTTGGCCACAAGGTTAACAGCAGTGCAGGGTCACTCTCCTTGGCAAGCATTAACACCTGCAGACTTCTCTCCAAACTTGATACCCTCTCTGCCTGGGTATCCCAGCACAATCCAGACATCCTATCAGTGCTGGAAACATGGCTGTCTCTGAAAATACCTGACTCCGCAATAGCAGTTCCCGGATATGTAGTTTTCAGATGGGACAGACTTACCAAGAAAGGAGGAGGCTGTGCCCTCTACCTTAAAGAGTCCCTCATGGGTCATGTTATGCCCGTGCCCATCCCTGGAAATGACATCCAAATTCCTTGCTGCCAAAGTACTTCTCAGAACTCATAACAAGATCCTTGATAACAAGCTAGCAGTGGAACCAGTGAACCAGAGGAGTGGCTATCTCTGCAAAGCGGTGTGCAAAAGATGGAGATTAGTGTCCAAAAGGTGGATAAGCAGAAAAGGGGCAAAATTCAGCAGAAGGGCAGACAGCAAGGAGAACCAGGGATAAATGACAACCAAGGAAGGGGCTGGAGTAGATCAGTGAAGCAGACTAGGGAGGTCAAATCATGGAAAGCCATGTGTTCCAAATGCCAGGAGCCTTAGCAACAAGATTGAAGATCTGGAGGGCTGTCATGGTACAGTCAGACCTGGACATTGTGGCCATCACTAAAACCTGGTGTAATGATAACCATGACGGGAGATGGCCATACCTGGCTACAACATATTCAGAAGAGACAGAGCAGGCAGGAAGGGAGGAGGTGGCACTGTATGTGAAAAATGACATAAGGGCCACAGAGATCCAGGAGGAACAAAATGGGAGAGATACTGTGGGTTAGCTGGAAAGGAAAATGGGGCCAGCCATCCGCGAAGTGTGGTCTATAGACCACCAGCCAGGAGGAAGAAACAGATAGGAGTTGATGCTAGCCATCCAAGGATGGCAGACAAGGGTGAGGTAGTACTGTTTAGAGACTTCAATATTCCAGACGTGGACTGGAGCATCCAGCAGCAGCATCAACTAGGAGCAGATTTATCCTGGACTCCTTCAGGTGCCTTCCTCAAGCAACTGGTCATGGAACCAACTCGGCAGAAGGCAATACTGGACCTTGTGCTCACAAACAGGAGAGTGTGATGGGGTAACAGGTGGGGAGCACCTGGGTAACAGTGACCACCAGTCATTGTGGTTTGAAATCACAGAAAGAGCAGAACCAAACCACACAAAACACGTATCCTGGATTTTAGGGGCAGACTTTGGGAAAATGGGGAAATACTTGAAAGAGGCATTAAGGGAATGGGACAGGAATCAGGGGTTGAGGAACAGTGGGCAGTATTTAAAATGGGGATTATAAGAACAACAGAATTATGCATTAAGCAGGTTAGCAAGAGGAAAGGAAGAGGAGACCATTATGGTTTTCAAAGAGGTAGCAAAAGAGAAAGCCAAAAGATAGCATTCAGGCAATACAAAAGACACAGGCAGAAGGGGATAGGGAGAAGTACCAGGAGAAACAAAGGGAGGCAGGGAAGTCAGTAAGGAAGCCAAAACTCAGACAGAAGAACACATTGCAAAATCAGTGGTTAAAGGGGACAAACCTTTACAGGTACATAAGTGAAAAAGAAAGACAAAGGGAGGGATAGTGAGACTGAAGGGGAGGATGGGAGTCGAGGAGGATGACAACAGTAAAGCTGACATACTGAACAGGTATTTCTGCTCAGTCTTTACTGAGGAAGAGGGGTAATGGGTCTGAAGGAGTACAAGGGGTGAGAATGGTGCAGAAATGGACACAAGTCCCTTTACACGAGAAAGGGTCCTGAAGAACTGGAAGTAATAAGAGTTGACAAAGCAATGGGGCCAGATGGGGTGCACCCCAGGGTCCTTAAAGAACTAAGAGGTGGTGGCTGGAACTCTGCTATCCTGTTTAGCCAATCACTGGAAACAGGGGAGTACCCAAAGACTGGAGGACAGCAGATGTAGTCCCCTTATACAAAAGCGGGAACAAAGAGGAAGCAGGGAACTACAGACCAGTCAGCCTCACTTCGGTAGTGGGAAAGATCATGGAAGCACTTCTGAAGGAGAGATTGGTGGAACATCTGGTTGTCAATGGACTACAGGACCCAAGGCAGCACAGTTTCACCAGGGGGAGGTCATGTCAGACCAATCTCATTGAATTTTTTGACTGGGTGACTAGGGAGGTGGATCAGGGGAGGGCAGTGGACATGGCCTATCTGGACTTCAGCAAGGCCTTTGACACTGTGCCACAGAAGACTATTACACAAACTGGGGAATATGGGTGTGGGCAGGACAGTAGTGTGGTGGGTAGGTAACTGGCTGGGTGGCAGGACACAGAGGGTGGTGGTAATGGCTGTCACTCCACAGAGGGAAGAGTGACCAGTGGGGTACCACAGGGATCAGTGCTGGGACGGTTCTATTCAACATCTTCATCAGTGACATTAGCGCGGATCTAGAAGGCAGAATTTCACTGTTCGCTGATGACACAAAGCTCTGTAACAGAGTAGACACACCAGAGGGTGTAGACAGAATGAAGGGACCTGCAGAAACTTGAAGAATGGTCAAGGGTTTGGCAATTGAAATTAAATGCAAAGAAGTGCAAGATAATGCATATGGGGCACAAAACCCCTGGCACAATATATCAGTTGGGGGTGAGGATATAGCATGCACCAAGCAGAAAGGGATCTTGGGGTTGTCATCTCTGATGACCTCAAGGTGAGAAACAGTGTGACAAGGCATCAGGTAAAGCAAATAGGATGCTGGGATGTATAGCAGGGGCATCACCAGCAGGAAAAGGGAGGTCATAATTCCGCTATACAAGACACTAGTGAGGCCCCACCTGGAGTACAGTGTACAGTTCTGGGACCATGCCTCACGTAAGGACATAGACAGGGTAGAGAAGGTTCAGAGGAGGCAACAAAGATGGTGCATGGATTGCATCACAAGTCCTATGAAGACAGGTTGAAGGAACTGAACATGTACTCCCTGGAGGAGAGGAGGGAGAGAGGGGATATGATAGAGGCATACAAGTATCTTACAGGGAGAAACAGAGTGCAGGAAAACACTATTTTTAAGCGAGAAAGATGTTCCAGGGCTAGAAGGCATGGGATGAAGTTGGAGGGAGGACGATTCAGAGGAAACATGAGAAAGAATTTCTTCACAGAACGGGTGGTGGATAAGTGGAACACCCTGCCAGAGGAAGTGGTGGGGGCTGAAACAATCACGGGATTTAAGAATGCATGGGATAGACATAAAGGAATTCTAGAGGTCAGGGGTAAGGGGAAACAGACTTCTAGGAAAACAAACTGAACTTACAAGCTCAAATGGGCAGACTGGGTGGGCCATAGGCCCTTATCTGCCGACACTGTGTATGTATCTATGTATCCTGACTGTTGTCTCTGTCTATATACCACCCAAGCTGAGCAATCTGGGCTTTCACTCCCTCCTTGACTGTATCAACTCCCTGGATCAGAATACAGAAGTTATCCTACTTGGTGATTTCAACATCAACTGGCTGGCCTCCAGCTCGAATAGCTATAAGGATGCCCTAGCTGCTGCTAACTTCTCACAAATGGTCAAATCACCTTCTAGAGTAAACTACAGAACAGGGACCTGTACACTTCTAGACTGGGTGCTAACTAATCGTCCAGAGCACATCTCCGAAGCAACAGTCCTCCCAGACTCCTTAAGTGATCATTCCCCTATCATGTGTATCTGGACCAACAAATACACCAAACTCCCCCCCAAAAAAACTATTAACAGGAGAATACTGACCCCCAGTCATCTTGAGTCACTTAAAACACTCCTTCGTGAACATGACTGGTCACCAATTGATATAGCCCCCGATGTAGACACAGCACTTGAATACCTTATCACCTGTTTCAACTCAGCCTGCGATGTTCATGCTCCGTTCAAGAAGCATAAGATCAATGGTGTCAATAACCCATGGATGACACTAGGACTCCTTACACAAATGAAATCTCGAGACCAGCTCTGGTATTGTGCTAAGGCTACTGGCACCCAGACTGATATCCAGGCCTACAAAACAGCAAGAAATGCATGTACCAGAGCAATCCGCCATGAGAAGGCTAACTATTACAGGAACGCTTAGCAGCAGCACCTGAATGACGGGAGTAAATTCTGGCATAACCTTGCTGAAGTGACTGGAAAGGATCCTAAAACAACACCCATAATGTTGAACATAGATGGTACCATCACTCTTGACCATGTAATCATTGCCAACGCATTTAACATCACTTTCGCTGACCTTAGTCATGTGCTACCCCCTAACTTTTTTGATTCCACCACAGTCAACCCAGCTCCTGTTAGTTCAGGTTTGCCACCATTCCAAAGCAATCCCAGAAAGCCTAGCTAAAAAACATATTCTGAAAGTACTTGGAAAGTCTAGGGTCAGTGGCGATTCACTGGATATGAAACTTCTCGCCCTCACCATTGACGAAGTCCTGCTCCCACTAACCAAAATCCTCAACCGTTCCCTCATGCTCTCCCAGTTCCCCCAAAAATGGAAACTGGCAGTGGTGACTCCAGTCCATAAAAGTGGTGACAAGACTCTCACGAACAACTACAGGCCTATATCCATCCTCCCTCCTCTATCCAAAGCCTTGGAACGGATGATGGCTGATCAACTTACAGAGTACCTTGTAAATACAGCCTGCAATGTTCCCAGCAGCATGGCTTCCACAAAGGGCACAGCACTACCACGGCACTCCCGAATTCACCACACATATCCATCATGTACCCTGATCAGGGCCAGTTGGTCGGTGCCTCTTTATTGACCTGACTAAGGCATTTGACACTGTCAATCACTCCATTCTCCTCAAACAATTATCCCTCCTTGGTCTTTCAAGTGAAACTACCCTGGGGTTTCAAAGCTACCTCAGTAACCGGACCCAACAGGTCAGGACTGGTGAATTCTTCTCGTCATCTCTACCAATCCACTCTGGAGTACCCCAAGGTTCTATCCTGGGTCCTTTGTTATTCAGCATATTCCTGAACAATCTCCCTGCCTCCTGCTATGACAGAATGTTACTGTATGCAGATGATGCAGTAATCTTCACTTGCAACACCGACCCCACCTCCCTTCAGTCTCAACTACAGAAAAGTTTCACAGAAGTGTAAGACTGGTTTTGCTCACATAAACTCATCCTTAACCACAAAAAAACTAAAACAATGTTGTTCCATGGAACCTACAAGTACAAGGACCATGACCTCATAATTAACATCCATGAAGGCGTCACTCTTGAGCAGGTGGATATGTTTAAATATCTGGGCCTGACCCTTGACTGCTCCCTCTCATATACCAAACACATTGACAATATCGCTAAAACTGTAGACATTCGGGAATAGCTACTAACAAGCATAAACATTGCCTAACAGCTGAAGCCTTGAACCTCACTATCCAGAGCTCTGTTATCTCAACTATTGACTATGGGCTCATTATCTATGGATCTGCTACTGATACTGCACTCACCGGCACATAGCTGTGGCCCATAATAAAGGCATGTAAGACTCCTTATTTCAGCTGCCAGCTTTTCTCACACGTGTGACATTCTACGGCAGGCTAACTGGCTCCAGCTATCCGGCAGACTAAAGTACCAGACCTGCATCCTGGCTAAGAAAGATATCACTGGCCTTGTGCCCTGGGTCAATCAATATTGACCCCGCCAGTGTGTCCGCCGCCTAACTAGAAGATCGGACAGTCTAACCTTTACAATACCTCGCTGTTGGACCTCTCAAGCTCAGCGTTCTTACCTTGTCAGAGCCTCCACCTGGTTCAACTTGCTACCTACAGAAATCTCCAACATTGCCATGACTGGTGCTTTTAAGTGTAAACTGCGTCAACATCTCGTGGCTAGTGCCTTCTGTGATTGCTTCTTATAATCCCCTCCAGGCAGACTACACTCAAGCATCCCTTCTCACTGCCTCAGCTCCTCCACCTCCTCTCCTATACCCCCATTGCTGGGTATAGGATGAATCTGTCTCCTTTTCATCCCACCCTTTCCTCCTCCCTTGCTGTTTCCCATCTACCACATACCCAACGCAATGCCCTTCCCATTTCTCCCCTCCTGCCTCTCTCTCTCCCATACCACTCCTCACCACCACTCTTCTTTCTCTTTTCCACTAACACACTCTAACAAAGCTTCACTAAGCTGCCTATGACTTTGTACTGTATAATTAACTCACAACTTGCAATTCCTTGGCGATGCCCTCTGGCTGCTATTATTGTAACCTTATGTGTCTTTTTTTTTTTTTTGTAAGTTCCATTGTAATGATCATGTTATGTTTTGTACCTTATTGTCTTGACGTGGAACCTTTGTAAAAGAGCCCTCGGCTCAAAGGTGTCATCCGAAATACAAATAAATAAATAAAATAAATAAATAAATAAATAAGGTGCATTACCTTGCACTTCTTAGCATTGAATCTAAGCTGCCATACATTTGACCATTCCTCTAACCTTGCCAAGTCCCTTCTCATCCTTTCCACCCCACCCTGTGCATCAACTCTGTTTCAGATCTTAGAGTCATCTGCAAAGAGACATACTTTTCCTTCCAGTCCTTCTGCAATGTCGCTTATAAAGACATTGAAGAGGACCGGTCCTAATACTGAACCCTGCGGTACCCCACTAGTAACCCCCCTTTTTTCAGAGTGGACTCCATTTACTATTACTCTCTGTGTCCTATTCTCCAGCCAATTCTTTACCCAGGCTGTCATCTTGGGACCCACTCCCAGGCTGGCTAACTTGGTGTCTGGTGTCTACTGGCACCCAGCATACTCAGATAACACATTTCTGTTAATAGAGCCATCCCTGGTGTCTTGTTGCACCCAGCACCCCTACATAAAACATGTTTTGTTAATAGAGCTATTCCTGGTGACTAGTTGCACCCAACACCCTCAGATAACACATTTCTTGTTAATAGAGCTATCCCTGGTGTCTAGTGGCAACCAGCAACCTCAAATAACATATTCTTTGCTAATAGATCTATTCCTATTGCCTAGTGGCACCCTGCACCCTCTGATAACATGATTTTTGTTAATAGAGCTATCGCTGGTGTCTAGTGGCTTCCAACACCCCCTAATAACATGTGTTGTGTTAATAGAGCTATCGCTGGTGTCTAGTTGCACCCAGTTCCCTCAGATAACACGTTTGTTTTTAATAGAGATCTCCCTGGTGTCTAGTGGCACCCAGCACCCCTAGATAACATGTTTTTTGTTAATAGAGCTATCCCTGGTGTCTAGTGGCACCCATCACACTCAGATAACATGTTTTTTGTTAAAAGAACTATTTCTGGTGTCTAATTGCACCCAGCACCCTCATATTACATGTTTTTCTTTAATAGAGCTATCTCTGGTGTCTAGTTGCACCCAGCACCCACAGATACCATGTTTTTTTCACTAGACCTATGCCTATTATCTAGTGGCACCCAGCATACTCAAATAACATGTTTTTGTTAGTAGAGCTTTCCCTGGTATCTAGTGGCACCCAGCACCCCCAAATAACATGCGTTTTGTTAATACAGCCATCCGTGGTGTCTAGTTGCACCCAGCATCATCAGATAGCAATTGTTTTTGTTAATAGAGGCTATCCTGCTGTCTAGTTGCACCCAGCACCCTTAACATAACATGTTTTTAGTTAATACAGCTATTTCCTGTGTCTAGTTGCACCCAGCACCCTCAGATAACTCAATTTTTGATAAAAGAGCTATCCCAGGTGTCTAGTTTCATTCAGCACCATCAGATAGCATGTTTTTTTGTTAATATAACTATCCCTGGTATCTAGTTGCACCAGCATGTTCAGATATCACATTTTCGGTTAATAGAGCTCTTCCTGGTGTCTAGTTGCACTCAGCACCCCCAGATAACACGTGTTTTCTTAATAGAGCTATCCGTGGTGACTAGTGGCACCCATCACCCTCAGATAACATATTTTTTGTTAATAGAGCTATTCCTCGTGTCTAGTGGCACCCAGCATCACCAAATAACATGTGTTTTGTTACTAGAGCCATATGTGTTGTTTAGTGGCACCCTCCACCCCCAATCACCTGTTTCTTGTTAATAGAGCCATCTCTGTGTCTTGTTGCACCCAGCACCCATACACAAAATGTATTTTGTTAATAGAGCTATTCCTGGTGACTAGTGGTACCCAACACTCTCAGATAACACATTTCTTGTTCATAGAGCTATCCCTGGTGTCTTGTGGCAACCAGTAACCTCAGATAACATATCCTTTGCTACTAGAACTATTCCTATTGACTAGTGGCACCCTGCACCCTCTGATAACATGATTTTTGTTAATAGAACAATCCCTAGTGTCTAGTTGCACCCAGCACCCCTAGATAACTTTTTTTGTTAATAGAACTATCCTTGGTGAATAGTGGCACCCATCACCCTCAGATAACATATTGTTTGTTAATAGAGCTATTCCTGGCATCTAGTGGCACCCAGTTCCCTTATATAACTTGCTTTTTCTTAATTGAGCTATCTCTGGTGTCTAGTGGTACCCAGCACCCTCAGGTAGCACATTTTGTGTTAATAGAGCTATCCCTGGTGTCTAGTGGCAAACAGCATCCTCAGATAACAAGATTTTTCTTAATACAGCTATCGCTGGTGTCTAGTGGCATCCAACACCCCCAAATAACATGCATTTTGTTAATAGAGCTATCCTTGGTGTCTAGTTGCACCCAGTATCCTCAGATGAAATGTTTGTTGTAATTAGTCTTCACCCTGGTGTCTAGTGGCACCCAGCACCCATAGATAACATGCTTTTTGTTAATAGAGCTATCCCTGGTGTCTAGTGGCACCCATCACACTCAGATAACACGTTTCTTGTTAATAGAACTATTCCTGGTGTCTAATTGCACCCAGCACCCTCGTATAACATGTTTTTTCTTTATCAGAGCTATCCCTGGTGGCTAGTTGCACCCAGCACCATCAGATAACAAATTTGTTGTTAATAGAACTATCCATGGTGTCTAGTAGCACCCAGCGCCCTCAGATACCATGTTTTTTGTTAATAGACCTATGCGTATTATCTAGTGGCGCCCACTACCCTCAGATAACATGTTTTTTGTTAGCAAAGCTATCCTTGGTGTCTAGTGGCACCAGCACCCCCCAAATAACATGTGTTTTGTAAACAGAGCAATCGCTGGTGTCTAGTTGCACCCAGCACCCTCAGATAACAATTTGTTGTTGTTAATAGAGCTATCCCTGCTGTCTAGTTACACCCAGCGCCCTAAACATAACATGTTTTTTATTAATACAGCTATTTCTGCTGTCTAGTTGCACCCTGCACCCTCAAATAATATGTTTTTTTTATTAATAGAGCTATCCCTGGGGTCTAGTTGCACCCCACACCCTCAGATAACACATTTTTTGTTAAAAGAGCTATCCCAGGTGTCTAGTTGCATTCAGCACCCTCAGATAACATGTTTTTTGTTAATAGAGCTATTCCTGGTGACTAGTTTCACCCAGCATGCTCAGATACCACATTTTCGGTTAATAGAGCTATCCCTGGTGCCCAGTTGCACCCAGCACCCCCAGATAACACGTGTTTTGTTAATAGAGCTATCCCTGGTGACTAGTGGCACCCATCACCCTCAGATAACACATTGTTTGTTAATAGAGCTATCCCTGGTGCCCAGTTGCACCCAGCACCCCCAGATAACACGTGTTTTGTTAATAGAGCTATCCCTGGTGACTAGTGGCACCCATCACCCTCAGATAACACATTGTTTTTTAATAGAGCTATTCCTGTTGTCTAGTGAAACCCAGCACCACCAAATAACATGTGTTTTGTTACTAGAGCTATATATGTTGTTTAGTGGCACCCTCCACCCCCAATCACAAGTTTCTTGTTAATAGAGCTATCCCTGGTATCTAGTTGCACTCAACACCCTCAGATATCATGTTTTTTGTTAATTGATCTATCCCTAATGTCTAGTGGCAGCCAGCACCCTCAAATAACATGTATTTCGTTAATAAAACTATCCCTACTGTGTAGTGGCACCCAGCACCCTCAGATAACAAGTTTTTTGTTAATAGAGCTTTCCCTGGTGTCTAGCTGCACCCAGCACCCCTAGATAACTTGTTTTTTGTTAATACAACTATCCCTGGTGCCTAGCGGCACACAGCACCCTCAGATAACAAGTTTTTTGTTGATAGAGCTATTCCTGGTGTCTAGTAGCACCCAGCTCCCTTAGATAACTTGTTTTTTCTAAATAGAGCTATCTCTGGTGTCTAGTGGTACCCAGCACCCTCAAGTAGCATGTTATGTGTTAATAGAGCTATCCCTGGTGTCTAGTGGCAACCATCACCCTCAGATAACATATGTTTTGCTAATAGAACTGTCCCGATTGTCTAGAGGCACCCTGCACACTCAGATAACAAAATTTTTGATAATACAGTTATCGCTGGTGTCTAGTGGCATCCGACACCCCCAAATAACATGTGTTTTTTTAATAGAGCTATCCTTGGTGTCTAGTTGCACCCAGTATCCTCAGATAACACGTTTGTTGTAATTAGACCTCACCCTGGTGTCTAGTGGCACCCAGCACCCCTAGATAACATGCCTTTTGTTAATAGAGCTATCCCTGGTGTCTAGTGGCACCCATCACATTCAGATAAAATGTTTCTTGTTAATAGAACTATTCCTGGTGTCTAATTGCACCCAGCACCCTCATATAACATGTCTTTCTTTAATAGAGCTATCCCTGGTGTGTAGTTGCACCCAGAACCATCACATAACACATTTGTTGTTAATAGAACTATCCCTGGTGTCCTGTGGCACCCAGCAACCTCAGATGCCATGTTTTTTTTAATAGACCAATGCCTATTATCTAGTGGCACCCAGCACCCTTAGATAACATGTTTTTTTGTTAACAGAGCCATCCCTGGGGTCTAGTTGCACCCAGCACCCTCAGATAACAATTTTTGTTTGTTAATAGAGCTATCCCTGCTGTCTAGTTACACCTAGCACCCTAAAAATAACATGTTTTTTGTTAATACAGCAATTTCTGCTGTCTAGTTGAACCCAGCACCCTCAAATAATATGTTTTTTGTTAATAGAGCTATCCCGGGTGTCTAGTTGCATCCAGCACCCTCAGATAACATGTTTTTTGTTAATAGAACTATCCCTAGTGTCTAGTTGCACCCAGCACCCCTAGATTACATGTGTTTTGTTAATAGAGCTATCCATGGTGACTAGTTTCACCCATCACCTTCAGATAACACATTTTTTGTTAATAGAGCTATTCCTGGTGTCTAGTGGCACCCTGCACCACCAAAGAATATGTGTTTTGTTAATAGAGCCATATGTGTTGTCTAGTGGCGCCCCTCCATCCCCAATCACCTGTTTCTTGTCAATAGAGCTATCCCTGGTGTCTAGTTGCACCCAGCACCCTCAGATAACATGTTTTTTGTTAATAGCCTTATCCCTATTGTCTAGTGGTACCCAGCACCCTCAAATAACATGTTTTTTGTTAATGTAACTATCTTTATTGTCTTGTGGCACCCAGCACCCTCAGATAACATGTTTTTTCTTATTAGAGCTATTCCTGTGCTAGTAGCACCTTTATTAAAATGACATGTGTTTTTAATAGACTATCGCTAGTGTCTAGTTCCATCCAGCACCCTGAGACAACACATTTTCTGTTAATTGAGCTATCCCTGGTGTATAATTGTACCCAGCACCCTCAGATAACATGTTTTTTTGTTAATAGAACTATCCCTGGGGTCTAGTTACACCCAGTACACCCCAAATAACATATCTTGTGTTAATAGAGCTATCTTTGGTATCTAGTTGCACCCAGCACCCCTAGATGACACATTCTTGTTAATAGACCTATTCCTGGTGACTAGTAGCACCAATCATCATCAAATAGCACATTTTTTGTTAATAGAGCTATCCCTATTGTCTTGTGGCACCCAGCACCCTCTGATAACATGATTTTTGTTCATGGAATGATCCCTATCGTCTAGTGGCATCCAACATCCTCAGATAATATGTTTTTTGTTAATACAGCTATCCTCAGTGTCTAGTGGCATCCAGCACCTTCAAATAACATGCATTTTTTAATAGAGCTATCCCTGGTGTCCAGTTGCACCCAGCACCCTCAGATAACAATTTTTTTGTTAATAGAACTATCATTGGTGTCTAATTGCACCCCGCACAATAAGATAACACAAATTTTTGTTAATAGAGCAATCCCTGTTGTCTAGTTGCACCCAGCACCCCTAAATAACTTGTTTTTTGTTAATATAACTCTTCCTGCTGACTAGTGGCACCCATCAACCTCAGATAACATATTTTTTGTTAATAGAGCTATTCCTGGTGTCTAATTTTCACCCAGCACCCTCTGATATCATGTTTTTTCTTAATAGATCTATCCCTGGTGTCTAGTTGTACCCAGCACCCTCAGGTAGCAGGTTTTGTGTTACTAGAGCTATCCCTGGTGTCTATTGGCAAACAGCACAATCAGATAACATATTCATTGATAAAAGAACTATCCGTATTGTCTAGTGGCACCCTGCACCCTCAGATAACATGATTTTTGTTAATAGAGCTATCGCTGGTGTCTAGTGGCATCCAACACCCCCAAATAACGTGCATTTTTTAATAGAGCTATCCCTGGTGTCTACTGGGATTGGATGGGGGAAGTGGTAAAAGGTTACCTGGCCAGAATTCAATCTAGTATGGACACTAACCAGAGGTGGGAGCTCATAAAGCTGGGGATAGTGGAGGCAACCAAAACCTGCTGCAAAGCCCAGAGCAAGAAGGCTAGGGCAAAGAAACCGATCTGGTTGAGCAAGGAAGTCATGGAAAAGGTAAGGAGGAAAAGAGCTGCCTTTAGGAAGTACAAGAAAACAGGTAGGGGAGGACAGGAGGAGTACTTGACAGAGTCAAAGGAGGTGACTAAAGACAGTAAGGAGTCAAAGCATCCCTAGAGACTCAGGCTGGCACAAGGCATTAAGAAGGGAGAGAAGGACTTCTTTAAGTACATCAGGAGAAAAGGAGCTGTAAGGACCACATAGTAAGGATTGGAAGGAGGGAGTTGGGTGGAAGCAGGGTGCGATAAGGCGGAAGCACTAAAATGAGTACTTCTGCTCAGTATTTACTAAAGAGAAGAGGGGTGACACCGAAGGTGGGAGAAATGGCAGAAGCAGGGTGGGAAGCGGTGACAGAAGGGGAAATCATGGAGAGCAGAGTTCGAGAGGGTTTGAAAGCACTGAGGGTGGACAAGGTGCCAGGCACAGATGGCATCAACCCCAGGGTACTGAAGGAGCTGGCAGAGGTCCTTGCAGGACCTTTGGTAGACCTATTTAATGCCTCACTACATTCGGGGTGTGTACCTCAGGACTGGAGGATGACTCACGTGGTGCCCCTCCACAAGAGTGGCCCCAAGGATGAACCAGGAAACTACAGACCAGTGAGCCTCACATCCATCGTGGGTAAGCTAATGGAGACTATCCTGAAGGAGAGGCTGGTGGCCCTCCTAGAGGCCAAAGGACTACAGGACAGCAGACAGCATGGCTTCATATGTGGCAGATCTTGCCTAACCAACCTGGTCGAGTTCTATGACTGGGTAACTAGGCAGCTGGACAGGGGCCATGCAGTGGATGTCCTGTATTGGACTTCAGTAAGGCATTCGACTCAGTGCCACATGGAAGGCTGGGAAGGAAGTTAGTAGGCACAGGGGTAGGTGCAAAGCTGGTGAGATGGGTAGGAAACTGGCTACAGGGAAGGCAACAGAGGGTGGTGGTGGGTGGGGAGCTCTCACACCCAAGGGCAGTGACGAGTGGTGTTCCACAGGGCTCGGTGTTGGGACCAGTGTTGTTTGGGATATTCATTGCAGACATATCATGGGACATCAAGAGCAAGATCAGTCTGTTTGCTGATGATACCAAGGTAGGCGCTGGTGGATGACCTACGGGATGGCAGGGGTTGCAGGATGATCTGGCAAAGCTTGAACCTGGTCAGACCCCTGGCAACAGGGCTTTAATGCCAAAAGTGCAAGGTGCTGCATTTTGGGATGAAGAACTCAAGGAGGAGTTACCAGCTGGGGGTGCAGCTAGCCCAGACAGAGGAGGAGGAGGAGAAGGATCTGGGTGTGCTCATTACAGGGTCAATGAACAACTCGGCACAATGTTACGAAGGCAGCTGCAAGGCCAACAAAATGCTGGGTTGTATTGCAAGGGAGTATATCCTCAAGGAGGGAGGAGGTGATTCTGCCACTGTATAGGTCATTAGTTAGACCACACCTGGAGTACTGCGTGCAGTACTGGAGTCCGTATCTGAAGAGGGACATTAAGTTACTGGAGGGAGTGCAGCGCAGAGTGACAAAGATGATCTTGGGGCTGGGGGACTTATCATACGAGAGGAGGTTGAAGGAGTTGAACATGTACTCACTGGAGAAGAGAGACAGGGGTGACATGATTGAAACCTTTAAATACATGAAAGGAATAAACAAGACAAGTTCAGAGGGCTGTTCAAAGTAAGGGAAGGGAGGGACACCAGGGGCCATGATATGAGACTGGAGCGAGGAAGGTTCAGGAGGGAGATGAGGAGACACTTTTTTACAGAGAGGGTGGTGGCTGGGTGGAATGCGTTACCTCCAGAAGTGGTATGCAGTAGAACAGCGGACTGCTTCAAACGAGGATGGGACAGGACAAGGGGGAGGGTTAATGAAGGGGAAGGGTGGAAGGGAGGGCAGCTGCAGAATAAGGGGTGCTAGCTGCACATTTGAGCAGACTTGACAGACCTCTAGGCCTTTATCTGCTGGCAAATTTCGTATGTTTGAACTTCCACCCAGTACCCTTAGATAACATGTTTGTTGTTAATAGAGCTCTCCCTGGTGCCTTGAGGCACCCAGCACCCCTAGATAACATGTTTTTTGTTAATAGAGCTATCCCTGGTGTCTAGTGGCACCCGTCACACTCAGACTTGTTTTTTGTTAATAGAACTATTCCTGGTGTCTAATTGCATGCAGCACCCTTATATAACATGTTTTTCTTTAATAGAGCTATTTGTGGTGTCTAGTTGCACTCAGCACTGTCAGATAAATTTTTTGTCAATAGAACTATTCCAGGTGTCTAGAGGCACCCAACACCCTCAGATAACATGTTTTTTGTTAGTATAGCTTTCCCTGGTGTCTAGTGGTACCCAGCATCCCCACATAACATGTGCTTTGTTAATAGAGCCACCCCTGGTCACTAGTTGCACTCAGCGCCATCAGATATTTTTTTTTTTGCTAATAGAGCTATCCCTGCCATCTAGTTGCACCCAGCACCCTACAAATTAAATGTTTTTTGTTAATATAGCTATTTCTTGTGTCTAGTTGCTCTCAGCACCCTCAGATACCATGTATTTCATTAATAAAACTATCCCTATTGTCTAGTGGCACCCAGCCCCCTAAGATAACATATTTTTTGTTAATAGAACTGTCCCTGGTATCTATTTCCATGCAGCATGCTCAGATAACACATTTGCTCTTTATAGAGCTATCCCTGGTGTCTAGTTGCACCCCACAGCCCCAGATAACACGTGTTTTGTTAGCAGAGCTATCCCTGGTGACTAGTGGCACCCATCACCCTCAGATAACATATTTTTTGTTAATAGAGGTGTTCCTGGTGTATAGTAATTAGCACCCCAAATAACATGAGTTTTAAATAGAGCTATTGCTAGTGTCTAGTTGCACTTGGCACCCTTAGATAACACATTTTCTGTTAATTGAGCTATCCCTGGCATATAGTTGCACCCCACATACTCAGATAACATGTTTTTTGTTAATAGAACTATCCCTGGGGGTCCTGTTGCACCCAGCACACCCCAAATAACATATCTTGTGTTAATAGAGCTATCCTTGGCATCTAGTTGTGCCCAGCACCCCTAGATAACACATTTCTTGTTAATAGATTTAGCCCTGGTGGCTAGTAGCATCTATCACCCTCAGATAGCACATTTTTTGTTAATGGAGCGATCTCTATTGTCTTGTGGCACCCAGCACCCTCTGATAACATATTTTTTTGTTAATGGAACGATCCCTATTGTCTAGTGGCACCCAGCACCTTCAGATAACATGTTTTTTGTTAATACAGCTATCCCCGGTATCTAGTGGCACCCAGCACCCCCCAAATAACATGCATTTTTTAATAGAGCTATCCCTGGTGTCTAGTTGCATCCAGCACTCTCAGATAACAAGTTTTTGTTAATGAGAGCAATCTCTGGTGTCTAGTTGCACCCAGCACCCCTAGAAACTTGGTTCTGTTAATATAACTATCCCTGATGAACAGTGGCACCCAGAACCCTCTGATAACATATTTTTTTAAAGAGCTATTCCTGGTGTCTAGTGGCACTCAGCACCCTCTGATAACATGTTTTTTCTTAATAGATCTATCCCTGGTGTCTAGCGGTATGCAGCGCCCTCAGGTAGCAGGTTTTGTGTTAATAGAGCTATCCCTGGTGTCTAGTGGCAAACAGCACAATCAGATAACATATTCTTTGCTAATATAACTATCCGTATTGTCTAGTGGCACCCTGCACCATCAGACAACATGATTTTTGTTAATTGAGATATCACTGGTGTCTAGGGGCATCCAACACCCCCAAATAACATGCATTTTTTCAATAGAGCTATCGCTAGTGTCTAGTCGCACCCAGTACCCTTAGATAACATGTTTGTTATTAATAGAGCTCTCCCTGGTGCCTTGAGGCACCCAGCACCACTAGATAACATGTTTTTTGTTAATACAGCAATTTCTGCTGTCTAGTTTAACCCAGCACACTCAAATAATATGTTTTTTGTTAATAGAGCTATCCCGGGTGTCTAGTTGCATCCAGCACCCTCAAATAACATGTTTTTTGTTAATAGAACTATCCCAGGTGTCTAGTTGCATCCAGCACCCTCAGATAACATGTTTTCTGTTAATAGAACTATCCCTAGTGTCTAGTTGCACCCAGCACCCCTAGATTACATGTGTTTTGTTAATAGAGCTATCCATGGTGACTAGTTTCACCCATCACCTTCAGATAACACATTTTTTGTTAATAGAGCTATTCCTGGTGTCTAGTGGCACCCTGCACCACCAAAGAATAAGTGTTTTGTTAATAGAGCCATATGTGTTGTCTAGTGGTGTCTTCCATCCCCAATCACCTGTTTCTTGTCAATAGAGCTATCCCTGGTGTCTAGTTGCACCCAGCACCCTCAGATAACATGTTTTTTGTTAATAGCCCTATCCCTATTGTCTAGTGGTACCCAGCACCCTCAAATAACATGTTTTTTGTTAATGTAACTATCATGATTGTCTTGTGGCACCCAGCACCCTCAAATAACATGTTTTTTTCTTATTAGAGCTATTCCTGGTGTCTAGTAGCACCCAGCACCCCAAAATGACATGTGTTTTTAATAGACCTATCGCTAGTGTCTAGTTCCATCCAGCACCCTGAGACAACACATTTTCTGTTAATTGAACTATCCCTGGTGTATAATTGTACCCAGCACCCTCAGATAACATGTTTTTTTGTTAATAGAACTGTCCCTGGGGTCTAGTTACCCCCAGCACACCCCAAATAACATATCTTGTGTTAATAGAGCTATCCTTGGTCTCTAGTTGCACCCATCACACTCAGACTTGTTTTTTGTTAATAGAACTATTCCTGGTGTCTAATTGCATGCAGCACACTTATATAACTTGTTTTTCTTTAATAGAGCTATTTCTGGTGTCTCATTGCACTCAGCACTGTCAGATAAATTTTTTGTCAATAGAAATATTCCAGGTGTCTAGAGGCACCCAACACCCTCAGATAACATGTTTTTCTTAGTAGAGCTTTCCCTGGTGTCTAGTGGTACCCAGCATCCCCACATAACATGTGCTTTGTTAATAGAGCCACCCCTGGTCTCTAGTTGCACTCAGCGCCATCAGATATTTTTTTGCTAATAGAGCTATCCCTGCCATCTAGTTGCACCCAGCACGCTACAAATTAAATGTTTTTTGTTAATATAGCTATTTCTTGTGTCTAGTTGCTCTCAGCACCCTCAGATACCATGTATTTCATTAATAAAACTATCCCTATTGTCTAGTGGCACCCAGACTCCTAAGATAACATATTTTTTGTTAATAGAACTGTCCCTGGTATCTATTTCCATGCAGCATGCTCAGATAACACATTTGCTGTTTAAAGAGCTATCCCTGGTGTCTAGTTGCACCCTGCAGCCCCAGATAACACGTGTTTTGTTAGCAGAGCTATCCCTGGTGACTAGTGGCACCAATCACCCTCAGATAACACATTTTTTGTTAATAGAGGTGTTCCTGGTGTATAGTGGCACCCAGCACCCCAAATAACATGAGTTTTAAATAGAGCTATCGCTAGTGTCTAGTTGCACTTGGCACCCTGAGATAACACATTTTCTGTTAATTGAACTATCCCTGGTGTATAGTTGCACCCCACACACTCAGATAACATGTTTTTTGTTAATAGAACTATCCCTGGGGTCTTCTTGCACCCAGCACACCCCAAATAACACATCTTGTGTTAATAGAGCTATCCTTGGTGTCTAGTTGTGCCCAGCACCCCTAGATAACACATTTCTTGTTAATAGATCTAGCCCTGGTGGCTAGTAGCATCAATCAGCCTCAGATAGCACATTCTTTGTTAATGGAGCTATCTCTATTGTCTTGTGGCACCCAACACCCTCTGATAACATATTTTTTTTGTTAATGGAACAATCTCTATTGTCTAGTGGCACCCAGCACCTTCAGATAACATGTTTTTTGTTAATACAGCTATCCCCGGTATCTAGTGG
Organism: Neoceratodus forsteri; assembly: GCA_016271365.2. Classification (NCBI taxonomy): domain Eukaryota; kingdom Metazoa; phylum Chordata; order Ceratodontiformes; family Ceratodontidae; genus Neoceratodus; species Neoceratodus forsteri. The sequence continues at coordinate 173,270,332 of CM028131.1, read as the reverse complement.
CACCCAGCACCCCCCAAATAACAAGCATTTTTTAATAGAGCTATCCCTGGTGTCTAGTTGCATCCAGCACTCACAGATAACAAGTTTTTGTTAATAGAGCAATCTCTGGTGTCTAGTTACCCAGCACCCTAGAAAACTTGTTTCTCTTAATATAACTATCCCTGATGAACAGTGGCACGCATAACCCTCAGATAGCTTATTTTTTTAAAAGAGCTATTCCTGGTGTCTAGTGGCACTCAGCACCCTCTGATAACATGTTTTTTCTTAATAGATCTATCCCTGGTGTCTAGCGGTATGCAGCACCCTCAGGTAGCAGGTTTTGTGTTAATAGAGCTATCCCTGGTGTCTAGTGGCAAACAGCACAATCAGATAACATATTCTTTGCTAATAGAACTATCCGTATTGTCTAGTGGCACCCTGCACCATCAGACAACATGATTTTTGTTAATTGAGCTATCACTGGTGTCTAGTGGCATCCAACACCCCCAAATAACATGCATTTTTTCAATAGAGCTATCGCTAGTGTCTAGTCGCACCCTAGTACCCTTAGATAACACGTTTGTTATTAATAGAGCTCTCCCTGGTGCCTTGAGGCACCCAGCACCACTAGATAACATGTTTTTTGTTAATACAGCAATTTCTGCTGTCTAGTTGAACCCAACACACTCAAATAATATGTTTTTTGTTAATAGAGCTATCCCGGGTGTCTAGTTGCATCCAGCACCCTCAGATAACATTTTTTTTGTTAATAGAGCTATCCCGGGTGTCTAGTTGCATCCAGCACCCTCAGATAACATGTTTTTTGTTAATAGAACTATCCCTAGTGTCTAGTTGCACCCAGCACCCCTAGATTACATGTGTTTTGTTAATAGAGCTATCCATGGTGACTAGTTTCACCCATCACCTTCAGATAACACATTTTTTGTTAATAGAGCTATTCCTGGTGTCTAGTGGCACCCTGCACCACCAAAGAATATGTGTTTTGTTAATAGAGCCATATGTGTTGTCTAGTGGTGCCCTCCATCCCCAATCACCTGTTTCTTGTCAATAGAGCTATCCCTGGTGTCTAGTTGCACCCAGCACCCTCAGATAACATGTTTTTTGTTAATAGCCCTATCCCTATTGTCTAGTGGTACCCAGCACCCTCAAATAACATGTTTTTTGTTAATGTAACTATCTTTATTGTCTTGTGGCACCCAGCACCCTCAGATAACATGTTTTTTCTTATTAGAGCTATTCCTGGTGTCTAGTAGCACCCAGCACCAAATGACATGTGTTTTAATAGACCTATCGCTAGTGTCTAGTTCCATCCAGCACCCTGAGACAAAACATTTTCTGTTAATTGAGCTATCCCTGGTGTATAATTGTACCCAGCACCCTCAGATAACATGTTTTTGTTAATAGAACTATCCCTGGGGTCTAGTTACACCCAGCACACCCAAATAACATATCTTGTGTTAATAGAGCTATCCTTGGTATCTAGTTGCTCACACTCAGACTTGTTTTTGTTAATAGAACTATTCCTGGTGTCTAATTGCATGCAGCACCCTTATATAACACGTTTTTCTTTAATAGAGCTATTTCTGGTGTCTCGTTGCACTCAGCACTGTCAGATAAATTTTTTGTCAATAGAACTATTCCAGGTGTCTAGAGGCACCCAACACCCTCAGATAACATGTTTTTGTTAGTAGAGCTTTCCCTGGTGTCTAGTGGTACCCAGCATCCCCACATAACATGTGCTTTGTTAATAGAGCCACCCCTGGTCTCTAGTTGCACTCAGCGCCATCAGATATTTTTTGCTAATAGAGCTATCCCTGCCATCTAGTTGCACCCAGCACCCTACAAATTAAATGTTTTTTTTAATATAGCTATTTCTTGTGTCTAGTTGCTCTCAGCACCCTCAGATACCATGTATTTCATTAATAAAACTATCCCTATTGTCTAGTGGCACCCAGCCCCCTAAGATAACATATTTTTTGTTAATAGAACTGTCCCTGTATCTATTTCCATGCAGCATGCTCAGATAACACATTTGCTGTTTAAAGAGCTATCCCTGGTGTCTAGTTGCACCCTGCAGCCCCAGATAACACGTGTTTTGTTAACAGAGCTATCCCTGGTGACTAGTGGCACCCATCACCCTCAGATAACACATTTTTTGTTAATAGAGGTGTTCCTGGTGTATAGTGGCACCCAGCACCCCCAAATAACATGAGTTTTAAATAGAGCTATCGCTAGTGTCTAGTTGCACTTGGCACCCTGAGATAACACATTTTCTGTTAATTGAGCTATCCCTGGTGTATAGTTGCACCCCACACACTCAGATAACATGTTTTTTGTTAATAGAACTATCCCTGGGGTCTTGTTGCACCCAGCACACCCCAAATAACATATCTTGTGTTAATAGAGCTATCCTTGGTGTCTAGTTGTGCCCAGCACCCCTAGATAACACATTTCTTGTTAATAGATCTAGCCCTGGTGGCTAGTAGCATCTATCACCCTCAGATAGCACATTTTTTGTTAATGGAGCTATCTCTATTGTCTTGTGGCACCCAGCACCCTCTGATAACATATTTTTTTGTTAATGGAACGATCCCTATTGTCTAGTGGCACCCAGCACCTTCAGATAACATGTTTTTTGTTAATACAGCTATCCCCGGTATCTAGTGGCACCCAGCACCCCCCAAATAACATGCATTTTTTAATAGAGCTATCCCTGGTGTCTAGTTGCATCCAGCACTCTCAGATAACAAGTTTTTTGTTAATAGAGCAATCTCTGGTGTCTAGTTGCACCCAGCACCCCTAGAAAACTTGTTTCTGTTAATATAACTATCCCTGATGAACAGTGGCACCCATAACCCTCAGATAACATATTTTTTTAAAGAGCTATTCCTGGTGTCTAGTGGCACTCAGCACCCTCTGATAACATGTTTTCTTAATAGATCTATCCCTGGTGTCTAGCGTATGCAGAACCCTCAGGTAGCAGGTTTTGTGTTAATAGAGCTATCCCTGGTGTCTAGTGGCAAACAGCACAATCAGATAACATATTCTTTGCTAATATAACTATCCGTATTGTCTAGTGGCACCCTGCACCATCAGACAACATGATTTTTGTTAATTGAGCTATCACTGGTGTCTAGTGGCATCCAACACCCCCAAATAACATGCATTTTTTCAATAGAGCTATCGCTAGTGTCTAGTCGCACCCAGTACCCTTAGATAACACGTTTGTTATTAATAGAGCTCTCCCTGGTGCCTTGAGGCACCCAGCACCACTAGATAACATGTTTTTTGTTAATACAGCAATTTCTGCTGTCTAGTTGAACGCAGCACACTCAAATAATATGTTTTTGTTAATAGAGCTATCCGGTGTCTAGTTGCATCCAGCACCCTCAGATAACATGTTTTTGTTAATAGAACTATCCCTAGTGTCTAGTTGCATCCAGCACCCTCAGATAACATGTTTTTGTTAATAGAACTATCCCTAGTGTCTAGTTGCACCCAGCACCCTAGATTACATGTGTTTTGTTAATAGAGCTATCCATGGTGACTAGTTTCACCCATCACCTTCAGATAACACATTTTTGTTAATAGAGCTATTTCTGGTGTCTAGTGGCACCCTGCACCACCAAAGAATATGTGTTTTGTTAATAGAGCCATATGTGTTGTCTAGTGGTGCCCTCCATCCCCAATCACCTGTTTCTTGTCAATAGAGCTATCCCTGGTGTCTAGTTGCACCAGCACCCTCAGATAACATGTTTTTGTTAATAGCCCTATCCCTATTTTCTAGTGGTACCCAGCACCCTCAAATAACATGTTTTTTGTTAATTTAACTATCTTTATTGTCTTGTGGCACCCAGCACCCTCAGATAACATGTTTTTTCTTATTAGAGCTATTCCTGGTGTCTAGTAGCACCCAGCACCCCAAAATGACATGTGTTTTTAATAGACCTATCGCTAGTGTCTAGTTCCATCCAGCACCCTGAGACAACACATTTTCTGTTAATTGAGCTATCCCTGGTGTATAATTGTACCCAGCACCCTCAGATAACATGTTTTTTTGTTAATAGAACTATCCCTGGGGTCTAGTTACACCCAGCACACCCCAAATAACATATCTTGTGTTAATAGAGCTATCCTTGGTATCTAGTTGCACCCATCACACTCAGACTTGTTTTTGTTAATAGAACTATTCCTGGTGTCTAATTGCATGCAGCACCCTTATATAATACGTTTTCTTTAATAGAGCTATTTCTGGTGTCTCATTGCACTCAGCACTGTCAGATAAATTTTTTGTCAATAGAACTATTCCAGGTGTCTAGAGGCACCCAACACCCTCAGATAACATGTTTTTGTTAGTAGAGCTTTCCCTGGTGTCTAGTGGTACCCAGCATCCCCACATAACATGTGCTTTGTTAATAGAGCCACCCCTGGTCTCTAGTTGCACTCAGCGCCATCAGATATTTTTTTTTTGCTAATAGAGCTATCTCTGCCATCTAGTTGCACCCAGCACCCTACAAATTAAATGTTTTTTGTTAATATAGCTATTTCTTGTGTCTAGTTGCTCTCAGCACCTTCAGATACCATGTATTTCATTAATAAAACTATCCCTATTGTCTAGTGGCACCCAGCCCCCTAAGATAACATATTTTTGTTAATAGAACTGTCCCTGTATCTATTTCCATGCAGCATGCTCAGATAACACATTTGCTGTTTAAAGAGCTATCCCTGGTGTCTAGTTGCACCCACACCCTGATAACACGTGTTTTGTTAACAGAGCAATTCCTGGTGACTAGTGGCACCCATCACCCTCAGATAACACATTTTTGTTAATAGAGGTGTTCCTGGTGTATAGTGGCACCCAGCACCCCCAAATAACATGAGTTTTAAATAGAGCTATCGCTAGTGTCTAGTTGCACTTGGCACCCTGAGATAACACATTTTCTGTTAATTGAGCTATCCCTGGTGTATAGTTGCACCCCACACAATCAGATAACATGTTTTTTGTTAATAGAACTATCCCTGGGGACTTCGTGCACCCAGCACACCCCAAATAACATATCTTGTGTTAATAGAGCTATCCTTGGTGTCTAGTTGTGCCCAGCACCCCTAGATAACACATTTTTTGTTAATAGATCTAGCCCTGGAGGCTAGTACCATCTATCACCCTCAGATAGCACATTTTTTGTTAATGGAGCTATCTCTATTGTCTTGTGGCACCCAGCACCCTATGATAACATATTTGTTTTGTTAATGGAACGATCCCTATTGTCTAGTGGCACCCAGCACCTTCAGATAACATGTTTTTTGTTAATACAGCTATCCCCGGTATCTAGTGGCACCCAGCACCCCCCAAATAACATGCATTTTTTAATAGAGCTATCCTGGTGTCTAGTTGCATCCAGCACTCACAGATAACAAGTTTTTTGTTAATAGAGCAATCTCTGGTGTCTAGTTGCACCCAGCACCCCTAGAAAACTTGTTTCTCTTAATATAACTATCCCTGATGAACAGTGGCAGCATAACCCTCAGATAGCATATTTTTTTAAAAGTGCTATTCCTGTTGTCTAGTGGCACTCAGCACCCTCTGATAACATGTTTTTTCTTAATAGATCTATCCCTGGTGTCTAGCAGTATGCAGAACCCTCAGGTAGCAGGTTTTGTGTTAATAGAGCTATCCCTGGTGTCTAGTGGCAAACAGCACAATCAGATAACATATTCTTTGCTAATAGTACTATCCGTATTGTCTAGTGGCACCCTGCACCATCAGACAACATGATTTTTGTTAATTGAGCTATCACTGGTGTCTAGTGGCATCCAATACCCCCAAATAACATGCATTTTTTCAATAGAGCTATCGCTAGTGTCTAGTCGCACCCAGTACCCTTAGATTAGCACGTTTGTTATTAATAGAGCTCTCCCTGGTGCCTTGAGGCAACCAGCACCACTAGATAACATGTTTTTTTGTTAATACAGCAATTTCTGCTGTCTAGTTGAACCCAGCACACTCAAATAATATGTTTTTTTGTTAATAGAGCTATCCCGGGTGTCTAGTTGCATCCAGCACCCTCAGATAACATGTTTTTTGTTAATAGAACTATCCCTAGTGTCTAGTTGCATCCAGCACCCTCAGATAACATGTTTTTTGTTAATAGAACTATCCCTAGTGTCTAGTTGCACCCAGCACCCCTAGATTACATGTGTTTTGTTAATAGAGCTATCCATGGTGACTAGTTTCACCCATCACCTTCAGATAACACATTTTTTGTTAATAGAGCTATTTCTGGTGTCTAGTGGCACTCTGCACCACCAAAGAATATGTGTTTTGTTAATAGAGCCATATGTGTTGTCTAGTGGTGCCCTCCATCCCCAATCACCTGTTTCTTGTCAATAGAGCTATCCCTGGTGTCTAGTTGCACCCAGCACCCTCAGATAACATGTTTTTTGTTAATAGCCCTATCCCTATTGTCTAGTGGTACCCAGCACCCTCAAATAACATGTTTTTTGTTAATGTAACTATCTTTATTGTCTTGTGGCACCCAGCACCCTCAGATAACATGTTTTTTCTTATTAGAGCTATTCCTGGTGTCTAGTAGCACCCAGCACCCCAAAATGACATGTGTTTTTAAAAGACCTATCGCTAGTGTCTAGTTCCATCCAGCACCCTGAGACAACACATTTTCTGTTAATTGAGCTATCCCTGGTGTATAATTGTACCCAGCACCCTCAGATAACATGTTTTTTTGTTAATAGAACTATCCCTGGGGTCTAGTTACACCCAGCACACCCCAAATAACATATCTTGTGTTAATAGAGCTATCCTTGGTATCTAGTTGCACCCATCACACTCAGACTTGTTTTTTGTTAATAGAACTATTCCTGGTGTCTAATTGCATGCAGCACCCTTATATAACACGTTTTTCTTTAATAGAGCTATTTCTGGTGTCTAGTTGCACTCAGCACTGTCAGATAAATTATTTGTCAATAGAACTATTCCAGGTGTCTAGAGGCACCCAACACCCTCAGATAACATGTTTTTGTTAGTAGAGCTTTCCCCTGGTGTCTAGTGGTACCCAGCATCCCCACATAACATGTGCTTTGTTAATAGAGCCACCCCTGATCTCTAGTCGCACTCAGCACCATCAGATATTTTTTTTTTGCTAATAGAACTAACCCTGCCATCTAGTTGCACCCAGCACCCTACAAATTAAATGTTTTTTGTTAATATAGCTATTTCTTGTGTCTAGTTGCTCTCAGCACCCTCAGATACCATGTATTTCGTTAATAAAACTATCCCTATTGTCTAGTGGCACCCAGCCCCCCTAAGATAACATATTTTTTGTTAATAGAACTGTCCCTGTATCTATTTCCATGCAGCATGCTCAGATAACACATTTGCTGTTTAAAGAGCTATCCCTGGTGTCTAGTTGCACCCCGCACCCCCAGATAACACGTGTTTTGTTAACAGAGCAATTCCTGGTGACTAGTGGCACCCATCACCCTCAGATAACACATTTTTTGTTAATAGAGGTGTTCCTGGTGTATAGTGGCACCCAGCACCCCAAATAACAAGAGTTTTAAATAGAGCTATCGCTAGTGTCTAGTTGCACTTGGCACCCTGAGATAACACATTTTCTGTTAATTGAGCTATCCCTGGTGTATAGTTGCACCCACACAATCAGATAACATGTTTTTGTTAATAGAACTATCCTGGGGACTTCGTGCACCCAGCACCCCAAATAACATATCTTGTGTTAATAGAGCTATCCTTGGTGTCTAGTTGTGCCCAGCACCCTAGATAACACATTTTTTGTTAATAGATCTAGCCCTGGAGGCTAGTACCATCTATCACCCTCAGATAGCACATTTTTGTTAATGGAGCTATCTCTATTGTCTTGTGGCACCCAGCACCGTATGATACCATATTTCTTTTGTTAATGGAACGATCCCTATTGTCTAGTGGCACCCAGCACCTTCAGATAACATGTTTTTTGTTAATACAGCTATCCCCGGTATCTAGTGGCACCCAGCACCCCCCAAATAACATGCATTTTTTTAATAGAGCTATCCCTGGTGTCTAGTTGCATCCAGCACTCACAGATAACAAGTTTTTTGTTAATAGAGCAATCTCTGGTGTCTAGTTGCACCCAGCACCCCTAGAAAACTTGTTTCTCTAATATAACTATCCCTGATGAACAGTGGCACCATAACCCTCAGATAGCATATTTTTTAAAAGTGCTATTCCTGTTGTCTAGTGGCACTCAGCACCCTCTGATAACATGTTTTTCTTAATAGATCTATCCCTGGTGTCTAGCAGTATGCAGAACCTCAGGTAGCAGGTTTTGTGTTAATAGAGCTATCCCTGGTGTCTAGTGGCAAACAGCACAATCAGATAACATATTCTTTGCTAATAGTACTATCCGTATTGTCTAGTGGCACCCTGCACCATCAGACAACATGATTTTTGTTAATTGAGCTATCACTGGTGTCTAGTGGCATCCAATACCCCAAATAACATGCATTTTTTCAATAGAGCTATCGCTAGTGTCTAGTCGCACCCAGTACCCTTAGATTAGCAGTTTGTTATTAATAGAGCTCTCCCTGGTGCCTTGAGGCAACCAGCACCACTAGATAACATGTTTTTTGTTAATACAGCAATTTCTGCTGTCTAGTTGAACCAACACACTCAAATAATATGTTTTTGTTAATAGAGCTATCCGGGTGTCTAGTTGCATCCAGCACCCTCAGATAACATGTTTTTTGTTAATAGAACTATCCCTAGTGTCTAGTTGCATCCAGCACCCTCAGATAACATGTTTTTGTTAATAGAACTATCCCTAGTGTCTAGTTACCCAGCACCCTAGATTACATGTGTTTTGTTAATAGAGCATCCATGGTGACTAGTTTCACCCATCACCTTCAGATAACACATTTTTGTTAATAGAGCTATTTCTGGTGTCTAGTGGCACTCTGCACCACCAAAGAATATGTGTTTTGTTAATAGAGCCATATGTGTTGTCTAGTGGTGCCTCCATCCCCAATCACCTGTTTCTTGTCAATAGAGCTATCCCTGGTGTCTAGTTGCACCCAGCACCCTCAGATAACATGTTTTTTGTTAATAGCCCTATCCCTATTGTCTAGTGGTACCCAGCACCCTCAAATAACATGTTTTTTGTTAATTTAACTATCTTTATTGTCTTGTGGCACCCAGCACCCTCAGATAACATGTTTTTTCTTATTAGAGCTATTCCTGGTGTCTAGTAGCACCCAGCACCCCAAAATGACATGTGTTTTTAAAGACCTATCGCTAGTGTCTAGTTCCATCCAGCACCCTGAGACAACACATTTTCTGTTAATTGAGCTATCCCTGGTGTATAATTGTACCCAGCACCCTCAGATAACATGTTTTTGTTAATAGAACTATCCCTGGGGTCTAGTTACACCCAGCACACCCCAAATAACATATCTTGTGTTAATAGAGCTATCCTTGGTATCTAGTTGCACCCATCACACTCAGACTTGTTTTTGTTAATAGAACTATTCCTGGTGTCTAATTGCATGCAGCACCTTATATAACACGTTTTTCTTTAATAGAGCTATTTCTGGTGTCTAGTTGCACTCAGCACTGTCAGATAAATTATTTGTCAATAGAACTATTCCAGGTGTCTAGAGGCACCCAACACCCTCAGATAACATGTTTTTGTTAGTAGAGCTTTCCTGGTGTCTAGTGGTACCAGCATCCCCACATAACATGTGCTTTGTTAATAGAGCCACCCTGATCTCTAGTCGCACTCAGCACCATCAGATATTTTTTTTTGCTAATAGAACTAACCCTGCCATCTAGTTGCACCCAGCACCCTACAAATTAAATGTTTTTGTTAATATAGCTATTTCTTGTGTCTAGTTGCTCTCAGCACCCTCAGATACCATGTATTTCGTTAATAAAACTATCCCTATTGTCTAGTGGCACCCAGCCCCTAAGATAACATATTTTTGTTAATAGAACTGCCCTGTATCTATTTCCATGCAGCATGCTCAGATAACACATTTGCTGTTTAAAGAGCTATCCCTGGTGTCTAGTTGCACCCACTTCCCAGATAACACGTGTTTTGTTAACAGAGCAATTCCTGGTGACTAGTGGCACCCATCACCCTCAGATAACACATTTTTTGTTAATAGAGGTGTTCCTGGTGTATAGTGGCACCCAGCACCCCCAAATAACAAGAGTTTTAAATAGAGCTATCGCTAGTGTCTAGTTGCACTTGGCACCCTGAGATAACACATTTTCTGTTAATTGAGCTATCCCTGGTGTATAGTTGCACCCCACACAATCAGATAACATGTTTTTTGTTAATAGAACTATCCCTGGGGACTTCGTGCACCCAGCACACCCCAAATAACATATCTTGTGTTAATAGAGCTATCCTTGGTGTCTAGTTGTGCCCAGCACCCCTAGATAACACATTTTTTGTTAATAGATCTAGCCCTGGAGGCTAGTACCATCTATCACCCTCAGATAGCACATTTTTTGTTAATGGAGCTATCTCTATTGTCTTGTGGCACCCAGCACCGTATGATACCATATTTCTTTTGTTAATGGAACGATCCCTATTGTCTAGTGGCACCCAGCACCTTCAGATAACATGTTTTTTGTTAATACAGCTATCCCGGTATCTAGTGGCACCCAGCACCCCCAAATAACATGCATTTTTTAATAGAGCTATCCTGGTGTCTAGTTGCATCCAGCACTCACAGATAACAAGTTTTTGTTAATAGAGCAATCTCTGGTGTCTAGTTGCACCCAGCACCCCTAGAAAACTTGTTTCTCTTAATATAACTATCCCTGATGAACAGTGGCACGCATAACCCTCAGATAGCATATTTTTTAAAAGTGCTATTCCTGTTGTCTAGTGGCACTCACACCTCTGATAACATGTTTTTCTTAATAGATCTATCCCTGGTGTCTAGCAGTATGCAGAACCCTCAGGTAGCAGGTTTTGTGTTAATAGAGCTATCCCTGGTGTCTAGTGGCAAACAGCACAATCAGATAACATATTCTTTGCTAATAGTACTATCCGTATTGTCTAGTGGCACCCTGCACCATCAGACAACATGATTTTTGTTAATTGAGCTATCACTGGTGTCTAGTGGCATCCAATACCCCCAAATAACATGCATTTTTTCAATAGAGCTATCGCTAGTGTCTAGTCGCACCCAGTACCCTTAGATTAACACGTTTGTTATTAATAGAGCTCTCCCTGGTGCCTTGAGGCAACCAGCACCACTAGATAACATGTTTTTTGTTAATACAGCAATTTCTGCTGTCTAGTTGAACCAGCACACTCAAATAATATGTTTTTTGTTAATAGAGCTATCCGGGTGTCTAGTTGCATCCAGCACCCTCAGATAACATGTTTTTGTTAATAGAACTATCCCTAGTGTCTAGTTGCATCCAGCACCCTCAGATAACATGTTTTTGTTAATAGAACTATCCCTAGTGTCTAGTTGCACCCAGCACCCTAGATTACATGTGTTTTGTTAATAGAGCTATCCATGGTGACTAGTTTCACCCATCACCTTCAGATAACACATTTTTGTTAATAGAGCTATTCCTGGTGTCTAGTGGCACTCTGCACCACCAAAAGAATATGTGTTTTGTTAATAGAGCCATATGTGTTGTCTAGTGGTGCCCTCCATCCCCAATCACCTGTTTCTTGTCAATAGAGCTATCCCTGGTGTCTAGTTGCACCCAGCACCCTCAGATAACATGTTTTTGTTAATAGCCCTATCCCTATTGTCTAGTGGTACCCAGCACCTCAAATAACATGTTTTTGTTAATTTAACTATCTTTATTGTCTTGTGGCACCCAGCACCCTCAGATAACATGTTTTTCTTATTAGAGCTATTCCTGGTGTCTAGTAGCACCCAGCACCCTAAAATGACATGTGTTTTAAAAGACCTATCGCTAGTGTCTAGTTCCATCCAGCACCCTGAGACAACACATTTTCTGTTAATTGAGCTATCCCTGGTGTATAATTGTACCCAGCACCCTCAGATAACATGTTTTTTTGTTAATAGAACTATCCCTGGGGTCTAGTTACACCCAGCACACCCCAAATAACATATCTTGTGTTAATAGAGCTATCCTTGGTATCTAGTTGCACCCATCACACTCAGACTTGTTTTTTGTTAATAGAACTATTCCTGGTGTCTAATTGCATGCAGCACCCTTATATAACACGTTTTTCTTTAATAGAGCTATTTCTGTGTCTAGTTGCACTCAGCACTGTCAGATAAATTATTTGTCAATAGAACTATTCCAGGTGTCTAGAGGCACCCAACACCCTCAGATAACATGTTTTTGTTAGTAGAGCTTTCCTGGTGTCTAGTGGTACCAGCATCCCCCATAACATGTGCTTTGTTAATAGAGCCACCCTGATCTCTAGTCGCACTCAGCACCATCAGATATTTTTTGCTAATAGAACTAACCCTGCCATCTAGTTGCACCCAGCACCCTACAAATTAAATGTTTTTGTTAATATAGCTATTTCTTGTGTCTAGTTGCTCTCAGCACCCTCAGATACCATGTATTTCGTTAATAAAACTATCCCTATTGTCTAGTGGCACCCAGCCCCCTAAGATAACATATTTTTTGTTAATAGAACTGTCCCTGTATCTATTTCCATGCAGCATGCTCAGATAACACATTTGCTGTTTAAAGAGCTATCCCTGGTGTCTAGTTGCACCCCGCACCCCCAGATAACACGTGTTTTGTTAACAGAGCAATTCCTGGTGACTAGTGGCACCCATCACCCTCAGATAACACATTTTTTGTTAATAGAGGTGTTCCTGGTGTATAGTGGCACCCAGCACCCCCAAATAACAAGAGTTTTAAATAGAGCTATCGCTAGTGTCTAGTTGCACTTGGCACCCTGAGATAACACATTTTCTGTTAATTGAGCTATCCCTGGTGTATAGTTGCACCCCACACAATCAGATAACATGTTTTTTGTTAATAGAACTATCCCTGGGGACTTCGTGCACCCAGCACACCCCAAATAACATATCTTGTGTTAATAGAGCTATCCTTGGTGTCTAGTTGTGCCCAGCACCCCTAGATAACACATTTTTTGTTAATAGATCTAGCCCTGGAGGCTAGTACCATCTATCACCCTCAGATAGCACATTTTTTGTTAATGGAGCTATCTCTATTGTCTTGTGGCACCCAGCACCGTATGATACCATATTTCTTTTGTTAATGGAACGATCCCTATTGTCTAGTGGCACCCAGCACCTTCAGATAACATGTTTTTTGTTAATACAGCTATCCCCGGTATCTAGTGGCACCCAGCACCCCCCAAATAACATGCATTTTTTTAATAGAGCTATCCCTGGTGTCTAGTTGCATCCAGCACTCACAGATAACAAGTTTTTTGTTAATAGAGCAATCTCTGGTGTCTAGTTGCACCCAGCACCCCTAGAAAACTTGTTTCTCTTAATATAACTATCCCTGATGAACAGTGGCACGCATAACCCTCAGATAGCATATTTTTTTAAAAGTGCTATTCCTGTTGTCTAGTGGCACTCAGCACCCTCTGATAACATGTTTTTTCTTAATAGATCTATCCCTGGTGTCTAGCAGTATGCAGAACCCTCAGGTAGCAGGTTTTGTGTTAATAGAGCTATCCCTGGTGTCTAGTGGCAAACAGCACAATCAGATAACATATTCTTTGCTAATAGTACTATCCGTATTGTCTAGTGGCACCCTGCACCATCAGACAACATGATTTTGTTAATTGAGCTATCACTGGTGTCTAGTGGCATCCAATACCCCAAATAACATGCATTTTTTCAATAGAGCTATCGCTAGTGTCTAGTCGCACCCAGTACCCTTAGATTAGCACGTTTGTTATTAATAGAGCTCTCCCTGGTGCCTTGAGGCAACCAGCACCACTAGATAACATGTTTTTTGTTAATACAGCAATTTCTGCTGTCTAGTTGAACCCAGCACACTCAAATAATATGTTTTTGTTAATAGAGCTATCCGGGTGTCTAGTTGCATCCAGCACCCTCAGATAACATGTTTTTGTTAATAGAACTATCCCTAGTGTCTAGTTGCATCCAGCACCCTCAGATAACATGTTTTTGTTAATAGAACTATCCCTAGTGTCTAGTTGCACCCAGCACCCCTAGATTACATGTGTTTTGTTAATAGAGCTATCCATGACTAGTTTCACCCATCACCTTCAGATAACACATTTTTGTTAATAGAGCTATTCCTGGTGTCTAGTGGCACTCTGCACCACCAAAGAATATGTGTTTTGTTAATAGAGCCATATGTGTTGTCTAGTGGTGCCCTCCATCCCCAATCACCTGTTTCTTGTCAATAGAGCTATCCCTGGTGTCTAGTTGCACCCAGCACCCTCAGATAACATGTTTTTTGTTAATAGCCCTATCCCTATTGTCTAGTGGTACCCAGCACCCTCAAATAACATGTTTTTTGTTAATGTAACTATCTTTATTGTCTTGTGGCACCCAGCACCCTCAGATAACATGTTTTTTTCTTATTAGAGCTATTCCTGGTGTCTAGTAGCACCCAGCACCCCAAAATGACATGTGTTTTAAAAGACCTATCGCTAGTGTCTAGTTCCATCCAGCACCCTGAGACAACACATTTTCTGTTAATTGAGCTATCTCTGGTGTATAATTGTACCCAGCACCCTCAGATAACATGTTTTTTTGTTAATAGAACTATCCCTGGGGTCTAGTTACACCCAGCACACCCCAAATAACATATCTTGTGTTAATAGAGCTATCCTTGGTATCTAGTTGCACCCATCACACTCAGACTTGTTTTTTGTTAATAGAACTATTCCTGGTGTCTAATTGCATGCAGCACCCTTATATAACATGTTTTTCTTTAATAGAGCTATTTCTGGTGTCTAGTTGCACTCAGCACTGTCAGATAAATTATTTGTCAATAGAACTATTCCAGGTGTCTAGAGGCACCCAACACCCTCAGATAACATGTTTTTGTTAGTAGAGCTTTCCCTGGTGTCTAGTGGTACCCAGCATCCCCACATAACATGTGCTTTGTTAACAGAGCCACCCCTGATCTCTAGTTGCACTCAGCACCATCAGATATTTTTTTTTTGCTAATAGAGCTAACCCTGCCATCTAGTTGCACCCAGCACACTACAAATTAAATGTTTTTTGTTAATATAGCTATTTCTTGTGTCTAGTTGCTCTCAGCACCCTCAGATACCATGTATTTCATTAATAAAACTATCCCTATTGTCTAGTGGCACCCAGACCCCTAAGATAACATATTTTATGTTAATAGAACTGTCCCTGGTATCTATTTCCATGCAGCATGCTCAGATAACACATTTGCTGTTTAAAGAGCTATCCCTGGTGTCTAGTTGCACCCCGCACCCCCAGATAACACGTGTTTTGTTAACAGAGCTATCCCTGGTGACTAGTGGCACCTATCACCCTCAGATAACACATTTTTTGTTAATAGAGGTGTTCCTAGTGTATAGTGGCACCCAGCAACCCCAAATAACATGAGTTTTAAACAGAGCTATCGCTAGTGTCTAGTTGGACTTGGCACCCTGAGATAACACATTTTCTGTTAATTGAGCTATCCCTGGTGTATAGTTGCACCCCACACACTCAGATAACATGTTTTTTGTTAATAGAACTATCCCTGGGGTCTTGTTGCACCCAGCACACCCCAAATAACATATCTTGCGTTAATAGAGCTATCCTTGGTGTCTAGTTGTGCCCAGGACCCCTAGATAACACATTTCTTGTTAATAGATCTAGCCCTGGAGGCTAGTAGCATCTATCATCATCAGATAGCACATTTTTTGTTAATGGAGCTATCTCTATTGTCTTGTGGCACCCAGCACCTTCAGATAACATGTTTTTTGTTAATACAGCTATCCCCGGTATCTATTGGCACCCAGCACCCCCAAATAACATGCATTTTTTAATAGAGCTATCCCTGGTGTCTAGTTGCATCCAGCACTCTCAGATAACAAGTGTTTTGTTAATAGAGCAATCTCTGGTGTCTAGTTGCATCCAGCACCCCTAGAAAACTTGGTTCTGTTAATATAACTATCCCTGATGAACAGTGGCACCCATAACCCTCAGATAACATATTTTTTTAAAAGAGCTATTCCTGGTGTCTAGTGGCACTGAGCACCCTCTGATAACATGTTTTTTCTTAATAGATCTATCCCTGGTGTCTAGCGGTATGCAGCGCCCTCAGGTAGCAGGTTTTGTGTTAATAGAGCTATCCCTGGTGTCTAGTGGCAAACAGCACAATCAGATAACATATTCTTTGCTAATAGAACTATCCGTATTGTCTAGTGGCACCCTGCATCAGACAACATGATTTTTGTTAATTGAGCTATCACTGGTGTCTAGTGGCATCCAACACCCCCAAATAAAATGCATTTTTTCAATAGAGCTATCGTTAGTGTCTAGTCGCATCCAGTACCCTTAGATAACACGTTTGTTATTAATAGAGCTCTCCCTGGTGCCTTGAGGCACCCAGCACCACTAGATAACATGTTTTTTGTTAATACAGCAATTTCTGCTGTCTAGTTGAACGCAGCACACTCAAATAATATGTTTTTTTGTTAATAGAGCTATCCCGGGTGTCTAGTTGCATCCCCCACCCTCAGATAATATGTTTTTTGTTAATAGAACTATCCCTAGTGTCTAGTTGCATCCAGCACCCTCAGATAACATGTTTTTGTTAATAGAACTATCCCTAGTGTCTAGTTGTACCCAGCACCCCTAGATTACATGTGTTTTGTTAATAGAGCTATCCATGGTGACTAGTTTCACCCATCACCTTCAGATAACACATTTTTTGTTAATAGAGCTATTCCTGGAGTCTAGTGGCACCCTGCACCACCAAAGAATATGTGTTTTGTTAATAGAGCCATATGTGTTGTCTAGTGGCGCCCCCCATCCCCAATCACCTGTTTCTTGTCAATAGAGCTATCCCTGGTGTCTAGTTGCACCCAGCACCCTCAGATAACATGTTTTTGTTAATAGCCCTATCCCTATTGTCTAGTGGTACCCAGCACCCTCAAATAACATGTTTTTGTTAATGTAACTATCTTTATTGTCTTGTGCATCCCAGCACCCTCAGATAACATGTTTTTTCTTATTAGAGCTATTCCTGGTGTCTAGTAGCACCAGCACCCCAAAATGACATGTGTTTTTAATAGACCTATCACTAGTGTCTAGTTCCATCCAGCACCCTGAGACAACACATTTCTGTTAATTGAGCTATCCCTGGTGTATAATTGTACCCAGCACCCTCAGATAACATGTTTTTTGTTAATAGAACTATCCCTGGGTCTAGTTACACCCAGCACACCCCAAATAACATATCTTGTGTTAATAGAGCTATCCTTGGTATCTAGTTGCACCCATCACACTTAGACTTGTTTTTGTTAATAGAACTATTCCTGGTGTCTAATTGCATGCAGCACCCTTATATAACATGTTTTCTTTAATAGAGCTATTTCTGGTGTCTAGTTGCACTCAGCACTGTCAGATAAATTTTTGTCAATAGAACTATTCCAGGTGTCTAGAGGCACCCAACACCCTCAGATAACATGTTTTTGTTAGTAGAGCTTTCCCTGGTGTCTAGTGGTACCCAGCATCCCCACATAACATGTGCTTTGTTAATAGAGCCACCCCTGGTCTCTAGTTACACTCAGCGCCATCAGATTTTTTTTTTTTTTGCTAATTGAACAAACCCTGCCATCTAGTTGCACCCAGCACCCTACAAATTAAATGTGTTTTGTTAATATAGCTATTTCTTGTGTCTAGTTGCTCTCAGCACCCTCAGATACCATGTATTTCGTTAATAAAACTATCCCTATTGTCTAGTGGCACCCAGCCCCTTAAGATAACATATTTTTTGTTAATAGAACTGTCCCTGGTATCTATTTCTATGCAGCATGCTCAGATAACACATTTGCTGTTTAAAGAGCTATCCCTGGTGTCTAGTTGCACCCTGCACCCCAGATAACACGTGTTTTGTTAACAGAGCTATCCCTGGTGACTAGTGGCACCATCACCCTCAGATAACACATTTTTGTTAATAGAGGTGTTCCTGGTGTGCACCCAGCACCCCTAAATAACATGAGTTTTAAACAGAGCTATCGCTAGAGTCTAGTTGCACTTGGCACCCTGAGATAACACATTTTCTTTTAATTGAGCTATCCATGGTGTATAGTTGCACCCCACACACTCAGATAACATGTTTTTTGTTAATAGAACTATCCCTGGGGTCTTGTTGCACCCAGCACACCCCAAAAAACATATCTTGTGTTAATAGAGCTATCCTTGGTGTCTTGTTGTGCCCAGCACCCCTAGATAACACATTTCTTGTTAATAGATCTAGCCCTGGTGGCTAGTAGCATCTATCATCCTCAGATAGCACATTTTTTGTTAATGGAGCTATCTCTATTGTCTTGTGGCACCCAGCACCCTCTGATAACATATTTTTTTGTTAATGGATCGATCCCTATTGTCTAGTGGCACCCAGCACCTTCAGATAACATGTTTTTTGTTAATACAGCTATCCCCGGTATCTAGTGGCACCCAGCACCCCCCAAATAACATGCATTTTTTAATAGAGCTATCCCTGGTGTCTAGTTGCATCCAGCACTCTCAGATAACAAGTTTTTTGTTAATAGAGCAATCTCTGGTGTCTAGTTGCACCCAGCACCCCTAGAAAACTTGTTTCTGTTAATATAACTATCCCTGATGAACAGTGGCACCCATAACCCTCAGATAACATATTTTTTTAAAAGAGCTATTCCTGGTGTCTAGTGGCACTCAGCACCCTCTGATAACATGTTTTTTCTTAATAGATCTATCCCTGGTGTCTAGCGGTATGCAGCACCCTCAGGTAGCAGGTTTTGTGTTAATAGAGCTATCCCTGGTGTCTAGTGGCAAACAGCACAATCAGATAACATATTCTTTGCTAATAGAACTATCCGTATTGTCTAGTGGCACCATGCACCATCAGGCAACATGATTTTTGTTAATTGAGCTATCACTGGTGTCTAGTGGCATCCAACACCCCCAAATAACATGCATTTTTTCAATAGAGCTATCGCTAGTGTCTAGTCGCACCCAGTACCCTTAGATAACACGTTTGTTATTAATAGAGCTCTCCCTGGTACCTTGAGGCACCCAGCACCACTAGATAACATGTATTTTGTTAATAGAGCTATTCCTGGTGTCTAGTGGCACCCAGCACCCTCAGATACCATGTTTTTTGTTAGTATACCTATGCCTATTATCATGTGGCATGCAGCACTCTCAGATAACATGTGTTTTGTTAATTGAGCCATCCCTGGTCTCTAGTTGCAACCAGAACCATCATATAACATTTTTGTTTGTTAATAGGGCTATCCCTGCTGTCTAGTTGCACCCAGCACCCTAAAAATAGGATGATTTTTGTTAATACAGCTATTCCTTGTGTCTAGTTGCACCCAGCACCATCAAATAATATGTTTTTTGTTAATAGAACTATCCCTGGTTTCTAGTTGCACCCCGCACCCCCAGATAACTCATGTTTTGTTAATAGAGCAATCCCTGATGACTGGTGGCACTCAGCAGCCTCAGATAATATGTTTTTTGTTAATAGACCTATTCCTATTATCTAGTGGTACCCAGCACCCTCAAATAACATGTATTTTGTTAATGGAACTATCCCTATTGTCTAGTGGCACCCAGTACCCTCATATAACATGTTTTTTATTAGTAGAACTATCCCTACTTTCTAGTGGCATCCAGCACCCTCAGATAAAATGTTTTTTTTTGTTAATAGAGTTATTCGTAGAGTCCAGTGGCACCCATCACCCCCAAATAACATGTGCTTTTTTAATAGAGCTATCCCTATTGTCTAGTTGCACCCTGCACCCTTAGACAACACAGTTTTTGTTTAGACAGCTTTCCCTGGTGAATAGTTGCACCCAGCACCTTCAGATAACATGTTTTTTATTAATAGAACTATCCCTGGGATCTAGTTGTACCCAGCACCATCAGATAACATATTTTTTTATTAGTAGAGCTATCCCTGGTGAATAGTGGCACCCATCACCCTCAGATAACATATTTTTGTTAATAGAGCTATTCCAGCTGTCTAGTGGCACCCAGCAACCTCAGAAAACATGTTTGTTCTTAATACAGTTATGCCTGGAGTCTAGTGGTACCCAACATCCTCAAGTAGCATGTTATGTGTTAATAGAGCTAACCCTGGTGTCTAGTGGCAACCAGCAACCTCAGATAACATATTTTTTGTTAAAAGAGCTATCCCAGGTGTCTAGCTGCATCCAGCACCCTCAGATAACATGTTTATAATTAAAAGAGCTATCCCAGGTGTCTAGTTGCATCCAGCACCCTCAGATAACATGTTTATAGTTAATAGAACTATCCCAGGTGTCTAGTTGCATCCAGCACCCTCAGATAACATGTTTATAGTTAATATAACTATCTTTGGTGTCTAGTTGCATCCAGCACCCTCAGATAACATGTTTATAGTTAATAGAACTATTCCAGGTGTCTAGCTGCACCCAGAAACCCTAGTTAAAACATGTTTTGTTAATAGAGCTATTCCTGTTGACTAGTGGCACCCATCAACCTCAGATAACACATTTTCTGTTAATAGAGTTATTTCTGGTGTCTATTGGCACCCAGCACCACCAAATAACATGTGTTTTTAATACAGCTATCACTAGTGTATAGTGGCACCCAGTACCCTCAGATAGCATGTTTTTTTTTAGTAGAACTATTCCTTCCTACTTTCTAGTGGCACCCAGCACCCTTAGAAAACACATTTTTTGTTTAGAGAGCTTTCCCTGGTGAATAGTTGCCCCAGCACCCTCAGATAACATGTTTTTTGTTAATAGAACTATCCCTGGGATCTAGTTTCTCCCAGCACCCCCAAATAACATATATTGTATTAAAAGCACTATCCCTGTTGTCTAGTTGCACTCAGCACCTCTAGTTAACACATGTTTTGTTAATAGAGCTATCCATGGTGACTAGTAGCACTCATCATCCTCAGATAACACATCTTTTGTTAATAAAGCTATCCCTATTGTCTTGTGGCACCCAGCACCCCCAGATAACATGTTTTTTTGTTAATGGAATGATCCCTCTTGTCTAGTGGCACCCAGCACCCTCAGATGAAATCATTTTTGTTAATAGAGCTATCTCTGGCACCTAGTGGCACCCAGCATCCCCAAATAACATGCATTTTTATGTTGCTTGCATGCATGTGCAAGAAACATAGTGCCATCATCGGAGATTTCAGAGTTGTGTCACCTCCTCCTCCAATTCAGTCAGTGAGCTGGCAGGCATGGCCCCTGCAAGCCTATGCATTTTGGAGCTGTCTATGACATGCTCCAAAATGCAGTGGCATACAGTTGAAAGGGGGAGCTACGCTTCAGTGAGCAGCGATAAGAAACGTAGCTCCCCCCACATGCAGGTGTGCATGCCCTCGCATGCACTGTTTAGCCGATGGGGTGCCCAATCCCCGTCGGCTGAGCTGCATCGTCCCCCCCAGTAGTTGGTGCCATGCTGGGAGCCCACCCCAGTGTGGCAAGCAGTCCTTTGGCCGATGGGGGTGCTCAATCCCCCATCAGCTGAATGGCCCCCCTGTCCTTGTGCCACACTGGGAGCCTACCCCAGCATGGCAAACGTCCCACAATGTCTTTTTTTTTTAAAACCTATAAAATAAAACCTGTCCCGTGGTGCGTCTCCCGACCCCCCTCCCACAACCCGCACCCACCCACTGTGCAACCAGCCTCCCCACACCCCCCTCACCCCATACTTACCTCCAGACTCCGGTGCGATGATCTTCGGTGGACCGGGAACACATCTGCACTCTTCAAAGCCAACCGTGAACTGAAATGCCGGTAAGCTGTATAATGGGCTAAATGGGGTTCAACTTTATTGCATATCTCAGGCATTTTGGGAATTTTTGCAAATTTTCAACATGGGGTTTTTAGGACCCCTTCTCATGAATGATGTCACTGTCATGGCGTTATTCTGGCCCGAAGGGTGATTTTGTGCAGTGAATGCTAAATCACCCTTCAGGCCTGAATACTGCCATGACACTGACATCATTCATGAGAAGGGGTCCCAAAAACCCTATGTTGAAAATTTGGTCCAAAAATTCCAAAAAATGACTGTTTTACGAGAGTGCGTTGCACAGTTCTTACGCAGGCTCATAAGTTCGTGAAATTTCAATATTTTCACTCCAGATTTTCAACATTGCCATTTTACCACACCTTCTTATGAGTAGTACAGCTGTCATTTTTCACATCTCACCCAAAATGTGTTTCCGCCCTTGTAGCGCAGAATGGTGCAGTCGGTGTGCAAAATCAATGTATGGGACAAATTAAGAAAATCACAGTGACACTGTTCATGAGCAGAGGTCTTAAAATGGCTATGTTGAAAATTTGGTGAAAAAATTCCTTAAAATGACTGTTTTACGTGCGTGCATTGCGCTGTTCCTACGCAGGCTTGTAAGTTCACAAATTTTCAATATTTTCACTCCAGATTTTCAACATTGCCATTTTACCACACCTCCTCATGAGCAGTACAGCTTTCATTTTTCACATCCTGCCCAAAACATGTTTCTACCCATGTAGTGCACAATGGCGCAGTCGGTGTGCGAACTCAGTGTATGGGACACATTAACAAAATCACAGTGACACTGTTCATAAGCAGAGGTCTTAAAATGGCTATGTTGAAAATTTGGTGAAAAATTTCCTAACAATGACTGTT
The DNA here is from genome assembly GCA_016271365.2 of Neoceratodus forsteri. Taxonomy (NCBI): domain Eukaryota; kingdom Metazoa; phylum Chordata; order Ceratodontiformes; family Ceratodontidae; genus Neoceratodus; species Neoceratodus forsteri. The sequence goes on along the minus strand of CM028131.1, from coordinate 173,247,496 downwards.
TTATGAGCATGCATTGCGCAGTTCCTACGCATGCTCGTAATTTCGCAAATTTTCAATATTTGCACTCCAATGACTTCCAAATACCTAAACTGCACATAGAAGTAAGCAACATTTGGCATTGATAAATGTTTGTTTAATAGAGCTATCCCTGGTGTCTAGTTGTACCCAGCACCATCAGATAACATATTTTATGTTGCTTGCACGCATGTTCAAGAAACATAGTGCCATCATCAGAGATTTCGGAGGTGTGTCACCTCCTCTTCCAATTCAGTCAGTGTGCTGGCAGGCGTGGCCCCTGTAAGCTAATGCATTTTGGAGCTGTCTATGACACGCCCAAATGCAGTGGCATACAGTTGAAAGGGGAGCTATGCTTCAGTGAACACCGAGCAAGAGGCTGCTCACGCAGCTCCCCCACCGCAGGCGCAAGTGTGCTCCCCACATGCACTGTATAGCTGACAGGGTGGCCAATCCCCATCAGCTGAGCTGCGTCCCCTCCAGTAGTCGGTGCCATGCTGGGAGCCCACCCCAGCGTGGCAAGCAGTCCTATGGCCGACGGGGGTGCCCAATCCCCTGTCGGCTGAACGCCCCCCCAACATCCTTGTGCCACACTGGGAGCCCACCCCAGTGTGGCAAACGTCCCATGACATCTTTTTTTTTTTTGAAAGCTGAAAAACGAAAACGGTCCCATGGCGCATCTCCCAGCCACCCTCCCACAACCCGCACCCATCCACTGTGCACCCAGCCTCCTCACGCCCCCCCTCACCCCACAATTACCTCTGGACTCTGGCGGATGATCTTCGGTGGACCGGGAACACGTCTGCACTCTTCAAAGCCGACCGCGAACTGAGGAAATGCCGGTAAGCTGTATAATGGGCTAGATAGGGGGGTTTCAACTTTGTTGCATATCTCAGGCATTTTTGGGAATTTTTGCACCAACTTTTCAACCTGTTTTGGGACTCTCTCATGAATGATGTCACTGTCATGAGTGAAAGAGTTCGGGGTCTCAAGGCGATTTCGCCAGAGTGACTTTGCAGTGATCAGAAATCACCCTTTGGGGTCCGAATACCACCATGACAATGAATCATTCATGAGAAGGGGTCCCAAAAACCCATGTTGAAAATTTGGTGCCAAAATTCAAAATGACTGTTTTACGAGCATGCATTGCGCAGTTCCTACGCAGGCTCGTAAGTTCGCGAAATTTCAATATTTTCACTCCAGATTTTCAACATTGCATTTTATCACACCTTCTTATGAGTAGTACAGCTGTCATTTTTCACATCTCACCCAAAATGTGTTTCCGCCCATGTAGCGCAGAATGGTGCAATTGGTGTGCAAAATCAATGTACAGGACAAATTAAGAAAATCACAGTGACACTGTTCATGAGCAGAGGTCTTAAAATGGCTATGTTGAAAATTTGGTGAAAAAATTCCTAAAAATGACTGTTTTACGAGTGTGCATTGCGCAGTTCCTACGCACGCTCGTAAGTTTGCGAATTTTCAATATTTTCACTCCAGATTTTCAACATTGCCATTTTATCACACCTCCTCATGAGCAGTACAGCTGTCATTTTTCACATCCTGCCCAAAACATGTTTCCACCCATGTAGCGCACAATGGCGCAGTCGGTGTGCAAACTCAGTGTATGGGACACATTAAGAAAATTACAGTGTCACTGTTCATGAGCAGAGATCTTAAAATGGCAATGTTGAAAATTTGGTGAAAGAATTCCTAAAAATGACTGTTTTACGAGTGTGCATTGCACACTTCCCATGCACACTCATAGGTTTGTGAATTTTCAATATTTCAACTCCAGATTTTCAACATTGCCATTTTACCACACCTCCTTATGAGCAGTACAGCTGTCATTTTTCACATCCTGCCCAAAACGTGTTTCCACCCATGTAGCACACAATGGCACAGTCAGTGTGCAAACTCAATGTATGGGACACATTAACAAAATCACAGTGACACTGTTCATGAGCAGAGGTCTTAAAATGGCTATGTTGAACATTTGGTGAAAAATTTCCTTAAAATGACTGTTTTATGAGCGTGCATTGTGCAGTTCCTACACACGCTCGTAAGTTCACAAATGTTAAATATTTGCACTCCAATGACTTCCAAATACCTAAACAGCACATAGAAGTAAGCAACATTCAGCATTGACAAATGTTTGTTTTATTAGTAGAGCTATCCCTGGTGAATAGTGGCACCCATCACCCTCAGATAACATATTTTTTGTTAATAGAGCTATTCCAGGTGTCTAGTGGCACCCAGCAACCTCAGAAAACACGTTTGTTCTTAATACAGCTATGCCTGGAGTCTAGTGGTACCCAACACCCTCAAGTAGCATGTTATGTGTTAATAGAGCTATCCCTGGTGTCTAGTGGCAACCAGCAACCTCAGATAACATATTATTTGCTAATAGAACTATCCCTGTTGTCTAGTTGCACCCTGCATACTCAGATAACATGATTTTTGGTAAAAGAGCTATCCCTGGTGCCCTGCTGCATTCAACACCCTCAGATAACACATGTTTTGTTAAAAGAGCTATCCCAGGTGTCTAGTTGCATCCAGCACCCTCAGATAACATGTTTATAGTTAATAGAACTATCCCTGGTGTCTAGTTGCACCCAGAAACCCTAGTTAAAACATGTTTTGTTAATAGAGCTATTCCTGTTGACTAGTGGCACCCATCAACCTCAGATAACACATTTTCAGTTAATAGAGTCATTCCTGTTGTCTAGTGGTACCCAGCACCACCAAATAACATGTGTTTTTAATACAGCTACCGCTAATGTATAGTGGCACCCAGTATCCTCAGATAACATGTTTTTTATTAGTAGAACTATCCCTACTTTCTAGTGGCACCCAGCACCTTCAGAAAACATGTTTTTTTTTGTTAATAGAGTTATTCCCAGTGTCCAGTAGCACCCATCACCCCCAAATAACATATGCTTTTTTAATAGAGCTATCCCTAGTATCTAGTTGCACCCAGCACCCTTAGACAACACATTTTTTGTTTAGAGAGCTTTTCCTGGTGAATAGTTGCACCCAGCACCCTCAGATAACATGTTTTTTGTTAATAGAACTATCCCTGGGATCTAGTTGCTCCCAGCACCCCCCACATAACATATATTGTGTTAAAAGTGCTATCCCTGGTGTCTAGTTGCACCCAGCACCTCTAGTTAACACATGTTTTGTTAATAGAGCTATCCATGGTGACTAGTAGCACTCATCATCCTCAGATAACACATCTTTTGTTAATAGAGCTATGCCTATTATCTTGTGGCACCCAGCACCCCCAGATAACATGTTTTTTTTTGTTAATGGAATGATCCCTCTTGTCTAGTGGCACCCAGCACCCTCAGATTAAATTGTTTTTGTTAATAGAGCTATCTCTGGCACCTAGTGGCACCCAGCATCCCCAAATAACATGCATTTTTTAATAGAGCTATCCCTGATGTCTAGTTGTACCCAGCACCATCAGATAACATATTTTTTTATTAATAGAGCTATCCCTGGTGAATAGTGGCACCAATCACCCTCAGATAACATATTTTTTGTTAATAGAGCTATTCCAGGTGTCTAATGGCACCCAGCAACCTCAGAAAACACATTTGTTCTTAATACAGCTATGCCTGGAGTCTAGTGGTACCCAACACCCTCAAGTAGCTTGTTATGTGTTAATAGAGCTATCCCTGGTGTCTAGTGGCAATCAGCAACTTCAGATAACATATTTTTTGCTAATAGAACTATCCCTATTGTCTAGTTGCACCCTGCATACTCAGATAACATGATTTTTGTTAATAGAGTTATCCCTGGTGTCTTGTTGCACCCAACACCCTCAGATAACACATTTTTTGTTAAAAGAGCTATCCCAGGTGTCTAGTTGCATCCAGCACCCTCAGATAACATGTTTATAGTTAATAGAACTATCCCAGGTGTCTACTTGCACCCAGCACCCTCAGATAACACATTTTCTGTTAATAGAGCTATCCCAGGTGTCTAGTTGCACCCAGAAACCCTAGTTAAAACATGTTTTGTTAATAGAGCTATTCCTGTTGACTAGTGGCACCCATCAACCTCAGATAACACATTTTCTGTTAATAGAGTTATTCTGGTGTCTATTGGCACCCAGAACCACCAAATAACATGTGTTTTTAACACAGCTATTGCTAGTGTCTAGTTGTACCCAGAACCCCCAGAGAACTTGTTTTTTGTTAATACAACTATCCCTGGTGTCTAGTGGCACCTAGCACCGTCAAACAACAAGTGATTTTGTTAATGGAACTATCCCTGTGATCTAGTGGCACCCAGCAACCTCAGATAACATGTTTTTTTGTTAATAGAGCTATCCCTAGTGTCTAGTTGCACCCAGCCACCTCAGACAACACATTTTTTGTTAATTGAGCTATCCCTGGTATATAGTTGCACCTAGCACCCTCATATAACATATTTTTTTGTTAATAGAACTATACCTGGGGTCTAGTTGTACCCAGCACCCCCAAATAACATATCTTGTGATAATAGCGCTATCCCTGGTGTCTAGTTGTACCCAGCACCCTCAGAAAACACATGTTTTGTTAATAGAGATATTCCTGGTGTATAGTGGCACCCAGCAGCCTCTGATAACTCTTTTTCTTAATAGAGCTATCCCTGGTGTCTAGTAGTACCCAACACCCTCAAGTAGCATGTTATGTGTTAATATAGCTATCCCTGGTGTCTACTGGCACCCATCACCCTCAAATAACATATTTTTTATTAATAGAGATATTCCTGGTGTCTAGTGGCACCCAGCAGCCTCTGATAACTCGTTTTTTTCTTAATAGAGCTATCCCTGGTGTCTAGTGGTACCCAGCACCCTCAGGTAGCACGTTTTGTGTTAATAGAGCTATCCCTGTTGTTTAGTGGCATCCGGCACCCTCAGATAACAGATTCTTTGCTAATAGAACTATCCCTTGTCTAGTGGCACCCTGCATCCTCAGATAACATGTTTTTTTGTTAATAGAGCTATCCCTGGTGTCTAGTGGCACCCATCACACTCAGATAACATGTTTTTTGTTAATCGACCTATCCCTATTGTCTAGTGGTACCCAGCACATTCAAATAACGTGTTTTGTTAATGTAACTATCTTTATTGTCTAGTGGCACCCAGCACTCTCAGATAACATGTTTTTTGTTAATAGAGCTATTCCTGGTGTCTAGTGGCACCCAGCACCCCTATATAAATTGTTTTTTGTTAATAGAACTATTCCTGGTGAATAGTTGCACCCATCACCCTCAGATAACATATTTTTTGTTAATAGAGCTATCCCTGGTGTCTAGTGGCTCCCAGCACCCTCAGATACCATGTTTTTTGTTAATAGACCTACGCCTATTATCTAGTTACACCCAGCATCGTCAGATAACATTTTATTTTGTTAATAGAGCTATCCCTGGTGTCTAGTGGCACCCATCACACTCAGATAACATGTTTTTTGTTATAAGAACTATTCCTGGTGTTGAATTGCTCCCAGCACCCTCAATTAACATGTTTTTTGTTAATAGAACTACCCCTGGTGTCTAGTGGCACCCAACACCCTCAGATAACAAGTTGTTTTGTTAATAGAGCAATCCCTGGTGTCTAGTTGCACCCAGGACCCCTAGATAACTTGTTTTTTGTTCATAGAACTATCTCTGGTGAATAGTGGCACCCATAACCCTCAGATAACATATTTTTTGTTAATAGAGCAATCCCTGGTATCTAGTGGCACCCTCCAACCCCAATCACCTGTTTCTTGTTAACAGAGCTTTCCCTGGTGTCTAGGTGCACCCAGCACCCTCAGATAAAGTGTTTTTTTGTTAATAGAGCTATACCTATTGTCTAGTGGCACCCAGCTCCCTCATATAACATGTTTTTTGTTAATGGAATGAATCCTATTTTCTAGTGCCACCCAGCACCCTCAGATAACATGTTTTGTGTTAACAGAGCTATCCCTGGTGTTGAGTGGCACCCAGCACTGCAAAATAACATGTGTTTTTTCAATAGCGCTATCTCTGGTGTCTAACTGCACCCAGTACCCTCAGATAATACAGTTATAGTTAATAGAAAAATTCCTATTGTCTAATGTCACCCAGCACCCTCAAATAACATGTTTTTTGTTAATACAGCTATCTCTGGTATCTAGTTGCACCCTGCAACATCAAATAACATGTTTTTTGTTAGTACCACTATTCCTGGTGTCTAGTTGCACCCACCACCCTCAGATAACATGTTTTTGTTAAAAGAACTATGCCTGGTGTCTAGATGCACCCAGCACCCCCTCCCCAAATAACATATATTGTGTTAATAGAGCTATCCCTGCTGTCTAGTTGCATGCAGCACCCTCAGATAACATGTGTTTGTTAATAGAACTATCAGTGCTGTCTTGTTGCACCCAGCACCCCCCAAATAACATATCTTGAGGTAATAGAGCTATCCCTGGTGTCTAGTTGTACCCAGCACCCCTCAATAACACATGTTTTGTTGATAGGGTTATCCCTGGTGACTAGTGGCACCCATCATCCACAGATAACACATTTCTTTTAATAGAGCTATTCCTGGTGTCTAGTGGCACCCAGCATACTCAGATAACGTGTTTTATGTTAATAGAGCTATCCCTGGTGTCTAGTGGCACCCAACACCCTCAGATAGCACATTTTTTCTTCATAGAGCTATCCCTATTGTCTTGTGGCACCCAGCACCCAGAAATAACATGTGTTTTGTTAATAGATCCATCCCTGGTGTCTAGTGGCACCCTCCAACCCCAATCACCTGTTTCTTGTTAATAGAGCTTTCCCTGGTGTCTAGGTGCACCCAGCACCCTCAGATAAAGTGCTTTTTTGTTAATAGAGCTATCCCTATTGTCTAGTGGCACCCTGCACCCTCGTATAATGTTTTTTGTTAATGGAATGATTCCTATTTTCTAGTGGCACACAGCACCCTCAGATAACTTGTGTTTTGTTAGTAGAACTATCAGTATTGTCTAGTGGCACCCAGCACCCACAGATAACATGTTTTCTGTTAATAAAGCAATCCTTGGTGTTGAGTGGCACCCAGCACCAAAAAATAACATGTGTTTTTTTTAATAAAGCTATCCCTGGTGTCTAACTGCACCCAGCACCCTCAGATAACACCTTTTCTGTTAATAGAACCATCCCTGGTGTCAAGTTGCTCCCAGCACCTTCAGATAACACAGTTATTGTTAATAGAACAATCCCTATTGTCTAATGTCACCCAGCACCCCCAAATCACATGTTTTTTGTTAATACAGCTATTTCTGCTGTCTACTTGCACCCAGCACCGTCTAATAGTATGTGTTTTGTAAATAGAACTATCCCTGGTGTCTAGTTTCACCCAGCACCCGTAGATAACATGTGTTTTGTTAATAGAGTTATCCCTGGTGACTAGTTTCACCCATCACCCTCAGATAACACATTTTTTGTTAACAGAGCTATCCCTATTGTCTTGTGGTACCCAGCACCATCAGATAACATGTTTTTTGTTAATACAGCTATTCCTGATGTCTGGTGGCACCCAGCATCCCCATATAATGTGTTTTTTAATAGAGCTATCCCTGGTGTCTAACTTCACCCAGCACTCTCAGATAACACCTTTTTTGTTAATAGAACCATCCTTGGTGTCTAGTTGTACCCAGCACCCTCAGATAACACATTTATTGTTAATAGAGCAATCCCTGGTGTCTAGTGGCACCCAGCACTGTCAGATAACATGTTTTGTATTAATAGAGCTATCCCTGGTGTCTAGTGGCACCCAGCATCCCCAAATAATGTGTTTCTTTAATAGAGCTATCCCTGGTGTCTAACTGCACCCAGCAATCTCAGATGACACCTTTTTTGCTAATAGAACCGTCCTTGGTGTCTAGTTGTACCCAGCACCCTCAGATAACACATTTATTGTTAATAGAGCAATCCCCGGTGTCTAGAGGCACCCAGCACTGTCAGATAAAATGGTTTTTATTAGTAGAGCAATCCCTATTGTCTAGTGGCACCCAGCCCCCTAGGGTAGCATGTTTTTTGCTACTAGAGCTATCCCTGGTGTCTAGTGTCACTCAGCTCCCCCAAATAGCATGTGTTTTGTTAATAGAGCTATCACTGGTGTATAGTTGCATCCAGCAACTTCAGATAACACATTTTTATGTTAATAGAGCTATCCCTGGTGTATAGTTGCACCCAGCATCCTCACAAAACATGTTTTTTGTTAATAGAGGTATCTTTGGTGTCTAGTTGCATCCAGCACCCTTAGATAACATGTGTTTATTGATAGATCTCCCCCTGGTGTCGAATTGCACCCAGCACCCCTCAAGTATCATATCTTGTGTGTATATTACTATCTCTAGTGTCTAATTGCACCCAGCATCCTCAGATAACACATATTTTGTTAATATAACTATCCCTGGTGACAAGTAGCACCCATCACCCTCAGATAACACATTTTTTGTTAATAGAGCTATTCCTGGTGTATAGAGGCACTCAGCACCCTCAAATAACATGTGTTTTGTTAATATAACTATCCCTGGTGTCTAGTGGCACCCTCCACCCCTAATCACCTGTTCCTTGTTAATAGTGCTATCCCTGGTGTCTAGTTACACTCAGCATCCTCAGAAAAAACATGTTCTGTTAATAGAGCTATCCCTATTGTCTAGTGACACCCGGCACCCTCAGATGACATGTTTTTTGTTAATGGAAATATCCCTATTGTCTAGTGGCACCCAGCACCCTCAGATAACATGTTTTTGTTACTAGAACTATCCCTATTGCCTACTGGCACCCAGCACCATAAGACAACACTTTTTTTTGTTAATAGAGCTATCCCTGGTGTCTAGTTGTATCCTGCACCACTAGATAACATGCTGTTTGATAATAGAGCAATCTCTAGTGACTAGTGGCACCAGTCAGCCACTGATAACACATTTTTTTAATAGAGCTTTCCTTATTGTCTTGTGGCACCCAGCACACAGAAATAACATGTGTTTTGTTAATAGAGCCATCCCTGGTGGCTAGTGACACCCTCCAACCGCAATAACCTGTTTCTTGTTAATAGAGCTTTCCCTGGTATCTAGGTGCACCCAGCACCCTCAGATAAAGTGTTTTTTTGTTAATAGAGCTATCCCTATTGTCTAGTGGCACCCTGCACCCTCATATAACATGTTTTTTGTTAATGGAAGGATTCCAATTTGCTAGTGGCACTCAGCACCCTCAGATAACATGTGTTTTGTTAGTAGAACTATCAGTATTGTCTAGTGCCACCCAGCACTCACAGATAACATGTTTTCTGTTAATAGAGCAATCCTTGGTGTTGAGTGGCACCCAGGACCCCAAAATAACATGTGTTTTTAATAGAACTATCCCTGGTGTCTAACTGCACCCAGCACCCTCAGATAACACCTTTTCTGTTAATAGAACCATCCCTGGTGTCTAGTTGCTCACAGCACCCTCAGATAACACAGTTAATGATAATAGAACAATCCCTATTGTCTAATGTCACCCAGCACCTCCAAATAATATGTTTTTTGTTAATACAGCTATCTCTGCTATCTAGTTGCCCCCTGCAGCATCAAATAACATGTTATTTGTCAATACAGCTATCCCTGGTGTCTAGTTGCACCTAACACCTAAGATAACAAATCTATTGTTAATAGAGCTATCTGTGGTGTCTAGTTGCACCCATCACCCTCAGATAACATGTTTTTGTTAAAATAACTATGCCTGTTGTCTTGCTGCACCCAGCACCCCCCTAAATAACATATACTGTGTTAATAGAGCAATCCCTGCTGTCTAGTTGCACCCAGCACCATCAGATAACACATGTTTTAATAATAGAGCTATCTCGGGAGTCTTGTTGCACACAGCACCCTCAGATAACATGTGTTTGGATAATAGAACTATCCCTGCTGTCTAGTTGCACCCAGCACCCCCCAAATAACATATCTTGTGGTATAGAGCTATCCTTGGTGTCTAGTTGTACCCAGCACCCCTAGATAACACATGTTTTGTTGATAGAGTTATCCCTGGTGACTAGTGGCACCCATCACCCTCAGATAACACATATTTTCTTAATAGAGCTATTCCTTGTGTCTTGTGGCACTGGGCACCCAGAAATAACATGTCTTTTGTTAATAGTGCCATCCCTTTTGTCTAGTGACACCCTCCAACCCCAATCACCTTTTTCTTGTTAATAGAGCTTTTCCTGGTGTCTAGGCACACCCAGCACCCTCAGATAAAATGTTTTTTGTTAATAGAGCTGTTCCTATTGTCTAGTGGCACCCAGCACCCTCAGATTACATGTTTTGAGTTAATGGAATGATTCCTATTTTCTAGTGGCACCCAGCACCCTCAGATAACATGTTTTGTGTTAATAGAGCTATCCCTGGTGTCTAGTGGCACCCTGCATCCCCAAATAATGTTTTTTTAATAGAGCTATCCCTGGTGTCTAACTGCACCCAGCACTCTCAGATAACACCTTTTTGTTAATAGAACCGTCCTTGATGTCTAGTCGTACCAGCACCCTCAGATAACACATTTATTGTTAATAGAGCAATCCTTGTGTCTAGTGGCACCCAGCACTGTCAGATATAATGTTTTTTATTAGTAGAGCAACCCCTATTGTCGAGTGGCACCCAGCCCCTAGGGTAAGATGTTTTTTGCTAATAGAGCTATCCCTGGTGTCTAGTGTCACTCAGCACCCCCAAATAACATGAGTTTTGTTAATAGAGCTATCCCTGGTGTATAGTTCCACCCAGCATCCTCAGATAACATGTTTTTGTTGATAGATCTCTCCCTGGTGTCGAATTGCACCCAGCACCCCTCAAATATCATATCTTGTGTTTACATAGCTATCTCTAGTGTCTAGTTGCACCCAGCATCCTCAGATAACACATATTTTGTTAATATAGCTATCCCTGGTGTCTAGTTGCACCCAACAACATCAGATAACATGTTTTTCTGTTAATGCAGCTATCCCTGGTGTCTAATTGCACCCAGCACCCTCAGATAGCATGTGTTTTGTTAATAGAGCTAACCCTGGTGACTAGTAGCACTCATCACCCTCAGATAACACATGTTTTGTTAATAGAGCTATCCCTTTTGTATAGTGGCACCCAGCACCACCAAATAACATGTGTTTTGTTAATAGAGCCAACCCTGGTGTCTAGTGGCAACCTCCACCCCTAATCACCTGTTTCTTGTTAACAGAGCTATCCCTGGTGTCTAGTTACACCCAGCATCCTCAGATAAAACATGTTTTGTTAATTGAGCTATCCCTTTTGTCTAGTGGCACCCGGCGCCCTCAGATGACATGTTTTTTTGTTAATGGAAATATACCTATTGTCTAGTGGCACCCAGCACCCTCAGATAACATGTTTTTTGTTACTAGAACTATTCCTATTGCCTACTGGCACCCAGCACCCTCAGATAACACTTTTTTTGGTTAATAGAGCAATCCCTGGTGTCTAGTTGTATCTGGCACCCCTAGATAACATGCTGTTTGTTAATAGATCAATCCCTAGTGACTAGTGGCACCAATCAGCCACTGATAATACATTTTTTGTTAATAGAGCTATTCCTGGTGTCTAGTGGCACCCAGCATACTTAGATAACATGCTTTTTGCTAATAGAGCTATCAATGGTGTCTAGTGGCACCCAGCACCCTCAGATGCCATGTTTTGTGTTAATAGAGCAATCCATGGTGTCTAGAGGCACCCAACACCCTCAGAAAACATGTTTTTTGTTAATAGAAGTATCCCTATTTTCTAGTGACACCCAGCACCCTCAGATAACATGTTTTGTGTTAATAGAGGTATCCCTGGTCTCTAGTGGCACCCAGCATTATCAAATAATGTGTTTTTTTAATAGAGCTATACCTGCTGTCTAACTGCACCCAGCACTCTCAGAAAACACCTTTTTTGTTAACAGAACCATCCTGGGTGTCTAGTTGTACCCAGCACCCTCAGATAACACATTTATTGTTAATAGAGCAATCCCTGGTGTCTAGTGGCACCCAGCACTGTCAGATAAAATGCTTTTTATTAGCAGAGCAATCTCTATTGTCTAGTGGCACCTAGCCCCCTAGGGTAACATGTTTTTTGCTAATAGAGCTATCCCTGGTGTCTAGTGTCACTCAGTACCCCCAAATAAAATGTGATTTATTAATAGAGCTATCACTAGTGTCTCAGTTGCACCCAGCAACTTCAGATAACACATTTTTATGTTAATAGAGTTATCCCTGGTGTATAGTTGCACCCAGCCTACTCAGATAACACATTTTTTGTTAATAGAGATAGCTATCTTTGGTGTCTAGTTGCTCCCAGCACCCTTAGATAACATGTTTTTGTTGATAGATCTCTCCCTGGTGTCGAATTGCACCCAGCACCCCTCAAATATCATATCTTGTGTTTATATAGCTATCTCTAGTATCTAGTTGCACCCAGCATCATCAGATAACACATATTTTGTTAATATAGCTATCCCTGGTGTCTAGTTGTACCCAGCATCCTCAGATAACACATATTTTGTTACTATAAATATCCCTGGTGACAAATGGCACCCAGCACCCTCAGATAACACATTTTTTGTTAATATAGCTATTCCTGGTGTACAGTGGCACTCAGCACCCACAAATAACATGTGTTTTGTTAATACGGCTGTCCCTGGTGTCTAGCGGCACCCTCCACCCCTGATCACCTGTTTCTTGTTAATAGAGCTATCCCTGGTGTCTAGTTACACCCAGCATCCTCAGATAAAACATGTTTTGTTAATAGAGCTATCCTATTGTCTAGTGGCACCCGGCACACTCAGATGACATGTTTTTTGTTCATGGAAATATCCCTATTGTCTAGTAGCAGCCAGCACCCTCAGATAACATGTTTTTTGTTACTAGAACTATCCCTATTGCCTACTGGCACTCAGCACCCTCAGATAACATTTTTTTTTGTTAATAGAGCAATCCCTGGTGTCTAGTTGTATCCAGTACCCCTAGATAACATGCAGTTTATTAATAGAGCAATCCCTAGTGACTAGTGGCACCAGAAAGCCACAGATAACACATTTTTTGTTAATAGAGCTATCCTTGGTGTCTAGTTGTATCCAGCACCCCTAGATAACATGCTGTTTGTTAATAGAGCAATCCCTAGTGACCAGTGGCACCCATAACCCACAGATAACACATTTTTTGTTAATAGAGCTATTCCTGGTGTCTAGTGGCACCCAGCACCACCAGATAACATGCTTTTTGTTAAAATAACTATGCCTGTTGTCTTGCTGCACCCAGCACCCCCCTAAATAACATATACTGTGTTAATAGAGCAATCCCTGCTGTCTAGTTGCACCCAGCACCATCAGATAACACATGTTTTAATAATAGAGCTATCTCGGGAGTCTTGTTGCACACAGCACCCTCAGATAACATGTGTTTGGATAATAGAACTATCCCTGCTGTCTAGTTGCACCCAGCACCCCCCAAATAACATATCTTGTGGTATAGAGCTATCCTTGGTGTCTAGTTGTACCCAGCACCCTAGATAACACATGTTTTGTTGATAGAGTTATCCCTGGTGACTAGTGGCACCCATCACCCTCAGATACACATATTTTCTTAATAGAGCTATTACTTGTGTCTTGTGGCACTGGGCACCCAGAAATAACATGTCTTTTGTTAATAGTGCCATCCCTTTTGTCTAGTGACACCCTCCAACCCCAATCACCTTTTCTTGTTAATAGAGCTTTTCCTGGTGTCTAGGCACACCCAGCACCCTCAGATAAAATGTTTTTTGTTAATAGAGCTGTTCCTATTGTCTAGTGGCACCCAGCACCCTCAGATTACATGTTTTGAGTTAATGGAATGATTCCTATTTTCTAGTGGCACCCAGCACCCTCAGATAACATGTTTTGTGTTAATAGAGCTATCCCTGGTGTCTAGTGGCACCCTGCATCCCCAAATAATGTTTTTTTTTAATAGCGCTATCCCTGGTGTCTAACTGCACCCAGCACTCTCAGATAACACCTTTTTTGTTAATAGAACCGTCCTTGATGTCTAGTCGTACCCAGCACCCTCAGATAACACATTTATTGTTAATAGAGCAATCCTTGGTGTCTAGTGGCACCCAGCACTGTCAGATATAATGTTTTTTATTAGTAGAGCAACCCCTATTGTCGAGTGGCACCCAGCCCCTAGGGTAAGATGTTTTTTGCTAATAGAGCTATCCCTGGTGTCTAGTGTCACTCAGCACCCCCAAATAACATGAGTTTTGTTAATAGAGCTATCCCTGGTGTATAGTTGCACCCAGCATCCTCAGATAACATGTTTTTGTTGATAGATCTCTCCCTGGTGTCGATGCACCCAGCACCCTCAAATATCATATCTTGTGTTTACATAGCTATCTCTAGTGTCTAGTTGCACCCAGCATCCTCAGATAACACATATTTTGTTAATATAGCTATCCCTGGTGTCTAGTTGCACCCAACAACGTCAGATAACATGTTTTTCTGTTAATGCAGCTATCCCTGGTGTCTAATTGCACCCAGCACCCTCAGAGAGCATGTTTTTTGTTAATAGAGCTAACCCTGGTGACTAGTAGCACTCATCACCCTCAGATAACACATTTATTGTTAATAGAGCAATCCCTGGTGTCTAGTGGCACCCAGCACTGTCAGATAAAATGCTTTTTATTAGCAGAGCAATCTCTATTGTCTAGTGGCACCTAGCCCCCTAGGGTAACATGTTTTTTGCTAATAGAGCTATCCCTGGTGTCTAGTGTCACTCAGTACCCCCAAATAAAATGTGATTTATTAATAGAGCTATCACTAGTGTCTAGTTGCACCCAGCAACTTCAGATAACACATTTTTATGTTAATAGAGCTATCCCTGGTGTATAGTTGCACCCAGCCTCCTCAGATAACACATTTTTTGTTAATAGAGATAGCTATCTTTGGTGTCTAGTTGCTCCCAGCACCCTTAGATAACATGTTTTTGTTGATAGATCTCTCCCTGGTGTCGAATTGCACCCAGCACCCCTCAAATATCATATCTTGTGTTTATATAGCTATCTCTAGTATCTAGTTGCACCCAGCATCATCAGATAATACAATATTTGTTAATATAGCTATCCTGGTGTCTAGTTGTACCAGCATCCTCAGATAACACATATTTTGTTACTATAACTATCCCTGGTGACAAGTGGCACCCAGCACCCTCAGATAACACATTTTTTGTTAATATAGCTATTCCTGGTGTACAGTGGCACTCAGCACCCACAAATAACATGTGTTTTGTTAATACAGCTGTCCCTGGTGTCTAGCGGCACCCTCCACCCCTGATCACCTGTTTCTTGTTAATAGAGCTATCCCTGGTGTCTAGTTACATACAGCATCCTCAGATAAAACATGTTTTGTTAATAGAGCTATCCTATTGTCTAGTGGCACCCGGCACCCTCAGATGACATGTTTTTTGTTCATGGAAATATCCCTATTGTCTAGTAGCAGCCAGCACCCTCAGATAACATGTTTTTTGTTACTAGAACTATCCCTATTGCCTACTGGCACTCAGCACCCTCAGATAACATTTTTTTTTTGTTAATAGAGCAATCCCTGGTGTCTAGTTGTATCCAGTACCCCTAGATAACATGCTGTTTATTAATAGAGCAATCCCTAGAGACTAGTGGCACCAGTCAGCCACAGATAACACATTTTTTGTTAATAGAGCTATCCTTGGTGTCTAGTTGTATCCAGCACCCCTAGATAACATGCTGTTTGTTAATAGAGCAATCCCTAGTGACCAGTGGCACCCATAACCCACAGATAACACATTTTTTGTTAATAGAGCTATTCCTGGTGTCTAGTGGCACCCAGCACCACCAGATAACATGCTTTTTGCTAATAGAGCTATCAATGGTGTCTAGTGGCACCGAGCACCCTCAGATAACATGTTTTGTGTTAATAGAGCTATCCCTGGTGTCTAGTGGCACCCAACACCCACAGATAACATGTTTTTGTTAATAGAAGTATCCATATTTTCTAGTGGCACCCAGCCCCCTCAGATAACACATATTTTCTTAATAGAGCCATCCCTGGTGTCTAGTGGCACCCTCCAACCCCAATCACCTGTTTCTTGTTAATAGAGCTTTCCCTGATGTCTAGGTGCACCCAGCACCCTCAGATAAAATGTTTTGTTAATAGCACTGTTCCTATTATCTAGTGGCACCCAGCACCCTCAGATAACATGTTTTGTGTTAATGGAATGATTCCTATATTCAAGTGGCACCCAGCACCCTCAGAAAACATGTTTTGTGTTAATAGAGCTATCCCTGGTGTCTAGTGGCACCCAGCATCCCCAAATAACATGTTTTTTTTTTCAATAGAGCTATCCCTGGTGTCTAACTGCACCCAGCACTCTCAGATAACACCTTTTTTGATAATAGAACCATCCTTGGTGTCTAGTTGTACCCAGCACCCTCAGATAACACATTTATTGTTAATAGAGCAATCCCTGGTGTCTAGTGGCACCCAGCACTGTCAGATAAAATGTTTTTTATTAATAGAGCAATCCCTATTGTCTAGTGGCACCCAGCCTCCTAGGGTAAAATGTTTTTTGCTAATAGAGCTATCCCTGGTGTCTAGTGTCACTCAGCACCCCCAAATAACATGTGTTTTGTTAATAGAGCTATCCCTGGTGTATAGCTGCACCCAGCATCCTCAGATAACATGTTTTTTGTTAATAGAGGTATCTTCGGTGTCTAGTTGCACCCAGCACCCTTAGATAACATGAGTATGTTAATAGATCTCTCCCTGGTGTCAAATTGCACCCAGCACCCCTCAAATATCATATATTGTGTTTATATAGCTGTCTCTAGTGTCTAGTTGAACCCAGCATCCTCAGATAACACATATTTTGTTAATATAGCTATCCCTGGTGTCCAGTTGCACCCTGCACCCTCAGATAACATGTTTGTTTGTTAATAGAGCTATCTCTGGTGTCAAATTGCACCCAGCACCCTCAGATAGCATGTGTTTTGTTAATAGAGCTAACCCTGGTGACTAGTAGCACCCATCATCCTCAGATAACACATTTTTTGTTAATAGAGCTATTCCTGGTGTATAGAGGCACCCAACACCACCAAATAACATGTGTTTTGTTAATAGAGCCATCCCTGGTGTCTAGTAGCACCCTCCACCCCTAATCACCTGTTTCTTGTTAACAGAGCTATCCCTGGTGTCTAGTTACATCCAGCATCCTCAGATAAAACATGTTTTGTTAATAGAGCTATCCCTATTATCTAGTGGCACCCGGCGCCCTCAGATGACATGTTTTTTTGTTAATGGAAATATCCCTATTGTCTAGTGGCATCCAGCACCCTAAGATAACATGTTTTTTGTTACTAGAACTATTCCTATTGCCTACTGGCACCCAGCACCCTCAGATAACACTTTTTTTTGTTAATAGAGCAATCCCTGGTGTCTAGTTGTATCCTGCACCCCTAGATATCATGCTGTTTGTTAATAGAGCAATCCCTAATGACTAGTGGCACCAGTCAGCCACAGATAACACATTTTTTGTTAATAAAGCTATTCCCGATATCTAGTGGCACCCAGCATACTCAGATAACATGCTTTTTGCTAATAGAGCTATCAATGGTGTCTAGTGGCACCCAGCACCCTCAGATGTCATGTTTTGTGTTAACAGAGCAATCCATGGTGTCTAGTGGCACCCAACACACTCAGATAACATGTTTTTTGTTAATAGAAGTATCCCTATTATCTAGTGGCACCCAGCTCCCTCAAATAGCACATGTTTGCTAATAGAGCTATCCCTGGTGTCTAGTGGCACCCAACACTCTCAGATAACATGTTTGTTTGTTAATAAAAGTATCCCTATTTTCTAGTGGCACCCAGCACCCTCAGATAACATGTTTTGTGTTAATAGAGCTATCCCTGGTGTCTAGTGGCACCCAGCATCCCCAAATAATGTGTTTTTTTAATAGAGCTATCCCTGGTGTCTAACTGCTCCCAGCACTCTCAGATAACACCTTTTTTGTTAATAGAACCGTCCTTGGTGTCTAGATGTACCCAGCACCCTCAGATAACACATTTATTGTTAATAGAGCAATCCCTGGTGTCTAGTGGCACCCAGCACTGTCAGATAAAATGGTTTTTATTAGTAGAGCAATCTCTATTGTCTAGTGGCACCCAGTCCCCTAGGGTAACATGTTTTTTGCTAATTGAGCTATCCTTGGTGTCTAGTGTCACTCAGCACCCCCAAATAACATGTGTTTTGTTAATAGAGCTATTCCTGGTGTATAGTTGCACCCAGCAACGTCAGATAACATGTTTTTCTGTTAATGGAGCTATCCCTGGTGTCTAATTGCACCCAGCACACTCAGATAGCATGTGTTTTGTTAATAGAGCTAACCCTGGTGACTAGTAGCACTCATCACCCTCAGATAACACATTTTTTGTTAATAGAGCTATCCCTTTTGTATAGTGGCACCCAGCACCACCAAATAACGTGTTTTGTTAATAGAGCCAACCCTGGTGTCTAGTGGCACCCTCCACCCGTAATCACCTGTTTCATGTTAATAGAGCTATCCCTGGTGTCTAGTTACACCCAGCATCCTCAGATAAAACATGTTTTGTTAATAGAGCTATCCCTGTTGTCTAGTGGCACTCAGCACCCTCAGATAACATGTTTTTTGTTACTAGAACTATTCCTATTGCCTACTGGCACCCAGCACCCTCAGATAACACTTTATTTTTGTTAATAGAGCAATCCCTGGTGTCCAGTTGTATCCAGCACCCCTAGATAACATGCTGTTTGTTAATAGAGCAATCCCTAGTGACTAGTGGCACCAATCAGCCACTGATAACACATTTTTTGTTAATAGAGCTTTTCCTGGTGTCTAGTGGCACCCAGCATACTCAGATAACATGCTTTTTGCTAATAGAGCTATCAATGGTGTCTAGTGGCACCCAGCACCCTCAGATGCCATGTTTTGTGTTAATAGAGCAATCCATGGTGTCTAGTGGCTCCCAACACCCTCAGATAACATGTTTTTTGTTAATAGAAGTATCCCTATTTTCTAGTGGCACCCAGCACCCTCAGATAACATGTTTTGTGTTAATAGATGTATCCCTGGTCTCTAGTGGCACCCAGCATTACCAAATAATGTGTTTTTTTAATAGAGCTATCCCTGCTGTCTAACTGCACCCAGCACTCTCAGAAAACACCTTTTTTGTTAACAGAACCATCCTGGGCGTCTAGTTGTACCCAGCACCCTCAGATAACACATTTATTGTTAATAGAGCAATCCCTGGTGTCTAGTGGCACCCAGCACTGTCAGATAAAATGCTTTTTATTAGCAGAGCAATCCCTATTGTCTAGTGGCACCTAGCCCCCTAGGGTAACATGTTTTTTACTAATAGAGCTATCCCTGGTGTCTAGTGTCACTCAGTACCCCCAAATAAAATGTGATTTGTTAATAGAGCTATCACTGGTGTCTAGTTGCACCCAGCAACTTCAGATAACACATTCTTATGTTAATAGAGCTATCCCTGGTGAATAGTTGCACGCAGCATCCTCAGATAACACATTTTCTGTTAATAGAGATAACTATCTTTGGTGTCTAGTTGCTCCCAGCACCCTTAGATAACATGTTTTTGTTGATAGATCTCTCCCTGGTGTCGAATTGCACCCAGCACCCCTCAAATATCATATCTTGTGTTTATATAGCTATCTCTAGTGTCTAGTTGCACCCAGCATCCTCAGATAACACATATTTTGTTAATATAGCTATCCCTGGTGTCTAGTTGTACCCAGCATCCTCAGATAACACATATTTTGTTAATATAACTATCCCTGGTGACAAGTGGCACCCAGCACCCTCAGATAACACATTTTTTGTTAATATAGCTATTCCTGGTGTACAGTGGCACTCAGCACCCACAAATAACATGTGTTTTGTTAATACAGCTGTCCCTGGTGTCTAGCGGCACCCTCCACCCCAATCACCTGTTTCTTGTTAATAGAGCTATCCCTGGTGTCTAGTTACACCCAGCATCCTCAGATAAAACATGTTTTGTTAATAGAGCTATCCTATTGTCTAGTGGCACCCGGCACCCTCAGATGACATGTTTTTTGTTCATGGAAATATCTCTATTGTCTAGTAGCAGCCAGCACCCTCAGATAACATGTTTTTTGTTACTAGAACTATCCCTATTGCCTACTGGCACTCAGCACCCTCAGATAACATTTTTTTTGTTAATAGAGCAATCCCTGGTGTCTAGTTGTATCCAGTACCCCTACCCCTATTGTCTAGTGGCACCTGGCACCCTCAGATGGCATGTTTTGTGTTAATAGAGCTATCCCTGGTGTCTAGTGGCACCCAACACCCTCAGATAACGTGTTTTTTTGTTAATAGAAGTATCCCTATTTTCTAGTGGCACCCAGCACCCTCAGATAACATGTTTTGTGTTAATAGAGGTATCCCTGGTGTCTAGTGGCACCCAGCATCCCCAAATAATGTGTTTTTTTAATAGAGCGATCCCTGGTGTATTACTGCACCCAGCACTCTCAGATAACACCTTTTTTGTTAATAGAACCATCCTGGGTGTCTAGGTGTACCCAGCATCATCAGATAAATCATTTATTGTTACTAGAGCAATCCCTGGTGTCTAGTGGCACCCAGCACTGTCAGAAAAAAATGTTTTTTATTAGTAGAGCAATCCCTATTGTCTAGTGGCACCTAGCCCCCTAGGGTAACATGTTTTTTGCTAATAGAGCTATCCCTGGTGTCTAGTGTCACTCAGTACCCCAAATAACATGTGTTTTGTTAATGGAGCTATCACTGGTGTCTAGTTGCACCCAGCATCTTCAGATAACACATTTTTATGTTAATAGAGCTATCCCTGGTGTATAGTTGCACGCAGCATCCTCAGATAACACGTTTTCTGTTAATAGAGGTATCTTTGGTGTCTAGTTGCACCCAGCACCCTTAGATAACAATGTTTTTTTGCTAGATCTCTCCCTAGTGTCGAATTGCACCCAACACCCCTCAAATATCACATCTTGTGTTTATATAGCTATCTCTAGTGGCTAGTTGCACTCAGCATCCTCAGATAACATGTGTTTTGTTAACAGAGCTACCCTGGTGACTCTTGGCACCCATCACCCTCAGATAACACATTTTTTGTTAATAGAGCTATTCCTGGTGTATAGTGGCACTCAGCACCCACATATAACATGTGTTTTGTTAATACAACCATCCCTGGTGTCTAGTGGCACCCTCCACCTCTAATCACCTGTTTCTTATTAATAGATCTATCCTTGGTGTCTAGTTACACCCAGCATCCTTAGATAAAACATGTTTTGTTAATAGAGCTATCCTTATTGTCTAATGGCACCCGGCACCCTCAGATGACATGTTTTTTGTTAATGGAAATATCTCTATTGTCTAGTGGCACCCAGCACCTCAGATTACACTTTTTTTTGTTAATAGAGCTATCCTTGGTGTCTAGTTGTATCCAGCACCCCTAGATAACATGCTGTTTGTTAATAGAGCAATCCCTAGTGACTAGTGGCACCCATCACCCACAGATAACACATTTTTTGTTAATAGATCTATTCCTGGTGTCTAGTGGCACCCAGCATACTGAGATAACATGCTTTTTGCTAATAGAGCTATCAATGATGTCTGGTGGCACCCAGCACCCTCAGATAACATGTTTTGTGTTAATAGAGCTATCCATGGTGTCTAGAAGCACCCAACACCCTCAGATAACATGTTTTTTGTTAATAGCACTATCCCTATTGTCTAGTGGCACCCAGCACCCTTAGATAACACATGCTTGTTAATAGAGCTATCCCTGGTGTCTAGTTGCACCCAGCACCCTCAGATATCACATTTTTTTGTTAATAGATCTATCCCCGGTGTCTGGTTGCACCCAGCACCCCCTAGATAACACATTGTTTTTTTTGATAGAGCTATCCTTGGTGACTAGTGGCACTCATCACCCTCAGATAACAAATTTTTTGTTAATAGAGCTATTCCTGGTGTTTAGTTGCACCCAGCACTCTCAGATAACACACATTTTGTTAATAGAGCTATTCCTGGTGTCTAGTGGTACCCAGCACCCTCAAATAACATGTTTTGTGTTAATAGAGCTATCCCTGGTGTCTAGTGGCACCCAGCACCACAGATAACATGTTTTTTTGTTAATATGGCTATCCCTGGTATCTAGTTGCACCAGCACCCTCAGATAACATATTGTTTGTTAACAGAGCTATCTGTGGTGTCTAGTGGCACCCAGCACCCTCAGTTAACATGTTGTTTGTTAATAGAACTATCCCTATTGTCTAGTGGCACCCAGCATCCTTAAATAACATGAGTTTTTGTAATAGAGCTATCCCTGGTTTCTAGTTGCACCCAGCTCCCTCAGATAGCACATTATTTTGTTTATAGAGCTATCTGTAGTGTCTAGTGGCACCCAGCACCCTCAGTTAACTTGTTGTTTGTTAATAGAACTATCCCTATTGCCTAGTGGCACCCATCACCCTCAGTTAACATGTTTTCTGTTAATAGAGCTATCCCTGACATCTAGTGGCACCCAACACTCCTAAATAACATGCGTTATGTTAATTGAGCTATCCCTGGTGTCTAGTTCCACCCATCACCCTCAGATAATACTTTGTTTGTTAATAGAGCTATCCCTGGTGTCTAGTTGCACCCAGTACCCTCAGATAACATGTTTTTTGTTAATAGAACTATCCCTGGTGTCTAGTGGCACCCAGTACCCCCAAATAATATGTGTTTTGTTAGTAGCGCTATCCCTGGTATCTAGTTGCACCCAGCTCCCTCAGATAACACATTTTGATGTTAATAGAGCTATCCCTGGTGTCCCTAGTACCCTAAGATAATGCATTTTTTGTTAATATAGCTATATTTGGTGTCTAGTTGCACCCAACACCCTCAGATAACATGTTTTTTATTAATAGAACTATCCCTGGTGTCTAGTTGCACCCAGCACCCCCAGAATAACATATCTTGTGTTTATATAGCTATCCCTGGTGTCTAATTGCACCCAGCTTCCTCAGATAACACATGTTTTGTTATTAGAGCTATCCATGGTGTCTAGTTGCACCCAGCACCCTCAGATAACATGTTTTATGTTAATAGAGCTATCCCTGGTGTCTAGTTGCACCCAGCACCCCCGAAATAACATGTGTTGTGTAAATAGAGCTATTCTCGGTGTCTAGTTGCACCCAGCACCCCCAAATAAAATGTCCTGTATTAATAGAGCTACTGTATCCCTGGTGCCTAGCTGCACCCAGCACCCCCAAATAGCATGTCTTGTGCTAATAGAGCTATCTCTGGTGCCTAGTTGCACCCAGCATCCCCAAATAACATGTCTTGTGTTAATAGAGCTATCCCTGGTGCTTGGTTGTACCAAGCACCCCCAAATAACATGTTCTGTGTTAATTGAGCTATCCCTGGTGCCTAATTTCACCCAGCACCCCCAAAATAACATGTCCTCTGTTAATAGAGCTATCCTTGGTGCTTAATTGCACCCAGCACCCCCAAATAACATGTCTTGTGTTAATAGAGGTAGACCTGGTGCTTGGTTGTAACAAGCACCCCAAAATAACATGTCTTGTGTTAATAGAGCTATCCCTGGTGCTTGGTTGTAACAAGCACCCCCAAATAACATGTCTTGTGTTAATAGAGCTATCCCTGGTGCCTAATTGCACCCAGCACCCCCAAATAACATGTCTTGTGTTAATAGATGTAGACCAACTGTTACATTATAATAGAGGTGAGCTATCCCTATTATTTAGTGCCACCCCCATCCCATCACCTGTTTACTAATATTAAGTAAGCCCTTTTGTTCAGTGGTTCCCCACACCCCAGTTTGATCACCTATCAACAAAAGTAAAAGGAATCAGTGGTGGTCAAGTTTCCCCACCCATCCCACCCACTCACATATCATGACCCTGCACCCTCCCTTACCTTGGAGAATGGCAATCAAGGAAGCCCAATACAGTGACCAGCACAGGCCTCCTCTCACCTCCTTGGCTGGCCGCCATATGAGCTGTCAGTAAATGTGTGTACAGTATAAATACTGTTCCAGGGTTGTAATACTGCATTAGGGCAGTCTCAGGAAGGGCAGGGGGAACAATTAAAAAGATTGCTACAGTTTTTCAGTTTCCTTTTTTTCTCACTTGTTTTTCAGTTTGTTAAGAATGGAAGACTGGATATGTGCTTTAAATACAGTCAGACATGGCAACCTATAAGACATGAATAAAATAAAATAAATACAAAAACATATTAAAATTAATTGTTGGTAGCCCAAGGGTTAAGCTTTATAGTGGGTATATGGCAGTGGTTGATGTACATGACCATATGCTGTTCACTGCCCTATCAGGGCATCCTACACCAACCCCCTCCACTCCTCGCACCCCACCCCAGACAGCAGAGTTCATGGAACAACTTATGGTAAGAGTAGTTCTGAAGACACCACCTGCAGTAAAGTAATTTAAAACTCAATTAATATGAAAACACGACACACACTAAAGCTTTCATTAGCACCCACAAATACTAAATTAGAGGAGATGACTGTGTGAGTCAGTCAGTTCGGAGAAAAGTCAGAGAAATGAAGGAGAGACTTAATAGCCTGGAGAAGAAACAGCCACTAACTGATTTAATTAAAGAAAATGATCAACTGAGATAGATAATTTAAACTTTTGAGAATATTGTGGAGTGCAATAATACAAGGACCCTTGGTTTCCCTGAGGGGGTGGAAAAATCTTCACACAATTAGATTTGCAGAAAATTGATTTACTGACTACTTGAAATTAGACAATGTTGAGGAACCTTTCGTCTTCTGAAAGGGCTTCCTGGTGGCTGTAAATTCTGAAGCTACTGATATCTGTTTAAGAGCTTAATTTAACACTAACAGCACCAAGGAACAGAGGCTACAAAATACGAGTAGTTCAGATAAATATTTGTAACTTATTTATTAAGATTTCTGTATGCCAAGATAGCCACAATGAGGTAAAGTACTTAGTGTACCAGAGGATCGGGGGGGGGGGGCTGAACAGCAGCAGAGTAATTTCTAACTATAATTAAAGATGCAGTTATAGAAATCAAAATTTGTGCAGAGTAAGATAATATGCTTTTAAAACATAATACAAAGTTACATACTATCTATACAATAAGTAACATAAACATAAATGCAAATTTACATTCCTATTATTCAAAATCAAATTATCCAAAAACTTTAGGGAGGCAGAATAGTGCAGTGGTTTAAGGCTCTGAGCTGCAAATCTGGAGACCTGGGTTTGAATCCCATAGCCCCCACTTGCATACTGTGTGACCCTGAGGAAGTCAATTAACTTCCCTGTGCCCCCAGGTCTCACCTGTAAACAAGCTTTCAGCTTAGTGTGCCACTCTTGATTAAACAGTTGGAATAAAAAACATGGGGATGTGATTTAGGACAAACAGCTGCAACAGGTGGGTGAGTTGAAAGAATTAAGTTAGAAGGGAAGGACATATAGCATGAGAGTGAAAGAAAGAGTGAGTGAGAGAGAGAGAGAGAGAAAGAGACAGAAGAATCAATGTAAGCTAAAGTAACATGAGCTAGGGGCAATAGCACTCTTTCCAGAGGTTGAAGAACATGTTCTGTTTAAAGGTCTGGAGATGTCCTCATGTTGTCTGGTAGGAGTACCAACTGACTGTCTTGGCAGTAGTAAAGCTTTCCTGCTTATGGATTTGAAAGTTCTTGGAACATGCAGTACATCACTGACATGTGACATTAGCTGGTAGATTAGCATTGTTTTGCTGAGGAGATTAAGGAAGCAAGCAGAATGGAGCCATGGTGTTGGAGTCCCCCAGGTGATTAATTCTGGGGCACTTCAATGCTTGGGTCATGCCAGGCTGTCAAAATTTGGGAGCGATCTCCTCAGGAGCATGGAGGCCCCAGGCCTGACACAAAATGTAACATCAGAAATGCACTTGGGTGGCCACACACTGGACTTGTTTTTTCTGTAGGTTTAAATATTACTGACCTCAATGTTGATCCGGTAGTTTGATTGGATTACAGCAACATGGGGTTCATGTTTAGTACCCCCCCCAAGATGATCCTGCTCCTGTGTAGATGGTCCAGTACCACCCATTAAGAGGAGTTTCCTCTGTGGGACTGTTGGCAGTACTGGACCAATTGAGTGCTGGGGCAGCATGTGCAATTGGGTCAGAGGAAGCAGTTGTAGCCTATTATGGGGCTGTTGTTGTGGCCTTTGACTCAATCGCACCCATTCGTGTCTGCTCCTTGTTTACTCACTGGGGACCTCCTTGGTATGATGAGGATCTCTGGAGTTTAAAGGCTAAGGGGTGGAGGTTAAAGAGGTGCTGGAGGAGGTCTGACCTAGTGGAGGACAAATTGGACCTGAGGTCGCATTATGTTGAATATCAGGAGGCAACCTCCTGAAAGAAGGCAGAATTTCTGTCTAGGGAGATTGCTGCAGTGAGGAGCAGACCAGCTCATCTCCTCTGCATGCTAGACAGGCTTTTACACCCTGCCTGTCTTTGTGTTGGGAGAGCAGCTTCTGGCACTAGGTATAAGGAGCTGGCTCTGTTCTTTGCCAACAAGGTGTACTCTATCAGGGCTGAGGTCTCTTCAAGTATTTCTTGAAAAGGGATGCAGTGTCCGGCCTGAGTTGTGCCAAAACACTCCTCCTCTCCAGGATGAGTTTGAGCTGGTTAGAGTGGAGGAGGTGATGGGGATAATCTCAAAGCTGTGGCCTACACGGTGTGATCTGGACCCAGGTCCAACCCGCCGTTTGGTTGGATGCTTGGACCTGATTAGACATGTGGTTGCAGAGGTTGTCTGAAATTCCTTGAGCAGTGGGGTCTTCCCATTGTCCTTGAAAGAGGCTCTGGTTAGACCCCTTTTGAAGAAGCCCTCTTTGGACCGGGACTGCTTCAGCGAGCACATGCTGGTCTTGAACCTCCAGATTTTAGGGAAGTTCATAGAAAAGGTGGTGGCAGTGCAGCTTGAGAGACATCTTGCCTCTTCCTCTACCTATAAGCCTTTCCAGTCTGGGTTCCAGGCAGGTTATAGTACAGAGACTGCCCTGGTAAGGGTGCGTAATGATCTCCTGATGGAGAGGGACAGGAGAACCTGTACCATCTTGGTTTTTCTGGACCTCTCTGCAGCATTTGATACTATGGACCATGAGGTGCTGCTGGACCACCTGTGGCTCTGGTGTGGCCTGTACTGTAATGTCATCAACTGGTTTAGGCCATACCTGACAGACAGAGTGCAGAGGGTGACAATGGGACTCATCTCATCTAATCCAAAGCTTCTGAGCTGTGGGGTTCTTCAGGGTTCAGTTATTGTTCACGGTGAATATGCTGCCATTGGGGGACATTATCAGGTAGTACGGGCTGAGTTTTCACTACTATGCAGATGATACCCAGTTGTACCTGTCCTATGCACCCAACGCTCAGGTGTCAGACTCCGTCTTTAACAGCAGCCTTGAGGAAATCCAGTCATGGATGACTCACAACTTGCTTAGACTTAACCTATACAAGACTGAGGTACTGGTGGTGAACCCGAGTCAACGTGGAGGAGGGGGGAGTTACCCCCCAACCTAGTCTTTGGGGTGTTCCCCTTGTCCCTTCTAGACAGGTGAAGGATTTGAGTGTAATCCTAGATGACTGCCTGACACTTGTTGCTCAGGTGTCGGACGTGGTCAAAAGTGAATTCTATCATCTTAGGATCATCACCTGAATCTGAACCCAAATCCCTCCTGAGGACCTGACCACACTGGTGCATGCTTTCATCACTTCCAGGCTGGAGTACTGTAATGACCTGTACCTTGGGTTATCTGGAGGCAACCTCTGCAGGCTTCAGCTGGTGAAGAACATGGTGGTGAGACTTCTGACTGGGGCAAAGAGGTGTGAGCATATTGCCCCAGTCCTCTGCAGACTGCACTGGCTGCCAGTCAGGTGGAGGATAGTCTTCAAGATAGGGCTCCTTACCTATAAGACCCTGCATGAAAGGGGTCCTGTCTATTTGCAAGATCTCCTTTTTACTTACTGTCTGGCCCAGCCACTCCATTCTGCCAAGGGAGGCCTCCTTAGGGCTCCTAGGGTAAGGTTCTGGCACTCAGGGGATAGAGCATTTGTGGTGGCCGTGCCTATCCTGCAGAACTCCTTACCTGATTACTTGAAGGGGCTCCCTTAGTAGAAGCTTTTAAAAAGGGATCAAAAACATATCTGTTCCAACAGACTTTAATTGACTGATTTCTGTTATGAAGTATAGATAGAATGATGTCCGTATTTATAATGATTTTATTATATGTGTGTTTTTTGCACAATTTTAAATAATTGGATTGTTGTATTGTTTTTATTGTACAGTGCAAAGAGTCCCAGGAATTGGGTGTTTCATAAATAAAATATCTATCTATCTATCTATCTATCTATCTATCTATCTATCTATCTATCTATCTATCTATCCATCCTGAGACCCACTTAAACTCATGGTTCATTTCTAGTGACAGAAGTCCAAGGCTGGAGTAGGTGACAGTGGTGAGTTTGTCTATTACAACCAGTAACAAATCTGTACATGCTCTTAAATGTCACAATGATTTTATGCAGTGACATGCAATTGGCAGTCCTACATATGTCACTCCCGTACTCAGGGTCTGGTAGAAAAGATTACTTGAGCAGAAGTTTGTGTTGAGATCAAGACAATCAGAACACTGATATAGAATGGAACTTCAAACTGTTCTTGTGATGAGTTCGAAGAATGACAATTTGGGGTCCAACCTGAAATCAAGATATTTAAAGGTCTGTACATTGTCTGGGGTGGACCATTCTAAGCCGTGATTTACAGAGAATAAGGGTGTCAGTTCCCCACGAGCAGCATGACTTTTATCTTGGAACTATTTAGCAAGAAGCTGTTAGCCATCATCGGATCCCAGGCCTTACTGAAGGAGGCTTGCCATGTTATGTTCAGTTCAGCAGTGGTTTCGGCCTTTGATTATAGGATATTATGAGATGGTATCATGGTATGATGGCACATATGAGCAGCTAAGGGTTCACATGTATCCCAGGGCTCAGTTTTCACACCTGAGTGAAACAGAGGTTATTTTACTACCAGTTAAAGCCTGTTCTGTTCAATTTCCTCCCAGACTCTACAAGGAAAGGTAGGAAAGGACTGCCCATAGATGGCGTCAGCCCTCCTACATATCAGTCTCTCTTCCTTGCTGCTCTTCACAAGTTTGTGGCCCATGGCCCAGCTTGGGGGTGGCCAGTCCTGTTTGACCAGTGCTGCATACTTAAAGAATGAAAAAACGTGTCCCTGACCATCTCTGTGGGCAGGTTACTGGAGCTTTCTTCTTCTTTTCTCGCTGGCTTCTTTGAGGCAAGAGCTTGAGGCAACTCACAGGGACCCTCAACATGAAGATAAATTTGTTCATCCTCCTCTTCCTCACTCAGGATCTGAGTCCAGGATTGAGCAGATGTCTTCACTCCTGAGACAGTCCACTCCTCACTGGGCACAGAGGTAGACACCTCCCAGTTCAGTGTCCCTTGCAGTTTGTCCTCCCCTACTATGCTAGGACTTGGACCCTCCTTCCATGGGTCCACGGATCCTTCCATTGCACTGTCCACCTAGGACACAGGCATGGAAACCTCTCTCTGTGCCTGCCCTTGCAGTAGATCAACATTGCTCTCTCCTTCTGTGCCACACTCTATGAGGCTTCTCCCAACAGGTTCAACCTGGTGTTGCATGCTGCTACTTGCAGAGTCTCCTACTTCGATCCCCGTGGGAGCCAAATGAATTTGTGGTGCCCTCTCTGGCACTGCACCCCTGCTCATATCATATTTTACAAGGCAATTTGAACAATTCCAGCCTTGAGGCACATAATGCACAGTCTTAATGGATAGCTAGGGATTGCTACATCTGGATTCAACCCTTCAACATAGAAAGTTCTCTCTATTTCTCTTAGTGCTGCCACCTCCTCTGTGATCATAGCTCAGGCATGGTCCACATAGTGGGGAGTTTCTGAAGCCATATGTGAAAGCAAACATACAAAAGTTGGTTGTTACTGAACTGCTCACTAGTCTCTTTGCTGTCTCACAAAATGGCTCCCTGCTGCTGTGTTTACATTGTTTACACCACCCTGTAATGGTGGCGGTAACTCTACTCATGCATCAAATCTGTTCACTGACTAAAACCATGTTTCTGACCTTTCTGGCTACTGATTTTAGAAACATAGAATTTGACAGCAGATAAGGATCGCTTGGCCCACCTAGTCTGCCCATTCCCCTACCTACTGAATAAGCTGCAGATCCTAGTTAACCAACAGCCTATTTCTTCCTACCCCCAGCAAGAATTGCCTTATGTCTGTCCCATGCATTCTTAAATTATCCCACAGTTTTAGACCTGCAACCTCCTCAGGAAGGTGGTTTAATGCGTCCACCACCCTCTCTGTGAAAAAATACTTCCTCACATTGCCCCTGAGCCATCTTTAATTTGTGTCCCCATGTTCTTGCACATCTCTTTTTCTGAAGGATGCTACCCTCTTGGACTTGTTGATTCCACTGAGGTGCTTAAAAGTTTCAATCATGCCCACCCCTTTCTTCAAGGGTATACATACTGTGTTAAGCTCCTTTAGTCTCTCCTTGTATGGCTTCTCTTGCAGAGCCTGCCCCGTCTTAGTTGCCCTTCTCTGGGCTGCCTCCATCTTGTCTATGTCCTTGCAGAGATGGGGTCTCCAGAACTGGACGCAGTGCTCCAGATAGGGTCTCACCAACTGTCTGTACAGAGGGACAACTTTCTGTTTTCTGCTGGTGATGCCTCTCCCTATACATCCTAGTATCCCCCTAGCCCTCCCTACTGCCTTCTCACATTGCTTGCTTATCTTAAGGTCATCTGATATGATTATCCCCAGGTCCCTTTCCATTTTTGTTGTTGTTACTACACCCCCCTTCCCATTATGAACTCTTCCCCTGATTTTTGTTTCTCAGGTGCATTATTTTGCACTTCTTTGCATTGAATCCAAGCTGCCATACTTCTGACCATTCCTCCAACCTTGCCAAGTCCCTTCTCATCCTTTCTACACACACCCCCCTCCTTGAGTATCAACCCTGTTGCAGATCTTTGTGTCATCTGCAAAGAGGCATACTTTTCCTTCAGGACCCTCTGCAATGTCACTTATAAAGATATTAAAAAGGACTGGACCAAGTACTGAACCCTGCGGTACCCCACTAGTAACCCCACTTTCTTCAGAGTGGACTCAGTTTACTATTACCTTCTGTGTCCTGTTGTCCAGCCAATGTTTTACCCAGGCTACCACCCTGGGACCCATTCCCAGGCAGGCTAATTTGCTTATTAATCTTTTGTGTGGGACTGTGTTAAATGCCTTGCTAAAGTCTAGGTAGGTCATATCCACAGCCCCTCCCTGGTCTACTATTTTGGTCACCCAGTCAAAGAAATTGATTAGATTCATCTGACATGATCTTCCATCTGTGAATCCATGCTACCTTGGGTTCTGTGCGTCACTGGCCTCTATGTACTCAACATTTTACCTTTAAACTATTTCACTGTATACGTAGGAATTGCCTAGCAGAGTATAGCAGAGTTGTAGTGAACTTTGACTGCCTAACGTCTAAGTAGCTTACTGCTTGCACTACTGATTTTTTTCTGCTAGTTGCCCAATATTGTAGAATAGCTAGAACTGACTACTGCCTGCTGTTTTTTCTGCCATGCTCTTTTTCCATCACAGTTCCTCTCATTCATCCTCGGACTGCCTTCTTTGTTTTCCTCTTTCTCTTGCTTTTTCCCTTCTGTATTTCTTTCTCTCTATTCCACACAATGTTTCTCTGCCATCTATTGGACCTCTGATTCCCTCTCCTGACACCCCCCTGAACCAGCACATTCTGTAAATATTGTCTGTCATTCTGGGCCATCTTCTTTACCCATTCCAGACTATCCTGAGTCCTCTTCACCACACGCCTCCTTCCCAGCTGTCCCTGGTCTCATTCAAGGGTCTTCCACCCCCCAACCTCCTGAATCAGTCTTTTGTTTTGCTAAATTCCCACCTGGCACCTTTGACCAGACCTTTCTGCATGAACCTTTTCTCTCCCACTATTTGCAGCTACTTTTGCCCTGAGCACTAAATAGCCCAGGGCACTCCCACCAATTTACTTGACCTTTGTCTTTGACTTTTTAACTAACGCCCTGCCTTTTTATTTCTGCTCTGTTTTAGCTACAAGCCCAAACTAGGCTCTCCACTTCAGCCGGGTGGCCCTGGCTCTGCTACCTGCTGGCAGCCAGACCTCTGCATCCAGCCCACCACCCCCTGACCAAGGAAAGCAGGTATGTTTGGTCAGCTCCTAGCTCAGAGCTGTCAGACTTCAATCCCCATAATTGGACTGGCTTCTGGGGACTGTGGCTGCTTTCTGATTGGATGTTGCTGATCCCCATTGAGAAAGAAAGCACCCAAGGCACCTTTTACAAAACACAGCTCGGCCACTGCCTTGCTGTACTGCTCTCTGGACAGTTTTTTTGCCCACCCCCCACCTCCCTCCTTTATTAAGTACACTTCCCCAGTGATCCCCTTCCCCTGAGGCCTCACACAAGTCAATTACAGCAACTCCTTAAAGTGGCTCTCCTTTCTGTAACCTCTTAAAGGGGTGATCCTCTCTTGTGCTCAAATAACTTATCTTCCTCAATACATCCAAGATCAAGTGCATTGACACTGACTATTGTCCTCCTCCTACTTCATACACCAGCCCCACCTCACTTAGGACCTTTGCCCTCTACCCATAGAACCCCCCTCTTATCTACAACACCTCTACCAGACCCCCCGCTGCTTGACCACCTCCCCCAGTACCCCCCACACTTCCACCCCTGCTACCTCTTACTTCCCACTCATATCTTGATCTCTTCTCCTCAATGCCTTTCCCACCCTTTGTACTCTACCCACCACTGCACCCCAGCACCTGGCACCATGTCCAGTTGCAAGGGGAGATGACATAATCACTACCACACTTTGATGCACCTAATCACCCTCCTGTTGCTTCTATCAGGTAACATTCATCCAAACCCTGGCCCCATGTCCAACCTTATGAACAAGCCTGCCCAGGCTCAAGGACTCCACATAGCTTCTATGAATATTTTCAGCCTCCTTAAGAAGGCTGCTGCATTCCAATGCTGGGTTACTCAGCACCAACCGGACATTGTCACACTCGTCGAAACCTGGTTATCTAAATCCACCCCTGACTCCTTCGTCTCCCCTCCCTGGTTACACCCTTTTCAGGGAAGATCAGGTGGGTAAGTGTCGAGGTGGTTGTGCTATCTACATGTGTGACTCCCACCTTGGACATGCACTTCCACCACCCAAGCTTGATAACGGGGCTCAAGCCCTCATGCTAAAAATCTTCCCCAACCCTGGTAAGGACCCACTCTTTCTCACCGTTGCCTATATTCCCCCCAGAAAGCAAGACCTCACCATTCAGGCACTTGCTGACTACCTCTCTGGCTGACCACCCAGAATGGCCCAGATAATTGTTGGTGACCTGACTATCAACTGGCTCTCTGCCACGGTCTCCCAAACCAGAGATATCTTTGTTGCCCTTGACATGTCTCAGCTTGTCACCACCTCAACTAGATTTAACCCCTCTACTGGCTCCAGCACCCTCCTGGATATCACCATTACCAACCGCCCCAGAGGGTGCTCGATATCAGTGTACTTCCCAACTCACTTAGTGGCCACTCCCCGGTCATATTCTCTTGGTCCGCTGCCAACAGCAAACCTGCACCACAAACCACCCAGCAATGTTGTCTACTCCACGCAGCTTGCGTCACCTTAAACTGTACCTCTCACAACTGGATTGGTCCCCAATCAGGCTTGTACCATCCATAGATGAGGCATTGGATTTTTTCTCTCTCACTTTTAACACTGCCTGTGACTTCTATGCCCTCTTCACTAGAAATCACACCAAAAGCAAAGCACGCCCTGGGTTACCTCCTCCTCCTCCTTCACAAACTTCAAATGAGAGACAACCTATGGCACATTACCATGGAATCTGGCAAGCCAGCTGATAGGCAGGCATACAACGCCGAGCACAATGCGTGTACTTGAGCCATTCGACAGGCCAAAGCCCAGTACTACCAGTCCACTCTTGTCTCCTCCTGGGGGTCGGCTAGAAACTTTTGGGATAATATAAAAGAGTTGAATGGGAAATCCCGCTTCCCACCCCCCTCTCAACTCTCCTTTAATGGAACTGTCTGCACTGACCCCCTTGGCATTGCAGACTGACTAAACCACACTTTCTCAGACCTGAGTTCAGTCCTGCCCAGTAACTTCTTTGACCCCATCCCAGTATCATCCCTGCCCACTCTCCAGAGACCTTCTTTCTATCTATGTACCATCTCCCCGCTGGAGGCTAGACCCCTTCTGCAAAAAGCTATTAGTAGTAACAACCCTAGCACCAACCTACTGGACACTAGGCTACTTTGTCTGATGTTGTATGCTATCCTGGTCCTGCTTACCGAGCTGCTCAACCACTCTCTGTGCCTGGGGCAGTCCCCCAATACAACTAAAACTCTCATCATCACTCCCATCCTAAAGAGTGGCCATCGAGCGACCCCGGGTAACTATCGACCTATCTCCATCAGCCCCCACTCTCTAAGGCCCTTGAAAAAGTAGTTGCCAATCAGCTTGTTGAATACCTGGCCATACACAATATCCTGTGCCCTGAACAACATGACTTTCATGCAGGGTAACAGCATCACAACTGTGCTACTTGAATTCTCCAACTTTCTGCACTCTGCTCTTGATGCTGGAAGTCCTGCCGGCGCTGTGTTCATTTACCTCTCCAAGGCCTTTGACACAGTTTGCTATCCCCTCCTGCATGACTCCCTCAGATGACTTGGTTTCTCACCCAGCCCCCTTGCATGGTTCACTAGCTACCTCTCTGCCAGAACTCTGGGGTTCCCCAGGGCTCCATTTTAGGCCCTCTCCTCTTCAGTCTCTACCACAACTCCCTCCCCTTGGCCTGCCCAAGTAAGATCCTCCTCTGTGCGGATGATGCTGTGCTCTTTGCCTCTGACCCCAACCCCAACCCCAACACTCTCCAGGCCACCCTCCAACAAGCTTTCGATAGAGCTGAGCATTGGTTCATATCAAGAAGACTAGTCCTGAACCTAAAAAAGACCAAAGCTATGCTCTTCTCGGATCGCCAAAGCAAAGCCAGTGGTGCCCCTCTCGTAATACTGCCTAACACATTAAACCCCATTGAGCAGGTTTCCTCCTACAAGTATCTGGGCATTACCTTTGATTCAGCACTCTCCTTCCATTCCCATATCAATGCCCTTTCTGCTGCCACCAATGTCAGGACTGGACTGTTATACCACCATAGGGACTGCTTACCACAAGAGGCCCTTAGATTGGCAATCACCTCCTCTGTCCTGTCGCTAATCGACTATGGGCTACCCATCTATGCTGCAGCCAACAACACTGTGCTTGCAAGAATCTAGCTCTCTATAAACAAGACCTGCAGGCTAATGCTGGTAGCCCCTAGGCACACCCATACGTGCCTGCTGCACTCCACCACCAACTTGCTCAACCTTGAAGAAAGACTCCGCTTCCAAAGCTGCCTTCTAGTAAAAAAGACCCTGCTAGGGCTCCCTCTGGTTTCGCCACCTCCCTGCAGCATGCCTCCCCCTCAGTCACCACCCGCAGCACTGTCAAAACCTCCCTTATTGTCCCCAGGGTAAGGATCTCTACTCCTGGTTCAATTCCCTCCCAGCCAACTTAGCTGACTCCACTAAGTTTTGTCCTTTCAAGGTTTCACTCAGAAGCCATCTGACAAGCACTCACTGCTGCAACTGCACATAATCTCCCACCTGCCCCTTACCCTCACCCCTAGGCTGGGTCTACCCTGTCTACTTTTGCTGCATATGCCTGGGGTCTCAGGCAACATCTGCTGACTAATGTAATAAAATATCTCTGGTTGCTACCTGACATGGTACTCATGTACCTATATTATGACTACTGTGATCTACCTATTACCAAGCTTGTACCACCAGTAAATGCCCTTAACACTGGTTGCTCTTTTAATCTAAGCATTATGTACTGTACTGTTTT
This sequence comes from Neoceratodus forsteri, assembly GCA_016271365.2. Taxonomy (NCBI): domain Eukaryota; kingdom Metazoa; phylum Chordata; order Ceratodontiformes; family Ceratodontidae; genus Neoceratodus; species Neoceratodus forsteri. Next base: position 173,211,315 of record CM028131.1, on the reverse strand, counting down.
GTTTGCTGTGATGTATTTCTCTCTTGACAAGGTGCCTTTGTAAATGAGTCTTTGACTCAAAGGTCTGTAAACTGATGATCTAATAAAATAAAAATAAAATTCTTTCTTTCAGAAGTGATTCCATCATTTTCCCTACAACAGAGGTCAAACTGACAGGTCAGTAGTTTCCTGCCTCTGTTTTGCTCCCACTTTTGTGAAGGGGAATCACATCTGCCCTTCTCCAGTCCTCAGGTACCTCACCATCCTCCTATGATTTGTTAAAAAGGGTAATCAGTGGTGTCACTAGTTCTCCCCTTAATTATTTTAGAATTTTGGGGTGAATCCCATTAGGCCCCATTGCTTTGTCCACCTGCAGTTTTAGGAGTTCTTTCATGACTTTCTTCTGTGAAAGGACTGGGATCGACCCCCCTATCCATAGTGCTTTTGTTTATTGGATTAGGTACCTCCCTCCTCCTGTTTTGTGAATACTGAGCAGAAGTACAGGGGGTAACATGCATCACATGCCAGGAGGAATTTATGAATCACCCGGAACTGTACTGCGGTGATGGTTTACACTTGAGTGGAAGAGGCAGCCTTGTTCTTGGGAAACAGTTTAACATGTTCATAAATAACACTTTAAACTGAATAATTTGGAGGGGAGGCAGCTAGATTCTGCATCTCTTAACAATGCTTTAATTACTCAATCAAATAAAAGCAAATCTGAATTTCATCCCCAAGAAATTAATATTTTATTGGCTAATGCTAGAAGCTTAATAAATAAAACTGATAAGCTCAAATACATATTAACAGAACAAGACATTGCAATATGTGGTATTACAGAAACATGGTTAAAGGACAGTCACTAGGGTATTGATATCCCAGGTTACAATAGGTACTCTAAAAACAGACAAAACAAGAATGGAGGCGGGATATCTCTATATGTCTCTGAAAAATATAAATCCCACACTTTGGATACTATCACAGCCCTGTACAAGGAAACAGAAACCTTATGGGTAAATATTAATTTACCAAGTAAATATTTAACAATTGGTTTAGCTTATCATGCCCCCAATTTGGATCATATTGAAAACGATAGATTTCTATCTAGTTTGGAGAACATGGAAATACATTCAGACTATATTCAGATGGGTGATTTTAATTTTCCCAATATTAACTGGTCCACCTTAAACACCTCAGGATCCTTAGCAAACAAATTTCTTGATTTTACAATTAAGTCCAATCTGTAACAGGTAGTTCAGGGAAACACTAGAGGTAACAGCTTGTTAGACTTGGTCCTAACAAACTGTGATGAGGATATCAATACCCCATGTATCTTTGAACCCCTGAGCACCAGTGATCACAACATGATCAAATTCAGCATAATTACCTCTAAAACACACATTAAAGGGATTACTATTGTGAAAGACTTCAATAAAGCTAACTATACAAGTATGAGAGAGTATCTAGCACTTTGGGATTGGAAAAAGGAAGTTAATAATAAGGATTTGATCATGATATGGAACTTACTATGGGATAAATTACAATACTGTATAAACAAATGGGTCCCAAATAGGACAAAATATAAAAATAACCATAGAGTTCCGATTTGGTGGAATGGGAAAATTAAAAGATCCATTAATAGGAAAAAGAAACACTACAAGAACTTTAAAAAAGTGTCTTCAGATGTTAACTGGGAACTATAAAAAGTGCAACTACTTTAAAAAAAACTTATAAGGAACTCTAAACCTAGCCTAGAATTACACTTAGCAGCAAAAACAACAAATAATAAAAAAAGCATCTTTAGTTACATAGGGTCCCTGCGTGGTAACAAAGCTAACACTGGTCCTTTGATTACTGGTGACGAAATTATTAGTGATGAAGCCAAAATGGCAATACAGTTTAATAAACAATTCTTGAGTATATTTAATTCTCAAGAATTAATATCTACACCGCTGGAATGTAACAGTTTAGAATGGATTCCCTTTACAGAAAATGAAATAATGGAAGCCTTTTCTCACTTAAAACAAAATGGTTCACCAGGACCAGATGGGATTCACCCTAAAATGATTAAAGAACTAAGTCAGGTTCTAACAGGTCCCCTTTATCCTACTTTTTTAATATTTCTTTACAAGAAAGGAAAACTATTCTTATCTGGAATGAAGCTGTTGTGACCCCCATTTTTAAAGCTGGTAACAAAAAAGATATTAGTAACTATAGGCCCATAAACCTAACTTCTGTCATTTGCAAAACATTAGAGAGACTTATTCAAAAATGGATGAAGATACATATTCTTCAAAACAATTTAGTTGATGTTAACCAACATGGTTTTCAACCAGGGAGATCCTGTATGACTAACGTAATGCATTTTTTCGAACCTGTCAGTGCAGCCGTTGATGGATGCTTGCCTGTGGATGTCGTATATCTTGACTATTCTAAAGCATTTGATACAGTCTCACATAAAATATTGATTGAAATACTTCTTACAGTTAAAACACAAAATAATATAGTGAATTGGATTTGATCATGGCTCACTAACCAGGAGGCAAAGAGTTGCATTAAGAGGATATCAATCTGAATGGGGACCTTTAACAAGTGGGATGCCCCAGTGTTCAGTGATGGGACCTACATTGTTTAAAATATTTATTTCATCAATGCAATCTACAGGTGACACCTGGATAGTCAAATATTCAGATGATAGCAAATTGGGCTGTATAGTTAATAATGTGTCATCTGCAATTAATCTGCAAAATAATCTAAATCATCTTGTACCCTGGGCAAAAAATAATAACATGAGCTTCAATATTAAAAAATGTAAGGTTATGCACCTAGGGCAAATTAATATTAAATATACCTGCAAAATAAATAATGCACAATTACAAGAAATCAATAATGAAACTGACATGGGAGTAATAATTAATAACAAACTAACCTTTGGCATGCATAACAAAACAGCTGTTAAAAAATTTCATAAAATCATTACTTGTATATTTAAAAACATCAAAAGTAGGGATCCCAAGGTCATGATACCACTTTATTCAACATTAGTCCACCCACATCTTGAATACAGTGCCCCTTTATGTGCTCCAACCACAGTCAAATGTAAAAAATTAGTAGAGGGAGTGAAAAGAAGAATCACAAGACACATTTCTACTGTAAAAAACTTGAATTATGAACAAAGATTGGAACACTTGGGATCGTATTCCTTACAATACAGACAAACTAGGGGAGATATCTGATTTACTTATTAAGCTATTAAAGATGATTATCTAATGGAAACCCTAGGGCTAGTAAGATATACTGACCACTTTTGCACGAGATCTCACCATTTAAAATTAAAAGGAAATACAAATAAGACAAACAGACGTAATAACTGGTTCACTCAGAGAATAATTCCAGCTTGGAATTCCTTGCCTTCTGATGTTGTAAACAGTGATAGCTTAGCAATTTTTAAAAATAGACTTGATTATTACATGGGTAAAAGAAAAATATCATTTATTAAATAGCTACAGTTGATTTCTTTCCTCCACCTATATAGGTGGCAAGTTTCATACGGACCATTCGGTTCCCCTAACTCGTAACATCCTATGAACCTATAAGTATTCATTCAGTATCCCTACTTTTTCACTTTCCCTCACTGCCCACCCACCATCCATTCTATTCAGCCTCACTATCCCTCTCTTTGTCTTTCTATGCTCCCTAATGTACCTATAAAAGGTTTTATCCCCCTTCTTAATCGAGTTGGCTATCTTTTCCTCAGTTTGGGTCTTTGCTATTCTGACTGCCTTCCCTGCTTCCTTCTGACTTAACTGGTACAGTTCTCTGTCCTGCTCCTTGTTTCTGAATACTTCCTAAATGCTATATTTTTCTCCCTAACCTTCCCTGCCACCTCTTTTGAGAACCATAGTGGCTTTTTCTTTCATTTTGATTTGTTTATTTGCTTCACACAAAGGCTTGTTGCCTCAGTGATGGCAGTTTTGATGTTTCCCCATCATTGCTCCACCCCTCCTTCCTGCCTGTTTGCTAGTGCTTTTCTAAGGCACTCTCCCATTTTGACAAAGTCAGCCCTCCTGAAGTCAAGTACCCTCACTTTTGTATGGCTTGACTCTGCAGCTGAGTTTATTGTGAACCACACTGTTTGGTGGTCACTTGTTCCCTGATGGCTACCCACTTCTAGATCTGAGATCCTCTCACTGTCTCCATTTGTGAGTATGAACTCTAAGATTGCTCCCTCCTGGGTGGATTCCAACACTAGCTGTCTGAGGCATGCCACCTGTAGGACATCAAGAATGGCCCTACTTTTGGATGTGGCTGCAGCAAAGGTACTCCAGTTAACATCTGGCATATTCAGGTCCCCCATCAACAATATCTCTCCTTTCTCTGCCATCCAAAGGATGTCTTCTATCATATCCTTGTCCATTCCATCTCTCCCCTTGAGATGGGAGTCTGTATATAACCTCTGTGTGGACTGTGGTGCCATTTCCAGTCTCTAAGGTGACCCACAGTACCTCCTCCTCTCCTCCTTGTTTACTCTTTTGTTCCATTGTTTTGAACCCTTCCCTTACATAGAGAGCTACTCCTCCCACTCTTCTACCATCCCTGTCTCTCCTGTAGGTTGTGTACCCTGGTATGTTAACATTCTAGTCATGGTTCTTTGCGTACCATGTACCATGTTTCTGTGACTGCCACCATATCCAGGCATCCCTCATCCATCAAGGCCACCAGTTCAGGGAGCTTGTTGCCCAGACTATGGGCATTGGTACTCATTACCCTCCATTTCTTGATGGCCTTACCCACTTTTTGCCCCATCCCTGTCCTTACTGCCTTTTTTTTTCTCCATTTACCCCTGCCTTCTCCCTATCAACGTCTCTATCTTGGTGTTTACCTCACTAACTACCCTGATATTTGAGGAGGCTAGGATTTCCCTGCTCCTTTCCAGTGCCTCCCCCTTGGCTAGTTTAAGTGCTTGCCAATAAAGCATTTAAACCTATCACCTAGGATCCTGGTTCCCATCCTGGATAGAAGCAGACCATTGCACCAGTATAGGCCTGCATCACTCCAGGTGGACCCCCAGTCCCCAATAAAGCCAAACGCCTGCACTCTGCATCAGTTTTTCAATCACTGATTGAATCCCATGGTGTGGAGTACTCTAGCCTCACCCATGCCGTAGACAGGCAGCACCTCCGAGAAGATTACTGTACGTGCTACTTGTCTAAGGCCCATCCCCAACTCCACAAACTTCTCCTGCACTGTTCTGATCCCTTTCCCAGCCAGGTTTTTTGTCCCTAGGTGGACAAATGACATCCAGCTCCCTCTCCCATGCAGCTGCTTCCATGATTCTGAGGATTCACTCCCTGTCCCTCCAAGCCATGGCACCTGGAAGGCACCTTACCTCCCTTTAACCTCCCTCCCTCAGTTCTACCCTCCTAACAATGGAGTCCCCCACCAGGAGTTGTTTTCTTCCCCTGTGGGGTCCCGTGCCACCCAACTGGGGGTCTTCCTTGTGGAGGTTCCCAACATCCTCCTTGGTCTCCACTGCTGGTGCCTCTATAGAGGAACCATACTCTGCCAGAATGGCATACAAATTGTGGAACAGTACAACTGGAGAGATGTTCCTCTGTTCCACCACTCTCACCCTTCCCAAGCCCTCTGTGGGCCAACCACTCCTCTGTCTTGGCAACCTCTGAGGCAGCGGCAGTGTAATTGATTGTACTGATGGTATCTCTCAGCACATTTATATGATTTTAAACTTGACTTTGTAATCAGCATCAATTCAAAACTATTTACACATTCTTAAAGTCACTTGCAAGCCCACAGTTTTTCTATCGCACAGGATTGCCTGTATGCTGCATCCTTCCATTATACAACTCACAGTCCCACTTTGCTTAGAAACATTTACTGTTGCTGAACCCATTGTAAATGCTTACAGTCTATGCTCAAAATGTCTGCTTGTTATCCTGCTGTTGCAACTCACAGTCCTTCTTTGCAAAACAATCACATTGCTTGCACACAGATTCAGCTGGCTTGAAAATCACACAGTTTGATGTTCAGTTAGCTGGTTTTACTCACTGAATTCAGTAGCTGGCTTTTTCTGGTGGAAATTTTCATCCTGGTGCCAATCCTGGAATGCCTCTGGGGTGAAACGGGCTGTCAGTGCTGCTGATCATAGCCACAGATGCCACACTCACTTTCCAGTCATTTGGACAATGGGTTGAGCCAGAATTTACACAGCAAAAGTCTGTATTTTATAGAATAGAAAGTTCACAAGCCCCTCGATGGTTGATCCAGGTCTGACAAGCTCACATGCCACTGTCTTGCTCTCCTCTTCAAACACTCAGATACACACAGAAGCTGGCTAGGGAGCAGGACTGATTGCAGTCGCACCAATCATTCAATGCCATGCAAATGAGCCTCTCTTTTTCTCTCTTCGCTTGCTGTTCCTTCACAGCGATCATGGAGCAGGAACAAATTTAAACTGCAAATTGTATCTATTTTTCTTTGCTGCAATTTCAGTGGCAGGAGTGCCATTTTGACCATTTTCTCCTCGGATTTCTCTTGTGATTCCCCCAGTTTGCACACAAAGCACATGAAACTTTCAAGGAACATTTCTCAGTCTGTTTCCTAAAGTCCACACTACTTTTGGCATTTGAAAATTCAAGTTAAAAAGTTCTGTAAACATTTTTGATGCAGAGATTAGGACATACACTTCAAGGCTTTCTTGTCCATTTCAAGTTGACAAAACGCACAAGCAATACTCAGTTATTTCTGTACTAGTAGGCATGCAAGCAGCATATTCAGATGGCACTTTCCTAGGCAAAAATCTTCTGGTCCAAAGCTTCCATTGTGTTTGGGCTACCGTGCTACCAGACAGATAAGCACTAGCCATACCCTCACCAAAAAATCTCTAGTTCTCTCCTCAAATTAAACAATATCCTTGGAGGAGCCCCCATATTTTGTAACCACTCCCCCACTACTTTGCCCAGAAACTACCCCTTGGTACCCTTGACTGGGCACCCAAACTTCTTCGGACATTCTTTGGTACCATCCCTAGCTTTGGTAATGTATACCAGGCTCATTACTTCTAGAGATAAGAAAAGAGGTGGGGTGTACAAAAGAAAATACAAATGACCAAATAAACTCTGGTCCTGAGGAGAGAACATTTTGCTAGGGCTATGCTAGGTCTGTACTTCAGGAGGGGTACCCAGTAATTCCACACAGGAAGTATTACAGTAACATGAATCTCCAAACCAGGTTGGAGTTCTAGAGTGTGACTTTATTCAAGCAAAGGTTGACCACCAAGGTTTATACATTGTGGCACAAGGCAATGGCAGAACAACAGAAAACTGTATCAGACAGACAGTCTATGTATCCCATGTGTCACAGGACCTTGAATCCTCTTCAGCAGCAATGGCCTTAGCTGAAATGCACATTCCCTTTAAGTGGCTCTGGCCACAATGGAGCACACATTTCCCATATAGCATAGGATTTTACATTTTGGCAATGTGGCAACTGGCCACAACAGTCCACACTGGTGCTCAAAATTAGCACAATCCACACCAGGGGGTAAACTTTCTCTTTAGGCATTGGCCACCATGTCCTGAATATGCAGGTGCCCTTACAGAACCTGTAGTGCTGAACTGGTCACTCTAGATGGGGGGCTGCTCACCTTTTGCTTCCACGTCCATACCCAGCCATTCTTTCAGAATTACTCCTCAAAACTTCTGGGAAAACAGAAATATGCATCCTGGAATGACTTTCACATTCTGCATAAGAAAACACTACTTCTGAGTGTAGAACTAAAGTCACGAACAATGTGTCAAGTCTCTCTGGGGACCCCACAATTGTCAGCCAACTTTAAACACATGAGAACAGTTTCAAAGTAGAAAAGAACTGGTGTAATTTCCCTTTGTCAGAGAGAACACCCCAAAAACAGGTACTTTACACTGGGAAGCGCAAAGTTAGATTACTCACAGTTTGTACACAAACACGCAGCTTCAAAGTCTGGATCAAATTAGGGGATTGCTCCTCAGATCCATCCTGGTAGTCCTTTTCCATCTCTCCAGGGATGAAAAATCAGGAAGTCCTGCTCTAGACAACGGTTTCCACCACTTCTCTTTGCAGGCCTATGTTTCTCAGCACTAGGGTGAGAAAATAGGCTCTCCTCACAGAGCCATAGATACATAGACACATAGATACATAGATACATAGATACATACATAGATACATAGACAGTGTCGGCAGATAAGGGCCTATGGCCCACCCAGTCTGCCCATTTGAGCTTGTAAGTTCAGTTTGTTTTCCTAGAAGTCTGTTGCCCCTTACCCCTGACCTCCAGAATTTCTTTATGTCTATCCCATGCATTCTTAACAACGTGATTGTTTCAGCCCCACCACTTCCTCTGGCAGGGTGTTCCACTTGTCCACCACCGTTCTGTGAAGAAATTCTTCTCATGTTTCCTCTGAATCATCCTCCTCCAACTTCATCCCATGCCCTCTAGTCCTGGAACATCTTTTTCGCTTAAAAATAGTGTTTTCCTGCACCCTGTTCCTCCCTGTAAGATACTTGTATGTCTCTATCATATCCCCTCTCTCCTCTCCTCCAGGGAGTACATGTTCAGTTCCTTCAACCTGTCTTCATAGGACTTGTGATGCAATCCATGCACCATCTTTGTTGCCCTCCTCTGAACCTTCTCTACCCTGTCTATGTCCTTACGTAGGTATGGTCTCCAGAACTGTACACTGTACTCCAGGTGGGGCCTCACTAGTGTCTTGTATAGTGGAATTATGACCTCCTTTCCTGCTGGTGATGCCCCTGCCTATACATCCCAGCATCCTATTTGCTTTACCTGCTGCCTTGTCACACTGTTTCCTCATCTTGAGGTCATCAGAGATGACAACCCCAAGATCCCTTTCCTGCTTGGTGCATGCTATATCCTCACCCCCAACTGATATATTGTGCCAGGGTTTTGTGCCCCATATGCATTATCTTGCACTTCTTTGCATTGAATTTCAACTGCCAAACCCTGACCATTCTTCAAGTTTCTGCAGGTCGCTCTCATTCTGTCTACACCCTCTGGTGTGTCTACTCTGTTACAGAGCTTTGTGTCATCAGCGAACAGTGAAATTCTGCCTTCTAGGTCCTGCACAATGTCACTGATGAAGATGTTGAATAGGACTGGTCCCAGCACTGATCCCTGTGGTACCCCACTGGTCACTCTTCCCTCTGTGGAGTGACAGCCATTTACCACCACCCTCTGTGTCCTGCCATCCAGCCAGTTACCTACCCACCACACTACTGTCCTGCCCACACCCATATTCCCCAGTTTGTGTAATAGTCTTCTATGTGGCACAGTGTCAAAGGCCTTGCTGAAGTCCAGATAGGCCATGTCCACTGCCCTCCCCTGATCCACCTCCCTAGTCACCCAGTCAAAAAATTCAACGAGGTTGGTCTGACATGACCTCCCCCTGGTGAAACCATGCTGCCTTGGGTCCTGTAGTCCATTGACAACCAGATGTTCCAGATGATCATGGAAGCACTACCATGATCTTTCCCACTACCGAGGTGAGGCTGACTGGTCTGTAGTTCCCTGCTTCCTCTTTGTTCCCACTTTTGTATAAGGGGGCTACATCTGCTGTCCTCCAGTCTTTGGGTACCTCCCCTGTTTCCAGTGATCGGCTAAACAGGATAGCCAGAGGTTCAGCCACCACCTCTCTTAGTTCTTGAAGGACCCTGGGTGCACCCCATCTGGCCCCATTGCTTTATCAACTCTTATTACATCCAGTTCCTTCAGGACCCTTTCGTAAAAGGACTTGTGTCCATTTCTGCACCATTCTCACCCCTTGTACTCCTTCAGACCCATTACCTCCTCTTCCTCAGTAAAGACTGAGCAGAAATACCTGTTCAATATGTCAGCTTTACTGTTGTCATCCTCCATGCAGTCCCCATCCTCCCTTCAGTCTCACTATCCTCCCTTTGTCTTTCTTTTTCACTTATGTACCTGTAAAAGGTTTTGTCCCTCTACCCACTGATTTTGCAATGTGTTCTTCTGTCTGAGCTTTGGCTTCCTTACTGACCTCCCTGCCTCCCTTTGCTTCTCCTGGTACTTCTCCCTATCCCCTTCTGCCTGTGTCTTTTGTATTGCCTGAATGCAATCTTTTGGCTTTCACTTTTTGCTACCTCTTTGAAAACCATAATGGTCTCCTCTTCCTTTCCTCTTGCTAACCTGCTTAATGCATAATTCTGTTGTTCTTGTAATCCCCATTTTAAATACTGCCCACTGTTCCTCAACCCCTGATTCCTGCCCCATTCCCCTTAATGCCTCTTTCAAGTATCTCCCCATTTTCCCAAAGTCTGCCTCCTAAAATCCAGGATACGTGTTTTTGTGTGGTTTGGTTCTGCTCTTTCTGTGATTTCAAACCACAATGACTGGTGGTCACTGTTTCCCAGGTGCTCCTCCACTGTTACCCCATCACACTGTCCCTGTTTGTGAGCACAAGGTCCAGTATTGCCTTCTGCCGAGTTGGTTCCATGAACAGTTGCTTGAGGAAGGCACCCTGAAGGAAGTCCAGGATAAATCTGCTCCTAGTTGATGCTGCTGCTGCTGGGATGCTCCAGTCCACGTCTGGAATATTGAAGTCTCCAACTAGTACTACCTCACCCTTGTCTGCCAACCTTTGGATGGCTAGCATCAGCTCCCTATCTGTTTCTTCCTCCTGGGCTGGTGGTCTATAGACCACACCTGTGCGGATGGCTGGCCCCATTTTCCTTTCCAGCTTAACCCACAGTATCTTTCCCCCATTTTGTTCCTCCTGGATCTCTGTGGCCCTTATGTCATTTTTCACATACAGTGCCACTCCTCCTCCCTTCCTGCCTGCTCTGTCTCTTCTGAATATGTTGTAGCCAGGTATGGCCATCTCCCAGTCATGGTTATCATTACACCAGGTTTCAGTGATGGCCACAATGTCCAGGTCTGACTGTACCATGACAGCCTCCAGATCTTCCATCTTGTTGCTAAGGCTCCTGGCATTTGCACACATGGCTTTCCACGATTTGACCCCCTAGACTGTTTCACTGTTCTACTCCAGCCCTTCCTTGGTTGTCATTTATCCCTGGTTCTCCTTGCTGTCTGCCCTTCTGCTGAATTTTGCCCCTTTTCTGCTTATCCACCTCTTGGGCACTAATCTCCATCTTTTGCACACTGCTTTGCAGAGATAGCCACCCTTTGGTTCACTGGTTCCACTGCTAGCTGTGGGGGTGAGAAGTAGGTACCCTCCTTGCAGGCCTGCACACCTTTGCTAGTTTAAATGCTTGTCAATGTAGCATTTAAACTTATCATTGAGTGCTTGATTCCTCCCAGGATGGATGCAGGCCGTCAGGCTTGAACAAACCTCCATCCCTCCAGGTGGGTCCCCAGTCACCAATGAATCCAAACCTTCCTCACAGCACCAGTTCTTCAACCATGAGTTAAAGTTCCTGGTGCATGCACTCCTATGCTCTCCCTTGCTCTCACAGGTAGTACTTGAGAAAGTGACAGAAGTAGCTACTTGCTTGAGACCCTCCCCAGTTTCCTAAACTCTTCCTGAACTTCCTTTGGCTCCCCATTTGCCAGGTCATTAGTACCTAGGTGGATAATGACATCCAGCTCACCCTCCTGTCTTGCCTTCCCAGTGATCCCCAGGATCTTCCTTCCATCCTCCATGCCGTGGCACCTGGTAGGCACCTCACCTCCTGTCCTCCCTCTCCTGTGTTCCTAGCTGGATCCTCTTATGATGGAGTCCCCACCAGGATTCGCTCTCCTCCTCTGGGGTCCACTGCTTTCCCAGCTGAGGTCACCTCCTTGGCTAACCTCCACATCCTTTCCTTCCACTTCTCTGGTACTTATTTGGTTGTCCTCATTTGCCAGTGTGGCATATGAGTTCTTGAGTGGAATAGGATCTGGGATGTGCCTCTGCCTGACTGCTCTAACCCTCCCTGAGCCCACTGTCATCCAAGTGCTCCTCGTTCTCGGCATCCTTTGAGGCAGTTGCATTGGACTGCGTGGTCCCTGGATAGGGGTGATGGTACTCCTGACCCAGTTTACTTCCGCTCTGAGTCTGGCTACCTCATCCTGCAGTCCAGAGAGATGCATGCAGATAGGGCAGCACCTCAGTGTCCAGAAGTTCTGCCTGAATATGGCTGCCCCACAGCCACTGCATTGCACCACTCCCCACATTATACTGCAGTTCCACTACTTGTCTGCTACTGAAGCTCTCCTAGTTCCCTTTTTATTAATTTACTGTACTAAAAATCCTGCCACTGATCCTCAGATATATTTTTTTTAAGAAAAAGAAACCAATAAATAAATAAATGAGTCAATTGTCATGCTGAGGGTGGGCTTCTTCCCCCTTATGCCCCTCCTACTTCACACCCCTTACTATACCCTGTGTTTAGCTCTTGTCAATCAGATTTAACAGGGCATATAATTAAGAGTTGGGGAAGGGAGGAGGGGTGAAAATTTGCAGCAATTAAAGACAGTACAGAATTACACCACCACTATGTTTTAAATTTTCAACAGCCCAAAAACAATTATAAGTAAAGAAACAAAAAAAGTATAGTGTCACTAAAAGCCCACAATCTAAGTTTAAAAGAAAAATAGCAATTACCAGTTACTCTAAAGCACTGAATTGAATATGTTTCCTTCCTTCCCCATCTGCCGTCTTCTGAGACCCCACACTACAGCACTCACTCCTACCAATGCTTACTACAGACTCTCCCCTCAATCTAATCCAAGATTCTAAAACTCCCCAGTCACAGCCAGCTGCCCTGGCTTATGCTTCTGCAAGAGTTCTAAATGACATCACCTCTCTCATCTCAGCTGAGACCAAGTAAACTGAGATGGAACAGGTGAAACCCCCATTTAACCAGCTATTCACCAGCTGCCTTCACTATCTAGCACTGACACTGATGGGATTCTAGTAACCCCAAGGGACTGGGTGGTTACATGTGAACATATTTAAGAATGAGGTTTGAATTCTCACAATGGCCACTTAATGAGTAATCACGAGCAAGTCACTTAAATTCCCTGGGGGTATTTTCTAAAGGGTTGGATGCAGATGCTAATGCATGCTATGTCTGAATCTATGTCCATTCACCTGTGTCCAGGCAGCATTGTTGCTATTTTCAGACGTTGCATCTGTTTATGCCAAATTGTCACACTTAGCAGCAGAAAACAGATGCAATTACATCAGAATTGAACACAACTCACAACTGCATCTGTTTTTGGAATGCAAGCTATAGATACTGTTATGCCATCTAATTGATCAGTTAGTAGGTTTGGACACATTTATGCTTTGCAAATAGGGGCAGATGCATCTTAGGCATATCTTTGTGAAAACCCTGTCCCCTGTGTTTCACCTGCTCCTTGATCTATCTCTGTACATGTTGAATCTCCCAGTGCACATACATCTGGAGCAGCATTCCCTTCTCTCTTAACTATTCATTTGAAATTGTTTTCCTGAGTAACCGTACAGTGTAGAGGTAAGCCAACATCTTGTTTACAGATGTGACCTTGGGGAGGAAAGGGAAGGGAAACAGGAGCTAGAAAACTATAAATAAAAGAGAAATGTTGATGCAACAAGAAGTAATGGCAGCAATCTTAGATTTTATGTTTTCATTTTTTGGTAACAGGGTAAAGACTGTAAAGCATTTGTGGTTTCCAGTTTTTATGAAAGGCAATATATAAAACCATATTGGTGTCCCTTTTCTTGCTAAGTGCATTACCGTTACTCACTTTTAAACAGCACCAATGAGAATCAATTTTACCAGATAAACAAGGGCCATGCAATGGCATGACTCAGAATATGCCTTTAAACTTCATGAGTGAGAGGCAGGACAATATCTCACAAGTGGGGGAGCCATTAGTGAGATATGCATGTCCTGCCCCTCATAGGTGATTATAAATGCCATATACAGCACTAAGTCAGGCCATTTTGTCCTCAATATACGCAATGCAATTAAGATAGGAAAGGTTTTTAATTAGTTCTTTTCATGAAGATTTAACTGTTTGTGTTTGATTTCTCTGCTCTGAGTGCAGCAGAGAAAATTGGGATGTCATCAGCCAGTGTACTAACTGCACCCCATTGATTAAGTGTTCCTTTGTGACCTGAATAAAATGGAGATAAATACTGATCATACATCCAATACTGAGATAAATTAGTTATATTAATTTAGAATTTATCAGTGACTAAAATAAATGATACATATCATTTATTTGTAAGGTTTGACTCTCATATTCAGTGTATAAATGGTATTATTTTGTTGGTGACATATATTACTATTAAAATAACATGTTATTCGGATGTCAGAAATGTCAAAAACAGTATAACATACTTTAGGTTAGATATGTCATGATGCTGTAATTAAACAATGGGACGTGGGCTGAAACAATGCTTGAAGGCATCACAGTGTAGCTAGTTATTTCGTTAAGATATTTACATAATTATCTGTTAAGCACAGTGACTTAGTTAAATTAGGTCCCTGCTCAAGATGGCTAACAGTTGCACAAACAATAATACATTGCTACTGGGACTCCATATACAGTACTGTCACAATTCAGTGATAAAAATAGGTCACTAGGGCCAATCTGCACAGCTGTTCTAACTTGTACCCTTTTGTGCCTTACAGAAAACAAATTGTAACAGGGCTGGATTAAGGCAGACTAGGCATCAGGACATTTTGAAGCTGAAATTCCCTGCACCCTCACCCTCTGCAGACCCTCCCCTGCCACCTTCCACTAAGGCATTACAAACAGTAATTTGAATGAAGTCCTGAAAACTAAGTATAATCATGCCCATATCTGTGATTTTTCCTTCATTAACTTAATTAACCACCTCTTCTAAAATGGTCTTGCTGTCACTGGGGGAACAAGGTGACTGTACCTCTAACCTCATCATCTATTTTAAAACATGAAAAATTCATGAGCTGCTAAATTGAAAATCTACAGTGAAAGGAACACTTGCCTGTAAAGGGAAAAAGGTTCTCTGCAGGAGAAGAAACTAACCTGCTGAGGTTGGAATAAAAAATGGAGCAATAGGGTCAGAGTTTTTATATTGTGTTACTGGCCTTGCACTTCATGAGCTGTAGAAACGATGTGGTCCTTATCTTTAAGTAGAGCTCCTTATCCATTACCCTGTAACTAAATTCCTGTGTTGCTTCATCCACAGGGGGCTCACATAACTATGAGGGCTGAGCTCATTTAGGTCCCCTTCCCTTATAATTCCATGCATTATGAATGCAGAGAATATGAGATTCACAGTGGGTTTAACAGTTTTGCAAAAACATTCAGTTTACCTTTTTAAATTACATTAAATAATAAAAATGAATTGCCTATTCAACATTCAGGCCTTTATGGTAGTAGATTATGTTGGGAGTACAAATTACAATGTTGTGTACCTTTTAGGGCTTGACAAGATTAGCAGATTCTGATTTTGTGGAATTTGGCGGGGGGAGTCTGGAAATATTGTGAAATTTTGTGACATTTGGTAGAATTTTCCAATATTCTTTAATTGGCTATATATCAGTTGGTCTAAGAGCTACAGATCTGAAATTAGGCATGCATACTGCCCAGTAGAGCACCTAAAGAAATATTAAGTGTGATGATATTTGAATTCGTGGTGGAGAACTTACAGGGGCTCAATGTCATGGAATATATTATTGATGTGAAAATTTCTGTAAATATTTCAATGCTTACAACTCAGGCACTTCTGGAGCTAGATAACTGATACACATATGGCTTTCTTGGAAGAAATTTAAAAGCGGCTAAACAGAGAGGTAGTTGGATATGTAAATGTAAGTTACAGGAGTTCAAAATTTTACAATTTAATAATTTGTTAAACTGTGTGAAAACGTTTCAAATATTTGATGTCTATAGCACCAGTGCTATTCAAGGTATACACTCAAGATTTGGTATAAATACCAAAGTAAATATCTCCTGGAGTCTATTTAATCTGAATAAATGTGGTGTAGTAGGTTAAAATGTGTTGTGGATACTGTAGAAATTACTAATTGGTAACATTTGCTCAAAAATTCATGGTTGCATAATAAGTAATACCACTAGAATTTTACTTGTGGAATTTAACTTTCACAAAGCACTTATCACCACTAAATCACATTATCTGTGCTAGCATTGTAGCCCTACAATGCCTCTCTCACACTCCTGTGACAGTGATACCTAGAATTGTGCTCCATTATGACTAAAGATATTAAGATACTTTGGTTACAATTGTCTATGTCCCAACTAGTTATAATACCTTGCATGACTTAGAGCCACTGTTTTCAAATGGTAAAAGTTTATATTGTTATCTACAGGGTTGTTAAAGAGTCAGCAGGTAGCACTGCACAGAGACAGTGTTGCACATGCATGTGCGTCCACGAGTCTTTTAGTCAGTAAGCTCTAGGGGTTATTTGGCATATTGCAAGAAGACAGCCTAGTGAACAGTGATGTCCATGACTATTCTTTATGGTTCATCTCTCAAGATTGTCACCTGAGGGTGGCCCAGTGATGTGGAGGGCTGAGGCACTGTAAGTGCCTTACCTTCTGCCATGCTAGTGACCCATTTTCAGGAAAAGACACAGGTTACAGAGGGTCAGCTAGGGGAGCAAGGATTAAGCATTCAGAGCACAGCTCTCCTTCTTGGGGAGGGTGGTTCTGTGGCCCTTCGCTTGACCATCACCTGGAGGAATCCCATGACAGGTGTGGGTGGGTCCAATCTGGGGGGAAGGCCCCACGTCCAGAGCACCAGTGGCATCTCCAAAGAGGCAGGGCTTGCACATCATGCTCAATACACATTCATGGTTGGTCAAGGGAGAAAAAAGGAGAAAAATGTAGAAGATGGGCTTCATGAAGCTCTCTCTGTCCAACTGCAAGCCCACTCCACTGATCCAGGTCTGGGGCACTTTGAAATGTGTTGCCAGGGGTAAGATGGCCTGCCCCTCCTGGTCCTGCTATGGGGGGAGACCCACTGGGGATCAAGCCCCCAACTTAAATGGCAGCTGTTGATGGCTGCAGTGGACTGGAACAGGGGCTGATCCAGCACCCATCCTGCCACATTGAGGAAAAATACCAATATGGAAAAAAAAAAGATAGTGACCTGACACTTGTCGCCACTTTAATTTTACTATGTAGCCTCCTATGAATGCTATCTTATTGCCACTTTTCCCAGTCTTTACCTTCCTCTACAATGGCAGCTCAAGTGTTTGGCTTGGCAAAATCTATGGATGTGGCTTTGATAAAAGTATCACAAAATTCCTCAAGTTCACAAGTGTTCATGAAATTCAACATTAATTACTGGTGTTATTTTGGAACCTTTTGGCTACTTAGAATTTGGTCAGCCTTTGAGCTAGAGATTAGGGAGCTGACATGCACAACCTCTTTTTTTTTCCATATTGTTTTTTCTCCTGGTCTGCAGCTCATCTCTCAGGGATAAACCCTGTTCCTAGGGATACACCCTGGTCAGGCTGAACTCAGCCATAATTCAGATGACTACTTGTTTTTTTCTCTCACATTTTTTCACTCCCATCTCCCCTTTTGTGGGGACTGCCTCTGTCAGCCTCATACAGCCACAGCTTTGCCTGTGGCAGTTGTAAGCTCCTTCATCAGCCTCATGGGTCACAGTATTGGTGGAGCCTAACACCAGCTCTCCCTGATTGAAATGCACTGTCAAGAGGCAGCTGTCTCAGCCATGACCTACCTCTTGACATGACTTCCCGGGCTGGCTAACAAACTCAATTATCAGCATTTTTATTTATTTATTTAGATCTAGGATTACAATACCATGCCAGTGCAACTCTCTGCTGCTGAGTCATGAAGGTGGCCTCAAATCCAAATATTTAGGGTCACTGAACCTAACAAAACTGGTGATATTCTGTTCTCCAATTTTAAAGTTATAGGAGTTTAAAATTCTGAAATCTACAAAACTGGGAAACGTAATTTTATTTTTTTGCTATTATTTTTCTGGCCAAGCCCCCTAACCCCATGAATGGACTTGCCTAGGCCACGGTACCTGACCCTTACTCCGGGAAACTCCCCCGGAGTTGAGCCGCTGAAGTGGAACTGTCGTGGCTGAAGGATCGGGCACCGTGCCTGGCTCATACGTGGGGGCTGGTGATTTCCCTTATTTAGAGTCCCTTTGGAGCTAGCATGTGCAATGATGCAAGGGTGAGTGCATCTGTCCTAGCTCCACCCCACATCTAGGTGTACCATGCTTTGTCCCTCAGCCTCCGCTAGATGGCAATCAACGCTGACACTCTAGAGACCCTCACCCTGGAGAAGGAGAGCAATTCTCCGGATGTTCAATCCTTCTCCTTCCCTGCTGGCCCTCAATAACCCATGCTTGTTCCCAAACACGGGTCTCCAGCGTGGCGTGAGGTGTGGCATCCAGTACCTCAAGCCTCAGCGCCACCAGGCCAAGCTCTGGGAAATGTAATTTTAAAATTTCAGGATGTTTGGAGGTTTATAACTTATGTCACCTTTAATGACAAAGATGTGCAACTTGGAACACTTCTGTATGGACCTTGGTAATCTCATCATAACAAATATGATGGAAGTTGGACAAATGCTTATTCAATTAGATGGAAATAACTGAAATCCCAATTTTGGCAATATGTCACAAAATGTTCATGGCAATTTTTCACAAAATTTCATGGAAACTAAATCAGAATTTCACCAGAATGTTGCCAGTGGAAGATACATTTAGCCTGGCCTCAGTGCCTTTGACAATACACTAGAAAGGACGAAATGAGCAAATCCACACATCATGGAATTTTCAAAATATTCCACAAACGTAAAATTTCTTGGAATTTTTTTAAATTGTGCAAACTTTTTTGGGAGTCAGAACTCAGCAGTTCTTTTTTTTGTGATCTATTTTTCTGTCTCATGTTCACTGGTTCACCACTCCTTCAGGCTCTACCAAGTTTCCCCCCAGCCCCTACTGTCCTTACCCAGCCCTCCTCTGATCCTCATATTGCAGCTGACCCCCAGGATATCCTGGCGTATCCCTTCACCGGGTGGGGCCCCCTCCTCTTCTGAGGGGGATGGCACCACAGGGAGATGCATGACCCCAGCACATACTCCTAGGTCCTGGGGATGCTGCTGAGGAACAGGAGGCCCGTGGAAGATGCTCGAGGCTCCCAGGGAACAGAGAGCCATTATCCAGCTTCTAGCACATGATTTTCCTGGCTTTCTTAAGGTGTGTGATGTCTGGATGTTAAGTCAAGAGCCGACATCTGTCACGCACCACCCAATGACCCTGACGTGTTGCTCTATCCCTGGCCTCCACCAGTGGTCACTTCAACACCGGGTGGCAGCCCTTCACTCCCTGAAGACAGCAAGCAGTCGTTGGATGCTCAAGCTGCTCCCCCCCAGGATGGCCCTCCAGTGACCCGAGCTCGCTCCCTAGCCCGGGTCGCTGGCATCACAAGAGGAAATCCAACCGCTGCTCCAATGGCCCTGCACAAGACTCAGCAGTTCAATCAGAAAGAGGCCTTAAAATTGTTGTAAGGAGTCCTAAGGGGATGCCAAATGTCATGATATTTGATTCAGCAGTATGGAACTTATAGGGCTTAAAATATGGCAATGTATGTCATGAGACATGTTTTGAAAATATTTCTCTGCTTTTAAATCACCCCATTAGAAACATTTTTTTTAATTGAATATGCTTTATTCATTTTATACAGAAAAACCCAACATGAAATACAGAACTTGCAGGAATAATGAAACATATAGTTGGAGCTTATGATACAATGCAAAAATTGCAGGAGATAAGGTTATACTATACATACAAACTAACAAAGAAATAAAGACCCCCCTGCCCCCAAACCCCCACCTCCCTGTTCCACTAACCCGACCCCCTCTACCCCCACCCACCCTGAGCTGTATATACCAGAGAGTGGCATACCATTCACAGCTGCTAGATGATCACACTCCACCACTGTGAGTCAATGATGGGACAGAGGGACCACCTACGAGGGCTGTAGTTCGGTACACCCAAAGACCTTGTGTGACAAAACCTTATGCAAAACAACCAACTAAATACATTGACCGCAAACACAATGAAATTATTGACAGACTCCCTGAGTGACTAGGTGTTAAACTGTCTCTACATTCCTTTAAAGGGAAGGTAGTGACCAAAGCGTGTGTAGCCTCTCCCATCTGGCTCAATACAGGGGGAGTTTACTGCGAAGACTGGTGATTGTTTTTTCCATCCTAAGGTTATGGAAAAGCTCCTTCACCCATTCAAGATAAGAAGTTACATGTTGATCCTTCCAGTGACGGAGGACAAGCTTTTTAACTGATAAAAATATCTTTGCCTTTCTTTAACTGGGATAGTGGTATAGTCTCCGACTATACAAATTTGTGGTGTAAATAGGTCCTGCAATCCCAACAATGGGTCAGCCTTTTCCTGGATAATATTTCAGAGATGGACCACTTTGGGGCATTCCCAGAATATGTGAAGTAGCATTCCTGGTTCCTGGCCGCACCTGAAGCAAGCTTGGTTTGGAAGCCTGCCCATCTCATACATTTTAACAGGGGTATAGTAAATATTGTGCAAAATGTAAAACTGTGTTAATCTTAAGTGATTGTTAGCAGTATATGAACAGACTCCTTGCCAGACTTTGTCCCAGGGGAAGTTATCATTCAGGAAAACGTAGGCCCAGTAAAGAGAGTAACCCGATACATCAAGGTTAAGTCTGCCGAATAAGGCCGAGACCAGGTCAGAAACTGTGTGGGGCTGCTCGGTAAATGCAATAAGCTCCTGAAGAGGAGCTACTTGATGGGCATTCCAGATGCCATAACTGTACCATTTTAATAACATATGTCTGATCTGGAACATGAAAAAGGAGTATTTCCTGGAAAGTTGGAAATGTTCCAGCAAATCCAGCATGGCTCCTAGCTTGCCATTCACTACTAAATCACTAACTAGGGCTTGTGGAGTAGTGCATTCTTCTGGTGCAGAAGTCATTCGATCACCCAATTTAAAATTGGGGTTACCGAATATGGGCTGTGATAGGTCCTGCTGGTTATTGTATCTCATGGATTTACAAAGCTGTAAGTGGACCTTTAGTGAGGTATGTATAACCGAGCCATGTACAGAGCTTGGCAATTTACTCAGTGTTATGAGCAGAAGACTATCTGGAGAAAGCCCTGCTAGCATGTGCTGCTCCAATTGTAGCAAGGTGGGAATATATGGAAGATTCTCCATGCCCTGAGGTGTGGTAGTCCAGCTCATGTATTTGGCCATGTGACTGGCTAAATAGTAATAATAGAAATTAGGGAGTCTGAGGCCCCTTATGTTTCTTGGTGCATTTTGATGATTATACAACCTTTATGGGGGTTTATGCTGCCATAAGAATTGGGAAATTATACTATGGAGCTGATAGAACCAAGTTAAGGGGAGATGGACATTCAAAATTTTCAGTGGATAAAACAATCTCAGCAGGACATTCATTTTAACTATGCTAACTCTTGCTTTGAGGGACAAATTCATAGGATCCCATCTATCTAGATCTTGCTTAATACACAGGACAAGGTTATCTAAATTTAGTTTTTTCATTAAAGATACTAAGGTGGATAATGTTATCCCTAATTATTTAAGATGGGTGTTCTAGACCATGGATAGTGGGGCAATCTCATTTTTGGAAAGAAAAGAATTAAGGGGCATCACCCCAGAGTTGTTGAGATTGGGTTTATAATTTGAGACCTTGCTAAAATTTTTGGACAATCTGAAGGGCAGCTCAGATGGAATTGTAAGGTTCAGTGATGTGGAGGAGGATGTCATCTGCATATACTGACATTTTCAGATGGAACGGCCCTATCATCATACCTTGTAGGAGTGGGGAGGCATTCAGATGGTGTAGCAATGGCTCTAAGTATAAATTAAATAATAGCGGTGATAAGGGGCAACCGTGCCGAGTGCTGGACTTTAGGGGAAAAGTAGATGAGAAAACACCATTGCAGTATACTTTTGCACTAGGACAGGAGTACAAGGAGCTAACCCAGGATCTGAAGAGGGCTGGGAAACTGAACTTAGCCAGGGTATCAAAAAGGAAAGGCCAACTAAGGTACATACTAAGGTGCAGATGAAGAGCTAGTAGGCCAAGGCCCATAGTGCTCTTATACTAAACCAAAGGGTAATAATCTAAATTATACCCTGAGCAGATAAGTTTATCTAGATGTAATTTGAAAACATTTTTGATTCACTCAAAACTATAGGGAGTGGTAAATTTTTCCATGGGCCAATAGAGCAAATAGTAAAGAAATATTTTCGGTTTTGTCTTTTAAATGATTTTCTAATTAGTTGAAGTGGATGACCCCTCATATCATAAGATGATGATTTAAATTGAAGATCCAGTTCTGTCAAGAGAAAAAAGTCATGTATTACATCATACAGGAATAAAAGATCGCCTCTCAAATGTTGTGTGGAGAGAGACATCAAATTTAATGAATTCATTCAATATTCATACGATGAGGATTCTAAACCAGATATTTTTTTAGTAAATTTTCTCTAACTTTTCAAGGGAAAAACAGATTTTTTGAAAGGGCACCATATCTGTGATGCATATTCCAGATGTGGCCTAAGGTATGACCTATATAGAGGCATAAGCACATTTTGATCTCTAGAAATTATATTATGAAGAGTGGACCAGACAATTTTATTTGATGTGCTAATAAATGAATGCAAATGTCCTGAATAAGTAAGATCATTAGAGACAGAAATACCCAAGTCTTTCTCATCCGTGGTAGCACTAAGTAAATTGCCACTAATATTATAGGAGATGGAAGTATTGTTAGAGCCTAGATGCATTACCTTACATTTTGAAGTATTTAGCTGCATACCCCAAGAAATAACCCAAGAAGAGATAGAATCAAGATCTCGCTGAATAATATCAATTTCATCTTGAGTTGAAACAGGCCCCCCCCCATCTTAACATCATCTGCATATTTAGTAATGAAAATAGAACATTTTGTGGTGAAGTGAGATATAAAGACTTGAAATAGGTAGGGGCCAAGGACTGAGCCTTGAGGGACGCCACTCAATACCTTACCAACTTTTGATAGATTGCCATTAATAATTACCCTCTGTGTTCTATTACACAATCAGTTTTCAATCCAGGCTATAATAAAGTGATTAATAGTTAGGTTCCTTAGCTTAAGGCTAAGAGTCCAGTGTGGCATAGTATTGAATGCCTCACTGAAGTCAATAAAGACTACGTCACAAGGTATTTTGTTATCCAATAATGAACTGAACCATTCAGAAAAAACATAGCAGGTTTGTGGTGCAACTTCTCCCTTTTTTAAAACCATGTTGTTTTAAATCACATGCATTTATAACTGGTGAAATAGTATCCTTAAGGAGACTTTCCAGAACTTTGCAAATAGATAAAGTCAAGCTAATGGGTCTGTAATTCTCCCAAAGATGTTTAGACTCTTTTTTGTGTATAGGGACAACAAATGCTTCTTTCCATTCCTTGAGAATATAATTATGTTTCATGAACAATTCGAACATTATTTTAAGTGGATAAGCGAGTTGATCAGCCAATAGATACAATAAATGCCCCACAATGTTATCAGGTCCAGAACTTATATTTGCCTTTTAAAATTAGTAATTTATCTTTAATACTTTTCTCAGTAAAAAAGATAAGAGGATCGGAAGATTTTAAAGTTGGCAATGGAGTTTGACTATTTCTGTCGGAAAAAATTTTACAAAATTCACTATTGAATACATTTGCCATAATTATTGGGTCATGAATCAAATTGCCTTCTTTAGTTTTTAGAGGCCCTACCTTACAAGATGATTTTTTAAGGAATTTATATAGGAATAAAATTGTTTAGCATTTGACTTCGATGCAGACAAAGCTAAATTATATTCCCATGTGGATTTTGCATTTCTAATATAAGGTTTGCATTGTTTATTTGTTTTCTTGTAAAGCATCCAGTTTAAGGAAGTCTTGTTTCTTACACACTTCTTATATAATTTTTTTTGTGTTTAATCATTTTCTTAATGGAGTTATTCAACCATTTTGGAACTTGTTTCCCATCAGATTTTTTAACTTTGGAGGGGATGGAGATGTCTCTTAAAGAAGTGATTAAGGTAAAATAAGTATCCCAACACTGCTGTGGGGATAGATGTAAAAAGACAGACTGCCAGTTATAGGCCTCTAATTCTGACTTTAAATTAAACAGATTTCCCTTATTATATAAATAAATAGAGTGTTTTTTAATGTAAGTGCAATTTATCTGTAAAGTAAAAAAGACAGAACAATGGTCACTATTGCCAATTAGAGCGGATACGCTTGCTTCTGTAATGTTCAAATTTTCACTTGTGAGGACTATGTCCAGAATATTATTACCCCTTGTTGCAGAGGTGACCCAATGTTTCATACAAATACCTTGACAAATAGGAATTTTTCCCCTTAGGACTAGTAGCTGAAGATGAAATCCAATTTATGTCTGGGAAATTAAAATCAACAGAAATTATTACATTGCCCATTTGATTTGCAACTTCAAGTTCAGACAAAATAGCATCCAGTAGCTCAGCACTGGAGCTAGGTGGAAAGTAATATGACCCTAACAGAAAAAATATTTATTTGTCAGAAAGATTTTAAGCCATATAGTTTTGGTAGGGAGGCCATGAGTCTTAACAGCAGTTGTCATATTAACAACATTTAATTTGTTATTTATGAAGGTAGCAACTCCCCCGCCATGTTTATCCTGTCTATTTAATACAAAAGATGAATAACCTGGAAGTATACAGGGCCATGCTCAATTATAATTATCTCCCCATGTTTCACATATTGTAACAATATCACTATTATTTTCAAGAGCAATAATATGAAGTTCATCCATTTTTTTTTGTTAGACTTCTGGCGTTCAAACTAAGGAATTTTAATTGTTGACTTGAAAATTTTCAAATATTTGGAACTGAAGAGGCAAGCTTCATCTCTTCCCTGGCAATTAGTTTAAATGTTTATTTATTATAGACAAATCATTTTTGCTCAATAAAGCATTTCCACACTTGCTAAGATGTAACCCATCTGAACAAAATGATTTCTGTGACACCGAAAAATCCTCCCAATGTGGAATGCAAGTAATGTCTTGATGTAGACAATTTTTATTTTTTTTATTTTTAAGTTCAGTGTATTGGAATATCTTGGAATGGGCAAGATTTCAGAAAAAAATATATCACAGCCAAGCTCAGTAAGTTTATCTGTCATCGCGGCAAAAGATGATTTAATATGTTGTATAGAATCGTTTAAGAAATTATTTGCTCCCACATGGAAGATACAAAGTGGGTTAGGATCATGAGAACTAAAAATATTGTTAGCCATGTAAGTTATATCTTCTATCTTTGCCCCACCAAAACTTTTTTCTCCCCTTTCCTCGCAGCTCACCCCTCTTCGGGAGACATTTACGGCCTTTTCAGCTCTAGCTCCCCTATCTAGTGACCAGTGCAGTCCATCCCCATGGAGCCATGATTGTACCCCCTAGGCAGGTATGGAGTGGAGGTCCTTACACCTCAATGCATCTATGTTTTGTCAGAACGCTGTCTCCGGGCCGGTAGGGGCATTGAAGGTTGAGGCCTGGTGCTCCGCCTACTGGGAGGCTACACATTTTTTTCTAATGTTCTTTCAGTGTGCCATGTCCCCTGACATCAAGGTGCCAAGGTAGGGGGTTGGTGTTGGAAGAAGTAGGCTGCTGGTTAACTAGGATCTGTAGCTGATCCAGTAGGTATGGAAATGGGCAGACTGGGTGGACCAAGCAGTCCTTATCTGCCATCAAATTCTATGTTTCTATACTGAAGTGCCGATGTCTGGCATGTCACCCCTCTGTTAAGTGTCTGGCTTGCTGTACCTTGGGTCTCCACCTGGGGCCAGACAAGAGCCGAGTTCTGGTTCCCCCCTCCCCCCAGAGAGGATGAGCAGTCCCTAGGATGCACAAGTCCTCTCCCCAGGCCAGCCCTCCAGCTCCCGGGCTCATTCCCAAACCCAGGTCGCTGGCATTGAACGTGGAAATCCAACCCCTGCACCAGTGAGCCAGCCTGCCCCAATGAAACTTGAACATGTCCTATTATATTTATCTGGCTCACACATGGCCCGGTCCAGATGTTCTACAATGGAATCACCAACCACAAAAATGTGTCTTTTAGAGGCCGCTTCCTTCCCAAAAACTGGGATAGAAGTAACCACACTATCTGATAAGAAGTCTATAAGGGGATGATCAGAATTCAAACTAGGGGCTGGGGGAGAGAAATGTAAATCTGAAACGCCTGTGTTAGTATCTGAAAAACCTGGTAAGGAACAGGACTAACCCTATGAAATGCTTTCTCCGTATCCAGGGAAACAAAGGCCATTGGCTGGTCTGCGTTCCTGGATACAGAGAAAATGTGGGCAAGCTTGCAAATGTGATCTGATGAAGCTCTCCCTTGCACAAATCCAATCTGCTCAGGGCTCAAAAGCATTTCCCAAACTTTGGCAACCCTGGATGCTAGAATCTAAGCAAAAATGTTGATATCATAGTTCATCAGTAAGATGGAGCAGTAATTGATGACCTTGTCTTTAGGCTTGCCTGGCTTCAGAAGAACCACAATGATTGCTTCTAAAATGGTTGAGTCCTTAGCCCCATGCTCACAGATGAACTCAAACAACTGGTGGAGAATAGGGATCAACTCTACTTTGAACATTTTGTAAAAATTGGATTGTAAACCATCCGGGCCCAGAGTCTTATCTTTGGGAAGGGACCTGATAGCATCCCTAATCTCCTGCTCTGAGATGGGGTGAATCAGAAAATGTTGCTGGGCTACATCCAGGGAAGGTAGAGGAATTATGCTCAGATAATCCCGAATATCACTAACTAGAGGGGCAGTCTCGGAGGGACTATAAAGCTGCGTATAATATTGCTCAAATTCTTTTGCAATTTCTCTAGGGGTGGTTAGAATAGCATAAGAAGATAAGGAAGACAATGAAGCAATGAGGAGAGACTCTTCTTGTCTCCGAAGCCTCATCACCAAAAGGTGACTAGCTTTGTCCCACTGTTCAATATACTTAGCCTGAGTTTTAAAAAGAGCGTATTCTGTTCTTTCTCTCAGGAGCTCTGCATATTGATTTCTCAACAATGTAAGATGCAACATTTCATCATACGATGGGGAATTGGACAAGGAGGCCTCTAGGGCCTTAATATCTACCAGGAGAGTTTTGGACTTTTTATCCTGCTGATGCCTTCTAGTGGCTGAGATTCTAATAAATTCCCTCTGAAGAACACATTTCAAGGTGTACTATATTTGATCAAAAGCTGGGATACAGCCTTCATTGTGCCTCATGAATTGCTTTATAAGATCTTTAACCCGAGCTACTGTGCCTTCATGAGCAAGTAGCTGGAGTTCAATTTCCAAATAGTGTCTTTTTGGATATCTGGGGTTAGGCTGGTTTCCAACCAAACAGGGGAATGGTCAGATAACACTCTAGGAGTGATACCACAACCCAGCAGCCTGGTGATCACTTTCTAGTTAACCAGAAAGAAATCAATCCGGGAGAGGAATCTATGTACAGATGAATAGAAGGTGTATGCCCTAGTATGAGGATTCAGTAGATGCCAAGGGTTGCTCAGCCCATATATTTCTATAAGGTCTCGAAGAGATCAGTGGGCCAGGGAAGGGTTAGAACCCACAGAAGAGGATCTATCCAGTGTGGCATCATTAACTAAATTCCAGTCCCCAGCTAGAATAATGGGCAAGCCAATAAAGGGAGCCAGGAATAGGGAGAGGTTGGTAAAAAAATCAGTAGAATCCTTGTTAGGACCATAAATCGAGCCAATAAAAACCTCCTTGTGGTCCAATACCCCCCTTAGGAAAATGAATGTACCATGTGGGTCTATAACCTTTTGCAATTCCAAAAACTCTGTGCCCCTGGCAACCAATATTGCTGTCCCACATTATGATGTGGAGGATCCTGCAGTGTACGCAGCACCTATGAAGCCCCTACGCAACAAGTTATTTTCTGCTTCTAACATGTGCGTTTCCTGTAGAAGTGCAATTCGGCACTTCAAAAAGGCCAAGTGTTTAATTATTTGAAGTCTTTTAACCCATGACCGGGCTCCTTTAATATTCCAGGAGATGATTTTCATAAAAGAAATACAATGTTGCGGATAGTGACTTGGGTGAAAGTATATACTATGTAGACCATTTGCAACTGTGACAAATACGGCTCTTGTTCCCACCCCAATACCCCCCCACGCCCTCCTTTCCATGAATAAACAAAAAGCATCCCAGTGACCACCCCAGTCCCATTCCAAAAAAACAAACAGCCCATGTATATAGATGACACCAAGAAATAACTGAGTAACCCATACCCCCAGTCCTAGTGACTGCACTTCAACCACCTCACTTGGCATGATGATGACTATGCTACCCACCAAACACTCCCATACCTTCCTGCTCTCCACTCAAACCAGAATCAGCAGACAGTGTGCTTAAGAAACAATTAAATAAACTAAAAGGGGGGGGTAGTGTTCCCCATATGTCACGCCGCACTATTAACATCATATTTTCCATGAAGTACAACCAAACTGGCCCAACTAATTCAGGACAAAGCTACATAATGAGAGTCCAATAAACAGAACAGTAATAATCTTAATGTCCATGTTATTAGGGCCACAAATGTAAGTTTGGCACTAACAATCCAAAATGCCAACAGTTAAATTGATTGCAGGATATATTTCCTACAGGAAGTGTGTAAAATCATACTGAAGTGGTAATGAGAAAAAAAAAACCGTCATGTCCTGGAGATCTTAAGTCACCCCCATAGTAGGGGAAGAAACATCAAAATGCTCACAAAAGTCCAGGAAAGAACCAACATTTGCAAACAGTAGAAAGAGGTAAACAGTGTAAACCATTAAACATTTTAGTCCAATAGGCACAGCATTATAGAAGGATGCAGGTGAGGACTATCAAGCTCAACGTACCAGACAGACACTTGCAGTACCACCACATGTCACTGCAGGCTTTCATTTGAAAAGATTCGGAAACATGTGCTTGCAGGTTTCAGTTGCAGCTTCCACGGTATCAAAAGAGTTCCAATGGCCATCATTAAATACTTGGAGGATTGCTGGGTACCTGACCCTGAATTTAATGCCCGCAGAAATAAGTCTGTTGACAACAGGGTGGAGTGCTGATCTTTTTTGGCTCACTGTATACGGTAAGTCCTCTGCCACCCTTATTTTCTTGTCAACCCACTTGATTTCTTTAAAGTCTTTGAGTTTTGTTAGTACATGCTGCTTATCCAGAAAATACAGCATTTTAAACAGAAAGGGTCTAGGAGGAGAGCCTGCAGGAGGCATAGGCTGTAAGGAGCGGTGCGTCCCCTCAATAATATATGGGGGCCATTATGAGAAGACCCTACCAATTTTTCACAGAGCTTTTGGGTGAACAATATAGATGCTGTGCCCTTTTACCCCTCTGGCAAACCCAATACAACTAAATTATTATACCTCGATCGCCCCTCAAGGTCTTCCAAATTTTCCTCAGCTTTTTTAAGTCTCTGTCTGATGTGAACAACTTCGGGGTCCAATCTGTGCCTCCAATCATCTAATGATGAAATGTGGGCCTCATTGTCCAAAGTCCAGGTCGTAAGCTGATCTACTGAAATCCTCATGCTACAGAGCTCCGAGGCGAGCATCAGCAGGGTATCCTTCACTGGAGCCAATTCCTCCAGGAATGTTTTTTCCGTAAGTACATCCTGAGGGTGGGAGTGTGAGGCTGGATCATCCCCTTGCACTTTAGCCCACTTAGCCATCTTATCTTTCACTGGCATAGTTGGCAGGTGTGCTTAAACGCTACTTTTTTCATTTTCGTGTCCATTCCGGACTATTTGCAGATAAAAGCTGCTACTGGAGAAAACTACTGTGCTATGTCCAGTGAACCGGTCAAACGGGGTGACCAAACAAAGTGAAATTTGATGGTTTGAGTGAGGATAACAAGGGAGCTGCTAGTTAGAGCACCTTAGCAGGCAGCCATCATGCGGGAAGTCCCCACCCCATAAGAAACATGGAAGTTGACAGCAGATAAGGACCACAAGGCCCATCCTGTCTGTTCATTTTTTCTGTCTTATGAATGTGAATCTTTTGGAGACATACACCAGAAAATGTGCAGGTATAACCTTCTTGGAAGGGTTTTGAAGTGGTTAAATATGAAAAGACTGAATTAATTTTAAGTTAAAGGGACTCATAATTTTACAGTTTAAGTATTTTTGTGAAATGTAGTGAACATTTTCCCTAAATGTGGGTGTTTGTAGCTCAACTCCTATTGCAGATATACTCCTGCAATGTTGCCTGCATAGGCAATGCAAGTACATTTAGCCCCTTATTCTACCAGTTTCATGAGAGGATATTGCCAAATCTTAAAATGTGTCCCTGATTTTGATCCTTTCCACGGATTCTGTGTTAAGCCTTGACCTTTTTTATGAGGCCGGAGGTTGAGAGGTATATCATCACTGCATCTAATAAACTGAACTAAGCATTTGCAGCCCTTTACTTCCTTCCTGTGTCACTGCTTTGCCCCACCCCTTTTCTCTTAGCTTGACCAGAAAGGTTTAGTAGAACTGCTTGTCTTCCTGATAGTCTGTTTGTTCATCACAGTGACACACTCCTTCAGAAATCCAGCTGCCTCCAGTACTCATTTTGTTTTAGCTGGAATTCATCCTTCTTGGTGCCCCAACTATTTTCATCCTTCTTTAGAGTTCTTTAAGTGCCTTTAAGTCCTGGACATCTTAGTTTATCAGGCTTTCTAACTAGTCACTTTTTCTGGTTGTGATTCTCATGACCTGCTGACAAGCCAGAATTGCCATTGCTCTGTGTCTCCTTGCACTGACTGGGGATCAACTGTTGAAAACGTGGACCCATGAATTTAACTCGTGGTACTCATGACCCCTACAATAGATGTCTCCCCAACCCAAATTCTTTACTTTAAATCATCCTGACAGACCCATTCTTGACATGATCAGTACCTCATCACTCCTGGTACAACTATAGTCCATCTCGAGAACTGAGGTATCGCTTGCTTCAGAATGCTGTCTAGATATCATAAAAAGGAGACCCTCCCTCTTGCAACAGAATATCGGTGAAATACAAAGTTAGATTCTCTAATTTCTGTAATTGTTATTCCTCACAAGTCACAGGGTCACAAGGACCATTAAGAAAATCCATCTTGGAAGCTTTCCTTAAGAACATTCCTAAATCAATACCTGGCCACCATATGTCCGCAGAACCTGTACTCCATGTCACAATGCAGACAACAATCAGACCCCCCCCAGCTGCAGTGCCTGGCTATAGGTTGCACTCATTTAACTTGTACAGAAGGCAGGAAAATCCTTTTACCTGTACTGGCATCATGGTCCCTCCATGTCTCCTGCTACTTTTACCGTAGAGTCATCTATCAATCCAAATGTATTACTGCTCTATCAGTCTTTTTCCTTTCTTTTCCCTGACAGGGCAGGTATATGACTGGGTAAAATTCAGGGGTGTAGCTTCCACAAAATGATCACAAAATTCCGCAACTGTCACTACAACTCATGAAATATATCTTTAAACACTGATGTAACTTCACAGCTTTTGGTTGCTTATAACATTGATAACTATTAAGCAAGAGACTGAAAGGTTGGAACACACAGCTTCCTGTTTAGGTCTATTAACCTCATATAGTTGCTTATGTTTTGTTGTCCAGTTTTAAAGTTACAGGGGCTTATAATTTTCCAGTTTTCATACAGCAAAAGTTAATTTAAATAATTCTTAATAATGATATTCCTAGAACTAAAACCCCTTTAATTAGATCTGAAATTTGGCACATGCATGTATATATATGGCTGGGAGCTGCAAGCATTCTATATTACTGTGAGTGGTTCTACAATCAGATGGAAAAAACTGAAAATTATATTTTGGTTATATTTTGTGAAGTCTAAACTGAAATTCCACAGCATTAGGAAGGAAAGGATCATAGAGAAACATTGGTTTTGTCAACCCTAAAGTAAAAAACAGTAGCTCACTCCCCCCAGCTGCTGGTGGTCTGATATTGAGCAAGGAAGAAGGAGGCTACTGAAGAAGATAGGAAGTTGCTGTCTCAGAACAGGAAGGGTGAGAGTTGTAAGGAGAGGAGAGGAGAGAATAAGCATCCAGAGAAACAGTAGAGAGGACACAAAATAAGACATGATAGGAATGGTGCAGTGCAATGGCTGAGGGGTGGCAGTGTTACGGGAGACATTCTGGAGGCTGTGATGCTGCCCTATTTGCAGGCACCTCTCTGGTCTGAGAGAGGAGGTTGCCCAACTTCAGGCTGACCTGGCTAGGATTCGTGAAACCTCCTCCCCCCCACCCAGGGACCACCAGGGCCAATGCCACTACCTCAGAGGTTGCCAAGAAAGAGGAGAGGCTGGACCAGGGTGGGCTCAAGGAGGGAGAGGGTGGTGGAACAGAGTTGCATCCTCCAGCTGTACCCTCCACAATTCATTCCACTCTTCTGGTGGATAGTGGTTCCTCTCATGGAGGCAC
The DNA here is from genome assembly GCA_016271365.2 of Neoceratodus forsteri. Taxonomy (NCBI): domain Eukaryota; kingdom Metazoa; phylum Chordata; order Ceratodontiformes; family Ceratodontidae; genus Neoceratodus; species Neoceratodus forsteri. The sequence goes on along the minus strand of CM028131.1, from coordinate 173,178,773 downwards.
CTGCAGTGGAGACCAAGGAGGATGCTGGGAACCTTCACAAAGGAGACCCACAGGAGGGTGATATGGGACCCTACAGGGGAAGGAAACAACCCTGGTGGGGGACTCAATCATTAGGGGGTAGAAATGGGGAGGAAGGGAGAGGGAGGTAAGATGCCTCCAGGCGCTCATGACTTGCAGGGACAGGAAGCTAATCCTCAGGATCGTGGGAGGAGCTGCACGAGGGAGGGAGCTGGATGTCACTGTCCACCTAGGGACAAATGACCTGGCTAGGAATGGGATCAGAGCAGTGCAAGAGGACTTTGTAGAGTTGGGAAGGGGCCTTAGACAAGTAGCGCATACGGTAATCTTCTTGGAGCTGCTGCCTGTCTATGGCAAGGGAGATGCTAGGGCACTTCTCACCAGGGAATTCAATGAGTGGTTGAAAAACTGGTGTGGAGCTCTGGGTTTTGGCTTCACTGGGGACTTGGGAGCCACCTGGAGGGATGCAGACCTATACTGGTGCGATGGACTGCGTCTGTCTAAGGGGGAACCAGGATCCTAGGTGAGAGGTTTAAATGCTTCATTGGCAAGCATTTAAACTAGCCAAGGGGGGAGGCACTGAAAAGGAGCAGAGAAATCTGAGTCTCCCCCCACAAAACATGGTGATTAGTGAGGTAAACACCAAAGTACAGAAGTTATTAGGAAGCAGAACAGATTTATATGTAAAAAAAGGCAAAGGCAGTAAGGACAGAAATGGGGCTAAAAGGGGTAAGGCTATCAAAAAGCGGAGGGTGATGAGTACCAATGCCCGTAGTCTGTGTAACAAGCTCCCTGAACTAGTGGCCTTGATGGAAGAGGGTTGCCTGGATATTGTGGCAGTCACAGAAACATGGTACACAGAGAACCATGACTGGGATGTCAACATACCAGGATACACAATCTACAGGAGGGACAGGGAGGGTAAGAGGAGGAGGAGGAGTAGCTCTCATGTAAAGGAAAGGATCAAAGCAACAGAACTAAAGAGTAAACAGGAGCAGATGAGGCACTTTGAGTCACTCTGGAGACAGGAAATGGCACCACAATCCGCATGGGGGTTGTATACAGACCCCCATCTCAGGGGAGGGAATGGACAAGGAAATGATAGAAGACTTTCTTAGAATAGCAGAAAAAGGGGAGATATTGTTGATGGGGGACCTGAATATGCCAGATGTTAACTGGAGCACCTTTGCAGCAGGCACATCCAAGAGCAGGGTCATTCTTGATGCCCTACAGGGGGCATGCCTCAGACAGCTAGTATTGGAACCCACTCAGAAGGGAGCAATCTTAGACCTGGTACTTTCAAATGGGGATGGAGAAAGAATATCAGATTTAGAAGTGGCTAGCCATCTGGGAACAAGCGACCACCAAACAGTGTGGTTCACGATAAACACAGCCATACAATCAAGCCACACAAAAGCAAGAGTACTAGACTTTAGGAGGGCTGACTTTGGGAAAATGAGAGAGTGCCTCAGAAAAGCACTAACAGTCAAGATGAAGGGGAGGAGGAACAATGGGGAGTGATAAAAACAGCCATCACAGAGGCAGCAAGCCTTTGTGTAAAGCAAATCAGTAAAACACAACAAAGGAAAAAAATGCTATGGTTCACAAAAGAGGTGGCAGGGAAGGTTAAGGAGAAAAGGACAGCATTCAGGAAATATAAGGAAACACAGAAGGAGCAGGACAGAGAACTTTATCAGTTAAAGCAGAAAGAGGCTGGGAAGGCAGTCAGACTAGCAAAGGCCCAAACCGAGGAAAGGATAGCCCATTCTGTTAAGAAGGGCGATAAGACCTTTTATAGGTACATTAGGGAGCGAAGAAAGACCAAAGGAGGGATACTGAAGCTTAATAAAGGGGTGGGGGAATGTGGGTAGAGGGTGACAGTGAAAAAGCAGGGATACTGAACGAATATTTCTGCTCAGTATTCACAGTATTCACAAAGAAAGAGGAGGGGGAGTTACCTAAACCAAACAAGAGAAACACTCTGAAGACGGGGTCGATATCAGTCCATTTACAGAAGAAAGGGTTCTGAAAGAACTAATAAAATTGAAGGTGGACAAAGCAATGGGGCCTGATGGATTCATCCAAGAATTCTAAAAGAACTAAGGGTAGAACTAGTGACACCGCTGACTACTCTTTAACAAATCATGGAGGATGGGGTGGTACCGAGGACTGGAGGAGGGCAGATGTGATTCCTCTTCACAAAAGTGGGAGCAGGACAGAGGCAGGAAACTACAGACCAGTTAGTTTGACCTCAGTGGTAGGGAAATGATGGAATCACTTCTGAAGGAAAGAATTGTTGAGTACCTAGAGGCCAGTGGGGCACAGGACCCAAGGCAGCATGGATTCACAATGGAAGGTCGTGCAGACAAATCTAATAGATTTTTGACTGGGTGGCCAAGTAGTAGACCAGGAGGGGCTGTGGACATGGCCTACCTATATTTTAGCAAGGCATTTGATACAGTCCCACACAAAGATTAGTACACAAGATAGCCAGCCTTGGAGTGGTCCCAAGGTGGTAGCCTGGATAAAAAATTGGCTAGACAACAGGACACAAAGGGTAGTAGTAAATGGAGTACACAGTGAAGAAAGGAGGGTTACTAGTGGGGTACTGCAGGGTTCAGTACTCGGACTGGTTCTTTTTAATGTCTTTATAAGTGACATTGCAGAGGAACTGGAAGGAAAAGTATGTATCTTTGCAGATGACACAAAGATCTGCAACAGGGTTGATACACAAGATGGAGTGGAAAGGATGAGAAGGGACTTGGCAAGGTTGGAGGAATGGTTAAATGTATGGCAGCTCAGATTCAATGCAAAGAAGTGCAAGGTAATGCACATGGGAAACAAAACCCAGGGAAGCGTATACAATGGGGGGTGAGATACTGACAACAGTAAAATAGAAAGGGACCTGGGGTAATTATATCAGATGACCTAAAGGTGGGCAAGCAATGTGAGAAGGCAGTAAGGAAGGCTGGGGGGATACTGGTATGCATAGGAAGAGGCATCAAAGTAGAAAACAGGAAGTTGTTATCCCTCTGTACAGACAGTTGGTGAGACCCCATCTGGAGTACTGTGTGCAGTTCTGGAGACCCCATCTCCGCAAAGACATAGACAGAGTGGAGGCTGTCCAGAGGAGGGCAACCAAAATGGTGCAGGGTCTGCACAAGAAGACATATGAAGAAAGACTAAAGGAGCTTAATATGTATACTCTTGAGGAAAGAAGGGAGAGAGGGGACACAATAGAAACTTTCAAGTACCTCAAGGGAATTAACAAAGTCCAAGAGGGTAGCATCTTCCAGAAATAGAGATGTGCAAGAACAAGGGGGCACAATTTGAAGATAGAGGGGGGATGGCTCAGGGGTAATGTGAGGAAGTATTTTTTCACTGAGAGGGTTGTGGATGCATGGAACAGCCTCCCTGAGGAGGTCGTGGAGTCAAGAACAGTGGGGGACTTCAAGAATGCATGGGACAGGCATAAGGCAGTCCTGGTGGCAGGTAGGAGGAAGTAAGCTGTTGGTTAACTAGGATCTGCAGCTTATTTGTTAGGTAGGAAAATGGGCAGACTAGATGGGCCAAGTGGTTCTTATCTGCCGTCAAATTCTATGTAAGTGGAATCACAATTTTGCCTGCATTCTGCCTTTCACACAAGCTTTGTTCACACCTTTAATGACCCTCGTTGTTTAGTCAATGACAGCTGTATAACTAACTACAGCAGCAAACCGTACTGGTTTTCCCAGGCATGGTACCTTCCCAAGAAAAAGGGCTAGAAATGTTTTTTATTGGTTTTTTTGTTTGTTTGTTTGTTTTGCCTGAAAGAAGCTTGTTTTCAGAGCCTCCTTATGGCTCTGGCTCCCAAAACATTGCTCCTAAAGCCCTTCCCTTACTCTGACCCTGACTTGCAAGCTCTTTTTCTGCATTTTGAAAATGGCAGGGATCAATAGATGAATCTGATTGTTTAATTATCATGCAATATAGGACTATAATGCACTGTAAATAAAACGTCCCAGTAAAACAGCTGGAGCACAGAATCTGATGTCTCATTGATTCATTTTTAGCCATTCAGTTTTGAAGCTAATAGTATAAACAACAAAAGGCACCTGCACTCCAGAACCAGGAGGTTGTTAAGACCTCCAGTGAAGATACTGAAGAAACTATAAATGATACCAGGCTCCCCGTGTTGCTAAAGTGCAAAAAATCAGCTTTATTTTTCCAAATACTACAGGAAAATCTTCAGTATACACATGTAGTCACATCAACAGACTCCCCGGCACTTCGCCAATTAAGGCTTCTTCAGAGGGATAATCATTATTGCAGCAAGTTCTTCCTTTTATACCATTAGCAATTCAAATTAAGTGACATCACCCTTTAGGGTCCAATCATTTTACATTATTTATTTATTTATTTATTTAGCTTTTGTTGACCGGGTAAGTGCACTAGACAAATCCTGCCTATTTTCAGGCACGACCCGGGGGAGGGGGATACAGATGAATGCCAACTGACCTTGAACCAGATTAAGCTGTTGGTGGTATTTTTAGTGAATGAGGGAAATTTGGCCAGGACACCGGGGAAATTCTCCTACTTTTTTCGATAAGTGCCATGGGATCTTTAACATCCACCTGAACTACCACCAATCCAGGCAGATGGGACCTCGGTTTAACATCTCATCCGAAAGACGGCACCTCAGAAGTGCAGCACCCCTCTCATGCTGCACTACAGTGTCAGTACTGGGATATTAACCCAAGTGCCAGATGTGGGAACTGAACCCACAGCCCTCTGATCTCCCGGCATCAGAGGCGAGTGTGCTACCTACTGAGCCATTAATCAAAAAAGTTACATTTAATACATTAGTTAATAACATTTAGAAAAACTAAACACATTCTTATGACTGATAATATATCAGCAACAACATCAGTTGAACATTTTTATGATTTTCAAAACTTTTTTGTAACAGCCAGTCAGATCCTCCGATTCAAGAATCTCTGTTTCCAGAGAAAAGAGGGGGCAAAATCAGAAAACTACACCAAGTAATATTTAAAGGAACATCTTTATAACATTTGTAAGAAGAAAAAATTCTAAAATTTAACAACTTTTAAGTAACAGCCAATCAGATCATCTGATTTTTAAATTCCATTTTTATACAGAAAAAGGTCAGAATCAGAAAACAAAATAGTGTACTTTGACCAAGCACACATTAGTAACTAAATAAAAATGTGACATTATAAGAGTTCCATACTTTTTACGATAGCCAATCAGAATGTCCGAATTCAAATTTTCTAAAAGTTGAAAAATTTCTGTTTATTTCAGGGTCCTCAATTATTTACAGTTCTTTTTAAGTAAAGTCAGCTGTTCTTGTCATCCCTTAAACCAATTGTTGCTTCCATTATAGGTCCAAATGCAACTATTATAAAGCTAGAAAAAAGTCACACACAAACTGAGATTCAAATCATTGCCTTGAAAGAGATCCATTTTTTAGAACATAAATAAATTGTTTTATCTTACAAACCATGAATAATCTTATGTTATATCTCTGTTGTTTAATTGTTTTAGTACTTATTATTAACCACCTCATGTTAAAGTAGAAGGTAGGAGAGGAAAAGTTTAGGAAAGGAGGGGTTAGGTGGAATTAGATAAGGTTTTGGAGGAGAAATAGGAGAGAAAGAAATATTCATAAATACGGCTTAGGATTCCAATCTCTGTTTAAACCATCAGGGTTTAGAGCTTTTAAAACATAAATCCAGAACATTTCTCTTTGTTCTAGTTTGTTCAGCCAGTCCCCTCCTCTTATTCTAACTTTCACTTATCCCCCCCTTCCTAAACTTTTCCTCTTCACTTCTACTTTAACATGAGGTGGTTAATAATAAGTACTAAAACAATGTTTTGAATGATGGTGATAATATCAAATTAATAATAATAAAACATTTTTTTTCTCTCTTGTATCCTCTCCAACAGGTGATTGGTGAGTCCAGTTTTGCCTGCTTTCCCTCTACGACCCTACTAGTTATATGGCATGGACCAGTGGGTTCAGCTCCTGATCCCCCCCTCTCTATTTTCCAGTTAAACAACAGAGATACAACAGAAGAGTATTCATGATTTATAAGATATGAAAATGTATTTATAGTCTAAAAAATGGGTCTCTTTCAAGGCAATGATTTGAATCTCAGTTTGTGTGTGACTTTTTTCTAGTTTTATAATAGTTGTATTTGGACCTATAATGGAAGCAACAATTGGTTTAAGGGATGACAAAAACAGTTGACTTTACTTAAAAAGAACTGTAAATAATTGAGGAATACAATAAATCCTCAGCTCCACTAGTACGTGCCAGCTTGTAAGCATTGAAATAAGAAGAAAAAACAGTGGCACCGCAGGTATATGAAAATATTTTATTCCATGCATAGTATATGCATGGCCGCTCAGCAGTACAGGCTACAACCTCAACTAGTTTCGCACCAAACGTGTGTCATCATGATGACGCATGTTAGGTGCAAAACTAGTTGAGGTTGTAGCCTGTACTGCTGAGTGGCCGTGCATATACTATGCACAGAATAAAATATTTTCATATACCTATGGTGCCACTGTTTTCTCTCCTTATTAAATAATTGAGGAACCTGAAATAAACAGAGATTTTTCAACTTTTAGAAAATTTGAAAGCCGGACATTCTGATTGGCTATCGTAAAAATTATGTAAATCTTATAATTTCACATTTTAATTTAGTTACTAATGTTTGCTTGGTCATAGTACATTATTTTGTTTTCTGATTCTGACCTTTTTCTGTATAAACATGGAATTTCAAAATCGGATGATCTGATTGGCTGTGACATAAAAGTTGTTATGTTTTAGAATTTTTTCATATTATAAATGTTACAAAGATGTTCATTTAAATATTACTTGGTGTAGTTTTCTGATTTTGCCCCTCTTTTCTTTGGAAACAGAGATTCTTGAATCAGTGGATCTGATTGGCTGTTACAAAAAAGTTTTGAAAATAATAAAAATGTTCAACTGATGTTGTAGCAGATATATTATCGGTCAAACAAATGTGTTTAGTTTTTCTAAATGTTATTAACTAATGTATTAAATGTCACTTTTTTGATTAATGTAAAATGATTGGATCCTAAAGGGTGATGTCACTAAATTTGAATTGCTAATGGTATAAAAGGAAGAACTAGTTGCAATAATAATTATCCCTCTGATGAAGCCTTAACTGACGAAGTGCCAAGGAGTCTGTTGATGTGACTACATGTGTATACTGAAGATTTTCCTACAGTATTTGGCAAAATAAACCTGATTTTTTGCACTTTAGCAACATGGGAGCCTGGAATCATTTACAGTTTCTTCAGTATCTTCACTGGAGGTCTAAATAACCTCCTGGCTCTGAAGTGCAGGTGCCTTTTGTTATTTATATGTTTTATAGGGCTCACAGCCCACATCTGCATCCTGCCCCAGCTCTGCAGTGTGGCGTTCTTTTTGTTGTTCAGTAGAATCTAATAGTAGTCTGAAGTTGCCAATTTTTTCTTTCAGTAAAAACAAAGTGAATGTCCACCCCTGCGCACTGTTGATGGATTTTGATCAGCTTTCATAGAAACATAGAAGTTGATGGCAGATAAGGATCACAAGGCCCATCCAGTCTGCTCATTTTTTCTACCTTATGAATGTGCCATTGGCCTTTGCTCTGTCAATGGCCTATCTATTCATACTCATATGTATTGCTCCCTTATGCCTATCACATGCCTGTTTGAAGCTCTGCACTGTATTCATATCCACCACTTCCTGAAGTAGGCCGTCTCATGCATCCACCACCCTTTCTGTGAAAAAGAACTTCCTCACATTACCCCTTACTCGGCCTCCCTCTAATCTCATGCTGTGTCCTCTTTTCCTGCTATTTTTCTTACATTGAAACATGTTACCTTGTTAATTCCTTTAAGGTGTTTGAATTTTATTGATCATATCACCTGTCTTCCTCTTTTGCTCTAGAGTATATATATATTGAGCTCCGTTAATCTATCCTCATATGTTTTCTGATGCACTCCCTGAACTATTTTGGTTGCCCTTCTCAGAATGGCCTCCATTTTGTTAATGTCCCTGTGCAGGTGCAGCCTGCAGTATTGCATGCAGTACTCCAGACGGGGCCTAACCAGTGCCTTGCAAAGAGGGATTATTACCTCCCTCTTACGACTTGTGATACCCCTACTAATACACCCCAACATCCCTCTAGCCTTACCTACTGCTTTAGTTGTCTGCTTGGATGATTTCAGGTTATCTGTGATGATAAAGCCCAAGTCTCTTTCTTCCCTTGTGATTGCCAGCAACTCCCCTCCCAACCAATAGAAAGCTTCAGGGTTTCTCTTCCCTTCGTGCATGATCTTGCACTTCTTTGCATTAAACCTCAGTTGCCACTCTTCTGACCATTTTTCCAATTTTTCCAGATCTCTTCTCATTCTGCCTACTCTATCTGGATCATCTGCTCTGTTGCAGATCTTGGTGTCATCTGCAAACAAGAAAACCTTACTACTAGAGATTGGCGAAGTGGCCCCAATTCACTCCGCGAAGTGGAACGCAGACTGAAAGCGAATTCGCGGAGTGATCCATAACACGAAGTGGAGTACTTGCGTTATAATGGGTAACGCAAAGTCCATTGAAGACAATGACTTCGCATTACTCCACCTTCCCAAACCACTACTCCACCAATTCTTAAGGCGAAGTACATTGAATACAAAGTACTTCACCTTGTTTTTAAGCTCCAAAGGCAAATTTTGCAGTGATTCATGGGATTTCAGGTCACATGGGCTCTAGATTGTTGTGCACAGCCTCTGTTCAGGGTGGTGTGTGTAGGAAGCTGTGGGAGACAGTGTGCTGAGAGATCTATGTGATTCAAACCTTCTAAAAGCTGTTGATAAAAATGTTTTGGAGTAATTTTGTTTTGCTCAGACTTAGTTAATCGATTGTAGGAAACCCTTCTGTGCTCATATCATCGAGCATTTATTGTTTGTGTGTGGATTTTGAATGTTAATGTACAACATTGGGTCTGTGTAGTGTAGGAGACAGTGAAAGTGTGCTTTGGGAGAGGGATGTATCTGACTGTGGTGTTGGTAGATTAGCTTGGAGAGAAAGACAGTTCTTTCATTTTTGGTGATATTTTTCTTGTATAATAACTGTGTTAATGTACACACAGTAATATTTTCAATAATTCTTGTCATTTTTTTGCTGACTGATGTGGAGCAGCAGTGCATAATTGTAGTTTGTTTGAAATATGTGGCTATATTACTGAAGTTTTCAATTTGCTATGAATTACTTAGTGTTTTTGTGAGATTGAGTGTGACGCGTGTCATCAAATCAGACACCATTTATTGTGCCACATAGTAATTTCAGCAATGTGAACCTGCTATCCACTGAAGCTGTGTGATTTTTGTACTTCTTTGTGGTATATTTACTGGTACTGGTACTAGCACTAGTGACTGTTAACTGCAGCAATACAGTACACTGACCCCCCCCCCCCCGGGGCCGCAGCTCACCCCAACCAGCAAAAATATTCTTTTTAAGATTTGAATTTCTGATGGTGAGCACTGGTTAGGTGTTGTGCCTTTGCATCTACATCTCTTCAGTGTGCAGCACAATCTTAATCTGTCTGAGCATTTGCATCTCTTTAGGGCCCAATCTCCATCTGCAACTTAAGTCACAGTTGTTTCTTTGACTTCCCTTCAGAGTACTGGACTGGCATGGTGCATAATTCTGAATAATTATTGCACTGATTAATATGCATTTCTAAGTCAGGACAATTATCACGTTCACGAGTCACTTATGAATGATACAAATCACATTCTTCATCATCACGATCACAAATGCATCACAAATCATGATTTATGATCACGTCACGAATCACAACATTATTTTTTTTTACTGGTTATTTGGATGCATTGTAACTTTTGTAAGCCTGTTTTGTAGTATCTCTCCATGCTTCACCACCCCACCATTGTATTCATTAATGAGTCTTTTCAAGTCGAGGAGTTTTGTGCCACACCTCATCGGGGCCCGGGGAAGTACAGCCATAGGCATTTGCGTTTCTTCATCATCATCACAGTTACAAATGCACCAGTCACTAATTACGATATACGATCATGTCACGAATCCCAGCATTATTTTTTTTTACACTGGTTACTTGGATGTATTGTAACTTTTGTAAGCCTGTTTTGTAGTATCTCTCAAGGCTTCACCATCCCACCATTGTACTCATTAATAAGTGTTTTCAAATCAGGGGAGTTGGACAGTGTCTGCAGTACATACACAGACTGGAATAAAGACTGACTGCACACATGCAGTTTAGCACACAGTACACTTGCACTGCTCAGAATACATAGTGCCATGCATATACTGTAGAAGACAACACAAAAAGAGCATTATTTCATGCAAGGGTCAGGGATGGTGGAGGAATACATTTTATAATGCAGCAAGGACGGTGTGGGGGTGCACATGATGTGAGGAAAAAAAACCTAATGTGGGATCCCATGGTTATCCAGCAGCAGTTCCAGCATGGACATCATTTGCAACTGATGTTCCTCTATGTGATCCAATTGCTGCTTGACAGCACTTACCCTCTCATTGTTCTCCTCAGCAGCACTCCATTACACGCAGTACTTTGGTGTCCACACGTTCTACAGGTTGACCTGCTAGTGGTGGTGGTTTGGGTGCTGATGGAGCAGCAGGTGCTGCTCTTGCCTCCTCTTCTTAGGGCCGCTGCCATGCAAAGCTGCACCCTCTGCCACAGAAGGGCCAGCAGGTGCAGGTATGGCCCATACTGTGGCAGCCTGCTGCTCCAGCTGGTGGTGATTGAGCATATGGGTCAGGGTGCACTGACCCCCATTCCCTAGGTGAGCCCCGGGGGCTACAGTTGCACCTCCTCCTCACATAGGTGGCACCTGACCACACTGCTGTCCTCCCTGACACAGTCAAAAAACTGCCAAACAATGGAGGTGCGGGGAGGACCAGGCACAGGCAGGGGAGGGCCAGATGAACTGGCAGCTGGCTGGTCATGATGCTTAGCAGGGTTGGGATCCATACCGGGGCCCAGGGGGCACAGGCACATCCTGCTCCAGAGGACCTGGTGCTGGAGCTGGTGCTGGACATGGTGGTGGTGGTGGTTCAACTGCCTCAGAGTCAAGAGGTGGTGCTGGTCCTGCTTCCGAGGGGGGGAGCACTCAGAATTTTTGATTGGTCCAACAGGAACCAGAGACCATGCTCACCATGCATCTGCACGGTGTGACACCTACCAGTACCACGATCTCCCAGAGCTGCCCCCGCCCAAGACATTCCCTCAGACCTTCACCCTGGTCCATCTCTCCTACTGCGTTTCCTTAGTCTGAGCAATGACTACTCACACTGTCACACAACACACACACAGTTACACAGACACAGACAAACAACTAACTACTTATAAAGGTAAGAGAAATAAATTTACAGAAAGAACACAATAAGTGAAAAAAGAGTACAGAAAAGACAAAAAAAAGTAGCTTAGTTATAAAAAAGCTGTTGGGTCTATAAATCAAAGTTCAAATCTCCTTCTCGCTCTGATCTCCAAGTCTCCTCGGCAGTGACAAAACAACACACTCCCCTGTCTGTCTCCATCTGCACAGGAGAAAGTGAAAGTGTCTGCTTGTATGACTCACTTCTTTCCTTTTCCTGCCTGGCTATGGCTAAAGAGCAGGGCAAAAAAAAACAAGACAATGCTGTTTTCCCACCCCTAAAACAAGGCCAGCAACAGCCCACTCAGTATCCTCCCTATCACCAAACAACCGCTTGAACAAGTCTACTCCTACAAGTACTTTGGGGTAACATTCGACTCAGCCCTCACCTTTCACGCCCCCATCAATGCCCTTGTATCCACCACTAACACCCAGCTTGGCATCCTCTACCGCCACAAGGACTGCCTCCCGCCCAATGCCCTCCAGCTTGCCGTTACATCCTCAATTCTGTCCCTTGTGGATTATGGCCTGCCAGTACATGGCGCTGCTGGCACCACTGCCCTCAACAAAATTTGCATCACCCTAAACAAGGCCTGTAGACTAATAACTGGTGCCTCCAGGCTCACCCACACTTGCCAACTCTATGACATGGCAAATCTCCTTAACCTTGATGAAGGTCTCCGCTACCAAACCTGCATTCTAACTAAGAAAATTCTGCTTTGGCTCTCCCCACCTGAGCTGCCTGCCTCCATTCAGCACACCCATTCCACTGTCGCAACCAGAACTGCCAACAAGACCACTCTATTGGTCCCCAGAACTAGGACCACCCATGCTCAGAGGTCTTTCCGCTACAGAGCCCCAACCTGGTTTAAGTCCCTCCCAGCAACCATTTCCAACTCCCCCAAAATTGCCACATTCAAAACAACCCTTTGTAACCAACTAGTTAATACCCGCTGCTCCTGTCACTAATTGGCATTGTACTACTACCACATAGCACCAGACAATGCCCACTGGGCCACATCCCCACAGCACCTCCCCCCCATGCCACCCCTGGTTCCCTGCCCTCTGCTATTACCTGCATCCGATGAACCTTGTAATAACTGAATTGTTTAAAATTGTTCTCTGCATGAAACCATTTGTGTAACGTTTGTCTACTACTGTCATGAACTCTGTAAACTTGTAATTCTGTCTGTCCTTTCTGTGAGGAGGTACCTTTGTAAATGAGCCTCTGGCTCAAAGGCTGTAAATCCAAAATTGTACAAATAAATAAAAATAAATAAATATTGAAAAAGAACAACTTCACCTCACTTCATGTTGTCATTCCGCCATAACATGAAGTGGTAAACTAATGACAAGGTGGAGTGCGCACTTTGCATTGGAGTGGCAATGCAAAGTGTCCACTTTGCGGACACTTCACTAGCATAATTTTAATTTGCTGCATCTCTAGTGTGAACCTGCTATCCACTGCACCTGCATTAATTTTGTATACTGCTTTGTGGTATCTTTACTGGTAGTTGATTGCTACTGCCGTGCACTAATCCTCCAACTGGCAAAATGTATTCCTTTTCAGATTTGGATTTGTGACTTGTGAGCAGTGGTTATGTGTTGTTGTGCCTTTTCATATGCATCCCTTGAGTGTGCAGCGCAATCTTAATCTGTCTGTGCATTTGTGTGGCACCATTAATTCCGGGAGACTGCATTTCTTGTTATGCTCTCATTTCACTTCATCAGCACTGGGGAATTTTCTGGACACAAAACAGTAGTATTTTGGGGATGCACATTAATTCTGGTGACTCTGTGTATGAGTGTGACCTGACCACTGCGTGCATGACTGAGTGTGCCATTAATTCTGGGAGACTTTGCATTTCTTGTTACACTCTCATTTTACTTCATCAGCACTGGGGAGTTTTCTGGACACAAGACAGTAACACTTTGGGGATACACATTCATTCTAGTGACAGTGTGGGTGGGATGCTGCCAATATTGTTGTCACTCCACCTTACTTCGCGTGTAATGTGAAATGACAGCGCAAAGTAATAATAGCAAGGCAAAGTGAGCATTTCCAATGGGCCACTCCAAGTAGCAAAGTGCCTTTGTGAAGTGGCCACTTCGCATTCACTTCGCTGGTGGAATTTAAATTAGCTGCATCTCTACTTACCACCCAGTCCATCTGCAATATCACTAATGAAGATATTGAAGAGGACTGGTCCTAGGACTGATTCCTGAGGTACCCCACTTGAAGCTTGCATCTATTCTGACTGTATACATTACCACTACTCTCTGTTTTCTGTCCGCCAACCAGTTTGCCACCCAGTTGACCAACCTCTGACCCACTCTGAGCCTACCCAGCTTATTAATCAATCTTCTATGTGGAACAGAATCTAAAGCTTTGCTGAAGTCAAGGTAGGTGACATCAACTGCACCCCCTTGGTCCACCACTCTGGTTACCCTGTCAAAGAAGAAATCTATGAGATTAGTTTGACAGGACCTTCTTGTTGTAAACCCATGCTGCCTTGAATCCTGTGCTCCAGTGGATTCCAGGTGTTGCACAATCCTTTCCTTAAGGAGTGCATCCATAATCTTGCCCACTACTGAGGTAAGACTGACTGGTCTGTAGTTCTCTGCCTCCTCCCTGATGCCACTCTTTGTGGAGTGGGATCTCATGAACCCTTCTTCAGTCTTCTGGGACCTCTCCTGTGCTCAGAGATTCACTAAACAGTTCTGCTAATGGTTCTGCTAGTTCCACCCTTGGCTCCTTTAGTACCCTGGGATGTATGCCATCAGGTCCTATTGCCTTGTCCACCCTGAGCTTAGCGAGCTCTTGTAGGATCCTTTATTTTATGAAATGACTTGTGCACTCCTCCCTCCCCCCTTTGTCCATGGTGCTGAGCTGGGGGCCCTGCCCTACCTTCTCCTCAGTAAATACTGAGCAGAAGTATCTGTTTAGGAAAGATAGCATCAGTAGCAGGGGAAAAAAATAGGTGTCACAAAAGCGGTCTAAATTAGTATTCTCCATTTGGATTCTACACATTTCATATTTTTTCTCCCCTGTTTTCCTATGGTATGCAGTTCCTAGGCATGCAAAACAGTCACTGGCTTTATCTGCCATGAAGTGGAACAGTTCACACCCAACCAACTTTATGGCACAGGTCGGTCTTGGTTATGTCAGCTGCAAACTGCTGAATTTTTGCCCTTTCTTGCACTAATTCAAATCTGACAGTAAGTAAGAAAGTGTGGGCGGGGAAACTATGCAGATGGGAAGGAGTTCATGGCTGAATGAACCTCTCACCACAAACTGTCAGTGAATTTAAATTTACTCCCCTTTGTTTAACATAGAAACATAGAATTTGATGGCAGATAAGGACCACAAGGCCCACCTAGTCTGCCCATTTCTTTTTCTACCTTATAAATGTTTATTCAGACGTGCTCACAACAAAAGTGAATGGGCTGCTGAGAGAGCGATCCCAAAACAAAAACTGGATAATGAACAGTTTTTCTCCACAGTCCACTCTATTTTCCCTTTCATGCACTAATTTAATTCTTTATTTTTGTGTGTGTGTTATTTCTTTATGCTTCCCAAAGCCCTAGGCCAACCACTCATTCTGGTGGCCTCAGGGCTTGCAGCCAGTCCCCCATCCCCATCCTGCTGCCCTGAGTACTGCCGTGGCCTGGTCAAACCGACATATCCTATTGCTGGGAGGGACCCTCTTCCCAAGACAGGGGAACCAGGGGAGGAGACTTGCCTGAAGGCTTTCTTCTATGTCAGACTCACAGCAAGGGTCAGTGCGAACACTTCATGGTGAATAGTGACTGTCCACCTTCATCCAGTCTGTCAAGATGCTGTATTTTCACTCTTTTTGCCCCAACCCACCCCCCTTCCATGTAGTGGCCCAACCGCAGTAGCATCCTGTGAGGGGAGCATTCAGCAACACGTGACGGCTTCACACTCCCATGAACACCAGCCACAAGCCACCACCAGGCATCATCTAATAAGGGGTCCGGGACCATCACACCCTCCCAGGAGGGAAGCATCAATAGGATGCTCATGGTTGTTAGGACTCAATAAACAACAAGTTGGTGAGCAAAGGTTTACAAATGCCAGATCTGAACAATAATTCAGTTTTCTATATTCTGTTTCAATTTACTCTATATCTATTTTCTTGCTTTAATTCTCTTCTATTTCCCTCTGATGGTTTGGATATCTATTAAAAATTGATACATAACAAAATTGCTAATTGCTAGTCTCAGACTGATTTTTCTTTTAACATTAGATGAATGTGTAAGAGGCAAGCTACTGCTATTTAGACCAGCCTTTATTAGAAGCACTACAACTAAGACCAACATATTACTGTTACAAACAAAAATGTTCTTAAATTGTGAATGTTTTTTTCTCTTTTTTTGTGTAATATCTTGTATCTAAAGATTTTAATCATATATTTTTAAGATTTAGTAAAACATCTTACTGTTTAAACATTTAAATAATATTCAACAAGATTAATTTATTTTGATAGCAGCTGTGAACTGTGTTATAACCAAATCCTGATTGTGAGACATACAAAGGTATGAATTTGTTATATGCATATTTATATTTACTTTTTAATGTCTCCATGCATGTATTTGTTGATTATAATCTATGTATTAGATTTTGATTTCACAAAAATATTTAGTGACAAAAAAAAAAGGACGCTCATGACTCTCTCCCTGCTGGACTCCACTCCTGACATCAGGGCTTGGGGAATGAACCCAGGATGGCAACGTACTGAGCAAGCACTCATCAACCAGTGCCAGGGAGATGGCTAATTTAGTTTTTAAAGTAAGAGTGAGAGACTTTGGAAAGCAGGTTGCACGCTTTGTGAGAGCACTCTGTGTTACTCACAGAAGAAAATATTCAATCAAATGTCCCCATTATCAAAAAACATCCTTGGGAATAAAAAAAAAGAGAACTAGTACAACTATCAAATTCTTTTATTTTAAATGTAAACAATGGGGGAGAGGACTACAAAACCACAACTATGAAGGCTTCATAAGGTCAAAAGACCAAAAAGCAAAGCAGCAAATTAAAGGTGAAGGGACTACTTTAGGATAAAATCACAAATAATTTATAACTTATTTCATCCTAAAAAAAATTGTTTTAATAATGTAACCTGTTTTTAAAAATAAAAGGTAATTTTATAAGTATGATAACACACTCTGGGGTGTGAAGTGCACTGAGATAACCGCACTTCCAGGGCTGAGTGCCTCACTATGCCCCTGGGCATGCAGTTATCTCAGTGCAGTGCACACCCCATCATGTCTTATTGCTTACATGTGAAATGGACATTGCACTGGTTCAAGGAAAAGGGCAATGGATGGCATTCAAATGAAGCACTGTGCTATGCACAGATGCTCTCTGCCTCCTAAACAGCTGATTGTATGCTGCAGTGCCTTTTACCCTTGTGGAACTCTAAGAAGTAGTTCCACAGGGGTGGTGCACCTGTACAATGGAAAACTCAGTATTAGACAAGGGAATGTGAATGATGAGGGGCCACTGAATGCAGTGGAAATGAGAAAGGGAAAAGAGTTCTACTGGACACCAAGGACTACAGAATAGACTTGGAGTGGCCAAGGAGCCATTAGATCACCAGAAATGACTGGGGAGGGACCAGATCAGTGATAACCTACCCAGCCAACCAGCAGGCTATAAGGTATGGACTTGGAGCCTGATGGCATAACTGAGGTGGAAGTGCCTCATGCCGCAGCCTCAAAGCATGGCATTGCACCATGCAACTGTGAGACTGCCATCCCAGTAGCCAGTGGTGATCACAGTGTGGATAGTAATGGTCAGAAAACTCCTATTTGTGACCACAAGCATCTGGTGTCCATAATTTACATTGCAGCTTAGTCACTTGGGGAGATGCCTCCCTCACTTATTTAAGTCAGGTCTTTCTGTATGACAGTTTTGGGTTGGATGCAGAATGAGAAGCCTTTGTGCACCCCATAAGACTGCTACTGCTGCCATCAACAATGCATTGGGACCCAGCTGTCTAGGGGTTTACTGGGGGTTTCATTGGGGAAAAGGCAGAAGATCACTATGTCAGCCATTGGGACTACCTTCTGTTGTCTAACCGATAATACCTGAAGAAGTAGCTAGATATTTATTCAATTTATAACTCTGCCCATTAAGGCGAGCTTTAGTCATACAATCAACTACATTACATGTTGAGGTAAGGTGTTTCAAATGCTTTCAAAGCTCTACTCAGTATGTTGTGAATTTAAAATGCATCCATGAATTGCAACAAATGTGCATGCCTCACACTATGCAGAGTATCTGTGTAGCACACACTATGAAAATTTGCACGTTGTGATACATTTGACTATGCAAATTGACACAATTTGCACTGTGCAGCAAAGTTATGATATGAATTGTGGCACACATTGGGTGGGAACTGGGACAATTCCCATAGTGCAATTCATCATAAAGTGACACAAAGCATTGTGCAAACATTTTCCTGCCCTACTGGTCTTCTGGCTGCCCTGACACCCAGTGTCAGGCACACTGCAGGAAGTGCAACTCACCCTCCCGGGAGAGGAGAGCAGTCCTCTGGATGCTCCGTCCTCACCCCCTCCCCCCATCCCACTCTTGGTGACTCAGGTTTTCTCCTGAACTCAGGTCACTAGCATGGCAGACAGTAGCACTACTGCCATGCTACCAGGCAGGCCATTATACAGTATTCTAACTGTAGCAATGAAGTCAAAATAGAGTTCCAAAAAAGAGCACATATGAAATGTGTGGTACAAACCAGACACAAAACAGCCTGACTTAGAATATCCTATTTATCACTATTTGTAAGGGGGCAGGGCATTCCTAACTAACTCATGAAGATATTTGACATATACTGAGTTGGGCTATTACATATCCCCAATTTATCTAACACAGTCCAGCTTACTTACAAAAGTTCTGAGACCTACTTACAAAGGTTCTAAGAATTCAAGAAATTCCTCCACTCATCTCCAAGCCTGAGAATGCAAATGAAACTCAATCACCTTCAGTAAAAGTCCACTGACTACTAGTCCAGCAGTAAATATTATACTGTACAACAGTACCTTCTCAAATCCCTCCATGGCCTTGCATCTCACTGCCTTTCTGAAGTGCTGACCATGTGCACCCTCTCTCTTTCGTAGCCCCTTCACTTTTCCTCAAGCACTTTGTTGTTTATCCACTTCAACGAACTGACATGTCAGTGATAAAGCATTCTTTTCATTTGCCCCAGTCTGTGAAACTGCTCTCCTCAATTTCTGAGGGTACTAACTCCTTCACCAGTTTCAAATCCTCTCTAAAAAGCCTACTGTACCTCTTTTCTTTGGCCTCTATGTACTAGTCTTGTCAACAATCTCTTAGGATACTGTATATTTTTGTGTTTGTATTCAATTTTTGAAGTGCCTTGTGAGGCATTCAATTGTATGAAAGACGGTATATACAATAAAATAAAATTTTATTGTATGAATAATGACATTAGGAACTTTAAAGAAGGAACTAGTGGTGTGCAGTTGCTAAATTTTACCTTGCAGATAAGTTTATGAATTTGGCCAAATTCACGAATTTAATCCACCAGGCAAATTCCAATCTGTAATGCATGGCTAACTTCATGGATGGCAGATTTATCAACTTAACCAGCAGAGTGGGGCCCACAGGTGAAGTTTGCAATATGCCATAGGATTAGAGGTCACATGGCACTAGAACAAGCCTGCTGGGTCAGAATGTCATCCGCTTAATAGCGTATGACATTCTAGCTAACCTGGAATAGTGCCGTGGTTGAAAGCGAATGGTGCAATACCGCAAATGCTGCTGTACATGGTATTGCACCAGTTGCACTATCCCAGGCAGAGGATAAGACCTCTGCTGGGACTGGGTTTCACCGAGAGGCTGCCATGGCACAATGGATTGAGCCACTGCAGCAAGGAACCCAGGCACTGCTTCTGGGACCAGGTTTGATTCCCGGTCCTAGCAACTTTCATTTTTTGCACATTTTGTGCAATTTTGAGCAAATCCCCCAGTTGAGAATCCTTATTGGGGGGTACAGGAGCACAGCCCCCTGTAATGGAGGGGTGGGGGAAGAGACCCCCACAAATAACAGACTTATGCCGCACGGCAGAAATCACACTATATTGGCAGTACGTTTTCACCATGTGGCATAATGTCTTGTGACATTATGACCCCATGCCTAAAACGAGCTGTATTCTATGCAGAAGCCATGTTCAGTTCAGTGTTATAATTTAATTTGATTTGAACAATGATCGTTGGACAATATTACCCATTTTCACAGACACCATGGTCAAAAATATAGACAAAACATGAATTACAAAGAAATTGTGAAGTGATAACAGTATTCCTAATGCGGAGTATTTAGAAGTAAGTTGGTCAGAAAAACATCTAGAGTGCCTTGTGCAGCTAGATTTCTGTAGTCTGCTTGTAGTTCTGACGATTTATTTAGTTTAAAGTAGTGATCTTGTTCTGTGTATTGAAACAGTGCAGTGTGTGGGAGAGGCCGCCATTTTATATAACAAGAAAAAGAGCCCTTCCCTGTGGCTAAGCCTGTGAGCAATAAACTAATATGTTTTTTGTTTTGTTTTTTCAGCGTTTCTTCTGAATTATTTTTGAATGTGATTTGATATTTTATTTCTGAACTAGTTTTATGTGTTATTGTGAATTATTTTTGTCAGTCTATTACTGTACTAATTATAGTTCTTTAGTCAGCTATTGAAATGACTGTGTTACTTTAATGCTTTTTGTTTAGAATTACCACTCTGTTGTTGTGTACCTTGATAATCCTGTTTGTGTTAAAAATGTTAAACTATTTTTGTGGTGTTTTTGCTGTAGCTACTATATTAGCTCAGTAAACTGTTCTGTTGTGATTAAGATCACACTGCTCTGGTGATGTATTGTATTGTCTCTGCTGCTGATATTCCAGTGTTTAAAAATCAAAATATGTGAAATGACTTGAAAAAGATGCTCGATTTATAAAGTGAGAGTTGCTGGACATGTCTATGTGGCCAAGAAGAGAGTATGTTCAGAGTTGCAAAGAAGTTGCACCTAGGGAAAACTATCTCTGTGGCAATGCCATCTGGGGTCGTAGAAGTAGTAGCAAAGCAGTAGTTGGCGGAAGTGGCAGCAGCATTACTGTGGCCAGATTTTTCTCTGCCACATCAATGGCATATATGCTGATGCATGTTGGGCTAGAGGGTGGTGGCAACAAGAGGACCAGTCCAAGAAGTAGAAAAATGTCTGGCTCTGGAATAGAGATGTAGTGAAATTTAGTTTCACAAGTGAAATTCTAGCGAAATCATGAGTTTCACCATGCTAAATACTTCATGAAATTTGAGCATTCCACAAAACATTTTGCGGGTGCGAAATACAGAATTTCACCCACGAAATTTGGAATTTTGCCCATGAATGACAGAATTTTTGCCTGTGAGTGGTGAAAATTGTGCCATTTGTGGGTGAAATTTCACATTTCGCCAGCAAAAGTTCACATTTCATCAGTGGAATTTCGCATTTTGCACCTGCAAAATATTTCGTGAAATGCACAAATTTTGTGAAATATTTTGTGGGATGAAATTTGAGGAGTTCACCTATCTCTACTCTGGAACAGTGGCTGAGGAGGTTGTTGTTGTTGTCCCTGTGACAACTAGTGGTGGTGCTGAGCCTGATCTGGATGATAGGTTCCCATTTCCTAATGAGAGTGCCAAGTTGGACCATGATGCAGATTCTGAGGAGGGACAGCAGACTGTTGCACGCAAGGATGATAATAAGGACAGGGAGTGTGGCGAAAGTAAGGAGGAATAGGACAGATCTCAGAAGGAAGAGGTTATTAAACCTGGATGGGATGGGAATCATTATTTGGATCCCCATGGGAACCTGAAAAGAAAAAAAAAAGTAAAGGTCATGCTGCTGAACCTGTGGTGCTCTGCACACCACAATTAGCTCATAGAATTACCAAAGGCCCCCCAAATCTTCAAATTGTTGTTTCTGTTAGAACTGTTGATCCAGTCACACTGTATGATTCACACACTGTTGCAATGCAGACATCATCCCCCAAAACATCCATTGCCACCCCTCCACTGTCCCAGTACCACCACCATATAAAATCAAAGGTTACAAAATCTCTAGTTCAGGATTTTCACATACTGAGCCCAGCAGACAAAACAGTGGCTATTTGCCAGCTGTGTCAAGTGCAGCCAGAGGCACCAATGCACATCAACCTCAGTCCGGAAAATATCCCAAATCAATGCTTTCATTTGAGCAGCATCCATGAATCCCCATGTGTAAAATGCTTCCCTGCTAGCCATGCCGCTAAGCAGCGTCCAGCTGTTTCATAGTCCAACATCCAGAAAGGTGCAGCCTACACTGCATAATATAAGCATAATACAAAATACCCACCCAGTCATGATATTGTATGTGAAATGAATGCAGTGAGCACTGAAATGCTGGCCATTGACCTACTATCATTCTTTTTTGTGGAAAATATTGGAATCAGAAAGTTGATGGTGTCTGCCTGTCCCAAATGTCAGATTCTGCTGCAAACCTACTTGTCCTACAATACCATTCCTGATTTTATGGGACTGTATTGAGCACAGTAATGCATGCCCTGCTGCATTCAGCATCCCCATGCATACGTCTTAGTATGAATATGGGGACCAGTGGCCCAACAGTTGGTAGCTCCTATCTGTGCATTACAGTCAATTGGGCACAGATACCTGGGGTAGTATTTGACCCTAGGTGTGGGAAACATTGTGCTAAGCCCAACTGTGGTAGTAGCAACACTCCAGTTATTTACCAGCATGCCACAATGTCAATGAAGAGTGTATTTGAATCATACATGGGTCAGAAAATGTTAGGATTGCTCCTGCCCAAGACTGATGAGTGGCTGCATCCCCATGGACTGAAAGCAGGTTTCACAGTGAGCAATAATGGCTTGAATGTAGTGTAATGCATCAGTGATGGGGGGATGTCTTAAGATGCTATGCCTGAAACATGGTATTAATCTCATTGTGCAGGAGTTTTTATCATATCTAGATATCAAGCCAATGTTGAATGTGGCCTGTCACATATGTCCCCACTTTGCCCATTCCAGAAATTACCGTTGACCAACTAAGGCAATTGCAGATCCAGACAAAACAGCCTCAGCACCAAATGATGCTGAAAGTCCTCACCAGATGGAACTTGACACTGTACCTTTCAAGCACTTGTACAAGCAGTGTGGTGATGTGGCCACAGTGGTCATATTGCTGTCATATTTTGCCATAATTTTTTTTTACTGTTTAATTTCCAAAAAGGCCAGGACATAGGTTTGTCAGAAAAGATGTCCACTTTTATGCAAGCATACATGGGAAGAGCTGATGTGTACTTAATTGTCTAACATCACTCTTTGCCTGGAACAAAGCATTGCTTAGATGAGAACAGGAGTTAAATTTCATACTAACATACTAATTGTCAGCAGATTAGACTTTATGGTCTATCGAGTCTGCTCAAACCTCAGATCCCTAGTTGGGTACTGAGGCCTTCTCCCCCCTTGTGTTCCAGAAACCCCTATCATCCATCCCCGCCCCCCGGGCCAGGCCTTCCCCATATACTTCCCCTTTCTGTATCTGTCCCACCCTCTCTTAAAGCCCTCCACCATAGAAGTCTGAACCAGCTCTCCAGGCAGTGCATTCCAAGGTTTCATCACCCTCTCATTGAAAAACTCTTCCTCTTTTCCCCCTCATCCTTCCACCTTCCAACTTCAAACCATGCCCTCGGGTGATACCTCCCTCCTTTAGTCTAAATATCCCCTCCATGTTTACCCTATTTATTCCCTTGAGGTACTTGAAGACCTCAATCATGTCCCCCCTCTCTTTCTCCTCTCCTCTCCTCCAATGAAAACAGGCTGAGCTCCTCGAGTCTTTCCTCATACGTCAAATCCCCTAGTCCTGGTAAAATCTTGGTAGCCCTCCTCTGAACCCTCTCCAGGAGTTAGATGTCCCTCTTCAAGTGCAGTCTCCAGTACTGCACACAGTACTCAAGGTGTGGTCTAACCAGACCATTGTACAGTGGCAGAGTCACTTCTCTGCACCTCGAGGTGATCCCCCTTGCGATGCATCCCAACATCCTATTTGCTTTGACATCCGCTCTCCTGCACTGCTCAGAGTTATTCATACTTGCATCCACCATGACCCCAGGTCTTTTTCCCCTGTTGAGACCTCCAGTGCTTCCCCTCCCAAGGTGTACTCATTTTTGGGGTTCCCCCACCCAAGATGTAACACCTTGCACTTGGAGGCATTGAAATTTAATTTCCAGGTGTGAGCCCACCTGACCAGGGTCTCCAGGTCCCCCTGCAGGGCCTCTTCCCCCTCAACTACTGCTCCCATCTTGGAGTCATCAATGAAGAGACTCATTTCACACCCTATTCCCTCCCTGATGTCAGATATGTATGCATTAAACAGGATCGGACTCAGGACCAAGCCTTGTGGTACCCCACTACTGACCCCTCTAGGGTTTGAGAGCTCCCCACTGACCACTACTCTCTGAGTGCATCCAGTTAGCCAGTTTCCTATTCATCTGACCATCAAGGGGCCCACACCCAACCCTGTCAGTTTCTCCACCAGGCCATTGTGGGGGTCCAAGTCAAATGCCTTGCTGAAGTCTAAAAATAGTACATTCACAGGCTTTTCCCTGTCCAGTTCAGATGTTACCCATTCATAGAACTCCACAAGGTTAGTTTGACATGATCTGCCTGCACAAAACCATGTTTCCGACTATCCAGTCCTCCCACCTCCTCCTAGAACACCCCCAATCGTTCCTTCAGTATACTCCCCATTAGTTTTCCCACCACCGACATCAAACTGATGGGTCTATAGTTACCTGGCACTTCCCTCAACCTCCCTTTATGGATTGGCACCGCATGCACCTTTAACCAATCCCTAGGTACTTTCCCTGTCTCAGGCGACCTGTTGAAGAGCTCCGCCAGGGGTGCAGTCAGTACATATGCCAGTTCCCATAGTACTCTCAGATGAATGCCATCTGGACCAGGAGATTTATCTTTCTTTAGGGCCTTAAGGGCTTTCCACACCCATTCAGCGGGGATAGCATCATCCATCCCCTCCACCTTATTAGCCTTTTTATCCATATCCTGATGTGACACCACTGGGGTACTGCGCCTTCCCTCCTGCTCCATTTCTGTTGTTCCCCCAATCTCACACACTACCCCTTCTATCCCCACCATGTCTTGCTTTGTAAATAGCCCATCCCCCTACCTAGTGAACACAGAGGCGAAGGACTTGTTTAATACCTCAGCCTGGTTCCTTGCCTCTTCCACTTCTTCAATAGGGGATTGGAATTTCCGGGTAGCTGATCAAAGGGGAAGGTTCCATAAATGACAGAAGATGGAAATGCTGTCTCCTCTGTTATAGCACTTTGAATTTCAAGGTGAAATAGTTTGATAGCTTGTCTTGCAGGCACCCAGTCTAGGAAAGCTATTGTTAAATCTTCTAGCAACTGCCACAGTCCATTTCCATTTTAATTGGTGTCAGGAGGAGAACGCAGATCAAAAGCAAGGCCAGTGAGGGGGCTGTGGAAAATCAAAATACTGATCATCTTGGTTCACTTAAAGTTTCAGAAAAGAACAAAAGAGACCACTGCTGGCCTAGAGATGAACAGTTGGACCTAGCAATATTAAGGACCCAAGCCAATCAGAGGCCAATATTGCAGACTGCAGAAAGTGGCTATATATATGCCCTCTCAAACAGAGACTGTACAGGAGCCATGTTTCCTGACACAAGAAAACTGCCAGACACACTAAGACCATTGTAACAAAAACTGGGATTCTGAGACTCAGCAGAGAAAAAGAGAGGCTTTGCAAAACTCACTTATTTTTGGGACTCTGATTCTCTACAGAAAAAGTATAAATTATCCAGTTAATTCACTAGTTTGTTTTTGCATGTATTTTACAACTTTTTTTCATAGTTATGCTGTAAACAAATAGCTAAATCTTGTGTCTGCATGTTTTCTATGGCAATTATTTAAGTAATCAGTACACACTTTTGCTTTTATTTTAAAGTATTACTGACTGGGAGTGATTTTGTTGTGTGTGACGGCTTTGTGGAGGTTTATTCAATCTGTGACATGCCTGTTTAGTGCTAAGGTGCTATGCTCTACTGAAACTAGGATCCTGGAAGGGTATCTGGGGGCATAAAATAGGGAAAGTACACAAGGTCTCAGGAGAGGGTCTGTGGGGTTTGAACCAGGTTCCTGCACCACCTGTAGGAGAATACATAAATCAGAGTCACGAGGACAGCTCCAAAGATCTCGTAACACCTGAGCTCTCCCTCTAGCACAGCAAACAAAGAGGGTTCTTACCTGGCTACAGACTTGAAACTGTTTTTTACCCTTACCCAGAGAGAGAGGAAGCCCTGGGTCCTTGTGGCAAGTGTTCAGTTGTGAAATCAGCAAGCACTCTAAAATGATGTGATGAGGGTATTTCCAGACCCCCTGTCACAGGTCAAATTTAGGGGAAGTCACTGTGAGTCCAGTGGACCTAGCCCCCAGGAGAGGGTTCATGACAAGCAGTGCAAAGCTAGATCTGAATATCTGCTGTTGCATACAAGTTGTAACAGTGCTGGAGTATCCACGTTTCTGACAACAAACCAGTGGCAACTAATGGATTGCCTGATCATGATTTTAAGACCATTCCAACACACAAGCCAGGCAATGAGTGGGGACACTGCCTATATCAGTCAGGCCATCCCACTTCCACAGGTGCTGAGGCACACTTTGTTAAATGTACAGCAGGTTCTGGTGATATTGGAAGCTGTGCCTTAATGGAACACATGCTACTTATCATGGACTGCAATACCCATATTTCTGGCATTCTGCATTCTACAGAGTTTGGGATTGCCACCATGATTGACCCACAGTAAAAAAACATGGCCTGTCATCAATACTTTCAGGTGGGCATGATCAGGTCAAAAATGTAACCCGTCTGCTAATAAGACATGTCCATGGGGCACAAATTCTAAAGTCACAGTTATTTAAGGCACAAAAAGAAACCCAAGAAAGAAAGTGTGTCGCTACCACCTCACACAGTAACCGAACAAATAAAACATGCAAAGTGCAAGATATGCAAGATAAAGTCACAACAGATCAACTTTGGGATATGTTGTACCAGGTGGGTATTGAAGACATTGAGGAAAAGGTGGAGGATGATGCTGATGATGAGGCAGCAGGACTGGGTGCACTGCAATGCACAGTGGATGCAGATACAGTATGGTGGACATGAAACACCTTGCCATCACGGAAGAACTCTTGCAGTACTGGGGTAACAAGATTACTGACTGGCTCACATACTGACCTCAGTAGCCATCAAATAATTGAGCTGTCCACCCTTGAGTGTCAATGTGGAGCACGTATTCAGTTGTACGGATACAACTGTGCATAACAGGTATACAAATCTGTCACCCAGAAATATTGACTTGCTGACATTTATTAAGATGAATGTGGGCACATTCCATGCAGCACAATCATGACTGTGTCTCTACCACACGAAGGTGGCAGTGGTGGTTAGGATGAACCAGAAGAGCCTGAGGGTGTCAGCATTAGCACATTGCCTACTACACAGGTTGACGAGGCACAGATTAAGAAAGAAGTCCCATGTGGGGACAACTCCAGTCTGGAAGACTGTCAGGGCTTCTTCCTTGTTGAGAATGACTGAAGCATAAAAAAAGTGTTCTCTTCATCACTTTCTCCTCATTAGTGGAATTCTTTTCATAATAATTTAATTTTATTTTTCTTTCATGTTATTTTCCCTAAAGTGTAATTCTGTTCCCAACATGCACAATGTCTTTCCATTCAAATGGCTCCTCCTCCAGCAAGCAAGCCATCGCCATCTTCTTCACTAGATCACTGATGTGGTCAATGCTGCCGCCTCTTGGGCAATAAATTACTGAAAAACACCAGGAAAAAGTGAAACAGGAGCAGAAGACTGTTAGAGACTAGAGTGGCATATATGTGACAAATAACATTTAAGTATTTAAAAACAACAATTACAAAAAGAAAAAGAATGCTTACCTTTCCTGTTCAGAAACATTGCTAAATTCTAGTGATAATACTTGAAAACAAAGAAACATTAACAAACGATAGTTAGAAATACAATGGTTTATATTTCACTCCCACCCACAACAGCCCCCAAAAAAGTAAAAAAAAATAGTTACGTTATCTGGAAGGTCACAACAAAGTAGAGATGGGAGAATTTTTTCTTCTGCTAGTGGAATTCTAGCGAAATACTGATTTCGCTTCCATGAAATTTCATGAAAAGTTCGCCAACATTGTGATTCTGATTATTTCCATCTAATTTAAAAAGTATTTGTTCACATTGCACCAACTTTGAAATGTTGGTTGTCCCCGTGCCAATACAGATGTGTACCAAGTTTCAGATCTCTATCATTAAACATGACTGAGTTATAAGCCTTTGTACATTTAGACATTTTAAAATTACAGTTAACAACTACTTAAACTTAAAGCGTTTGTGCAAATTGCACCAAATGTGATATGGTGACATTACCCATACCCATTCATATGTATTGCAAGTTTCAGATCTCTGGATTTAAAACTGACTGAGATATAAGCCTCCGAACTTTCAGAAATTTTAAAATTATGTTTCGCAATTAGGGAAAGGGGACATTGTTTAACCAGGAAAGGCACACTGAGCTGAAGCTTGCTGGTGCGACCAAGGAGCACAAGGAACTAAACTGACTTGCTCAGTGTTACATAGTATGCAAGTAGGGGCTGTGGGATTCAAACCCAGATCTTTAGATTTGCAGCTCAGAGCCTTAAACCACTGTGCTACACTGCCTCCTACATAACATAAACTGCCACATTTTAAGCTCCTATAAGTTTAAAGCTAGAGAACAGAATATCACCAATGTTGTTAAGTTCATTGACCCTGAATATTAGGCTTTAAGGTTACCACCATGGTCCAGCATCAGGACGTCATGCTGACGATCCAGGTTCAGAAGCGAGCCTCTGGAACTCATGTCAGGAGGCAGGTTATAGCTAAACCTTATAATTTTTATTTTGCAGTTTCTATGACTCTTTCAAGAAAGTATGTATCTAAGTTTTCAATTACCTAGCTCCAAAGGCAGCTTAACAGTAGGCATAGAAATAATTTCAAAAATGTTCGCGTGAATATTAAATTGCTAGATTTTGAGCCCCTATAACTTCCCCACCCTTAATCCAAATGTTATGAAACTTGGCAAGCTATTAGGACACGCAAACTCTGGGATGCGGAGCTGTAACACAGATCTAGTTATGGCCAATTAAAGAATTTCAGAAAATTCCAAAATGGAATGTCATGAAAATTTTGTGAATTTGGAATTTGCTAATTTCGCCCACCTCTACAACAAAGCAATACTTGAGTCGAAGATCATCATCTGGATCTGGGGCACAAATGAATCATATCATTTTGTTCATTAAGTTATTGTAGACTAGATTCTACAAAGTGCAGCAGCAGCAATACATGAGTTATGGGTTCCCATCTCATTTCAGTGTGTTATGAGAAAAATTACAGCTATGAGATTGTACTGTGATTTACAGGGCACTAGAGTGTATCACAATAGTTGCTATGGTTGGAGACTCACGCAGCCCAGCATCAGATAGCAGAAGCAGCATATATAATTTGGGGGAGCCCATCTCATTTTGGTGTATCATGATAATATTTCTAGCCATGAGAATTTATTAGACTGTAAATTTCTGGGCACCAAGGTTCGTCCTACTATGGAAAGAAGCAGTGAAATGAGAGAATAATGTATTATGCTTTAACACTAAGTAGCCATTAAAGTGCTTTACAAGAGGTTCTGTTGGGTGGAAACTCGTAGCAGTAGTCACATATATTTGTTTTGATAGCACATCTCATTTCAGGGCATCATAAGAAAAATTTACAGCAGCATGTAGCAACCTGACTGAACAGTATGTATTGTCAGTTGCAAAAAAATCCTGGAGTACAGAATTTATGCATACTGGTGGGGATTCTCTAAGGGGTGGAAATAATGTGCCAGAGGTGTGTATCTTGTTAATGGAGTCCCCACACATGGAACAATGTGCGATAGCCATATTCTCATCCACTGGCTACTGCGCAGCCCCCTTCCGTGACACTACTCCCCGGCACACAGATGTGCATGGGCATTTCCACAGACATGGGTGGGCAACCAATAGGATGCTCTGACTCAGTAAACCAGTGGATCACCTGCACCCATGTGGTGGCACAGCATTCCAGTGGCCTCAGTTCAGCTGTGGCACCAGGGTGGGTTGGTTGCTGGTCAGCCACCCTGGCCCTCCATAAGGATCCTGAGGGCTGAGACATCATGTTGGGGGGTTCCCCTTGCCCCTAATGCATCATCATGGATGGTGGTGGCATTCCAGGGGAGGTGAGTACTGGTTAAGTCTGGTGCCAGTTGATGTAGCCTGCACTTCCTCTCACCCAGCACTCCACACTTACAAGAATAGTGCAGAGCGCAGGCACACCCCCCTGCAGTGCCCCCCAAATCACCCCGTGAGTGGATCACCCATGGGTCATGGATCCAGCATACTTCAGTCCCATGCCTCCAATGAGAATCTGGTGCAGGGGGCACGCATCGGCCATGGAGTGTCTACATGCCTCTGGTACGTGGCATGTAGACACTCCGCACCATGGAGAATAGCCCCCATTGTGCTTTTCACACAATTCCCACTAAAGTGCATTACAAGAACAGTTTGGGGGGGTCATTAACACACAGCATAGCATCATATGATGACACGTAGCAACTGGTTAAATGTATCTGAGTATTGAGAAAAATTCTGGGAGAACAGAATTAATGTTAAGTGTTATTAGCGCACAATTAACACGAGTGCATTACAGCAGTGCTGGGGACAGTGACACACACAGTGCAGTACCATGTGGCACTACTTGTGACTTTAAGCAGTCTGACGTATTTTGTCACTGCTGTATTTAGTTGGATAGAAACAGTGAGCTAGGAAAAAAAGTCCAGTCTCTTCCTTATAGCACAGCACATCTCCCACTGAAGCTACATAAATCCAAACATCATAGCACATTTGCATGAAGGTTGTGCCAGACTAATCTCATTGAACTCTTTGACTGGGTGACAAGGAAGGTGGATCGGGGTGGGGGCATTGGATGTGGCCTACCTGGACTGCAGCAAGGCCTTTTACACTGTGCCATGTTGAAGGCTGTTAAACAAGCTAAGGAACATGGGAGTGAGTAGTATGGTGGTGCAGTGTGTGAGGAACTGGCTGGATAGCAGGACAGAGAGGGTGATGATAAATAGCTATCACTCCACAGAGGGAAAGGTGACCAGTGGGATGCTGCAGGGATCAGTGCTGGGTCCAGACCTCTTCAACATCTTTATCAGTGACATTACAGGTGACCTAGAGGGGAGAATTTGCCTGTTCACTGATGACACAAAGCTCTTCAACAGGGTGGACACACTGGAGGGTATGGAAAGAATGAGAAGAGATCTGCAGAGGCTTGAGGACTGATCAAGGGAGTGGCAGTTGAGCTTTAATGCAAAGAAATGCAAAATAATGCATATGGGGCACACAAATTCATGAACAGCATATCAGCTGGGGGGGGGACGCAGGATATAGAACCACTGTAGTCAGTGGCAGTGGCTCAGCGGGTAGCACACTAGCCTCTGAGGCCGGGAGATCAGAAGGCTGTGGGTTCTATCCCCACTCCAGGCACTTGGGTTAAATCCCAATACTGACACTGTAGTGCAGCATGAGAGGGGTGCTGCACTCCTGAGGTGCCGTCTTTCGGATGAGACATTAAACCGAGGTCCCATCTGCCTGTTCTGGTGGTAGCTCAGGTGGATGTTAAAGATCCCTTGGAACTTCTCGAAAAGAGCAGAGGAATTTCCCTGTTGCCCTAGCCAAATTTCCCCCCATTCACTAAAATACTACCAACAGCTTAATCTGGTTCAAGGTCAGTTGGCATTCATTTGTATCCCCCTCCCCCGGGTCATGCCTGAAAATAGGCAGACTTCATCTAGTGCACGTACCCGGTCAACAAAAACTAAATTAATAAATGGTTCTCAAAAGAAGTGGTGGGGAAGGTTAGGGAGAAAAAGATAGCATTCAGGAAGTATAAGGAAACACAGAAGGAGCAGGACAGAGTACTGTACAAGTTAAAGCAGAAGGACGCGGGGAAGGTAGTCAGAATAACAAAGGCCCAAACCGAGGGAAAGATAGCCAACTCAGTTAAGAAGGGGGTTAAAACCTTTTATAGGTCCATTAGGGAGCACAGAAAGGCTAAGGGATACTGAGGCTGAATAAAGAGGAAGGTGGTTGGGCAGAGAGCGACAGTTAAAAAAGCAGGGATACTGAACAAATACTTCTGTTCAGTATTCACAAAGGAAGAGCAGGGGGAGATACCTAATCCAGTCAATAGAAGCACTCTAGATAGGGAGGTTAATATTAGTCCTTTCACAGAAGAAAGGGTTCTGAAAGAACTCTAAAAACTGAAGGTGGATAAAACAATGGGGCCTGATGGGATTCACCCCAGAATTCTAAAAGAACTAAGGGAAGAACTAGTAACACCACTGACTACCCTTTTTTTAATAAATCATGGGAGGATGGTGCGGTACCTGAGGACTGGAGGAGGGCAGATGTGATTCCCCTTCACAAAAGTGGGAGCAAGACAGAGGCAAGGAACTACAGACCTGTCAGTTTGACCTCAGTGGTAGAGAAAATGATGGAATCACTTCTGAAGGAAAGAATTGTTGAGTACCTAGAGGCCAGAGGGGCACAGGACACAAGGCAGCATGGATTCACAGCAGGAAGGTCATGTCAGATGTATCTAATTGATTTATTTGACTGAGTGACCAAAGTAGAAGACCAGGGAGGGGCTGTGGACATGGCCTACCTAGAATTTAGCAAGCCATTTGACACAGTCACACACAAAAGATTAATAAACAAATTAACCAGCCTGGGAGTGGGTCCTAGGGCAGAGGCTTGGTTAAAACACTGGCTGGACAACAGGAAACAGAGGGAAATAGTAAATGGAGTCCACAGTGAAGAAAGGGAGGTTACTAGAGGGGTACCCACAGGATTCAGTACTGGGGCCAGTCCTTTTTAATTTCTTTGTAAGTGACATTGCAGAAGGACTGGAAGGAAAAGTATGTCTCTTTGCAGATGACACAAAGATCTGCAACAGGGTTGATGTGCAAGGTGGGGTGGAAAGGATGAAATGGTACTTGGCAAGGTTGGAGGAATGGTCAAATGTATGGCAGTGTAGATTCAACACAAAGAACTGCAAAGTAATGCACCTGGGAAACAAAAACCCAGGGAAGAGTACACAATGAGGGTGAGATATCGACAACAACAAAAATGGAAATGGACCTGGGGGTAATCATATCAGATGACCTAAAGGTGGGCCAGTGATGTGAGAAGGCAGTAAGGAGGGCTGGGGGGATACTGGGGTGCATAGGGAGAGGCATCACCAGTAGAAAACAGGACGTTGTTGTCCCTCTGTACAGACAGTTGGTAAGACCACATCTGGAGTACTGTGTACAGTTCTGGAGACTCCATCTCTGCAAAGACATAGACAGGGTGGAGGCCAGGGGTGTAGTTTGTTATTTTTACAGGGGGTGCAAAGTAACAAAAAAGTCCTGATTTTCACATATCACGACAGTGAAGAGGGCGGGTGGCTTGCATAATGCAAACAAATCAACCAGCATCAAATAATGCCCAAAAAACATTTAAGACAACAGCTGAATAACTCCTGGGAGGGACCAGCCCAGGCCAAGTCAGAGCACTTCCCCACCCCACCAGTTTTACTGCAGCCTGCTCTCGGCCCAACTCCTCCTGAGACCAGAGTCAAAAACCTGACCGAGATCTGTTTTGTATTCAGTTCTTCATTCTTCTGCCTTGGGAGTGAGGACTTAGTTGTAAAGTTGAAAATATGTAAGGAACTTAACTTCCTTCTCAAGAGGGCAGGACCTCCCCTCAGCTACAAATCAAATCAGTCTTGACCTAATTTTGCCCCCACCTGAACCTCCAGGTGGATAGCTCACTAGTCTCTCACCCCCCTTTGATGCTTACATAACCCTTCCAAGTCCAGCCCTTATAGTGGATCCTGAACTTCTTCAAATGTCTGCTTGAGCTAGCCCTCCCACCCTTGAGGAGTGCAAAAAGCATGTTTCAAGGAAGTGCAGCAAATGGCTGTGCCACCTCAGTATACCTATAAACATGGATGGTATGGGAAAGATCCCAGCATGTGCATCCTCACAGCACGAGCCCTTATTTACATAGATAACATAAAAAAATGCGATTATACAATGACAAGAATGAATGCTGGCCTCTGATTGGTCAGTCTTGGGCTAGACCTATGATGTTATCCCAGTACATCCAATTCATCACAAGTCTAGTCTCAGCCTCTCTGTGAACCTCTTGATGATTGTTAGCATTAGTGTGGTTTTGTATCTTCTCTTAAAGATATTTTTCCACACTAAATAAAACATCTTTAAAATTGTTTTTTTTAATTCTGTATAAACAACACGCCACTGTATAGTAGCAATAATGCCCTCCAAGGTGTGTGTCATGGTAGGATAAAGTCATGCCTTATGTATTGGATGCACTCGTTCCCAACCACCTGAGGCGTGACGTTATCCCAGCATGACACATGCCCTGTTGGGCCTTATTGCTTACTTGCACCCAGTGCTAACACTTTTCTTTGTTATAACCAAGTTAATTCATTAGTCTCCCATCCCATCCCATATTATTCAATGTCACATGCCTGAATCTGGTTAGGTAAGGTAAGCAAAGAGGATAATGCTCTCCTCAAGCAAACAAGCATTGCATACATAAGCATGGGACTTGCTGAGATCCCTCAGGTGGTGCTCTTAACAAGCATGCTGATGTACCTGGGACAGTGCAACAGAACAATGTAAATCCCCTAATTGTTCAAGATGATCATGGGCATGGTGTGGTCACACCGCAACCCCTACCACTCTCCTCCCCATGGGCTCCTAAGGAATATGCATCTTTGTCCATGCCCAGGGTTACACAACCCCATCCAAGCAAACACGGACTGCCCTGGCACAAAAGTGGTCGCATCACATAACCTAA
This sequence comes from Neoceratodus forsteri, assembly GCA_016271365.2. Taxonomy (NCBI): domain Eukaryota; kingdom Metazoa; phylum Chordata; order Ceratodontiformes; family Ceratodontidae; genus Neoceratodus; species Neoceratodus forsteri. The sequence goes on along the minus strand of CM028131.1, from coordinate 173,144,179 downwards.
GAGAACAGACGCCACAGGAAGTTTGCTGGAACGATGACTCCAGATACCTGTGCACAGCCTAGCAGGACCCACCCTGAAAGGTAAGTACTAGGTTGGTGGTTTTTATTAGCATCACATATGACAGTGTGTGGTGGGCTGGTTGTGGTAGCCCAGGTTGCCGTGGATGCTCCCCCCCCAACAGACTACTTCAAAATCGTCTCATCTGACTGTTTTGAAGAGCACAAATGAAACATGGTTGCTTCAGTTTGATGTGGTTTAATACAGTTTTTTTTGTCCGAGCGTGTGTCTTTATTCTTCTACACACAGACACAGACAGACACACACACCACCAAAAAATTAACATTTTTTTTACCATGTTTACATTCAGGATAAAGGCAGGGTAAAGCAGGTCCAGGCAGTACAACACAATAAATGAAACAATGCATTTTACAATGCCCAACTAACCACCAAAAGACCACAAAACAACGGACCTCCCCCCTGCCCTGGGGGGGGGGATGGCTAGTCACAGGTCAGGGTGCTAAATGAGGAGGAGACCACAGAACATCTTGTCGAACCACACAGTAAGGTGAAACTACATAAACATGCACAATTTTTATACTGTAGGATTTCATACTTTCCAACAGTTCCTAATTTTGACACAGAAACTTATCTTTAGTGTTCAGAAGCCCCTTGTACGAGGGAGGTAAGCATGGCATGGACCCAGCAGACTGGCATACATGTTGAAAAAAAATATTCCTGTGCCAGTATGCCTATTCACCCCTCCCTCCTCCATCACCAGTGGCCAGAACCATTTTTTTCAGCATGTGTACCAGTCCGCCCTGGTCAGTACAGCAGCACAAAGCTGGCAGGGCAGCAGAAGGCACAGCAAGCAACAGTGAATTAAATGTCTGTGCAAAAAGCTATAGCCCATTCTCCCCACCCCAAACCTGCAAGGCCACTATCTCCAGCCAGACTGGCCAGCTCAGTTACTCTCTGCACCCTGATGGACTTGCACAGCCACTCTCCACACTCTGTGTCCACCGCACCAACACAGCCACTTCCCCCACCCCGCCCAACCAACACCATTTCCAGCTCCATTTATCTGGTATCTGCTCCAGGCATCCAGGTCTGTGCCTCCCCATCACAGGCACACAAAAATAAATAAAACCACATTTTATACTGCATTTTGTTTATGTTTTTTTCTTTGTCTGGAAAGAGAGATGTTGAGCTACCGGTCAGCACAGCTTGCCTGGTATACAATTACAACCCCACCCCACCAACACAATGCAGTGCCCCCACCACAGCCACACAATGCCTGTATCCCCAACCCCACCCACACAAATGACCAGTGTCTGCAACACCACACACACACACACACACACTATGACCAGCAGTGTCCCCAACCCCACACACACGTGATCAGCAGTGTCCCCAATCACACACACACACACACACACACACACACACACACACACAACCAGCAGTGTCCGCAACCCCACCCACACACACGACCAGTGTTCCAACTCCCCCCAAAAAATCATGGCCAGTCAGTAGTCACTACAATAGCCAGGTAGTAGAATAATCATTTCTTTAGGGTGCATGTTTTAGTGCAAGATTTTTATTGCTAGTCTTGTAACACTGTACAGGGAGAACACAAAAAGCTACCCCTTTGGTTGTGTTTGCCAAGGAATCTGTCTGTTTCACCCCTCCACAGTGGACGATCAGAGAAATCAAAAAAGTGAAAGATTACTTTTACAGCTAGGTAAAAGATGAGGGGGAAATAATGTTTCAACATTTACTAATGTTTGTATGCTAGCTGCGGGCACAGGTCAGTGAGATACATCCCTTGACAGGTAAAGGATGAGGTGAAAATTACGTTTTAACATTTACTTATGTTTATATGCTAACACCCAGTCAGCAAGCACAGAATGTCTCCACGCCTAACCAACATGGACAGTCCGCCAGAAACCCAGTCAGCAAACATGGACAGTCCCCCTTCACCCACCTACAAGGATAGTCCCCAGACACCGAACAGTCCCCTTCCCACCAGACAGCCGGACCAGCAGTATAGAATGCCCCCCTCCCAACCGACAAGGACAGTCCCACAGACACCCAGGCAGCCAGCAAACATGGACGGTCCCCGATATCCCACCAAGGACAGTCCCCACCCCCGACACACAGCTAGCAAACACAGAATTTTCCCCACACCACCATGAACAAACCCCCAAACACCCGGCTAGCAAACACAGAGATCCCTCCCCAACAACATTGATAGTCCGTCGTAGACACCTGATCAGCAATCACCGACATTCACCCCCAATAAGCCAACATGGAAAGACCCCCCAGACACCCGACCAGCAAATAGTCTCCCTCCCCACAAGACATCTGGCAGGCAAACATGGACAGTACCCTTTTCCATCATTATGGACAGTCCCCCAGAAACTGGCCAGCCAAGTCTACAAACAATGGCTAGTGTCACCACCCCCACCATCACAGCCAGTGTCCCCACATCACCATGGCCTGTGTCTGCACCCACCAGACCCAGAATAGAAAACAGACTGTCCCCCCTGCCCCACCAAACACTGACCACCTCCCAGTCTCAAGCACTAACCATCCCAGCCCCAAACACTGATCGTCCCCCCCAGCCCCACCAAACGCAGGCCCTCCCCCAGCACCAAACACTGACCATCCTCTCAGTGAGTCAGCCCCAAAACACACAGACTGTCTCCCCGACCACAACCCCACAAAACAGACTATCCCTCCAGCCCCACCAAACACAGACTGTCCAGTGAGTTTCCCCAACAAACCCACCACACCAGTAGCACAGTATCCAGTGTCCCCCACCAACATGACCAGTGTCCACCATACCAAACAAATAGGCCCCCCCCACCCATCACCAACATGGACAGCCTCAACAGGCAGCAAATCCCATCCCACCAAAGAAACATAAGCTGACAGCAAACCTACCACCCACCACCCAGACACATGGCCATGGCCAAGACAACCCCCCCCCACCAAAAGACACATTTCTGGGATGTGAATGGTATTAATTTCCAACAACCAGCTTGCAGCACAGTTACTCACCAAATCAGTAAGGGCACAGACAGGCCAAGAAGGCAGGTCAGGTAGCCAAGTCTCTCCCAACAGTCCCGTTCCTCTCCCGATTAATCCTCTGATGAGACAGTAACTCATTTTTTCTGACTCCAGATGAACGTGTCGCATTATGGGTCTGCTATAGCCTGCATGACCGCCGGCTTCTTCACTGTTCTGGGCCTGGCTGTTCACTGACCTGAATAATCCCTCTCGGTGGACCATGGAACTGGTGGGCAATGGGCATGGTGTGGGACTCACCGACAACACGGTAAATCTTTTTCTGGCCTGCTGGACAGAGGAGATGGGTGTGCAGGCAAGCCTGGCCATGCCTCAGACTCACTGAAATTGTACTACTCACTCCTCCACCTGGTCTGTACAGTGGTAGAGGCCTTGTGGCCGCAGGCCTCCTAGGCTCTTGGGGATGGGAGGCTCAGGTGGCAGCGGGAGAGCCCAGAGCACAGCTGACTGCACTGAGAAACAGAGAGTAGGTAGTCAGAGGACTGGATGAGGTATATTTAAACTGGGCTGTTCAGGACAGGAGGAGGGTGGGAACACTAGACAGACTGAGACACTGGTGACACCTGACAGACAACCAACGACTGCTGCTCGACATCCTCGAATAGCTATCTCTCCTTAGCCCTACGCTATATGGATGCTGCAGCTGCTCCTTCATGGAAGGCACACAGACAACTAAATGGCGCCACTAATGGAGTACTGATCACGTGATGGCGCCAGCTTGCAGAACTCTCTGATTGGCTGTAACATGCAGGCAACTACGGTTGCAGGCTTGCAGTCAATTGGAAAAGGGGATAGTTTCTGTTTAAGAGACATGGCGCCATGCCGCATCCCTCCCCTCCCTCCCCCGGAGAGGTGCAGGCAGTCCAGGCATAGCCCTGAGCCCATTCAATATTAAAAAAATGATAACCGGAGAATGGTGGCTGGGCTCTTAAAAAAGTCCTGGTCTAATTTCTCAGGGGGGGCAGCTTGCCCCTCTGCCCCCCCACAATCTACGCCTATGGTGGAGGCTGTCCAGAGGAGGGCAACCAAAATGGTGCAGGGTCTGCACCAGAAGACATATGAAGAAAGACTAAAGGAACTTAAGATGTATAGCCTCAAGGAAAGGAGGGTGAGGGGGGACGTGATAGAAACTTTCAAATACCTCAAGGGAATCAATAAAGTCCAAGAGGGTAGCATCTTTCAGAAAAAGAGATGTGCAAGAACAAGGGAGTACAATTTGAAGACGGAGTGGGGACAGCTCAGAGGTAATGTAAGGAAGTATTTCTTCACAGAGAGGGTTGTAGATGCATGGAACAGCCTTCCTGAGGAGGTCATAGAGTCAAAAACAGTGGGGGAATTCAAGAATGCATGAGACAGACATAAGGCAATTCTAGTGGGGGGTAGGAGGAAGTAGGCTGTTGGTAAACTAGGATCTGCAGCTTATCCGTTAGGTAGGGAAATGGGCAGACTAGGTGGGCCAAGTGGTCCTTATCTGCCATCAGATTCTATGTTTCTATAGAATGTTCCAAGCAGGAAAGGGACCTACGGGTTATCATCTCCAATGACCTCAAGGAAGCAGGAAAAGCAAACAGGATGCTGGGATGCATAGGCAGGGGTCTCACCAGCAGGAAAAAGGAGGTCATAATTCCACTATACAAGACATTAGTGAGGCCACACCTTGAGTACAATGTCCAGTTCTGGAGACCTTACACACCTACGTAAGGACATAGGCAGTTCAGAGGAGGGCAACCAAGATGGTGCAAGGATTACATCAAAAAATCTATGAGGACAGGCTGAAAGGCCAAAATATATACTCCCTGGAAGAGAGGAGGTAGAGGTGGGATATGATTGAGACATATAAGTACCTCACGGGGAGGAACAAGGTGCAGGAAAACACAATTTTTCGTAGAAAAATATGCTCCAGGACCAGGAGATATGGGAAGAAACTGGAGGGAGGGAGGTTCAGAGGGAACATGAGGAAGTACTTCTTCACAGAGAGGGTGGTGGACAAATGGAACGCCCTGCCAGAGGAGGCGGTGGGGGTAGAAACAATTACAGGATTTAAGAATGCATGGGATAAGCATAAGGGGATCCCGGTAGTCTGGGAAGGAGACAACCTAGTTCTACAGAAAGCTTGAAGAAGTTACTTGCGCAAATGGGCAGACTAGGTGGTCCATAAGCCCTTTTCTGCCATTAACATCTATATATTTTTTATTTATTTATTTATTTACTGAGAATTCGGAATTACAAACCTTTGAGTCAAAGACTCTTTTGCAAAGGCTCCACGTCAGTTAACAAAGGGTGGAGGGGGAATACGAGTTGGGGGAAGACAGACGGAACAGACCAGGACAGATTATATACAGGCACAAATTATTTACAGTTTATGTACAAATCACATTTAGCAACATTAGCTCTCCGGTGGTTACAGATGGTGGAGAGACATATGCCAGAAAGGCAATGGGAGGCAACTTTCAATGCATAATAAACAAGTGGCATTACTGAGTTAATTGTAGGTATCATGGCAGAGGACTTTTTTTTTTTTTTTTTACTCTCTCGTTTGGGCAGGTGGGTGACATACCTCGACCACTGGGTTGCATGGGGGTTAGCAAGGTCAGAAAGGCCCTGTGTGGGTGTGTGGGGAGGGAGGAGACAGGTAGGCCAACATAGCATGCACATTTGAGCTATCCATTAGGAAAGTTTTAGGCCTGCTTTGAAGAGATGGATGTTGCGGGATTGGGGAGGGGGGCGGAAGAGTGTTTAGCCAAATGAGACGCAGTAGCGGAGGGATCTCTGCAAGGGATGTTCGGCATGGGAACCCACGGAAGGATGTGAAGCCGTGAGTCTGGTAATCGCCTGAGAGGGCCGGGTTTGATGATGTGGGTGAAGGGCGGTTGGCGCTAGCAGGAGGTGGATCTTTTTCTAGAATGCAGGTGTGGTACTTGGAGCCTTTGGTCGAAATTAAGCCAGCCAGTCATTCGGTATAGGTTGCAGGGTGTGGGTGAGTCTGTCACTGCCGAGACAAGGCGACATGCTTTGTTTAGAGCAGTGGTGATGCAGCTTAGGGTGGAGTTATCAGCAGTGCCGTAGATTACAATCCCATAATCGATTAGGGAGAGGATGGAGGATGTGACAGCTATCTGCATGGCATGAGCGGGCAGACTGTTTTTGATTCTGTAGAGGGTACCCACTCTTGAGTTGATTGCTGCCGAGAGGCGTACATGTCTGTGGTAGGAGAGGAGGTGTCCAGGGTGACCCCAGATATTTGAAGTGATTGACGCGCTCCAGCGAGGAACCATCCGCATTGGAAATGTGAAGAGCCATCTGGCTGTGCGGGCTTTGGCGGTGAGCAAAGGTCATGGCCTTGGTTTTGGAATAGTTAATGATCAGTCGGTGGTCAGCGAACCAGTTTTCCAGCTCCCGGAAGTATTCCTGGAGGGTGTGCTGGAGTACGTACGTATCTATGTATATGTAGTTTGGCTGATTTCATTGTTGCTGGTTTGGGGGGGCAAATTTTTGCAAACTAGTTCGCCCACCATTAATTAAAATTAATGAAATATCTGTAGAAAAATTAATTAGTTTGTAGTTTGATCCATGTACCTAATGGACATGCCCCCCCCCACACACACACACATATGCTGCCCTCACTGCATGCACACCTGTTGTGATTTACTGTACAAGTTTTTCATATTTTGTACTTTGGGTTGTGTATTGAATCCTGGACAGTTTGGCCACTACTGAGAAGCTGATATTTGGGTGAATTATTTCCTGAAACCCTGGCTTGATGTGTGTGTGTGTGTGTGTGTGTGTGTGTGTGTGTTTGTGGCCACTTCAGCATCACCAGTTTGTGTGCACATATGCTGGCTGCATCCAAACGAGGGTCACCAGCGTGGCATGAGATGTGGTGTCTAGCACCTCAACCCTTAGCACCACCAGGTTGGCTTACTGTTTTTTTTATACATCTAAATCACTTGCTATCGGTAGTCTAAGAGTATTATCAGGGATCAGATGTCCTGTTATTCTGCAATCATTTGTGTCCCTTCTGCCCAGTTCCCCTTGCTTTAGCCACCACTATGCCCCTGTTCCATCTGATATGGGGCACTGGTCATATGTAGACAAGGGATATCATTGAGAATCTGTATATGCTTTAAACAAGTCTCAGATGGGAGTAACTTTCACTTTGATAACCTCCCCCCATCCCAGTACTCATGAGTATCACCATCCCCATATTTCGTCATTTTATTTATTTATTTAAGGATTCGGAGAAGACCTTTGAGCACAAGCTCTTTTACAAAGGTTCCAAGTCAGGTTGACAGGCAATAGACATATTACATCAAGCAGGTATAGACCATACATAGGTTACAATATTACAGTGTTATCACTAGTACCATGGAATTAGTACAATGTCAGTAAAGGATATAGAAAAGCAGTGGTGAGCTATGTGGGGACAGCAGGGGAGGACTCCCTTTCAAGTTGACGGGAGACTTAGGAAGGATAAGCAGCTTTGTGTTGGGGCTTTGTCTAAAATAGGAGGGTGAAATAGTGGCTGGGAGGTGCCAGGAGGGAGGAGGGAAAGGGGAAGATGGCACCAAAGGGGAAAAGTGCTTGGCTAAATGGTCATACAGTGGAAATGGGGAGGGAAGTGGTGCGGGGATGGATTTATGATGAAGGGAGGTACTCAGGGGGAACAGCAGGGGTGGCACGCTGAAAGCCACATGGGGGTTGGGTTGACCCTAGGCATGTCAGAAGAGGTGGGGGCAGGAGGGACCAAGGGGTGGGGAAACAGAGTGGATGCCTAGAGTCAGTTCAGGAGCAAGGTGTAGGTTAGCAGGAGGAGAGTACCAAGGAGGAAGAGATACTGGAGGGCAGACACTAGCTGTATGGAGGAGCGGGGTGCAACAGGGCTGTCATATGAGCAGCTCGGGAGGCTAAGGAGGGGGAGGGACTAGCCTTCAGAGGCAGTCACACTCTGTGATTGATTTAAGGTGTTGCCTCAGTCCAGCTTTGAAGTGTGACAGGCATTTGGAGATTTGAATGGGCACAGGGATTTTGTTAAGCCACTGGGGGGCCCTATAGGCAAAGGCACGTTGTCTGAGCACAGTTCAATGGAAAGGTGTTGATAGGGCCCCCCCCATCCTACCTCTGATGTCATAGAGGGTAGCAATCAGCAAGAGGATGTTGGATACATGGGGGGGGGGGTTGACCATGGTTGGACATTACCTTGGGATGCATCTCATTGTTGTGTTATGTGGATCTAGTATGCTATTTTTTGGGGGGGCTTTACATCTAAATCGTAAGTTATCGGTAGTTCATGTGTACTGTCAGGGATCAAATTCCTGTTATTGCACAATCATTTGTGGTCCTTCTGCTTTTCTGCCCTTTTTTCTTTGCTTAAACCACTATGATGCCCCTGTTCTATCTGCTATGGGGCACTGGTCCTGTGTAGACAAGCAGCATTACAGAGGAATCTATAGTTCCTAGTTTATCTTGCCTTCTTGTCTTCTTATTAACCCCCCCACTACCAAAATGATAAACTGCAGTTAAGTAATATGTTGAATAGGTTTCATCTGCCAAATATAATTTGCTCTGCTGTGTAGTGATGATAAATCTAGTAGAACTATATGTACTTATGTGCATATTTTACTTACAAAAATATATGTTTTTTATAGTGTACACATCTTAAAAGCATTATCGATGGTGTTCTGTTCTGGATTACTCCTCAAGGCAAAACGTGGATCTGTTCCTTTTGATGCTGCTAGAATGAGTCTGTCCTGACCCGAGACAAGATCGAGGGGATCCTATACAGAAGAAATCCAGGATTATAGCTTTGATGGTAGCAAACTATGCAGTACACTGTCTAAAAGGACTTTCTGAATATTGCTATTTAAGCATCAAGCTCTGCAACATTATCATATTTTGGTAGTTAACCTGCCATTTTAGGACAGGTTCTGTGCAATGTAAGAGATTTTAATACATAGGTGTATGGACATGAATATCAATTTGTACATGAACTACGTGGCACTTTGTCACTTTTCACCCCACATACCCAGGACCTCCTGAAACAATTATATTGGCATTCTGATATCTGTTGGGGTATATTTATTTATTTATTTAGTTTTGTTAACCGGGAAGGCCCACTGTGCCCTCAATCAGTCCCTTTTTCAGGGGTGACCCAGAATTAATTACAGATAGTCAATCACAGATACAATAATACACAAGATATGACAGATACAGAGATTCACAAATCAGCAAACAAGATGCAACACTTTTTACACTTGATAAGTTTCAACATTTGTTAATACACTTAGTGCCTGTATGGCTATAGCTATACAATGAATACAGTTGATGAGGATTAGGGTGCATGGCCCTTAGAGATGTTAACAGTAGCAGGTTCATTGATTTAACTCCATCAAATGGGCCTTAAGACCCCTTGGATAGTGTCAGTGTCCCCTTGGAAAAGCGCCAAGTGCAGGCACAAATTGTTGGGGTTTATCACACCAATCTCGGCTGAGCACCCTATATCAGCACAGTTCAATTGTCTATGAGATTCTTCCATAAAAGACTGATTTTCTATTCATCCTACAGCTTCTGAACTTATTCTGCAGACTGAGCTATAGAAGCTGTCCATGCATCTATAAAACAAAGTTGGAACAGTTTGCTGCGTGAACTTAGCTTGGGACTGCTAAGTGCCAGCAGAGAGGAGACGTTAGAGTAAAAGGGGTTGCATGTCACTCATTTGGTGCTATTTTTTTAACAATTGTTTGTTTTGCAGGAGCCGGAATCTAGCACCAGCAATCAGGTGCAGTCTGGGTAGGAAGGCAGTGTTAGGAATGGAGCCGACCAATTGGGACTGAACAGGAAGCCTGACTGAATTTAAAAGAAAGTCGGAACAGTTTGCTGAGCACATTCAACATGGCGCTGCTAAGCACAGCAGAGGGGAAATTTCAGAGTAAAGGGGTTCATGCATTACTCTTGGGGTGCTGTTTTTTAACAGTTCTTTGTTGTGTAGGAGCTGGAATCCTGCACTAGCAATTGGGTGCAGCTTGGGTGGGACAGTGGGGCTATGAGCAGAGATGATCTATTGCGGCTGGGAAGAAAGCTCAATGCAATTTACAAGGAACCACTCCTAATGTGTCCCATTCTTGTTTGTGTCCCAAAGTATGAGTGGAACAGAGCAGGAGTGGAACAGGACTGGTGTATTCTTAGGCATCGGCAGATATACACAGGTGACATTAGGCCACAGGGCATCCTGAAGGAGGACTGCTGGAAATGTAAGGAAGTTCTGCAGTAAAGGTAACACCAGGGCTGAACAGTACCTAAAGTATAGCAAGGGAAGGCATATAATGATAAGCAGGGAAGCCCTATCTAAGTAAAGTGTACAGAGGGCATTAGGAAGCAAGGTTAAGAAAGGAAGGTTAGAAACACCCTATCTAGGGTAAGGGCACAGGCATAATAAAAGAATAGGCTAACTACAGGAAGGAAGGAAAAGTACAGTTAAGCCAAGAGGGGGATATAGATAGGAGGGATGTAAGGACAAGAGAAAGGCAGGGAAGTAGCAAGTTAAGAGGAAAAGCAGTTATCAGGCATGGGAATGCTGCAGTGGAATGGGTGTGGGGCCACAGTTTTCAAAGACATGTTCTGGAGACTGAGGTTCTGCCTCATATCCAGGCACCTCTCTGGGTTGAGAGCAGAGATTGCTTTACTCAGGGCCAAACTGGCACGAATACAGGATACCACCTGTCTCATCCAGGGGCTACCAAGATTGCTGTCACTCCCTCAAAGAAAGTCATAAAAGAGAATGTCTAGATATTAATGGGCACTGGGAGGGTGTGGTGGAAAGGAAGGAGAGCTCCCCTCAGACCTTACCACTGCATAATTGCTTCACTGTTCTGGCAGGGAAGCCAGTAGAAGGTGCCTGAGGCAGTGCAAAGGCAAGTGGTGGGAGTCCTCAAGGGAAGAGGCCCCAAGGGGGAAGGGAGAGGCACCCAGCCAAGGAGGAGGCAGATGCTGGTGGGGGACTCAATTGTCAGAGGGATAGAGCTGGGAGCAGGGGAAAGAAGAGACAGCAACCAGGTGCTTCGGTGAGTAGGCCTGGAGGGCAGATTATAAACATTGGCAAGGAAGAGAGGGAAGGGAGATGGATATCACTGTATATCTGGGGATTAATGACCTGGCCAGGGACACAGGAGGGGTGATGCAGGATAGGTTTAGAGAGCTGGAGAGGGGCTTGAAGCAAATATCTTGCACAGTGGCCATCACTGCAGTGCTCCCCATATACAGCTCATGCAGCTGGGGGAAGGCTAGGGAGCCCGCACTAGGGCCTTTAATGATTGGTTGAAGGCATGGCGCAGGAAGGAGGGTTTTGGCTACATCTGGGAATGAGGTCCTACCTGGGGAGATAGAGGCCTGTACAAAGGAGATGGCCTCCATCCACCCAGAAGAGGAATGGCAGTCCAGGGTGGTTCAGATGCTACACTGATGAGCATTAAAATTAGCCAAGAGGGGAGTCAGAATAACTGAGGGAGGCATTTACCCTCTCTCTCCGAATAAAGCAGCAGACAGGAGAAGCGGATGGGAAATTAATTCCCCAGGGGTAGAAGGGCATAAGGACAAGTGGGAGGGTGGGATGAGTTGATCAGAAAGAGGGGACAAAAATTTGAAAGAGAGGTTAAGGAGGGTAGGAAAAGGGATAGTGAAAGAGAGGAGGAGAGGACTGGGAAAACAGGAGGGGTGAAAGATAGAAACAGGAAGGGAAGGCAGAATAGTGGGAGGAAGGGACAAAAGGAGTCAAGAGTCATGTGTGCCAATGCAAGGAACCTAGGAAATAAAATTCCTGACCTTGAAACAATCACTGTGGAGGCAGACCTGGATCTGGGGCTCAAATGGAGTCATGGTGCACTGACAACCACTACTGGGAAGTGGCAATATCAGGCAAGACCATGTTTCAGAAGGACAGGACAGGGAGGAAAGGTGGGGGGGGGTATTTTATATGTGAAGAAAGATATAAAAGCCACAGAGATACAGGGACAACAGGGGGATATGAAAGGTCTAGAGGTGCTATGGGTCAACTTAGAGACAGGGTCTGAGACCTCTATCCGCATGTGGGTGGTGTACAGACTACCAACACAGGGAGAAGAGTTAGACAAGGTTTTAGCGGAGGCCGCTGACAGAATTGCAAGCAAGAGGGAAGTATTGATTGTGGGGGCTTTAATCTGCCAGATGTAGACTGGAGCATTCTGGCTGCAGTTACAAGAAGAAGCAAGTCCATCCTCAACTCCCTACAGGGGGCATTTCTAAGGCAGCTGATAATGGAACCCACAAAAGACAGGGCATTGCTGGACCTGTTTTTTATGAACAGGGACAGCATTGCAAATGTTACAGTGCATATGATACAGTTACACATGATCACTGTACAGTTTGCTTTAGCATACAGAATGGGAAAGAGAAAAAATAAACTAACACAAGGGTCCCGGACTTCAGGAGGGCAGATTTTAAAGAAACGGGTAACTGCCTCAGTTAATACTTTAAAGGGAGGGATGGCTGGGGGGGAGTGGAGACCCAGTGGAAAAAGATCAAGGTGAGACTAGCTAAGGTAACGGTGTGCTGCTTGGATGAAGTAAGCAAGGAAAGGAGGAGGAGGAGGAGGTTGCTATGGTTCTCAAAGGAGATGGCTAAGGCAGTAAAGGAGAAAAAAAAAACAGCATTTAGAAAGTACAAGTGTAACCCCTAGGTGGTGCTACTCCTAGTGTTACACCCCTGCATACTACCTATGAGCTAGGCTGAGAGGTTTGGGCTTGTGAACTTATCTCAAGTTTAAACAATAGCACTGTGCTTCCACTCAGAGTATGCCTTTACATGGGCTAGCTGTTACCAGGTATAACCCCCTGAGATGTTATACCACCCACAAATACATTTAGCCACCCCCAGACATGACCCACTTGCATTTCCCCACATTTTAACATTTCGGTAATTAAGGACACTTTCTAATAATATGCTCACACACCATGATTTGCAAAAACAGTAATAACAAGATTTATTTGGGGGACATAGGAGTTAGGATGGGGAAAAAGGAGGAATAGGATTACAAGGAAGGAGGGTATTTAGAACAAACAGTAGAAACACACTGGATACAGAAGTTGATACCAGCCCATTTACAGAAGAAAGGGTTCTGAAAGAACTCTTAAAACTGAAGGTGGACAAAGCAATGGGGCCTGATGGGATTCATCCCAGAATTCTAAAAGAACTAAGGGTAGAATTAGTGACACCACTGACTACCCTGTTTAACAAATCATGGGAGGATGGGGTGGTACCCGAGGACTGGAGGAGGGCAGATGTGATTCCCCTTCACAAAAGTGGGAGTAAGGCAGAAGCAGGAAACTACAGACCTGTTAGTTTAACCTCAGTGGTAGGGAAAATGATGGAATCACTTCTGAAGGAAAGAATTGTCGAGTATCTAGAGGCCAGAGGGGCACAGGACCCAAGGCAGCATGGATTCACAGCAGGACGGTCATGCCAGACAAATCTGATAGATTTCTTTGCCTGGGTGACCAAAGTAGTAGATCAGGGAGGGGCTGTGGACATGGCCTACCTAGACTTTAGCAAGGCATTTGACACAGTCCCACACAAAAGATTAATATACAAGTTAGCTAGCCTGGGAGTGGGTCCCAAGATGACAGCCTGGGTAAAAAACTGGCTGAAAATAGGACACAGAGAGTAATAGTACATGGAGTCCACTCTGATGAAAGGGGGTTACTAGTGGGGTACCGCAGGGTACAGTATTAGGACCAGTCCTCTTCAATGTCTTTATAAGTGACATTGCAGAGGGACTGGAAGGAAAAGTATGTCTCTTTGCAGATGACACAAAGATCTGCAACAGAGTTGATGCACAAGGTGGGGTGGAAAGGATGAGAAGGGACTTGGCAAGGTTAGAGGAATGGTCAAATGTATGGCAGCTTAGATTCAATGCTAAGAAGTGCAAGGTAATGCACCTGGGAAACAAAAACCCAGGGGAAGAGTACACAATGGGGGGTGAGATACTAACAACAACAAAAATGTAAAGGGACCTGGGGTAGTCATATCAGATGACCTAAAGGTGGGTCAGCAATGTGAGAGGGCAGCAATGAGGGCTGGGGGGATATTGGGATGCATAGGGAGAGGCATCACCAGTAGAAAACAGGAAGTTATTATCCCTCTGTACAGACAGCTAGTGAAACCCCATCTGGAGTACTGCGTGCAGTTCTGGAGACCCAGTCTTCGCAAAGACATAGACAGGATGGAAGCTGTCCAGAGGAGGGCAACTAAAATGGTGCAGGGTCTGCACCGGAAGACATATGAAGAGAGACTAAAGGAGCTTAATATGTACAGCCTCGAGGAAAGGAGGGAGAAGGGGGACATGATAGAAACTTTCAAGTACCTCAAGGGAATCAACAAAGTCCAAGAGGGTAGCATCTTTCAAAAAAAGAGGTGTGCAAGAACAAAGGGGCACAATTTGAAGATAGAGGGGGAGCAGCTCAGAGGTAATTTAAGGAAGTATTTTTTCACAGAGAGGGTTGTGGATGCATGGAACGGCCTTCCGGAGGAGGTCGTCGAGTCAAAAACAGTGGTGGAATTCAAGCATGCATGGGACAGTCATAAGGCAATTCTAGGGGATGGGGGTAGGAAGAAGTAGGCTGCTGGTTAACTAGGATCTACAGCTTATCCAGTCTGCAGGGAAATGGGCAGACTGGGTGGGCCAAGCGGTCCTTATCTGCCGTCAATTTCAACTGCTGTCCAAAAGGTGATTTCACTCAGGGACTGTGAAATCACCTTTTGATATGTAAAAAGACATTTTGACCAGGATTTGAAGAATGATAGTTGTCACATTCATGAGGTGCTGTAAAAATATGGCTTGTTGAAAATTTGGGGTAAAAATATCGAAAACTACCAAAGTTACGAGTCTGCGTTTCTCAAAATTCAACGTAGGCTCATAATTGTATTATTTTTTGGTTTTTTTACCCCAAATTTGCAACATAGCCTTTTAATTAGCACACTCACCTCTGAGGCCGGGAGATCAGAGGGCTGTGGGTTCAGTTCCCACATCTGGCATTTGGCTTAATATCCCAGTACTGACACTGTAGTGCAGCATGAGAGGGGTACTGCACTTCTGAGGTGCCATCTTTCAGATGAGACGTTAATCCGAGGTCCCATCTGCTTGGATTGATGGTAGTTCAGGTGGATGTTAAAGATCCCATGGCACTTATCTAAAAGAGTAGGGGATTTCCCCGGTGTCCTGGCCAAATTTCCCTCATTCACTAAAAAAATACCACCAACAATTTCATCTGGTTCAAGGTCGGTTGGCATTTATCTGTATCCCCTTTCCCCAGGTCGTGCCTGAAAATAGGCAGGATTTGTCTAGTGCACTTACCCGGTCAACAAAAACTAAATAAATAAATAATAAATAATAAATTACCTAAACTAAACTAAAGGGTAAACAGGGAGGAGAAGAAGCACTGTGGGTCACCCTGGAGACAGGAAATGGCACCACAATCCACATGGAAGTTGTATACAGACCCCCTTCTCGGGGAGGAAATGGACAAGCAAATGATAGAAGGTATCCTTAGGATGGCAGAGAAAGGGGAGATATTGTTGTTGGGAACCTGAATATGCCAAATGTTAACTGGAGCACCTTTGCTGCAGCCATATCCAAAAGCAGAGCCATTCTCGATGCCATACAGGGGACATGCCTCGGACAGCTAGTGTTGGAACCCACTCGGGAGGGAGCAGTCTTAGACCTGGTACTCTCAAACAGGTTCAAAACGGAGCTGCAACTGGCAATTAGAAGGGTGGTGCAATAGACAAAAGGGCAGCAAGCCCACTTATAAGTGCACCAAAACCAACAGTCAATTCACTCTTTACCTCACATCAAACAAACAAAAAATGCTATCTAGGCAAAAATGAAGAGTACCACAGATTAATTTATTTGTAAATGCTGGATCAAGATTCACAGAAAGTGCTCCAAACTTTCCTCAGTGTTTCAACTCGCAATGAGTCTTCCTCTCAAACAGGGACAGAAAGAGGATCTCAGATTTAGAAGTGGGTAGCCATCTGAGAACAAGTGACCACCAAACAGTGTGGTGCATGAAAAACACAGCCATAGAGTCAAGCCATACAAAAGTGAGGGTACTGGACTTTAGGAGGTCTGACTTTGGCAAAATGAAAGAGGTGGCTGGGAAGGTAAGGGAGAGAAAGATAGCATTCAGGAAGTATAAGGAAACACAGAATGAGCAGGACAGTGAACTGTACAAGTTAAAGCAGAAGGAAGCGGTGAAGGTAGTCAGAACAGCAAAGGCCCAAACCAAGGAAAAGATAGCCAACTCAGTTAAGAAGGGGGATAAAAACCTTTACTGGTACATTAGGGAGTTTAGAAAGCAAAGCAAACTTTATTTGTAAAAGGCGCCTTTCTAATAGCCAAGGCGCTTGTACAACACAATAAATAGATAAAATACATCAATAAATAAAAATACAATAATTTAAAATCTAGTAAATACAACAGCAGCTTAAAAATCAGGATAAGCTAGGCTAAATAAAAAGGTTTTCAGAGCAAATTTAAAACTTTGGATGGTCAGGCAATCTCACAGCCAACAAGGTAGAGAATTCCACAGGGTAGGGGACATAAAGCTAGAAAAACCAAGGAAGGAATAGTGAGGGTTAGTAAAGTAGAGGGTTGGTGGGCAGAGAGTGACAGTGAAAAAGAAGAGATACTAAACAAATTCTTCTGCTCAATATTCACAAAAGAAGAGGAGGAGAAGGTACCTAAACCAATCAATAGAAGCACTCTGGATCAGGAAGTCAATATCAGTCCACTCACAGAAGAAAGGGTCCTAAAAAAAACTCCTAAAACTGAAGAAGGACAAAGCAATGGGGCCTGATGGGATTCACCCCAGAATTCTAAAAGAACTAAGAGGAGAACTAGTGACACAAATGACTACCCTTTTTAACAAATCATGCGAGGATGGTGTGGTACCTGAGGACCGGAGGAGGGTAGAAGTGATTCCTGTTCACAAAAGAGGGAGCAAAGCAGAGGCAGGAAACTACACACCTGTTAGTTTGATCTCAGTGGTAGGGGAAATGATAGAATCACTTCTGAAAGAAAGAATTCCTGAGTACCTAGAGGCCAGTGGGGCACAGGACCCAAGGCAGCATGGATTCATTGCAGAAAGTATGCCTCTTTGCATATGACACAAAGATCTGCAATAGGGTTGACACATGGAGGGGGTGGAAAGGACGAGAAGGGACTTGACTAGGTTGGAGGAATGGTCAAACGTATGGTAACTTAGATTTAATGCAAACAATTGCAAAGTAATGCACCTGGGAAACAAAAGCCCTGGGGGAAGAGTACATAATGGGGGGGGGGGATTACTAACAACAACAAAAATGGAAAGGGATCTGGGGTAGTCATATCAGATTACCTAAAGGGAGGCAAGAAATGTGAGAAGGCAGTAAGGAGGGCTGGCGGGATACTGGGATGCATAGGGAGAGGCATCAGCAATAGAAAACAGGAAGTTGTTATCCCTCTGTACAGACAGTTGGTGAGACCCCATCTGGAGTACTGCGTGCAGTTCTGGAGACCCAATCTCCGCAAGGACATAGGCAGTATGGAGGCAGTCCAGAGGAGGGCTACTAAAGTGGTGCAGGGTTTGCATTAGAAGCTATATGAAGAGACACTAAACGAACTTAATATGTATACCCTCGAGGAAAGGGGGGGGGTGATAGAAACTTTCAAGTAACTCAAGGGAAGCAACAAAGTCCAAGAGGGTAGCATCTTTCAGAAAAAGAGACGTGCAAGAACAAGGGGGCACAATTTGAAAATAAAGGGGTGACAGCTCAGGGGCAACATGAGGAAGTATTTTTTCATGGAGAGGGTGGTGGACACATGGAATGGCCTTGCTGAGGAGGTCATGGGGTTAAAAACAGTGGGGGGAATTCAAGAATGCATGGAACAGACATAAGGCAATTCTGGTGGAGGGTAGGAGAAAGTAGGCTGTTGGCTAACTAGGCTTATCAAAGAGATAAGGAAATAGGCAGACTGGGTGGGCCAAGTGGTCCTTATCTGCCATCATAGTCTATGTTTCCATTCCATGTTTCAGGGGGCTACGCCTCCCACACCCCCTGTAATTAATTATACAAACTCTGGGGGGGGGGAATTCCACTGTTGGGGTTTTGCATTTTGGGATTCTGGTTTTAGGCTACAGGTTGTAGGGTAGTGAGTTATGGGATGTTGCCATGATACCAGCTGGCAGGCTCCATGACTGCCCCACAGCACCCACACTGGCCCCCCAGTGGTCTGGATGTTGGTCTCCAGGGCAGGGGGGAAAGTCGACACCCTTTGCCATCAGCTCTGTCATGAGGGCTAACCCATGGGGGATTTACTGGAAAGGGTCAGGTGCAGGAGAGTTGGGGACCAGAGGATAAGCCCCTCCGAGGGAGGGGCCAGAGCAGTCTGCCAGCTCTGCCAAGAGGAGCAAAAAATGTATATAGAAAAAAAAAAGAAATTTAAAGGTTTCTGTCATATCCCCCTATTCCCTTCTGTCTTCCAGTGTATAAATATTGAGGTAATTTAATCTCTCCTCATATGTCTCCTGGTGTAAGCCTTGCACCATCTTAGTCGCCCTTCTCTGAACTGCCTCCACCTTATCTATGTCCTTATGAAGATGTGACCTCCTGAACTGTACACAGTATTCTAGATGAGGCCTTACCAGTGTTTTATATAGTGGTATCACCACCTCCCTTCTTCGGCTACTGGTACCCCTTCCTATGCACCCCAATGTGCCACTGGTCTTCCCTACAACCTTTGTACTCTGCTTGGCCACCTTTAGGTCATCAGAGATAATCCCCAAACCCCTTCCTTCTGTGGTTACCATCAGCACCCCCCCACACCCATTCTGTAGCTTTCCAGGGTTTCTGTGCCACAGGTGCATGATTTTGCACTTCTTCACATTGACCCTCTGTTGCCACAATTCAAACCATTTTTCCAGCTTTCCTAGGTCCCTCCTCATTTTCTCCACCCCATCTAAAGTGTCTACCCTGTTGCAGATTTTGGTGTCATCTGCAAACACGCAAACCTTCTCTTCCAGCCCATCTGCAATGTCACTAATGAAGACATTAAAAAGGACTGGCCCCAGGACCGATCATTGAGGTACCCCACTAGTCACCCCCCTTTCTTTGTATTGGATTTCATTTACCACCACTCTCTGCCTTCTGTCTCCCAACCAGTTTCTAACCCAGTCCACCACCTTGTGGCCCATACCCAGGCTACCCAACTTGTTAACCAGGTTTTTATGTGGAACAGTGTCTAAAGCCTTGCTGAAATTGAAGTAGGCAACATCCAACACTCTCCCCTGATTCAAATCTATTAGATTTGTTGGACATGACCTTCCTGCTGTAAATCCATGCCACCTTTGATCCTGTGCTTTGTCGGATTGCAAGTGTTCCACAATCCTTTCCTTAAGCAGTGCCTCCATAATCTTACCCACTACTGAGGTGAGCCTGACTGGCCTATAATTTCCTGCCTCTTTCCTGCTACCACTTTTGTGAAGAGGGACTACATGTGCCCTCCTCCAGTCCTCTGTAACCTCTCCTGTATTGAGTGACTCACTGAATATGGCTGCCAGTGATGCTGCTAGCTCCATCCATAGCTCCTTTAATATCCTGGGATGTATGCCATCTGGTCCCATTGCCTTGTCCACCTTCAGTTTTGTGAGCTCCACTAGGGCTCTTTCTTCTGTAAATGGACTGGTGTTTACCTCCCTCCCCCTTTGTTTCTGATGTCCAGCTGTGGTCCCTGTCCCTACCCTTCTTCAGTGAATACTGAACATAAGTATTTGTTTAGTGTTGATGCCTTTTCCAGGTCTCTCACCACACATTACCCTTTCTCCCCTCTGAGCCTTACAATCCTACCCCTGGTATTCTTTCTTTCACTGGTGCACCTTTAGAATGTCTGATCCCCTTTCTTCAGCATCTGTGTAAATCTTTCCTCTGTTTGTGCCTTTGCACTCGTGACAGCTTTCCCTGCTTCCTTCAGACAATTTAGGTACACCATCCTATCCTCTTCCTTCTGAGTCCCCTTGTATTTCCTGAAATCCACCCTTTTGGCCCTTACTTTTATATAAAGGGCATCTATATGAGTGTGAAGAGTAAGCTTGTCATCCAACAACATGCCTACATACTTAAAGGTGTACACAGATTCAATCTTCTCATTGCGAGAGTATGAATGGCGGATGCTGGTTGTTTGGAGCTTGGGTTAGGAAACAAATACTTTTGAGATTGTACAGAACCCCCAACACACACACACACACACACACACACACACACCCTTCCTCAAGCAGATGGGTCTTATAGATTATGATCACTGCTGGCATTGTGCTCAACCTGGAACCCAACATTATCACGTTCTGTGTCTTTGTCCCATCATTCAACCTTTTTGGCATCAAATTATGGACATATGCCAAGAGGTTCTGGGGAATGAGATGCATGTGGGTGCACCTCTGTTTCTCTTGGGCTGTGCCCCCTCCTCTACATCCAAATATGACTCCAGAAGTTCTGTGGATTACTGGAGTAGGGACAGCTTCCACAAAACTCCTATTAAATAATCGGATATCTGACAAATGCCCTTCAGTTTCTGAGTGGCTGTTAGCAATCAGGCAACTTGCCGCATTTGAAAAAATTTCACACTTTGCATCCAATTCTCTGGTTAAATTTTACAAGTGTTGGGCCCCCTTTCTGCAATCCAAGTGGTACCATAGCATCCTGTTAGTGTCCTAACTGGATAGAGTGGACACGTAATCCCCCCCCACTTGCCCCCTATCTGTGGCTCCTATTCCTATTAGTCCAAACCTGGCTTTGTTGCCGTGTTTTATTGTTTTAGACTGTTTGGTTACCAACATCTATAAATGGGCTGGATTCATACTTCCTTTGCTCAATTGTTCCAAACTACTTGTTTGTGCTATGTGCTATTTTTTTTTTTATCTCTGTTAGTTCCATGCTTTGCCATTGTAAGGTTTAAGTTTTATTTTACTCATCCTTCCTACCTTACCTTATCTATGTAAGAATTGCTGTGTGTACAGGCACATGTACGACCCATTGCTTTATTGCTCTAACTGTTAAATGTTGGATGTTGTGTTATGTTTTGGTCATAGAATCATAGAAAAGTACAAGTCAGACAGTGATCAGCCATTGTGACTTGCTTATTTTATGTATATCCAGATATCCCCTGAACTATTAGTAATGAGTCTAGAGAGGTTTTAAAGTGCTTCATATTATCAGTTGTGACCATATCTCTTGGCAAAATATTTCAAATTGATGCGACCTTTTGGTTAATCCATGTGCCTCTAGCATTCCTTTGGTAAAGTTCGCCTTTCAGACCCATATCATGAGATTTAGTTACCTTCTGCTGTTCTTTCTTTTCTAGACATATACATTCCCAGGCATCCCTGTTATTATCGACCCTATAGACTAGGCACATGTCGCCTCTCATTCTCCTGTATTTCAATGAATGCACATTCAGCTCTCCCAGCCTCTCCTCATAAGTTAGGTGACTGATATTGGCCACCAATCATGTTGCTCTTCTCTGTATCCTCTTCATCTTCATCACTTCTAGCCTCTTGTATGGTGCCCACAACTGGACACAGTATTCCATATGTGTCCTCACCAATGCTGAATACAAACACATTTATAACTTCCCTCTGCCTACTTTTCATGTGTCTAGATATGCACCCCAGGACCCTGTTTGCCTTACCAACTGCACTTTTTATTTGGTCCTTGAATGTTACTCTGAGAGCTGTATGCCCAGGTCCTTTTCTAATGCTGTTGTTGTCAAATTCCTCCCCTGCATATCATAGGTTGACTTGATATTTTTTATACCAAAATGCATTAATTTGCATTTGTCTATGTTAAAATAAAGATTTTTACTCTCAGCCAAATTGACTATAGTGTCTTCTTCTGCTAGGAATCTGACTGCATCATCCTTACTGCTGACAATTTCTCCTAATTTAACATCATCAGTGAATTTTCACAGCCATGTGTGCTTTGATGGTTTCATGGATGACACTAGGATATTAAGCAACTCTGGACCCAATATCAACCCCTGCAGGACTCCGTTGGTCAGAAATTTAGACTAAAATAAATGTCTCTATAGAAAGTCTGGGAGCACCAGAATCTGTGGCCATTACAGTAATGATACAGAAGGACACTGATTCTTGATCTAAAGAACTATCAGTTACCAGAATGTAATAATTCTCAACAGATCTGAACTTAAATGGAATATTGTTAAGGATCTTGCATTCACACATGCATTTATCCCAGAATCTCTCAGTTACTCTGATCACAGTAACCACAGTCCCCATCACAGCAACTGCTGGGACAGGAGTAGAAATACCAGGCAGTATGATTTTTGCACGTTGTTGTTAATGGCTATGGTTTCTACCAGGACTTTGCAATTTTCAGACAATGCAGAGGGTCCTTTGTCAGTGGCTTGTAAATGAAATTCATACATGTTTGTCTCCTTAGTGTCCACTATATTGCTCTATCGAATCTATCCAATTGTTGAGTCAGGAGCAAGTTTAGCCCCAAATCATCTCAATTTAGAATGGGCACTGGAGATGTTCTCCTTTGCCTGTCATGCCTCATTTCTTTGCTACTGTCTGGGACTGCTGCAGAAGGAGGAGACGTTGTCAGCACCTGGAGAAGTGAAGCTGAACAGCAAGGTTTGGAGAGCAAGGTGCTGGCTAGAGGGGAGTTATCTGTCACTGTTGGTGCTGAAGCCTCCGCAACTTCTAGTGTAGACAGCCATGGCACAGAGTACAGCAGAACCACCAATCTATAAATCACATGGCAAATATTATAAAAAAAATAACTCCTACTAATGTAATAGATTCATTTGCAAGGAAGTATGTCAATGCTAAAAGTTGCTCTTGTCTTTTAACTGTGGTATCACTTGATTGTTTCAAATAAAAAAAAACTACAACTTTTCAGACAGCTGATTTGACAAGTCTGATTCACTACATTTTTGGCAAGCCTCCTGAGTTACTGTCACTGTATAATGCAGCTTTCTCTATGTATTCCTGAAAAATCCACATATGAAAAGAAAAATTCACATACGAAAAAAATCAAAATGATTCAGATTTGTGGCAAGCAAAGTAAAATGTATATGGATCTATGATATATTAGACAGAAGTCTTCATGGCAAATAATTCGCTAAAAGAAAAAGAAAATGCAGTTCACTTTTCAGTTTAAAATAACTGTTGGTTTAATTAATTTACTGGCTGCTACTGTGAATGAGATCAGGTATTTGGCAACTAAATTACCCTAATAGGGGTACACAGTTTGAAACAGACCACATTGCCTGTTGAGTTTTGCCCACACACACCCAAAACAAAACAAAACAAACAAACATGAACAGAAACAGGAGAGTGAGGGAGACTGCTAGCTCACTGCTGGCACTGAAGTCAGCAGCACGTCTCCATCTGTGGCTTCAGTAGTGTGGAAAATCACCCTGTTCTCATACAGAGAATGCAGTTCCCTCACTGTTGGCTAAAGTTGCCTTTGGGTAGCCCAGGAAAGGTATTACATAGAAACATAGAAAACTGTAGGGCAGATAAGAACTGCTAGGCCCATCTAGTCTGCCAATAAGTCCTACACTAGTTTGTGGCCTCTGACCCTACCTGGTCAAAGGCTTTTCTTCCCTTCTTCCCACCTCTAAGGTTCCCTTATACCTGTCCCGCGTATGTTTAAATCCCTCCACTGTGCTTGCTCCCACCACCTCCTCTGGTAAATTATTCCATGTGTCCACCACCCTCTCTGTGAATAAAAATGTCCATACATCTCATCTTAACCTGCCACCTTCCAATTTCATATCATGCCCCTCATTCTCGTACTCCTCCTATATTGGAAGATGTCTCTTCCCTGCACCTTGTTTATATCCTTAAGGTACTTGATTGTTTTTGTTTTTTTCGTGTTACTTTTTCTCCCTTGGTCCCCTGCCGACTACTATCTGATGTCCCCCCTGTCCCATCCTCTGAGTATCAGACCCCCTTCTCTATCACTCCATGGCTTACCCTTCATGGTAAGGGGTTGGGAGCTCCTTGACCCACCACAATGGATCCAGCTCGGGAGATGCCCTCTTGGCGTGGCACTGCTGGGGACAATCTCCTTTTTTCTGTGGCAGGGGACCATTTTTCTACTTTTCTTTTGTTGTAGAAGGGAGCGTGCAATGCCGCCAATGACGCACAGTGCATTCATCTGCATGGTGCAGGTCAGGTGGCTGCTCCACCTCCACTTCCACATTATGGGACATAGCATGCCCACCCCCAGCCACCACTAGTGGTCAGACAAATGTTGGTCTGAGTTCCCCGCCCTCTCTGGGAGGGGAGAGGACAGCTGTCCCCCCAATGCTCAATCCTCTCCCTCTCCAGCCGACCCCTGATGACCACTTGCACCGTGAAAACACAGGTTGCAGATGTGGTAGGAGGTAAGGCAATGATGCCTCAGTCCTCCATGCCACTGGGTCAGCTAAGGTACTTGATTGTTTCTATCATGTCCCCCACTCCCTCCTCTCCTCCAGTGAGTGCATATTGAGGTCCTTCAATCTCTCCTCATATCTTTTCTTATGCAAGCCCTGTACCATCTTAGCCAAACTTCTCTGTACCGTCTCCACCCAGTCAATGTCCTTACATTTCCGCAATGTCCGTATTTCCACATATAATTAAAAAAAACAGAATCTAGCTAAGTGGGTCCTGTTTAGCTAGATTCAGGTGTTCATTTTTTTTTAAACACGTTTTTATTTATGTATGTATTTATTTATTTATTTATTTATTAATTGTGATCTCGGATTAACACCTTTGAGTACAAGCTCATTACAATAGGTTCCACGTCAGGTAAAACAATAACAGTGACAAAAGTATTTTTTTTACAGGTAAACAGGTAATCCAAAGACTATACATACAATGCTATATATTATTGAACTACAGAACAATAGAAAGAATAACAACAATGCAGGCAATGTACAATATATGCCAATATTTCAAGGAATGGACAGGGTGAAAAGTAAAGGGTATGTGTGCAGGGTGAGAGATACTTCAGCACAGGGCCTCGTCAACAGAGGGTCAGGGGAGTGAACAGGTATATGTGGAGGGTGAAGAGATACTTCAGCTCAAGGGGCTTCATCAATAGAGGGTCAGGGGAGTGAGACTATCTGCGAAATTGTCACAGTGACTGTCAAGTAGGGAGAAAGTTAGGAGGGTGTGGTAAGGGGTGGACTAGTGAGAGGAGGGGGTGGGAGGAGAAATAGCATGATTGTGGAGGAACAGGTGGGGGTAAGTTGGAGAAGTTGACGGATTCCAAGGAAGTTTCTGGGAAGTTCAAATTATCTACAGGGAATCAGGCAGAATTTTGTTAGGTAGTGGGTCATAAGATGGATGCCCTGGCGGTGGAGTAGATAGGAAAACTACTGTTGAGAACTATTCGGAGTTAGAGAGAGCAGTCACAGCAGGCTTTTGAAACAAGATGTTTCCTAATCTTTTGTTTAAAGGGGCCTAATGAAGTTACAGAGAAGATGTCCTGAGGCAGGGAGATCAACCAGTAAGGAGCACGGTGAGCAAAAGCCCTCTGATCTAGAGAGGTGCGATAGCGAGGAACTTTGAAAACCATACTGTCAGTGCTTCTGGTACAGCAGCTATGTTCATAGAGGGTGAGGAGCTTCTGAACACCAGCGGGAACCAGGCCTTGCCTAATCTTTTTGGCCAGTTAACAGGTTTGGTACCTAAGTCTGCCATTGAACTGGAGCCAGTTTGCCTGTTCATACAAATTGCAAGTGTTTGTTAACCTTGGTGAACTCGTAGTCAAGCGGCATGCTTTGTTTAATGCTACTATGACATGAAGGAGAGCTGTGGTCATTGCTGAATCATAGATTACTGGTCAATAAACGAGATTACTGAACAATGGATGGCCAGATTAAGAGCCTCTGGGGAGAGACTTTGCTTGTGCCTATGAAGCATACCAATGCACCTGTTGACTGCCTTTGCAGTATCATTTTCCAGGTTTTTTTAGCTGAGGGGAAAAAAAGGTAAGATGGCAGCCATCACAAATGGAAAAAAAAACTTGGTTCATGAGAATCATTTTTAGTTCATGTCAACTTTCAAATGCCAACAGAAAATCCTCTTGTGAACCGAAGCTTTTCAGTTGATATCGGAGGCTTATTCAAAAACCCTACTGAGCATGTTCAGAAAAAAATGCCTTAAATTCTTATAACTTTGGCACTGATTAATATTTTTTACTGAAACCTTCAAAAGGAACTACCTTGGCACAGGCCACTTCTACTCTATGTGTTCAGGGAAAAAACTCCATACCCTCTAGGCTACTTATAAAGGCAACAAAAAAGTGTATTAAGTATAGGGAAAAAAAACATCGCACTTTATTAAAAATTGGTGTTCTGTATCTCAGAAACCACACAAGATGCCATCTCAAAACATTTTTCTTCTCGAGACCCTGATAGCCAGACTATGCATGCCAAATTTGGGGTTATTTTGTTGAATGCCACCAAAGTTATTTAGGAACAAAAATGTGGGTTTAACATTAAACATCAAACTCAACCCTAACTACACTGGGGTAAGTGTCAAAGTCATGAGTGATGTCAAAACTGAAGATGCAAAAGGGGAAATATCAGTCATAGCCCTGTAGGGGCCATGGCATATTTGATTTTGCAACACCCATATTTTTTTCATCCGGTTTAAAGAATTTCTAGTGTTTTAATGTATTTTCTTAGGTTTAATGACCCTGGTGCTTTTATTTTTTATTTATTTTTGAAAGGTTTCACCAAGAAGGACATACTGAGCTAAAATTGGTTCATTTCCGGATGCATCCTGGGTGGAGGGGGAAAGGGATAAATGCAATAGATTTTACTGCAAAATAAAACATCATACAGAGAATAAAGAACAGTGCAAAGCTTGTACATCAGGAATGTATGTGTATGAGACATGCACATAGAGAATAAATATTAATAACACAAGGCTAGGATGGGAGGCAAGTCCCTTAGCAACAGAAAAAGAGCAAATATATCAGACAGAGCAGTAGGGGAAAGCACGGGGGAAAGGGGGAAGGGCTAGACAGCTAGTGTGGAGGGGAATGTGGAGGGAATAGGAGAGGGGGAAGAGGTAGAATGGTAGTGAGGGAGAGGCAGACCTTCATCCCTCTGGGATGCAAACCCCACAAGGGCCAGACATATTTAGGTGCATACCCATTCTGTGTCCTGGTTTCCTGGCCTGCAAGAGAGAAGGGAAGGAGTGGGGAAGGGCATGAAGTAGTAAAAAAACAGGCAGGATGGAGAAAGTGGAGCTGGCAGAGTAGAGAACCAGTGTGGAGGGGAAGGAGTATGGTAGACAGGGAGAGGCAAACTTTTGTCCCTCTGGGATGCAAATCCCACAAGGGTCAGACACAGATGGGTGCACAACCAGTCATTTAACTGGTTTCCAGGCCTGCAAAGGTTAAAAGAAGGGTAGGAGTGAGGAAATAGGAAAGGGGGTAGAGGGAGTGTGGTAGACAGGGAGAGGCAAACCTTTGTCCCTTTGGGATGCAAACCCCACAAGGGCCAGACACAGCTGGGTGCACACCCAGCCCAAGTCCTGGTTTCCAGGTCTGCAAAGGTATGGAGAAAGGTAGGAGGAGGAAAGGCGAGGAGTAGGAAAAATGAAAAAGGCAGGCAGTAGGGAGTAAGTGGAGCGGGGTAGTGCTATGACTAAGGGCAATTACTGAAGAGAGCAGTGAGGACATGGAGTAGAGAGGAGAGAGAGAGCATTTGGAAGATGCAGAGTGGATGGCTAGGGGGAGAGGCTTCCAAAGTTTAGGAAAGTGGAAGGAGAAGGCAGTTTATGAGAGGGAAATAAAAGGGAGTGATAACCTGAATTATTTAGGGAGCACGAGGAGAGGGGCAGAGGGGAGACAAGAGAGCTGAGTGGGGGGGAGTGAAGCCAGACAGAATTTAGAAATGAAGGAGGCACAGTGGGTAGTATGATGATCTTCCAGGGAGAGGAAAGAGAGGGAAGAGTACAGGGAACAGTGGTGAGTGTGGGGTGGACAGTCCACCATATTGAGCACTGAGCTTAGGGTGGAATTTTTTATGAATAGCATCCACATGCTGTGAGAGATCAAGATGGAATCACTTCTGAAGGAAAGAATTGTTGAGTACCTAGAGGCTAGTAGGGCACAGGACCCAAGGCAGCATGGATTCACAGCGGGAAGGTCATGTCAGACAAATCTAATTGATTTCTTTGACTGAGTTACCAAAGCAGCAGACCAGGGAGGGGCTGTGGACGTGGCCTACCTAGACTTTAGCAAGGCATTTGACACAGTCCCACACAAAAGATTAATAAACAAATTAGCCAGCCTGGGAGTGGGTCCCAGGATGGTAGCCTGGGCAAAACACTGGTTGGACAACAGGACACAGTGGGTAATAGTAAATGGAGTCCACAGTGAAGAAAGGAGGGTTACTAGTGGTGTACCGCAGGGTTCAGTACTGGGACCAGTCCTTTTTAATGTCTTTATAAGTGACATTGCAGAGGAACTAGAAGGGAAAGTATGTCTCTCTGCCGATGACACAAAGATCTGCAACAGGGTTGATACACAAGGTGGGGTGGAAAGGATGAAAAGGGACTTGGCAAGGTTGGAGGAATGGTCAAATGTATGGCAGCTTAGATTCAATGCAAAGAAGTGCAAAGTAATGCACCTGGGAAACAAAAACCCAGGGGAAGAGTACACAATGGGGGGTGAGATACTGACAACAACAAAAATAGAAAGGGACCTCGGGGTAGTCATATCAGATGACCTGAAGGTGGGCCAGCAATGTGGGCCAGCAATGTGAGAAGGCAGTAAGGAGGGCTGGGGGGATACTGGGATGCATAGGAAGAGGCATCACCAGTAGAAAATAGGAAGTTGTTGGCCATCTGTACAGACAGTTGGTAAGACCACTGTGAACAGTTCTGGAGACCCTATCTCCGCAAAGACATAGACAGGGTGGAGGCTGTCCAGAGGAGGGCAACCAAAATGGTGCAGGGTCTGCATCAGAAGACATATGAAGAAAGACTAAAGGAACTAAAGATGTATAGCCTCGAGGAAAGGAGAGAGGGGGACATGACATAAACTTTCAAATACCTCAAAGGAATCAACAAAGTCCAAGAGGGTAGCATCTTTCAGAAAAAGAGATGTGCAAAAACAAGAGGGCACAATTTGAAGATCGAGAGGGGACGGCTCAGAGGTAATGTGAGGAAATATTTCTTCACAGAGAGGGTTGTAGATACATGGAACAGCCTTCCTGAGGAGGTCGTAGAGTCAAAAACAGTGGGGGGAATTCAAGAATGCATGGGACAGACATAAGGCAATTCTAGTGGGGGGGTAGGAGGAAATAGGCTGTTGGTTAACTAGGATCTGCAGCTTATCTGTTAGGTAGGGAAATGGGCAGACTAGGTGGGCCAAGTGGTCCTTATCTGCCATCAAATTCTATGTTTCTATGTTAAAGGTCTTGGTCAAACCAGACCCATAGGCACTTAAATGAAGGCACATCATCAATTGTGACCCTATCTAGGGTGGGTAAGGAGGGGAGGGATGGGAGCCTGGAAAGTCTCTGATGAGTTCTAAAGGACACAAAGACCATTTTTTTATATTTAGAGATAGTTGATTTGATCTGAAACAATGCTGGACAGTGTCAAAATCGGGTTGTAGCCTGACTGTTACCTCAGCTGGGGAAGGCTCAGAGGCAAACAGGACTGTGTCGTCTGTGTACATGTGGATGGCCACAGATGAGCAGGCAGAGGGAAGGTCACTAAGGAAGATAGAGAAAAGTAACAGGCCAAGGATGGAGCCTTGGAAGACACTGGTATGAATGGGAAAGGGGTACAGGGACTCTACGATTCTTACCAATTGAGATCTTCCCACAAGGTAAGAGCTGAACCACCTAGTTGTGGAGTCAGAGAAACCTGCTGTCTTTAGTTTGCAGAGGAGGAGAAGAGGGTGAGAAACAGTGTCAAAAGCTTTAGCTAAATCAACAATGATGGTGGTGGTGGTGAGAAGACCCTGGCCCATGCCTGTGTGGATGAAGTCAGTGAGCCAAAGGAGGGAGGAGGTTGTGGAGTGGTGTTTTTAGAAGCTCAACTGGTACAGGGTGAAGAAGGAGTCGAAGTCAAGGGAGGGATAGAGGTGTGACAGTATTGTGTTCTCTTGTAGTTTGGATAGGGTTGGTAGGAGGAAGACAGAGCATGCTTCCAGGTGTCTGGGACTGATGCCAAAGAGAATGAGAGACTGAGAAGGAAGGAGATGGGAAAGGCAATTGCAGCAGCAGAGAGGTGAAGGAGCTTAGGGTCTAGCCCATCAGGACTCCCACCTTTCAGAGGGTTGAGGGCCAGGAGGGCTATTAGGAAAGTAGCAGCAGTAACTGGTGAGAAGGTGAAGGGGAGATAAGGAGGGGCATGAGGGAGGGTGGAAGAAAGAGGAGTGAAGGAGGGAAAGGCACATTGGAGAGAGGAGGCACAGGTGGTGAAGTAAGAGTTAAAAGCAGAGGCCACTGATGGAGGATATAAAATCGAGTCACCCACCTTGAGGCCTGGGGGGGCTGGTTTGAGGGGAGAAGAGGGTGTGGATGACTTTCTAGAACTTGAAGGGCTGATTAAGATTGTTCTGGAAAGAGGAGGAGGAAAAGAACTCAGCTTTGGCGAGCCTGATGGCTCTGGTACAAGTGTTTCTCAGTGACCGATACCTATTGTGGTCAGCAGATGCACCAGTGGATTTGTAAGTCTTCCATGCCAAGTCGCGTGCATGGAGGCAGGCTAAACATTTGGCTGAGATCCAGAGGAGATGAAAGCCTCTGACCCTGGTTTTCCGGGGGAGGGGCGTGCAGATCCCAG
The DNA here is from genome assembly GCA_016271365.2 of Neoceratodus forsteri. Lineage (NCBI taxonomy): Eukaryota > Metazoa > Chordata > Ceratodontiformes > Ceratodontidae > Neoceratodus > Neoceratodus forsteri. The sequence continues at coordinate 173,113,193 of CM028131.1, read as the reverse complement.
ATTAATAAAAATTTGGAATGGAAGTAGTCAAGTGCATGGTTTATGTTGCTGGCTGTAGAGATAGGGGACAAGTCAGTGGTTACCAAATCTGCATGAAGCAGGGAAAGGTCAAGCAACTGAAAGGAACTTATCTGGATTATTTGGGGGGGGCATTTGGGGTGTTTTGATGTCAGGATAGCAAGGAGATTGCTGTGAGGTTTGATGCTGTTATGCATCACTACATCCTTCTGTCAATGAGGAGAGGCCACGTGTGGGAGTTTCAGTGAGTGGGCAGAGAGATGGAGTGTGTAGTGTGTGGCCTAGTGAGGGGCCAGGGGAGGAATGTCTTTGGGTCAGGGGATGGAGCATCGGTTCAGCTTCAAGAGCAGAAGAATGCTGGTTGTAAGGACCATTTTGAATGAGGAATAGTGGCATGGAAGTATGTGGAGCAGAAGTGCTGGCCACAGACACAGACAGACAGTGACAGGTACAAGGGAGAGGGTGAGTCTGTTTAAATGATGGAAATTGATATTTAAAACAAGAGAAGGCTATAACAACAAACTCTGGCCAAAACCGATAGGGCTGCAGCCATGGAATTTGGGGTAAAAATACTGAAAATTACCAAAGTTACAAGCCTGAGTTCGCAAAATGTAATGTAGTCTCAAAAATTTGTTGTTTTATAATATTTTTACACCAAATTTTCAACATAACCTTATTATGACCCTGCCTCATGAAGAAGGGCAGAGAAAATGTTCAACTTCTATCCTAAAGGTGAAATTGCACAGGGACTGTAAAATCAACTTTCAGGATGCAAAAACACATTTTGATCAGGAGTTGAAAAATGATAGCTGTCACAATCATGAGGTGCTGTAAAGAAATGGCTATATTAAAAATTTTGGGTAAAATTACTGAATATTACCAAACTTACGAGATAACACTTGCAAAATTCAACATAGCCTCATAACTGTTTTTTTTATATATATTTACACCAAATTTAGAACAAAGCACTCTTATGACCCTGCCTCATGAAGAAAGGCAGAGAAAATTTTCAACTCCTGTCCAAAAGGTGATTTTGTGCAGGGACCACAAAATCACCTTTCGGGATATAAAAAAAACATTTCACCCAGGATCTGAAAAATGACATCTGTCACATTCATGAGGTGCTGTAAAGATGTGACTATATTGTAAATTTGGGGTAAAAATACTGAAAATTACCAAAGTTACGAGCCTGCATTTGCAAAACTCAATGCAGCCTCATAACTTTGTTGTTTTTAAATATTTTGCACCAATTTTTTAACATTGCCTTCTTATGACTGCACCTCATGAACAAGGGCAGAGAAAATTTTGAGCTCCTGCCCTAAAGGTGATTTCATGCAGGGACTGCAAATAATCTTTAGGGACAGATTTGCCTAATGTCAGTGCAATTGTTCAAGAGGCAGGGTCCCAAAAAATGCATGCTGAAATTTGGGCCAAAAACATGCAAAACTGGCAAAGTTATGCCACTAAGTTCACAACACCATTGAAATACATAGAAACACATACCTGTTTCTTCAGGTCGCTGTCTGGTTTTCGAAGAGTGAAGATGTGTCTACGGTTCAGAAAGGGTTACGGCATTGGACCCCTGATGGGTAAGTAAGGGCTTGAGAGGTGCAGGGTGATGGGTGCTGAGTGGAAGAGTCAGATGGAGGGGACAGTAAAGGCTGCAAAAGACATTGATGGACATTTTTCTTTTTACAGAGCAAAGAAAAAAAAATACTGAGGATTCAGATCATGACACTGGGTGATTGGGCACCCCCAATGTCACTGTTATGTTTCTGGGGGGGAGGTACTGAGAGGAAAGATTGGGTGGGGGGAAGAAAAGTATATATAATAAAAACTTCTGTCGGTGGTCACGGCAGAACATTGCACAGTCCATCGTGTTCAAGATGGCCTCCAAGCTCTACTGCATATGTGTAAGTAGTCATGCATGCGCAATACAGTTTGGTGGCCATCTTGTACATGACGGATTGTGCTGTGTTCCACCATGACCATGGACTGAAGGAAAATAATGCAGTGTGACTGCTAATGGAGTGAGTAGAGTGCTTCACAGATGCAGAGGCGACTGTGAGACAATTCCACACTGTTGCTCAGTCAGAAAAGTCTCCCTCTTGTTTGTAGGAGGACTGCAGGGCTCCACCTACTGCAGCCCTAAAAATTGCAGTGTAAAGGGTTAGTATGTTTGAACTGAGCTGGAGCCAGCACACAAGTTAGCTTTGGGGGAAGGGCCTGAAAGTGAACGTGCTCCTTGTGTTGCAGGCTCCAGCCAATCATTGACCTACTGTGAGAAAATGTTTGCTTATGGGGACCTAGAGTGAGAATATCAAAATATTCTGATATTCACACTCTCAAAACATAGAATGTATCAGCAGAAAAGGACCAGTAGGTCCATCTAGTCTGCCCTATTTTCCTTGCCTATTACTACACCCTGAACCATATTCAGTCACAAGTGTCCCTCCCCCCTCCTTTTCCTTTACCTATTATGCTCATGTACCTATCCCACACGTGCTTGAAACTCTCCAATGTCTTCACCCCCCCAACTCCTCTGGCAGACTGTTCTAAGTGTCCACCACCATTTCTATGAAGAAGTATTTCCTCATATCTCTTTTAAGCTTTCTCCCATCAAGCTTTATGGCATTCCCCTGTGACCTGGTGTTCCTCCTCTGACACAGACTCCCCTCCTGCACTTTGTATAGGTGTTAATCATGTTCCTGTCTCCTGTCTTCCAGAGAGTACATGTTGAGCTCTTGCACCCTCACCTTGTGTGGTTTCTCATGCAACCCCCAACCTACTCTGAACTACCTCCACCCTGTCAATGTCCTTGTGGAGGTGCAGTCTCCAGATCTGGACCCAATACTCCAGGTGGGGTCCCACCAGTGAGCAGTACTGTGGAAACACCACCTCCCTTCTTCTGCTAGAAATCCTCCTCTCTATGCAACCTAGCATCTGCCTAGGTTTGTCTATTGCCTTGTGGCACTGTCCTGCCACATTGAGATCATCAGATATGATTATTGCTTGGTGACTGTAAGTACCTCCCCCCATCTTATACACAGCCCCCAGGTTTCCCTGCCCCAGGAGCATGATTCTGTACTTTTTGGCATTGAAATCCAACTGCCACAATCTAGACTACTACTCTAGTTTCCCCAGATCCCTTTGCATTCTCTTCACTCCCCTAGGTGTCTGCCATTTTGCAGATTTTTGTGTCATCCTCAAAGTGGCACAGCTTTCCATGCAGTTCTTCAGCAATTTCACTAAGAAGACATTGAAGACAACAGGATCCAGTACCAATCCCTGTGGTACTCCACTGATCACTCTCCTGTCCCCCTAGTGACTGCTGTTTACCACCACCCTCTGCCTCCTATCTTTCAACCTATTATATACCCAAACTACTACCCTCTCCCCCACCCCTAGGTTGCTAAGTGACTTAATCAGCCTTCTGTCTGGCACAGTGTCAAAGGCCTTACTGAAGTCCAGATAGGCAACATCCACTGCCCTCCTCTGATCTACCTCCCTCATAACCCAGTCAAAGAAATCTATGAGATTTGTTTGACATGGCCTTCCCTCTGTGAATCCATGCTGCCAGTGGTCCATTTTCTATTAATTTGCCCACCACTCTAGGTCTGGAGTGAGCAAAAATACCAGTGATAAGTGCCATAAAATATTATCATAAGTGCTGCACAAATAAATATATAAATATATATGTATGAACATATAAAACAGGAGTGTGGGTACAAATGACAATGTAAAAGGGATATATTGGCTAGTAATATCAGAAACAGCAGCACATCAGACATAAGCTGTTACTGTTGTCACAATGAATGTTTCAAGGTTACTGTCATCATAGTGGAATACTGAACTAATCAGGAAGCAACATTGACAATACTGATAACTTCCCATTTGCCTAAGGTAGCACTAAAGCCAGCTGTTGACATTAAAAAGAATAACAGTTAAATCTTCAATTAGACTGCACATCTGAAAGCTACAGTATACTGTAACTAGTAAATTATGGTATACAGTATATCAAATTTACAATGGCCTGACTCAAATTAGTCAGTGTATCATCATCACTTGAGATGGGGCAAGACCATCATAACTCACTTGTGGCTCTGCTGCCCCATCACACTTGAAAGATAGATAGATAGATATAGATAGATAGATAGATAGATAGATAGATAGATAGATAGATAGATAGATAGATAGATAGATGGATGGATGAGAGGGAGAGAGAGAGAGAGAGAGAGAGATGAGAAATGATAGTTGTGTCTTTAAAAGAAGTGTCAAGAGGTACACCAAGTTAGAACAAGATGCTGGGAAACAAAATATTATGCATGGGCATAAGTCTTACTTTACAGTAGCTCAATCAAGATTTTACTCTTAGCTGTGAAATCCCTTTCAGATACAGTATCACATTTATCTTTAGAAGATAATAATCTCTGTGGGTTTTGAGAATGTTTAAAAGTGCAGTCGTGGGTGTTTTTTTTCTGAGATTAAATTCATTTATGCAGGGTAAATGGTTTTACGCTAATCACTGATATAAAAAGGGCTCTTTACGTTGATACTGATTTTGGTTTGCACTAATCTTTCCCAATTAGTTAAGACACTCCTCCTCCCAACTAGCCCAGCCCTCTCTCCCTCCCTCCAACTCCACCTACCCTATGCTTCCTCTTCATTTTGATGCACTGTCCTTTCCACTTTACACCCACCCTCCCCCTCTTCTGCCAGCACCCCATGTACTCTCGATTCCACATCCCTCACGTTGGTTCTGCATTTCTCCCCCCTTCATGTCCCCCCTCCTCCTACCCCGGTCCCTCCTCCGCCCCTCTCTCCACCTCTTGCACCCATGTTCACCTCATACCTGTATTTTCTGCCCTTCCCCCACCCACCTATTTACAGTATTATACAAGTACTACAGTATGTTTGAGCCTCTGTGATTTTATTAGTATGTATTAGTTTTACATTTGGATTGATCACTTTTTTCAGCTGATGTCCTACAATTTCTAATTTTTTTAAATAATTAAAATTGCTATTGAAATTTTCAGAAACAAGAAAATATACAAAAACAGCAAATAACGCATCAATATTGTACAATATGATATACAAATGTACAGTACAAGTCACATTAAACTGTTCCCTTAACTCACTGGTGTAGCATTGTTCAATGAGTTTCCTAATCTGTGCAGGTTTTAATTCAATGAATTAGCAAAAGTTTAGTCTTTGTTTGCATCTAGCTGCTATGAACTATAAGCTTTTATTTTCAACTGAGTGCTTATGAGTTTCATTTCAGAAGGCAGACTAAACAAGTCTTAAAGAGTGCTGTGATATTTATAAACAATGCTCTTAAGGAATGCTGTGATATTTAAGCAATAAGGCACAACAATGTGTGTGTTATCGTGTAATAACCTCACTCCTGGGGTGGGTTGAAGCACGAGGTGAAGCCGAGTGCTTCCACCACCCCAGGAGTGACGTTATTACACAATAGCACACACCTTGGAGTGCCTTATTGCAATTGTACAATGGCTCAATGTTATACAAAATAAAAAAAATATTTAAAAAAGGTTTTAGTAGATTTTTAGTGTAGCAGTATATCTTTGTTTCTGAAAGAGGCATCCAAACAACAATCCAAAAAATCAAAACAGTGATGTTATTGTGTAATAACATCACTGTCTCAGGTACACACTGACCAATCAGAGCCCTGGACATCTTCTTGCCATTGTATAATTACAAACAATGCCATGAAAATGCAGCTACTGCCATTTCACTAAACAGTTACATGTGAGCTGAATAGGCAGTGAAGGATGTATTACACGAGGTCCCTGCACCCTAATTGGTACTCTTAGAGGTACACCGTAGACAGCTAGCACTTAAGGATATGTTATACTAACATATAGGGCTAAGGGCATCTACCGTACAAGAGTACATGTCGGGATATGAATGCATATTGTTGTAATACACTTTGCTTGCTAATACATATATCCTATATATTTTCTGTGTATTTCTTACTTGTAAGATACCAATGCATCTGCGTCCTAGGAGAAATTATGATATGTTATTCGGCATTGTCACCTTTTGGTGATTTGTACTATTACACTGAGTTATGTAAGACTCTGTATAAGAACTCTTTTGTTCATAAACTGATGACTATACAAAATTATATAATGTTATCTTGGACCGTGGAGCCACCTTTAATTTAGCCAATAGGGCTCATCTCTGTAACTAGAAATGTTTCCATCTTACAGTAACCATAGTAATTGTCATAGGTATATAATGTAATACATTAGTCTTGTACCTTAGAGATCCCAGGAGACACAGAGAAACCTTGAGGTATAGGGAACGCTTAACACTGGCTCCCGGTTCGTATTGGTAAGAACTCCTTAGGGCAACTGTGATTTTATCCTTTTGGCAGTAATAAACTTGTTTATTACTCTTATGTAACATGTCTGTGATTACTTGCATTCCCAATATTGCCAAAGACCTGAAAGTGAGGTTTAGACCTCCTGACAATTTGGTGACCGTGTGCAGGCGATATTTGGTGTTTGTAAGGTTTCACTTGTTGCTAAAACCTTTTTCCTTTCCCACGGGGACAGTAGGTGTACATTTCCATATTACCTCTCCCATTTTAAACCAGTTTGTAGGCACTTACAAAGTCTGGCTGTCATCCTTTCAGGTGTGGTCGATTCCGACTTGACTCACTCCATTACAGCTTTGATTTGTAAGTCTACAACTTTTACAGTAGCCCGTCTGTGTATAAAGTGCTCCTGCTGTGGATTCATTCACAGTATGGTGCCTTTTTCACAGTGTGATTTTTCATTCCCTCCCACAGAATGGCCATCATATCAAATATCTGCGCAGAACTGAGACTCAAGGTCTTGAATTTCCTTACCTCCCATGGAGGATGGGCTGACTTTGTGCGGGATGCAAATCAATCCAAAAACCCTATACTGGAGATTTCAACCCAGTACACAGAGACGAGACAATCAGCCAATAAGCGTCAAGCTAAAGGGTTGATGGTTGGGGCTCTCTATGCTGCTCTGGAAGCCTCCGAAGCAAGGTTTTGAACCCTTGATCTGCAAATTTCATCTCTTAAGCAACAGATGGGTTTGCAGGAAATGGAATGTGTTAGACTACAGCAGAACTTGGAGTCTGAACTCCAAACTCTGCAGAATGAAAAGGATTCACTTTTGCATCATTCAGCTAAAGCTGGAGAACTGGAACTTTGCATGTTGAAGCAGGAGTGTGAAAGTCTGAGACAGGATAAGGGACAGGCATTGCAAATGAATGATTTGCTAAATGCTGCAAATGCTCAGTTGAGTGAGGAGATGGGAGAGCTACAAGACAAAATAAACCATGTACGTAATGACTTAGAAGTGGCTACTAGGGACAATCATGAACTGAGCGCTGCATATAGAGTGTTGCAAAAGCAAAAGCAAGATGAGGTTGATATGGATGTTGCAAGTGTGAGTCATGCTGAACGTAAAACCAAGATGGCGAAACTCCGCCATCAGCGAGAGGTTCTGGCTGGACATGTTAAGGCAATGAGAGGCGCAGCCCCTGCCTTGAATATGTCATCTGAAAGGGAGTTGTCAGATGATGACATCTCTCAATACAATGCCCAGTCAAGCCCCTACTATGGCCCAGAGAACCCACCCAGCCATCCACAATATGGCGGGTCCCCACTCCACCCTCACCATGTTATACAACATCGACGTTGTGACTCCCATCATGGGAGACACCAACATGGTGGCCCCCATGATGGGGGGGGGAGCAGGCCCAGGTCTGGTCCCAACAGCACCACCAATAGCTGTTATTAATGTGGAAGATAGGCAAGAGATGGAAACGATGATTGAAACTGCAATAGGCAATGTACCTCTTCCTAAGAGAAGTAAACAGGCCATTAAAACCCAGTTTAGGCAGCTTCTGCAGGAAGCTGGCACTCAGGAGGGTATTGTCCACACTGCAGCCGAGGCTGCAGCTCGGGCTGCCCTTGACAGCACCCGAGACAATCTACCTCCGCCTGATCGACCCAGTAATCCCCTACAAATGGCCTACTCTGTTCAGCAAATAGCTGACAGCATCGGTCAGATGAATCTATCTGACAACCTCAGCTGTCACTTGGAAAAGGTGTGTTCTAAATGTGAGATGCTTAGCCTCACTGCAGAATACCAGGTCCAAATACTACGTCAAACCATCGATCCTAGCTTGTGGGTCAAACTCCCTGATGTTATCCGCCAGGATGGGAACGCCACTTTTGATGAGGTTGCAACTGAGCTCATTTCTGCTCACAGCCCAGGTGTAGTAGGAGTGATGCTTGCATACCCTGTAAAACAAAATGCAAAGGAAAGTCCAGATACTTACCACCAGAGACTTTGTATGGCCTATCGAGCAGGAAAGCACTTGGCACAAGAAGCTGCGGATGTATATCTTATTGAATATAAGATCCTGTTCCTTAGGAACATGATTCCAGCAGTATGAGAAAAGGTAGAGCCAACCACCTACCCCAATACGGATAGGTTTGCCGACATCCTTTAGAAAACCGAGAGAGTTTACCAACTCTATATCCATGATCTGGGCCCCAGTTCCAAGAAAGTAGCCTCCGTGGAGCCTGCTCCAGAGGCCATGACGCACTACACTGTGGAAGGGCAGGCCCAACACCAACAGGTCCAACATCAGCAAGCCACTCCAGCTGATAATCAACACCCCCAACAGACCTATCAACAACAACTGCAACAGCAACAGGAATTGGCATAAATATAAAAAGCATAAGGGTAAAGGTAAACCACAACAACAAAGAACAGGCCCTTTATATAGGGAGATAGCCGAAGAGAATTGGAAATTCCGAGAGCTCCTGGGACAAGTGCACTCTGTAGCAGATGCTGTTCCTGCACAGGCCCTTGCAGCAGTACAACCAGCGACCCAGACCCCAACGGGTCATGGGGACACTGGTGGTGCAGGCATTCAGGCTCGTACAGGCCTGAACCCAGAAACTCCTCCCTATATAGCATCAGTGCAGCATGATGAAGTGATTCACAAGAGTCAGACCCAACTTCTCCATGCTCCCAGCAATACAGATTGAAAATTACAGGCCCCAGTCCAGATTGTAAACAAGCTAGTCTTGGATACAAATGGAAGGCCCTGCACCGAGGCCGAGGTCGGGGGCTGCCTACTATTAATCTTGCTAGATACAGGTGCAGCTGTATCTGTGTTACATGATGAACATCCAGACACATCCCCTTGGTCCACCGGATGGAGGACCAACATGTCAGGAGTTGATGGTACTAGGCTACCTGCATACTGCTCTCTACCCCTACCAGTAGAACTAGGCCATCTAAAGGCCTCACACACTTTCCAACTAATGGTAATGCATGATCATCCTAGTATCATAGGAATTGACTTCTTTGCACCACACGGCTGTGTAGTGGATCTAGCTAACATGCTACTGATACAGAGTCAGGGTCAATACCATACCATTTTGATTCCTGATTCACATGTTGTGGCAACAATATCTGCCAATTACAAGGAGTATGACATCATAGATTTGTTCAAAGCTCATGAACTAGTCCCGAAACTTATCCCCATTTTGCAATGACATTTGGAGGCATTTGCAATTAACAAACATGACTGTGACAGAATGCACACTGTCATCAAAGTGCCAGGCCCAGCACACGAGAGGCAAAGGCAATACCCTTTTCCAAGTGAGGCCTTGCCTTCTCTTAGAGAAACAATCAAGTCACTCCTCAAGCAAGGAGTAATCAGAACTTGCATTCCCACTGCCAACTCCCCAGTGTGTCCCGTGAAGAAACCCACAGGCACCTGGAGACTTACTATTGACTACAAGAAACTGAATCAGGTCTCCCCAAATTGTTCCCCAACTGTGGCATCAGCACCTGATATTCTGTGACTCTTGACTCCTGACCTGAAATGGTTCAGTGCCCTGGACATTTACAATGGTTTTTGGTCATTACCATTGGCACTCAAGAGTCAATATAAGTTTGCCTTCACCTTTGAAGGAAGACAGTACACATGGACTTGCTTGCCACAAGGATTCCATAACAGCCCGTCCTTGTTCCATCTGCACATGATGGACGCCCTCAAGAGTTTCTCTACTCCCCAATGTCTCCTGCAATATGTGGATGACCAGTTGCTGGCAACAGCCACACAGGAACAACATCTGGATCTCTTGGACGAACTACTGACTCTCATCCAGACAGCAGGCTTGAAATTCAATCCCGCAAAAGCACAACTATGTCAGAAAGAAGTACTCTTTCTAGGTCTGAAAATAACTGACCAAGGTCGAAGCCCTACCTGGAAGAAGGTACAGGGATTGTAGGACTTGCCATTGCCCACTAGCTTGGCAAATCTTTGAAGGTTTCTAGGTATGGTGAATTATTCAATAGATTTTATTTGTGATTTTGCTCAGAAAGCTGTTTCTCTGTATGAGTTACTCAAAAAGGACATCCCATGGACTTGGGGCCCTATACACATCCAGGCTGTGATGTCACTGAAGAAGGCCTTGGCCTCCGCCCCAGCTCTGGTCAACCCCAATCCAGCACTACCATTTCATCTGGAATGTGCCACCTCTGACATTGCCATGTCAGCAGTGCTGGCCCAGAAGGTACATGGCACCCTGAGACCCATTGCATATGCATCACAGCTCTTGACCCCAGTGGAACAGAAGTACAGTCTTTGTGAAAGGAACCTTCTGGCCACCTACTGGGCTGTCAAGCACTTCCTGTATATCACTGGATACTCTCCACTGATCATCAACACCAACCACACCCCAGCTACCTTTCTGCTCTCAGACAGAATAAAGGATGGGTCAGTCTCTAACACCAGACTGACACACTGGTCACTTCTTCTCCAGGATAGAGACCTACAGGTACAACCAGCAAAAATTCCATCTATGCTGGCTCATGAACTCCTTTTTCAAGAAGAACCCCATGATTGTACACTGCAGTCACCTGGTCTTCCAGATCCAGGTCCTTTCCTCCCTGAAAAATCCACAAATACATGATAACACCTCTTTGTAGCATGTCTTTACTGATGGCTCAGCATCCTACTATCAGGGAGAGCAAATTGCAGGGATGGGTATTCAAGTGATTTACCCTTACAGGAACACTGTTAAAATATCTAAGCTCTGTAGTGTAGCATCATCACAATATGCAGAGATGGCAGCGGTGGCCTGTGCCCTTGAGTTCATCCAGCATGGGACCGAGGATACTATCATCTTTATAGACTCTAACTGGGTTTGTTGTTCTCTTACAGAATTTCTTCCTTTCTGGCAGAAGAACTCCTTCCTTTCCTCTAATGGCAGCCCAGTGAAGTACTGTACAAGGAATTGGTAATATACATACATTCACTGGCACAGAAATATGCACACAAACTCTATGTACACAAAGTCAAAGCTCATTCTTGCCAGGACCCCTACCATGCCTTCAATGACACAGAAAACACCCTTGCCAAGGAAGGGGCCCGAGGGGGGGACACCTGGATGATGGACCATCCACAGGCCAATGTGGCCATGCAGATTGCAGCACTCAGGAATAAACCTGAACCTTTCTCCCCCCTGGACATCTCAGCAGCCCAACATGTTGATACTGAACTCAAAGAAGTGTTCAGATTCCTTGACAAGAGTACCGAAGAGAAACTTCCCACACACAACCCCTACTGGAGGCATGAAGATAAGTTACATTTGTCACCTGATGACAAGCTCATCTGGTACCAACCAAATGATTCCACCACCAAGTTGTGGGTGGTCCCCAGATACCTGAGATCCAAATTCTTGCACCAAGTGCATGATACACCCACTGGTGGACATCAGGGAGTGGAAAATACCCTCAAAAGGCTTAAGACCACCGCCTGGTGGCCTGGTGTCACCAAAGATGTCAAACAGTACATAGACAACTGTCTCATTTGTGCACAAAACAACCCCATCCCTACCAAATGAAATGCCAAACTCTTACCACAATGACACTCTGGCCCTTGGCATGCCATACAGATTGATTTTATTGGTCCCCTCACCAACACCAGCAGAAATAACAAGTATGCTCTTGTGGTAACTGATCTCTTCTCTAAGTGGGTTGAAGCTTTCCCCACTAAAACATGCACTGCAAAAACCACTGCCAAAATCCTGGTGGAACAGATTTCCTCCAGGTGGGGCCTACCTCTCAAGGTAGACTCTGACAAAGAAACCAGTTTTACAGGTGAGTTGATGAAAGAATCCCTTGAATTCCTTGGAGTTCAACAGAAGTTCCACATACCTTGCTAACCCCAATCCTCAGGTCAAGTAGAAAGAGCCAACAGATGGATTAAGCAAATGCTTTCCAAATTCATTGAGGACAATTCCAAAACCTGGGATTCCCTACTGCTGTTACTTCTTATGGCAATTAGGGGTACACCCTCAGCCACCACCCAGCTCACACTCTTTGAGGTGATGACTAGAAGACAGATGAGATTACCTGAACACCTGCTGTGTGACCTGCACAACCCACTGCAGACCGTGTGTCTGTAGACCAATATGTGGAAAAACTCAGAAAAGACCTCATACACACACACTTGTATGCTGCCAACTGCATGTGCAAGGCCCAGCAACAATCCAAAATACAGTTTGACAAATACGAACAAGAAGTGGATTGGCAGGTTGGAGATCAGGTAATGGTACTCCAATTTACACATCCCACCCACTCCTTCTCCAACAAGTGGGAAGGCCCATACCCCATTGTCAACAAACTTTGTCCAGCAGTCTATCAGGTTAGACTCCTGCATAACAATAAGTTGACTGACAAATGGTTACATGCAAACCAGCTGAAACTGTATAAAGGAGCTTAACTATGTTTCCTCACCCCATTGGGCAGAATAGTACTAACATACTAATCTTTGATTTTGCTTTTCAGATACATTGACAAGATGGCTATCTTGTTCCATTATCTCCTCATCTCAGGAGTTATCCCCTGTATCCAAGGCACGGTACGAACTTCCTACGACACCTCTTCCAGAGGGAGTATCCATCAATATACCAGATAGTTTGATCATTGTCCAGGAAGGTTCTGATGCTTACCTCACTGCCTCGGTTGTTGTTGCTGATAAATCTACCCTTCAGATTGAGTGGCAAACCACATCGCAAGGACAAATTCTCCCTGTGGCCAAACTCTCCAAAGGAACTTTCCAGGGTTGGCCCAATGCTAAATTATCCCAAAATGGTTCTCTGTCCTTGTTACAAACTGCCTTAAGACATTCTGGTTTGTACAACATTACTGTCTTAATTGATCCTTCATACAGTAATTCTTTGTCTAAAGATTCTGCTCGAAGCTTTTGTGTTATACACCACATGGCTTCTGCAGCCATGTATCTCTCTGTGTTACCACCCACTGATAGACAGCTTTTGGAATGTCCAAAGCATACTCCGGTCCCCATAGTGGTCTAACAGCCACTGCCCTCCCAGGTTCATTGATTAATAACTTACAGTTTATGCATATACCTGTTTTGTTTAATCTTACTTACTGGAATATGAAAGAATTTGGTATGTGTCACAAAACTAACACTTTAGCATTTTATAGTTCATTATTGCTTGATAGCTAAGCTGCACTTCAGATTTGTACTCAAGACCCTATTGCCGGGGTCCAGTCTACTGAACAAAGAGGCAACTTCAGGAGAAAACCCACTCCTGATGATCTAACTCTTAGACGTAAGACACATGAAGTTGACAGTTCTGATATTACAGGTGCAACCGGTACTGTCACAGGCATTTTTGGTACAGCTATGTCTATTTGGAATAAAGCAGACATTGCTGCTATCAAAGCTCATTCTGACAAGTTCTCCACTGGCCTGGTTAATAATGTATTACCCCCATTATTGCATGGTGTGGATGGCCTTAGTCAGGAAGAAAGATACACTGTATACAACATGCGCAACATTGCTAAGGCATTCACTGATTCAAGAGATAAGATCAACGCACTCATACAACAAAACAATAAAGAAGCAGATAAACAATATATTGCTAGAGAAATACTTTGCTCTGCCTATGGCTCATACATCATCACTACCATCAACAATCTCTTCCATGATCTTGAATCTGGAAGAATCCCTGATATCATACATGACAGACGCATTTCCAAATGGTATTGTCCACGATGTAAAACCCCTTGCTGTATTGCTATGTGTATGCAACAAGCTTTAACCATTCCTCACTCCACAGCTAGGAACTTGTGGTTTGTGACCAGACACCCTAATACTGGTCCTTGTTTCGCTACTAAGAAATGTTCTATAACAGATACCATGTTTGTTTCTTTTACTGTGTCTTTACCACGTTTTGATCCCACTACAGCTTTGTTCGACAAGCTTGCACTGGTTCACTCAATCAGGCATTTGGACAAAGACATCTACAGAGAATGCCTGGCTCTACCGCCTCTACTGGTTTTCCATCCTTTCCTGGATGCCTGGGTGGCTCCGCATACGGACTGCTGTGCAAAGAAGCAATACATTTACTTGTGCCGATGTGATGTATTTGATGTTATTCAGCCTGTTTTTGGTTATTCTCTAGATAGCATTGATTGGACTTTCACTATGGATGATGACATCACCAAGAATGGCACAAATTCCTTGGATTTGACTTTGGCTCCAGATGAGCTCTACCAATCATATCGTGAGGAGGTTTATCGCCTGTCAACACGGATTTCAAAGACGGCCTACACCTGCCCTGTCCAGTTGCAAAAGTGAAGACTCCCCACTGTTTGCTGTCAGTATAATTATGATGGGGAGTACTGTGTGGTAACTAACTTTAAAAGCTATACTTATGGATCTGTGACATGTGTTATTGAGTACCCCAATTTCTGTTTTGTCTCCCACCAGAAGACTGTCATTGGGCATACCGTTATAACCCCCCTTCCCCCTGCTAGATGCAGACATCATTGATGGTAACCCCGATTAACTGCTCACACTGTCTGAATACTTACCATATTGTAATGTACACATAGACCCTCTGACACTTACATTAAAATCACTTTTAGACAGGAAAGACACACACCTCATCCACATCAGCAATACTATGACCAAGGCCAATGAAGCTATCCTCTCATTGATTAATGATGGTGACATGAATGACGCATTGACTAACACCTGGTTGGAGATTACCTTTAAAGGTTTTGTTATTATACAAGCATTTTTAATCTTTATCTTGATTGCTATACTTTGCTGCCTACAGCACACACTGCACCAACACCGTGAGCAGCTCAAGTTCCTTTACAAATCTCGCACGTCGGGTTTGTAAATGACCACTGCTCTCTGGCCTTTCCCTAGATTTGCCTGTGTTGCCCTTGGAGGCAACAAGGGGGGGAATGTTATACAAGGTCCCTGCACCCTAATTAGTACCCTCAGAGGTACACCGTAGACAGCTAGCACTTAAGCATATGTAATACTAACATATAGGGCTAAGGGCATCTACCGTACAAGAGTACATGTCAGGATATGAATGCATATTGTTGTAATACACTTTGCTTGCTAATACATATATCCTATGTATTTTCTGTGTATTTCTTACTTGTAAGATGCCAAGGCATCTGTGTCCTTGGAGTAATTATGATATGTAAGTCGGCATTGCCACCTTTTGGTGATTAGTACTATTACACTGAGTTATGTAAGACTCTGTATAAGAACTCTTTTGTTCATAAACTGATGACTATACAAAATTATATAATGTGAGACTGTTTTAAGAAGCAACTATCTGGGAAGAGTCCTAGTATGAAGATATGTGGATCCTAAGGAACATGAGAGTTAACAACATTTGAACAGAAATCTATTACCCTAGAACAAAAACTTTTTATAACTGAACAATCCCAAAGTATGTGCAACATACTAGCATGGGGATGGTTACATCTCCAGCAGAGCCCAGTCTGATAAAATCCCATGACCTCATGTTTTTTGGGGGTGAGATAAAAGTGATGCAAAATTTTGAATTGTTTAAGTCTGTCTTGCACTTCCCTACTACTGTTTAACATGTTGGGCCCTATTTTCAAAGCCATCTATGTCGGATGCAACTTGCGGCAAAGTAGGGGGCTGCATCAGAAGCAGCTGTGGCAAGGGCAAAAGTTGCTATTTTAGAAGGTTTGCCACTTGTGGTAAACCTTCTGAACTAGCCGCAACATGTGGTCCTGCACTCAGAAGTGGGGTGCAGTAGGAGATTGTCATGCAGGGCTGGGATGCAACCCAGGACAAGAGACAGGGGGCAGCTGAGGTGGGCCAAGGAACAAAAAGCCCAGAACTGGGCATTGCCAGGTTACTGTCACCCCCCCTTGCCAATCCCCACATAGTCCACCCCCCCAATTCCCAATCACCAGAAGAACATACATGAAAACCTGTATCATACTCCCGATGATGTAATGCCCCCACCCCCCACCCCAACAGACAGTGGTCAACTGCCCTTCTCCCCAATCCCTGACCCACTTCTGCAACTGGCACTTCCTTCCTCACACCACAGCCAGCTGCAGAATACACTCACACAGACCACAGTGACAGTATGCTTATGATCTGTGCGACTGCAATCTGCAGCAGGCCATGGTGGTGAGAGGAGGGAAGTGCCAGTTGCAGAAGTGGGTCAGGGATGGGGAAGTGGGGTGGTTGACCACTGTCTGTTGGGGTGGGGAGGGTGGTGGGCCACTAGACCCCACCTGCTGGTCCACCCCTTGAAAATGTCCCTAGTTTTAAATACTTAAGTGTCACTCTGGACTCCTCTCTTACATTCGGCAACCATATCAATAATTCTGTACACAGAGTTAATCAGAAGTTAGGTGCCACCTACCGCTTAAATCAGTTCCTTTCTTATGAGGTGCACCTAGCAATTGCACAAGGAAACATTCTACTACTCCCTGAATATTGCTCTCCTGTCTATTCCCTCATATCCTCAGCTCTGTGCTGTAGACTGAACTCAGCCTACAACAGTATCTGTTGCTTTGTCCTCCATGCCCCCTTTTCTATCCATCACTGTGTATTGTACCAGTCACTTAGTTGGCTCCCACTGCAAGGATGGTTCAACTATGCCCTTGGCTGTTTAGCTGACAATACTCTGTGAGTCAGACACCTGTCCCCATACTCATTCCTCCTCAGGGGCACAATAGCAGCCAGGAGTCTCTGTGAATCATCCATCCCCCCCGGTAGTTCCACAAATCTCCTCTACAATGGGTAGTAAAGCCTTTTTCCATCTCTGCCCCCTCTCTATGGAACAGACTCAGTGCATCTCTCTGCTCTTCCACCTCCCATCTCTCCTTCAAAAAGCAATTTCAAAGACTGGCTACTGTCTGAAGCCAAATGCCACTGCTCTTCTGGGTAATCACTGGCATCTCCTCCCTCCACCCCCCCAACCTATTAGCAGTGTCTCATCCTTGCTACATTCACCTCTACCACTCCTATCCTCTTCCTTCACTTTTTGGGGCTTCTGCTGTTGGCTCCTTATTCTAAATCCCACCACCATTTGCTAAGGGGAAGTGTTGTACTAAATTTCAGAGTTCCAATCTGCTTATTGACCTGTGCACTATTAGTGTACCTGAATGCATTTTGCACTTTATGTATCATATCTGAGACTTATGTTTGGTCTCTGTGTTTTGTGACTTATATTTCAGTCTTTTGCCTAGCCTGTGACTATGTATTTTTGGCCTGTATGCTGGCTTTCTTTGACACCTTGTATTGTTATCTCTGTTCCTGCTTGCCGCTCGCCACATCCCCACCAGCGAAGCCATGACCCATGTGACGATATTTTCCAATCCCCCTAGCACCACGGAGGCGAAAAGAAGCAGCCGTAGTCAGTACTGAGAAAGTAGCAGAAACATTGTGAGAGTTCATGCAGTGACCTCCGGGAGTGCTTAACTGTGCATATCACAGTCACTGGCACCCACATGACCACAGTAAGTTGGAGACTGGCACCCACATGATCGGAATCTTGGTGTGGAGGAGAGTTGTGCCTGATTGGTGCAGTTACACAGACATCTCTCCTCCCGCCAATCGGAAGGGCTACTCGCAGGACTTGGGAGGGCTTGCGGTGGAAAACTACTCACTTGGGCAGTGGCAGTGATAGGGAACAGATGCATTGTAGCTCTACTCTTCCCTGACTATTGAAAAAAAAATGTTTCTGTTATTTAAGGCAGCCAGACAGAAGAGCAGTGTTTATGGTAGGCAGGGAATGCAGAAAACATTGAAGATTTTTTTTTAAATGGGAGGACAGCTATGGGCACAGAGCTATGGGGGAAAAGCATGATTATTTCATAACGATCACGATGGCAGGTAGGCTGATGATTTAAACAATACGGAGACTCAGGGGGTAGTGCTTAATGCAAAACAAGATAGAAAAGCTGGAAAAGAAAATAAATGAGAGAAGCAGCAGAAGCTGAAGGCAACAGAATTAGCGTGATGAAACTTAAAGACAGGGAATACTTTAGAAAAGAATGAAAATAAAATGTGCTACAGAGTGAATATAACATGAGTAAACGGCAGAAAAAGCAAAGTATCTGAATATAAAGAGACACAACAGATAGTCATAGAAAAGTAATCAATGTGGTTTTATAACAAAGCAAGCAAGCTAGGCATTGAGAAAACCTGAAATAAGGGATATAAGGCAAAGGGAGATCATATCAGGTAGTGCTTAATGCAAAACAGCAAGATAGAAAAGAAATGAGAGAAGCAGCAAGCTGAAGGCATCAGAATTTACAGATAGAAGCCTGATAGTCAGTGAAGCTGCCTGTCAGAGAAAACAAGCAAAGCTCCTGAATTATAAAGGGAGACAAGACAGATTTATAGTCAGTGTGGTTTTATTACAAAGCAAGCAGGCTGGGCATATGAGCTGCATTGAGAAAACCTGAGAAATAAAGGGAGACAAATCAATTCAGTACATGTTGCAAGTAATAAGAGATATAAGACAAACGGAGATCATATTAAGGCAGCAACATGAGGCATAGCATTTGAAAAGTAAAGCAAGAATAAAGCAAAGAAGTCTTGAGTGAACTGGAAAGCATCGAGAAAAGTAAAGCACGGAACCCAAGAAGTCTTCAGTGACCTAGAAAATGAGGAAGCCCACACAAAAAAGTGAAGTTTTATGCAACACACAGCCCCTGAAATAAAGGGGGAGGGAGAAGTAAAGTAAAAGCCAGGACAGAAGCACAAAGTCAGAAGTATTGCAGGAGACAGGGCACTGTAGAATCAAACCTAAGATTGTGAACACAAGACAGGAGATAGAAAAGGTAAATAAGCAGAGCAGACAAAGGAGACAGGGAAGCAGGTGTTTTATGCAACACACAGCCCCCTGAAATAAAGGGGGAAGGAGAAGTGAAGTAAAAGCCAGGATAGAAGCACGAAGTCAGAAGTATTATAGGAGACAGGGCACTGTAGAATCAAGCCTAAGATTGTGAACACAAAACAGCAGATAGAAAAGGTAAATAAGCAGATCAGACAAAGGAGACAGGGAAGCAGGTGTTTTATGCAACACACAGCCCCTGAAATAAAGGGGAAGGGAGAAGTGAAGTAAAAGCCAAGATAGAAGTCAGAGGTATAGGAGACAAGGCACTCATGTAGAAGCAAGCCTAAGATTGTGAATTCAAGACAGGAGAGAAAAAGCAAAATAAGGAGCAGACAAAGGAAAGGAGACAAGAGGCAGGGAAGCAGGGAGATATATAAAGAAAGCCAAGGCATCCAAGTTAAATGTGTGAGCCCCTGTGTAAAACAAAAGAAAACCCAGTGTGACTGCTGGCAGCAAAAAGTTGCTTATTTACTGAGAATCTTGTGTGAAACAAGTGCAAATAGTGCTAAGCATACTCCACAACCTTCTGCCATAATAAAATGTGCCCCCCCACACTAGCCACTAGATGGCTTTCATTCTTTGATTCTGTACGTGCATTACAAGCCTGCATTGCATCACTTATGTCTGCTTTGACACAAATGGCAGAGGATAACTATCAGAGAACTCATGCTATGGGATGCCTTAAAAAAATGTGGACATTCAAATTTGTTGCCACTGTTTTCTTTCTGGCAAATGCTGTAGGTCTTTTTGCTATTCTTTCTAAACTTTTCCAGAAACGTGAGGCCATATTCTCTGAGGCAAGGCAGCAGCTAGTTAGCACCATTGATGCACTCCGTGCACTCCTTGAAAATCCAGGACCACATTTCAAAGGTTTTCTATCTGAGATGCCAAGTGAACCACCAAAGGAGGGTAAATTTATATTTAGATCACATACACTGAAAGATAAATGGGATCAAAGAGAACAGTTTAAGAATTTACAAACTTCTTACATACACTCTACAGCTGAGCAACTAGAAAGTTACTTTCCAGAAGGGACACTGTTGGACAACTGGAAAGTTTTAGACCCATGCAATGCACCTGAGGGTGAGAACATTGTTAGCTATGGAGAAGAGGAGATTGAGAACATACTTATCCACTATGGTGTCCCTAAAGAAGCCAGTGTCCCTCAAGTTACTAACATCCTGACAGCTAACCCAGATGAAACCAGACTTGAATGGTCTTTAATACGTAGACTACTCTCAATGCACAAACAGTGCACTATTGAAGAATTCAGTGCCAAAGTTGTGATCCCAAACAAGGAATAGTGACCAAACAT
Source organism: Neoceratodus forsteri (assembly GCA_016271365.2). Lineage (NCBI taxonomy): Eukaryota > Metazoa > Chordata > Ceratodontiformes > Ceratodontidae > Neoceratodus > Neoceratodus forsteri. Next base: position 173,092,593 of record CM028131.1, on the reverse strand, counting down.
GTCCAAACTATATTCAATATGTCAGGCAACCCCGTCAACTTCAGTGGAGTGTGAACGTGGGTTTAGTGCATACAACAACATTAAAACTGCTGAGAGGAATCGTCTTAAAGTGTGGAATGTGAACTATCTAATGACTCTTTTGGTCGAGGCTCCAGAAGACATTGGAAACTTTGATTTCGAAAGTGCATTCCAGATCTGGGCATCTGAGAAGGACAGGCTTGGTTTCCTACAAACTGTCAAGGCAACTGATGCACCTCCAAGTTCTTCTGAAGATGATCTGCAGCACTGCATAGACCTAATAGAAAAAGACAAAGAATCTCAGACAGACACTGGGCTGGTTGTTTGCTCTATGATGCATTAATAGTCACTGGTATTTGGTAACCTAAACCAAAATTGTTTGGTCTTTTTCTCCACAGGCACTGCTTTAATCTTGTGTGGTCATGATTTAGTATGAAGCTCAAACACACATTAAGAGAAAACAAATCACTGCTGTCAGTGGTTGCAGAATTATTGGGATTCAAAGTTACTGGGTTTGCTGATTTTTGAAATAGGCTCGTTGCCATGTTTTCAATACTTGCAGAGCTGCAATAATGTCATAAAAAAACAGTAACTTACTGCTTTTCTTATGATTTAATAGCCGGAATCAATGAGTTGGTGCCTAATGTTTTTCAAACAACGGGGGTTTACAATATAAAAACACTTTTTCTGCTTCTAATAATTGTTTAAAACTGTTGCTTAATTTCTTATGTGAAAATTATTTCTGACTGCCTTGCTAGTGCCTTGAGTTTCAGGCTTACACATAACCCTGTGTGTGCTATGGCATCTGGAGGGGGGATTAAAGCACTTACTGTTATGGCACTACTGGCCTTGTCATTTCACACAGAAATTATTTAAACTTTTATAGAGTTTAATGCCACTTTTCCTGCTTTAAAAATATGTGGTACCTTGCCTTTTACTGATGTCTTGACATTGTCTTGTCAGACTCACTGATTGCCTGAACTGACCACAAATTAAAGTTGTGTTTTTTTTCAAAATTGGCTGGGCACTTGCTGTGTGGCCACTGGCACTTCTCAATCTTAATGACCTGTATGCATTTATTTTGTATGCTTTTCTTATTATACATTACAGTTCAGTCTGAACCAGATAATGAAGATTTTATTTCAAATTTAGGCTCATTAATTGTGTTTAAACACTACAAAAGTGCTGTAAACATGTTTAAGTACTTAAAGAACGTGATCTGCAGTTAATACAAGTCCGTATAAATTTTTACCATTACTTGGCATGTATGGCTAAGGGTCTCATGCAGTGGCTAAAAAATATTGGGTCTGATTAGCCACAGTGGCTAATAATTTTAAAACACTAGGGAGAACGGAGCTTATGTAATTGCACTTTATGTAATGACCCCTTGTTCTGTAATTTCCTGCACCTTATGTTCAGGCCTGTGTTTACTGTTGTTCTCCACACCTGTATTGCTTAATGTGCTATGCTGTGGCTCGGGTCGTGCCTGAAAATGGTCCTTCGGATCAATGCACCCACACGGTTATCAGAGACATAAATAACTAAATAAAATAAATAAAAACAGACCACCAGGTGATGAAGTGGCAGTTCTGTGTAGGCACGGTGGGAGCATGTGAGAGAGGCATCATGACCTTGTTGACATGGAGATCAGAGCTTCTTGATAATTGTCTGAGCAGAGGGGTGCCCTATGTGTACAATGCCAGTTCAAGCTGGTGCCATCTCTGCCCTGTGCCGCATGCTGGGGGTGAGTTGCAACATTCCCTTCATGACCCTGCCACCACATGTCCTGCCCCTGGTGCACCCTATAGGCCCCTGTCCTATCTCACCCCTTTGGCACATGCCAGTTAGACCACCTCCTGGCTAGTCTATCAGGTGGCCCCTGCTGCATCCATGGCAGGTCTCTGAAAATACAAGAAAGGGGGATGTGGCAGCCATGCCATGGCACAAGCCCCCTTTTGCCCTGCTGCACTGGGTTTTTGGATGCAACCCTGGTGGAAGGGGGCTTTGACGCAACTGTGTCTGGCACAGACACAGACCACATTATAAAATCATGTTTGAAGCAAGTTGTGACGCAAATCACAATTTGCGCCAAACACCTTTGACCCAACTTCCTTACATCTGTCAAAGCCCTTTGAAAATCAGGCCCATTGTGTCACACAGTTTCCCACATTTTTTTCTCAATGGGATGGTTCAGTTCACATTCCCATTGGAATTACTCTGATTACGAGACTGTGTGTCATCATTAATCAGTATTTTATTAATCAAGCTGACTTCTTTTTTAAAACAAGTGACTTTAATAAGTTGGTCCCTTTGTGTATGATGTGGGAGAGAGAAATCTGAATTTGCTGTTTCAGCTTTTTTCTCAGTTGTAGGTAGTAGAAAAAGTGGAATTTGGGAATTTTGTATTCTATGCCCAACTCTTGGAAATACTTTAACATTCTTGTGTGAGGACTGATAATGTCTGATATTCTTCTGATCCCACATTTACCACAACAAGTGTTTTAAAACCCTCTTTTGAATTTCCTAGCTCCGTATTATCCCATACCGGGACGATTGCCCAAGGAACTCCTGTGATGTTCTTTCTTTTTCAGAAAAACTTTTAAAGCTTTAATTGAACTTTATAAGCAAATACAGTATGTGTATGCAACATTTTGGGATTGGAACATATGAATCTGCCAGCAGAAACAAGTCTTACAGTCTATCAAGTTAGTCTGCTCGAATGAGCAGCTAGCACCCTTGTATTGCAGCTGTCCCCTCACCTTTACCTCCCCCCGCACCCTGTCCCATGGATGTTCTATAAATAGGAAATCTGCTATTTTAATGTTATGCGGAATCCTTTATCCAAATCATACTATAACAGAGTGTATTGCCAAGGAGAAAATATATAGTGCAGAGAGGACTGTTTTAGAACAAATGCTAAATTACATTTCTCCAAATTTGGAAGAGCAATGCCTTCTTGTGGGTTAGGAGCACAGAGATGTTTCAGGGAAACTCTTCATGACTTGCCTTCCCATAAAAAATGTCTTGCTAGTTTATGTAGGGTTCAAAATACTTTTTTTACTAGGGATACAGGGAATCAACTGAAAAACTTAAAATAAGTTGGTAGCTATAATCATTTTAATTTCATAGATTTTCTCCCACAAGGAAAGGTTACACTTTTTCCACTTTGTGAAATCCAATTTTAGATCTTCTATTAATGGCAACAGGTTTTCTTCCATAACCTTTTCGATAGATTTAGAAAATGAAAGGCCAAGGTATTTTATTTTGCTACCAAATTTGTCTGTTTGCAAGGAATTTTTGAGAGCAAATCTTATGATACTTGAACAGTGTATGGGCATAATCAGTGTTTTATCACAATTTAAATATAAGCCCGATATGTTACTAAAATTATTAAAGATATTCTTAATGTTAAAGATGGAGTCATAGGGCCTGAAGGGGTTAAGAGAATGTCATCTGAAAAAGCAAAGGATTTATTACAAACATAATTTACCACTACTGCGTGAACTAGGGGTGATGATTGGATTATTCAGATCAATGGTTCAATGGCTAGAATTAATAAAAGCGAGGATAAATGACATCCTTGTCTTATACCTTTAAATAACTCAAAGGGATTGGACATTAAACCATTTGTGATGAGTTTGGCTTTTGGCTTATAGTATAAAGTGGACTCTGGTGGGGTTAGTTTGTGAATTCTGTGCAATAAAGCATTTCAACAGAATACCAAGCTATTGGGCTCCTTTACTTGCCGGTATGCACACTAGTGCTTGTTAGCTACTCATTGGTGTTACACAGTTTGGTCTGACTTTTAAGTGAGCTCCAGGCATGGACTCCCTTAGGTGCTTCTACTTTTGGTCTGGTATCGATTTGATAAAACTGGTTCCAAAATTAAAATGCTTTAGTGTAATTCACAGGAATTTCCAACTAAAACTTTTCTGATGTTAGAGGCCATGATTATTCCTTGTTTTTTTTAGTTTTGTTTAAGTTCTCTATAACATTCAAAAGTCATCTTGTGTTGTCAGAGCCAGCTCTGTCTTTTATGAGACCTACTTGTTCATTCTCAATTAGGCTAGTTAATAGATTTTTTAATCGAGTAGCCAGAATTTTAGCAATAATTTTATAATCATTGTTGAGTAGGGAATAGGCCTATAACTAGAACAGTTGGTTGGATCTTTGTCTTTTTTAGAGATTAGAGTTATAAAAGCCCCAGACATAGAAGGTGACAGGTGCCCTAAGGTCTGTATTTCTTGAATGACTATGAAAATAATTGACTATATCTGTACAAAGGAATTGTAAAGCTTACTTGTCAACAAATAGGGACCTGGTGCTTTCCCATTTGATAAGTCCTTAATGGCATGGTGAATTTCCTACAATAAAACAGTAGCTTTTAGAGATAACTGATCTTTCTCAGAGAGTTGAGAATGTTTTTTTCTTCACTAAAAAATCTTCTATATGTACTGTGTTAACATCTTTTTGCTTTTTATAAACATTTTTGAAAAAAATCATTAACTGGTCATTCATGCCAACACAGTCTAGTATATTATCCCCCTCAGGATTCTTATTGGCAAGGATTAGATTTTGTTACTGTTGGTTTCTGAGTCTTAATGATAGGAGTTTACCTGCTTCTTCTCTGAATTACCAATATCTCTGCCGAGTTCTGAATAGGGCATATTCTGCTTAGGTAGAACATTCTTTGTTGAGTTAATATTTTTTTTTAGTAATTTTGTTTAATAAAGATGTTTTAGATGCAGGGTTTGATTTATATATTGTCTTAAATCTTTTAAATTACTTTCCAGTTCTTCCAAATGTTTATGAGCTTCCTTTTTCTTTTCTGTTGAGAACCCTATGATCTTGACTATTACAAAGGCTTTATATGGCTCTCATAAACATATATCAGTGATATCTTTTGTATTGTGCAGTGCAAAGTAATCTGAAGTCTCTTTGTGCAACATTTTTTGAAAATTTTCATCTTTCAGAAGGAAAGTGTTCAGTTTCCATCTGGATGTTTTGTTATTTTTGACATTTAATACTAAGGAAGTGCCAACTAGGCCAGGATCTGAAATGATAGGGCTTTCAATTACTGCATTCACTAGACCTTCCACAGTTGTTTATTTTTACAGAGTCCATCTGTTCTACTGTAAGTATGATATCTGTTAGAATAACATGTATAATCTTTACCATTGGAGTGGATTAACCTCCATGAATCTATTAGATTATAATGTGATAAGGAAGTCTGACTCTAGACAAGTCTAGGTGTAGGTTTGCATCGTTCCTATCAAATTCTGGATCTGTCACTTTGTTCGAGTCCCCCCCCCAATAATGAGATTGTAATCCTGAAATGTGCTCAAAAGTGTATTAGTTTTGTCAAAAAAGGAGGTTCTCTCAGAGTTGGGGGTTTATATGTTGCATAGCCCTATCTTTTCCCCATCTAAAGTACCCAGTAAGATCAGAGCTCTCCCTTCATTGTCAACAATATGATGATGTTTGACAAAATATCTTTCTTTCCTGATAAGAATTGTAACACCTCACTTTTTAGAAGTGAAACAATTGTGTTCTGCTATGGAGACTCACTCTCTGCATAATGTATTTGCATCATCAGAATTTAAATGAATCTCTTAAAGAAATGTTATATCAATTTTATGCTTTTTTTAAATAATTAAGAACCTTTTTCCTTTTAATGGGTGTCTTTAGCCCATTTACATTCCATGAAGAAACCTTTATCATTGACATTATTAGATCAGAGCTATACTAGATACTGGAATTTAAAAGAAGGCAAAAAGGATGGTATTATACAAGTAAGGTTAATTTAGAATATGACCTAGCTAATTTTTGTGGAACTGAAACAATTACCTGTAGATCACAAATTCTGAGTAATCTATTAGTTAAGCCAAAAACAAACTTCAAAAACAGTTATCTGAACAGATAAAGTTGACTCTTATACTCTTTTCCTTAAGATTGTATAACTAATGGTGTATCTATAAATTCTTAAACAGTTAAACTGAACATCTAAAGATTCTACTTAAACTGTTTTCTGTAACTACGTATTGCTATCATCTGAAAAGTATTGGGTACTCAGACACTTATACAACAACTATACAAACAAGAAAGAAAAGGGACTCAAAGTAGAACAAAGGTAAACAGGAAAAGGGTAAGGAAGGTCGCTCGCTGTCTAAAAACAGCAAGGCCAGGTTTACTGGAGAAAATTTCAAGGTAACAGCTGAGGAAATAGTGTGACTACTAGAGAACTGTTGCAGATAACATGGTTGCTGTTTCTGCCCTGTGAATATTATCAATGCAATTGCAGCTCATAGGTTAAAATTAATTTTATAGAGTGAACCAACCAAACACAATCCAACCTAAAAATTTAGCAAATGTGTAGATGTCCCATAATGTAGTAATATTTTAAAAACTAAAATTAAATATAATAAAATAAGAGTCAGGATGTTGCAGAGGCCGGTATAATGTGTATGTTTTTAGTATTTAACTCTAAAGATAGCTGACTGTAACATTAATATATGTTATGGCAATCAGAATTGTTACTTTTTAGTTAGTATATTGCACATACTGTCAGTTAGGTTTGTTATTCCCTTACTACTATGTGATGTTAGTGTATCTTTAAACTGACAGTTTATATTAAGGTATGCAAGGTAGAAATTTATCACCTGATGACAACTCCTAGAGTGACAAAGTGCTAGGGTACTCTACCTGTTGACTACACTTTCAGCCATTAATAAATGTATTTTACTTAGCAAGCAATCCCCCCCCCCCAATTACATCTTGGTGTCTGTCTGGGGGCATGATCAGGGTTTAGAAAAGAGGGTCCTTCCTTGAATGCAGCAAGATGAGCCCTACATCGTGTGTAGGTCGTACCTCTGTTTTTCATTCCCAGGTGTAACACCATGTATTCTGCTACACTGAATCAGGGAATCTAGGAGTCAGACCAATTGGCCAGCTTGTCCAAGTCCTCCTGATGTCTGTCCCAATCCTCAGGCATTTACCTTATTCCAGAATCAGCTCCCAGCCTCCTGTCATGGTCAGATCCTACTCTACTCAGACAACATGGTTCTTTACTCAAGTAATATTGATCCCACACTCCTGGCTAATCAATTACAGGCTAGCTTTACCAATGCTGAGGCCTGGTTCCACTCACAGAAGCTAGTCCTTAACTACACAAAAACAAAAATGATGTTTCACAGTGCACAAAACAGGTTCCTCTCCCACCAGCTGGAAATCAGAAATAGCTCAGGCATTATCCTAGAACAGACTCGACATTTTAAGTATTTAGGATTGACAATTGATTGCACTCTGTCATTCTCCAGCCATATTGACAATGTTAACCAAAACAGTGAATACCTGTATCGGGATACTATACAAACACAGTCACTACCTTACCCCAGAAGCCCTCAAGCTTGCTATACATAGTTCAATAGTCTCAGTAATCGATTATGGGCTTGTGATCTATGGATTCATCTCCAACACTGCCCTGCACCATGTCACCACTGCCCTTAACAAGGCCTGCCATCTTCTGACTGGGGCCACCTGCCTGACACTCACATGCGACTTACATGAGCAAGTAAACTGGCTTCAGCTCAAAGGCAGATTATTCTACCAATCATGCCTAATAGCAAAAGAGGCCTCCCTCAGTCTCTTGCCTCCTGGTGTACAGTCAATGTTTAGGTCGCCAAACCACATCCGGCATACTAGCCGCACTTTGAACCATGCGTTCATAGTGTCTCGCTATCGTACCACCCAAGAGCAATGCTCATTTGCATACACAGCACCATTGTGGTATAAGTCACTTCCCTGTAATATTACCAAAGACCAAACACTGGGCTCCTTCAAAAAGAAACTGCACCAAGCACTAGTCGCCAGTGCCTCCTGTGACTGCTGCACATAAAACAACTTGGGCCTGTTTCCTCTCCTTCACCCACACCCTACCTCACCCTTCCTCCACCTTACCATCCTACCCTTGCTACTACCATATAACTTACCTACCTTCCTGAGGTTCCCATTAACCAATCATAGCATCAAACTATGTTTGCTGCTCCATAGAGGGCATCATCAGTTCCTACACTGATTGCCCCACTGGAGTGCACTCTTAAACTGAATGACACAGCCCATGTTTGTCTTTTGATGTTCCCCTTCTAGCAAAGCCCCCCTTCATTCAGACAATGTCTTTGACTGTATCTCTACTCTGGAACAATGTTAGGCCCTAGCCCTTAGCTTCTGTTTATCCTGTAAGACCATGTCCCTAGTTGTTGTCTTTCCCTCATTTTGTCTCTGACAATGCCACTTGGCAGCATCTTTTTCCTCCTGTAGCCGGATCCCAACCCTAATGCCCTTTTTGCTAGTTAAGCTTACTCTTAACCACTGTATGTCTGCAAAATACCTGTTTTATAACTTAAATCCATATGTGCTTATTTTATTGTTACCTTCACTCCTAGGATCACTATGTATTTTCTCACTATACTGTTTGTTTAGTTCTTTGATATGATGTGGAGCCTACATAAAAGAGCTTTTGGCTCAAAGGTATTAATTCCAAGACTGAAATAAATAAATAAATACGTCTAACACCCTAGCTAGCTTAGTGAGCAGATATTTGGGGAGCGGCACTGGTTTCTATTGAGTTACTTACATGGGCACACACCAATAGCACCCTTGGAAAATATACTGTAAGAACTTATAAGAAATGTGATTAAAACTTTGTAAATGAGCCAGGGTACCGCTTGCTACATCATGATCATCTTAATGTCATCCATGAACTTTAGCAGCTTGCTGGAGACCTCAACTTCCAGATCATCAGTGGAGATGTTACATATCAGTAGCACCAGTACCAGTTCCTTAGCAAGCCATGGAGTACTCCTCTCTACATGGAGTTGTGCCCATCCACCACCGTCCTCTGCTTCTTGCTCCCAAGCTAGTTAACAATCCACCTTGTGTGTCTCATGCATACCACACTGGTTTACTTTGTCAAGAACTTTCCATGCATCTCTGTATCAAAGGCCTTGCTGAAGTTCAGATAGACTTCATTCAGAACCCAGTCCTATCCATCTCTTTAGTCATCCCTTTGAAGAAGCTGATGCAATTAGTTTGGCATGAGCTGCTCATTATAAAGCCATACTGAAAGGGGCAAAGAATGCAGATTTCCACCACAAGCTCCATAATGCTGTCCTTAACAATGACCTCCAGGACCCTGTCCAAAACTGATGTCTTGTTTACTGGCCTGTAGCTGACTGGGTCAGACCTTGCCGCTTTTAAGATGGGGACTGTAGTGTCTACTTTACAGTTCTCTGACACCACACCTGCCTAGACAGGCTCCTGAACTATAACAACAAGTGACACCACCAGTTATTCCTACAGTTGCACTATGATCCAGATATATAGCCTGCCCACACGGTTGGACTTACTTGGCTTGATCTTTGCTGCTAGGTAGTCAGCTGCCAGGGCAGCACTATGTCTACTGGCAGCATCATGGGTTCAGCACCCAGTAACCATAAGAGCCAAGCATAAAAAGTGCACAAACCTTAAAAATGTTAGGTATGTGGTTTATTAAAGTGTAATTAATTGCCAAGAATGCCAAAAAAGAGAACATGGCCAGTAAGTCAAGTAAATACCATCCTTGAACAGAACTCTTAATACCAGTTTCAAGTGCTTTCTCATTGGGTTTATGGTCACTCTTCCCCAGTGGTATCCATTTAGGGGGTTGAAACTTAGAATCCTGAAACCGATGGGACTGAATTCAGTCACCTGGCACATTCAAGAGGTTGACAAGATGTATCAATGCTGACAGGGGCATGATAGTGGATGTGATGACCCGTTACCCTACCCCTAGACAGGCATAAGAAGGAACAGGAAAGTGCAGAACCTGGCTGAGCTGCTGCCATGGTGTGGAGGTCTAAAGCAGTAACAGCTAAGCAAGAATTATCTGGTAGACCAGAATTCTGTTCCTGGCTCCACTTCTTTTGCAGAACATTGTTCCACACCCCCCCGTAACGTTTACTCCTAAGTCCACTCCCCCTGAGAGTTGGTTATTTAAGTTATGGGGGTGTGGGGGTGGAGTCCCCCTCATTACATTTGTTAAGCTTGCAGGTCTACAAAATTCAGTCTCCCAAATTCAGTGTTGTAGCATTTGGGATTTTGAATTTCGATGTTTCATAATTTATCCTTCCAAGCAATCTATTTGTACCCCTTTCTTAATGGGAAACCATATCATTTAAGAACCACATGCTGGTGTAGCCACATAAATTAAAGACTGGTAGAAAAGCAACACGTGCTACTGAAATTAATAATTAAAACAAGAATTAAAAGCATTATTTCAGCCAAATCATTTAAAAAATCTTTAGCTAATAGAAGCATGTAGGTTTTCAGTAGAATATATTCTTTAAAGACAAGAAAACAAAATAATTGAATGCATTGCATAAAACAGTAAGAAATACTACGTATAGTATGCACAGCTATAGCAACAAGACATTTGTAGGGCTACGCCCACTGCAGCCCTAAAAATGGTCTCACTTCCAATTTTTCATTACCTGGCCATTCAGTAGCAGTCAGTTCAGAACTATAAAAGTTCTCACTTCTCCATAGTCTTTTGTCAAAGTCTCCCTCTCGTGCACCTCTTGACCTTCTCCATGAACATAACATTGTTATTCTGTGGATCACTATTATTTTTAACATGTATGGCTAAGGCATTTTCTTCAGTGCTATTCTTAATTGAACTAAGATGTTCCCCAATCCTAACTTCCAGGGGATTGAAGATTTTTCCCTTACAGAATGCTCCAAATACAAAAGACACTAACTAAACCACTCCCTCAGTTGAACACATTATAAACCCATTAGCTTTCATTGCTTTGCCCATTCTAGGGTTAATGAGGGACTTGCTTTTGGTGCCACCACTTGCAAAGTTTGCAGCTGTCACATTTGTGGCAATCACTTGGTGAGGTGTTAACCATGTGAGAATGCAGCTAGAGAAGTGGGAGAAAAACTTGTAGCTGCTGAGTGTGTTTGTAAGTTGATTTAAAGTAGTTTTTTAGCTTCCATTTCAGTGTGTTGGACATTGTAGTTGAGGTCTGTCTTAACTGCCTTTTTTTGTGTGCTTTTAAATTTGTTTGGGCAGGATTAAGAGAGTGTAACAGACACATTGGTGATTGTGGGTTTAAATGTTGCTCTCTGGCCTGTAAGTGCAGGCATCATATTTCAGGGATTAGTGCTGTTAGAGGTGTGGCGAACTGCCATCTGAGTCAGTCTGCAGCTAGAGAAGTGGGAGAAAGGGCTTGTAGCTGGTGAGTGTGTTTTTAAGTTGATTTAAAGTAGTTTTTAATCTTTCATTTTGGTGTGTTGGACATTGTAGTTGAGGTCTGTCTTAACTGCCTTTCTTTTTTTGTGTGTGCTTTTAAATTTGTTTGGGCAGGAGGGGCAGACACAGGGCTGATACACTCTCTCTCTTGAGTTGGGTGTAGCCCTAATACCACCCCTCCCTCCCCAGAGCTCTGCTCATTTATAAGGGAACACCTGCCCTGCAATTGGAGGAAAAGGCTTCAGGTGCAGCTCATGTAGTTCTAGCCACTGGGGGTTGAATTTAAAGGCTGGGAGAGAGGAGCTTAGGGAGTTGTTCACTTTCCTTATAAAGTTACTATGTTGTACTGCACCTAGTGACAGGGTTACTGGTTTACTGTGGGACTGTATCTAGGATTAGTAGGTGACCTGATTAGTCAGTAGGGGTGTATCTTGGACTAGTGGGGAACCGGGTGGCTTACCCAAGGAAATCTACTTGGAGGGGGATGGGACCACACATGATTAGGGCCGGCATCTTTTGGAGGGTGGTGGGGTGCACAGGGTGTGGGGCAGCCATGATACTGGACTGGGCTTGGAAGTTCAGTGGTTGCCCAGTGTGCTACCAGCTGGCACAGCTTAGGGAGGAGGTTGCGGGAATTAGGAGACAGCTGGGGAAGGGGGGAGGTATGGTTGGGGAAGAGGGCAGGGGCTCTCCCACAGGGTTGCACCAAGCACTAGAGGTGGGGGCATAGGGAAAGGAGTGCAGGAGAGTACTCTGAGGTCAGATAGGGACCCTAGCAGAGGGGGCCCAAAAGGAGTGTACTACCAAGGAAGCAGGCAGGTAACTGAGAACCCTCACAGAGGGGGGCCAGAGGGGCAAAATTATCAGGGATGTAGGCAGATGGCTGGGGCTGGACTGAAGGAAGCAAGGTGGGGAGGTGGATTGGACCTTAAGCTCAGTAACTGCTTCAATTCTCTTCTTCTGCTTGAGGATGGGGGGGTGATGTAGCCATGAAAGGGGTGGTTAGAGATGGAAAAGGAGTGGGGGGCAGGAGGCAGGGTCTGGGTAGCAGGAGGAACAGGGGCGAACCTGGAATGGGGGAAAATGGGGGAGTAGTGGATCAGAGCAGGAGGAGCAGGTGGAAGAGGGAGGAAAGTGCATGGAGAAGGACCAGTTGGGAGGAAAGGGCAAGGAAAAGGACCAGAAGTACAAGGAGGATACAGTAAAGGGAGCTGGGGGTTTAGGCCAGGGGAGCACGACAAGTATGGAGGGGCTGAATGGAGACGGAAAGGAAGGGAGGATGAGCCAGGCTAGTTTAGCAGATGGGGAGAAGGACCAGTCGCAAGCAGTGAGGGTGAGAGAAGCGAGATATGGGAGGAGGAGAGGCATAGGATCGGAGGGGGAAGGGGGTGGCTAGGGTAAATAAGGGGCGGAGATGGCACCCAGATAAGGGAGGGAGAGCGATCGACTGGGTGGAGGGGCCATTAGAAAGGATGAGGGACTTGGAAGGGGGGGAATGGAGGAAAAGGAGTGGTCAGAGTGCTTCTGTTGGGGGATTCTATGATCAGGGGTATCAAATGGGATAGGGAGGGGGAAGCCTGGCCAGTTAGAACAAAATGCTTCCCTGGACTAACAGTGCACAGGGCCAAGCACAAGGTATATCAGCTGGCAAAGGACTGTGGGGGTTCCCCGGATATACTGGTCCACCTAGGTACAAATGACATTGAGGGAAATAGTAAGCTAGAGATACAGGCAAGGTTCAGAGAGCTTGCCAGGGTCTATCATGACATAGGATGCGCAATTTCCTTCTCAGAAATCCTGCCAGTGCCAAGGGCTAGTGGGGAACACAAAAGGAAGATTAGGGAGATAAACCAGTGGCTCAGGGAGCGGTGTGAGGCCAGAGGGTATGGGTTGATGGGAGACTGGGGGGAGACCTGGGAGAATAAGGGGCTGTATGCTAGAGATAGGCTCCATCTCAATTTGGAGGGGAAGGGAATCCTTAAGTTGAAAATAGAGGGGTTCATTGGTGAAAGGTGGGGTTTAAACTTGTGAAGGGGGTGGGATGGGAGAAAAGGCTGTCGAGGGGGGTCCGATAAAGGAGGGACTCTTTCTCCACCTCCTTGGGGAGCTGGAGGAATGCGGGAAAAGGCTGACTGGTAAGGTGCAGACCAGGGGAAGACAGAATCCCCATAGGAACACGAGCAGAGGAAATGGAAGTATAGGGAAAGGGTGGTAGGTAGTCCTGCTAAATGCCAGGAGCTTGGGCAATAAAATGCCTGAGCTCCAGGCGATGCTAACCAAGGGAGGGGGGGATGTGGCAGCGGTCACTGAGACCTGAGCCACCGCAGGACATGACTGGGACCTGAACCTGGAGGGTTACACTATGTTCAGGAAGGATGGGGGGAAGGGGAGGAAGGGTAGCAATAATAGTCAAAAACTGCATTGGCATAGGGGGAGTAGAGGAGGCAGAGGGAACCGTGGAGGTGATTTGGGTCACCTTGATAACAAGGGGGGCAAGAGAGTAAAAATAGGAGTGGTGTATAGACCCGATGCGCTGGTGGAGGAGCTGGAGGAGAGTCTGGTGGCAGATGTTGGGAGACACTGAAGACTGGGCAGGGGAAGGGTGGTGGTGTTGGGGGACTTAAACATACCAGGAACAGACTGGGAAACTATGACATCCTCGGTGGCCAGGGAACAGAGGTTGTTGGATGTCTTTCAGGATGCGTTCCTAACTCAGCAGGTGGGGGAACCGACCAGGGAGGCGCGGGTACTGGATGTGGTCCTGGCAGACAGTGACCAGATTGGGGGCCTGGAGGTAAGGGACCCATTGGCGGGTAGCGACCATGCCATGGTCTGGTTCTGCCCGGACCTTGGAGGGGTACAAGGCTGCACAAAGACAGAGGTAACTGACTTCAGGGGGGTGGATTTTAAGGAAATAGGAAGGATCCTTAAGGAGCATTTGGATGTGATTGGGCCAGACATGGACGCTGACAGTAGGTGGGAAAACATCAGGAGAGGGGTGCAGGATGCTACCAGCACCTGTGCAAGAGTAAGACGAAAATGTGGTAGGACCTGAAAACCCTGCTGGTGGACCAGGGAGGCCCAGGAGGTGGTGAGGGGAAAGAAGGCAGCCTATATGCAATTCAAGTGTTCAAGGAGTGAAAGGGACCAAGGGGAGTACGAGCTGATGGGTAGAAGAGCCACTAGGGTGGTGAGGTCGGCTAAGGCAAGGTAGGAGCAAAACCTGGCCAGGGAAATTAGGAGAAGGAACAAGGGGTTCTTTAGATATATTGGGGAAAAACGAAGGGTGAAGGGGCAGATTGGCAGGATTAAAACAGGGGAGAGATGGGCACAAGACTGGGGGGAGCAGACTGAGGTACTAAATGAGTACTTCACCTCAGTTTCACCAAGGAAAATGGGGCTGCATCATACATGGGAGGAGACAGTGATACTGAGGGGGGGGACCCTTACCGATCGGCGGGTCTGGAGAGAGAGGGGGAGGCATCACTGGTAGGAGGGGGGAAGGCTAAGCAGGGGGAAGAGGTAGCAGAGGTGGAAATCACAGCAGAGAGAGTGAGGGAAGCCCTCAGGTCCCTTAAGATGAGAAAGCACTGAGGCCGGATAAATTACATCCCAGAGTGCTGAAGGAACTGGCGGATGTCCTGGCGAAACCCTGGCGGAGCTTTTCACCATCTCTCTGAGGACAGGGTGGGTGCCCCAGGACTGGAAGGTGGAGTATATAGTGCTTATCCACAAGGGGGGATCAAGAGAGGTGGCAGGGAACTACAGGCCCATCAGCCTGACATCGGTGGTGGGCAAGGTGATGGAGGGCATTGACAAGGAGAGGCTGGGGGGACCTGGAAAAGTCAGGGTGCCTGGATGATTGACAGCATGGATTCGTCACAGGGAAATCATGTCAGACAAACCTTGTGGAGTTCTATGACTGGGTGATGAGTGCTTTGGACCTGGGTAGACCAGTGGATGTCCTCTTTCTGGACTCCAGCAAGGCATTTGACTCTGTTCCTCATGGGGCCTGTTGGATAAGCTGGGAGAAATGGGGGTGGGGAACCAGATGATCAGATGGATAGGCAATTGGCTCCAGAACCAGACCCAGAGGGTCGTAGCTGGCGGGATAGTCTCATCCCCAAGGAGGGTCATTAGTGGAGTCCCGCAGGGATCAGTCCTTGGGCCCCTCCTGTTCAACGCCTACGTCTCTGACATAAGGACAGGTATCAGGAGTGAGATGAGTCTCTTTGTGGATGACTCAAAACTGGGGGTGGTGGTGGATGGGGAGGAGGGGAGGGTGGCCCTACAGGGGGATCTGGAGGCTCTGGAAAGATGGTCTAGAAAGTGGAAGCTGAGGTTCAATGCAGGGAAATGCAAGGTACTGCACCTGGGGGCCAGAAACCTGGGCCAAGTGTACACCCTGGGGGGGGAATGCTATAAGCCTCGATGGCTGAGAGGAACCTGGGGGTGGTGGTGAATGTCAAGATGAACAGATCAGAGACTTGTAGGAGGGCAGCGGCCAAGGCCAACAGGATGCTGGGATGCATCGCTAGGGAGATCACCTCCAGAAGGAGGGAAGTGATACTCCCTCTGTATAACTGCTTGGTGAGGCCGCACCTCAACTACTGTGTGCAGTTTTGGAGGCCACACTTAAAGAGGGACATGGAACTCCTGGAGAGAGTCCAGAGGAGGGCAACCAAAATGATTTGGGGCTTGGGGACAGGACCTATGGGGAGAGGCTCGAAGAGCTAAATATGTACACATTGGAAGAGAGAAGGGACCGGGGGACATGATAGAGGTCTTCAGGTACATGAAGGGGGTAAATAGGGGAGGAGCAGTCAGGGTGCTTTGAAGGAAGGGTGGGGGCAACTAGAGGGCATGAGTGGAAGCTGAGGGAGGGATTCAGGGGAGAAAGGAGGAGGTGCTACTTCACTGAAAGGGTGGTGGAGCCATAGAATGCACTGCCCAGGGGGCTGGTGGAGGCAGAGTCAGTGGAGGGGTTCAAGAAGGGGTGGGACAGGTGCAGGGGAAGGGTTCTGGAAGCAAAATCCAGTGCAGCGAGAATATCCGGAACTGGGAAGGGGGAAGCCAGAGAGGGCGAGGGGGGCTGCAAGGTCAGCTCCCAGGGTGGGGGCTGACCAAACAAGCTGACACGAAAGACCGTTAGGCCTATTCTGCTGGCATTTTAGTATGTTAGTATATTTCAATAGGTTGTACAGTGTAATCAATGTTATCTTTCAGGTTCTTATCCCTCTTAAATACCATCCTCAGAGAATTTAAGGGGAGATATGAACCTGAAAGATGAGGTTGTTCATACTGTACTACCTATTAAAATACCCTTCACCAGCACATGAGGATCTATGCACAAACATGCAGGTTACATGTGTCAAAGGCACGTATACCACCCCCATATCTGTGTGGCATCAGACAGGCACAGGGTACGTGGTATTCATGACCACAAGCACCCACAGGGCAACTGTCCATGGCCCCACCCCCAACACACAGGAGCACAAGGGGGGTGTGAAGGGGTGCAGAGCACGGGACACAAGACACAGGCAGGCATCCAATCAGATGCCTGTCCTTGGTCCCAGAGTGGATCCCTTCTGTAGGCAAGTGGGGGATCCTGGGATGGCATGGAATGCCATGGAAGTACAGGAACATCATCTGCTCCTGTCATGGGTACCACAGACATATGGTCATAGGACTGACTGTGCTGCGTACTGTACTGACACCCTGTATGAGTGTGTGGATCCAACCCACAGCTCAGGTCCACAGTGTATGTGGGACAACACATGCCACGCCATACCAGTGGTATCACACAGACACCTGGTATATGTGCAAACAGTGGCTGCTGGACACTTACAGACCACCTGCCTAATAGGAAAGATATGCCCACCCCCATGCACTTCCCCATACTTACCTATACCATCTGACCCTAGGGATGGTCGTTCTCCCACCCTGAACATGAAAATGACACTGATGTGCCTTTATGCATGCACCAGAACAGGACTGCACCCGACAGCATTGTGATCTGCATTGCTATGTGTGCACATGGGAGGGATGCACATCAGTTATAGCAGGATCCCCCCACCATAACTTGTGCCTCCTATTGTGTGGTACTCTGCACCTTTTTGAATCACGTTAATGTGGAAATGCCCCCGATACTCCCCCTGGACTGCCCATTGCACATAGCTCTCTGGACGGCCAGGGGATTCCATGCACAACTGGCTGGTTTGCAGGTTGTGAATGCCGCCAGGGATCTGCGGGACCCCTGCTGCATGGCGTTCTCACTTAGGGTTACCTATGCACCTTACATATGCAGCTCGTAGGCTTCATGCATAGAGCCCATGGTTACTACCTCTACCATATTTTTAGCATAATTCTAGCAGGTGCAAATTTTGCAAGGCTGTTACAAAAAAAAAGTCTTTATTACAGGGGCACAATAGTGCCCCACAGTTAGCGTGAAGTAGGCTGTTTAATGTTAAACCCCACATTTTGCACCTTAATAACTTTTGCATCATTTGATGAAATAGCCCTAAATATTGCTTGTGTGGTTAGACTGTCAGAGTCTCAAGACGGGGAAAGTTTTGTAATGGAATCTTGTATGGTTTCCAAGATATGGAGTGCCAAAAACCAGAAAAAAACATGTTTGGTTTCCCTATACTTAAAATTGGGTAATTTTTGATCTCACCTACAGCCTAGACTGTATGAAATTTGTTCATGAAATTTTCATGGTTGAAGGGGCCCATGGCAAGGGTGTGCCTTTGGAAGCTTTGGTGAAGAAATATTATACCAATTTAAAGTTATAATGATTTTTGAGATAATGTTCCAGTGCAGCTGGTAAAAAAAAAAGCTTTTCTAAAAGGTAAAAAAAGACTATCACAAAAGGTAAGAAAAACATATTGTGAGTGGTTACTTGCATGATTTACTTGTCACTGGGGAAACAAAACATTTGAGATGGCCACCATTTTCTTTTTACTTTTTAAACTTACAAACGGTAAAAGTACATATAAATTATGTATTTAAAAAAAACAAACACCTGAACCTAGCTAAACAGGCCCTGTTTAGCTAGATTCTGGTGTTTGTGGAATTTTTTAGTTGCCAGAAATATCTTTCCAGGGCACCCAAAATCCAAGGTACTCAGCTTAGAGAGAGGAGTCATTCACCAGCATTCTCTGTATGAGAACAGTGGGATTTTCTTAAATGCTGAAGCCACAGCTGGAAGTTGTGCTGCCAGCTTCAGCTGAAGCAGTGAGCCAGAGATCCCTTTCCCTATCTCTGTCTGTCTGTCTGTCTGCCTATCTATCAATCTATCTATTTACCTATCTAATTATAGAGATAGTGTTCTGCTGCTGTTTTAATGTTCTTTTATGCTGGAGTGTGTTAAGTTAATTTAAATAAAAATGACTGACTTTGCAAGCAATTGTATGTGAAGCTGATTTTAATTGGACCTAAAACTGCTCTGACCCACGAAGCGCATGCTCTGGTGGCTCCAGATTGGATGCGAGGATGTCGGTGGGGGGGGGGTGGAGTTTAAACAGACCATGTGAAGGTGGTTGCAGGGAGGGTGTCAATATCAGCATGTCCACACAGGATACAAATGTTAGATCTATGTATGTTTTTTCTTGACACCAACTAGCAGGCACCCAGTAGTGTAATATTGTCCGGTTCCAGTTGATCCATCATTCTCCATTGACTCAGATGTCATATTGCGCCTATTCAGCAATGAAGGTCTGCCAACCCACTGATCGGTACTGCCGTGATAGGGAACATCATATCCCTCAGTGAGTTCCCAATTCAAGCAGCCACATGTAAGAACAAAATAGTTTGGACATAGCAAATACAAGGACAGGACAGCTACTCAGCAGAATAGATCAGTGTTTGAAAACTATAACTCCCATCTGCATTGTGCTGTGCTCAGAAAATTGCAACAACTAAAATACTCGAGCTGTCCTTTGTAAGTAAATAAATAAATAAAAATCCCACCCTCTGCTCATCCAGAAGTGGTGTCCTACCCCTCACTTCTTTTGCTGATCTGGTCCCAGTGCACGAAAAACCCCATAGAGGGCACCCCCCTTCCCAAGTAAAATTACTCATCGCTTCTTGTCAGAGTGTTCCTTTTAAATCTTGCTGCTGGAACATCAGGTATGCTGTCGGTAAAAGTACTAATTATTTTTTACTGCAGTCACTGAATGCCCAGTAGCAGGATGACAAATTTAGGAGTGGCAAAGCAAAATATTAAGGCAAAATTGTGGACGTCCCTGAAAAATCAGGGGCAGTTAAGAGATGTGGCATGATGGCAGGATCATGTGCCTAGATGAAAGGTGGCTATTTTTAGAGGAGCATCAAGACTAATGACTCTGACCTGCTGTAGAGAGCCAGCCAATGCAAACAATTCATACAGCTGCTGTTTCACTGTGAAAAACAGCTTTCAGAATCACAACCAAAGTGTTTTATGTGGTGTTATATATTGTCATATTGTTAGCACTGCAATGTAAAAAGCTGTCTGGAGTTGTCTTCACAAACAGCAGCAGTAGCAGAGGTATACAAGTCACAAAGGCACAAGCAAAGATAAATTGCACAGAAAATAAAGAGCAGGAATAAACAAACTGATGAATAAAATGGCAAACATATAGTAAAAGGAACAGCTGTCTGAACAAGTTCTGGTCAGCGTCACTACAGGTGCTAATGCGTTAACTTGATAAGAATATTTAATGGGCTTAAACATAAAAACGAATTGCTGTAGTCAGCTCAGTGTGTAAATTTAGTTTTTGGTAAAGTTAGATCAGTTATCTGGTTGATATTGTGTTTCCCATGTGTTTAAAATGTGAGGGGCGAATGTGTCTTGTACTGTGTGTGGATTGAGAGGGAGCTCCACACAAAGACCTTCAACTAATGGTAGAAAGAATGGTGCAGAGAGGAGAGGCATGGCTACGGTGGGGACTGTGGACCAACCTGGAAGGATAAGAACCTATACCGAGATGGTGGCCTGCTTCCATTAAGGAGGGAACCATAGTCCTCAGTGGGTGGTTTAAATGTTACTTGGATGGACATTTAAAGTAGCTGAGGGGGGTGATGGAAGAAACATGGGAGACAGACAGTGGGCCACAACAGGCTGAGATAGAGAGTAGGGAGATCTCAGGGGGAGATAGTCCCACCAGGATGCAAGTTATTCAAGGAAGCAGGGGGTTAGCAAAGGAGGAAGGGGGAAAAGAAGCAGTCAAATGAGAAAGGCGAGGAAGGAGGAACAACTGGAAAAAGGAGAAAGTGACAAGAAGAGAACTGAGGGATGTTGAAATGGTGCAAGGTCTGCATCAGAAGCCCTATGAGAGGAGACTAAAAGAGTTCAATATGTACACCCAGGAGGAGAGGAGTGAAAGGTGGGTAAAGAAGGAGCCCTTTAAATACCTCACAGAGGTTAATAACGTACCGGAGGGAGATACGTTTAAGAGAAAAAGGTGCTGTAGAACAAGGGGTCAAAATATGAAGCTGGAAGGAGGTAAATTCAGGAGAGATGTGAGGAAGTATTTCTTTACAGAAAGGGTGGTGGATTCCTGGAACAGCCTTCCATGGGAGGTAGTAGGGGTGAAACCAGTGGTGGGTTTCAAAAATGCCTTGGATAGGCACAAAGAAATTCTAGGAGGAAGGAAGGGGTGGAGGAGACAGTGCTGTAGATCAAGTTGGGTCTGCAGCAAAAGTGATCATAACTAAAAATGGGCAGACAAGATGGGCCCAGCTTTCATTGCCTGCCGTTAGTTTCTGTTTTTCTATATATGACAGGTTATGCGATTCAAATGGATACAGTGTAAAGTTATTAATATACACAACGTCGATATTGTAAACCATGTGGCACACATAATTCATGTTGTACTATGCTACACAGACATGATAATCAAATGGGTAATAATACATGCATTGAACAAGGAGAAAAAAATTAAAGGGAACATGTGTGAAGCAATATACTACTTATAGAGTGGAGACACCATGATAGGTACATACTGTATGAAGTTACTGTATTATGATGGTACCCAGCTGTATACCAATGCTGAGTTAGCTGCAATATGGGATTTTATTTATTTTTATTTGTAATAATCCAGAGATTGTCTACACAGAAATGATACATAGCCAAGGATAATCCTTACAGTTTGTGACCTTATTTTGATTTTATTTTTTTGTATAGAAACATAGAAATTTGACAGCAGATAAAGACTACCTGGCCCATCAAGTTTGCCCATTTTTTTTCTAACCTCTATCATGTTTCTTGCTAACACTGTCTTCCGTGCCTCTATGGTTCCCTATCCCACACATTTTTAAATGTGGTCACTGTCTGTACACCCCACTACCTCTGCAGGGAGGCTAGTCCAAGCATCTACCACCTTTTCCATAAAAAAATATTTCCTCACATTACCCCTGAGTCTACCTACCTCCAGCCTCATATCATGACCCCGTGTTTTTGAGCATTTTCTTTTCTGAAATAGGCTCCCCTCCTTACCTTATTTATACCTTGAGGTATTTAAATGTCTCTATCATACCCCCTTCTCATCTCTAATGAATACATACTGAGGTATTTCAACTTCTCCTCATATGGCTTCTGGTGTAGCCCATGCACCATCTTGGTAGCCCTTGTCTGGACAGCTTCCACTCTGTCTATATCTTACCTGAGATGCGGCCTCCAGAACTGGACACAGTAATCCAGATGAGATCTCGCTAGTGATCTGTAGAGTGGCATCACTACCTCCTTTCTCCTGCTGGTGATGCCCCTCCCTATGTATCCCACCATGTCACTGGCCTTCCTTACTGCTTTCTCACACTGTCTGGTCATCATGAGATCATCCAATTTAATCACCCCCAGATCCCTTTCCTGTTTGGTGACCATCAGTAGCTCCCCCAAGTAAGTAACCCTGTCCCTGGTTCCCGTGCCCAAAGTGCATAATTTTGCACTTCTTGGTACTGATTCTCAGCTGCCATGCTCTCAACCACTCCTCCAGCTTGCTTAGGTAGCTTCTCATTTTTTCCACCTACCCTGGAGTGTTGACCCTATCGCAGACCTTTGTGTCATCTGCAGATAAACACACCTTACCCCCAGCCCCTCCACAGTGTCACTAATGAAGACATTAAATAGGACTGGGTTCAGCACTGAACCCTGAGGCACCCCACTGGTCACATACCTAATCATGGCCTGAACTCCATTCACCAACACTCTTTGTGTCCTGCCACTCAACCAGTTTCTGACCCAGTTCATCACTCTGTGCCCGACTCCCAGACTTCTCATTTTGTTAATTAGCCTCCTATGTGGGACGGTGTCTAAAGCCTTACTAAAATCCAGATAGGCCACATCCACCACCCTTCCCCCTAGTCTACCACCCTGGTCACCCAATCAAAGAAGTCTATCAGGTTTGTCTGGCAAGACCTGCCTGCTGTGAAATCGTGCTGCTTTGGATCCAGCTGTCCACTGGATTTGAGGTAAACCACAATTCTTTCTTTGAGTAATGATTCCATCAGTTTGCCTACCACTGAGATTATGCGGACTGGCCTCTAATATCCCGCCCCTTCTTTATTCCCACTTTTGTGGAGAGAGGCGACCTGCACCCTTCTTCAATCCTCCAGGACCACCCCTGTCTCTATTGATCTATTGAACAGGTCAGTCAGGGGTGCTCCCAGCTCCTTTGGAAGCTCCTTTAGTATTCTGGAATGAATTCCATCCAGTCCCACTGCCTTTTCTGCCCTCAACTTTTCTAGCTCTTTTAAGACTTTGTCTTCTGTGAATGGACTGATTTCTATCCCTGTCACCTGGCTGCCTTTATCTCAAAACAGTGGTCCTGCCCCCTCCCTTTCTTCCATAAATACTGAACAAAAATAATTATTCAGGATTTCTGCCTTTTCCTGGTCCCCTTCAGCAGACCCTACTCCCTCACTACCTCCCTTTTTAGTTTCACAATCCCTCCTCTAGTCTTTCATTGTTCACTTATGTATCTAAAAAAAGGTCTTGTCTCCTTTCTTAATTGCCTGGGCTATTTTTCCTCTGCCTGTGCTTTGGCCTTCATACTGCTTTTCCTGCCTCACTCAATCTTTTCAGATATGCTTTTCTATCCTCCTCCTCCCTCTGTGTTTTCTTGTATTTTCTGAATGCTGTCTTTTTCTCCTTCACCTTCCTGGCTACTTCTTTTAAAAAATATATATTTTTTTCTTTCTCATAGTTGTACTTACTTGCCTTGTTACCACTTTATTAATTTTGGGGAAATCACTTATAATGTGACTGCAATTCTGTTCAGCTAATTAACTTGTGGTTTACCTATGCAAGCCTTTTATAAGAGAGTACTGTATGTATTAATGGCAGTGGCACAGTGTTACCCTTAGGACAGGTTGTGGTGTGCATTTGAATACATGTAAAAATTGTGGTGCTGCACTATACGTCAAGTAAAAATGGTGTCCCTAATTTTGAGTATTTGTCCCTGATTTTAATGGGCAGTGTCCCTCATTTTGGTCCTGGCAGGGTGAGAGGTATGCATTCCGGTGTCACCTGGTGTTGTAGTTGACACCCTATGATTTCTTTGCAATCCCCTATAATGCCCCTTGCAACCCCTGGAAACTCCTAAAACATTAGTTGCCTAGCATTTACCCCTCCTACAAATATAAAGTCATGAGAGTTCCAATGTACGAAGAATTAGATAGGTCCTGGAAGGGTAAACATAAACCATCTCTCCAGACACTTGAGCGAGAGAGAGGACTGTAATTTAAAACTCCTCTGGAGGGTAGTCTGTGTATTCAGCAACCACAATTGAGCACTTTCAAAAAGGGTGACTCAATCACAGTGCTTTCACACTTGGCTACTGGGCAGGGAGAGTGACAGAATAGGGGGTCAGCGATTATAGCGACTGGATGTTGCTATGTATACACGCACACATTGGGGGGAGACCACGCCGTGTGAGGGGCAGAAGGGGAGGGAGGGTTTGTGGAGCATAGTGCGGTGGTAGGCTGCTGAGCTGGCCATGTGGTATGGTGGGTTGGTGGTAGGCTGGGGTTGTAAGGGTGCCAGGTTCGGGTCTGGGTGTGCTCGGTTTTTGTGCCGGGTTGCAGGTTTTTAATTTTTATAGTTTTGCACCCCCCCCAACATGTACCCCTCTGGAGTTGAGAATCCTTTTGTAGGGGGGTGCGGGGAGCACTGCCCCTCGCATAAAACAAAAAAAGTAAATGTCCAGCACTGTCTTGCTGTGTGCCGCAAGTCTACATTGTCAAAATTCATTTTCAGCGACGTAGACTCGCCCAAACAGCGATCGCTATTACGAGGTTGCCATTATCACATGGAACCCCTCTGGAGTTATTTCCTCTAAAGAAGGAATCACTTCTGTGCTATCTTTCACTTTGGTCTGGGGGAAGGAGACTTGCTTTTTTTAGTCTAGGAACATTTTCTAATGGCACTGTTGCAGACAGTTTAACCACTTCAAAAAAGTGGTGTAACTTGCCTTTGTGACTACTTGGAGATGCTAGCATTTGCAGGAAGTTTGTTCCCCTGACAACTGGTCAGAGACCAGTTTCTGTGCAACCTGGTCTGAGACCAGTTTCCAAGCCACCTGGTCTGAGAGGCCAGTTTCATCACTGTACAGGAGCTTTCTTTGTAGCACTTAGGTTTTTTCCTGCACCAACTCCCTTTAGTGTAGATTTACTATTACCAACCCCATGCCGCCATGGATCACCACACCAGTGAAATTTGGGGTCAAAAGAATTTTAGGGAAAGTAAGATTTAAACCCAGACTTTCAGGATCACAGCTCAGTGCACTAACCACTACACTATCTTGGCTGCTGCATAGCATGCCTGTGGTTAGATACATATGTGACAATAACTGATCCCAGACCAGTTCAGCTGGAAGGATAAACTGGTCTCAGACCAGGTGGCACAGAAAGTGGTCTAAGACCAGGCAGCTCTGAAACTGGTCTCAGATTAGGCTGGTCCCAGACCAGTCTGGACTCAGACCAGCTTGCTCAGAAACTGATCTCAGACCAGGCTGGTCCCAGGCCAGTCATCAGTGGAACAATCTTCCTACACCAACACTAGCTGTCAGGTCACTTAACTCTGACATGATGAGAGACAAATAAGCTGACAAAGTAGTGCTGGAACTGCTCTACTGGACAGAAGCAGTGCAGTGCTTCATTCAACTGACATAATAACAGTGCTGCAACTCCAAAATTGTTGTTCCATCAAAGTGGGGTGATCTGCTTTTCTCCTCTCCTTTAGCTAGACAGCTGCAGAGCTCCACCCTTGCAGCCGTAATAATATACCCATGCTGATGCAATGATGTGTAATAAAAGACATTCTATCTATCTAGCTAGCTATCTTGTCTGTCTGTCTGTCTCTGTTTGTCTATCATTTTCTTTTTTTTGTGTGTTATTTCTTTATCCCCCCTACATGCTGCCACCTCAGCCACTCCTTCAGGCTGTGCTAAGGCTGCATCTGATGAATCCTGTTCCCAGGCCTCGTTCCTCACATTGCAGTCATCCCCAGGGTAACCTGGACATAACCCTTCACCTGTGGGTCCTCCTCCTCCGAAGGGGAAGCACCAGAGACAGGCCAGCACAATACTTGGCCCCGTGGAACTGCAAGGGACCAGTAGCTCTGGGACATTGACAGCAACAGATCACCAGGCAGCCATCATCCGGCAGAATGCAGAGTGATTTTTCCATTTTTCTGGTAATGTTCCCTTGCTTTGCATCTGCACTGCCCCCCTTCTCCATCGGAGGCCATTGCAGAGTGACGCATCCCTCTACCCACCCCAGGAGAGGAGAGGAGAGCAGTCTTACAGATGCTCAATCCTCTCCTTCCCTTGCCAGCCCTCGGCGTCCCGAGTCCGTTCAGGAACCAAGGTCGCCGGCGTGGCTTGAGGTAAGGCGCTTCTATCATTTTCAAGTGTCATCTGTAGTAATTTAATAAAATGTATAATATTGAACAAGTTCTGGACCATGACCGGAGCAACTGCAAGTGCTAGCTGAGCTGACAGCTGCATTGAGGTATGGAGTTCGCTCACGCTGCAGCCTCCAGCAGGATAAAATCAATCAGCTGTTGCAAGAGGCAACTCTCTACATGATCCATCCTGATCCATCCCACCACAATTTTTCTCTTCCTGCTCTATATACTATATATATATATATATATATATATATATATATATAGTATATACCCTATCCATCAGAGACCATTTAGTAAGTAGTAGGACTCCACAAAGGAAAACCATTGAACTAAAGGAAAATAGAGTTTAAAACCAAAATATCAGGGCTAAAAGCAGGAATTCAAAGAAAATATGTCCAGCAAGTTGGTCTGCAGACCCCCACCCACCCATGTTCCTTTCCATAGGTAAATGGTGTGTTTGGCTTAGGGGAAACACTTTTTTAATAGGTACCTTCAAGAAACAAACAAAGAAATCTCTGCCTAGTTCATGAGCATCTGGGAACAAATATTCTTCTCCATGAGGGAATCAAAGTAGTCACACATTTTTATATTGCACTTTGGTTCTCAAGTGACTAAATTTCTCAGCTTGCAGATGTCAAATCATTATGTTTGCTTGCACGCATGTGCAAGAAACATAGTGCCATCATTGGAGATTCCGGAGGTGTGTCACCTCCTTCTCCAATTCAGTCAGTATGCTGGCAGGCGCGGCCCCTGTAAGCCGATGCATTTTGGAGCTGTCTATGACACGGTCCAAAATGCAGTGACGCTCAGTTGAAAGAGGAGCTACGCCCAGGTGAGCAGCGATAAGATAAAGGCTGCTCATGCGCAGCTCCCCCACAGAGCGCTGCAGGGCGTGCGCCTCCGCAGACGCACGCACTGTATAGCTGACGGGTGCCCAATCCCCTGCTGGCTGTGCTGCGCTCTCTCCGCCTGCCCCCCAAATGCTTACAAAATGCCACACTGGGTGCCCACCCCAGTGTGGCAACTAATCATATAGCCGACAGGGTGCCCAATCTCCCATCGGCTGCTGCTAACCCCAGTAGTAGGTGCTGCTGGGAGCCCACTAGCGTGGCAAGCAATTCGTAGGCCGGCCAGGGGTGCCCAATCCCCGTCGGCTGAATGGCAACCACCCAACATCCTTGTGCCATGCTGGGAGCCCACCCCAGTGTGGCAACGTCCCCACGTCGTCCGTTTTTTTTTCACCTGTGAAGAAAACGGTCCCACAGTGAGTCTCCCCGCCCCTCCCACAACCCTCACCCATCCACTGCGCACCCAGCCTCCCCTACTCCCTCACCCCATACTTACCTCCGACCCGGGCGGACGATCTTCGTGGACTGGGGACACGTCTGCACTCTTCAAAGGCGACCGCGAACTGAGGAAATGCCGGTAAGCTGTATAATGGGCTAGATAGGGGGGTTTCAACTTTATTGCATATCTCAGGCATTTTTTTGAATTTTTGCACCAAATTTTCAACATGGGGGTTTTGGGACCACTTCTCATGATTGATGTCACTGTCATGGTGTTATTTGGGCTCGAAGGGTGATTTCGCGCAGTGACTGTGCAGTGACTGCGAAATCACCCTTCGGACCCGAATAATGCCATGACAGTGACATCATTCATGAGAAGGGGTCTCAAAAACCCCATGTTGAAAATTTGGTGCCAAAATTCCCAAATGACTGTTTTACGAGCGAGTGTTGCGCAGTTCCTACGCAGGCTCGTAAGTTCGCGAATTTTCAATATTTTCACTCCAGATTTTCAACATTACCATTTTACCACCTTCTTATGAGTAGTACAGCTGTCATTTTTCACATCTCACCCAAAATGTGTTTCCGCCTTATATGGCGCTTAATGGGCGCAGTTGGTGTGCTAAATCAATGTACGGGACAAATTAAGAAAATCACAGTGACACTGTTCATGAGCAGAGGTCTTAAAATGGCTATGTTGAGAATTTGGTGAAAAAATTCCTAAAAATGACTTTTACGAACGTGCGTTGTACAGTTCCTGTGCATGCTCGCAAGTTTGCAAATTTAATATTTTCACTCCAGATTTTCAACATGTCCATTTTATTAAACTTCCTTATGAACAGTACAGCTGCAATTTTTCATATGTCGCCCAAAATGTGTTTTCGCACATGTAGCGCATAATGGTGCTGTTGGTGTCTGGAAAGCAATGTTTAGGACAGATTAAGAAAATCACAGTTACACTGTTCATGAGCAGAGGTCTTAAAATGGCTATGTTGAAAATTTGGTGACAAAAGTCCATAAAATGACTGTGTTACGAGTGAGCATTGCACAGTTTCCCGCCCCTCGTTAGTTCATGACTTTGTAATATTTTCAGTCCAGATTTTCACCAGTGGCATTTTTCCACACTTCCTTATAGAGCAGTACAGCTGCCATTTTTCAAAACATGGCCGAGTGTGTTTTCACACTTTCAGTGCAGAGACTGTGTGGCTTGTGGGAAATCATTGTTCGGCACAGATAAAGAAAATCACAGTGACACTGTTCATGATCGGAGGCACCAAAATGCCTGAGTTGACAATCTGCTGTAAGAAATCCCCAACCTAATTATATTACGGTGTGCGTTGCTGACAGTTTCTATGTACGCTTGTGATTCACCATTTTTTAAATATTTTTACTACACATTTGCAACATAGCCATTTTTACACCTCCCATGAAAGAGTACAGCTGTCATTTTTACATCCTCTTGAATATTTTTTGCACCTGTGATGCTAAATGCCGTAGTCACTGTGCATAAGCAGCTTTCGGCTAACAAACTGATATTCCCCTGTTCATGAGGTGGGGTCACAAAACAAAACATGTTGAAAATTTGGAGTGAAAATACCAACGAATGCCTGAGGTATTAGGCTTTTCAACTATAACGCCTGACCCTATAGAGAATGATAGGCATCAGGGGTGTGACTTGGATTCTTGCCTGTGATGCTCATACCATTCCACACCCTGCAGTCACTGAGGAGGCATCGAGTTTATGCCTTGGACTCTTGACCCCAAAGTTCACCCCATTCTCCCATACCACACCCATCTCTGCCACTTCCCTAATGGAATGTGGTGTGCATGAAGGGCCAAAGATCCTGGCACACCGTGACACTTGTCAGTGTCTGCAGGGTTGGGTGTGGTGAAATGGTGTGGCCATTATGCCTGATGGCCCAAAGGCACACCCCAATGCCTGTCCGTATCTGCAGGGTGGTGGCGGGGTTGGCTTCAGTTCAATACTTCACTGCCATTCCTATTATGCAGCTGTCTAACTCCTACACTACCAATCCCAATGCCAGCAAGCAAACATTCGGCATTGACAAATGCTTGTTTTGTATTGGTATGCAAAACAGCTTTATTTGCTGCAATAATTTTACAATTGTTAAGCATTTGTATTGCCTGAAATGCTTGCTCTATTTTAAAGAGCTAGTGTATTGAGCGTTACATAGAAACATAGAAACATAGAAACCGAGATTTTGACGGCAGATATGGACCACTTGGCCCACCCAGTCTGCCCATTTCCCTACCTACTGGATAAGCTGCAGATTCTAGTTAACCAACAGCCTACTTCCTGCAACCCCCACTATAATTGCCTTATGTCTGTCCCATGCATGTTTGAATTCCCCCACTGTTTTAGGCCCCACAACCTCTCCAGGAAGGCATTTCTAAGCGTCCTCCACTTTCTCTATGAAAAAGAATTTCCTCACATCACTGCATTATTGCTTGTGTCACCCGCCATTTAGAACTGCAGTTATGGTTTCATGCTGGGGTGTATATAAGCAAGTTTATAAAATATGATTGTTTTCTGTACATTGTGCTTTTTAATTTGATCGGTAACAGTCCTTTCCCCCCCGACTCATCCTTATATGGGAGTGCTTGCAAGATTGATCTTTGACCTAATGTAATGCAGTGGGAGGAAAGCCATGCAGAAATGTAAATGACAGCTTTTGTGACAGACACTAGTAACCACAATATTTTTTTCAGAGAAAATGTCAAATATCTCTTACTGTTACATTCCTATAAACATTGGATAACATTAAATAAAGTAGGTGTCTGTGAACCTCATTTTTTGTGTGTGTTTCTCCATAAAGTTATGAAGCCAAAGCGTAAAGCAAGGTATCACTGTCAGCATAGTGTTGTGAGCTGCCTCAGTGCTGATGGTTGAAGCAACTCGCATTCAGCTTAAACTTGTGTGCTGTGAGCTAAACTGAATGCATTCTCTTTAACCTTTACAGCTAAATATTCAAAATGTTCTAATTGCACTGTATGTGTGAAAAAGAAATGCGGACCAGAGAATTCTATGTATTCATTCCTGTTGTTGCTTGTGTTTTATTTAAAAAAACCAGGTGCTCCCGAGTCATCCATTAAAACGGGCATTCATTCCTAGTGGCCCTTAACTTGTTACTGCAGAATACAAAACACATATCTCAGCTTTGACAGGTACATTTCTACTCACCAAAGAAAATAAATAGGAAGCAGGACTCCCTTTACAGAAACAAGCAATGCCTAGTCTTTGACGTTAGAATGGTGATCACAAATCAAGGTTTCATTACCTACTGTATGCTGTAGTACTCCCATGTTTTGCTTTACAGTGCTAGTTGCACGGTGTTGCATAAGCATAAGCATAAAGTATCTTTTAATTGACTTTTAATTGACTTTTAGGTTTGCTCCAGGCTTTCACACTAACTGACCCCCCCCCCTTGTGTTTTGCTAGTACTCCTTGTCCCCATATTCCACTCACTTCTGATTCTTTTTCTCTCTCTCAGCCAGCTTCCTCGATTTCATCTCATATTCTGTGCCACTAAGGCCCTGTACACATTACAACTGAAGATTTGTACCGTTTTAAATAACGGTTTCAAAACGTTTTCAAACTCACCACAGCAGCCCGTCCACATTATTGTTCACCGAGTTCGAACTCGGTTGTAACACGGTAAACTCCCGTCTGCATCAGCAGCAAGTAACGTTTTTAAACCCTGTAATCCTCCGCGATTATAGCACGGTTATGTTGGCACTGTAATAGAGGGAAAAATCGCATGCCCGTCCACACTACAAGGTAACACGCTTTCCTCCTTCAAACCGTTTTTAAAAATGGACTTGAGACTAGTTCGCAGCAAGGTTTAAGCACGGTTTCTTAACGCGCTTTGAAACCGTGCTTAAATGCGACGGGCCAGAGTTATGCTTAGTTAAAACGTTTTAAGCACCTTAAAACATTTTAACTAGCCTGATGTGTACAGGGCCTTATTTACAAACCAGTGCTTTATTTTACAGCACTGATGTTTTCAGCACATTTGCTGGCTGTTTGCTAGGCATGGGTGCAACTGCATTTATTTTAATGCTGTATCCATAACTGTACTTTGAGCAAATGTAATGCCCTTTTTGCATAACTGCCAGTGCTTCAATGTGGAGCTGTTATTTTACTTCGGCATAAGCTGGCTATTTGCAGTGCATGTACTATAGGTGATCGTGGCCATGCCAGCGTGATATCCGTTGTCTCTACAGCATTTATAATGGCCAAATTCTTAAACAAAGTGAACTTTTATAAATAAATATAATGAATGTAGAATTTTGCAACTAAACTGCCAAATATTGTAAATAACTGTTTTGCACTTCATGTGTTTTAAAAGTTTTGTATTTTGGTGTTCGATTACCACCACTACCCATCATCTAGCACCAGTACCTTACTCACTTGCCTTACTAATTACAACCAGCTGCTATGACAAAAGAGGTATACAACAGTTGGGATTTGTCCAGGTACCCACCCTCTGATGAACCTGCACCTGAGCTAAGCACTGGGGTGCCTTGACTGTAGGAGGTCATATTCACAGTCTTTATGAGTTCATGTTAAAAAAAAAATGTTCAACTCGAATTCAAAAGCATTTGCAATTGGCAACTACGTCCCTCTTTTGTTTGATATCTTCTCTAAGTGCTGTGAACACTCACCTCAGAGTACTGAGCTTTCGCATTCTCTGAACTCTCTTGTTCTGTTACTGTCTCCCAGCATTTTAGTCTGCCCAGTCCTGTTTTACTTCTATACTCCCGGTTTCACACTAACTGACCCTCCCCCTTCTGTTTTGCTAGTACTCATTGTCTCCATATTCTACCCACTTCTACAGTATTTCTTTTTCTGTCTCAGCCAGCTTCTTTAACTTTGCCTCACATTCTTTTTGCCCAACTTATTTACAAACCTGTGCTTTATCTTGGGGCACTAATGTTTTCAATACATTTGCTGGCTGTTTGCTAGGCATGGGGATGACAGCATTTAGGTCAGTGCTACATCCATAACCACATTTTGGGCAATTTATGGCCCTTTCTGCTTAAATACCAGTGTTTTGATTTGCAGCTATTATTTTTCCTGTGCATAAACAGGCTATTTGCAAACCATAAGTGCGATCATGGCCATGCTGCCGCTGTATCCCCCTTTTTTTCCTACGGCATTTGAAATGACTGTTTTCCTAAACAAAGTAAACTTTTTATAAACAAATGTAATGAATTTAGAGTTTTGCTACCAAATGTTGTAAATAATAGCTTTGTACTTTACTAGTTTGACCTGCTTTGCTTCCATGCTCCTGGCTTTGACAGCACCAGATCTGCCCCCACCACCACCTTATGCTTTGCTGGTACTCCTTGTCGACGTAGTCCACTCACTTCTGATTCTTTTTCTCTCTCAGCCAGCTTCCTTGATTTCATCTCACATTCTGCCCATCTTATTTACATACCAGTGCTTTCTCTTACAGCAGTGTTGTTTTCAGTACATTTGCTGGCTGTTTGCTAGGCATGGATGGGGACGACAGCATTTTATGTTAGTGCTACATTCATAACTGTATTTTGGGCAGTTTCACTGCCCTTTTCGCTTAACTACCAGCACTTCAATTTGGAGGTGTTATTTTTCATGTAGATAAGCTGGCTATTTGCAATGCATAATGGCTATCATGGTTAGGCCAGCGCTGTACGCTTTGTTTGTTTCTACGGTACAAGGTCAATATGTTGCTGCAACAACAGCATAGTGTTAACCACGCTTTAAGAACAGTGACTACATTGACAGTGACCGGGATAGAATAGAGTTAGGGAATTACCATTACCCCAGTCGCTGACCACTGGAAAGACTGAGGAATTAAGTTGCCTCAGTTGTGGTGCCTGGTAGAGCTGCTCCTGTGGTGGAATGGCTAAGGTACCAGCACATGGCAGCATTGGAGACCTAAGACCACAGTTCAGTTCCCTCCTGGTGTTGCAGCTATTGTTTTGCCAAAAAAAATATATTTTTCCCCCCTCCCAAGTTTCTCCCCATCACCAAAGTCCACACCTCCTCATTATTGGTTATTTTAAGTCTGGGGTATACAGGGAAAATCCCCCCCCATGTCATGGAGTGCTGGGGCAGAGCACCCACAAAACAGAAACAGTCCCATTGTTCCCTATTGTGTGCATGGTTTTTTGTATAGTCGGTGTTTTGACTGACCTTATTTAGGTGGACGGCATTTTTTTTTTTTTTTTTTTTTTATTTGAGACTTTGGTAACCAGGTAAGGCCCACTAGGCACAAGTGCCTGTTTTCAGGAATGACCTGGGAGCACTGGGTGGTTAAGTGACTTGTTCAGAGTCACACAGTATGCAAGTAGAGGTTGTGAGAATCAAACCAAGGTCTGGTCTGCTGGATGTACCAAGCTCGTTCACAGCTTGTTACTCTAACCTCTAGGCTATACTGCCAGCTTGTGGCATTTATTGCCACGCTGTTTTTGTTTGTGGCAATATGACCTTGTGCTGTTTCTACAGCATTTGAAATTACTAATTTCCTAAACAAAGTGAACTTTTTATAAGTAAATGTAATGAATTTAGAGTTTGCTGGGGGTTGGCTGGGTGGGAGAGGATCAAATGTCCCAGTGAAAGCTCTCCTTTCCTGGTGAGGGGTGGTAAGACACCTAGGCCCATGACTGCCACCGTGTGGAGGCCTGGTGGCAGTGTAGGTTCGAGCAACTTGAAGGGAGGCAGCTGTGGCTGAATGGGATATGTACCTCTCCTTGCACCCTAACTGGTACCTCAGCAGGGGACAGGGAACACAGGAACATGGAAAATGGGAGCACAGGCTATATGAAGACCAGCTACTCTCCCTAGCACCTGCTCCGCCATCCAAAGATATATGTATCAAGTCTGAGTGCAGGACAAATTGGGCAACGCTTGCTCATAACTTTTGCAATCTTCAATATTTTGACCCCAGATTTTCAACATAATCATTTTTTCATACCACTTTATGAATGTGACAGCTGTCACTTTTCAAACCCTGGCCAAACTGTGTTTTCACACCTGTGATGCGAATTGATGTTTCATCTGGATATGACTGTCTGATGGGGAGAATGGCCCCCTCTCTCCTGTCTGCAACACAGGGGAATCTGTGGGGGATGTGTACCCTAAAATTTGTAGGAGGTGAAAGACAGTCTCAGGACATGGAGACAGGGCTGAAGAGCCACCTGTCTACCCAAAGGTAGAAAAAGCTTTTTGGAAACAAATTAAAAGAAAAGGCTGCTGTGGCAGTTTGCTGGTCTATGCTGTAAGGATTATCAGGATAAAGAGAAAGGGGGGAATGGGCAGAAAATAGTAAAGATTAGACAGAGGCACAGAATGAGTACTTTAGATCCATCTTCACTAGGGAAAATGATGAACCTATGTCACTGGGAAAAATTGGGGGAGGTCTGAGGGGTGGGGATGAAACTTATGGGGTGATTGGGATGGACATGGTCTTGAACGGTCTTAGGGCCATTCAGGTGTACAAGGCACCAGGCCCTGATGGTGTGCACCTGAGGGTCCTGAGGAAGCTGACTGAAGTACCGGCTTCCCCACTGGCAGATCTCTTTAACACCTCACTGGAGAAGGGGTGCATGCCACAGGACTGGAGAATGGCACATGTGGTGCCACTCCACAAGGGAGGTCCCAGAGCTGAGCTGCATAACTACAGGTCAGTCAGCCTTACCTCCATAGTGGGCAAGATAATGGAGACCATTTTTAAGGAAAGGCTGATGACCTTCCAAGTGATAAATGGTCTCCAGGATGATAGGTAGCATGGGTTTGCCAGGGGAGAGCTTGCCAAACAAATATGATAGACTTTTATGACTGGGTCACAAGGTCGTTAGACAGGGGTCAGGTGGTGGATGCCCTATTCCTGGACTTCAGCAAGGCATTCATTTCAATTCCATATGGCAGGTTGATCAGTAAACTGAGTAACCTAGGAATCAGGGACAAGCTGCTGGGATGGGTCAAGAGCTGGCTGCATGACAGGATCTAGACAGTGGTGGGGGGGTACTATCCAAACCTAGACCTGTCACCAGCGGGATGACACAGGGCTCAGTACTCTGACTGGTGCTATTCAACATCTTTATTGGTGATATAGCAGATGGGGTCAAAAGTAAAATCTGCCTTTTTGCAGATGATACTAAGCTCTGTGGGAGGGTGGACACAGAGAAGAGGAGGCAGGAGCTAAGGGAAGATCTGGCTAAGCTAGGGAAATGGTCAGGCATCTGGCCGTTGAGATTCAATAATAAGAAATAAGGTCATGTACCTGGAAGCTAGGAACCCAGGGGCCAGCTATTGGCCAGGGGACTTACAGGTGGCAAGTTCAAGAAAGCTTTATTATGGACGCCAGCACCCTGATGTGCGTGCCCCTCCCCCAAGAACAGCTGAACATTTTCACGCTAACACTGCACTTTCTCAAGCTTTCTGAACCTTGAGAAAGCACAGTGTTGGCGCGAAAAAATTTGGCTGTTCTTGGGGAGAGGCATGCTCATCAGGATGCTGGCATCCATAATAAAGTTTTCTTGGACTTTTATCCTGCTTACATGGTGGCATTTTTTATGGCAACTCAACAGTTATGGTGAAGCCATGCTGCCATCTGCTCTGAGTGAGTACACCCTTACATTTGGCTCCATCATTTTGTTTTAGCCACCTGTATTATTCCGTGTACAGGTGACAATCTCAGAGGAAGACGATGATCTGGGGGTGTTAAGGGTGATATGAAACACTTTGAGCAGTGCTGAAAGGTAGCAGCTAAAACAAATAAAATGCTTGACTGCATTACCAGAGGAATCACCTCTAGGAGGGAGGAAGTTATTTTGCCACTGTACAGGTCACTGGTGAGAACATACCTGGAGTACGGTGTACAGTTCTGGTGCCCTTATTTAAAGAAGGACATCAGGCTACTTGAAGGGGTTCAGTGGAGGGCGACCAAGATGTTCCAGAGCATGTGGGACAAATCATATGATGAGAGGCTAAAGGAGCTCAATATGTATTCCCCGGAGCACAGAAGGGAAAGGGGTGATATGATAGAAACTTTTAAGTACCTGGAAGAGATAAACATGGTTGGAAAAGAGGGCATCTTGAATTTAAAGGGGGGGACAACAAGGGGCCATTGTCTGAAACTAGTGTGGGGGCACATTTAAGAGGAAATTGAGCAGGCACTTTTTCACAGAAAGAGTGGTATCCAGGTGGAATGAGCTGCCAGAGGAGATATCAGCAAAAATGGTGGGAAGGGGGTGAGACAGGGTAAACAAAATAATTAGAATGGGAGGGTGGAGGGGGGGAGAAAAGGGGGAGAGGAGGATGACTCCTGGAAGGAATGGGAGGGGGTGCAGCTCCAGAGAATTAGACAGAACTGCACACTTGAGCAGACTTTATAAACCATTAAGGCCTCTTTCTCTTAGCAATTTCATATACTCATATGTTCGTATCCAGGATTTGAAAAAGGTCACCTACCAGAGCCACTTTTCACACCACATCATAAATGTGACAGGTGTCATTTTTCAAATCCTGGCTAAACTGTGTTTTCACACCTGTGGTGCGAAGTGATGTTTCATCTGGAATTTGGACATTTTCACCTACCGGCTTCATGACATGGGGTCATAAGAGGACAATGTTGAAAATTTGGGGTCAAAATATAAAAAACAAAACAAAATTATGACAGTACATTGACATTATTCAACACTCACTCATAACTTTGGTAATTTTTAATATTTTGACTCCAAACTTTCAACACAGACATTTTTCACTCCACATCATAAATGTGACAGTTGTTATTTCTCAGATCCTGGAAGAGATGTGTTTTCATACTTGTGGTGCAAAATGACATTCAGCCAGTATTCTAAAAATGCCATATGTCATGTTTATAAAGGGAAAGTCATAAACAACTATCTTGAAAATTTGGGGTCAAAATAAAAAAAAAAATATGAAGAAATCTTGTGTGCAGGGCTGGCCTTTAACCCAGTGAGTAGTGCTTTGTGATTCTGTGTAGGTGAGCTGACATCAGGGCCAAGCTCAGTGAGCAAGGTGGATGAACTGAGGCTAGGGGGATGGTGCTGTCATGTGACACCACCCCCTGTATGGGAAGGGAAGGTGCAGGGTTGGTTGCATGGGTCCAAGTACCATACAGTGAAGATAATTCTTCTCTTGGCATGCTGCCTTGTACCTCTGCTCCCATGAGTGCCAGAGGGCCCTGTGCTTTGGCCGGAAGATGAACTCTTTGCCCAGTGCATCTGTATCTGTGGCCATTCTCAGCCCATCAAACAGCCCCATGAATTCCTGACAACTGTTGCTGCAAAGAAAACTTCCATGAGCAGACACAGTCTTGCCTTGGCACAGGGCCTAGAGGGCCCTGTGCATCTGTATCTTTTCACATAGGTCCTAAAGGGACCTACATGAATGAGATATGGTTCCACTATCTCAAAGGAAAGGAAATTCTTTGGAAATAAAACTGCATTAATGCACCAGTTAGGGTGCCACAAAAGTAGGGAAATGTAGCATCACGGTCACTAACCCTATCTCCTCACCCCTCACAAGCAGTAAAAGGACAAGACTACACAAGCAACCACAGACAGTCATCATCAGGTAAGACAAACATCATACAACTGTTTCCAAATGACACCAATGCAGTAGCATTGATGTGCTACCTTCATGGATTTGTATTTCCAGCTGCATAAGCACAGGCCCCACAGAGTCCTGTGCTTATGGAGCCACACCTGTGTGTTTATAGTGTGTCATACAGCATGCATGCATACCTGTGGATGCAGAAGTGCAGTCCCCATGGGGGCCTGCACCTCTGCAGTCAGAGGTACTCGTGCATGATGTACAAGGTACTTTGCAAGATAGCATAATACATTAACACATGGTTTTCTACATGCAGCTGCATAACTGAAAAACTGCTACCACCTTGAACAATTTCTAGATCTGCTTCTGAAAGCATGATACCCACACACTGAACCTGCCTTAGTGAGAACCATCTGGTCTCCCCCCTCATCTTTTTGTGACATTCAGGATGCCACAATTACTCTGGAACCTGTTGTTATTACAATTACATTTGACTATGGAAACTGTTGTTGTTGTTTTGTTATATGTTCAGCACTGCACTACTACATAGACTCTGTTCCCTATAATTGCTCACACAAAGGTCATTTTATGCCGAATTTTCCCAGTTCTGTACCTGTTGTTTCATATCACATCATTTGTATTGTAATTATTTACTGTACTGTGTATTTTTTGTACGGTCGCAGCCAAAGACATGGTCAGATATTTCCTGAAACGTCCGTAATATTTCTGGAGAAATCTCCTGCTTTCTGCATTTCCACAGTAGGGGCAGCAGAGAAAATCTCTTTAGAAATGTTGTGAAATATCTGGCAATATCTGACCATGTCTGTGGCTACTACTGTATATATTTTCTTTTTACCATGTATGTGCCATCTTTATGGCCCAGATTGTATCTGAAAATGGTCCTTGAGATCAGTGTAGCCACCTGGTTAATAAATAAAGACATACAGTAGATGCATAAATATATAAACAAACAAATAGTACTTCCATCTGAATAACTGCAGGCCCCACAGGGGCCAGCCCTTCTGAGCCAGATGTCAGTGCATGTGTCTTACCCCTGTGGCTGAAAAGGCATAGGTACCTCAGGGAACTGTGCTTCTGCAGACAAAAGTACTGTTGCAATGTTGGTATTATGGATTTTGTGGTGCCTATGCCTCTGTAGCCAGAGGTCAGTGTGTATGTGTACACTGTGGCTGCAGAACTGCAGGACCTCTAAGTCTGTGTCTGTCTTATGGTATCCAAGAGTACCTTAGGCTATAGAAGTGTTGGCCCCATAGGGGCATGTGCAACTACAGACAAAAACACTCCTGTAATTTGGGTAGCAAGGATTTGTATCTTTGGTTGAAGAGACCTGTGCTTGTGTACATAGAAGTAGTGTTTTGATTTGAGTATCATGGATTTCTATCTGTAGTCATAAGTGAGTGTGTATGTGTTACAGTGTGCATGATGCAGATACAAATACACAAAGGTAGCACATCACTGCTACTGTATTTGTGCCTACTAGAAACAGTTATATATTGTCTTACCTGAAAATTGCTGTCTGTCATTGCTTGTATGGTCTTGTCCTTTTGCTGCTTGGGGGGGCCGGGGAGTTAGGGATGGAAACCTAATGCCACATTTCCCTACTTTTGTGGAATTAAGTTGAACCCTAACTTATGTATTAATGCCATTTCTTGCAAAGAATTAACCCTAGAATGGGTAAAGCAATGGAAGTTAACAGGTTTATAAAGCGTTCAACTGAGGAAGTGGTCTATTCAGTATCTTATGTACAGTATGTGGAATATTGCATGTGGGAAAAACCTTTTGTCTAATAAAAGTTAGGACTGGGGAACATCTTAGCTCAATTAAGAATGGTAATGAAGAAAATACCTCAGCTTACATGTTAGCAGTTGTAAAGATATACAGAATCACAGTTTTATGTTCATGGGTATTCTGATCGTCAACAAGCATAGGAGGGGGAAGACTTTGACAACAGTCTAAAACAAGGGTGAACTTCTGAATTGTTGAATTGGCTGCCTCTAAATGACCAAGTCTTAATGAAAAACTAAAGTGAGCCCATTTTTTATATAGAATTATACTGTATGTATATATATATATATAAATAATAGTTGCACGGTAGTGCCATTATAGTTAGGGTTGAGTACCCCATTTAAGGTTAAAGTGTGAAATTGTGCAGCTTAATAACTTTGCCAACTTTACCACCATATGACAGATTTGCCTGAAATTTGGCAGACACAGAGCAGTACCATAGATCTCTGGATGTGCCAAGTTTTCTAATGGTCGGATATATGGTGGCAGAGCTATAAAGGACAATAGAAAGTCGCATTTACACTTTTTTGCACATTCTTTATTCGCACCCACAGGTCACACGGTTTGAGGGACTGGTCCAAAACCTTCAGGAAACATGCAGTCGGAGTCCCTGATGTGCCTTTTGAAGATTTTGTGAAGAAATATTAAACGGTTCAAAAGTTATTCATAAACCAAATTTCCCATTATAGTCAATGGGAAAAGTTAAGCTATTCGACAGTGTCGCAGATGCAGGTTTTTAGTGTCGCAAATGACCCCTGTAGTGTCGTGAGTCAGCCATTTTTTTCAGTTACTGGTCACAGAAATGCTTGGCATTTAAATTTGGGACCCTCTAGGGACACAATTATTTTTGTGTTCACCTAGTCGAGCCCTGAGGATGCTAGCCATGTCTTTTTTGGGGGGTTAAACACCCCAGAAATATGTTTTTCAAATTTTTTGTAAACTGTAGTGTCACAAAGTTGTGTCACACTTGCAACACTTTCATGATTTTTTTGCGAAAGTATCATGATTTGCGACACTACTTTGCGACACTATGCCCAAAACAGTAGGGAATCTTTGCCACCCTGCTGCAAAAGAACGATTTAGTCTTTTGGGCTGAAATTTGGAAGGAAGAAAGCCAACATCCCACAGATGTGCCTTTTTGTGGTTTGGTGACAAAATATTACAGGGCTGCAAAGTTACAGCACTCCAAAATTGACTGTTTTTCCCATAGACTAACATTACGCCGTCCGATGTGCCTTTCAGGGTCTTTTCGTCGGAAAAATGCTTAACCCCCAACTAGCGGGCTAAGTGCAAAACTAGCCAGGAAAGTCATAAATCATATGAAATTTTATATGTTTTTCCATGTCATACAGTTCCTGAGATATAAGCAATTTAGTATTCCAAGTGTTCATTTTCTGCTCCCGAGGGCCATTATTATGCACACATTCTTTGTATTCACCGTGTTTCTCTGTGCAGCTTTTGGGGAAAAAAGGCTGTGCATTTTTGTTACTGCTACAGTTAGCGTTTCCACTTGCATTTCCATTACTGTTCCCGTCTACGCCACCGTGTGCGTTACCCTTTGCGTTTTCGTTTGCACTTGCATTTGCGTTACTATTAACATTTGCGTTTCCATTACTGTTTTTGTTTCTGTTTCCTTTTGCATCACCATTTGCGTTTCTGTTCGTGTTTCCTTTCGTGTCATCATTGCTGTTACCGTAAGTGTCTGCATTTCCAATTGCATTACCGTGACCGTGTGTGTTACGGTTTGCATTTCCCGTACGTGCTTGCATTTGCATTTCTGCTTTCATTAACTTTTGCACTTGCATTTCTGTTACCATTTGCGTTATCGTTTACGTTTGCATCACCATGTGCATTAGCATTTGCGCTTGCTTTTGCGTTGCCGTTACTTCACTATTTATAGTGCACATTCTCAAAAAGAAGGGAAATTCATGGCAAAAAACTCCATTTAATGCATCAGTTACAGTTGTTCCACAGCAACAAACACGAAGAAATTCGATGTTAGGGTTCAATGGAGAATCATAGGTATCATAGGTAATACAAAGCTTATATAGACTTTCATCCATTATGCTTGCCCTGATTATTTTTAATAATCTTGTCCTTACAATTCACCTTTAGATTTGAAGTATTTATCTAATTATTTTTTTAAATATTTCCATGGAACTACTATCCTCCATAGTTGGTGTTAATGAATTCCACACAGGGATCACCCTTTGTGTGTACCAGTTTTTCATTTTTAGTACATTCCACCTGTCTGCTTTAAATTGTAGGCTGTGTGCTGTAGTATTGTAAGTCTGATCTTTCAATTCTAGTCCTAGATCTTCCCATAACCTGTCATTTGTGAATGCTCGGTATAGCAAACACATATCGCCCCTAATTCTCCTATATTTCAGAGTGCATAGGTTGAGGGCTATTAATCTAGCCTCATAATTTAGGTGTTTCAGTCCTTCAATGGATCTTGTTGCCCTTCTCTGGATTCCCTCCAATCTATCTATGTCTCCTTTTCGATATGGGTCTCATACCCAGAAACAGTACTCCAACTGGGACCTCACCAGTGAGTTATACAATGACATCAGTACCTCACTTTTCCTACTACTTATGTGTCTCAGTATACAATTGAGTGTATTTTTAGCCCTTTTTATGACTTTGTTGCATTGTGTGTTAAAAGTTAAATAATTTTGTATTGTTACCCCTAAATCCCTTTCCTGTATTGTAGTTTCCAGTATGTTGTTTTCTAATGCATAATCCCAGTCTAGATTTTTTCCCCATGTGCATGACTTTACATTTACTTGTATTTAGTTGTAGTTTATTTTTGTTTTTCCATTGCTATATATAGTCCAATGCTTTTTGGAGATCTCTACAGTCATCTGCTGAA
The DNA here is from genome assembly GCA_016271365.2 of Neoceratodus forsteri. NCBI lineage: Eukaryota > Metazoa > Chordata > Ceratodontiformes > Ceratodontidae > Neoceratodus > Neoceratodus forsteri. The sequence continues at coordinate 173,049,852 of CM028131.1, read as the reverse complement.
TCCACCATTGCCCTAATCCTGCATTCATCAGCAAACTTGGCGGTCCATATATTCTATCGTATTTTAGAGTCATCACATATATGTTGAAAAGACATGGGCCCAGAACAGACCCCTGTGGCATCCCAGTGGTTACTGGAGTCCAGTCAGACAGAATCCCATGTATTGACACCCTCAGTTTCCTATTACTCAGCCATGCCCCTATCCAGTTGGTTATATTTGTTTTTATTCCAGTGCTGGATAATGAGCAGATCAGTTCTTCATGCGGCAGTTCATCAGATGCTTTGGAGAAGTCCAAGAGGACCACATCCACTGCCTGTCCCTTGTTCAATGCTTTACTAACTGGTTCATAAAATTTTAACAAGTTTGTTTGACATGATCTAGATTTTGTAAAGCCATGTTGAGTCGAATCGAGCATATTATCTCCAGGTGTTCTAGTATTAAGTCCTTTAACATTCCTTCCAGTATTTTTCCCAGGACTGAGGTCAGACTTACTGGTCTATAATTTGATGGCTCTGTCCTTGCCACTTTTTTGCAGATTGGGATGACTGTTGCCTCTCTCCAAGCTTCTACCACTTCCCATCTGTCTAAAGAACCCTGTAAAATGTATGTTAGAGGGGGTGCTATTTGGTCTGCTAGTTCTGTTATAATTCTGGGGTGTGTACCATCAGGTCCTGTTGATTTGTTTTTATTTAATCTTTTTAGTCTATCTGTGACTTCCTGAAGTTCTATATGTATCTTGCCTTGTATGGACTTATGTCTAGGTATATTATTCATTTTGGGGACATAGACTGAACTACAAAACAGGTTTTGTATGTCTGCTGCACCCTTGGAGTCAGCTATCCTTCCTTCTTTATCTTTGAATGGTCCCACTAATTTTGGTTTTCCTCTTTTGCCGTTTATGTATGAGTAGATGGCTTTGTGGTTATTGGTAGTATCATTTGCCAGCTTCAATTCATGTTTGCTTTTGGCCTGTCTTATTTCTTTTTTAACCAGTTTTGCTGTCTCCTTATAGTCTTTTAATTTGTCAGAGTCCATTTCCCTCTTAAGTTGTTTATACATTTTGTTTTTGTAGTTTATACGCTTTTGGAGTTTCGTTGTCATCCATTTGGAGGCAGTACATTTTATGGTATATTTTTCCCTATATGGGATATGCCTGTTGGTTTCCAAATGTATTTTATTTATCAGTAATCTCCACATCTCCTCTAATGAACAGTTGTAAAACTCTGAGGTCCATTCTGCTGTATTTTTTCTCATCTTTGCAAAATCTGCCCTTTGAAGATAGGGATCCTGGTTTTACCCATCCATTTTGCAGTAGATTCTTTAATAGTAAAATACATAGTCTGATGGTCACTATTGCTCAAAGGTGCATCCACTGTAACATTTTTTATATATATATATATATATATATATATATATATATATATATATATATATATATATATTGCAATTGAATGCATTTGATTGAAAAGAAGAAGAATACCCTCAGTGGAAACACAATAAACAGGAACAAACAACATAAAAATGGAATGACACAAGAATGCTTAATATACACAAACTAAACAGTAGAAAAGGGAAACAAAATAAATCTTCCACCCCCCACCCCCCTCCCTCTTCCCCCAACCCTCCCTTCCTCCCTTATGAGCCAGGCGCAATCACACACTCCAAGTTCTATACTGATTCTAAACAAGTTAGAAAACTATATCAATATAAACTTTTTTGGGGGGATATAAGAACATAGCAAATAAAAGTTATGATGAAGTGGATAGCCAACAGTAACCAAACTTATCTTTAACCAAATCAGTAACCAAACTTATCTTGCTGCTTCTGCCCAAGACCTAACTCAAATTGTCCCCTTCCCTACCAGGCTGAACCAGCGCTCAGGGTCCTCCTCCCTATTGGAACTTGTCTTCACCAACCACTCCCTCAGAATCACTAAAACTACTGTACTACAAAATGCAATCTGCGACCACTTCCCGGTCTTTTTCTCCTGGTCTGGCAAGGCCCCCAAATCCTCCCCTAAAATGATCCTACGACATAAACTTGGTTCTGGCAAACTTGCTTTTCTAAAAACTCATCTCAATGCCATGGATTGGTCTTTCATAACCAAAAACCTCGACCCAGACATTGCCCATGGTCTCTTCATGCATTCCTTTAATGACCTCTGTGACATGCTCGCCCCTCTCACCAAAATGATGGTCAAAGGAAACCCAACTCCCTGGATCTGTGACCACCTCCTGGCCTTGATGCAGACCAGCGATTCCCTATGGCACTTCACCACCAAGACTGGTCAGTTAATTGACAGACAGAAATACAGAGAGGCCCGAAACAAATGCACTTGGTCCTTGCACAAAGCCAAGGCCGATTATTACAAATCCGCCCTAACCTCAACCTGGGGTTCTGGGCATAAATTCTGGAATAATATAAAGGACATCTGTGGCAAAACCACCAACCCTGCCCCACGCAAATCCTGGTTGATGGGGCCCTGACCTCTGATTCCTCTCGTATAGCCTCAGCATTTAACCACACCTTCACCAACCTCAGCCATGTCCTCCCTCGTAACTTCTATGACCCACCCCAGGCCAGTGATCCCACCTCTCCCTCAGCTCACCCTCCATTTCACCTATGCTGCATCTCCCCTAGGTCTGCAGAGCCTTACCTCAAAAAAGCCTTAAGCCACTCCCAGTACAGTAGTGACTCCTTAGACCTGAGACTTCTGCGGTTCACTCTCCATGAGGTGCTTACCCCTGTCACTCACATTATAAACCGCTCTGTATGTCTTGGGAAATTCCCCATGCACTGGAAATCTGCCTCAATTACCCCGATATTTAAAGGTGGAGACAATACTTCCACCAACAACTATCGACCCGTCTCTATTCTCCCTCCCTTATCTAAGACACTTGAGTGTATTGTCTCCGATCAACTCACTGACCACCTCAGTAAACACAATATACTTTGCAAGCAGCAAACGTGGCTTCCGAAAAGGTCACAGTATGACTATCACATTGCTCGAACTCACCACTCACCTCCACACTGCCCTCAACACGGGTCATATCTTTGGTGCTATTTTCATTGACCTCACCAAGGCGTTTGACACAGTCAGTCACTCCCTCCTCATAGCTACCCTCTGTAAGCTAAGCACCTAGCAAGATGCCCTCCATTGGTTTTCAGACTACTTAATGGGCCATTGTCAGCAGGTCAAAATTGGCAATACCTTGTCTAGCAAACTACCGGTCCGCTCCGGTGTCCCCCAGGGGTCCATTCTTGGACTCTTACTGTTTAGCATCTTCTTTAATGCTCTCCCTCAGTCATGCTCAAGCAACCTCCTATTCTATGCAGATGACGCCATACTCTAATCCTCCAATCCTGACCCTACCCAGCTCCACCTCTCCCTTCAATCCTCTTTCAAGGAAGCAGAAAAATGGTTCACCACACAGCGCCTCATCCTTAACTATAAGAAGACCAAGGTTATGTTGTTCTCACACACCCTTAATTCTAAGAATGCACACTGCCCCCAAGTACTAACTACCAACCGGACCCCCCTCGAACAAGTGGACTCTTTTAAATACCTGGGCATCACACTCGACCCAGCCCTTAATTTCCACCAACACATCCATCAACTGTCTACTACCCTCAATATCCGGCTTGGCTTCCTCTACTGGTTTAAACACTGTCTTACCCCAGACACCCTTCGCCTAGCAGTCTCCTCCTCAGTCGTCTCCCTTCTAGACTATGGCATCCTGATCTATAGCGCTGCCAACGCATCGACCCTGACAAGTCTCCAGCACTCCCTCAACAAAGTCTGTCACCTCATCCTGGGCTGTGATCAGCTAACTCACACTTGCTCCCTATATAATGCCACAAACTGGCTCAACCTAGATAATAGAATCAGGTATCACACATGCCTCATGGCCAAAAAGATTGCCCTCAGTCTGCCCCCCCGGTCTCTCACCACTTAGCCAATGGGCCCCTACTTACCAGCACACCCATAGCGCAAACAGGCAACTCCTTGTAGTTCCTCGCTGCTGCACCTCACTTTTCCAAAGATCCTTTAGTCTCTGAGCCCCTACCTGGATAATTAACCTACCAAGTGCTATTGCAAACATGATAAGTATAGGCACCTACAAAGCACACCTCAAGAATCATCTACAGTCCTCCAATCCCTGTGACTGCCTTGGATCCTAGCCCAGCCCTAATTCCCTTTCTCGTCTGACTAAGGCCTTTGACTGTTTACCCCCCACCTGACCTCATTGAACTGCTAATTTGTGGAGGTTATATGTGTAATGGCTTGTGTAACTGTTCTGAAACTAATACATTGACTCTACTAGTCTCCAAATGTTAGCCTTTACTGTATTTCTTGCACCATTCTTTGTTACACTGTTATTGGTGTCCCCTTGCTGAACTACTTTGAGCAGTTCCCCAGGTTGTATCTGTGTCTGACGTAGAACCTTTGAAAAGGAGTCTTTGACTCAAAGGTATTTTTTGAATAAACAATGAAATGAAAATGAAAAAAAGTATGGAATAAAATGAGGACCAGCAGGACTGAAATATTTTCCAGGTGTAGGTGGAATTAGCTATAACCCTTTCAGCATTCAGTGTAGTAAGAAATTCATTCCACCATTCTCCAAAGGTAGGGGACCAGTTTTCCTTCCAATATCTTAAAATTAATAACTTAGTGACCAGAAAGAGCATTGCCATCTGTGGTCTTTGCGTTTTTGTAGGAATAGAAGCACAGGAGCCTAAGAGGCAAATGTCTTCTGAAAAAAAGGAAGAGAGGTCTAAATAAGCTGTTATTTGATTCTTAATCAGGTCCCAAAAATTGCTGATCCTACTGCAGGTCCATAGTTTATGGTATAATGTACTGTAGCTTCATCTGCCCCGCAGTTTTGGCAAATTGGGGTTGGGCATATGCCCATTCTATATAATTTACTAGGTGTGTAATGCAAATTATGCAATATGTTAAATTGGGTTGCCCTTAATCAATCTTGTTTAACCAAACCATAGATATATTTCCAAACTGTTTCCCAGGTACTGTCTGATAAAGGTGTTGCCAATGTATTATTCCAGTAGAAAACCACTGAGGATAATTTACTCCATAGCCATTTATTTAGCTCACTGTAGAGTTTGGAGACTGGTTTATTCTTCTTAGCTAAGTTCAAAAGAGAATGAAATTGTTGTCCAGCCTGGTCAGACCATGGAGGAGGACCCAGGAAGGGCAACACACAATTACAGACCGGAAAGAGTTTAAATATGAATTTGGGGAAGATATTGAATTTCTCTTGCAACTCCAATACAGATAATACTGAGTCCCCAACAATTAAGTGTGATAGGTTTATTTCTGCTATAGGGCACCAACCGTTAGGGTTAATAGGAGATCTGGCAATTACCAAGTTAGGATTGTGAAATAAAGGTTACATTAGATCTTTCTTAGTAAGCAAATTGAAACTGGTGCAAAATTGATAAAGGGCTCTAATATCCCAGCCGATTGGGGAGTCACGCAAATCTTTGGAGACAACCGACCAAGATCCAAACAGCGAGGCCAATAGGGAAAATTTATATTCTAAAGCTATACTCAGATCGAGCTGAAGCCAATGGGGGTTAGGATTGTCATCTTCACTAGAGAAGGCCCAATGCAAAAATCTATATGCATGGATAGCTAAATAATAGAGAAAAAAATCAGGCAATTGTATGCCTCTTGAAGGTTTGGGGCGGGTAAGCTTCAGGTAAGTTCTGTGTGGGGCCTTCCCATTCCACAGGATGTTTGAGCAGATCCTTTAGATAACTAAAAAAAAGACCTTAGGAGGTAAACACTAAGATTATATAATGGGTAAAAAACCTTTGGCAAAATTGACATTTTAAGTACATTAGCTCTTCCCCAGAAGGACAGCGGAAGTTTTAGCCATCTCTTTAAACTTTGCTAATCTGCTTTAATAAAGGATCACGATTCAGTTCACTTAATTTATTTAGCTCTTTTGATATTGTGATGGCCAAATATGTTATTGAGTGGGGTTGCCATTGTAATCCCAATGCTTTGATTTGTTCCCCAATTCCTCTGTTAGAGAATAGACTAGAGTTTTATGTGTATTTAATTTGTATCCAGAGAAAAGACTGAAATGCGTTAATGTTTGAAGGGCCTGGGGTAAGGAAGTATGCCAGTCTGAAAGATGCCATAGCAGATCATCTGCTAATAATGACAATTTGAGCTCCTTATCTCCAACTGATAAGCCTCAAATTAACTGGATTTGATTAAGGACTCTGGCTAGGGGCTCAATATAGAGATTAAATAAAAGTGGGGATAGTGGGCATCCTTGTCTGGTGCCTCTGGTCAGCCAGAAAACCTCTGAGAAGTTATTATGATATAGTATGCACGCAGATAGACATTGGTATAAAACCTGAATACACCGAATAAAATCCAGTGGAATCCCATACCTCTCTAGTACTGTAAATAAATAGGGCCAAGATACCCTATCAAAAGCTTTTTCTGCATCCAGGGACACCAGCACTGCTTCCAGGGCTCTGTCCTGGGGCACACAAATGAGATGGAAGAGCTTGGAAAAATGATCACAAGAAGACCAACCTGCTACAAAGCCAGCTTGCTCAGGGCCCAGGAGGGAAGTCCAGACTCTCATCAAATAAGAAGCTAACATTTTAAAGAAAAGTTTTATATCAACATTGAGACATGAGATGGGGCGATAGGTTTTTACTTTAGTTGGGTCTTTCCCTGGTTTTGGGAGAATGACTATTCTAGCCTCAAACAAAGAAGGATCTGATATCTGTGAGGCCTCCCAGTTATTGAATACTAGAGATAGTAGGGGAGTCAGCTCACCCTTGTGTACTTTGTAAAAGAGACCTGTAAATCCATCTGGGCCAGAAGCTTTGTCCAGGTGTAAAGAATCTATAGTCTGAGAGATCTCATTTGAAGTAATCAAGCCTGAGAGCATTGTTTGGTGAGTTGCAGAAAGACAGGGTAATTCCACCTGATCCAAAAATGTGTGCATAGTTTGGACTTGAGAAGAGGAGAGTGGAGAGGCCGAGTAAAAGGCTTGATAGAAAAATTTAAAAACATCAATCATATCTTTAGAGTCAGAAATCAGGGTATCTGTCTGAAGGTGTCTAATAGCAGGAATCCATTTAGATGACGACTGTTGCTTCAAACATAAAGCTAGTGGTTTACCAGATTTACTGCCTTGTCCTATGTAAGTTGCTTTAAGATGCGTGGCAGCCTTTTCAACCCAATCTAACAGGTGGCCAGCATATTTCCTTCTTAAGAGAGAATTCCTGATGGTCATTTTCATTGAGGGCATCAATGCCCCTAATTTGTAAGGTTCGAATTCTATTCAGCCACCAGTTAACTAGGGTCATTCATTTCTTTTTTCTCACCGTGGCTAGGCGAATAAGTTCTCCATGCCAGATAGATTTTACAGCAGCCCACAAAACATCAATAGAGGTGATTGTACCTAGGTTAGCCTGAATTATGTTTTGAAGAAAAGTTTTGAAGTGAGCTACTAACTGGTTGTTTTTTAATAAAGAGTTGTTTAAAGACCATGTATGGGGTCGAAGAGAGAGAAAAGGGAAATTCATGGCTAAGGACACTGGCGAATGATCAGAAATAACACAAGCTTGGATTTGGGAACCTATCATGTGGGAGAATAAATGTGAGCTTAAAAGAAAAAAATCTAGTCTGGAGTAGACTTTATGTCCAGAAGAGAAGAAAGTATAGTCTCTAGCTAGTGGGTTCAAGAGTTCCAGGAGTCTAATAATCCTAGGGTGGAGATAAATTCATGAAGGGCTCTTTGTGCTGGGGAGGGAAACTTCCCCCTTACAGTATGTACGGTCCAGGTCATTAGCTAATACCAGGTTCCAGTCACCTCCAATACCATTGGACAATGGGAGAAGAGAGCTAGAGCTGAAGCTAGTTTGGGGAAGAAAGAGGAAGTATCTGCCTTGGGTGCATATATGGAACCCAATACCATCTCAAAAATTACCCAACACCCCGTTTACCAAAACAAAATGACCCTGATATCACTGACTATATCTCAAGCAGTAAAGGGGAAGTTTTTTGCTATTAAAATAGCTACTCCACTAGGTCGAGGGCTAAATCCTGCACCAAAAACCTGTCCCACCCAGCGCTTCTTGAGCTGGGGTAACTGGTTTGACAACACATGGGTTTCTTGAATAAAAACTATTTTTGGATCAAATTTAGCCCAAATTATTTAATACCATATATTTCTTGGAATTGTCTTTTCCCTCTTTTTAGAGACCTACTACAGGAAAAGCCCAGCATGTTGAAAATGTTGCCAGGTCTGCCAGTACCAAGATTGGGTTACTCCATAGAAATAAACACAGTCTAATGCCTGAAGCCCTTATACTAGCTAGCTATAGCTCCATAGTATCCATTGTTGACTATGGTCTGATTATCTATGGCTCAGCTTCCACCACTAACCTCCACAGAATATCAGTGGCACTCAATAAAGCATGCCGACTTCTTACTGGAGCAGCATGCCTTACCCACACATGTGCACTGTATGCACAAACAGGCTGACTTCAGCTAAATGGGAGGATTTACTATAAAACCTGCTTGCTAACTAAAAAGGCACTTCTTGGGCTCCTGCCTTCTGGTGTTACAAACTTATTCAACCCCTCTTGCAGCTCCCAGCATGCATGTAGCTCAGTCAACCAACTCTTTTCTGTCCCAAGATGCCGGACTACACAAGGGCAATGATCATTTGCATATAGAGCACCACTATGGTTTAATGCGCTGCCCAGTGATATCTCTTCCTTACCAAAATTGGGACCATTTAAAGGCACCCTTCATCAGCATCTTACAGCTAACAGTTCCTGTGACTGTGTCAACTGACATGGCACTACCTCAGCAGTATTAACACATTCTTGTTGCCTATATCTTCCCCTTTCTCTGCGAATGACCACCTTCACCCTAACTGCTCTGCCCTATTTCCTGCCTCCTTCCCCAATCCTTCTTTCACCTCACACTTCTCACCCTCCATCTTCTTTCCACTGTTTATCTTCACTTATTGGAACTTTTGTTTAACCAAATCTACCTATACCTATTTATACTAAGGTTCGTACTAAAGTAAGTTCAAGAGCAAGAAGGCTGGAAGCCCATAGTGCTCTTATACTAAGCCACTGAATAATAGGAAAGATCATATCCTGTACTTATCAGTTTGTCCAATCAGCATTTAAAAATACTTTTGGTATCACTTATAACAACCTGGAGTGGCAGTCTATTCCATGGACCAATGACTCTGAGAGTAAAGAAATATTTTTGGCTAATATGAAAAAATGGTTTCCTTACTAACTGCAAGGGGTGACCCCTAATGTCATGTGAATAGTTTTTAAAATCCAGACCCAATTCACACATAAGATAGGGATCTTGAATAATGTCATATAAAAACATAAGGTCACCTCGAAGATGACGAGTGGAAAGGGGCATATGTTTTACGGAATCTAATCTATTTTCGTACAGTACTGTATTAAGCCCAGAGATTTTTTTTGTAAATTTTCTTTGAACTTTTTCAAGTAAATGTCCTTCATTTTTTTTATAAGGACACTAAAGCTGGGAAGCATATTCTAAATGAGGTCTGGCATATGCTGTATACAATGGCAGCAGCACCTCATGATTCCTAGATCTGACGTTTCGTAAGATAGACCATACTGCTTTGTTGGTTTTATTAATAATGCCATGTACATGTTTATTATGTGACAAATCATCTGAAATTGTAATGCCTAAATTCCTTTCATCAGATGTTTCTTCAAGCAAGGAACATGCCAAAGAGTATGGATAATGTAAGTTTTTCACACCTAAGTGCATCATTTTGCATTTAGAAATGTTTAATGTCATACTCCAATTGTTTACCCATGAGGAAATATGGTCTAAATGGTTCTGTATGGTTGTAGTTTGTGAAACAGAAGCACAGGATCCCCCAATTTTAACATCATCAGCATATTTGGTGGTAAAGGATGAACAACCTTGAGTTAAATCTGCTATGAACATCTGAAAAAGGCAGGGGCCCAAAACAGAGCCCTGGGCACACCACTTGACACATTATCTTTTACTGATTTCAACCCACTGATACCTGTTTGGTTCGATTTTGCAACCAGTTATTTATCCAGTTTACAAGAAATCTGTTAATATTTAGTTTGCAAAATTTACTGGTCAAGGCACAATGCGGCATGACATCGAAAGCCTTGCTGAAATTGATAAATATGACATCACAAGGCAATCTCTTATAGAGAAGAGAACCGATATGTTCATAGAAGCATTTAGATTAGTTAAACAACATCTACCACTTTTAAAACCATGTTTCTCTGGATCATGAAGATCAAGGGTAGGTGAAGTCATGTCTATAATAAGGCTCTCTAGGAGTTTGCACACAGAAGATGTCAAGCGTATGGGCTGATATTTTTCACAGTTATTTTTTGGACCTTTTTTGTGAATGGGAATCAAGTTGGCTTCCCTCCAATCATATGGAACATAATTTTCAGTGAGGAAGCATTCAAACATTATTTTTAAGGAATCAATAACAGTATCAGCTAGTAAAAATAACAGATGTCCCACAATATTGTCTGGACCTGGACTGTATTTGCCTTTAAATGTTAATATTTTTTTCTTTATGATATCTTTGAAGAAACAAATTGGTGAGTCATTGTCAATAATTGGTAGAAGAAGAAGAAGAATCAGCATTTATATAGCGCTTTTCATACATTCCAAAGCACTTTACAAGCAATGCTAGACTGGTAGTGAAGTGACTGAATGTGTGGTGGCGGCCATATCGCACATAATCACCCACACACAGCCTGGATAATTGCATGAACTGGTTTATGGGAAGGGAAATGTTGGCCAGGACACCGGGAATGTTCCCTACTCTTTGTGAAGAGTGCCCTGGGTTCTTTTACTTCCACCTGGACACCCGCCAGGACAACATCAGGATGGGCAGAAGGGACCTCGGTTTAACGTCTCATCCGAAGGACAGCACACCCCAGTAGTACAGCACCCCCCAATACTGCACTCGGATGCCAGAGATTTTTAGGTGCAAGTCCAATCCTGGTGTGGGACGAGAACCCACGACCTTCTGGTCCAGAGGTGGATGCACTACCAACTGAGCCACGCTGACACCTGAAGCAGAACAGCAGAATTAGATTTGTTTTGAGGTTCGTTTGTAAAAATTCTACAAAATTTGTTATTAAATAAATCTGCCATAATTATAGGGTCATGAATAAGAACATTGTTTTCAAGTAATGGACTCACTTGACAGATGGATTTCTTCAATGAATTAATATATGAGTAGAAATGTTTGCTATTTTTTTTTTTTTTGCATTAATTGCCAAATTATATTCCCACCTGGATTTGGCCTTTTTTATCATATTTTTACATTTCTTTTGAATTTGTTTATATGAGTCATCACAGTTAGATGTAGATTTATTTTTAAGGTAAGTAATATATTTTTTACATTTGAGCCTAATAATTCTTTTTATGGAATGATTCATCCATTTTGGTGCTCTTTTGTGATTTACAGTTTTTAGTTTGGATGGAATATATACATTTCTTAAATGGCAGATAATATATTTGAATCTTTCCCAGCAGTGTTCTGCGGTGGAATTTAATAGAACTGATTCCCAATTAATTTCCCAAATAACGTGCTTCATAGTTGTTAAATCTGCTCTATCATATAATATATAATTGTGGGATTAAAAATGTAGGCATAATTTTTTATAATATTGAAGGAGATAGTATTATGATTGTTTTTCCCAATAGGATCACTGATATTAATGTTATCTATCATCAGGTCATTGTCACAAAGGACAAGATCCAGGATGTTCTTGCCTCTGGTTGGAGTTAATATTCTCTGCTCGAGGCCTAACTGGGAACATATGTTCAACAGTTTGTTTCCCATACTGTTATTAGCTCTTAGATGAAGCCAATCTATTTCACCCAAATTGAAATCACCAGTGACAACAATACTCCCTAATGCCTTAGCCTGTTCCATTTCACTTAATATGGCTTCTAATATATCCACAGGTGAATTGGGGGGGGGACGATAACAGGAACCAAAGATAAGAGCATCAGACGTGGAAAGAAATATCTTGACCCAGATGGTCTCAGTTTGTTTGTCATGAGTTTTTATACTATTTGTAATATTTATCGAGTTTAATTGGCTGTTGACAAATAAGGCAACCCTGCCACCTATTTGACAAAGCACCTTGGGCTGCCTTCTTTTTTTAGGTTATTTTTGATTTCCTACTGATTCATAGTTTTAATTTTAGTTGTAATGTTAATGTCATATATTGTCATTTTAAATACTTTCTTGTCAAACTTTTATGTAATACCATCCATTGTATGTCTGTCACCCTTCCCGCTAATGTGGAACCTTTGTAAAAGAGCTATTATGTGCTTAAAGGTATTGTAATCAGAGAATGAGTAAATACATAAAAATAAATAAATAAACTCAACCTTGGAGGTGATATTGCACCTTATGAGTAGCCCCTCCCTCCCCAAAAAATCCAAATCCCTCCTAGTGTAATACAAATAAAGAAAGGGTAAAACACACCATAAAAAAATAAGAACCAACTCATGAAAAGACTATTTAGGGCCCAAAGCCCACTCCCACTGCACCAGTCCATAATTCTCACTGGGGAGGAGCTGGCATCTACCCTCATGTGGAAAAAGAAAAACTAACATGCTTTATCCAGTTGATAAGTGAAAAGGGCTAACATATATGTTGAGCTCCATAAAACGTAACATATAAAAATGTAATACTTATTGCAACCCAGGGTCTGTGAAAGGGTAGTCAACACAAAAAAAGGAAAAGAAACAAAGGGTGGTGGGCTTTTTTGGCCCCACTGTAATTAAGAAAGATAAGCCCCACTGGTTAGAATTATAACTTATTAAAAGAAAAAATGTAATAACTTAGTTACTAGGGAGCATATTAAATATCAGCTAATACCGACCTCTACAGTACTTAAAACCTATGACGAGTTATGGGGCACAACACCTGAGGCCAAATGGCAAAGGAAAAAAGAGGCATTTGCTTAGTTCAACTGGTTAAATTCACCAGAGCATAAATGATCCCATAGAAGAGATGCCCCATAACAGAAAAAAAAAATGATTTACTTCTTATCATAGACCTTGCAAAATATAAAATGTTTACAGTTGTATATATCTTGAAGCCCATCTAATCTGCAAAATTGGAGCTACATATATAATAACAGCAAACAGGGCATGAATAATCTACAAGAAAGAGAAACAACAAACTGTCAGCTTAACTGTCCGCTTGTATGCTGTGCTTCCTGGTGTTAGTTTAAAAGTCTATCTCGGTGCTCCACTAAGTAAGGAGATACACAGCAGATAAACTAGGGGAAAAATCTGACTAGAAATGTTGCAATTGAGTCACAGCTTCGCTGCCCAAACATAAATAAGAAACACCATCTAGTGACCAGCATCGTTAATTACAATAAAAAACTGTGTCAGCACCATCGGTTAAACAGAAAATCTGCATAATAAAAAGAAAAAGGGAAAGTGTCCCATAGATGTAAACAGTGTCTCTTGGAAATAGAGCTGTGTGGATTAAGGAGTGTATAAGCCTTGACACAGGACTCTAATAAATTACTACATAGCTGTTCCCAGGCGTAAAAGTCCCACCGAGTAGACCTGCAAAGTATAGCTGAAAAACCACGTGGATATGGGACACGGACATCCTCACATGGGTATCAACAAATATAAAGCACTTGATAGAGCATCTATTTGTTAAAGGAAATATGGGAATAGAAGCAAAGATGATGTGATCTAGACATGGGAATTAATGTCTAAAAAACATAAGGAGGTTCTGTAGAAGGGTACCATCATCCTTTATAACACCATTAATAGTCTATGTCCCATGTTGCCATTTAGGAGAGTCTGTCAAAACAACGCAGGAATGATCTTATCCATGGTAAAAACAAAATTGAATGGGTCACAACCCACTTGCAACCCGCTTATATGAGAAGGGACACATTCCAGGAGATTTAAGAGAGGCAAGTACAAATGATGAGTAGCAGAGGAAAAGTACGCACAGGATTCAATATGATGGCAAAGTTAGGATACATCTATGCTGGTCACTTGCGGAAGAGATCTAGGTATAAGTGCTTTAGCTCCCCAAAGCAGCATCTGCAGAATCAAATCTTTGGACGCCCTTAGCTGTAGCAACCTCCAGTTTGGAAGGATAAAACATGCGATGGTGAATTTGGGCCGCCCACAACTTTGCAGTAATTGGCCTGAAAGTTGAACGTAGTTGTCTTGCTTTTAGAGTCAGATCAGGAATGAGCCCTTAACTTTTTACCCTCCCACAGAATCACTGCCAGTTTCCTGGTTTCTTTCAAAATAAATTCCCTGTCCAGGTAATTAAGTAGTCTAAATATAATTGGCCAAGGTGGATTTGTCAGTGGTGGTTTAGCTCTAAGGGATTGGTGGGCACATTCAATAATATAGTTGGGCCCATTGGGGCAAGGCCCTCTGGTTTTAACTAGGAATTTCTGGAGAAATTGAGAGGTATTTGAGCATTCCTCTCCCTCAGGAAGACCTAGTAAAACCAGATTGTTGTGTCTACTGCACCCTTCAAGGTCATCCATGCACTCTTCCATTTTGGCTAGAGATCTTTTGAGAGTGATGACTTTGGGTTCGGTCTTATTCTGGTGGCATTCCACAGATCCCACCCTTGCTTCCATGTCTGTGTCTCTTCTTCAGAGTTGGGTAATTGCCAGTTTGATTTCAGAAACCTCTTCAATCAGCTTAAAGAGTGCTTCTTTAATGGTGGAGAGCTCTATAAATGTTTGCTTGGGAGACAGGTCAGAGGTTTCAAGCTGCAGAGAGAAAATGCAATGCAGCCTTTTGGCCTCCAACTAGGCAGAGCATCCCCATCTAGATCTTGATTAAGCACTTTTTCTGAGGGTAATTCATCCATCGCTGCTCCGGCTGCAGCCAAGTAAAGTTGTGAAATAAATGCGAGTGGTAAAGAGTTAGTTTGCTATGAAGTGGAGCAGATAAATGCAGATTTAACGTGGAAGGTAGACGGAGCTCGGCTTGGATGTGACTCACCCCAGCGAAGGCATCACATGACTCCTCCACTGTAACATTATTAATTAATTCCTCCATGTTTGTTGCAATGATATCAAGGATGTTTTCCACTCTTGTACTGTCATTCACCCTTTGTTTTAATCCCAGCTGGTCAAATACGTCTAAATAACCCCTGCCTTGATTGTTTCTGAAGCATGTGTTTTCCTGTTGATCCCTGGTAAATTAAAATCACCTGCTAGTAATATATTTTCTGCTGTGTTTAACTGTGTTATTATATTCTGGATTTCTGCATCGTTTTCCTGACTTATAGACGGGGGTTGGTATACTAGTCCAAGAATGATTTTTGGTAGGTTTGGGGGTATTATTTTCAGCCATAATTGCTCAAGATCTCCTGAGCCTATTGTGATATTGTCACACTGCATTTATTCATGTATGTATATTGCTACACCACCTCCCCTTCTGTATTTCCTAGATTTACTAAATAAATTACATCCTGTAATATTCTTGTCTCATGTATCTCCTTCGTCCCACCATGTCTCTGTTACTAGAGCTATCTGGATATTTTGGAATTCTAATAAATACCTTTAGAAATTGGAAAAAGCATCTGCAACTCGTACAAAACTCATCAAAAAATCTATTTGAGGGTGGTATTTACCTGACATAATGGTCTTGTTTTCTACTGGGCATTTTCGGCACTTAATTGCACTTTTATTAAACTCTTGAGCAGCATCTGTGGTGCGTGTGTGTTTCTTATGCTTCTGCTTATGGTTACACGGTGCAGAACCCTACTTTGCCTTCTGTGTCTTTGTTTTGCACCAGTGTCCCTGGATGCTGCTTATCCTACTTGCAGCATCATAGCTTCCTCTTATAGTACAGGCCATCTTAATGAGCTACCCCCCAACTAGGGATCCTTTAGTGACATATGGAAGGTCTTTATAGTTGCAGCAATTGCCATGGTCCGTTATGTAATGAAATTTCTGTGACAGCTCTAGAAAAATCCCTTCCTGCCTGCAGTACTGCTGTGGGGATGCCAGAGAGAGACTCTCTTAAGAAATATCACAACATATCTGTAAATATCTAATCATGTCAACTGTTGAAACTGTAGTTAGAGGAACATTTTACTAAAAATGTTGAGTGACCTTTTCTTCTGTTGATTTTTCCCACCTCACTGTCACATTTTGTGGTGTGTGTGTGTGTGTGTGTGTGTGTGTGTGTGTGCGTGTGTATGAAGGAGAGTCAGAGTCCATTCTTATAAACAGAATTATATTTTTGTTTATGTTAACATATATTTATGTACAGTGAAATATATCTTTCTCATCTCTCTCTCTCGCTCTGTCTCCACTGTTCATCCAAATTGCTATTACTTTTATACACAGAGACTGGAAGCTGCAGAAAGAAAACTCTGCAAAACAATGCAGTGCTTTAATTTAGGGGAACGTTTTACTAAACTCCGAAGTGACCTTCTGTAACCTTTAAAATCTCTGTTAGATATAGCATTGGATTCTCCGATCATACCAGGTATTTCTAGCAAAAATGATAAATTACTGACTTTTGTTATACCTGGTCAAGTAGGTAGACTCACCAAATAATCTTTTTTTTTCTACAAAGCTTTTTTTCTCCTTCAGCACCCCTTCAGACTGTTCCATCACTGTGTTATGACTGGAATGTTTTCCCTCCTATTTTCTCTTGATTGGGCCCACCCACACATGAGCAATGATGCATGTGTATACTCTGCCTCCACAGAGATGACCCCAGTGTTGGGCCATGGAGTCCCTTCCCATGCTGTCCAGTGGTGCTGCCACTTAGATTCCTGTAGGTGGCAGGCAAACCATGGGATGTGCATTCCCGAGGCATGACAGCTGTCCTATGGATGCTCAGTCATCATTCCCCAGTCAGCACCTGAGCGACCCATGTCCCTTCCTGAACTCAGGTCACCATCATGGCAGGATACATTAAAGCCCTCTGTTTTACTTCTAGTTACTTTCAACATGATGGAAATTCCAAATATAGAAAACAATGCTCAGGAAACAAGGGATGGAGTGAATCTATTCTCTTCTATGTTCACAAAGGAACCTGACACCAATCCCATTTTAGAAATAACATCTGGAAGAATGGGACACCATATCACAGGAAGTGCTACTGGTATAGAGACAGAGTCCACCAGAAATGCATTTTTTTACTTTGGAAAAGCTAGTGACAAGAGGCAGGCGGTTATATTGGCAGAAGAAGGAGATGACCACGTATTTGGAAGTTGAAAGAGCACTGAGGGGACTAAGGATTTTACAGCATCCTGCATTGGGTACTGTGAGACCAAACCCACTTAAGAAGTGGGAAAAAGTAATGCACAGCGCATCACAAGAACTTATTAAACTTGTCATCGAAGATGGAGATGAACTCAAGGCAGAATTAAAGGAAGGAATTGAAGCACAAGATAAAATTGTGTGGTGACTTACAAAGAACATCCAGATTCTCCACATTGCCAGCAGAAGTTCAGTGAGTACCTTAAAAATTATGATATTAAAATTAAGGCACAGAAAGAGAAAACATTACACGTGACACTAATGATTATTTAAATAACTGTGTTTTTTTCATGGAAAAAGAGGGCTAATGATAAAGATACACCCCAAGCTATGCCAATAACCCCTGCTTTAATTTCCAACAGTAATGAAGGCGCAGCAAGTACTGTGAGTAGAAATGATACTAGTGCCGAAACAGGTGGGACTCAAACATTGCGTTCCATTCTAAAATGGACTGAACACTTGTCAATAGATTATAGTACTGGAGAGAGTGCCTCAGAGATGGACAGTGAAAATGAAGCCGGTCCTTTTTTAGGGGCTGGCCCTCCTGGGGAACCCAAACCCAGGAGCAGTACTCGTTGAACCAGGTTTCAACAACAAGGAGAACAGCGAGGTCAAGGCAGAGGAAGACGTGGTGGAGTAAAAGGAAGCAGAAGGGGAAGAGCACGGGGCCAGCAACCTGTCAACCATTATTGACTGTGATTAATATATCAAGTTATGAATTGTCTGATGTTGAGACAAAGGTACTCGGTAAAGGCATGTCTTTTATTCCTTTGTACTCTTTGAGGGAATTTGATGCATTCATTGTCATGAATAAATTTGTTAGAAAATTTAATCTTAGAATGTATTTTTCCTCAGAACAAAGCAAGACTGAGCCAGGGGAAGACACACAAAGTTCTGTGCACACACGGAGATTTAAGTTCCCCTCCTCTTTCTGTCCCCCTATGCATTCCCAAATTTCTACCTTTTTAGAGTGCTGTACTAGGGATTTGGAGACATTATACAGACAAACCCCAAAACTTCCTTTCTCCAACTTGTCTAGACAGGAAAGGGTAGCAGTTATTTCCCTCTCTAAAAACCAAAATATAGTAGTGAAACCAGCAGATAAAGGGGGAAGTACTGTGATACAGAATACCACTCAGTATGTTGCAGAAATAGAAAGACAACTATCCAGTACTTATTTTTATGAACAACTGACCTTTGACCCCATGCCCCAGATAATGAGAAGTATAGAAACCTATCTCTTAGATCTGTTCCATGAGGAACTCATCACCACTGATGAGTTATTCTTTGGTCCCCTCCCCCCAGAAGTTACTCTTAAAGATGCAACAAGTGTACTGTCACTCCTCAAAGACATACAGACAGAACAAGATTGGTGGCTGGTTACCTTAGACATAGACTCTCTGTATACCAATATCCTCCATGAAGGAGAAACTTATAGCTACAGAGAAAAGTCGTGTGCCATACACCACTCTACCACAATGTAAGACCAATATGCTGGTTCATTTAACAGAAATTGTGTTGAAAAATAACATTTTCATGTTTCATGGGAAAATTTACAAACCAATCAGCGGATCTGTAATGGGGGCTGCTTTGGCCCCCAGTCTGGCTAATCTTTATTTAGCCAGATGGGAAGATGAGTATATCTATGGCCCTGATAGGAATCCATGTTTTGAAAAGCTTGATTTTTACAGGCATTTTATTAATGATGTTATTTTGATTTGGAAATGCACCAGAGGTGAGTTGGATGATTTTATCATGTATTTAGAGAAGTCAAATCAAAATCTCAGGTTTAAGATTAGTGCAAGCAGGACAGAGATTAATTATCTGGATTTGAAAATTATAAAACAGGATGATGGGTCACTGCTTACTGATCTATATAAAAATCCCACCGACAGAAGTAGCCTTCTGTTAGCTACCAGTTACCATCCAAAACATACTGTAAGAAATCTTCCAAGGGGTCAGTTATTAAGGTGAAAGTGAAATTGTGGTAATTGCCACCTGTATCAGTTGAGGGCTGGGTAACTAGCGGAGAGATTGAGAGAAACAGAATATTTGGAAACAGATATTCAGAGAGCAAAGGATGGAGTGGATGCCACACCATGAGATAACCTGTTTCAAACAAAAGAGAGACCGCATGATCCTGGGAGAAACTTAACTTTTGTCACAACATATGGAGGTGGGAGTAGGGAGGTTAGGAAATCTGAGTAGGATGGGATCACTGGGAGGAGTCTCGGCATGGAGTAGCAGGGCTGAGTCGAGTAGGTGCCTCTGAGAGATGCCTCAGCCCAATAGTATATAAAAATAATTGGGGAAAAAAAGGTTGAATGAGCACATTTTAGCCATAAAGAATGGCAATGTGGACTATGCTATGGCTCTCTATATCAAATAGTGTGGAAAAGAGGGGCACCATAACATCAAAGCATGTGGACTGGAAAGAGCCCAGATTAATGCTAGAGGAGGGGATTTGGAAGCAATCCTAAATGAAAAAGAACAAGAATGGATTTTTTGGATGGGGGCCGTGAAACAACCGGGCCTAAACCAAAAGTTTGAGTTAAAACCATTCTTGATTAAGAAAAGGAAATAAAAAAATCTCCCCCCTTTCTGAAATCGCAAATCTAGAAACTAAAAAACACCCCCACACTGAGTAACAGTATGACCTATATCTATGTATGGTGGGATTGATATTTAAGAAATATATTCTATGGAAACAGGGAGTGATGTTTTAATTCTAACCTCACTTCTGCGATGTTTCCCTATGCAGGTTCAACCGGAACTGAGAAGATTGTTTGATTTAATGAATGTGAAGTCATATAAATGTGGAACATGATGCTTTTCACTTTAAATTTCATTGATGGGACTTGGGACACATTCTTGTTTTTAAAAAAATTTCTTTGAACACTGTAATTGGAGGGACAATTAACACAACAGTGAACTGATTGGCTCTTATTTTACTTAGTCATGGGTGTTGAAGTATATATATCCTGTGTATAAATGTACTCACTATCTTTGATGAAGCCAGAGTGGTCTGGCCAGATTGGTAAGATGTCCTGACTTTTTGTTGTCACCATGCTTTATGAGAAGTAAAAGACTGCACATACATGTTCTGGTGTAAGTCTGCTCTTTTATGACTGCTTAGGCAGGAGTGAGTGCTTTCCACTAATGGAGAATGATGCACGTGTATACTCCACCTCCTCAGAGATGACCCCAGTGTTGGGCCATGGGGTCCCTTCCCGTGCTGTCCAGTGGTACTGCCACTTAAATTCTTCTAGGTGGCAGGCAAACCATGGGATGTGCATTCCCCCCCCGAGGCATGACAGCTGTCCTATGGATGCTCAGTCATCATTCTCTAGTCAGTCCTTGAGCGACCCTTGTCCCTTCCTGTACTCAGGTCACCATCATGGCAGAATGTAAAGTACCCAGCACCACAGCCCTGTGCACCACCAGGCCTTTCAATAAACATTCTTGATGGGAACTGAATCAAGGATTCTTATGTCCTGAAGGAAGCAGAGCTAACCGAAAAACTTGATACTGTAACACATGCTATGGAACTTCTTTCTAGAAAGCTGGTGTCACCATGCAGACATACTGTTTACAAACATATTTTAATTTGTGGCCACAGAGATTCTGTTAGACGATTAACCCAGCAAAAATGCAAATGACCCTGACTGAATTGAGGTGTACAGCTTGTCTGAGGAGTACACACTGTGCACACCTAAACTGCACCTTATACACACCTCACACATTCTGTGCTCCTCAGTTGCACCTTAAAAACTTGTACTTTTACTAATATACATCTCGCTCCATTTTACTAAGTTTATATTTAGCAGTGTGCACCTCAACTAAGCCTTGCAAACAAGATTTAGCAGTGTGAAGCTCAACTACAGCTTCAAAACTTTACAGTAAGCAGTGTGCACCTAATCCGCACTTTATGCCTCACCCACACCTTCCCTTCTGCTTAAGTTAATATGTGGGAAGCTAACCTTTTCGGTCCTGTAGGAACACAAATGACAGGTCTCAGTCTTGAGATCCTCTGCAGTATTTCCTGGTTACTGGCAATTTGATTTCAAGCAGCAGGTACATCTCTGTATGTTTAGATGAGCAGTGAATACAAAATAACTACTCCTTTTTACAGTAAGACAATTCCTTGTTTATGGTGTGGAAAGTATCAAAATCTTAATAGAACAGTATGTTTTTTACCTGTGTGTCACATCTGCATAGTTAGTGGGAGGTGGGCTATAACGTAGTTGTACTTTCTCTGTTCTTTGTAAGGTTTACTACTCCAGTAACAAATGTATCAAAAAACAATAACTTCTGAATGGTGTTCCTGAAGGCACTGCTCCATTGATCTATTGATGGAAGAGAGCAATCTTGGACCTGGTACTCTCAAACGGGGATGGAGAGAGGATCACAGATTTAGAAGTGGGTAGCCATCAGGTAACAAGTGACCACCACACAGTGTGGCTCATGATAAACACAACCATGGAGTCAAGCTATACCACAGTGAGGATACTGGACTTTAGAAGTGTTGACTTTGGCAAAATGGGGGAGTGCCTAAGGCATGCACTAGCAAATGGGCAGGAAGGAGGGGTGGAAGAACAATAGGGAAAAATAAAAACTGCCATCATAGAGGCAACAAGCCTTTGTGTGAAGTAAATAAAGAAAACAAAATGAAATAAAAAAACACTATGGTTCTCAAAAGATGTGGTAAGGAAGGTTATGGAGAAAAAGACAGTGTAACCCCCTACAAATGGGGGTTCCTTAAAAGTCTTCCTTGATCTTGCCTAAATGCTCACTGCCAGGCTAGTGTTTTGCGTTTTAGTAGATTAAATGTATTGCCAGAGAGTGCCTGTATAGCCTCTGTGTACTGTCTCTTTAAGAGCTGCCTGGATTGCAGTCTCAATTAATCTAAAAGGGAGCTCTGTTAGAAGATGTGCTTGTTTGCTGATCATTTGTTAGAGTAGTAATAATATTGCAGTTTGTTCTAACCTGCTTTCTTTGCAGCAAAGACTGTTCTGTTTATCTCCACCAACTTGGCCCAGGACTGTCAGAATGGGCCAATCAGTACTGTTGGAACTCTAAAATGGAGCCTGCCTACAGGGGCTGGGTGGGATCAAAACTTGTAGGAATTGTAGTTTTTGCATTTTGGCACCTTAAATAACCTGGAGGGGGAGCCCTTGTTGTGAATGACAGACAGATCAGCCAACAGAACTTTTTGGATCTTGGGGAAATTCCCAAGGTGATTGCAGCTAGTTTCAGTTCTGAGTTAGGAAGTGAAGAGATAACAGCTTGAATGATTCAAGTAGCAGCCCCGGTGTAGATTTGTGTGGAAGAACTGTGGAAGGGCCTGAGTTTTGGCCTGCATGCCTGCCTGCTGTCCCTGAGAGGGAACTTGTGCCTTTTTTGGACTGAATCCGAACCTGGAGAGTGAAGTAAGCCACTGAATTGTGACCAGGCTCCTACCTGAAGAAGACCGAAGATTTGCTGAATGCGATCAGCCTGTCTGGACTTCCAGCCACCTCTGAACTCCCAGATTGTGCAGAGACTCTGTAATTGCGACCGGAGAGCCTTTTGCCTGGTGCAGTGGAATTTCCTTACATGTGAATGTGTTGTGTGCTTATAGTGGATCGTAATTTGGTTCCAACTGTGGTTTGACTTGTGTTCTGCTTGCTGGAAGCTGCATTAGAATTTTCTTATGTGTGAATGTGCTGTGTGCTGCTAGTGGGTTGCGATTTGGTTCCCCACTGTGGTTTTAATTGTATTCTGCTTGCTGGAAGCTGCATCCAGCCCCACAGACAAATTCAAAATCATCTCCATTGGGCCTGAGCCTTGCCACACTGGCCCAGCCTGACTACAAGCTGCACAGAGAAAGCCATCAATGAGAGACCTGCCTGGGGATCAGCCCCCTGCTCAACACTCAAGCAGGAACGACACATCGGTGATTCGCGTGGGCCCGCTTCTCTGTGCACTCCAGCTCAACAACCTGCAGTCTCCATTTCATCCTGCCTATGTCCAGTATTGGGTATCATGAGTAAACATCAGGGTAGCTCCCTGCAACAACAGCTAAATCTAAAGTGTTGTCATCTGATTGTCTGGTTGGTTTTTCATTCATGAACTGAGCCATCTGGCTCTGGACTACAAATAGTGTGTGTTATGTATGTTGCTTTCTTCCATCACAGGGCCCCAACCAACTGCAACGTTCCTGGCTAGCCCAGCGTCTCCCTACCTGGGTACCCAGAGGTGTGACTGTGTAGGGACTTAAAGTGCATGTATAACTGTTTGATTAATATAGCCTTTAAGCCAATCAACCTGATTACACCCCTTCCTTGTTCAAGTCCCCTGAACAAATCAGATCTGACTTTTTTTCTGCATTTAACCTGACTGTGGTTCCAGTTTGTGCCAAGAGTATTGTACTGTTGCTGTTTACTGTGCATAACCTTGTTTTACAGGGGGTCCCCAGGGTCAAGTCAGAGGAACCAGCCCTGGTGGCAAGTGCAAACAGTGTGGGTACTGGTATGGTGTACAAGGGGTACTGAGAAAGTGATTATCGTATATTGCTCAGGCCCCTAAAAGGGAAAGACGGGGGTTTCAGTGCCCAGAGGGTGGTGCTCAGGTTAGTTTGACCACTACCAACCCTGACCTCCGGGTGGAGGCACCCGTGTCAGAATTCAGGCCCCTTAACCTGCTTTTAGCCAAGCAGGCAGGGGTAGCAGCCCTTGGGAGAGTGCCACCAAGGGGTTACAATAGCACTCAGGAAGTACAAGGAATCACAGAAGGACCAGGACAGAGAAATGTATCAGTTAAAGCATAGGGAAGCAGGGAAGGCAGTCAGGATAGCATAGGCCCAAACCGAGGAAAAGATAGCCAGCTCAGTTAAGAAGGGGGAATAAAATCTTTTATAGATACAGTTGGGAGTGAAGAAAGACCAAGGGAGAGATAGTGAGGCTTAATAAAGGGGAAGGGAGATGGGCAGAGAGCGACAGTTAAAAGGTAGAGATACTGAATGAATACTTTTGCTCAGTGTTCACAAAAGAAGAAGAGGGGGAGGTACCTAAACCAAACAATAGAAGCATTTTGGGCTGGGGGGTGATACTAGACCATTCACAGAAGAAAAGGACCTGAAAGAACTCTTAAAACTCAAGGTGCACAAAGCAATGGGACCTGATGGGATTCACCCCAGAATTCTAAAATAATTAAGGGGAGACCTAGTGACTCCACTGACTACCCTTGTTAACAAATCATGGGAGGATGGTGTGGTGCCTGAGGACTGGAAGAAGGTGGATGTGATCCCCTTCAAAAAGTGGGAGCAAGGCAGAGGTAGGAGGCAGTATAGCACAGTGGTTTAAGGCTCAGAGCTGCAAATCTGGAGACCTGGGTTTGAATCCCACAGCCCCCACTTGCATATACTGTGTGACTATGAGCAAGTCGCTTAACTTCCCTGTGCTCCCAGGTCGCTCCTGTAAACAAGCTTTCAGCTTAGTGTGCCTTTCCTGGTTAAACAATTGGGGGGGGAAAAGGAAACTGCAGACCAGTCAGTTTGACTTCAGTGGTAGGGAAAATGATGGAATCACTTCTGAAAAAAGAATTGTTGAGTACCTAGAGGCCATCAGGGCACAGGACCCAAGGCAGTGGGAAGGTCACGTCAGATGAATCTAATAGATTTCTTTGACTGGGTAACCAAAGTAGTAGACCAGAGAGGGGCTGTATATATGGCCTACTTAGACTTTAGCAAGGCATTTGACACAGTCCCCCAGAAAAGATTAATATACAAGTTAGGCAGCCTGCGGGTCCCAGGGTTGTAGTCTGGGTAACAAATTGGCTGGACAACAAGATACAGAGGGTAATAGTAAATGGAGCACACTCTGGAGAAAGGGGAGTTACTAGTGGGGTACTGCAGGGTTCAGTACTTGGACTGGTACTCTTTAATGTCTTGATAGGTGACACTGCAGAGAGGCTAGAAGGAAAAGAATGCCTATTTGCAGATTACACAAAGATCTGCAACAGGGTTGATACACAAGGGGGTGGAAAGGTTAAGATGAGACTTGGCAAGGTTGGAGCAATGGTCAAGAGTATGGCAGATAAGTTTCAATGCAAAGAAGTGCAAAATAATGCACCTGGGAAACAAAAACCCAGGGAAAGAGTATATAATGGGGGTGGGGTACTAACAACAACAATAATGGAAAGGGACCTGGGGGTACTCATATCAGATGACCTTAAGGTGGGCAAGCAATGTGAGAAGGCAGTAAGGAGGGCTGGGGGATTCTGGAATGTATAGGGAGAGGCATCACCAGTAGAAAGTAGGAAGTTGTTATCCCTCCGTACAGAGAGTTGGTGAGACCCCTCTGGAGTACCGTGTGCAGTTCTGGAGACCCCATATCCACAAGGACATAGACAGGATGGAGACAGTCCAGAGGAGGGCAACCAAAATGGTGCAGGGTCTGCACCAGAAGCCACATGAAAAGAGGCTAAAAGAGCTTAATATGTATACCCTTGAGGAAAGGAGGGAGAGGAGGGACATGATAGAAACTTTCAAGTACCTCAAGGTAATCAACAAAGTCCAAGAGGGTAGCATATTTCAGAAAAAGGGATGTGCAAGAACAAGGGGGCACAATTTGAAAATAGAGGAGGGGACAGCTCAAAGGCAATGTGAGGAAGTACTTTTTCACAGAGAGGGTGGTGGATGCATGGAACAGCCTTCCTGAGGAGGTTGTGGGGTCAAAAACAGTGGGGGAATTCAAGAATGCTTGGGACAGACATAAGGCAATTATAGTGGGGCGTAGGAGGAAGTAGGGAGCTGGTTAACTAGGATCTGCTGCTTATCCAATGGGTAGGGAAATGGGCAGACTAGGTGGACAAAGCGGTCCTTATCTGCCATCACAGTCTATATTTCTATGTCTATATTTCTATGCAGAAATTCCAAGGAGTTCTGCCAGTGTGAGATTCCTTTAATTATGTTGGCCAGGAGTAGTGAAGTGGTAAGGAGAAGGGATCTGACACATAGAAACATAGAAAAATAGACTTTGATGGCAGATAAGGACTGCTTGGCCCACCCAGTCTGCCCGTTTCCCTACCTATTGGATAAGCTGCAGACCCCTGATGAAGAGTCACATCTTGGACTCAAAGCGCTGGGTTGTAGCCGTGGGCTCCAGCTGTTGAAAACTACCTACTTGGTCTCAAAAAAATCTTTTTGTCCTGCGAGTGCTGTTTGCTTTGTGTGGTCCATTTTCCTACCTATTGGATAAGCTGCACATTTTAGTTAAATCAACAGCCTGCTTCCTCCCACCCCCCACAATAATTGCCTTATGTCTGTCCCATGCATGTTTGAATTCCCCCACTTTTTGGACCCCACAACCTCCCCAGGAAGGTGGTTCCATGCATCCACCACTCTCTCCGTGAAAAAAAATTTCCTCACATTGCCCCACTTAGTACATTTTAAAATTCAGTTTAAAATGAGGTAATTAAGCAAATTGCATCTACTTTTTCCTTTGGACAAGATCTCAGCCCTGTATTAGAGCTTATTTTTTACAGATACACTAGCATATTTATGTGTGTACCTTATACCTTAAGACTATACCTTCGGTAGAGGTATACACCTCAGTGAGGTGTACCTACTTGCATTTTTTAAATGCATGCAAATACAGCACACCTCTGGTCTAGATGCACACTACTTTGAGGTTTACCTAATTAGCATTTTAGACACACATCAGCTACACCTCTGACCTGTTGTACACCTTAAGTGAGGTGCACCTAATTAGCATTTTATGATTGACCTGAATTTTACATTTGTATTTTGTACAGTCTTATTTGAGGCTTGTGTCTTAAACTGGTTGCTTGTGACAATGGGCATTTTGCTCATCTTGTTTACCAGTACAATCAATAGAAAATGAAACATGAAATGCAATTTTAGACGTATATCACCTACACCTAAATTACACTGTAAATACACCACTGTCAAACCTCATGTACTACTCTCCGATAGTAGTGCAGTTGAGGTGTACACCTCATTTAAACCATAGCAACATTTCAAATGCACCTTAGCTGGATCAGGAAAAGAAAGACACTGTCATATTCACTTAGTTCAAGATGAAAAAAAGTTTAAAATCACACAAGGCCTTTCCTTTGTTCCTCTCTTCACAAAAAAAGCTAACATTTCACTATCAATTGACCCAAGTTGTCTTCTTCTGATATTCCCTGCAAAAAAAACAAACAAAAAAAAAAACAGCTGCTACTCACTGTGGGTGCTCTGAACGCTGCATATCTAGCTCCACTTAGCAGCTTCAGACATCAGCAATGCAAATCAACAAATGATCACTTCTAGCAAATTGATATTCAGATTCTCCAGTGTCCTCTCATTGATGGTAATTATCTTTGAGAAGCACTCGGGGATGCTCTACTGCAATCATCTTTTGGTCTTTAAAATAAATTTGTTGCAAATATGACCTCCCAAGAGACTGCACCACAACCGCTACTCAATGCCTTTTCAGAAAAATAAAGTAAATATCTACTGTACAGATCAGTAGATTCAGAGTTACCCTCGTCACAGCAGGAACTCCCAGCTCAGTCTTGGTTCTGTGTAATCAGTCCAAAAAAGCAATGAATAAGTTTGGTAAAAAAAGCCTCCGATAAGCATTCAAAAATGATGTTCTACAAGACTCCTTTACATCCAGTATATCCAGCAGCTAAATGATTGAAATCATAAGGAAATTCTAAAGAAAAAAAATCTGAATATTGAAGGAAGCAAAGCATTAGGGCTGGTATTTAAGACAAAAACATGACAGAGTGGGTATAATGATATGATAACATACTTCCTGGTGAACTGATTGAGAGGCATTGCCAACGGCTTTCAAACACCAGAGTGTGTTACTGTATGTCATAATACCCAAACTCTGTATCGTCTTAATGCACTTAATATATGAACCAGTGTTTTTAAAGGCACTGTCAACCAGTGTCTACAGTAGGTTTTGTGTCCATTAGGGCTAGGCCTCTTTAAGATTGGTTTTCTTCAGTTGATTTGTGACAATGTTAAGTGCTTATATGGCTCTCCTTTTCCTGTTTCTGGTTCAACCATTTCAGCTGAAGTCATGGAAGACATAATAATAATGCCAGGAATTTCTGAGCCTGTATTTTGTGTTGAATGTTGCCATTTTTTGTTTAAGGTTTGCAATGCTTGATGTTTGTAGGCATTTTGAAGAAATGTTTGTTTCTTTCACTGTCTGGGGAGCACCACTGATTTAGTTGAGATTATGGGAGGGTGTCTTTGCTCCTGAGTGCCATATTCAGTGGCCAGCATGCTAATGGGCGCTTATGGCATGCAAGGTGCTAAGGATTCCACTGGTATGCCATTAGAAACTCTGTGCATTAATATGCACAGATGCATAGTGTAGAGTCTCAGCTGTTGCCTTTACACTCATCCAATTCTTTTTCCATAAGTATTAACCCTGGTCGTCTAGCAGTATCCCCTCCACCCCAATCTCCATTACAATAATGAGAAATGCCCTAGTAGTCTGGTGGTAACCCCTCCACCCCAGTCCCACATTAAAATAGTAAGAAATTCCCGGGCAGCCATGTGGTACCCGCACCCACTCTGTTCACCATTATAATAGAGAGGAATTTTCTGGTAGTCCACTGGTAACCTCCCCCCCTCACCATAATCCCCATTACAATAGTGAGAAATTCCCTGGTAGTCTTGCGGTACCTGCTCTTGCCCTGATAACCATTATAGTAGTGAGAAATTCCCTGGTTGTCTAATTGTACATGGCTAAATTATGGCCAGGCTCACTCACCCGAGTGAGAAGCAGGCACCCCACGCTAATTTGGTGTGCAGTCAGAATGGTGGCCAGTGCCAAATAAAACTCCAGGACAGGAGTACTTGCTCTTTAAAAGGGAGGTTTTAAAAAAGGAGAACATTAACCTAAACCCATTTGTCTTGAACTGGGGTAAGATAAGTTTTCTTTCAAAAGTGGTAACAGCATAAACAAGAAATATAATAAAGAGACTGTCACAAACGCACTCTGCAGGTCAGGCCCTCTGCTCCCACAGTGCCAACCTCAAAGCACAATAGTGTGAACAGGTAACAGACAAGGTAAGCCTCCTGTCTGCTTTGGGTCTGAATCATCTATTAGCCTTGAGTTCTGGAGGTATTCAAACTGTGAACCTTATACTAGCATGCCCAATTAAGAGGCTCAGATAATACTCTTTTCGGGGAATGCAATATAATCTTTCACCCAAGGGCATCCAGCTAGGTATCCAAAATGAACCCTTAGAACTCTATAAGAGACATAAGTATTTCTTACCTTGAAGTAAGCTTAGTAACACCATCTAGCCCTTATCAGCTGTCAGCCTTAAATACAGGTTCAGCAATCACATGTAAAATAACAGAAAAGAGCAAAGGCAGTATTTTAAAGAAAATGTTGTTTACTAGAAAAATGGTACAACAGGTGAAATAAAATACAGAACAAATAATATCACAAATTTCACAGTCATATAACAAAAAAAAGGAAAGTTACAGAATACAAATCCCTACCACAAATACTTAATTTATTTTCTAAGTGTTACCTTTAAGTGCTTTTAAGTCAGAGAACTGTCTCTCAGATTCCAAGAATCATATGCCACATTTCCCAGATACAGTGTTTCATTTCAGCTCTCCCTATCCCCACCCCCTTTTGGTGAGATCAACTAGATCCTCCCTTATAATTAATTCTAACATAGTTATCTACAAGGAGGTATTTTAATAAATGTGAACATCAGCAAAAAGACATTTCCCAGATATGACAGCCTTTGATCAACATTTCCTTTGAGGTTTACAACCCCACAATCTGTCACTAAGGTGTGAGAAAATCAAGGGGAATCAGCCAAAATGACATCTCTTCCTGATGTCATAAAATGTATATTTGGGAACCAACATCAAAGGCAGCACAGGTTATGAGGGCCATAAACTATCCCTCTGGAAGGAAGGCATTAATTTGGTTTTCACCTAGTCAGTTTAATGACATTCTTACTGACACCTTGAAGGTTAAAAGCCAAACTGCTAACTTGTGTGAGATAATTACATACGCAGACCATTTATTTATAATACAATATCATACAATAATATTAGAGGGTTTTTCCCATGACAGAGACTATTTATAAAAGTTGAAGAAACAAATGAAAGCACTGACTATTAGTTTCTATGTCTCCACAGTGTTTTTAGAGACTTAAAAAAGCAGTAGTAACAGAATGATAAATCTGATAAAACCCGTATAAAAGTAAGAGCTGGTTATGGTTAAATTAATAAAAACAAGACAAAATACATAGGCCCAGATATTCACAGGGGTTGCACCTGGTGCAACCCTGCATTGCACCCTGGTGGGATATTGAAAAGGCTGCCGGGCGCAGTGCAACACCCGATACAGCGCAATGTAATGGTATGCAGTGCAGATGCAGGGGGGCGGGCCCATGCATATGTGGCACATCCCAATATTCAGCCTGGGATGTGCAGTGCATATGCTGGCACAACCCTGCAGTGGGCCACATAGGGGGGCTCAAAGTTGAGCCCTTGCAGAGTAGGAACAACTCCGGGTCACCCTAAGGCACACTGTAGTATTGCAGGGCGCAACACAGCAGCCCAGCCTTGGGTGGCCACCTGCACACCCAGAACACCATCCACAAGCACACACTGAGCCTGGAACTCCCCCCCACCCATAGCCATGATCATGAGGTATATGTATAAAAAGAAATCCCTGGTAATCTAGTGGCCCCCCCAGTCCCCGATTCCCCGATAATTATTATACATGACCATCTCTGGTAGTCTAGTGGTCCCCCCCTCCCACCTGAGTCCCCGATACTGATATATATTCATAAGACCAACCCTGGTGGTCTAGTGGAACCCCCCTGCCCACCCATTGCCACGATCATGGTACATGTACGTTACAACATTCCCTGGTAGTCTAGTGGACCCCCCTTCCTCCTGAGTCCCCAATCACAGTAAATTGCACACACCTATGTCCCTAGTGATCCAGTGGTACCCCCAGCCCCCTCCCACACAGGACCCCTTGTCCACCCCACTCACCCCCGTCATCAGTGGGTGGCTGCCTCCCACCCGCATACTGCCCAGCCGCCCGCCAAATGACAGGTACAGTATGGGCTGTGAGCCATTGGTTCCCTGTGTGAACCAATGGGCTTGCAGGGCATACTGTACTAGACAGTCTGAAATGTATGAATGATTTATTCACATATTTGGGACTATCTAATACAGTATTCCCTGCAAGCCCATTGGTCCACACAGGGGACCAATGGGCTTACATCCCATACTGTACCTGTCATTCGGCGGGTGGCCGGGCAGTATGCGGGCAGGATGCAGCCGCCCACCGATGATGGGGGGGAGTGGGGTGGACAAGGGGTCCTGTGTGGGTGGGAATGGGTGGGGGGTGCCACTGGATCACCAGGGACATAGGTGTGTGCGATTTACCGCAATCAGTGTCTCGGGAGGGAGGGGGTTCCACTAGACTACCAGGGAATGTTGTAACTGATATTTACCATGATCACCACAACAGGTGGGTGGGGGGTTCCACTAGACCACCAGGAACAGTCTTATGTACATATATTGGGGAATCGGGACCGGGTGGAGGGGGGGACCACTAGACCACCAGGGATGGTCATGTATAATAATTATCAGGGAATTGGACTGGGAGGGGGCACTAGACTACCAGAGATTTCTTTTTACACATATACCATGTGATCATGACTATGGGTAGGGGATGCCCTATGATCCCCACAGCACACGTCATGCTGTGCAGGGCACCAGGTGCAAGTCGCCAGGCTGCCCTGTGCAAGGCATGCAAATGGGGCCATAATGACATGCAAATGGCTCCATTTGCACCTTGCGTATATTATGGCCTCATTTGCATGCCCCCTGCTGAATATTGCAGGTGATGCGACTAGCGCAACTGAACTTGTGCTGTCGCATGCCCATGCTCCCTATCTGTGGCTTGCGCCAGCTCAGCGCCACTGCACCATGTGCAGTA
This sequence comes from Neoceratodus forsteri, assembly GCA_016271365.2. Taxonomy (NCBI): domain Eukaryota; kingdom Metazoa; phylum Chordata; order Ceratodontiformes; family Ceratodontidae; genus Neoceratodus; species Neoceratodus forsteri. The sequence goes on along the minus strand of CM028131.1, from coordinate 173,017,489 downwards.
TGTGTGCAGACCCTGCCATATTCAATGTTGCTGCACCATGGCGCATCCCTATTGAATATCACCTGGACCTGGCCCTGGCGCATCACAGTTGCACTGCATCCAGGCTTGTGCCACTGCCTGGCGCAGTCTGAATGTCCCAGCCATAGTATTTAGAAATATTTTTTTTCTATTGCAGCACAATTGAAAGTTCAAATATTGAACATGAAAGAGGATAGTAGGTCAAGATTGTCTCCATACTGAACAGGTTGATTCTACCTAGAAATATAAAAGAAATGAAAATAAATATTAGTGAACGAAAAGTCATGTGACTGGATGGAAATATATTTTATAACTTTATACTTCTTTAGACCACCATACTCTGAAGAAAGTACCAGAGGGGTACAAAAATGTTAGTGAATATAGTGCCTGAATTTTATTTCATTTTTATTTATTGAGGATTTGGAAAGAACCTTTGAGTCAAAGACTCCTTTTCAAAGGTTCACCGTCACTACAGGTAAAACATGAAGATAACAGTACAGAGTAATACAGAAATAGGACACAAGCAAACAATCATGATGCAAGAGATACAGTAATAGGCTAACATTAGATACTAGTAGATTCATGGTATTAGTCTCAATGTACAGATATATCTATAAGCTCCATTACTGAGCTACTATAGTTCAAAGAGTTTCAGATGGAGGGGTTAGATGGCCAGAGGCCTTTTAAGAGAATTAAGAGCTGGTTATGGTTAAATTAATGACAAAAAGAGAAGATAATAAGAGAATTAAGAGAATAAGGACTAGTGGCATATGAAATACTGATAATTTCTGAATGAAATGGTTACAATAATTAATACGAGTCTACTATTTCAAGATTCTAAATAACTATTTCTTGAAGATGGTCTGGGTTTGTTGTCTAGCAGGAATTTGATTTTGAATGTGGCACCAACTCACCAAGGAAAAACCCATCCAGGACTGTGGGCAGACAACTGGACAACAACTGGCACAGACCTTCCTTTCACCACCTCAGCCATTCACCATCTGAGTGACAGGGGCCAAGCACTCACATACTGTCAATCAGTCAAAAAAATGTTTATTGTTCAATCATAAATACAGCTGTTTACAGAACAAAGATATAAAATTAATGAGCAAATAAATACAATCAATCATGGATACCAGATTTTACAAAAGGATAGAAAATTCAGAAAACATAGTGCATAATTACACAATATTCAGATAACTGGTCCACTGCTCTTAAAAAGAAGCAGCAATAGAACTTTTTTTCAGTTTAATTGATTGTATCAACAAAGTGCAAAGTGGGTGACTACAATGTAATGAAGCCCAGTGCCAATGAATGAAGAAGTCTGTACTCGCACACATGAAGAGTCAGCAGCATGGACTCCATCCCAAAAGTTGTAAACATGAAGGATCAGGCAGAAGCATAGATGCAATAAAATTATGTTTATTAAATCCAAGTGAAGATAAAACATATGATGCTAAAACCAAAGTTAGGCTACCACCAGCCCGGTGGCCTACCCCTCACATAAGTACTGTTAGAGTTGCAGCAAAATCTTATTTCGCTAGCACAATTCCAGAGAAATCGTGAATTTCGCTGTGTGAATTTCTGCACATTCTGTGAAATATTTTGTGGGTGTGAAATGCAGAATTTCACCAATGAAATGCAGAATTTCACCAGCAACATGTGGAATTTTGCCTGTGAGGGATGGAATTTTGCCTGCAAGTGGTGAAATGTTGCATTTCGCGGGTGAAATTGTGCATTTTGCCAGCGGAATTTTGAATTTCACATCCACAAAATATTTTGTGAAATGTGTGAATTTCAGTAAATATTTTCTAGAATGAAATTCCACAATTTCATACAACACTAAACCCAGTTTTGCTCCCAGTCAAACATTTTTGTGTGAGAGGCACTTTCTCAAGACTGGCAAAGTTAGGAAGTACAGCATGTAATAAAGGATAAGATTTAAAGTGACAGTGTGCAAAAACATTTTTTAGTGCAAAAGAAAGATGTGAAAACAGTTACTCATAATGCTGCATTAAAAATAAAGTGGTGTGTGTGTAGCAAGTGCAAACCCAGGCAAATAAATAAATAAAACTATCTCTAATACATGTTAAAAAAACTTACATCATGTTCAAGAAGGATCTATGTCAGAGTCTACCGACATTACAATGACTCTTTTATGTCAACCGCATTTGCAGTTGGCATAAAGAGAGTCACAACAAACATTGTTTTCTCTTTGCCCCCTGAACCTCCCATGTGGGGGTCTCATTCCCCCGCACCCCCCACTACTGAAATAATCAACTCAGAGCCAGAGCTGTTTTGGAAAGGGGGTGCATTACCCCTAGAAAGCAGTGCTGGGGGCTCACACTGACACTAAAGTGACCTGGCATTCTTGTCACTGTAGTGTTGGGTGAAGTCAAATTTTTGCGGTAGCGTCGATATACCGTTTAAGAAAGCAGATGATTAAAAACAGATAAAAAGTGACAAGGCACTACAGATAGAAACAAATGTGAGGTATTCTAATTAAGTAATAATATGTAAAGGATATAAAAGATAAAAAGGAAGAAGTAATATAGATCCTAGAATGGCCATTGGCAATATGTAAACTCAGAAAGATTTTAAGTTTTAACCCAAACAAGTTAAACAATTCTTGTAAATAGAGGATAAACACAAATGTATCATTAAGTATAAATAAATAAAAGGCATCAGGATGGTGGATAAACTCAGATGAGAGTATTATCCACAAAAAGGCAGTTATGAATATATACTTCACAAATTCAATTTCATTTCCTCAAAAGATACACATGAGAACACAATGCAGTCTTATAAGTACGGTGCCAGCTGAAAATGTTCATTTAATCCTGGCCAGTTTTGTGTTTCCAGGATGAACTGCCAGCCCAGTATGTCTCTCTTTGGAGGATTTTAGAGTCTTGGTCACCACCCCTGATGCTCATGGTCACCCTTTCTATACCCTGAAAGGTGAAGCGGTGGTATAGGCCTCTGTTCTGTTAGTGTATGGCAAGTGAACTATCACCATCCAGTGTTTGAATGCTCCAAACATGTTGTCCAATTCTGTCTTTGAATTTCTGTTTGTTACAAGAATAAATTGTTTAACTTGTTTGGGTTAAAACTTAAAATATTTTTGAATTTATATATTGCTGATGGCCATTCTAGGATCTATATTATTTCTTCCTTTTTTATCCTTTATATCCTTAATATATTATGACTTAACCCGAATATCTCACATTTATTCTATCCGTAGTGCCTTGTAACTTTTTATCTGCTTTTAATCATCTGCTTTCTTGCACATCATATAAGGGTTTTTTTTTTTTGAGATAGTTTAATTTATTTATTTATTTGCCTGGGTAGCACTTGCCATGCATATGCCACTTTATTTTAATGCAGCAATATAAGTAATTGCATTCAAATTTTCCTTTTGCACTAATTTGTTTTTGCACACTGTCACTTTAAATCTCAACTTTTATTACATGCTGCATTTCCTAACATTGCCAATCTTGAGAAAGCACCTCTCATGTGAAAACCTTTGACTGGGACCGAATCTATGTTTATGGGGAGGGATCGGCCACCGGGCTGGTGGTGGCCTAACTTTGGCTTTAGCTTTGTATGTTTTATCTGCACTTGAATTTAATAAACAGGATTTTATTGCATCAATGCTTCTGCCTGAGTCTTCATATTTTATAACTTTTGGCATGGAGTCCATGCTGCCGACTCTTCATGTGTGTTAATTGATTTTATGGCTAAGAAGTAACTGGCCAGTTAGTTAATAATAAGAACATCCTCTAAATCATAAGAAAAGTTAAAACTTTTCTGGAGTGTATGGGTGCTGGGACTGAACCGGAGTGAACCATCTATTTCTAGCTTTGGTATGCCATAGTCAAATTAATAAAACTTGCTCCAGATGTTCTCTGTCTGTCACAGCAATGTTACATTTTCTTTGGCTCAGCATATTTGTATCTTAGTGTATCTAGCCAGAAGAACAATGTTAGAAAAGATTATCTATATTTAGTATAGTTATTTCTTTCCTTCTGATCTGTTATTACATCCAAGTAATATTTAAAACCTACACTAGACCATTAACTATATACAGGGAGAGAACTTTGATTTTTTTTTATTTGTTTAGTGTCCAGCATTTGAATATGCAGCCTAATTCTGTTCTGTATGCATTTGTTATATTTTAGACTAATAGACATATTCTTCATTTGTTACCTTCAGGCTGGACCACTGCAACGCTCTGTATGTAGGGCTATATAGAGGTTTAATGCAACACCTGCAGCTGATCCAGAATGCTGTAGCTTGGCTAGAAATGAGAACTTTGTGGCAGATGGTCACATCACACCGGTCTTGTGTGTGTTGCTCTGGTTGCCTTTGCTGTGGCGCACAGCCTTCAAGATATGCTTGTTAACAAAGAACGGTCTGAATGGTTTGGGACCTTACTATTTGAAAGATCTCCTGGTTTCTTACCTCTCATCCTGATACCTCTGCTCCACTGATGCTAGCCTACTTGTGGTTCCATCATACCCTTTGAAACAATTAGAGGATAGAGCTTCTTTTTTTTCTTGATAATTCAGATTTTTCCCCATTTTATTCAGAGCTGACAGACAGGACTTCGGCTCCGCTCTTGGGGGTCACATCTGTTCACAGCCTATGTCCCAATCACTAGGATCACAGCCAGGACCATCACGGAGCCTGCTACCTCCATTTTATGTTTTCTCCCCTCCTCTTGTTGTAGACACACATATCCATGTGGAGGTGCAAGCATGCTGTGGTCCCACAACACACTCCCATCATGCCACCCTTCACCTGGCACTACCCCAGGCCTCCACCTGGTGGCAGTCATATGGTGGGAGTGACAACATCCCTCCCCAGGAGAGGAGATCTACCTTGAGTCATCTGAATCCAGCTCTCACCCTCCCCCCAGCTGACCCCTGATGACCCAGGCTCATTCCTGAACCCAGGTTGCCAGTGTGGCGCGAGATGTGGTGTCCATCCCCTCAACCCTCAGCATCACTGGGTTGGCTTGGGGACAGATATTCTGGAGGTATGGCTCCAGTGTTGTGAACTCCCTTCAAGGAAGTGTCCACTCTGCTGGCATGGTGAAGGCCTTTAAAAGATTATTTAAAACCTATTTCTTTGAGCAGGCCTTCCCCCACTAGTGGGTTTTTAGACTAACATAGTCTATATATTTAGTGTTTATCATGTATTTTGTGTTTTAACTCTTTGGAGTTTGTTATGTTTATAATTTTAAACTGTGTGTAGTGCCCTGAGCCCTTGAGAAAGGGTGCTTAATAAATGATCGTGCCTTCTTTGCCTTCGTTACATAACACCACAAAGATTCCAGGTCATACATCTTCAGCAGAGTTTCTATATCTCAAAGCCATACAAATTGCATACATCTGAGTTGTAACCATTTCAATTTTTCTTTTAAGCAAAGTGTGGGAAATTTACGTTTAGGCATTCTAGAATTTTTTATCCAGTAGTTTATCCTGCTTGAATCAGTCAAAGTTATTTTATCTGTTGGGTCCAAGCTTTGATCTTATACACTTGAGGAGGAAGGATTTAAAGACAACTAATACTGATCTACAATATATAGTTGTATTCCAAGTCTTCATCTTTCTTCAAACCACAGATTTCAGCTGCATAAAGCACCTGTGGGAGCAGTTTGTCATTCCTTACCAGAATTAATTGCCTTAAGCTGCTACCACCATAGTGGTTGCTAAACTTTCTAAGTCCCATCGTCATACGTTTTAACTTAGTTTTAGTATTCTGTATACAACATGATTCACCCAGGAGCAGTTATATGAAAAAAGAAGACCCAAGTAAGTAAGGTTTTGCACTGTTTCAAGAATTACATCACCCAACGTCCACTGCATGTTTTGATATTTACTTGTAAAGATAAAAACTTGTCTCTTTGAGGGGGTTTATTTTCAATTGGAGATTTTGAGACAATGCTTGCAGTAGATTAAGTTTTTGCTGAAGACCTGACCAACTTGGGGAAAATGTAATAAAATCATCAGCATGCTATAAGTTAATGCTGGAATAAAAAACTGAATAAATCTTTGGGGACTCTGTAGTGATGCTTTCTAATTTAACCAAAATGTCATTGATATAGATATTAAAAAGCTTATTTATTTATTTTTACTTATTTAAAATGTGATAACCGGGAAAGGCACACTGAGGCGAGGCTCGTTGGGTAAGGGTGCACCCTTGTCTGACTCCCTTGTGAGTCTGCAATTTACCTGTGAGATGTCTCCTTGTCCCTAGCCATACCCTTGCCCATGTGTTAGAGTAAAGATCTTTAATAATAGCACCCAGGTTAGGATCAATACCATAGACCAGTACAGTAGCTGTTACCATCAGTCCCACTACTGTTTCAAAAAAGCACTTGACAAATTCTCAAGCAACTCTGACATCTGCTCTTGCAATTAATGCCCATTGCTCTTTATCGTATTAATTCCCACTGTCTTTTATCTACAGTGGCTTCAAACTCCTTATTACTCTCTCATTGTAATATGTGTCCCCTACCTCTGAACCTCCAGGCTGAACAATAACATTTGCTAGTACTTTCTTGATTATTTCACCAGTGTCTACTTGTACTAATTGTATCTTACAATGCTCAGTATGTTAGCTATGTTTTTTTTAACTTATTCTTCCTGTAAACTGTATTGCTCCCTGATGACGTGTTCTAATGTTGCACTACAGCTTTGTAACCTCCCAGGTCATGCCTGAAAATAGGCAATGTGTTTGTCTAGTACACTTACCCAGTCAACAAAAACTAAATAAACTGGATATTGAGTCAAATGCTGTGCTGTAATCTGTAAAGGCAGCATATAATATCTGTTTCTGAAGAATAATATATTTTTCTAGCAGGTGTTTTAATATGAAGCAGTTAGTTTTGTGTGAAACCTGCTTGTGAATGTGAGAGACTTGCCGTATGGTTCAATTGATCAATGAGTCTCTTCAGCAAGATTTTATTACAGATCTTGGACATTACATCCAACAGGCTAATGGGCTTATGCATACATGGGTCTAATTTATTGCCTTTTTCATAAATGAGGACTATTCTTCAATAAATTCTAAAAAAATATGTATGTAAAAGATCAGCCTTATCATTGCAATTACTTAAATAACCCTCAGCAGTCATTAAGTCTGAGCCAAGGGCCTTGTGTCATTTGAATGAGTAAATAGCTGCATTAACTTCATCAGTATAAAATGGTTTAAGACTATTACAATTTTAAAGGGAGTCTTGGTTTACTGAATCAAGCATTTTCAAACTTTTATTAAATAAATTAGAAAAATGATTCACCCATCCTTCCAGTGAAATATGTGTGTCAGGAGTATTGCTATAAGTACTTGTATCCTCAACTACAGTACTAATAGCCAGAAGGCTTCGGTGTAATTTCTTAACACAGTGTATAATGATAACTTTGATACTCTTTCTCTCTTTTTTCTATGAAAAATAATTCATAAACGTTTCTGCTTTATTTTATACCAAAAAAAATATCTCTAGAAGGGTTATTCTTTGCAAATAATTAACCAGTGCCCTTATCTTAGACATTTCTTTTTTACAATCAGTATCAAACCACTCTTCTTTCAAGGACATTTTGCTTTTCTATCAGTATATATAACAGCACATATATGTTTAAATAGTATATCAAACAATATCAACATCTCTTTTGCACTTAAATTATCAAAACTATTAGTTTCTAATCTTGTGAGCAGAGCAACAACCAAAAAAGAAGATTAATCTCTGTGTTAGCATCCCACATTACTTTCTTTTTATTTCTGATCTCAAATCTAGACAGAAAAAAAAGATGGTTACATAGAAACATAGAATCTGTCAGCAGATGAGGACCATACAGCCCACCTAGTTTGCCCATTTCCCCTACTTGGTTTGGCAATCTCTACTCTTATCTTTATTTACTTATTTTATTTTATTTTTATTTAGTTTTTGTTGAACAGGTAAGTGCACTAGACAAATTCTGCCTATTTTCAGGCACAACCTGAGGGAGGGGAATACAGATGAATACCAACAGACCTTGAACCAGATTAAGCTGTTGGTGGTATTTTTAGTCAATGAGGGGAAATTTGGCCAGGGCACCGGGGAAATTCCCCTACTCTGCCAGTAGGGGGACCTGTTGGCTGTCTCAGCAAGATGGCCACTTCACTCAAGCCAGTGGAGAGAATGGATGTAGAGATGACAGGGGATCAGGACTCCCCCCCATCATGATGACTCGGAGGCCATCGACTTGACATTAGTAGCAGCGAAATTTTTGGATAATGAGCAAGAAATTACCTTGGAAGGTTTGAATTAAAGTATTCCTCATCAGATTCCAGGACCAAAGCAGCAAACAGTGTTTGAAACACCTTCCATCTTGGAAACACGCACAAAGCAGAGCAACGACAGCTTCTGCTAGTTGAGAAAGAAAAATATTTGCTTAAAATCAAAGAACTGGATGCGGCGCTTCTTGAGTTATCCTCGAAAGAGGCTGTCAGCTCTCAGAGCCTTGCCATCAGTGAGCCACTGAGTCATGCCACAGATGAGTCACTGCTCAGGCTTGACATTGCAGAGCCCCATCCTGCTCCTGCTGGGCAAGATATGGACCGGAATGTAGCTCTGAACGTGGCTGGCAGCAAAAACAGTGTTAATCCCGTGAGCCCACAGCCGCTTCACTCATGGTCTTCTTCTTGCATGAATCTCTCAAAGGGGAAAAATATCAAGCAATGTTTAGGAGCAGAGAGACAGGCCTGAACCACCACTACAAACAGCAACCTGAGGAAAGCACCCTCAGACCCAGCAGAAATTACATTTTCCTTCAAAGACAGGCAAAACACCAAAGACTGGAGTTGCCAGGAACCAACATTGCATCTCTCTCATTTTCAAACACCACAGAATATAGAGTTAGGATCAGGAGACTGGTCCCCAGTACACACACTAGAGGATGCCGGATGGATCCAGGGACAGACTGGACAATGGACCCTAAACCCAGCAGAGCCCTCTTACTAACAAATGATTTCTACCTCCTCAAACATAGTGGCCACCACTGCTGAACAAGACATGAGCTCCACCATACCTCGGGTTAACAGTATAATTCTTTCTTCTGATAATACTGCTTTAAGTACAGTGCCTAATACTGCAATAAATGAAATGGTTAATAATGATTCTGTTACAGGACTTGAACCCCCTGACAGTATACAGAACAGGGAGAAGCCCTTTGACTGAGGCCTAGGACAAAGGATTTGCAAAACCAACAGGAGGGAGTTTCAATCAACCCTATGTTTAAACTGTCAGACTTGTTTGTCAATAAGGGGAAGCCAGTCCCTAGGTGCAATACTTATTTTATTTATTTATTCATTGAGAGTATTGGATACAACCTTTGAGTCATGGACTCAATTCCAAAGGCTTCACGTCAGGATTTTGCAGCAGCGGCTCTAGCCACAAATGGTTACCAGGGCACAGCTGGGGCACAACAGATGGCAGCCAGGGCACTGATGTATTGTTACTATGGGGGAAGCTCTGCACCATAAGGGGCACCAACTGGGGCACAGCATTTTTTTACCGGGGCACGTGCCCTGGCGGGCCCTGGTGTAGAGCCGCCACTGGGATTTTGTCCGATTGTTGTTCAAAGGTGGGTATGAAAACTCCCCAGACAGGGTATTTATAGCCAGGAATTTGTTACAAAATTCGATGAAGTTTTTCTCATCAGAGATTTTTGCTCTAATAAGCCTGGGTAATGGGGACTATGACATTAGTTTTAAGAATGTCTCTAGCCTTGATCATTTTTGGGCACAATATCAGTCATTAAAAAAATACCCCTGTTTGGATCCCCTTTCATTCCATCCCCTTGACCAAGCCACTTGTTAAAACCATCACAGTGTTATTTAAGAATGAAGGCCTCAATATTGAAGACATCCTTTTCTGGTTAAGGCAGCGGTGCAGAATTCTGGAAAGGCCCACACCTAATCTTGACAGTGACCAGATATGGAACGGGAGTTGGAAGTCCAAAGTTAAACTATATTCTACCAACAGAGGTCCAGTACACCTACCTAGTTCCTTCTTTTTAGGGAAAGACAGGGGTTCCATATTTTACAGCAGGCAGCCCAGGTCCTGTTTCAAGCGTGGTTCCAGAGCACACTTGAGCTCGGCCTGCGATACCCCTCATTGTAGTCATTTTTTGGAGCATGGACATCAAGCATCAGCATACCAAAACTTATTCAAACGTAATCTATGCGAGCATACTAGTCACGCTTATGGCAGATGCCCATGGGCTTCCCATAACCAGGAGGACTGTCCCACGCATGAGGGCTTGATTAATCAGGCACAACACCAGCAAGCCAAGAGAGTAGCAGCTCAAAGTGAAACACAGGATACCCACCAGTCTGTCATTGCATCCCCAACCCCCCCCCCAGGTGCAAGACTCCACAGAGGAAGGGTCTGTTACTCATTAACTATCAGAAACTAACATGATATCTGAGACTGTAAACAGGGCAGTTGGGGCCCCAGTAATAGTGATAGGAGCCACAGAAGTAGACACAAAAATGCCTCCCCACCCCCTCCTGGGGAGAATGAACCTCTTCTTTAAAGTAGTGGTTAAAAAAAAGGACTAGGCAGGGGAGAAAAATCCTACAGACAACCAAGAATATGGGGAGGGAAGACCCTCACTACTCCTTTGAAGTTAGAAAACCAGTATGCTCCCCCTCACTTCGGAAGGAATGGAAGGGGATTCTGAGGAAGAAGGGACTACACCTCCTCCATGGCCTCCACAACAGATACAGAAGGTGGTGGGTAGGATTCGATAACTAAAAGGACAAGGAGGAAACATACAATAAAGACACCATAAGTGATAGTAATAATCATCTAGGATTTCTTTTTTTTTTTCCCCCTTTTAAATGCATTCCTTAACCATTGCCACCTTAAACATAAACAGCATTAAAAGTGAAAGGAATCATACTGGAACTTTACATACTCTACAAAACTTAAGGAGTGATATCACATGTATTCAGGATACCATGCTTAAAACCGATATAGAAATACAGCAATCCACAAGGGGTTGGACTTCAGGCCCTTCTTTTTGGTCCACTCACCCTGTAATTTATATGTATATTTTATTGTCTTCATATAAGATTTGGTCAGTATACAGTATGTTTATTTCATTCAAACGTTTCGGAATACTATCCTTCATCAGTGAGCATACTTGTAACTTAAAAAATTTACAAAAAAATATATTTCACTAAAACATCAGTTCCATCTGAAATTCAGTAATTTTCAATTTTATACAAAGATGGTTTCTCACCCCAAACACTTCTGTTATATCTTAAGTCTCCATGCTTGCCTCTAAATATTTTTCTTATGTAATCCTGTGATACAACAGACTCATAACCATAAATATTTCTAAATAAAACATCATTTCCTTTACTACTTCATTTCAATGCACTAGTCTCTACAACATCAATTTCACTTCTCTCTATCATCATGTCCAAACTAAACAAGCATTTGTCAATGCCGAATGTTTGCTTGCTGGCATTGGCAGTGGTAGTGTAGAAGTTACAGAGCTGCGTAATAGGAATGGCAGTGAAGTATTGAACTGAAGCCAACCCCACCACCACCCTGCAGAGAGTGACAGGCATTGGGGTGTGCCTTTGGGTCATCAGGCATAATGGCCATGCCATTTCACCAAACCCCACCCTGCAGATACTGACAAGTGTCACGGTGTGCCTTGGGGTCTTTGGCCCTTATGTGCACCTCATTCCATCAGGAAGTACGGTGAGATGGTTACGGTATAGGAAAATGGGGTGAACTTTGGGGCCGAAGAGTTCAAGGCATACCTCAATGCCTCTCACTGGCTGCAGGATGTGGAATGGTAAAAGCATTACAGGCAAGAATCCCAAGTCACATCCCTGATGCCTGTCATTCTCTACAGGGTTGGGCATTATGGTTGGAAACCCTAATACCTCAGGCATTCATTGGTATTTTCACTCCAAATTTTCAACATGTTTTTTTTGTGACCCCACCTCATGAACAGTGGCAATATCAGTTTGTTAGCCAAAAGCTGCTTATGCACAGCGACTATGGCATTTAGCACCACAGGTGCAAAAACATTCCAAACAGGATGTAAAAAATGACAGCTGTACTGTTCATGGGGAGGTGTAAAAAATGGCAGTGTTGCAAATCTGCAGTAAAAATATTAAAAAACTGGTGAAGCCACGAGCGTGCATAGAAACTATGCAACGCACACCCGTAATGTAATTAGTTTGGGGATTTTTTACAGCAGAGTGTCAACACAGGCATTTTGGGACCTCCGATCATGAACAGTGTCACTGTGATTTTCTTTATCTGTTCCAAACAAAGATTTCCCACAGCGACCATGCATCTCTGCGCTGAAAGTGTGAAAACACATTTCGGCCATGTTGTGAAAAATGACAGCTGTACTGTTCATAAGGAAGTGTGGAAAAATGCCACTGGTGAAAATCTAGACTGAAAATATTACAAAGTCATGAACTTACGAGGGTGCGTGGAAACTGTGCAATGATCACTCATAACACAGTCATTTTATGGACTTTTGTCACCAAATTTTCAACATAGCCATTTTAAGACCTCTGCTCATGAACAGTGTAACTGTGATTTTCTTAATCTGTCCCAAACATTGCTTTCGCACACCGACTGCACCATTGTGCACTACATGTGCGAAAACACATTTTGGGCGACGTGATGGCAGCTGTACTGTTCATAAGGAAGTGTAATAAAATGGCAATGTTGAAAATCTGGAGTGAAAATATTGAAAATTCGCAAACTTACGAGCATGCGTAGGAACTGCGTAACGTACGCTCGCAAAACAGTCATTTTTAGGAATTTTTTCACCAAATTTTCAACATAGCCATTTTAATACCTCTGCTCTTGAACAGTGTCACTGTTATTTTCTTAATGTGTCCCATACTTTGATTTCGCACACCGACTGCACCATTGTGCACTACATGTGCGAAAACACATTTTGGGTGACGTGAAAAATGGCAGCTGTACTGTTCATAAGGAAGTGTAATAAAATGGCAATGTTGAAAATCTGGAGTGAAAATATTGAAAATTTGGTAATTTACGAGCGATGAGAACTGCGCAATGCACGCTCGTAAACAGTCATTTTAGGGATTTTTCACCAAATGTTCAACATAGCCATTTTAAGACCTCTTCTCATGAACAGTGTCACTGTGATTTTCTTAATTTGTCCCATACATTGATTTCGCGACAATCGACTGTGCCATTGTGCGCTACATGGGCGGAAACACATTTTGGGTGAGATGTGAAAAATGACAGCTGTACTGTTCATAAGAAGGTGTGGTAAAATTGCAATGTTGAAAATCTGGAGTGAAAATATTGAAAATTTGCGAACTTACAAGCCTGCGTAGGAACTGCACAATGCACGCTCGCAAAACAGTCATTTTTTGGAATTTTTCCACAAAATTTTCAAAATAGGCTTCTTGAGATCCCACCTTATGAACACTGGCAATGTCATTTCGTTAATTGTTCTGGAAAGGTGATTTTGTGCAGTGGCTGCGAAATCACCCTTCGGGCCTGAGTAATGCCATGGCAGTGACAGCATTCATGAGAAGGGGTCCCAAAAACCCCATGTTGAAAATTTGGTGCAAAAATTCCAAAAAATGCCTGAGATATGCAATAAAGTTGAAAAAACCCTATCTATCCCATTATACAGCTTACCGGCATTTCCTTAGTTCGCAGTCGGCTTTGAAGAGTGCAGACGTGTTCCAGGTCCACCGAAGATCGTCACGACGAGGTCCGGAGGTAAGTATGGGGTTGGGGGTGTAGGGAGGCAGGGTACAGGTGGGTGGGTGGGTGCAGGTTGTGGGAAGGGAGCAGGGAGACGCGTCGAGGGACAGTTTTTTATTTCCAGGTTTTTTTGTTTTTTTTAAATGATGACGTGGGATGTTTGCCACACTGGGGTGGGCTCCCAGTGTGGTTGGGGGGCGTGGAGCCGATGGGGGATTGGGCACGCCCATCAGCCATAGCATCAGTTGCCATGCTGGGGTGGGCTCCCAGCGTGGCACCCTGTACTCTGGGGAGAGGGGGGAGGACAGTGAAGCAGATGGGGATTGGGCACCCCTTGGCTATCACGATGAGTTGCCACACTGGGGTTGAGCACCCAGCATAGCATGTGGAAGGCTTTGGGCGCGCGCACAGCCGACTGGAATTGGGCACCCCGCTGTACAGTGTGTGCGGGTGGGTGGGGGCCGCAGGCAGTATGCCTGCATATGTGTGTGTAGGGGGAGCATGCATGAGCAGGTGATATCTTATCACTGCTCACTGAAGTGTAGCTCCCCCTTTCAACTGTACTCCACTGCATTTTGGAGCTGTCATAGAGCCTGATCAGTACAAACAGCTGAATAAGTGATACTTTGTATTTATAGACTGGATGCTGAAAACTACAAAAGAAATTAGAGAAAGCAGGTATGAAAGAATACTGTTTTTGGAAATGAAGTGAAATTTAGACTTGGTAACAAGTGGAGATACATGAATGTATGCATATATACTGTTTATGTTATTTTAAACAGGACGCTCTACAATGGTCTGGGGAGGAATAAAAACCGAGGTACATCAACATTAGTTTTTTTAGTTTGGACATGATGATAGAGAGAAGTGAAATTGATGTTGTAGAGACTAGTGTATTGAAATGAAGTAGGAAAGGAAATTATATTTTATTTAGAAATATTTATGGTTATGAGTCTGTTGTATCACTCACAGGATTACATAAGAAAAATATTTAGATGGAAGCATGAAGACTTAAGATATAACAGAATTGTTTGAGGTGAGAAACCATTTTTGTATCAAATTGAAAATGATTGAATTTCAGATGGAACTGATGCTTCAGTAAAAAATATTTTTTTGTATATTTTTTAAGTTACTTGTATGCTGACTGATGAAGGATAGTGTCCTGAAATGTTTTAATGGAATAAGCATACTGTATACTGACCAAATCTTATATGAAGACAATAAAATGTACATGTAAATTACAGGGTGAGTGGGGTCAGTTGCTACCAATTTGTTTCAGTTAGATTGTGCCTTAATTGATAGTGGGCTTCTCCCTTAATTGATATTTTTGCTTTAACCGAGGTAGCTGGACTGGATCCTACACTTCCTTCTTTTTGAGCCACAGGCACTGATACTTGTGATGGTATAGGTATCCTACTCTCTAACCCCTCATTAGAGTATCTAGATTAGCAGATATCCACCCTGGAAGGGCTCTGTTGTTGGATATGATGTTTCTCTCTGAGAGGTTCCATATCATTGCTATCTATGCCCCTCCAACTAAAGCCCAGAGGATGGCATTGTTTAAAGAGGTGCAGCATTTCCTCCACATGTCTAGACTCCTGGTCTGGTTAGGGATTTTAATTGTGGGTTAACCAGATTGGACAGAGGTCTACAGACACCAGAATTATTCTGTGACTCCTTAGCATTGCATCAAATTGTTCACACTGCTGGGTTGGTTGACACATACAGAAAGCCTCACCAGCCGGGGGATTCATGTATTTTAGAGGGCCACATAAAACCCAGATAGACTTTATATTCACATTTGCAGTTTTAGAGATTATGAATATATCAAAACACCCAAACAAATTTTCAGACCACATTGCAATAAAAGCACAAATCACTTGGGATTCAGCCCCACATTGTAAAAAGAATAAGTGGAGGTTAAATGAGTCATTATTAGAGGATCCCAAGATGCAGAGAATTTGGTCACAAAACTGGACTGCTAGACTCTCTGTCTCAGGACTTTATGATGACATACAACAATGGTGGGAGGACACAAAACAGGGATGGCAGAATTTATTTCAGTAGAGGGCCCATTATGTAGCAAATAAGGATTATTTGCATTACTTACAGTTACGTCATCACCTACGGCACTTAATTTCTCAAGCAGAACTCACTTTGTATGACTATAGCACAATGATTAGCAACACAAAAAAAGACATGGCTGAAATTCAGTATAACCAGGCTAAATCACTGATCCAGGAGCTCAGGTTTGGTACCCAGGTACAAAAACATTCCTTGGACCCCTATAAAGAGATTAAAAGAAGGGTAGAGAATAGGCTTATAACAGAACTTACTACTTCAGCAGGACAGCTGGTCCATGCTCCTCAGGAACTATTAGAGGTAGTCGAGTAATACATAGAAAGGTTGTTAGGTCATCCACTCACCTATCATGACCCTCAGAGCATGTTTGCAGCATTAGGTCTCCCGCAGGTCTCTGACCTAGATGTGGCAAAACTGACTTCTTATATTTCCCTAAATGAAGTGATATTGGCTATATCTCAGTTGTTTGCAAATGCGGCCCCAGGCTCTGATGAATTGAGCTCTGGATTCCACAAGAAATTTCAGGATGAGGTAGCTGCAGTACTAGTTATCTTATTTAACCATATATTGAAAACAGCACAATATGCACCATCCATGCAAGAGGCTATACTTGTATTGATATATTAGAAGGAGCCCAGAAATGACATATGTAACTGGCACCCTCTCAGTGTATTAAACACTGACCCAAAAATCTTGAGCAAAATACTGTTGGCCAGATTATCTTGTGTGGCACAGTATCTTATTAGTCCTACACAGTCTTGCGCCATCCCAGGACGGGGACTGCAAGATAATTTAATTTAATTAAGAGAACTCTTCAGTAGAGGACAATCTGAACTGTTACAGGGGATGGTACTTGGGTTGGACCAGGAGAAAGCCTTCAATAGCATTTCTCATAAGTTTTTATTTTTAGCCTCAAAAGCTTTTGGGGTTCCTATCAAATCTGTGAATTGGATACAGCAAATGTATCAAGGGGCTACCATCATGCCCAATGTCAATTGGTGATATGGGAAACAGATCAAGATCTACAGAGGGGTCAGTCAGGGATGCCCTCTGAGCCTACTATCATACACATTTGGAACAGACATCTTAATCTGTATGCTGCTCACAGATAGACAGTTAGAGGGGATAACAGTTACACCAGGCTCTCCCCTTTGAAGATATTGACTTATGCTGATGATTTAGTTCTGACTTTAACCCCCACTGTTTCTCCTGACATTTTAATGACAATACTTATTGAACACTCCAAGTTATCAGGATCAAAAATAAATATAGAGAAATGCAAAGGGGTTGTCATTGGAAACACCCCTTTGCCTTCTTCTGGTCAGTTAGCAGGTATTAAAGTGTCAGCAGACCCAATCACTATTTTAGGTATAGAATTTGGACCTGGAAAACTGTCTGTGTTCAACTGGGAGAAAGGACTCACAAGGGCAAACAGATTAGTCAGGGGCTGGAAAGGGCAACAGTTGTCAAAAAAAGAAGAGTTGCCTTGATTAAAACTCTCTTAGTCCCTATCTTTTTGTATATAAGTTATGTTTGCCCACCCTCACAAGAGATTATAACAGCATTGTATATCATTTTCTTCCAGGCATTTTGTAGGTCTAGATTAAATCCAGTGAAATGGGAATTTACGTACCTTCCTATAGCTAAAGGTGGGGTGGACATGGTTCACCCAGTGGCTTTGTATTTAAGTATATTCCTGACATATATTAGTAGAACACTAAAACCAGGAGATTATATCTGGAAATCATTAGTCGATGCATGGCTTCCGCCTTGCCTCGGGCCCTGGGGGAACAAGAAACCTAGATGTTTAAACAGAGTAACCCTTCTCCCAAGATATGGGAATGAGAGTATAAAACTAGCCATAAATGGGGGATTACTATGGCCCATCTTCAGACCCTGGATATGAAGTCCATATACAATTTAATATTAGAAGCAGAATGTCAAACAGGTATAGAGTTCCCAGGCTGCATGGAAATGCAGAAACTAGGTGTTCTTGCCCAATTGTCCAACACTAGAAACCCCCCTTTGCCTGGGACTGCATATCGTTGAGCAATTATGGAAGGCTGAGCGTCAAAACTAATAATAAGCATAAGCAGCTCATAGAAAGATACTGCCCCAGGAGCTGCTGTGGACAAATATTAGAGACACAACAACATTTGTATTTAGATTGTGCATGCATTAAACCTTTTTGGACACTCTTAGCAGATCTGGGCCTTGACTATCAGACACTGAATTTTGTAGCATCAGGTAGTACATTTAGTAAACATCATTCTGACACCTCATACATGGTTATGACCGTTATCAGATACTTTATTTGGCAAACCAGATGTATGTGGGTACTACAGCAATGGTTCAAAACACATGCTGACTTGCTTCATAATATTCAGAAAACTATTAATAGAACTATGAAATTGGATATGATGTGATTTTCTTCCAAAAAAGTTGCACATTTATGGATTAATTGTGAATTATGGTTGAAGTAAGATAAGTGTATATTTACATTTATAATCTCTATAGGTAGACTTATTGATTACATTGTTTTCTTTTTGAACAGTTATGTATGCCATTTTCGTTTTGTATCACTTTGTTTGTGATGATTTTTTTCTTTCCTGTGATGATATTGTATTTAAATGTAATGAATTCCAACTTTCAATAAAAGTCCCCTTCTCTTTTCAAGAAGTACCATGGGATCTTTAACATCCACCTGAGCTATCACTGGAAGAGGCAGATGAGACCTTGGTTTCACATCTCATCCGAAAGATGGCACCTCAGGAGTGCAGCACCCCCCTCATGCTGCACCGTACAGTCATTGATTTAGCAAGTGCCTGGTGTGGGGATAAAACCCACAGCCTTCTGATCTCCCAGCCTCAGAGGCAAGTGTGCTACCTGCTGAGTCACTGACACTGCTCAGGATTGTCTTTCCACCACTCTGCTGCACAGCAGGGTGCCTATATGCTTATCCCATGCACTTTTGAATCCCTGTACTGTTTTCACTTCCACCACCTCCACTTGTAGGCTATTCCATGGATCCACCACCCTCTCTGTGAAAAAGTACTTCCTAGCATTCTCCCTAAGCTTCCCTCTTTCCAGCCTCATGTTATTTTCCTATGTCCTTGTGCACTTTCATCTCTGAAATATGCTCCCCTTCTGTACCCTGTTTATTCCTCCAAGGTATTTGAAAGTCTCTATCATATCCCCCTCTCTCTCCCCTCTCTCTCTTCCAGTGAATAGATGTTTAGGTCCCTGAGTCTTTCCTCATAAGGTTTGTGGTGCAGTTCATGTATCATTTTTGTTGCTCTTCTGTGGACTGCTTCCATTCTGTCTATGTCCTTCCCGAGATGCGGTCTCCAGAATTGGACACAGTATTCTAGATGAGGCCTCACCAGTGATCTGTACAGCGGCATTACTACTTCACTCATCCTACTGATTATGCCCCTTACTATGCACCCCAGCATTCTGTTTGCCTTCCCCACTGCTTTTTCACATTATTTTGCTGACTTCAGGTCATTGGATATGATGACCCCCAGGTTTCTCTCTTGACTTGTGGTGGCTAGATCCTCCCCCCCCCATCCAGTATTCCTCTCTCAGGTTTCTGTGACCCAGGTGCATTATCTTGCAGTTCTTAGCATTGAAACCCAATTGCCAAACCCATGACCATTCCTCAAGTAGTCTTAGGTGGTTTCTCATTTTATCTAGCCCCTCCTGTGTGTCGACTCTGTTACAGATCTTGATGTCATCTATGAACAGGTATATTTTCCCCTCCAGTCCCTCTGTAATGTCGCTTATGAAGACATTGAATAGAACTGGACCCAGCACCGATCCCTGTCGAACCCAGCTGGTTACCTCCCTCTCTTCTGATTTTATGCAGTTTACTACCACCCACTGGGTCCTGCCTTTTAGCCAGTTACCAACCCATTTTACCACTTTAGAGCCCACACCTAGAATCCCCAATTTGTTAAACAACCTTCTATAATGAATGGTGTCGGAGGCCTTACTGAAATCCAGGTAGGCCACATCCACCACCCCTCCCTGATCCACCACCCTGATCACCCAGTCAAAGAAATTGATAAAATTAGTCTGTCAGGAGCTTCCTTCAGTGAATCCATGCTGCCTTGGATCTTTTGTACAACCTGACTCCAGGAACTTCATTACCCTGTCCTTAAGCAGGGACTCCATTAGCTTCCCCACAACTGAGGTCAGGCTTACAGGTCTGTAATAGCCTGCCTCTTCCCTTCTTCCAGTCTTGTGCAAGGGGACCTCCTCTGCCCTCCTCCAGTCCCCAGGTACCTCCCCCATCTCTAGTGATTGGTGATTGGTTGAAGAGGGTTGTCAGTGAACCTGTTAGGACTTCCTTGAGTTCCTTCAACACTCTAGGGTGAAACCCTTCTGGCCCCATTGCCTTGTCTGTCTTTACTTTTCCTAGTTCCTCCAAGACTCTATCCACCATAAATGGGATGGTGTCCAGCTCTCCTCCCTTACATCTTTCCAAGTGAGTCTTGGCACCTCCCCTGCCTCTTCCTTGGTAAATACTGAGCAAAAATATTTGTTCATCTCCTCAACATTTTCAAGGTCATCCTCCACCTACCCACCTTCTTCCTGCTTTAGCCTAACAATACAATTTCTGGTCTTTTTCCTCTTGCTAATATAATGGATGAAGGTCTTGTCCCCCTTCTTAATATCCTGTGCTATTCCTTCCTACGTTCTTGCCTTAACCCCTCTGACCACTTTCCAGCTTCTCTCTGCTTCTCCAGATATTTTAGTCTGTTTTCTTCTTTCTGTGTCGCTTTGTATTTCCTGAATGCCTTACTTTTTTCTCATACTTTCTCAGCTACTGACTTAGAGAACCATGGTTAAATTAAATCTTTATCAATTGTAGAGTTATTGTAAGTTAGAATTAAGGGAAAAAATATCTCTTTCTCCTCTTATTGGAATTTTCAAGTTCTTCTGCATGGTTTGGGCCCGTCCCATAGCATAAAATCAATAACTGAAGACTATTTTATTTATTTATTTGCTTTTGGTAACCAGGTAAGTGCACTAGACAGGATTGCCTATTTTGAAGCATGACCCGGGAGATTACAGTTCAAACAAGTTACAAACAATAGTACAAGGAGGAGCTGATACAATATGCAATACAAAAAGAGATCAACAACCTTAAATGACAGTAAAATTACTTAGCACGAAAGTGATGGCATACATAGCATAAGCATTACAGTACAAAAGAGATAAAAACAGCTTGCAGAGATCAGTAATATAAGTGCATAACAGTGGCCAGCCTGGTGGCGCTGAGGTTTGAGGCGCTGGACACCACACCTTGTGCCACACCGGTGACCCAGGTTCAGGAATGAGCCTGGGCTGTCAGGGGTCAGCAGGGGAGGAAAAGATCAAGCATCCAGAGGACTGCTCTCTTCTCCTGGGGAGGGCATTGGGGGGCTCCTTGCTCAGTGGCGGCACCTGGCGGAAGCTGGGGGCATAGCCCAGTAACAAGGACAAGTTGATGGGGTCTGGTGACAGCAGCTCATCTGTGGGAGGTCCCACACTGATGCCATTGCATGCCATGCCAGGGGGTGGAACATACTAAAATACCCTGCCTCCCGATAGGTGAAGGAGGGTTCAGGGGCCGGTCAACCACACCCAATGTCGGGTCTCTCCACTCACTCCTCTGCACTCCTCCCTGCCTGGCCACTCTTCTAGATTATAGATAGAGTGCCAGGAAGAGAAAAAAGGTGGTCCCACCTCAGGGGACTCAGAGCCGGGGGGGGGGTTGAGTCGTCAGGTAGTGGCTGAAGAATCGGGTCCAAGAGGAGTATGTGCGGAGGACTTCAGGTGGGTGGGAACATGGCACAGCATGGAGGGACTCTCTGGAGAGAGTTCAGGTAGGGCAGAGAGAATAAACAGAGTTAAAAAAAGTGTATAACAGCAGTGCTGCTGGCATAGGATGAGGGCATGGGACAGGGAAGGTGGATCGTAGTGCAACGGCAAGTAAAGAGGTATGTTCCATGAACTAGAGCAAGTAAAGAGGTGCAATACATGAACTAAAGAAATTGACATGCATCTAGGGAGGTGAGGTAATTAAAAAGTGCATGCTTGAAGGCAGGGTGAGAACTGGAGCTTCTAAGTGAAAACAGAAGGGAGTTTCAGAATTTGGGAGTGTAGATGGAGAAGGCAAGTTCACCCATTTTGGTGGAGTAATTAGAGACAGTGACCAGAGCTGAAGTCGAGGACTGGAGGAGTTGGGGGGCAGTCAGCTGAGGTGAACATGGCTGCAAGGGAGGAGGTGAAAGAAGAATGAATTATATTGTTGGTCAGGCAGCCTATGGAGTATAAATGCCGGGAGGATGGGGATAACTAGAGGAGGTCAGAGTAAAGTGTGCAGTGGTGTTTAAGCTGATTGGCAGACAAGGCAAATCTGCAAAAATTGTTATAGGCAACATCCCATGCTTGAAGGATGTTTGCCTGCACTTGAGCAAAGACCTGCAGTGCATAGCAAAGACTCGCAAGCAGAAGTCCTTGGGCGATGGCAATCCTAGCGGCAGGGGTCAGGGGCATGGCAGACACGATGAGCCAACCCAATTTTAGCATTGACAGACTTGCATACTGCATTGAAAAGGAGAGAGAGAAACTGAGACATGGATCCAGAGTGACCCCTAAGTATCTGAAGGAGTCGAAAACTTGTACTGGGGAGCCATGGAGGCAAGAGACCAGAAATGAGGGATTTAGGGCACTGAGCTTCCTGCTGGACCCTAACAGCATGGCCTGGGTCTTGGCAACATTTAATATGAGATGGTGAGATGTGAGCCATGTTTGGATTCATTGCAGGTTGGAAGAACGGTGGGAATTAATGTCAGAGATGGAGCTAGAGGAGGTATAGAGGACCAAGTCATCGGAGTAGAGTAAGGTGTGACAGTGGGTAGGAATGGTAGGTAAATTGTTTATAAATATAGAAAAGAGCAGGAGCCCAAGGAAGAAACCTTGTGGAACACCAGTGGATAGAGGGTCAGGGTAGGAGAGGACTCTATGGTAGGAGACAGACTGGGTGCAATTGTGCAGGTCACTGGAGAACCAAGCAATAGTGGACTGGGAGGCACCCAGTGAACCTAGCTGATGCAAGAGCAGTGAATGGTTGACTGAGTCGAAAGCCTTCATTAAGTCAATAAAAACAGCCCCCGTAAGTTGGTCTCTATCCATGGTGGTTGAGGTGTCGTTAGTGAGTTGCACTAGGGCAGTCGAGGTGCTGTGGCCTGTTCTGAAGTCAAGCTGAGCAGGAGCTACCAAGTCATTGTTGGCTACAAAGTCTGACACCTGATGATGAATAAGTTTCTCCAGAAGTTTACTTAGGGTAGACAGGAGTGCTGTAGGTGAGGAGGAGTAAGCTGGTTGGCCCTCTGTATCACCACTTAAGTGGCAATTTAATGGTTACAAGTTATAGTTACTCATGAAATAAGTAAGATTATGTCCTGCCGCATTCACCGTCTTATCTGTTGAATTTCTCACCTGTTTATACACATCATCATGCACATATGCAATAGTATCATTAGCCAAACCATCCATCATCTTGCCCGATCCTCGTAGTAAAATATCCTAAAACAAGCATTTGAGTGTTTCAACAAAGTGTATACACCTCTTCAATTGATTCTGACAAACTGTCCTGGATCTCTTTTAAATAATACTTCAAATTGTTAGGAAGTATATATACCTTTAATCAAAATAATATTTTCCCTTGGATAGTTTGCAAGCAAATAAGAAAGTTTTCATGCTCCTTAAAACAACGTAAGTTAGCAAATACCAAATGTTTCCTTGTTCATAGGGAATAACTAATTAAAAGGTTGAGCATTAAGCTTGATCATTGGTTGAGGGGTTTTACTCAGCTAATTTATGTTCCTTGCAATACAGCCATTAGTACAGAAATTATTTTTTTACTTCTGCATTAGTTGAGAAATCAGACTTTGAAAATACTGTAGTTATGGATTGACTAAATTTTAAATTTAACCGTAATCTAATTTTTGAGTTGGTTGCTTTTTGTTTAAACCTTATTTTTATTGATTTACTGTATAGACTGCACAAGTATCTATCCGAATAGTTAGGCATATAACATCAACATATGCATTACAAACTATGCTTAACCACAGTATTACAGTAAGGATTTTGTAAGCCCCTACAACTTGATACTCCACCAGGAGGAATTTACTGAAAAACTAGTAAATACCCTCATAATAGTAAAAAGATTTGCCATTGCTGCCTTGAGCTGGGGATTTACCAAACACATCTTACATTATTATCATATCTTTTACCCTATCCAGTGGGTTAAAAAAACATCCCCTTTCTACAACAGTCAAACTGAAAATTCCCACGTTGCTCCTAGCTACCCCCACAGCCCAATACAACTGTTCAACTCATATCTTGGCCACAGGATCCACAGAATTAAACAATCTGGTATTAACAAAACAGGTACTGAAAAACTGTATAATCTTTTAAACTGTGGCGTGACCTACAACATTTTCAACTTTGTGCACATAGGAGAAATCCATAGTGACAAACAATAACTGCCCTAATAGAGAGCAAGGTCATTCTGTTTGTCTATGATCGCGCTCCTTTAACTTTTTAATTTTCATACTTCTTTACCACAGCGAGGAACCCCAACCACCCAGACCCAAGGTCTAGTTTCAACAGTACCCTGATAATTTTTAAAAGTCCCAAACAATAATCAAAGTCTTATGACTGTAGGTAGTGATGGGTCTCAGTTCACTGTGTTGAATTGTCGACCTAGTGCATGAGGTCACAAAGATATTCAGTTTTACTCACTTTCTCCTGAATCACTCTGAGGGTTGTCTTCCTTAGTTTGAAATTCCTTCTCAGTATGCTGCAACAATTTAACTGCCTCCACAGCATCTGCAAACTGGTATGACTTTCCACCATAGAAAACCCTCAAACTAGTGGGTACCAGCAGCCCGTGTTGTACTCCCAACTGCCGCAGCTTAGCTCGTATGCCATCAAAGCTTTTCTGGCAATATCTAGTAGCGTAGCTTAAGCTGGGAAATATATGTATTGCTTGGCCTTCCCAGTCGATGGGGCCTTTACTCGTTGCATGTGCTATGACAGTATCTTTATTTTTAACCGACCCAAACACCACCAGTAATGTACAAGGCTGAAGAGTGTTGGTGGTGGAATGCCGTCTTTCGCCAGTGGAGTAATTCTGTAGGCCTGAACTACGGAGAGTTCCTCTTGAATTTGCATAGTTTCCAAGAAAAATGTTTGTAAAAAGCTCAAACAGTCCTTCACTTCTACTCCTTCTGGTAGTCCCAAAATCCGAACATGGGTCACTCTGGATAAATTCTCAACACTTTCAGGTCTCCTCCTCTCCTCAGTACTGCATTCTCCTTTGTTAAATCAGCTGTAACAGTTAAAGCAGTGGATGCTGATTTGGTCACCATTTTAGTCTCTTCTTCTAATGTGGTAATTTTAGTGCCCATGCTCTTAAATTGAGCCACAAATTCTTCCATTTTCTGGTCTAGCTTTTGTATGGGTTTTAAAAGTGCCATGTTGGATAATTGAAAGGAGGGCTTGTCTCCTGTCCCTGCGTTGGAGTCTTTACTAGCGCCCAGTTTTGGGTCCTTTGCTCGGGCTCCTTCTCCACTCACGTTCACTTTATTTGATCTACCCATTACTTCCAAACCCAAACAGGTATCGAGAAAAAAATTAGACTACTAGAATCAGTACACTTTCTAGATTCAGGTGGTGGCAGTTGATTTCAGGTTGCAAAGTATTTTTAACAAAATAAAAGAATTAAGCTGCAGTAGCTGGAGCTCGGTCAAGAAGCTGCTGTATGCTCAAAGGTTGCCCCCCATGATTTGGTTGCTTTTTGACTTATAAAATATCTCAGTTGTTAATAACTTGAGATGCAAAACTTAGAAAATTTCTCAGTTATTAATTTTAGTACTTGAGATTTTAACGTAAATTTTTTTCTGTTTCTATCTCTCCAGCATACAACAGAAGTAGTACATGGGATCCACTGTAGTATGCTAAGAGAGAAGAAATATCCAAATACTGTAGTTAGCTTTTTTGCAGCTCTCAAAACCGTACGCACACTCAGTATGCAAAACAGTATGTACACTCTCATGCCTCATTTCCAGACCAATTCATCATTGATATGCAATTCCTTTTGCAAGTCAAGCTGTCAAGGCTTTGCCAGAACAAACATAATCTTTTAAACAGGCTGATCTTGTATAGACTGAGAATGGAAAAGTACAGACAAGTGATTCATCCTCTTTGGGACTCCTCAGTGTATAGTAGTCATACTCTGAACAAAGTACCACATCAAAACTGCAATCCACATAAGCCCAGATCACTGGGTCCCCCTCCTCTGTACAAGCCTAGCTCACCGGGTTCCCTCCTATACTCAAGTCCAGCTCATTGGGTTGCTCTCCTACACCCATGCCCAGTCCTCTGGGTCCTTTCCTGCACCCAAGCCCAGCCCACCTTGTCCCTTCCTACACACCAGCCCAACCCACTGTGTCTCCTCCTGCACACAAGCCCAGCCCTCTGGGTCTCCCTCCTGTATATAATGATTTGACCATCCCACCCCCACATAGCTGGACCCCCCAAATTCCCCCACAGATTGCCTTCCACAGGTTAGGCAGGAATAGTGGATTATTTGTGATAGGAGATACTTTTCATTAGTTGCACACACCTGGTCAACTTTTTTTAATTTACTATGCTTTATCCTCCTGCCCACACCAGCCCACATTGGCTCAATCTCTGCCCCCAGCCCCGTCATTCATCCCTCGGGACCTACCTCCTCGGTGTTCTGCTCTGGCTTACCCCCAAGGGTGGGGTCTTTGGGAGCACCACTTCCCGCATCGGTCCTTTAGCTCAGTGTCTGGGGAGTGCCACAGGGTGATGGTGCAAGATCTGCAGAATGAAATATACAGCATACTGCACAGTTGATATTTTCCATGTTCTGTTCCTGGGAGTCATGGTGTGCAATAACATTAGTGGCGGTCACACCAACATGTTCCCCACCTCCCTAATCTAGCAAGCTCCAGCTATCAGATCCCTGGCTTCTGCCAGGGGTTTCTTGAGCATCAGCAGCTGACCTCCCCCCCCTTCAGAGGAGAGGAGCAGTCCTTGAGATGCTCAATCCTCCTCCCCCCAGTCGCCCTTTAAGGATATGGTAGTCTTTGGAGTATTTTTGTTTTGGCTTAGTATGCCTTTCCTAGTTACCAATTTATAACAAGGAAGGAAGGAAGGAAGGAAGGAAGGAAGGAAGGAAGGAAGGAAGGAAGGAAGGAAGAAAGAAAAAGATCTGTATATATTTTGGTTGCCAGCTGAGAAGATTTTATATTATAGTGGTTCATATACATGACTGTGGCTGTCACTTGAATTTCTGCAGTGGTTTTCGACACTTAATACAAATATGCTGTCTCTTTAAAATAATCTCATCTACAACTCCCAGGATGCACCAGATGCTTTGACTCCAGTCTAACCATCCAATACAGATGAGTATGAATAGATAGTCCATTGACAGAATAAATGCCTATGGCACATTCATAAGGTAGAAAACATGGACAGACTGGATGGGACTTGCAGTCCTAATATGCTGTCAACTTCAATGTTTCCATGTTTCTATGTAACCAGCCCCATACCTCTCAACCTTTTGTCCCGCAAATGTGGAACATTGCCTGTCAAAATGTGGAACACATGAGCAAAATGTGGAACACTTAATCAAATCTTTACCTAGGAGACTCAGCACACTGTTAAAATGTTAGCATTTATGTTCAGAAAGTCTGTTATTAATAGAATAATGTATTTTTTGCATCATTTACTATAGATTTTTGTTTTAAAATGTTAATATTGAATGTGGAACAAGTCCTCACAATGTGGAACAGGGAGCTTTTGTGAAGTAAAATGAGGAATGTTCCTCATAATGTGGTACAGTTGAGAGGTATGACCAGCCCTCCTTGCTCCAGTGCTTTTGAATCTGGTGGCAGTTTGCTTCACATTCAGACTAGAGGGATTAGTACTTTACCTTGGCTTAAATGTGTCTCTGCTATGTAAGGAGTTTAATTTAGCTCTTATTTTCTAACTGAAACACCAAGTTCTGCAGTTTACATCTAATTTAGAGTTTTGTGCATTATGTACGTGGTAGAATATTGAATTGAAGTACATCGAGAATTATTTTGTGACAGCATGTATTTGTGCCAAATGGATGGCATGGGGAGATATAGCCTCAGTGTTTTGTCGCTGTATTTTTGTTTTCCACTAGGAGCACAAATCTCAAATGTGGTTGTCTCAACTTACTAATTAAAACGTGTCCTTTTTTATTCAGATATTTAGAAATAGTAATTGCTGTAATTATACAAATCTTACATGTACAGTAGAATAGCATTTGTAGGTATAACAACACTGTATAGAAACAATCAAGTTGGGGGAATTAGATGGGTTTGATTTCTAAATAATTTCTGTAGCTGTCAGTGAAACTGGATTTCTGTGATGCACTGTATTCCCTGTCAAATAATCTGTCACAGAATGCAACCCTCACAAGTGTCTCCTGATATATTTTATGTACTGCATGTAAGTCTCTGCTGTTCACAAGAATGTGTTGATGTTATTTCAAGTCAGTGTATATGTGCTCTGGATTTAAAAAGACAAAATGGACAGTACTGATTAACAAACAAACAAAAAAAACCATAGATTTTTGTTTTATTACGAACATACAAAATTTGCCAGCAGAAAAGGCCTAGAGGTCTATCAAGTCTGCTTGAATGTGCAACTAGCACCCCTTATTCTGCAGCTGTCCCTTCCTTCCACCCTTCCCCTCCATTGACCCTCCCCCTTGTCCTGTCCCATCCCCCTTTGAAGCAGTTCACTGTTCTACTGGATACCACTTCTGCAGGTAACGCATTCCACCCAGCTACCACCCTCTCTGTAAAAAGGGGTCTCCTCATCTGCCTCCTGAACCTTCCTCCCTCCAGTCTCATATCATGGTCCCTGGTATCCCTCCCTTCGATTACTTTGAACAGCCCCTCTTGTCTTGTTAATTCCTTTCATGTACTTAAAGGTTTCAATCATGTCCCCCCGTCCCTCCTCTCCTCCAGCGAGTACATGTTCAACTCCCTTAGCCTCCTCTTATATGATAAGTCCCCCAGACCCTTGATCATCTATGTTGACCTGCGCTGCAACCCCCCCCCAGTAACTTAATGTCCCTCTTCAGATGTGGGTGCCAGTACTGCATGCAGTACTCCAGGTGTGGTCTAACTAATGACCTATACGGTGGCAGAATCACCTCCTCCCTCCTCAAGGATATACCCCTTGCAATGTAACCCAGCATTTGTTGGCCTTTGCAGCTGCCTTCCTACATTGTGTCGAGTTGTTCATTGACCCTGTAATGAGCACCACCAGATCCTTCTCCTCCTCTTCTGGGCTAGCTGCACTCCCCCCTGTTGGTAACTCCTCCTTGGGTTCTTCACCCTAAAATCCAGCACCTTGTACTTTTTGGCATTAAACCCCAGTTGCCGGGTGTCTGACCAGGTTCCAAGCTTTGCCAGATCATCCTGCAGCCCCTGCCATCCACCTAGGTCATCCACCACCTCTCCCATCTTGGTATCATCCTCAAACTGACTGATCTTGCTCTTGATGTCCAGTGATGTATCTCCCCATGCCATCCATTTGGCACATTGCATGTCTGCAACAAATATCTCAAACAACACTGGTCCCAACACCGAGCCCTGTGGAACACTGCTTGCCACTACCCTTGGGTGTGAGAGCTCCCCACCCACCACCACCCTCTGTTGCCTTCCCTGAAGCCAGTTCCCTACCCATCTCACCAGCTTTGCACTCACCCCTGTATCTTTAACTTACTTGCCAGCCTCCCATGCAGCACTGAGTCGAATGCCTTACTGAAGTCCAGATACGGGACATCCACTGCATGGCCCCTGTCCAGTTGCCTAGTTACCCAGTCATAGAACTCCACCAGGATGGTTTGGCAGGATCCTCCACATATGAAGCCATGCTGTCTGCTGTTCTGCAGTCCTTTGGACTCTAGAAGGGCCACCAGCCTCTCCTTCAAGATAGTCTCCATCAGCTTACCCACGATGGATGTGAGGCTCACCGGTCTGTAGTTCCCCAGTTCATCCTTGGGGCCACTCTTGTGGAGGGGCACCACATGAGCCAATCTCCAATCCTGAAGTACACACCCTGAGTGTAGTGAGGCATTAAATAGGTCTGCCAAAGTTCTTGCAAGTACCTCTGCCAGCTCCTTCAGTACCCTGGGGTGGATGCCATCTGGGCCAGGCGCCTTGTCCACCCTCAGTGCCTTCAAATCCTCCCGAACTCTGCCCTCCATGATTTCCCCATCTATCACCCCCCTCCCCCCCGTTTATGCCATTCCTCCCCCCACCTTGGGTATCACTCCCTTCTTCTCCTTTGTAAATACTGAGCAGAGGTAATCATTTAGCACTTCTGCCTTATCGCACCCTGCTTTCACTCAACCCCCCTCCTTCCTAATCCGTACTATGTGGTCCTTACAGCTCCTTTTCTCCCTGATGTACCTAAAGAAGTCCTACTCCCCCTTCTTAATGCCTTGTGCCAGCCTGAGCTCTGTAGATGCCTTGGCTCCCCTTACTGCCCATGTCACTTCCTTCAATTCCGTCAGATAATCCTCCCTGTCCTCCCCCTCCCTGTTTTCTTGTACCTCCTAAAGGCAGCTCTTTTTCTGTCTTACCTTTTCCATGACATCCTTGCTCAGTTAGCTCGGTTTCTTAGCCTTAGCCTTCTTGCTGTGGGCCTTGCAGCAGGTTTTGGCTGCCTCCACTATCCCCAGCTTTATGAGCTCCCACCTCTGGTTAGTGCCCATACTAGGTTGAATTCTGGCCAGGTACCCTTTTACCACTTCCGCCATCCTCCCAAAGTTGGCCATCCTGAAGTCAAGCACTCTTGTGCTAGATTCCACTCCTTCCTTGCCCATATCCAATGTGAGCCATACTGAGTGGTAGTCACTCCCTGACAGTGGTTCTTCCACTGTAAGTTCTCTCACAAACTCCCCATTTGCCAGCACAAGGTCAAGGGTATTCTCTAACCTGGTTGGTTCACTCACCATTTGCAGCAGGAAGCTGTCCTGGAAGGCATCCAGCAGTACCTTCTATTCCTGGTTGTTGGGGTACTCCAGTCCACTCCTGGCAAGTTGAAGTACCCCCCAATCACCACACTACCCTTCTCACAGGTCCTCCTGATCTGTGCCACAAGTTCCCTGTCTAACCCTCCGTCTGAGAAGGCAGCCTGTACACCACTTCCATTCTGAGAATCCTATTTTTTGGAATCCTGGATTTGAATCCAAAGTGGCTCCATACTATCCTCCTCCCCTTCCTCCTTTACACACTTCATTCCTTCCTTCACATACAGTGCTACCCCCCCCCTTTTCCAATCACCCTGTCCCTACGAAATAACCTGTGCCTTGGTACAGACAGGTCCCAGTCATTGTATTGGGTGGCCCATGTTTTTGTGATGGCTGTAATGCCCACCTCTCCCTCTTCCATGAGCACCTGTAACTCTGCAGTTTTCCTCCCAAGGCTCCTAGCATTAAGGGTAACCACCTTCCACCCTCCCCCCACCCTCCCATCCTGCCCTCCTTTACTAGCATCACCAATAGTACTTGCCATTTGTCCTTTGTCACTGTTATGGGGGTAAGCTCATATGGTTTCCCAACCTGTGGTCTCTGCATGTCTCTTGCCCACTTGCCACCCCCCACTCCTACTTTAAATTCCCAACTTCCTCTATGTACTCCTCCATCCTCTGTTTCAACATGTTCTTTCCCTCCTCACTCAAGTGTAGTCTGTCCTTGGCACAGAGACTGCTGTCCTCCCAGGTCCTGCCCCCCCCCACAACAGCCCATACCCATTAGCATGACACCAGGTTCTTAGTCATCCGTTAAATTCCTGTATTCTTAGCTTTCTTGCTGTGCTTGCCTTGGACACTGGAAGTCTCTCTGAAAAAGTTACTGATCTTCCTGCCCCCTCACATAATTGTCCTAGTTCCTCAAACCTCCTCTGGACTATATCTACTGTCTTGTCAGCTAGAACGTTCATCCCAAGATGTATAATTAAATGAGGCTTGTCCCTACCCCTTTTAGCATATTTCAGAACAGATTCTCCTACCCTTTCTGCTGTCATTCCTGGCATGGCCTCCATCCAAATGTGACTATGCCTCTCCCCCTTGCTACCCTACCTGACTCCTGTTAGTATTGAGTCCCCCAGCACTAACATTCCACCCCTCTTACTCCTTGCTTGCTTCCATTCATCTCCATGTCCCATTCCTGGCTCCTCTTCTTCCTCCTGCACATTATTCACCCCTTTTGCCCCTGTTGCAATTCTCCCAGCTGAACTTCCCCCTGCTCCAGTTTGGTCCAGGCATTTATCAATTACTCCTCCAATTACCTCACCTCCCTCCTCCTTCTTCCCCTCTAGCAGTGCAAAACTCTTTTCTGAAGACCCTTCACAAATGCCCACTTCCTCTCTCTTCATAGTAACCTGTTCCCTTCTTTGCTCTCCATGACTGTTGCCACTTCTTCTCCTCCCTTCACAAATTCCTGTCTCCTCCTTCCATTTGTCTTTTGGCTCCTGACCTGGTTTCCCTGGCAATCATTCTTCCTGGCCTGAGCCCCCTTGTATCTGCTTCCCTTCTTCTGACCCTCGCCTCACCACTGTTGACTCAAATTGCCCTCCCTTATCTCCCCTCCTTCCTCCCTCCCTCCTGTATTAGGCTAAACCGCCTCCAGCCTGCCTTGCCTGTCTCAGTTCCTCCTGCAGACCCTCCATCTCCTTTCTAAGTTTCTCTACGTGGTTGCGCACTAAACATCCCCCACTCTCCAGGCAATTCTTAGAAAGACTGGTACACTGCAGTTGTTGCAGCCTACCACCCTACCCATTGCTCCTGTTGCCTGCCAGTGACCCCTCACCCTTCCAGATGAAGGATACCAAACATTCCCCCAAGTCTCCCCTCTCCCCCTCTTTCAGTGCCAAACAATCTTCTTTTCTTAATTTCCTTTACCCCCTTTGTCGTACATGTCTAGATAGATTGAGCAACTGCTTTTTACATTCCCATCCTTCCTGTCCACACCCAAAAAGAGACTTTAAGTAATTATTGCACAACCTTCTTCAAACTCCTACTCCTCCTTTCCACAATGCAAATAGCAATGCAAAGAAATAACAATGAAAGCTCCTCGTTTTGCAGTTACTTCCCTTCCACTGAGATAGCAGTCACCTCTTCACTCACTGCTGTTCCTTTCCTGGATGTCTGCTTCTGCTATGACAGGTGCATGTCATTTGCCCTTTTGGGAAGTGATGTCAGAACCCTTGGTATAAAGGAAATCATGGCCCTGGGGAGGGTGGGGTGAGGGGCAGGGAGGGTGGGACCAGCCAGTGCTTTCCAGAAACAATCAGGTAGCAGAGGCCCTTGGTCAAACCATTAGTACCCTTCCCCCACTATGCAGTAAACTTTGCAGCTAGTGAAGCCAGCAAAAAGCAATCACAATTCCACTCTGATCACAAAAAAAAAAGGTTTGATACCAAAATAAGCAGGTCTCCAAATCAAACAGCCTCACCAACAACACATCAAAATAGGCTTGAAATTAGAAGATGTAGGCCTCCAATTCAAAGAAACAGCCCCAATAAAACCACACCAAATAGGTTTTAAATCAGAATAAATGGGCCTCCACAAACACAGCCTGCTACACAGTGAAACATCAAACAAATGAGCCCACTTATAGCCACCAAAATAGGTTTCAAAATTCCAACAGCCCCAAAACAATACCCTGCTAGCCCCTTAGAAGTAATAAGAAAGAAAAAAAATAACCTTCTACCAAGTAAAATCCACAAGAAACAATGTAAATGCAGCAATAAGAAGCTACTGAACTGGAACTGATCTGATCCCTTCCCATTCTGGTTACTTTATTTCCTGTCAGTATGCTCTGGTGGGGGGGATGTGTGTGCCCTCAATCACTTTAGGGAGAGGGGGACTCTGGATCCTTTAGACAGTATTGCTAAAAAGAACCCCCCAAAAAACAGAAATGAATATGACATGTGTCATTTCCAGTCAGTGTGTATGTGTGTGTGTGTGTGTGTGTGTGTACACGGACCCTGGATCACATTTTATCAGGGAGGGATGCCTCTAGATTGTTTGGCCAGTACTGATTAAAAAAAAAAAAACAGAATTTGAATTTGCTGCTATTAACAGTCAGTGTGTGTCGGGGGGGGTACATGTGCTTTTGCTGGAAGCATGGTCTCTGGATTCCTCAGAAGTATTGAAGAAAAAAAACAGAATTTAAATGTTGTGTAATTTCCAACCAGTGTGTGTGTTTTGTGGGGGTGCTCTGGATTGTTGCTGCTGTTGGGGGCTCTGGATTACTGTTGGTGTGCTTGAAAAGGGGAGGAGGTGTTTAGTATCCTTGTCATCTTGCTTTCAATGCCAGCAGTATTCTGCTTCATGATGATAGTGCAAACGTGTCTATGAGCCAGACATCACATGCTTCACACTTAGGCTGCTGAAGATGCTTAAGGAGTGTGAGCATGTTCCAACATGCCAGAACACTGCTCTGCTCAGATACCAGTGAAGCCGAAACTGGGTGGGGGCGGAATGTTCAGTTGTAATCTGGCATGCCACTTTGCCAAGATGCCGGTGTGCTGGAAAAAAGATGCTGAGTTTTCAGTTGTTGACGAGCATCTCCAGCATTTCAACGTACTGCCTCTATAATAACATGCATGAAAAGGTGGATAGTGCTCTTAACAAGTAATTAGTGTCTGGTGTGTCCAATTTGAATATGTAATTTTGTTTATGTTGCATCCAGCACGCATGGGGGAGGGGAGTGCTCTGGATCATCCAATTCAGATATATAATTTTGTTAATGCTGTTGCCAGTGTGCTAAGAGGGGGATATAATTTTATTTACAGTATGTTGCAGTTGGCATGGGTAAAGAATTAGCATTTTCTGTGTAAATCACTTTTGATACATTCTGTCTCAAAGCACTTACAAGCAATAAGTGACTGGTAGTGTAGTGACTGTAAATTTGTAGTGGCAGCCAGTTAACACATCAACACCCGCACCAGTTTTATGGGAATGGGACTGTAGGCCAGGACACTGTAGAAAACCCCATACTCTTGCAAAAAGGTGCCTTTGGTTCTTTTACATGAACCTAAACACCCACCGGGATAGTAACAGAGATGGGAGGATGGGACTGGAGTTTAAAACCTCATTCAAAGGAAGCTACATCTTGACAGTGCGTCATCACACTAGTACTGCAATTGGGTGCAGGCATCTATGATATGATCACAACCCCTGTGCAAGACTAGACCCTATGATCTTCTGGCCCAGAGGTGGATGTGCTGCCAAATGAGTCACACTGATACCCTGAAAGCGTGACTTAGTTGGGGGGGGTAGTGTACTGCATCACTGAAATTAAATATATAATTTTGTTAATGCTGCTACCATAAATGAAAAGGTGATGGTGGGGGTTGTGCTCAATATTAAACATCATTAAACTAAACTGACATTAACTGTGTGTGTGTGTGTGTGTGTGTGAATTTCATACAATAGTTTCATTTTGTATCACCCAAGGTGATGACAATTAATGCTTTTGTCTCTTTGTTTCTGTGCCAAGTGCATTGGTGAAATCAGGACCAGGCCACAATGGTAAAAACTGGATTTCCTGGTCCTAACAGACCAGCTGGGACAGCACAATAGGCATGGTCTGGCCATTCTGGCTATTCCAGATTTCAACACTAGGTTAATGAAGACCATGGGTACCCTCCAAAGTTTGTAAAAGGTGTGTGACCTCCAGACCCACCTTCCTCCATTGCACCACCCAGCTTGCACCTTCCAGACGCTTCTAGCCCCCAAACCAGCCTATAGCCTCCAGCCAGCCACATGTCCAGCAGCTAAACCACCATTCCAGTCTTCAATCCCCAACCAACCACCCTCCCAGCAGCTGGACAACCCTTCCAGGATCAGCCTTCATTCCCCCAGCTGACCAGCCTCCCCTCCTTAGAGTGTCCAACTTAGGTGCTTGAATGACCATCCTCTGTATCCCCGTGCCCACCCTAAGAATGGACTGGCTTCACTGTGGGCAGGAATGCCCACTCTGGGGTGAGAATACCTGCCCTGGTAGCTAGAATGCTCACCCTCAGTGCCCTAACCTGGTGGCCACAGTGCCCACTCATAGTGGAATACTGACCACCCTGGGTACCAGAATGCCTAGTCTAGAGCAGCAGTGCCCTCCCAGAGGGTCAGAATATCCACCCTGGCTGCCAGAATGGCCACAGTAAGGTTGAAATACCCAACCAGAGTGGAACTACAGTATGTTCACCACCTCAGTGTCTACCTGAGTGTCCACACTGATGGAGGCCATCAATTTTATAGGGCTGCAGTGGGTGCCTGCAGCCCTGCAGACCTCTTGCTATCAAAAAAGGACTCAGCATTCTTTCAGACCAAACAACATGTTGGAGTTGCACCACAGTTGCCTCCACCTCCATGGAGCACTACACTCACATTGCACTGTTTAAAAAAAAACAAAACATCCAGGGTGTCCTGATCATGTCATTGGCAGATTAGTGCACCCCCAGTGGCACTCTTATGTTTATGGGGGTGTGTGGGGAGGTGGGTGCTGAGAGGAAGGGTCAGGTGGGGGGATATCTCTAATTTTAAAGAAAAAAAACAAATGGCAGTCATGGCAGAACATGGCACACTCTGCCATGTGCAACATGGCCACCGCACTCTACTGCACATGTGCTGGTAGCGCACATGCGCGAGTAGAGTGCGGTGGCCATCTCGCGCATGGCGGAGTGTGCATGTTCTGTCATGATTGCTGTTTGTTTTTTTCTTTAAAATTAGAGATATCCCCACCTGATCCTCCCTCCTCTCAGTACCCACCCCCCCCCACCCCCAATAAACATAACAGTGACACCAGTGGTGCCCAATCCACCAGTGTCCTGATGTGGAATCTCTATGTTTTTTTTTCGATTTAAGCGACCCCTCCCCCATACCATGCATGCACAGTTATATTATTTATTTATTTATTTAAGAGTTTCACAAGGAAGGGCACACTGAACAACACATTACTCATCTCACAATGCGTCCTGGGGGAAGGTAAGTTGGAATAGATACACAAAATAACATACAGCAGTAGGATAACTTTAAATATACATAGCATTTCATGTGGGACACTAACAATCAGAGGCTATTGCATAGTATTTCGAACCAACATATAGGAAAGTAACAATTAGTAAGAGAGCATCAGCACTACAATTATTAAACAATGTGGTTTCTTCTTTCTTTTTAAATATATATTGATATCCCCCTACCCGACCCTCCCTCTCAACACCCACCACCCCCCAAAACATAAGAGAAACACTGTGGGTTCTCAATTCCCCAATGTACCAATGAGGAATCCTCCATGTTTTGTTTTTTACAGCGACCCCACCACCACAGTGCAAATTTATTTATACACACATATATACTGTGTGTATATATATATATATATATATATATATATATATATATATATATATATATATGTATTGATATCCCCACCTGACCCTTCCTCTCAACACCCCCACACACACACACACATAAACATAAAAGTGACATCATGTGCTGAACCCCAGTGTCCCAATGAGGAATCTTGTACATTGTTTTTTAAAAACCCTGCAAAAAGAAAACTATCCATGAATGTCTTTTGTGGCTATGACTGCCCCCCACCTGACCCTCCCACTCAGCACCCACCACCCTGCACTCCCCCAGCCCTTACCTACCCATAGGAGATCCAATACCGTAATCCTTTCTGGACTGCAGACACATCTTCACTCTTGAAAGCCGGACCATGAACTGAAGAAACAGGTACTGTATGCAGTTCAATGTATTTCAATGGAGGTTTTGAACTTACTGTAGTGGCATAGCTTGGGCATTTTTTGCATTTCTTTGGCCCATATTTTCAACATGCCTTCTTTGGGACCCTACCTCATGAACAATTGCACTGTTATTAGGTAGATCTGTCCCGAAAGGTAATGTTGTGGTCCTTCTGCGAAATCACCTTTTGGGCAGGAGTTGAAACTTTTATCTGCTCTTGTTCATGAGGTGGGGTCATAAGAAGGCTATGTTGAACATTTGGTGTAGAAATATTAACAAGCATTTGTCAATACCAAATGTTTGCTTCCTGGTATTAGCATTGGAAATGCAGGAGTTAGACAGATGCAAAGTAGGAGTAGCAGTGAAGTATTGAACTTCATGCTAATCCTACCTCCACCCTGTAGAGATGGACAGGTATTGGGGTATGCATTTGGGTTGTCACCCATAACGTTCATGCCATTTCACCTCACCCTGTCCTGCAGACACCAACAAGTGTTGAGGTGTGCCTTGGGGTGTTCAGCTTTACGGTCTCCCTACTCCATAAGGACATACGCTGAAATGGGTGCAATATAAGAGAATGGGGTGAACTCTGGGGCCGAAGAGTCCAAGGCACACCTTGATGCCTGTCATTGGCAGCAGGTTGGGGGAGTGGGGGTGGAATGGCATTAGCATTACAGTCGGCAATCCAAAAGCACACCCTTGATGCCTATCAGTCTGTACAGGGTGGGACATTATGGTTAGAAACCTTAACGCCCTGGGCATTTCTTGGTATTTGCACTACAAATTTTTTTAACATGGCCTTTTTGTGACCCCCACCTCATGAGAGCATTTGGGACCTGTTCTCATGAACTGTGGCACTGTGATTTTGTCAATGTGTCCTGAACTTTGAGTTCCCAAAGCGACCCTGCCATTGTACGAAAACACAGATCAGGCAGAATGTGAAGAATGACAGCTGTACCATTCATAGGGAGGTGTGAAGAGATGGCAATGTTGAAAATACGTAGTGAAAATATTAAAAATGCTCGAACCTCCGAGCGTACATGGAAAGTGCACAACGCATGCTTGTAACACATAGAAACATAGAAGTTGAAACACAGTCATTTAGTGGAATTATTTCACCAAATTTTCAACATATGCATTTTGTGACCTCTGCGCATGAACACTGTCACTATGATTTTCTTAATCTGTCCTGAACATTGATTTCCCACAGCAACCATGCTGTTCTGCACCAGATATGTAAATGCATATTTTGGGCAGGATGTGAAAAATGACAGCTGTACTGTTCATAAGGAGGTGTGAAAAATGCCAATGTTGAAAATCTGGAGTGAAAATACTACAAATTTATGAAGTTACGAGGGTGCGTGGAAACTGAACAATGCATGCTTGTGACACAGTCATTTTATGGATGTTTGTCACCAAATTTTCAACATAGGTATTTTAGGATGTCTGTTCATGAACAGCCACTGTGATTTTATATACGGACATACATACAAACATATGAATCTGCCAGCAGAACAGACCAATCGGTCTATCTTAGTCTGCCCGAGTATGCAACCAGCACCCTAGATTGCAGCTGCACCAGCTTCCTCCCCCTCAGTTCCTCGCTCGCTTGTCCCAGCCCATGCCCCTGACTCTTCCTCTCACTTTATCCCACTCCTTCTTAAAGCTATTGACTGTTCTACATGTTACCACCCTCTCTGGCAGTGCATTCCAACTAGACACCACCCCCTCAGTGAAGTAGTGCCTCCTCATTTCCCTCCTGAAATGTCCCCCTTCCAACCGTAGTCCATGCCCTCTTGTCTCTCTTCCACTTATCAGTTTAAACACCCCCTTGGTGCTAGGTTTATTTACCCCCCTCAGGTATTTAAATGCTTTAGTCATATACCCCCATCCCTGCTCTCCTCCAGTGTGTTCATGTTCAGCTCCTTCAGCCTAACTTCATATTCCTTTCCTTCAATTCTCTAACATTTTTTGTTGCCCTCCTTTGCATCCCCTCCAGTAACTTTACATCTCTTCTCAGGTATGGCCTCCAGTATTGCACACAGTACTCCAGGTGTGGTCTGACCAATGATCTGTAGAGAAGTAGGGTCACATCCCTGTGTCTGGATGAGAACCCTTTGCGATGCACCCCAGCATCCTGTTTGCCTTCGCTGCTGCTCCTCTCCTGCACTGGGCCGAGTTGTTCATGCTCCCAGTTACCAACACCCCTAGGTCCTTCTCCTCCCTTGTGATTCCCAATCTCCCCCCCCTCCAACCAATAGTCCCTCTTCTGGTTCTAAGCCCCGAAGTGCATCACCTTACACTTCTTTGCATTGAATCCTAGCTGCCACTCCACCAACCATGTCTCTAGTTTGGTTAGGTCTCTCTGCAGTTTTTCCCATCCGTCCTTTTCATCCACCACCACCCCTAATTTGGAATCATCTGCGAAAAGACTAACCCTGCTCCCCAGTTCATGTGCTATATTGGAGATAACGAGCCCAAATAGCACCTGGCCCAGCACTGACCCCTGCGGCACCCTGCTTGTCACTGCTCTGGATGCCGAGAGTTCCCCCCAGCACCACCACCCTCTGCACCCTCCCCTGTAACTAGTTCTCTGTTCATTTAGTCAGCTTTTTTCCCAGCCCATTGCCATCAGCTTCCTCCCGGTCCCCCATGAGGCACTGTATCAAAGGCCATACTGAAGTCCAAGTACAGGACATATACCACATGGCCCCTGTCCAACTCCCTTGTCATCCAGTCATAATACTCTATTAGGTTGGTTTGACAAGACCTCCCTGAGATGAACCCATGTTGCCGCTCATCTTGGAGGTCATTACTCTGTAGGAATGCCACCAGCCTCTCCTTCAGTATCGCCTCCATAAGCTCACCCACTATGGCATGAGACTGACTGGCTGATAATTTCCTGGCTCCTCCCTAGGCCCACTCTTGTGTATGGGCACCACATGGGCCACCCTCCAGTCCTGGGGCATTCACCCCATTTCCAGGGAGGAGTCGAACAGATCTGCGAGGGGCTGAGCCAACAGCTCTGCCATCTCCCTCAACACCTTGGGGTGGATGCCACTGGGACCTGGTGCCTTGTCCACGCTTACTGCCCTCAGCCCCTCTAGCACCTTACTCCCTGAGATCACGTTGTCTGTCACCTCTTCCCCCCCTTTCCCCA
Source organism: Neoceratodus forsteri (assembly GCA_016271365.2). Lineage (NCBI taxonomy): Eukaryota > Metazoa > Chordata > Ceratodontiformes > Ceratodontidae > Neoceratodus > Neoceratodus forsteri. The sequence continues at coordinate 172,976,570 of CM028131.1, read as the reverse complement.
CCTCCCCAGCCCATGTGGTAGTGGACCATCCCTCTCTTTAGTAAAAAAGGAGCAGAAGTACTCATTTAGAATTTCCGCTTGCTCCTCCCCCTTTTCCACCCAATCCCCTCCCTGTTTTATCCTCACAATATGTTCCTTGCACCTCCTCTTTTCCCTACCATATCTAAAAATGTCCTTTTCTCCTCCCTTTATGTCCTGTGCAGTCCTTAATTCCCTGGAGGCCTTAGCTTTTTTCACCCTCCTGGCCACCTCCTTTGACCAACTCCCGTAAGCCTCCTTATCCTCTTCTTTCCCTGTTCTCCTGTACTTCTGGTATGCAGCCCTCTTTGTCCTCACCCCTTGCAGTAATTCCTTGTTCAGCCAGCATGGTTTCTTGGCTCTGCTCTTCTTACTCCTGGCCCTGGCACTGACTACTGTGGTCTCTGTTAGCCCAATGTTTATGACTCCCCACTTTTGTTCTGCATCGATCCCTGGCCTTATATCCTGGAGTCTCCCTTGCAGTATTGCTCCCATCCTCCCAAAGTCCACCCTACTAAAGTCCACCACCTTAGTGCCCATGCCTTCTGTCTCCCTGCCCAGCGTGAGAATGAGCCACACTGTTTTGTGGTAGCTACCTGCTAGTGGGTCATCCAACCTTACCTCCCTTGCCACCTCCCCATTTGCCAGTACTAGGTCCAGAGTGCTACCAAGCCTTGTAGGCCAACTTACCAATTCCATCAGAAGGCGGTCCTGGAATGCATCAAGGAGCAAGGGTGTAGACAGGCATACTCACTGTACACATTTGTGTACAGTTTTGTTGAGTGCCTGTCACAAACCATAAGCCACTCTGTTAATATTATCATTCTAATCTGTAGTATTTGGGTTAGCGTAGGCCACTGAGGAGGGTCTGATACATGTATAACCTCTTTAGAGAGTAGAGAATCATCTGACAACAATCTGACTTGTTTGGAAGGGGGTGCCATTTGGAAGGGATGTGTAAATTTTTTAATTGCGGGGGGTGTAACTGTTGGAGATTGTGTACAAAACAGAAATTTCTGGCTACATTCCTGTCAAGGAGCACCTGCTCCCTGGTACTGCTAGTGGCTGGGGTGCTCCAGTCAACCCCAGGTAGGTTAAAATCCCCCCCATCACCACACTCCCCCTTCTACACACCCTCCTTATCTGCTCTGCCAACTCCCCATCCAGTTCCCAGGTTTGGGCTGGTGGTTTGTACACTATTCCCAGCCTCAGCTTTCTGCCCTTGGAGTCCAGGAGCTGCACCCAAAGTGCCTCTGTCATCTCCTCTTCTCCCTTATCTCTTATGCATTTGATCCCTTCCCTCAAGTAGAGTGCAACCTCTCCCCTTCCACCCCCTCAATCCCCCCTGTATATATTGTATCCTGGGACTGCCAAGTCCCAGTCATGGTACTCTGTGGCCCAAGTCTCTGTAACTGCAACAATGTCCACCTTCCCCTCTGAAAGCAGCACCTGAAGTTCTGTAATTTTGTTCCCCAGCTTCTTGAGTTGAGAGATACCACCTTCCACCCATACCCCTCCTCCTCCTACACTCTTCTCCTTGGCCTGTGTCCCTCCTCCTGGTAGTCTGCACCCTTTCTCCTCCTTATTCCTCCCGGGTGGTGGTGCCTTTTGTATAACACTCAGATCACTCTTCCGGAACCCTCTCGGGTTACTACGTCTCTGCCTTTGCCTATATCTAGGGGAGGTGAGCTTATTAGGCTCCCCTGTCCAGACCTTTCTACCAGCCTCTGTCTTTTGCGCCCCCCCACTGGTTTAAATCCACCTTAGCAGAGATATACCCCTCTAATCCCACCTTTAATACTCCTCTCCCCTTCCTGCTTAAGTGTAGCCTGTCCCCCGTGTCCAAGTCACTATTCCTCCAGACCCTATCACAGTTAGTCACTAACCCATAATTTTTGGTGAGGCACCAATCCCTCAGCCACTCATTGAACTCCTCGATCCTAACCGTTCCTCCCCATGCTTGAACATAGTACTGGGAGTACCTCTGAGAATGCCAGCGACTCCCCCAACCCCTCACTATGTCTGCCCAACTCCTCAAACCTCTCCCTCACTACTTCCACAGTCTCCCCCGCCAAGTTATTTGTACCCACATGCAACACTAAATGAGGTTTCTTCCTCCCCCTCGTTGCATACTTGAACAGTGCCTGTCTTGCCTCTCCGGCAGTCAACCCGGGGATAGCTTCAACCCAAATACAGCTGTGCCTTTCCCCCCCTTCCACCCTATCTCACCCCTTTCAGTATAAAATCCCCTAGGATGAGTCCCCCGTCCCTTACTCCTTTTACTTCTGATGCCCCTACCACCACCTCAGTATTCATTCTTCCCTGCCCCTTACGCCCACCAGCTGCACCCTCTGTGACTATTGTATCTGCACCCCCTACTTCTGCTTCACCCCTTTACTCTGCCTTATTCCTCCCATCCCCCTTGAACCCCTCCCCAGCCTGACTACTTCCTACTGGGCTTCCCATGTCAACATTCCCTTCTCCCCTGCTGATTTCCAACCCATCTCCTATCCCTGTTGTTGTTGATTTAGAGCCCTTCCTTGATTCGTGATGGTAGATGCCCCTCCACATCCCCCTTCCCGTAGCCTTCTCTCCTCAGTTACCCCCGTCCTTCCTTACTAGCCCCCCTTGTACTGTTTCATCCTCTCTATCTCTTCCCCTACCTGTTGCCATTCCTGTCATGCCCCACTTGTTCTCTCCCCTTCAGTATGTTCCTGCTCCCCCTCTCTCCCATAGCAGGGGCTCAAACCTATTCCTAGTCTATACCCCTCCTACATCTCTTCCCCCTATCAGTTCCGCCCTCCTACTTGTTCCCTTCCATGCCCCCCCCGGTCCCACCCTGGTGCTTCCCTACCCACTGCCATCTGCTGTCTCCCCTGGTACTCCTTGTGGTCTCTTCCTCCACCATCAGGAGGCCCCCCTTTTCCTCGAGCACCCCTCCCTTCTCCGCTCTTTTCTGCTAGTGCCTCTGATACTGGGGTCGGTTTTAGTCCCGAGTTTTTCTTTCCCCGTCCCCCCTTGCCATTCCTTATCCCCCCCCAGCCAGGTTGCCTACCATACTCATCTGCCCTGCCACTTAGACTCCTCCCTAACCTCCACAGTTCCTCCCTCAAACTATCCAGTTGTCTACAGACCATACACCCCCCCATCCTCCAAGCTCAGTCCAGGATCATGGCAGACCCACACCCTGTACACCCCACTACCCTTCCAAAGATATCCGTCCTAGTGACATGTGGCACCTGCCTCATATTGGCCTCCATTGTATTTTTACGGACTCTTACTCCCAGTTTCTGTACTCTACTACAACTGTTAGGCCCTTATTTACCTAAATTCCTGTTCCCCCACACTAATCCCTCTACTGCCCCCTTACCGACCAGGTTAAGTCAGTCTCAAATCTCATCCATTAGATACTGTATTACTGTAGCAATCCTAAAGCCTCTGTGTCTGTTTTTCACCCCTCAGCTACCATACTTTTTGTTCTCAGCCCTCATATAGTTTCACTTAGCCCAGTTAGAAATCCTATTGCATTCCAAGTATTACTGAGCTCAGTTAGAGAAATAAACAGAACAACTAAATCTGTATTATTACAGTGATCCTAAAAGTATCAGTCATTGCTTTGTCTACACCCAGAGACCCTGCTGTAGCATGGACCATACAGGAACCTGGGTGGGAGGGTGGGAACTCTAAAGTCCCAAAGAGTTCCGTTGAGCTCACTCCCCGTCTCTCACTCACTAGTTCTGTTTCTCCCAGTGCTGCAGGCTGCCCTTTTATACTGGGCTCCTGCCTGCATTGGTGCCTTTTTCTGCCAACAAAGAAATCCACAGCAGTCCCGACAGAGCTCTGTTGAGCTCACTCACTGCCCCTCTCTCATTCACTCGTTCTGTTTCTCCCAGCGCTGCAGGCTACCGTTTTGTACTGGGCTCCTGCCTGCGTTGGTGTTTTCTGCCCACAAAGAAATCTGCAGCAGTCCCACAGAGCTCTGTTGAGCTGGCTCACTCCTCCTCTCACTCGCTCGTTCTTAATCTGTCTCAAACACTGATTTCCCACAATGACGAGCTATTCTGCGCAAGAAGTGCAAAAACACTTTGTGGCCAGGATGTGAAAAATGACAGCTGTATTGTTCATAAGGAGGTGTGGAAAAATGCCAGTGTTGAAACTCTGGAGTGAAAATATTACAAATTTGCGAAGTTACGAGCATATGTGGAAACTGCACAATGCATGCTCATAAGACAGTCATTTTTTTGATTTGTTTCACCTAATTTGCAACACAGGCTTTTTGAGAGCCCACCTCATGAACAGTGGCACTGTCATTTCATTAATCAGTCCCAAAAGGTGATTCCACATAGTGACAGTGAAATCACCTTTCGGGACCGAATAAAGCCACGACAGTGACTGAATTCATGAGGAGGGGTCCCAATAACCCCATGTTGAAAATTTGGTGCCTAAAATTCCCCAAAATGCCTGAGATATGCACCAAAGTTGAAGAAACCTTATTTATGACATTATACAGCTTACCCACATTTCTTTGGTTCGCGGTCGGCTTTGAAGAGTGCAGACATGTTCGCAGTCCCCTGAAGATCATCGTGCCGGGCTCTGGAGGTAAGTATGGGGTGAGGGGGGGTGTGGGGAGACAGGGTGCACAGAGGGTGGCTGCAGGTTGGGGGGAGGGGGCACTAGACACTGCAAAGGACCATTTTCTTGGCTTCAGGGAGAGAGAAAAAAAGACATTGTGGGAAGGTTTTTGTTTTTCAGGTTTGTTTTTTGCACACTGGGGTGGGTTCCCAGTGTGCCACCTGCATTTTGGGAGAGGGGGGACCAAAGCCAATGGGGATTTGGCCCCTTGTCAGCAAAGAAAGACTGTTTGGGGGGCATGATGCCCAGGGGGATTGGGCACCCCCTCAAATCACAACAAAGGGGGGCATTATGCCTATGGGTAGTGGGCTCCCCTGTCAGCAAATGAACTGGTTCGGGGGCATGCCAACATGGGGATTGGGCACCCCTGTTGGCTTTCATGGGGCTCTAAGGTGGTTACACTAGGCAAGGTACCACTCTGCAATGATGGGTCGCTCCCTCATAGCAGCAGAATGGCTGACACTGCAATGATGAGGTGGCCCCTGATTGCAGCAGCGAAATCGTTACAAGTTGGTAGCACTCTGCAGAACTAGTGTCATCAGGACACTGGGCCTGCATTGGTTGAGTACTGCCAAGCCCAACAATGCAGTGCCGGCATTGGCCACCACAGTGCCGCACCTCCACAACCCACTTTTCTCTTAAGCTGCCACATAATGTTTCTTATGCATGCACGCTAGCAAACAAAAAAAACAACAATGTTACGAGCCTACATTGAATTTCAAACACATGCTGGTAACTTTGGTAGTTTTAAATTTTCCCCCAAATTCACAACATAGCCATATAAAATTCATAACATAGCCATATCTTTACAGCACTTCATGAGCGTGACAGCTGTCATTTTTCAAATCCTGTCCAACATGTTTTTTTTACATCCCAAAAGATGATTTTGCTGTATCTGTCCAAAATCACCTTTTGGGCAGGAATTAAAAAAATGATCTGCCCTTCTTCATGAGGTGGGGTCGTATGCAGGCTATGTTGAAAAGCTGGTGTAAAAATATTAAAAAATGATAAAGTTATGTGCCTACATTGAATTTTGTGAACACAGACTCATAACTTTGGTAGATTTCAATATTTATACCCCAAATTTATAACATAGCCATATCTTTACAGCACCTCATGAATGTGATAGCTGTCATTTTTCAACTCCTGCCCAAAATATGTTTCTGCATCATGAAAGTTGATTTTGCAGTCCTTGCACAAAATCACCTGTAGACGGGGAATTGAACATTTTCTCTGCCCTTCTTCACAAGGCAGGGACATTACAAGACTATGCTGAAAATGTGATGTAAAAATATAAAAAAAATTGTTTTCAATATTTTTACCCCAAATTCCACAGCTGCAGCCCTATCAGCTCTGGACAGATTTTGTTTACATAACCTGTATGATCTACCCCTTTTATAAAAAAACACAAAGGGGCATCCACACTTTATTGATGTTTGTTTTGTTTTGTTTATTTAGCCCATGCTGTGCCACTGACTGATATATCAGTCCAAAATTCCTATATGTTCTAATTAGTTTGACAGTCTAAGGGTTAAAATCTGGTAAATCTATGTGCCAATGACCCATTTTCCTTAGCAACCAGAACAATGTGCAAAAATACATTCACATGAATGAACTGTTAAGTAAAAATCAAAACAACCAATTTACAGCTGAAGTTAGTAAAAAACATAAACACAATATTAATTAAAACATTTGCCTTGACATCTGGAAAATAAATATTTTTTTAAAAGCATGCCTAACTTTAAACAGAGACACTATTACAGTCTATAATAATTGAAAAATAATTGAAAAATACTGGTAAATTATAAAACATTGTTTTTTGACCAGATGATGCTTTCATTCTGAGAATTGCAAAATACTGATGGACAGATAAATGGGTTGAGACAGAACTGGTGTGTTTTTTAAAGATGGAGTGAAAAGAAGTAGGTACCTTGTTTGAAATTACTTTTTTAGCAAGGATCCCTAATTGAAATTGATATCACAGGTCACGTGGAAGCCACCCAACATGTTTTAGCAAGTCACAATGATGAGTCTGATAAGGCAACTGTGAAGCAAATCAGGCTACCTGGCACAATGAAGATTTTGCCCAATTTGGCAACCCCTCCCCAGCAGAATGATAAAATAATAAAATGTAGTCAATCACTAGTAGAGACATTGTGAAATTATAATTTGCAGGTGAAATTCCCACAAAATCAGCAATTTCGCTGTTTGAAATATTTCATAAAATTCATCCACTACACAAAATAGTTATTTTGCCGGCAAAAGCAAATTTCACCTTCACATGAGTGAAATTTTGCATTCTCAGGTAAATTCCAAATTCAGCAGGTGAAACGTTCGCATTACACAGACAAAATTCTGAATTTTTCTTCTGCAAAAAATTTTGCGGAATGGGTGAATTTTACTAAATATTTTGCTTAACAAAATTTGACAATATCGCACAGCTCTAATCACTGGTAAAAGAAAACTTTGTTACAAAAGCAACCTAGTAGATGGTATTAATAAAGGATTTAATATATATAATGCGCTTTACCTATGGTGAACTACTCTATTTGAGTCAATGTGTGTGTTGTTCATAACTCATGTAGTTGTCCAGAATAAGGCCAAGATATTTTGAGGCCCTGAGCTGGTTTATATCCACCCCGACTTAAGAGTATATAGTTAAAGAACAGAGTCAGCTAGCAGTTTCTTTCTGTGATTATAAAAGGCCATGGATTTAGTCTTTTTTTTTTAATTTAAAACCAATTTATTTGTAAGAGTAATTAAGGAGTGGTGGATAGACAATTCAAAATGTCAGATTTTATTTTTCTATATAGAGTGAACCGGCACCCAGAAGAAATGCAATTAAACTTAAATAATAAACATTGTAAGGGGGTGTGGTTTAGCCCTAAACCAAGTTGGCAGCATAGAGGAATAGCTCTGCATACACTGGGACATTATCTGGCAAAATCCTACATCGAGGTGTCTCTAATCATAATATCACTGACACCAGCTGACTCAGAGATTATTTCTGCATCTTAAAATCTTTTTTAAATCAAAGAAGTTTTATTGATTTTACAGACAAAATACACAGCTAATAAAAGAAAAGAAAGACATATGTCCAAAGTAAATAAATCATTAAACAAAGAATTTTTTCCGGATAAATCAAACTCCCTACAGACTACCCCCTCCCATCTACCCTCTCCCCCACCCCACCCCTAGTGAAGCGTACAAATAATTGAAACAAATAATAAAACAAAGGTATGTTGATATGGAATAAAGTACAATCAGTGCTACTAGACTTTCTAGAATGTCGAGTAGCTCGATGCGACCAACAGGAGACAATCAGGTCATATACAATGCATATAATTTCCCCCACTTTTTATTAAATGAGGGAGCACGGTGTCTAACACTGGCAATTAACTGTTCAGCTCATATAGCAAATTCAATTTTGTGTAACCATTCTGAATATGTAATGGTTGCTTGGTCTGTCCAATGTCGGAGAACTAGTTTCTTGACTGCTAGGGAGATGAGTGCCATATGCTATCTTCTTTCTCTAATCTGTATCTGCAAGAAATCCCCAACAATACAGATAGCAGGGGAGAATAATCCTTGAAGACCCAGAAGTGGGTCAATCTGGCATTCAGTTTGCGTCCACAGGGGAGATACCTTCTCACAAGACCAAAAAATGTGTATTAGGGAGCCTTCTTCTTTATTACATCTAGAACAAAGTGATGAAGGAAGGTGGCCCATTTTGGCTAATTTAACCGAGGTGTAATACATGTTGTTTAAGATACAATACTGGGTCAGTCTGAACCTATCCTGTGTGATGTACATATAAAGATCCTTCCAGAGCTGAGGCCAATTAAATTCTATATCAGGTAGCAGCATATTCCATATCTTAGAGCCTACTGGGGAAGGAGGCTGGGGACTAATAAGCAAAACTTTAAATATTGTGGAAATTCCATGAGGATGACAGTCTGGGCCAGAAATTTGTTACAGGAATTCCCCGAACACAGGGGGCTGTGTTTGTTGGCCAAATAGTTTAATTAGTAGGTGTTTGAGTTGACATATCCTGAAAGAAGAAACTGACCCTAAACCTAATTTAGACAATATCTCCTGAGTGGTGAAAATGGAAATACTGGATTAGAAGTCTAAAACTTTAGAGTCTCGAGGGAACTCTAAGCCAAGATGGAGAAAGGGAAAGACCTCCTATCTTAATGTTGGGATTAGAGAAAAGAGGTTGAGAAAAGTCTTTGGCAGAGAATAGTTTGATGTGACCTCTGAGCTGAGATAAAACTCTAAGGGAGATGCCTATTGGAGTAAGATATAACATTTTTGGTGGGGTTTTAGCCAGGGAGTAAACAATTCTGGTTCAATTGTGAGCCACGTGGGTACATAATCCCTTTGTTGTTGGATTTGGGTTATAGACAACCATTTCCCATATTTGTAGAGATGACTCACCAAGTAGTAGAACAGGAAGTTGGGGAGACGGAGTCCGCCATATTCTTTGGGCAAACTAAGTTTATGATATGACCTTCTGGAGGTTTTATTCAACTAAAAAAAGAGGCAATCTCAGCATGTATACATTTCAATAAAGTTAAGGGCAAACAGATATTAAGCATATTAAGAGGGTAGAACAATCTCAGAAGAACATTCATTTTAATAATGTTGATCCTGCCCCATAGTGAGAGTGGGAGATTTCTCCAGCACAAAAGGTCCTGCTGAACAACATTCCATAGATCTAGGAGATTTAGTTTACGAAAAAGAGAGGAGTCCGAAGTGTGGCAAATTCCAATATATTTAATATACTGTGGGGCCCATTTCATACCAAAGTGAGCAAAGAGCTGTCTGTATGTAATATGATTGAGGGGGTAAATTTCTGTTTTGCTCAGATTCAGTCTGTAATTCAAGTACTTTCCAAAGGTATCAATTAGTGTCAGGACCTCTGCTAGAGAGGCAACCGGATTTGACAGGTGTAACAAGATATCATTGGCGTAAACCAATAGTTGTGGGGTCTGATTCCCAACAGGGATTCCAACGACAGAAGGAGAAGAATTTAATTGCCTGATTAATGGCTCAAGATATAAGTTGAAGAGGAAGGGGTAGAGTGGGTAGCCTTGATGTGTGCCAGTGTGTAGAGAGAGAGAAGAAGAATATGCTCCATTACAATGGATTTTAGCTAAGGGAAAAGAATATAAAGTTCAAATCCATTGAATGAAATGGGAGGGAAAGCCCATTCTTTGCAGTGTCACCCATAGAAAGGCCCAGTCCACCCTATCAAAGGCTTTTTCTGCATCTAGAGAAATTATTGCCATCAGATGGGGATGGTCTTCCGCTGCCTGAAAGAGATATGCAAGTTTGCAAATATGGTCTGATGACGAGCTACCAGATACAAAACCCACCTGCTCTGGACTAAGAAGACAGGTCCAGACTTGTTCTGTTCTATGGGCCAGGATTTTTGCTAATATCTTTATGTGACAATTTAGTAGGGATATGGGCTGGTGACTGGCCAGACATGAGGGGATTTATCCAGTTTAAGAAGGAGAATGATAGTGGCTTCTAATAGGGAAGAATCTAAGACCTCACTAGAGAGCATGTAACGGTAGAATCGGAGAAGAATGGGGCTTAGTTCCTCAATAAAAGTCTTGTAAAAGTTAGAGGGTAGGCCATCTGGGCCAGGAGCTTTATCTAGAGATGAGGCATTGATAGCCAATTCTATTTTTGCTGAAAGATTTCTGTGGACAGTAGTTCCTGGTGTTCAGGTGATAAGAAGGGCAGGGTAACAGCATAAATATATGCTGTGAGGTCTACTTTGGATGGAGGAGGGGTCCGTGGACCATACAGAGAGGAATAGAACTGTTCAAAAATGGTAACTATATCCTTTGGGTGTGTTTTAACTGAACCATCAGGAGCTTTAATTGCAGGAATATTTTTAGAAGCTACTAGTTTCCAGAGACGTAAGGCTAATAGATGAGCAGCCTTTTCACTATGGTCTATATATTTTGCCTGAGTTTTTAAGACGACAAATTTGGCCTTTTCTTGTAGAATAGAACAGTATTTATTTCTTAAGGATAATAGGGCTTTTAGGGTAGAGGGGGTGGAATTAGTGGAAAGGGACTGCTCAAATGCATGGATCTGAGCTAGGAGAGAAAGAGCTTGTGCTTTTCTCCGTTGTTTATGAGTGGACGCTAGTCTTATGAATTCTCCCTGAAGAAAACATTTCAAGGCACACCATTCATGATCTACTCTCGGAACTGAGCCATAGTTCATCTCTACAAAAGACTGAATGAGGGAGGAAATTCTTGAAACCCCATATTTGTCCTAAAGTAGTTGAGTATTTAGTCTCCATGACAATTCCCTAAATTGCGGTCTAAATTTAGGGAAAACCATGCAGTTGCATGGTCAGAGAGAACTATTGATTCTATTCCTGCATTATATACACCAGGAAGGAGAGAGAGCGGCTAATTAAGATATAGTCCAGGCCAGCCATGATGAAGACTGATGGACTATAGAGAAAAAGGAGAAGGAATGGGAAAATGGATTCAGAACCCTCCATGGATCACATAAACCTAAGAAATCCAGAAATTCATGTAGGGTTCGTTGTGCAGCTGATAATGATTTTAGTGGCCCGTTGGACCGATCCAAGTCCTGAGTTGGAGGAAGGTTCCAATCACCCCCTAAGATGATTGGTAAGGCCAAGAAGGGAAACAGTTTGTGCATGAGGTCCGTAAAAAACTGGTCCCCCCCCCCACCTGGCCATAGACACTTCCTAGTATAAGCTCCATACAACCTAGTGTGCCTTTTACTAAGATGTATCTCCCCTGTGGATCCTCAATAGTTTGGCTGGCTTGAAAGGGTGTGGACCTGTTTATCAATATGGCAACCTTTACTGGCAGTCGAGTTTCCAGAGGCGAAAACTTGTCCAATATTTTGTCTATGGAGAACCGCGGCTTCAGATGGAAGCAAATGGTTTTCTTGGATCAAAGAAATGGTGGATAAGCCGGCTCGTCTCTTGAAGGTTAGTTCCGCTTACGTGCGGTGACCAGGTTAGGGGAGCGGACTTGGGTAGCTGGAGGTCAAGGGAGGAGTAGGCCTGAGCGTCCCACAACTGCTCGCCTACTCCAGGGGGAGGGAAAGGACGTAGGCACGCTGTCTGGTACCCCCTGGTGGAGGCTGGGGAGACCAGCAGCAGAGCCTCAGCATACATAGGGGGCAAGGTGAACGTCGGCTATGCCTTGACGTTTGTGGCACACCACGCCCCAGGGAGAAAAGCAGAAATTCCAGCCTTCTGGTCCACCGGATGATGGCTGCCCACTTCCGCTGGCCCGAGATGCCCTGTGGCCTCCAAACCCACCTCAGCAGCACTCAAGCACTGATGCCTAGCACGCTGGTTGCCCTCCCTTCCAGCATCTTCCCCCTCGGAGGAGGGGGACCCACCCGGCAAAGGGATATGACGGGCCACCCTTGAGTCAGCTGCGATCTGAGGTGAGGGGAGGAGGGACAGGGCGAGGGGGTCACGGGTAGCATGAGCAGCTGGAAGGAGTGGTGAACTAGGAGGCAAGAAGGAGGGGTAAACACATAACACAAAAAAAAATGGTGGATTGTAATAGTGCAAGATATTTGAAAATGTTGTACCTCTTGGTACACTCCCAAGCACCCCTGATATTACGTGTTAGCAGTTTAATTGCAGTACTAGCCATAGTAAATAAATAAATAAATAATGAAATAATAAATAATGAAATCTTAGATATGGCCTCTAAAGGAAAAATTCTTATACTGGGTGACTTTAACCTGCCTACTATAAACTGGTATTCTTTAACTGGAAGTTCGCAGACCGAGAAAGACTTAATCACACTCATGGTTGATATGGGCCTTGAACAAATCGTTACAGAACCAACACAAGGTGACAATATACTGGACTTGGTTATTACAAATATAGGGAATCTAATATCCAAAGTTATAATTGGTGCCCCACTAGGATCAAGTGATCACTACACCATTTCCCTTACACTGTCATTTTGACAACACATCACCAACTGTACTGAATTGAAAAATTATAAAAAAGCTAATTTCAATGCTATTAATAACCAATTAAACTCAATTTCTTGGGATACAGTACTATCCTCTCTTTCCATGGAAGAATCCTGGGACTTTTTCAAATCTACCATTTATAACTCAGAAAAATGAGATGTTCCTATAACAAAAAAATATAATAAAAAGGGGAAAATACCCCTGTGGTTTAACAATACTATCAAAGCCTTAATTAAGAACAAGCAGAGGCTATTTACACAAGTTAAAAACAGCAAGGGAGACACCAAAAAATTATTGTTCGCTCAATACAGGGAAACTCTAAAATCGCTAAAACAAGCCATTCTGCAATCTAAAAAAAAACTTGAGTTTCGTCTGGCCCATACCAAAGACAACTATAAATCACTATTTTCCTACCTTAATAATAAAAAAATAAATAATAGACACATGGGGCCCTTATGTATACATGACACAATTATATCTACAGACAGAGATATGGCAGACACATTTAACAAGCAATTCTGCTCAGTATTTACCAAGAAAGAGGTTCCTAAGCGCTTCAAACATACAAACAATGTTACCCCCTCTTACATCATCACCAAGGATGATACACTAAAAGCAATTGTATCCCTAAAACCTAATTTCAGTCCAGGCCCTGATAACATCAGCTCCCGATTTCTAATAGAGAAAGCTGCTGCTATTGCTAAACCACTTTCAATTATATTCAACAAATCCTTATATGAGGGAATTATCCCTCAGGACTGGACAATGGCCACTGTGGTCCCAATCTTTAAGAAGGGTAATCATTCCAGACCAGAAAATTATACGTCCGATAAGTCTGACTTCGTTATAAACAAGATCATGTGAAAGTTATTAAGAAACTACTAGAGTACAAATCTATTGGGGGTAACTTGACTGACACTACACAACATGGCTTTAGACAGGGATACTCCTGTACTACTAACTTGGTTTCCTTCTATAATCATGTCAGTACGGCATTGGATGATGGCATCCCTGTGGATGTGATACTTCTCGACTACAGTAAAGCATTCGACAAAGTCCCTCATGACATCCTACCTGACAAAATGAATGATATGGGTTTTTCTGACTACATAATTAACTGGGTGTCAGGTTGGTTGAATGGAAGATATCAGCAGGTCAGAATTAATGGCACACTTTCCCACTCACTGAGTGTGACCAGCGGGGTCCCGCAGGGGTCGGTGTTGGGACCCACCCTGTTTAACATCTTTATTAGTGATCTGCAGGCTAGCCCTGAGATTGTTCTCTCAAAATTCACTGATGATACCAAGCTGTGTGGCTCTGTTCTTACATCGATAAACAGAGAATCCATGAGGAACAACTTAAAATCCATCGAAGAATGGGCAGTTTTAAACAAAATGACACTCAACTCAGACAAGTGTCATGTTGTACACCTTGGTAAGAACAACCCTAGGCAGACTTATTTTCTGAACAGTGTTGCCCTTCATGTGTCACCATTAGAACGAGATCTCGGGGTAATCATTAACAAAAAATTATCATCTAGTGATCATTGCAGGATGATAGCTAGGAAATCTAACGCCTTGCTCACTCGGATCCAACGTTCGTTTGTGTCTAGGACACAGGAATGCATAATCCGCTTGTACAGAGCTTATGTCAGGCCCTATCTGGACTATGGATCCCCCTGCTGGAGTCCCTACTTGGGGCAGGATGTTGACAGAATTGAGAGGGTGCAGAGAAGAGCCACAAAAATGGTCCCTTATTTATCCAAACTTGACTACGAGGAAAGATTAAGAGTTACAGGGTTACACTCACTATGCACAAGACGTACCAGAGGTGACCTTCTCCTATTGTACAGAATCCAGAATTCTCAGGAGTTAATGCACCACTGTGGCTTACATTTCTCTACCAGTTGGACTTCCCCATGGTATCATAACAACCAGATATTTGTATCTAAAGCTAAAACAACAAAAAGGTTAAACCACTTTACAGTAAGAACTTCCAAACTGTGGAATCTCCTTCCACAATACTTAGTGGACAGTAGCTCTAATATAGTCTTCAAAAAAGGGCTGGATTGCTGGCTCGAGTTTAACAACTTCAAGGTATAATTATCCCACCAATGTGGTGGGGGACAATCTCGATGGGCAGTAGCCTTCTTTTGTCCTTTGAAACCAAGTAAACCAAGTAGTCATCAGATAAAATGGTACACATCAGGTAATCTTGATTTGAGAGAAATTGCCTCACCATATCCTCCCCCCTCCCCCCTGCATGAAATAAACCCTGTGCCCTCTATAATGAAATCAGATAACCAAGGCAAAGCAACCAGACAATCTGTGGTTGAAAAACACCTGAAGGGATATTTGTGGAGAAGGCCAAAATTGGATATGTTGAAATGCTTATACAGTTTGTTAGTAAATATAGCGCGATCCATAATGCCCCTCCCACCCCTTACAGAACCCCTTAATAACAAACTTATCTCTTACTAACCCCCCCCTTCCCACTTTGCTTATCTATAACTATATACATTGGTCCCTCTTTGCTTCCATGAATGTAATCTGGATGTATTAATCATGAACATGGGAGACCATCCCTCTACGGTCTCAGTGAACACTCTCTCCAAGTCTATGAGCACCCCATAGGGATAACTGGTTAAATTTAAGCAAAAAAAATAACAAATACAAACCTCACTATACCAGTGTACAAACAGCCAGTAAAGTGCTATGAGACCGAACCCCCCAAAAACTAGTACGCTGTGCAGCTGTACCCAGCTGGCGCTATCCAGAGCATCCTGCTCCCCCCCTTCCACTCTCTATTAAGTAGGTAAAGATTCTCATGTCCTGGGCATTATTAAACTAAGTGCGCCATACTGGTCTTGACACAAAACTCCCAATTATTGTAATAAATGAAATACTTTCTAGGATCTTAAGTGCTTTGCAGTATAACATCCCAGGTAACAATCTTGCTAGATTACCTCACAGGTGGACCAGTTTGTTGTCTTTTCCTTCCTGAAAAATCAGCGCTAACCTTACGAACATCAACCACTCTGATTGAGACTGTAGAACCCTCAAAAATGGATAAGTGCTAGTTACACTGACGGTAAATAATAATCAAAGCAAACATACACCTACTTCACATGATGAGGGTTGTATTTGCCCTTAGGGACTTCTCAGTAGATCAAATAGGGGAAATGCCCAGGGGAAAGATATAAGGTCAGATCTAAGGGTGGTCCCAAGCCAAATATGTCCCTTAGCTATGTGCAACTGCACTAAGGTTCCAACCAGGTACTGCAAGCCCTATGCTTGTGCTACTGTACCTAGTGCTTACCATCAGGAAATGGCCAAATGAGACATCCGAGGATCAACCCCACCTTCGAAGAGCCCAGGACCCCTGGTAAGAGCCCAATTCAAATATAAACATATTTAACAACCAAGAAAAGGAAAAACAGAAAGACAACCACTGCTGAGATTTTAGTGAAGATATAAGTCCCACAGTGATTAGACACCAGAGAGCCTTAAATAAGACGATCAGCCAGGTTTGAACAGTTCTGGTAGCTTGGTGCTTAGGTCAGATAAAGAGCGTTGTGGCGATTCATAGGAGGACCAGTTGCCCGAAATGGAAACCTGTAGTTTGGCAGGATACATCATCTTAAATGGAATGCTGGTGGCTACTAACTTGGTAACTGTGGGATGGAAGGTGGTCCATTTCTGATGAACTTCATATAGTAGATCTTGTGAAATTCTAAGCTTGACCCCTTCCCACATGATTGCTTTTAGTGCTGGGGTTTTCGATAGAACATGCTGTTTTTCTATGTAGCTCAGAAATTTAAGAATGATAGGTCTGGGTGGTTCTCCCTGCTGGGGCTGTGGTCTGAGCGAGCGATAGGCACGTTCAATCTGGTAACTGGTATGGAGTGGTGATGGGCCTATCACTTTTTCTAGGAACTTTTGAAGAAACAAAATCATGATGGATCCTTCCTCCATCTCCGGAATCCTCATGATTAGTATGTTATTTCTCCTGCTCCTTCTCTTGAGATCTTCAGTTTCCAGTTGCAGTTTTTGTATTTACTTGTGCAACAGCACAATTTCAGGGTCTTGCTTAGCTCTCCAATTCTCCACTGATTTAATTCAGGCCTCTGAGTCACCAACACGCCATGTGAGGTCAGTCATATCACTTCGGATAGATTTTAACTTGGATGCGATGTCCTGTAGAGTTTCTCTGAAGGGTTCTAATTCTTTCAGGAACCGTTCTTCCATCAGTGGAATCAGCTGAATCGGTGAGACTCCTCCCTTGCTCCCCTCTGCTTTAGGTTTTTTAGAGGGTATTTTTTTCAGGCGAGGGCGGTGACGTGTGTTTTAGTTGGGCCTGCCTCATTTCAGACTCCATCTCGGGGCGTGCGTCCCTACAGTGATGCAAAATGATGCTCTATTCGATTGTTGAAAGCAAATGCCCTAATACAAAGTGGCTTTCTCAGCTGAAGAACATAGAAAACTTAGTAAAAGTAGTAGCGGAAGGGATAGAGGAGTGGGAGCTCCAAATCTCTGCTGCTTCTAGGTCACTTGCATCAGGTGACTCAGCATGCATCTTAAAATCTGAATATTGCCTTTCCAGACCTTATCTGCCTTCTGCCATTCCAGATCTTCTGGGGGCTGCATCAGACACTGTAAGATAGCTTCCTCCTCTCCTGTAGCCTGTGACTCTGCAAGAATTGAAAATATATTTGCTCAAATAATGGGTTAGATGGCTCAGTTAACCATTGCTACTAACTGCAATACATAGGTTCTACAATCTAGAAGCAAGGCTTTTTCAATTGGAAAGACGGATCAGCTCACATGTTGTCACCATACAACAACTAACTACTACCATAAGGGAGCAAACTAGGGCCCTAAAGGAGATGCAGGACACGATAGATGATCTTGAAAATTGGAGTCTTTATAATAACCTCCAATTTTTTAGCTTTACAGAAGGGGCTGAAAAAAAAAACGCTGTGCATTTTCTCCAACAATCTCTTCCCCAGCTGCTGGATTTACCTCCCTAAACCTCCCTGCAAATAGAAAGAGTACTTCATTCCCTTGCACCCCCCAGGCCTGAGGAGTAGCCTTGGCATCTGTTAGCATGATTCCTGGCTTTTCAACAACTAAAGTTCATCTCCGCTGCAGCCCAGAATAAAGGACAGTTAAACTGGAAGGGGCAGCAAGTTCAAATCTACCAAGATTACTCCAGGGACTTGTCAGAGAGAAGGAAGGCCTATAGAGAATGTTGCTGGCTGTTACATAAGCTAAACTTGCTCTTCTCACTCAGATATCCTACTGCTATGCGAGTGGTGTACAATGGTGCCCCTCTGATGTTTTCTCAGCCTGATAACTTAATGGACTTTCTCCATAAGACATTTCTGAGGGAGTTCCAAGGCCAAGGGAGCCCACACAGTGCCAGGAGCTACTCTCCCAAGGACAGCATGGAGATCGCACAGCCCACACCACCCACACCACAGACCTCTTGACCTGACTGCCCTGTCTTTGTTGGTTCGCTTCCTCCACGCACCAGGAAATGGCAGACTTCCCTTAGGCATGCACGGCACAATCACCCTTCTGAGAGAGTGAGGTCCAGCAGCCTTGGCAGTGGCAACAACTCCTGTACGGAAGATGTGTCCAGCCTACAGGCCTTTCACTCACCAAACAAGTTTGTGGCCTTGCTCCAGTTGCCTCCCGAATCCCCTGTTACTGTGCCAGAAGCCGTAGCCACCCTGGAGCTTGTTCAGCAAGGAGAAGCATCTGAGAATGGAAAATCATGGGCGGAGGTCGCAGCAACGGGCCTCTCATCACTCCCAGGTGCTAACTGTGGGCCAGGTTCAACTCAGCAGAATGGGATCAACCCTTCCAACAAACTTCTGAAGATTGACATTCTCACCCTATCACTCACGGGCCCAGGCTGACTTCAGATAAGTGCTTCTGTTCTGCTTTTCAGGGAGGTGAATGGTTGAATGGGATGGGTGGGATAAAAATGTTTAGTGTCAAATATCATGTTGCCATGGCTTAGTATTGCCAGAGCCTTTCCTTCCTTTCCTCCCCCACCATACCATGCTTGACTTAGCCTTTTAGCCTCCCGGGTACCCAGGCAATAACTTTCTTTACACCAGGTGTGCCACTGTTGTGGTGGTTGCTTGTGCCACTATTTACCTGCTGCAAGCCTGGACCACATCACCTCCGCTTTCAAGCTCTTCAATGAAGATCGGACTATTGCTGATTGTCCTGTGGACTTTTTCTTTTTTGGGTGTTTGGGGAGTCGGGTGGAGGGGGACTATCTGAGGTCGATTATGCTTGATCCCATGTTTTGGGGCTCCCCCAGATAGTGTCAAGTACAGGCTGGGCACTATGCGCATTAAATGATGCACTGAAGGGGATGCATGAAAGATAAATACACCACAGGAGGTCGAGGGCAGCATGCCTTTTGTGTCTTACCCTATGGGCACTCTCCCTAGGTAGTTGCCTCCTTCTTAATTCCCCCCTTCCACACAGCCTCCGATTAATGTGTACAAAACAGCTTTACTGGCACTTTAGAGTAGGCAGAGGACGTGATGCTGTAATTATATGGGTGGGCATTTTATAGTAATGGTCTGGACTAGGATCCTGTTATTTCAGTCTTCCCATTACACAACAGACTCATTGTGGTTGAAGCATGTTTGACCAGGCTCCCTAACCCTCCATGTACAACGTTCACCCTGGATTTGTGGGGACACCCCCTCTTTGACCAGAGACTGGATGGAGCCTACATTTAAAGGCTTGCCACAATAGGCTGTTTCTGAATTGGCTAGGATGCCTGATGTTGCTGCCTTACCCCCACGAGTGACCAGGGAGGCCTTGGTGACTGATTTGCCAGCCTTACATCTGCATCACTCTTCTGACACTCTGGCTTCAGCCTTTGTAAATAGTTTGTTAACTGTAATGTTTTTGTTCCTGGCCCTTGGCCCAATAATAGTGATAGCTCTATGTAGAGACCAGGCAACACTACACTTCTGATGCATAAATATTTGACTCTAGTTTAGTGTTTTCAACTGTATGGCTTTGTTGTGGTGCCTTGTGCGACATGCTAGACTGAACTGCAGCTCTGGCCTCACCTATACCTCAGACCCCCTGCATGTTATTAGGCCTCTTCCAAAATAATGGTTGAATTGAACATGTACACCTGTAACGTTCGGGGCCTCAGCACCCCGGTAAAATGTAAGCAGGTGCTTTCACATTTAAACAAGGTGCGGTCCAGTTTTGCATTCTTACATGAAACCGAATTAAATAAAACTAACCATGCCAAGTTAGCCAGGGACTGGGTGGGGCAGGTCTTCTTTTCCTCAGCTCCTACTAAGAAAAGAGGAGTAACAATTCACCTTCACAAAAATGTTAAATTGACCCCAGTGCAAACAAAACATGACACCCAAGGGAGATGGATGTTATTCCTTCTAGACACATCAGATGAGCCACTCTTATTGGGCAATATACATGGCCCTAATAAAGATGATTCTGCATTCTTCCATGAGGTGTCTCTAACACTAGATTCTATGTCCCAGGCTCCCATTCCTACGATTAAGGGGGGGCTTTAATCTCCTCTGCTGCCCCTAATTGACTGAAGCTCTAATTGCCTGGAGTATTACCACAAGGCTCGTCTTTCCCTGCAGCAGCTAATGGCAGATGCTGGGCTGACAGGCATATGGCGCGTCTTTCATCCTCATGAGAGAGACTATACATTTCACTCCCCTGTACACATAACATTCAGTCTACTTGATTACTGGCTGATCTGTGCCTGTGTTGCACAAATCTCACTTAGCTCTGCAATACTGCTCACGGTCATTTCAGATCACTCACCGGTTCACCTCCATATCCTATGGTGCCCCCTCTTCCATCCCTTTCAGTGTTGAGATTGGACCCTTTGCTGCTCCAGGATCCAGATTTTAAATATTGGCTTACTAAAGGGGGATCCCAGTTTCTAGCTGAAAACCCACTCTCTGACACCACCTGTGGTAACACTTGGGAGGCACTCTCCACCCTCCGAGGGGGTATTATGGGCTTTACTGCCAGGAGCCACAGAAAATGGGAGCAGTTACTAACCTCGCTGGATAGTCAACTACAACAATCAGAGCAGGAAGCTAAACTTACTCCACATTTCAATATACACTCCCCTTTAGGTCACAACATTATTAGGCTTCGATTAGAAATCAATGACTTCCTGTCTAGGAAAGCTGAGGTGGCCATTCTTTGCCTTAGACATAGATTTTGGGAGGGGGAGAGAAAAGGAGACGCTATTAGCTTATAGGTTGAGAAAACCACAGGCTAAATGACACATAGCTGGGCTGAGGGACCTTAACTGGAAAACCCAAGCAAAGCTGCAGGAAATAAAACAATGAAGCACTAATATGCTGAGCTATACACTTCTTCTAGAAATAGGGACAGTACTAGAGTGCTGAGTTTTTTGTCTTCCCTTGAACCGCCCCAAGCTCACCAATCAGCAATCTGAACAACTGGAAGCCACCATATCAACCTCAGAGGTACAGCATGCCCTTAAAGCTATTAAATCCTGGAAAGTCCCAGGAGGAGATAGGTACCCTTTAGAAATTTGGCAACTTGTCTCCTCTATGATATCCTCCCTGCTAAGTTCCATATATAATGAAGCCCAGTTTTTCAGATCCTTCCCTCCTACCCTTTGTGAAGCCATTATAACAGTTTTCCCCAAAAAGGGAAAAGATTCCACATCACCCTCCAGCTACTGACCAATTTCCCTTATCAATGCGGACAGTAAGCTATTTGCCAAAATTATGTCCACCAGAATAAATCCACTCCTATCCTCATTTATACACCCCTCCCAAGTGGGTTTTGTCCCAGGATTGTATAGTAGGGACCGTATACACTCCCTGATTAACCTATTGCACCTTGTCAAACCCTTACCCACTCCAGTGGCAGCAGTGGCCATAGACTTTGAGAAAGACTTTGACTCCCTGGAGTGGGATTACCTTACACAGGTTCTCCATCATTTTGGGTTTGGGAAACATTTTACTGGATGGATTAGGGCCTTATATAACTGTCCAGTGGCAAAAATCCTGACCAATGCAGTTTTGTCAGACCATTTCCCTTTAAGCAGAGGTACCAGATAGGGCTTCCCTCTCCCCCTCCCCCCCCCCTTTTGTTCTCACAGTGGAACCCTTGGCAGCTGCCATTAGGCAACACCCCAAAATTCAGGGCACCCCAATAGGTAGTGGAGGTTTGCTACACTTGCGTATGTGGATGACCTATTGGTTCCCTTAGAAAACACTGGTATGTCACTCCCCTCCTTACTCACTCTATTGGCAGATTTCACAGTACACTCAGGGCTGAAGATGAACCAATCAAAACCTGAAGTGCTACCTTTAAATTCTCTCTGTACCCCATCCCTAGTATCCCCTTGTAGTTTACTTTGATCACCTAAAGAAATGGTGTACCTAGGAATTCACATAACTCCTGATGTTACAAAAATGTGGCACTTTAATGTGAAACCTTTGTTAGCGGAGCTCAAGACAGAGCTGGAGAGGTAGCAAGCCCTACACCTACACCTTACCCTAGTTGGGAAAGTCTCAGGAATTAAAATGATCTCTGTGCCTAAACTGTTATGTGTCATCTCTCACATAGCTCTAGATCTCCCCCAAATGGTACACAGTCATTGACGCCATGTTCGGAAATTTTCTATGGGACCATAAGAAACCTAGGTACCGTATAAACAGACTTTGCTCTCACTGGAAGGACGGTGGTTGGTGCCTCCCTTGGTTAGAAGGGTATAAGTGTGCCTGCCTTACAGCACAAACTGAGAAATGGTTCTCCCCCATAACCCAGGACTGCCCTAAGTGGCATTAAATGGAGAAGTCAGCTTCCCAGGCCCACAGTCTGCCTCTCCTGCTCTACAATCGGCTCCATGCTGGCAGTAGTTACCCATCTGACCATAGCCCCCTCTGTTAAATATTGGCTTAAGGTCCACAAAAAACTAAAAACTAATCAGCATCCCCTTCGCATGACCCCTATCTGGGAGAATTCAGATATTCAGATAGACCACAAGCCTATTTTCTGGCCCCATTGGGAAGGAAAAGGCATTGCCACACTAGGGAACATATTGTCTTCAGATGGTGGATGCCTAATGTCCTTTCAGGAACTGTAGCTAGAGAAAATAATATCCCGATCAGACTTCAGGCAGTACTTACAAACTGCAAAGTTCTACTATAGCTTATCTGAAAAGTGTTACCACTACCCCCTTGACAGATACACTTACCCAGTGGTTATCTCTCCCTAACGGGCAAGCTAGCAAGATATATTCAGCACAGTGGGATACTATAGCCTTGCAATCATCAGACTCCAAAGTTAAGTGGGAGAAAGCCTCGCATACCTCCATCTCTGATCAGCAATGGTGATCTTGTTGGATATGGGCGCATTCTGTTTACCCGGACATGGGAAGTAAGCTTATCCAAAATAAAATCCTTCACCACTGGTATAAGATTCTAGATTTCCTACAAAAAATCTAACTTTTGAGTAATAATTTGTGCTGGAGGTGTTTAACACAGGTGGGGGATTTGAAGCATATTCTTTGGGACTGCCTTTTAAAAAAAACATTTTGGATATCTGTATGTGCTTTAGCTACTCAAATCATTGGTTCCACGATTGTACGTGACCCAATGTTTTGAATTCTGGGCATTCCCTTCCAGAACTCCCAGTTTACTCCCCATCAAAAGAGATGGCTTTCCCTCCTCAGTATAAAATGCAAAAAGGCTTATGTTCTGCCATTGGAGAATAACAGACATTCCTACCATATCAGATCTCCTCAATACCTTTTCAGAAATAGCCTCCTTTGACTATGTATTTCACATTATCTCAAACACCTTCACAAAGTGCCATTCCTGTTGGAACCCTTTTCTTGCATATCTAAAGCCTAGAACTAGAGTTGGGTGACTCTCACAAGTTTGCATGTTATACATTCTGCTGTCCCCCTTTCCTGGCTTGGAATTGGTCTCGTGTCTTGGTAAACAGGCTAGCCACACTGCTTCCTTCATGCTTATTATGTACACAATATTTGTCATACTTTACTGTTTGTTGCCTGGTCCTTTGCGGTCTCTTAATGGTTTTTGTTATGCAGGCATAGAGGGTTCACCTTAGGAAGACAGCGAAGTCAGGCTCCACACATTGCACCTCTTACAGGTGGCATACATCTCATTCCTGGTAAGTGCTTTTTACTGTTATTGTAGCTTTCTGATTATAATTGGATTGATGTTGCATTCTGCCTTTTCTCTATTGCCTGTATGTATTGCATCTACTTTGCAGCAAGTCTACAGAATAATATGTACTGTTGTTTTTGTACGAAACTTTAATACAGCTATTAACTAAAAAAAATAAAGGTTGTATGGATCCACAATATGAGACTGTTTGTAATCAGAAAACTTTTATAAGACTCAATGGGGTTTGTGGCCTTTGATCTTTATAAAGTTATACGTGTGACTGGGGAAAGTATATTTGATGTCAGTTCTAGGGCTTTCAAAGCATGTGAGAGATTTAAGGTGAAATATGATGTGTTATAAGATATTGCACTTTGCTCACCTTTTTTAGCCACCCCTCTGTCCAAACCAACAATGAAAACAATAACTATAGTATTCTGTAATGAAAGTGTTCATATTTTTTTTATTTTACACATTGATTAAAACAAAGGTGTAATGTGCTAGAAACCCCTACACCAATCATTATTATAAAATAAAGAGAGTAAATCCTGCATTTTGATTGGTTTTTACCTATGCATCAAATCCATTTGATGCACAGGTAAAAACAAGTTCTCAAAAGCAGTACCACACTGGGGGAAAAAAAATCAATGAGCTGTTGGAATGTTTATTTTTGAAATGCAGCCTTTTTTCCTTTGTCAGTGAGCCAAACAGTCATCTGAACTGCCAGCTCAAACTATTCATTTATTCAAACTAGCAGCCATAGACATAGATGTGATAGACTTTAAATCAAATAATACTGTACACCAAGTGCTTCCATTGTTTCAGACAACAATAACTGCTCCCATTCTGTCAGGTCACAGTTGTGGCACCCGTCCAGCCTGCTCCCACGGTCTCCTGTAGCAATGGCGCTCCCACCTCCCTGCATTTTTCAAAGTGAAAGTTAAAACCTCTGTGTAAATGCTTTTTTTTTTTTAAGTATTTTAGCAGAAGAAAGGTCTCCTGTGATAGGCTAGTTGTTGGTGAGAGGCAAGTACTTATGCTCAGCCAGCAATGACAGTCACTGCATAACTCCTGCTCCCCTCTCTCTGCTGTGAATCATGGTCCCACTCTCCACAGTTCATATTGTTAAATTTGCTTGGGCTGATTCCATTGCTGTTTTATTGTTATTTTTAAAGAGGCTGGCTCACTGTTATTAAGCAAAATGAGGCGGAGGAAACAGAACCACTCCCACTTGCTCTGTCATGGGAAGAAGATGGGAGGCTCGGATACTGCTTAGGAAAAATAACAGTTTCACATTTCAAAACCCTCAATAGCTGCTTGTCTGCTCGGACACTGCTTAGAAAAAAAAAGTTTCACATTTTGATTTCTCCTTCCAGCCTAAGAGATTGGAGAGGGACTCATGCCTTGTAACAGTAACCATGTATGTTAAAAGACAAAACTAGAATGACATCATTGACTACAGGGCAGAAGGACTATTGTATCACAAATTCTTGTAATAAAAACAAGCCAGAGACAACCCACTTGTCATAATCCATGCAGGCACAAACGATATCAACCGGACCAATCCAGTACACCTCCAGCAGGATTACGTAGCTCTAAACAACCTACTGACAAGATCTGGAGCTTCAGTATGTTTTTCCAAAATGTTGCCAGTACCCAGAGCCGGTCCTACCATCACTCAGAAAATTAAATCTATGAATGAATGGCTCAGGAAATGGTGCCTTAAATAAGGCATACCATGTATAACATACTGGGAAAACTTCTGTAATGGTAACTCCTTATTTTGTTGGGACGGCTTGCAGCTTAGTCACAAGGGTAGCTCACTGCTGGGTAAAAAAATCATCTCTACCATAAATCAATGTTTAAACTGAAAACTACGGGGGATAATGGGAATGGACCCAAATCTCTAAAACCTGACCAATCATGTCCACCTAACAAAACATGTACATTTCTTTCTTTAAATGCAAGATCACTTAATCTGCTCAAATTGGGAGAACTCAAAATCAAATGCAGAACTATGGATTTGGGAGTCATAGCAGTTACAGAGACCTGATGGGACTCTGCATCCACCTGGTCTAGAAATATCCCCAATTATAAATTATACTACAAAAACCAGCTTAACAAACATACTGGAGGAGTGTGCATTTATGACAGAAATGATATTCCTTCTTATGAACTTCATCTCCCCTCTACTACTGAAAACCGTTGGGTTAATATTCAGCTCAAAAATCAGGCCCACATTACAGTGAGAAATTGCTATAGACCCCCGTCAGCCAATATGGAATACATATCTAATCTCTTTGCAGAAATCCCCAAATTATCTGATAAGGGAGATGTGATTATCCTTGGAGATTTTAATATGCCACAGATTGATTGGAATGTCCCCCTAGGGCACACCAATATGGAGAAACTGTAAACAGAAATCATAACAGAAGCAGGGCTTGACCAACTCGTTCTAGAACCAACAAGGGGTCAAAACATCCTAGACCTTCCCCTCTGTAATGTAGAATACAAAATCAACAATCTACAAACCAGGGACCCACTTGGGAATAGAGATTATCTCTCCCTTCTATTTGAAATTCCCTACTAGCTTACACCACCTAGAGGATGCCCATTTGCTAAGAACTATAACAAAGCTAATTTTCTACTTATAAACAACAAACTTTCTAAAATCAAATGGGAAACATTGATTTCTAAACTACCCACTGAGGAGGCCTGGAACTTATTTAAACATACAATCAATAACATAGAAACTCAGCATATACCGATAAAAAAAGTTTATAACAATAAAAGGAAGATACCATCATGGTTCAATAAAACCATCAGATCTCAGATCAGACTAAAAATAAAACTTTTCAAAAAACTAAAAATCAGTTCACAACCCCCCAAAAAAAATCTTACTAACTAAATATAGAGTAGCAGTAAAAAACACTTAAAAACACTATTAAAATGGCCAAAGCTAAACTGGAATGTAAACTAGCTCACACCAAGGACTGTCATAAGTCACTCTTCTCATACTTAAATAACAAGAAGGGAAACAAGTGAAATAGGGCCAATATTTAGTAATGGTATTAAAGCTGAAGCAGATGAAGACACTGCAAATCATTTAAATAAATATTTTTGCTCATTTTTTTCCCCACCAGATTTGTGCACTCAAGTACCATCTCATCTTTCATTACATCAAATTACTCAAGAAATTACAATTTCTGACAACATGCAGGCATTTACTATATTGAAAGCAACCACAAGTCCAGGACTGGACACTATTCATCCAAAATTTCTAAAGGCTGCTACTGAAACTATTTCACTCCCTTTGTCAATCATTTTCAAAAAGAGATTCCAGCCATATTGGTCATCGAACTTTCCATCATCTCCTGTCAATCATTTTCAACAAATCTCTACAGGAAAGCCAAATACCAGATGACGCGTATGGCTATTGTCACTCCCATATTTAAGAAGGGTAACTGGGGAAATGTTGAAAACTACCGCCCCATTAGTTTAACATCTGTTGTTGGGGAAACTCATGGAAAGGATTAGTAAAACAAAATTAGTGGAAGAGACTAAGATTAAAAACCTTACAGACCCAACACAACATGTTTTCACATCAGGCTATTCATGCACTACTAATCTCATAGCTTTCTATAACATCATTAGTACACATCTCGATAATGGGATCCGAACAGATGTCATTCAATTGGACTTCAGCTGGGCATTTGATAAGGTCCCTCATACAGAACTCTTACAGAAATTCCAAACATTGGGCATTTTTACTGTACTAGTAGATTGAATAAGTGACTGGCTTACCCGTAGGACTCAGAAAGTAAGAATTAATATCCTTTCTGATTGGGGTTTAGTCATGAGTAGGGTTACCCAACTGTTTAACATGTTTATCAGCAACATGCGGGTAGGACAAAATAATTACTTATCAAAATGTGCTGATGACACACAATTGGGAGGCAGAGTCAATAATTCTATCAATCAGGCATCATTAGCCATGGACCTAGGGAACATAGAACGTTGGGCAAATGAAAATGTAATGTTCTTTAATCACGACAAATGTGTCATTCTCCATTTCATAAAAAATACCCGTAAACACAATTACTACCTAAACAAAACAATACTTAAAACATCTACATGTGAAAAAGATTGGGGATACTTACATCCAACAAACTCATATCTCAGGAACACTGCACTAAAACGGCAAAGATGGCTAATGGTCCCCTAAAACAAATTAGATGCACCTTCATTACTCGTACAGAACAATGCATTATTCCTCTATAAAGGACCTTCAGAAGACCATACATCGATTATGGGTCCCCTTTCTGGAACTCCTATCTTAAGGTGACATACATTGTATGGAACAGATACAAAGAAGAACTACCAGAATGATACCAAGACTTGCACACTCTGACTACCAAACAAGATTAAATCTCACTGGTCTTTACTCATTAGAAACTAAAAGGAAAAGAAGTGACCTACTTATGACATATAAATTACTTCACTCACTCAAACTTACGAATCATTGTGGACTTACTTACTCAGCTAGACAAATAGTCCCAAGACTGCACAACAAACAGCTAATGGTTTTGTCTTTTAAAACAAACAAAAGGGGAAATTACTTTTCAATAAGCGCTCCAAGGCTGTGGAACATCCTACCACAGAAGCTGGTGGGTACATGTAGTCTTGACTCTTGAAAATGGGTTAGATGTATGAATTAGGGAGAACTTACTCTAGTTCTACAAGAATCCCACACAGTGTGAGGGACATTCCCGATGGGCCTTGGCCTTCTTTTGTCCCTTTGACCAAGTAATACTAAGTAATATCAAGTAATAGTAGCCTTTTGATAGACATCCAAACATGCTTTACTAACATTAAAAAGGACATAAAAAGTAGCCCATTTTATAAGCACAATAAGACATTCCAGGCATGTGCATTAAACAGAATTGCTGCACTTACAGGGGCTGAAGGCACTCAGCCTGTGATCTCATGCCTCACTACGCCCCTGGGCATACAGTAATATCCGTTCAATGCACACCCTGTCATGTCTTATTGCTTACTTATAAAATGGCAAGGGAAAATCCTGTGTCCTGATTGGCTGCTACCTGTGCATTAGATCTGTCTAATGCACAGGTAAAAACAAGTGCAGATAATCTGGATGCAGATATAAAAAAAATATATAAATCTGCATTAAGAATCTTCAGAAATGTTAAGAATGTTAAGGACCACCATTTTTTTAACTGAACAAATTTACCACAAATTATATCACAGATATATATACAGGACCCTGTACCCCTGCATAAAACAATGTTAACTTTTTTTATTCTGAATTTGACCCACAGTAGTCATCTGTTTTCATTTCAGCATCCAGACAACTCCCACACCCTGCTGCTCATTTGATCACTCACTGCTGCAGCCCCTTCACTCACTTGGTCATTGCTGCCTCCCATTATATTACTTTCACTTGCAGTCCCAATACAAAATGCTGCTCGGCTGTTCTGTGCAGCTATTGTTAATTTATTGAGCAGGGTATTTTTTGTAGCGGTTTTAAAATAGCTTACCAGCTCTCCTAACGCTTGCCATAGCTTGCGTCTTCCACTTTACCAGATGGACTGCCAGCAACTGCGCTCGCTCACTGCTAACTGATGGACTCCATCCTCAGACAAAGGGGAAAAAAGTAAATAAATAAAATTAAAACAATACATAGAGATGCTTCTGTGTATCAGGACAACGATGTGCCTGTGTGTGTGTGTATTGGGGGGGAATGACAAGAGTGTGCAAAGAAGGATCACTCACTGCAAACCGATTCCATCCTCTGACAAAAAAAAAAAAAAAAAAATTACAGTAATACACAGACATGTTTCTGTGTATCAGGACAGCGATATGCCTGTGTGTGTGTGTGTGGGGGCGGGGGATCAAGAGTGTGCAAAGAAGGATCTGGTAGCCATAACAGTCTTCTACATCTATGGTGGCCATATTGGGACAAAAGTCCAAGGTGCAAAACACAATCTATTACAGGCGCAGAAAATATTTTCAGGGACACTGGTTACAGGGATTGAGAAAGGGCAAATTCCATTTTGCACATTGTAAAAACCGGTATTGTCACTGCTAAGCTAAAATCAATTTTTTTAACGGTATTTGGTTTTGTGTACTTTATTTAACTATTTTTAACTCTGTTAACTTGCATTTTAGCAATTTTGACCTCCAGTATTGCACATCCATCCATCCTTGTACCAATTAAAAGTTATTTTAGGTACAAGATGTGAAGGCAGCAGCAGCAGCACTACGGCCCCATCCCTAAGGTGTGATGGAAGCAGCATTATGGCCCCATGCCTCAGCTGATACAGCAGTAGCAACAGCAATGCAGTCCCTATCCTTCAGGTGTGAAGGTAGCAGCAACAGCACTATGACCCCCATCCCTCCAGTGTGACGGAAGCAGCAGCACTGCAGCCCTCATTCCTCATCCCTCCAGTGCGATGGAAGCAGTACTACGTTCCCCATTCCTCAGGTGTGATGGCAGTATGTATCAGCACTATGGCCCCCATCCCTCAGGTGTGACAGCAGCATTACTATGTTCCTCATCCCTCCATTCCCCATCCCTTAGGTGTGATGGCCGGTGGTGCAACACTGAAGCCCCCACCCTTCAGGTGTAACAGCAGGGGGTGCAGCACTGAAGCCCCCAACCCCAGGTATGATGGTAGCAGGTACAGCACTGCAGCCCTCACCCCTCAGGTGTGATGGCAGATGGTGCAACACAGAAGCCCCCACTTTCAGATGTGGTGGCAGGCGGTTCAGCACTGAAGTCCCCACCCCACAGGTGTGATGGCAGGCAGTGCAACACTGATGCCTCCACCCATCAGGTGTGATGGCTGCAGTGGAATCACAACAGTACTCACCCAATGCCATGTACCAAAGCTTGTCTGTCAGACCTCAGACATGAATTAAGCTGAACCACCAGACGCCAAGGTGGAGTCTGTCGGTTCAGTCCATATCTAACATTTAGCTGCCTGAATTGGTTATTTGTAAACAAAGTGCATCCTATTAAAACAATCCACAAGTGATTAATGAGGATGCTAATGGAGAGATACACAGTCTCTCCCAAGTAATAAACCAATCCGGAATTACGCACACAGTAAACTGGGTACTTTCTGACTTGGTCTTAATGAAAATGGAGCCTCTTAGTTTCATGTCGGTGCTCAAACTCATGAAAGAAGTTCTACTGGCAGAGGTGAAGGCACGGCCACTGTACAGATCGGGGCTTCATCTTTCCAATCCCCCCCCCCACAGTAAACATAAATAAATTAATCTTTATGCCTGATCACTAGTACAAATTGGTATATTTTCTGGTGTGCCCGGCATTTTAATTATGGCTCCATTGGCCATAACGTGCTCTTGCTCATAACACTGCAAGCTGAGGATGCTGCCTTACCCCTTCTTTAATAGGCATAGCAATAGTGTCCTAGGCACAGCCATGGGATTTGTAAAAGAGCACTGGAGATATAAACTTCAATCTCCATGCATAAGGGCACTATTAAGGCAGGGACAATGTAACATCAGCAGTTCATGAGCAAGAGCGTGGGATGTTCACGAGTGCTAAAATTAAAATTCCGCGGGTGCACTGCAGAATTTACCAGTTTAAGTTATCAGGTACAAAGATTATTTATTTAATATAGTGCCTGCAGGCTGGACCAGCGAGGTGAAGTCCTGATCTATACTGTGGTTGGGGCTTCACCTCTGCCGGTATTTCTCCTTTAAGAACTCGTCATTATCTCCATAGCTCCCCAACTCCATCCAAGCAAATACAGACTGCCCTGACACTAAAGCAGTCCCACCACACCACCTAAGAGAACAGAAACCACAGGAAGTTTGTTGAAATGGCACCTCCAGATAACACACAGCCACACAGGACCCTCCCTGAAAGGTAAGTACTTGGTTGGTGAGCCTGGTTGTGGCAGTCCAGGTTGCCGCGAATGTTTCCCCCCGACCAACTACTTCAAAATTGTCTCATCTGACACTTTTGAAGGACACAGATGAAACATGATTGATTAGGTTTGATGTGGTTTAATAAAGTTTTTTTTTTGTCAGAGTGTGTG
Organism: Neoceratodus forsteri; assembly: GCA_016271365.2. Taxonomy (NCBI): domain Eukaryota; kingdom Metazoa; phylum Chordata; order Ceratodontiformes; family Ceratodontidae; genus Neoceratodus; species Neoceratodus forsteri. The sequence goes on along the minus strand of CM028131.1, from coordinate 172,944,617 downwards.
TCTCTATTTTTACACACACACTCCACCCAAAAATGAACTTTTTTTTTTAAACCATCTTTACATTCAGGATAGAGACAGGGTAAAGCAGGTCTCAGCAGTATAACACAGTAAATGAAATGATGCATTTTACAATTAAGACACACACCCAGCAAACCACCACTAGGCTACCAGACAATGGATATTCCTCCTACCCAGGGGAGGACTGGCTGGGTCATAGGCCAGGGTGCTAATTGAGGAGGACAGGCCACAGAACACCTTGTTGAAACTCACAGTAAGGTGAAACTACATAAACATACACAATTTTCCTACTGTAGGATTTCATACCTCCCAACAGTCCCTAATTTTGACACAGAAGCTTATCTTCAGTGCTCAGCAGTCTCTTGTATGATATGGATAAGCATGGCATGGACCCAGCGGGCTGGCATACATGTGGGAAAAATTGTTCTTCTTTTATTTTTCTTCCAATTGTTTAACCAGGTGAGACACACTAAGCTGAAAACTTGTTTACAGGTGCAACCTGGGACACTGGGCTCTTGGCCACTCTGCCCATCCACCCCTCCCTCCTCCATCACCACAGGCCAGAACCATATTTATCAGCGTGTGTACCAGTCTGCCCAGCCCATCCCTCCACCAACCATCAACGACCAACACCTGGAGCATGGCATGGACCCAGTGGACTGGCAAACATGTGGGAAAAAAATATTCTGGGCCACTCTGCCCATCCACCCCTCCCTCCTCCATCACCACAGGCCAGAACCATATTTATCAGCATATGTACCAGTCTGCCCAACCCGTCCCTCCACCAACCATCAACGACCAACCACTGGAGCATGGCATGGACCCAGTGGACTGGCATACATGTGGGAAAAAATTGTTCTGTGCCACTCTGCCCATCCACCCCTCCCTCCCTCCCTCCTCCATCAGAAGAGGACAGATTTTGAAAACGTTACTATTATTTTTTATAATTAAGCAAGCCAGCTCATTCCCTGCCCCCTTCCCCATCTTCCTTCCCATGCTTTCTCATTCAAAGAGCAGCATGGGTATCACAATAAAATTATAAATAAATAAATACAAACATACCAGACTATGGCAGGTCCAGTCAGCAGCATAAAGAAGCAGAAAGGGCAGGTTAGCAGCACAAAGCTGGCAGGGCAGGTCAGCACAGTACCACACCAGAACCAGACTAAAGTGAAGGACACTGTCCCCACTCCACCCCACCAGCATGGCTACTCTCCCCACCCAATCACATATCATCATGGCCACTCACCCCACTCCAACTACACGGGCACTCTGCCCACCCCGGACCATCAAAGGCCCTCTCCCCACTCAGACAGACCTGCACAGCCCCTCTCCACACCCCATGGACCAGCATGGCCACTTTCCCCACCCTGACATACCAGCACTGCCACTCTCCGCATCCCAGTCCACCAGCACGGCCACTCTCACCACCCAGCTCAACCATCATCATGAAAACTCAGCCTCTCCCACCACCACAGCCACTCTGTCCACCCAGATGAACCTGCATAGCCCCTCTCCACCCAGAAGGACCTACATGGCCATTCTCCCCACCCCGGCAGACCAGCACAGCCATTCTCCCTACCCCGATGGACCTGCACAGCCCCGCTCTCCTTCCAGATGGACCTGCACAGCCCCTCTCACAACCCCACTGAGCAGTTTGTTACAGATAAAACCTAAGATGGCCACCAGGATATACACCCCCCCAGCTGAAAGTGGCCAGCAAGCCTCTATTCCCCCACACACAAAAAAATCAGATACCAGAAACACTATTAATTTTGTTTTAATTAAGCATATCAGCTCATATACATAAACCCCTCCCCCATCTTCTCTCCCTTGCATTTTCCCATTCAAACAGCAGCATGGCTAGCGTCCCCACCCAATATGCCAAGTGTCCCCACAACACCACGACCAGTGTCCCCACCACACCACACCCCAACACAACCAACCTCTAGACTACCCCCCAAATAGCCATCATTCTACATACAGCATGCAGTACATAGTACCAGACACGGACAGTCCCCTCACAACTCCAGACACGGACAGTCCCACCATCCCACCAGACACGGAAAGTCCCACCACCCCACCAGACACAGAAAATATTTCCCCCATTTTTGCATCAAGTCGTAGATGCAGTCAGTGGGGAGAACAGGTCAGCAATCTCTCTGCAGCAGCATTGTTACTTGCCAAAGAGCTCCAGATACAGTCATTCGGTCTGTCCATGCCCCCCACAGGCACCAGCCCAAAATTTCAATTATTCACCCACTCAGGGGGACACTGATGAGAAATTAATAATCATAGACATCTGGGTTTAAAAAAAAAAAACATGTCTAGCTGTGGGCTGCTGAGAAGAACTGGTAACTATTTCATTGCACAGAGCTCCATAGTACATTGGGAGTTGTAGATAGTTCAATCACAACATTACACTGCATACAAATATTTGTATCACAGCAATATCTAAAATACTGGACTTGGGTCAATGATCCCTTGGCATGCAGGCATCAGCCCAACATTAAAATAAAAAAATAGACTTTTATTCTACAACTTACTTATGCGATGTGAAGAGTGAAGACAATTTGAAGAATGATGATGATGAATGCTCGTTATGTGCAGCAGTGGTACTGTGCCTTTTAAAGGGGCACTGTCAGCTTTTGTGTCTGTTTTTAAGATGTATGCAGTGAGTGTGCCTGGAGATGGCGCTAATGCTTTAAAATGCATAAATGGTACTACATTTGCACAGTACAGCAGGATACTTATTATGGGCCCTATGCATTATGCCATTGTGCAGTGTAACCTGGGCGTGTAGGCATACATACCCATGAATACCATGCAGCTAAGGTCCCATGGATCCCTGGTGGCATTCACCAAATGTGCATTGGCCAGGTGCGCACTCCGATTCCCCATCCGTGCAGCCAGCTACACGCTAGGGTGATCTGGGGCAAAGAGGGGGGCATGCCCACACTACACCATTCACGGTGGTGCATGGTGCTGTGCCCAGGTGGCTGTAGGAGGGCGCCAGATGAGATAGGGGGAACCCTGCCACAAATGCCATATGAGCTGTGTGCACAAAGAACCCCTGCCCAGTCCCAGCAACAGACTACAACCACACAGACACACAGACACACACACACACACACACACACACACACACAGCAGTGCCCCATCCTCCTTCCTGGTACTGAGAACACACACATCAATGCCCCATCCCTGGTCCTGGTACTGAGACAACCCTTCCCCCCCAACACATGCACACACATGTGCACCAGTGCTCTGTCCCCATTCCTAGCAGTGAGCACTCCCTCACAACACTGCTCCATCCACTGGCCACAAGTCACTGTCCAACCCCCAACTCCAGCACTCCTGCCCTTCTTTGGTGGCCAGTGGCCACCCCACCCCCACAGCACCAACACCACCACCTCCACCTGACCCCCATACCTGCAAGTCAGTGCCGCAGTGATGTACAGTGAGCAGCATCACACCTCCTCAGTCGCTCGCTGTCCAACTGATGCTGGAGTGCACTGCCTATTTATAGGCAGCGTGCTCCTAGTATCAGTCCAGCTCATGGACTGGGCCTAATATTTCGGTTGGGTCCCTGAAATATATCTTTTACATAATGAGTATCTTGCACTCATGTATAAATCTGGTACTGTTTATGCATTTATATTGCTCTAGCCTGCTCCAGGCACACACATTGCCTATACCATAAAATGGACACCAAAGTTGACAGTGTCCCTTTAAAGCACTTTTTATCCCAGTGAACAAGGCCAGCTTCCTGAAATAATAGTGAGCGCCCTTCCTAGCACAGGGGTAAGCACTGGCACACTAGCCAAATGCTGGCAGATTTTGTATTGGACGAGTAAAATGTTCCTTTAACTTGCCCTGCAGGCTTGTGATGGAGAAGGTAACCACAAGTTCACCAGCTGGACCAAAGGAAAAGTCTGTGAGGCTTGTGATTTTCCTAGTCAACCAGTGATTAGCAGTGCTGGCTAGAGGCTGTAAAACCTAATTTCGATCCCTGAAATGCAATACAGGCAAACCTTGCTGCAACATTGCCAGCTCCTCCCATCCCTCCCAATCAAATCTGGCCACCTCCTCTGTCTGCAGCCACAACAAAGGCTGACCCTGTGATAATATACAGCCTTTTGGAAAACACTGAAAGCCTCCCCTACTCAAGCAAGCCTGGTCAACTCACAACCAAGGGCCCCAACACAAAGAACTCTTACACCAGTGGATAGTCCCAGCAGAATTACTGTCAGCCTACCATGCCCACATGGACAGTTCCCTCAACCCACCCAAGAAAACATACCCAGTCCTTCCACACCACAGCATGAGTGGCCAGCCCATCCTCCACCCAACCAACATGAATGGTGGTCAGTCCCCACACCCAGCAAGGCCACTCTCCCCATCCTGATACACCAGTATGGCCGTTCTCTCCACCCCAACCAACCAACACAGCTACTCTCCCCACCAGACCCACTAGCACGGCCGCTCTCCCCAACCCACCTACACATCCACGTGCACAGCCAGTCTCCCAACCCCACGCTATCTGCATGGCCAGTCTCCCAACCCACGCCTCCTGCACAGCCACTCTCCCAACCCCCCCCACCAGCACAGCCACTATCCTAATCCCACACCCCATGCCACCTGCACGGCCCCTCTACCCACCCAACCCACCAGCATGGCCCATCTCTCTACTCATATGAACCAGCAAGGCCCATCTCCCCACTCCCATGGACCAGCACAACCCCTTTCCCCACCCAGACAGATCTGCAGGGCCCTCTCCCCACCAAGATGGACCAGCATGGCCCCTCTCCCCACACAGATGGACCAGCATGGACCCTCTCCCCACCCAGATGGACCAGCATGGCCCTCTCCTCACCCAGATGGACAAGCATGGCCCTCTTCCCACCCAGATAGACAAGTGTAGCCCTTCTCACTCCCATAGACCAAAGCCCCTCTCCCCCCGGACCCACCAAGGCCCCTCTCCCCACCCAGATGAACCAGCATGGCCCCTCTCCCCACTCCTGATGGACCTGCACGGCCCTCTCCCCACACAGATGAACCAGCACAGCCCTCTCCCCACTCAGACCCACCAGCATGGCCTGTCTCCCACCAAGACCCACTAGCATGGCCCATCTCCCCACCCAGATGAACCATTGCATGTATCCTCACCTCCACACCACCACAACCAGTGTCCCCATCCACTGCCAGTATCCCCATCTGACCCCACCACAATCAGTGTCACTACAACAACATGGCCAGTGTCCCCATCCCACTGCCAGTATCTCCACCCCACCAACCAGTGTCCCCTCCCCATGCCACAATGACCAGTGTCCCCACCCCACTCCACCAACCAGTGTCACCTCCCCACCAACACAGCCAGCCTCTACTCCATCCCCCAAATAGACACAGCCTCCCCCAAATAGACACAGCCTCCCATGAGATACACACACACAAAAGTTTATTTCAGGGAGAAAATCTGGAGAAATGGAGAGGAGCTGGAGGAGTGGAGGGACCACCCCCCATCAGCAACTCCCCCCCCCCGATCGTCAATGCAAACATTTTTATTTCTCTGCAGGGTGGATGGAAGGGAAACCCTATAGGAGAATAAAATAAAGACAGTTGTAGTATATACAAATGGGCATATATACATTTGAAGCAGAAATGGACTGAGCTTTTAGTAGACAAAACAAAACTCGGTGGAGCAGAACAGAACTGAATGAGCTTGCATCTCCCCCACCCGGAATAGGAGACAGCAAGATTGCTGACTCAAAGGCTGGTCTGGCATTAGGTCCCACTTCACGATACTCCCCACTTTGGGAATATAGATAGATTGTGGCACAAAATCCTGGTCTGTGTTGGGTCCACTCGCCCCGACTAACTAGTACTACCACCACACGAACTTTGGGACTAAAAATGTCAATAATTTTATAAATGGACATACACTTTACCGTAGTTGGTCACAGTCTCTCGCTCTCAGTTTTCACACCAACCCAACCAGCTTTGGGACAGTAGAAATACATCCGGGCACAGAAATATATTATATTTTGAAAAGTAACAGTTTAGGGACTTAAAAGGAACTTAGGAGGAGCAGAATTAAAAATTTTTAACAGAGAGATCGACCCTCCATTCACAGGCCCCACCCCACCTTACCTGCCTAACAGTTTCACAAGACAAGAAGCACAGGATAGCAGTTTTTATTTTTTATACAAGAGCAGACTTACTTGGAAGGCATCCCACCATCCTTGCAAGCAGCAACGGGTCCATAGCAGGAAGATTTTGGCAGTAATACACAAACAAAGCAAATCAGGAATCAAAGGGCAAGGCAAGAAAATGCACACTCGCTACCCAGCAATTTATAGCACTATGCTCACGGAGATGAGAACAAAAGCTGTTTCCATTTTTGGCGCCGTTTTCCACCAGCCAATGAGATTTCTGCTTTTCCATCCATGTCACCACATATGCGTTAAACCAGTGTCCTTTATTTTACATTAAAAGACATTAAAGATCTTAATATTTTACTATTTAAAGACAAAATCTTTGATTTTTACACGCTTGTAATAAACAGAGGGTCATTTTGTAAGTGCAATAAGACACTCTGGGGTGTGCATTAGACATTTCTAATGCATGGCCAGGGGCTGCAGGCACTTGGCATGCAGTCTCATGCCTCACTACACCCCAGGCCATGAGATAGAAATGCCTAATGCACACACCCTCATGTCTTATCGATTACATAGTGAACAGGCATGGACAGAAGGATGGAAGTTTAAAGTCAAACTTTTGCAGACAAATTATGGTGTACGGCATCTACCAAGTAGCTTTTTCTTAGGTAAGGATCATGGAATGCATTTTTATTCAGGACAGCCCCGATCATGACACAGATGTGGTTCAAGGACTCATGTACAGTATGTTCTGTTTGCAATACTGACAGATACAATAACTTTATGGATTATGGTCATCCTAGTCACATGTGCCCAAACCTATTCAGGTATAATTTGCATGAGGAACAGGGACATTCTTTTAGATGTTGTTCCTGGGCTACACACAATAAGAGAGGTGGGCTAAATTAGGTTGATCTGATAGCTAGGTGTCAGTATACCAGTATAGAGCAGGCCAAAGCTCAGACCATGGCAGAATCACCTCATTTAATTTCATTTCATTTTATTGATTATACTGGAAAGGCATGTGAGCATCACTTCCTGTTACACAAGCATCCAGTTACATGAAACACATGGGAGACAATATGAACAATAAGGAGGATAACACCATAGATACAACTGTTTCCAAAAATAACATTCGACATATAAAAATGTTTGGCTGACATTGTTAGACAAAGGGGTAGGGAATAGGAAGATGTGCTCTGGCAGAAGTGCCACTCATCAGAGGAATGGTAGAAGAGGTAGGAAACAGAGGGAAGAGTCAGGCCTTATCAGCTAGGGGTCTGGACGAGGAATAGTTGCAGAAACATAGAAACATAGAATTTGACGGCAGATAAGGACCGCTTGGCCCACCCAGTCTGCCCATTTCCCTACCTAATGGATAAGCTGCAGATCCTAATTAACCAGCAGCCTACTTCTTCCTACCCCCAACCCCTAGAATTGCCTTATGACTGTCCCATGCATGCTTGAATTCTACCACGTTTTTGACTCCACAACCTCCTCCGGAAGGCTGTTCCATGCATCCACAACCCTCTCTGTGAAAAAAATACTTCTTAAATTACCTTCTGAGCCGCGCCCTCTATCTTCAAATTGTGCCCCTTGTTCTTGCACACCTCTTTTGAAAGATGCTACCCTCTTGGACTTTGTTGATTCCTTTGAGGTACTTGAAAGTTTCTATCATGTCCCCCCTCTACCTCCTTTCCTCGAGGCTATACATATTAAGCTCCTTAAGTCTCTCTTCATATGTTTTCCAGTGCAGACCCTGCACCATTTTAGTTGCCCTCCTCTGGACAGCTTCCATTCTGTCTATGCAGGTGGGGGAGAGGAGAGGAGAGTCCTGATTTTGTGTTTAAAGGAATAGGTGGAGAAACTGAGCTTCAGTTCAAGGGGGAGGGAGTTGAAAAGTTTGGGTCCCTGGAAGGAGAGTTTGTTTGGCAGTGAGTTGTGCAGCAGAAAGGGATTGTGAAGGCAGAGGAGGACTAATGTCTCATGGCCTTTGGTTTGGAGCCTAAAGAGAAAAGGGGTGTAAGACTGTTAGGTAGGAGTCTGCGAGAGTTTGTAGAAGAAGGTTGCCATTTTGCAGTTTGTATGAGCCTCGAGGGAAGAACGTCCGAAGACTCTGTACAGATCACAGTGATGTGTGAGTTTGGGGAAGCCACAGGCAAAATGAATAGTGCTATGGTAAGATCTGTGAAGTCTGGAGACGTTCTTTAGTGAGAGGCGTGAGAAGTAGACAAGAGAACAATAGTCAAAGACTGGGAGAAGGAAACTCAAGATGAGTAGGGACTTGGATTCCTTATTGAGGTATTGCTTAGATCTATGAAGCATGCTGAGTCATTGTTGGACTCTCTTGATAGTGTGGCTGGTGTGGGCATTGAAATTAAGGTAGCAGTCAAGAAGCCCAAGGTACCAAAATTTCATAGACTCTTTCAATAGGTTTTCCAAGGTTGTCAAAGAGGGTGGGGAAAAAGTCGATGGATCTGCGTGGGCCAGAGATGATCATAAACTTGTTTTTTTTTTTAGTTAAGGGTGAGACCTTTTGAGGTGAACCAGGTGTGGAGCCGGGTAAAATTGCCCTGGAGTTTGTTGATAAGAGTGAATGGTTCTTTGTCCTTACTGAAAAGGGTGGCAGCATCCACATAGAGGATGAGCCCGGTGTTGGTGTCAGTGTTGGTGCAGATGTTGCTAAGTGAGTTAATGACAAGGGAGAAGAGGAGTGGACCAAGGATGGATGCTTGAGGAGTGCCGTGCTTAATGGGGCAGGAGTCTAAGAGAGTTTCATCAATAGAAGTCTGATGAGATCTGTTCGTGAGGTAGTCATGGAACCAGCAGGTGACAACCAGGGAGAAATAGAGGCCTGCAAGAGTATGGAGAAGGACTTCATGGTCGACAAGATCGAAGGCTTTTGTGAGGTCTATAAAGACAGAGCCAGAGTGAAGGCCTTCATCAATGGCTATATCTAAAGTAGTGGGTAAACTTTGTAAGGGCTGTGTCTGTATTGTGGCCAGCTCAGAAACCATGCTATGAGATCGAGGTTATGTTGTGTGAGAAAATCTGTGGTTTGCCTAGGTACAATTTTTTCTAGGATTTTGGATAGAGGAGCAAGGAGTGAGATGGGATGGTAGTTGGAGACAATCTTTGGGGCCAGACTTATGAAGGGGTTTAATGAGTGCACATTTCCAGACATGAGGGAAGGACCCTGTGCAGAGTGAGTGGTTGAGAGTGTTAGTTAGTGGGATGGCCAGCAAGTCACATACTAGTTTTAGGATCTTATAGTCGATATTGTCAGAGCCCTTAGAGGATCTTGGGTCATTCTTTTTGATGATTTTGACTTCCTCGGAGGGGGAGAGATATTTGAAGAAGAACTTTGGGTGGGAGCCTGAGGGTAGGGGGAGGTAACCTAGGGTGGGTGAAGAGTTGAGCTTATATTTATCAAGGTCTCAAAAGTGTTGATTAAAAAAGGATGCTAACTCTGGAGGGTTGGTTATGGTCTGGTCATTGGATGTGAGACAAATACAGTCATTTGCTGGGCCTTTGCCAACCAAGCTGTTAAAGATGTTCCACGTTCACCTAGGATTGCCAATGGCTGATCTTTGTTTTTCCAGGAAGAAGGAGGAATTAGCAGATCTGATGGAAGGTGTGTGCTTGTTATGGAGGGTTTTAAAGTTTTGGAGAAGGAAGAGGGATTTGTTTTTCCTATAACAGGGCCAAGTTCAGTCTCTATCCCTTGTGAGCTTATTAATGTCAGGTGTGATCCAGTCCTGACTAGATCCTTTAATCCTGATTCTTTGGAGTGGGATAAAGTGATCATAGAGGGTGAGGAACTTGTTGTTAAATAGCTCCAGGGTGACGCTGATGTCCATGATGGAGTCTGTGAAAGACCATTCTTGGGCAAGGGCAGCTTCAGAGAACTCAGTGATGTTGTCTTTTTACCTGCCTTTTGAGGATGTATTTTTGTGGTCTCTGCTACCTCTGAGAAGCAAGGTCCTGCTGAGACAGGTCAAACTGTAGGACTGCAGGAAAAGTAGATCCATTCTGCAGATGTGCCTTCAGAATATACTGTAATGTTAGTATCTGAGAGTGGTACTTCCCCATGGAAACAGGTGGAGTGCAGCCTTCAAAGGCTGACAGTGTAGTTTCCCTGAATATGCCTCCTCCCATCAGAAGAAGGATATGATTTTAGTAACTGCTAAAAAAGGGGAAGGAGTGAAAAATTTAAGTCAAAGGTGATCAGGACAATTAAAGCAGGTACTACAGCCCTAAGAAACCGTTTTGAAGTTCTTGCAGAAGTTTGACAGTGGGGAGATACAGAAGGAGATGAAGGGATTCTGAGGCCTTCTCTCTACCAGATCAGTTATCTGATTTTGAGGACACACAATCAGAAAGCTTAGTGAAAAAATGCAGAACTAGGTTGCAAATTAGACAAACTCTTGAATCCCTCCCCCAAAAGAATACTTCTGTGTTACGGACAAACTGTGTCAGCATTAACACTGAATGTTAATAGTATTGAAACATATAGAAAAAGGAAGGCTACTTTATCATTGCTACAAATCATGCCTAGTCATATACTGTTCATACAGGACTCCAGACTTAAAACTCTATATGAGATTTCTACTGCAAAAAAGAAAAGGTTAGCCGACCCTTCTTACTGGTCACGGGGCCCTGATCACTGTGATGGGGTGGGCATCCTATGTAAGGGCTATAACTTGCAGGTACAGCAGCTCATAGAGGTGTGTCCTGGCAGGGCATTAGTATTAGATGTTTCACAGGGAACACAGCTGCTTAGATTTATCAATATTTATGTCCCACAAAAAAAAAAAACAGGCATGGTAGCATTATTTGAAGAGGTTAGACATTTTTTACATACATCTTGTAAGGTGATTTTTGGAGGGTTTTTTAACTGTGAGCCAAGAGATACTACACACAGAAAAAACATCAAAGAAAATATATTGTGATTCCACATTTTTAAGTAATATGACAAAGACAGCCGACCTTGTTGATAACTCTAGTAAACAGTGCAAGATTACTGCTAGTTATAAAGGGAAATTGGGCAAAAAAAATTATTATATAGCTGTGTCTGAGCAATTTCATATTAAAAGTGTTGATACTATCCTGATAAAAACTTCAGACCATTTAGCAATATCATATCAGTTTGATTCACGGCTACATAATATAGAGGTCCATACAACATGGAGGTTGAACATTCATTTATTAAATAATGAGCAAGGGATTAAAAATGGGAACAATTATGATATGACAGATGGTCTGTCATAGGAGCATATGAGGAGGTGGTTCTATGGTGAGAGGACATGAAGAAAGATTTTCAACATTTATTTTAGAAATCCACCCACAAGGCCAAAGCAGAGAAGTATTTACAGTATTTAATACTTGGGTCTCATTTACACCGCATAATATCAATAATGTATGAAAATGGTACAAATATGACAGAACAGATTAATAAGGTAAAGCTAGAAATGAAATCATATCAATATTACAGAGCAGCTACATTAGATAAAGAAATGAGATTTGGCACACAGGGGAAAAATCAATCTCTAGACTGTTTTAATGCTTGTCAGAATAAAATAAATCAATGTTGTATGATGGGTCTTAGTTGCTCTGAGTCTGCTACAGTTTACACAGACAAAGACCATAAAATGGATATAGTACAGGACTTTGTTTCTGAAAGTTTTGGAACATCTTCTTAATTACTCAAGATTTACTACTTTGGGATAGCCTTGATTTACCCGAGTTACCAAGGAATTTAGGTAATGCTTTAGCTATGCCTATACAACTAGCAGAAGTAGAGGACGCAACAAAAAGTTTGAATAATGACACAGTTCCAGGCCTTGATGTCTCACCATCGGAATTCTATAAAAGGTTTATTAATTTTTTTAGGCCCTACATTACAGTTTTTGTTTAATTATATTTTACAGTCTAACTCTATGCCATGTACCATGTTGCAAGCTGCCCTTATTTTTTTGTACAAAAAAGGAGATAGAAACGTACTGAAAAACTGGAGGCCCCGAGTATATTAAACACTGACATGAACATTTTAGCCAAAATTTTGGCTAAGGGATTATGGGCCCTTTATTCAAAAGTTTGTCCCAGTGCAAATCCCAGTTTGCACATGTGAACTACGTTTTGCATGGGAGCCACATATTCAAAAACTTGGTTTGTGCCCGGGCAAGCAGTGGATGAGTGTGTAGGGAAAAATCATGCAGGTAAGTGGGCAGTGACCTGAATATTGGCGCAGTCCAATATTCAGAGTATTTGCTCCATGCAAGAGCACTTTGTGCGGTCCCCTTTGCATGGAGAAAATACTGCAAACCAAACCCAGTGGCAATCTGGTGCCACCCAGTGGCCACTGGAGGTAGTGCATTGGTGACCCCCAACACAGTAGGCCCTGGTGTCTAGAGGTGACCCCCTCACTCTGATCCGAGTCCCGGCAGACTTATATGAAATCCCTGGTGTCCAGTGGTCACTCCCCCCTGACACCAGTTCCTGTATTGTTATAATAATTCCCTGGTGTCCAGTGGTCTCTCCCCCCACCCATCACCCATTCCCGTAGTGCAATAATAATTCTCTGGTGTCTAGAGGTCCCTATCCCCACACGACACCCATTCCTTTATTGTAATAATAACTATTTGATATCCAGTGGTCCTTCCCCCCACCCAATCCCCATTGCTGTACATATAAAAGCCCCACATCCTGTTGTGTCACCCCCGAACACACACACACACACACAGTTATGGCCATAGCTGGACCACCACAGCTGTGAAACTCCTGTGTCAAGTAGGCCCCTCTCAACAATAAAGTCCTGACCCCCTAGGACTCTACTATTGGGCAGGGCAGGCTAACAAATATTTGAGGTGGGTTAAGGGTGTGGAGACCTTGTATTTTCCCATATGGTTACAGATCGAACTAGCCCTTATTAGGAAAGCAGGTCTCTCTCCGGAAGCATTATTACATGTCACTCCTAATCTCTTACCAAAATATCTTAGGAACTCTCCGATTGGGTTTTCTGTGAGAGTCCACTCACAGCTGTGTGGCTTCCTGAAATACTCCCAACGCTAGGGATACAGCTCAACCTATAAGGGCAACCCAGGTTCCAGACATGGATAGACTTTGAGGGCTAATTGGTTAGCACAGGAGGGTGAATGTTGTATTAAAGATTTAATTACGGAGAAGGAAAAGTCCTCTGCTCCAGAGATATTGAACAAGTTCAACTTGCCAGCTTCGCAATTTTTCAGGTTTACCAGCTCACGTCACCTATTAATTAATAAGCTTGGCAATTTGATTATGCAAATCCCGAACATAGATTTTTCAGAGAAACTAAGGCCTATGGCGGGTATACCTCATGCGGTTTCCAATATCTATGCTGTACTATTCAATTGGGCCTATTCCCAGAATCTAGCACCATCAAATTACTGGGCATCTGTATTTCCAGGGAAGGATTTGGACTGGACAGCGTTGTGGTATTGTTGTCACAAATTGCTCTCACAGGATCATTTGAAGCTGATCCAATTCAAAATTCTCCACAACATCTACTATTCTCCTCAAAAGTTGGCTAGGTTGAGGATAACCGACACGGATACTTGTGTGAGGTGTCAACAGGGTGTGGGGGACTTATTGCATATCTTTTGGAGTTGCCCGAAGATAGCTCTGCTTTGGGCTCGTATTAAGAATGAGATTGACCCATTGTTAGGTCTGGGGGACTTGTTCACTCCGGAAATATGTTTGTTGGGAGACGTAGCGTCTATTCCATTTAAAACAAGGAGGTTTCATATCTCCATAATTTCATTATCCCTGAAGAGTGTCGTGCTTAGACACTGGAAGGATTCTGTTCTGATCAGCTACTTGGAATGGCTAGAAGAGCTTTTAGCTAATCTTAGAACTGAGTGATGATTGCCATTCTTCATAATAAGCTCTCTAGGTTTAATAAAATATGGGGCCCCCTTATACCTGTTTTCACTATAGCCCGGGGTTGCTATGGCCTTTAGAAGTAGACGGGACTTCAGAGCCTTGTGCAGGGTTTGGGTGGGGGGTTTGGGGGGTTGGAGGCGTTCCGTTATCTTATGGTTCTGCATTTGTAGGTGTTCTAATACCTGTAGCCTTTGTTTCTGGATCGCTCTCTGTATTTAAAATTGTTAATAAAAATGTTAATGGAAAAAATAAAGCCTTGACCAAATTTCCAAGTCATAGCTGCACTTGCAGCCCCAGCCAACCCCATTGATTGTAGTGGCCCCCACCCAAGACACCCTCACGACCCCCAGGGCCTTACCTTACAGTTGTGCTGCACTGAAATGACAGCAGGTGACACAGCCCCACCCACACCACCTCAACCACCCATCATCTGACAGTAGCAGGAAGTGCACTGCTTATTTACAGGGCAATGTGCCCTATAAATAAGCAGTGTGCTCTCAGCTCCTGTCAGATGGTGGGTAGCCGAGGTGGTGTGTGGTAGGGCTGTGTTACCTGCCATAGTTTCAGTGCAGCGCCAAATTCCCAGCAGCAGCAACAAGGCCAACACAATCTCTACAAAAAGGCAGCAGTAGTAAATATATCCAGAAAGCAACTTAATGAGGAACACATACTGGTGTTATCTAAGGGTCGTCTGAGTTTCTTTCTAGAGGCACCCCGGACAACTTTCAGCTACAAGCAGATTTAAAGAAGTTATTTTGTAACTTCACTTTAAAATGTTTTTCAATAAAAGGGCCAGAATGGTTCAACAATTCCCGAATGATTTGAGCATGTCGGGAGCTGGGATTTCCCCCAATATTGATATTACATCATACACAGACATGCCTGCTGTATCTAGTGACACTGAAACTGATTTTACTTTGTGCTTGACTAATGTTGGTAATTCATGCCTGGTATGGTAGATTTGGACTTTGTATTGCCTGAGGATTGAGATGTAGAACTAGCCCAGGAACTGGCAGAAGGAAATTAATTGAATTCATATATGGACACCGACTTCATCATGAAAAGAAAGACATTCCGAAAAAAATCCTTGTTTTTCCCAAATAGAAGAAAATCACCAGCCCTTCTGACCTATGAAAAACTCATATTGAAAGAGATAGAGAATATCATACAAAATCATCATCAGAGACAGAGCAACTTATCAGAGAAAAAAAACAGCTCTTGATAAACTAAATAAAATGTCTGATGTGGTCATAAAGCCCATCGATAAAGGGGGGTATGGTCGTGATCATGGACAAGGAGTATTACAAACAAGAGAAACTAAATCGGTTAAACAATTCTAATTTTTATGAACTCTTGCCCAGAGACTCCACCATGCCCTTTCAGGCACATTTGGACATTTTTCTTAATGAATCACTTCATTAAGCAGCTATTTCAAAGAATGAGTGTGAATTTCTACTGACTAAAACACCCCAAGCTCGAGACATTTTATACTTTACCTACAATGCACAAGGACCCCCACCATCCCCCAGGGAGACCGATTGTTTTATTGGGAGACTCTCTCACTGAGAAATTATCTATATTTATGAACACTTTTTTTACAGACAATTCTGCAGTATTTTCCATCTTATTTGAAAGATTTCATGACTGTGCTGAAGGTTCTTGAAAACTTTAAATGGGATTTTATTTATTTATTTATTTATTTATTTGAACACGTCGGATTTACAACCTTTGAGTCAGGGACTCATTTACAAAGACACCTCATCGCAGGGAGGGCAAGACAATAGAACATTGGGCAGATACAACATTGAACAACAATACAGGTACAGACATTGAACACAGAATACACTTAGTTACATGCTGGTATAAAATACAGATTTACAATTAAAGATGTACAATTTCTCTGGAGTTGCCATGGAATACATCCTTGTATAAACCTAAGGGGGTAGGTAAAATGGGGTAGGGGAAAAGATGGATTGGCAGTCCAGGGGACCTTGTCAAGATTGGGGGGCCAGGCAGTGAAAGGTCCTGCAGTAGGATTGGGGGCAGGGTTAGTTGCACCTACAGCAGCGGACATTAAAGAGATGGTTCTGGAGAGCGGGTTTGAAGGGACCAAGTTTGGCAGTGTTGGTGATGCAGGTAGGGAAGGAGTTGAACCAGGCAGTGGCTTGATAAAAGAAGGACCTCTGGGCAAGGGAGGTCTTGGTTCTGAGCACTTTGCAGGTGGCTTTAACAGAGCTGTGGGTGGAAACGGAAGAGGATGACCATGGTAGGGAGGCTGAGACTCCTGGGGGAGAGCTCAAGCAGGGATTTCTTAGCAAGAAGGCAGGTCTGATACTGCAGACATTCCTTGAAGTTGAGCAGGTTGGCAGAGGAATAGAGTAGGCAGGTGTGGGTGCGGCTGAAGGCTCCGGTCAGGAGCCTACAGGCCTTATTGATGGAGAGCTGGATTTTAAAGAGGGTGGTGTTATCAGCTGCAGCATAGATGGGCAAGCATAGTCCACTAGGGACAGGATGGAGGAGGTGATGGCCAGCCGAAGGGCAGTGAGGGGCAGGCAATCCCTATGGTGGTAAAGTAGGCCAATCTGAGAGTTTATGGCAGAGGAAAGAGCATTGATGTGGGTGTGGAAGGTGAGGGCAGTATTGAAAGTCATACCTTGGCATTTGTATGTGGGCACTTGCTTTAATGGGAGCTGAGAGTTGGGAGTAATCAGGAGGGGGGCACTTCTAGCTTTATTTTGGTGGTGAGAGAAGCGCATTGATTTGGTTTTCTTAAGGTTTATGACTAATCTGTGAACAAGAAGCCACCTTTCTGTTTGGTTGTAGGCGAGCTGAAGGGATGATTGGAGAGTGGAGGGATGTGGGTGTGAGGCAAACAGAACTGCATTGTCTGCATAGAGGAGCATCTTGCTATTACAGGAGCTGGGGAGAGTGTTGAGGTAAAGACTGAAGAGAATGGGACCCAGGATTGAGCCCTGTGGGATCCTGGAGCCAACGGATCGAATGTTGGCGAGGGAGCCATTGATTTTTACACACTGGGATCTAGCAGAGAGGTAGCTGGAAAACCAGGCAAGAGGACCAGCAGGGATGATAGTTATATGTGGCTCACTACTGATGTGACATTACTCCACGC
The DNA here is from genome assembly GCA_016271365.2 of Neoceratodus forsteri. Classification (NCBI taxonomy): domain Eukaryota; kingdom Metazoa; phylum Chordata; order Ceratodontiformes; family Ceratodontidae; genus Neoceratodus; species Neoceratodus forsteri. The sequence continues at coordinate 172,927,391 of CM028131.1, read as the reverse complement.
TAGTATTCAACATTATCTGAGACAGAGTGCAGTAAAATACTCCATGGGTAAATTTGATGCTGCTGGTGTATTAGATCCTTATTTTGTTGTACAAGCATTAGAATTGATATTGACCTCAATTTGTTTTTGCTTTGATTCCAAGTTTTATTTACAGATTTGTGGCACTGCCATGGGGTCATTGCTGGACCCTTCCTGTGCCAATATCTTTTTGGCATGGTGGAAGGAGATGGCCATCTATGACCCCATGGCTAACCCCTTTCACTCAAAAATCAAGTATTGGGGGCACTTTATTGACAATGTCTTCTGTATCTGGTAAGGTACAGAGGCAGAAGCTGCAGCATTTGTTCAATTGATTAACAATAATAAACTTAATCTCCATTTTACTTTTTCAGGTAATAAAGAATGTATCAATTTTTTGTATCTCAAGCTATGGAGTAATGCAGATGGACAGATCTCTACAGAAGTGTATTATAAACCAATTTCTGTAAATACTTTGCTTAGAGCAGATAGCTGCCACCTGGGTCACATGATCAGAGATATCCCTTATGGTCAGTTTCTGAATACTCGCAGGAACTGTTCTGATCTGGTTAAATTTGATGCTCAAGCCAAGGATTTGCTGAGTAGATTTCTGGAGAGGGGGTATGGGGAAAATTTAGTGGATCAGGTATGTGCCAGGGCCAGAGCTAGGGATACAAAGGAGCTCCTTACACTCAAATATTTTCCTCCAACCTCATTTGAACATGTTAATTTAATTACAGAATTCAATCCTGTAATTCAAATGGTAGCAGGGGGCCTCTAAACAGTGTTGACACATTTTAGAGGCTGATGAGAATCTGAACTTAGTAACTGAAAGTGGGTTGAGAGTGGTTTACTGTAGGGGCACAAATACAGAGGATAAGGTGGTAAATAGCTATTTTCAGGAAGATAAAAGAACCTTTTTTACTTGAAACACCCCTTTCGGGTTTCATTGCTGTGGAAACTGCAATATGCAAGTTTATTTCACAGGGCAAAAGATAAACAAGTCCTGCAAATCAAGTATACCACAAGGTTAAACAACATATAATTTGCTGTACTGCTTATGTGATATATGTCCTCTGGTGTACATGCCCTAAGTTGTATATAGGTGGAACTACTCGACTGTTGAGGAACGTATCCAGGAGCTATTCGCTCCATCACTAATCAGGAAAATGATACCTCTGTGGGGAAGCACTAGCATGAAAAACACAGTTCGGATTTAAGTGATTTCCACTTTATGGGCATCAGTCATGTTCCACCCCCCTCATGGGGGTGACAGAATTAACATGTTGTCACAATTTGAAGGTAGATTTATTTTCAAATTAGGTGGTTGTACAACTGAAGGATTGAATGAAAACTAGGACATTTACCCATATTTATATCTATGTTCTATTTTCCTCTCCCTCCCCACCCATATCCCTTTCTTACTGTGTGTCTTGCTGCAGTATGTGCTATGTTTGCTTTTTAGCTAATGCTGTCATATTAGGGAATGATTGTGTAAGAAGTTGCTACTAAAAGAGATTGAGATATTGATGAATTAATTGTTATATCACTATTTGCTCATGACTGCATATGTTTCTCTCTTTGTCTGCTTCCTTAGGTCCCTAGAGTCGATCTGCAGCCACCTCGAAGTGTGACCCCAATTCATTAACTGCTGTTTATAATCTGCATTAGATTAGCATGCTATGTTTGTAATTTAAAATATTTATTGTAGGTCTTATTAACCTGCTAGCCTCTGTAATGTGTATTATTTATAGATATTTATTCATGGTTGTCACTTGGGGGTATTTTTTTAATTATTACTTTTTTACTAATTGCCACTACTAGTATTTATTGAGTGTCTAATGGATGAATAGTGAGGTATTTTAATTCTTCTGTTTTCTGACAATGTAATTTCATGAATGTGAAACACCTGATGAACTGTATATAAAGGTGTATTATGCTGTTTTGTACCTCACCCCCTTGAGGAAGGATCAGTGTGATGCAAAGCACCAGGAAATTTGTACAGTCTTTTAGCTATGCCCGACTCCAATAAAACATGTACTTTCAGCATTTGAATTTTGGCATTTGCCTGTTTCTTTCTTGCACACCCCATTTTGTTGTTGTATTGCTGAGGTAGAAGGAGAGGGACAGGAAGATGGCTGCTCAGATTCAGAAGTAGAATTTGATGAATCCTTTGTAATAGCTGAAACTAATTCTGAAAAATTGTCTGATGTTGATGAATCTTCTCATGTTAAATGAAGAAGGAGAAGGGAGCATGGTGGCATGAATGCCCTAGGTGGTGTTGTGCCCATCTGGTAACAGGCAAATGAAAAGTTATTAACCTACTGTAAGACTCTGGGGGAGTGTTTGACAAAAAAGTCATCTTGATCTGTCAATAATTGTGTCACCCTTAATATACTTACAACCATATGTTCTTGTTTTTTTTATTTGCCTCTTTGTCCTACTTTATACCACTGTTGAAACCATTATTGTCATCTGCCGAGTCAAGTCCAGCATGGATGACTTAATAATAAAACTTCTCTGCAAATTTCTAGTGCCCTAGTAATAGCCTAAATTTTGCAGTCTGTGGTTTTCACCTATGTGTTATAGAGCATGGCAGATTTTGTGGGCTAGACCTCTCCAGGTACTTACAGGTGGCAAAAAAGGGATCCACAATGATGCATCAACAATTTCTTGTCAATGTGACATTTCCCCGACACAACTAGGTTGGTATGGTGTGGGCAAGATTAAAGTTATTGTTTTGTGGGGGGCTACACCCCTGCACTCCCCATGCTGGGTGCTGTGCCACCTGCACCCCCCTACTTAGGGTTCTCAATTCTGAGATGGAGCTGAGTCAGGGATCGGGTGCAGAACTATAGGGAAGGGTGCCGAGGTCCCAGGCAGACTTTACAGTGACATGGTGATGCTGTCGGTGTCGACCATGTCACTGTAAAGTTGTTGATGTAGCAACGGTATACCGCAAAAAAGTACTGAGTCAATGTCTGTCTGGGTCCTGCCTTTTAATTACAGGCTGAGATTTTACAAAAGTTCATTTTTTGCTTCTATCATCATGGAGTGACTGAATCGCTTACTGTTATCTATGTTGAAAATCAGACTTTTACAGATCTGTTCAAATTTGTAAGCTTGTCTAATTTTAGTGTTTAATGGGACAGTGACATGACCATTCAGTTTCTGCTTGAGTTGCAGCAAAGATCAGCATGTAACTTCTAAAATTCATGCAGTGCTAGCACCCGTCATAGACAAACCTGCATGCAGCTGGGTGATCCCAAAAATGAACACCTAAACTACTTTTTTTATCACTGTGATATAGAAGAATGAAAACTACAGGCACCACAAAAAACAAGTCCAGACTCTGGGTATGTGGATTTTCTTTGTACAAAACTGTTCAAATAACTTGATTTGTTGCTGGCCCAGTGGCGTAGAGGGTTGAGGCACTGGCGCTTTACCTCAATCCACACCGGCGACCCGGGTTCAGGAACGGACTCAGGACACTGGGGGTCAGCGGGGACAAAGAGGATTGAGCATCCGGAGGACTGCTCTCCTCTGCGGGGGTGGGGAGACTGGGCTGCCTCACTCAGCAGCGGCTCCTGGTGGAGACCCCACACTACACTCCTTTTATAGGGTAAGACAGTTGTGACATTTCCTGTGGCAGAGGAGGTAGAAGACTTGGTTTGCTGGCCAAGGCACCTAGCTTCACCTGAGCTCTTTCCTTCTAAGACTGCTTGAAAGGCAGAGTAGAGAAACTTACCAGAGCAAGGGAAAAGGATTAAGACTTATTTTGGCTAAGCAGATTTACTGTGTGGTGTTGTTTTTAATTTTTACTCACAGGGATTGCTACTGTTTCTTGCTAACATTTCATTGCTTTATTTTTCTCCGATTCAAATTGTTGTTGCTGGTATACCTTCTTCTGCATTATTACAAGGTGTGCCTACAGGTGTGTGCTAACAGACTACTGCTGTAATCTTCTGATTCAAATTGTCTTTTGCAAGGTATATCTTCTGTTACTGCTTTATTTTTCTCTGTAGCAAAGTGTTTCTTACAGGGTATATCTTCTCTGAAATTATTACAGGTGGTGCTTTACAGGTTTTACAGTTGTATCTAACATTAGGATAAGCTTTCAGGGTTACTGCATTGGTTGTTGACTGATTGTTTCTGCTCTTACCTCCTTGGTCTTTCATCCGTGGTTCTTCTTTTTCGGCAGAGGAAGGGCCCAGCCACCCACCCCCATCCCCAACCACCTCACACTACACTCCTTTTATAGGGTACCACAGTTGTGACATTTCCTGTGCCAGAGCAGGAAGGGGTGGATCAGTGCGGCCTCCACAAGGTGAGCTCATTTACAGGGGCACTAGTAATTTAACTTGTTATAACAAGTTAAACAAAACACAATCAAACCATTACTTGCATTTCTTTTCCTTTTTTTTTTCCTTCTAATTACTCTGACTAGGTTATAAACCCAGCAACTTATCTGGAATGGATATCATTAACTGCAGGTACTGTGGAACAATTTTCAGAAGAACAGTCTTACAGGATTTAGGACACTGTCCTACATGCTGGCCTTTGAAGATCTTAAGGCTCAGCTCCGGCAGCATGGGCAGAGATTGCACGCCTCAAATTTCATATTCAAGAGGAAATACATTATAAGAACCACCAGCCATTTCTCACATCCAACAGAAAAACCTCGACCCTTGAGGAGGGTAGTTGGTCCAGGAGGTTGGCAGGTGGTTAGGAGGGCAAATCGGTGCCCGTCACTCTCTGCTCTCCAACATATTACCTCCAAAACCATATAAACACTACAAACAGGTATCTGCCTCTATCTCTGAAATCAAACAAAGAGGCAGAAGATACTGCAAAGCAGGACACTGCAGCACAGGAGCTAGCACAACAAAACTCACCCAAATCAGGAACCAAAACAAAAAAAGCAAAAAAGAAATCCAAAAAACTTCTGATCATAGGAGACTCCATGATTCGGGGAGTTGATACCCATCTCCAGCCAGGGGTAATAGTCAGATGTCTCCCAGGTACATCAGCATGGAGAGACACTATCTGCATTGCTAAAATTGTTCACAAAGCAGGAGAAAACATTGATGTCCTAGTACACATAGGGACTAATGATCTCGACAGCCGCTCAGTTGTGGAGACCAAGGAACACCTGACCAGGCTGGGTGACAAACTATCATCTATTTCATCCGGCATCTCCTTCTCTGAGATCCTGCCAGTCTGGGAGGGAGCAGATGGGCGGAAGGTCAGAGAAGGGGAGATAGGGGAGCTAAACACGGGCTCAAAGGCTGGTGCCAGGAAAAGGACACAGATTTGTAGGGAACTGGCAACAGTTCTGGGAGCGAAAGTTCTTTAAATTTGATGGACTGCATCTGACTAAGGAGGGAGTCAGTGCATTGGGGCAGAAGTTTGACGTCTTTGCAGAATATTTAAACTAGCAAATGGGGAGAGGGGTGTAGCACCCCATATGTCAAATGGGAAGAACACCCCTCTCCCCTCAGCTAGTGGTCAAACAGGGATTCAGCATGTTTGCAGTTCATTTGCATCACCAGGTAAGAAAAAAGGTTTGTCTCCCCATACGACGCACAGGGGTAATGCCAAACCTCACCCAACAACTAACACACCAAAATCTGGCCAATGGAAAATCATGTACACAAATGCTCACAACCTGGGAAATAAGATCCCAGACCTGCAGGCTATAATGTCAGAGGCTAAACTGGACATAGTAGCAATTAATGAGACGTGGTTTACCAGTAACCACACTTGGGAGACTTCAGTACCTGGCTATGTATTGTTCAGAAGAGACCGCGGTGCAAAAAGGGGGAGAGGAGTGGCCCTGTATGTCAATGAAAATATCAAAGTTACAGAAATTCAGAATACACATAAGGAGCCAGAAGAACTGTAGGTCACCCTGGAAACAGGAAATGGGACAGCCATAAGAATTGGGGTTGTCTACAGCCTCCAGACCAGGGGCAGGACATAGACACATTACTGTTAGAAGATATACAAAACATGACAGCTAAGGGGAGGTTCTGATAATGGGAGACTTCAACATGCGGATACAGATTGGTCAACACCAGCAGGAACATCTGCCAGAACTAGACACATAGTGGATTCCCTGCAGGGAGGGCCTCAAACAACTGGTACAGCAACCCACAAGAGACAGGGCTATCCTAGATCTAGTACTGACTAACAGGAAGGGATCACAGATCTCCAGGTGAAGGTCACCTGGGGGCCAGTGACCATCATATGGTATGGTTCAATTTGGCTACTACATCTAAATCATCCATTCCAAGGCAAAAATATGGGACTTCAGAGGCTGACTTTGATAAGATGGCCAACAGAGTTAAGCTAGCCCAGGCAAAAGAAACACAGGTGAGGGGGTACAGGCAGGTGGGCAAGCATTAGGATGCAATACTTGAAGCAACATCCCATTGTGTTAGACAGAAACGGAAGTGCAAAGAAGAAGGAAACCACTTTGGTTCTCAAATACAGTAGCAGAAAAGGTCAGAGCCAAAAGGCTGGCCTTCAGGAAATATAAGAGAACACAGCGGGATGAAGATAGGAGGCATACCAAACTGCCCTAAGGGAAGCAGGGAAGGCAGTAAGGCAGGCAAAGTCCCACACTGAGGAAACACTAACACGAACAGTAAAAGAAGGTGACAAGACTTTCTATAACTACATTAGTGAAAGAAAGTCCAGAGGGGGTATTGTTAAGCTTAATGGAGAAAAGGGAGCATGTGAGGAGGAGGAACCTGTAAAGGCATCTATCCTAAATAGATACTTTTGCTCAGTATTTACTGAAGAGAAGGTAGGGCAGGGCCCACAGCTCAACATCATGTGGACACAGGGGGGAGGTGAGCACTACTCCTTCTAAAGAAAGGGTCCTACAAGAGCTTGCTAAGCTCAGGGCGGATAAGGAAATGGGACCTGATGGCATACATCCCAGGGTACTTAAGGAGCTAAAGGTGGAACTAGCAGAGCCATTAGCAGAACTGTTTAGTGAGTCTCTGAGCACAGGAGAGGTCCCAGAAGACTGGAGAAGGGCTCATGTGATCCCGCTCCACAAGAGTGGTAGCAGGGAGGAGACAGGGAACTACAGACCAGTCAGTCTTACCTCAGTAGTGGGTAAGATTATGGAGGCACTCCTTAAGGAAAGGATAGTGCAACGCCTGGAATCCATAGGGGCACAGGATCCAAGACAGCATGGGTTTACAAAAGGAAGGTCCTGTCAAACTAATCTCATAGATTTCTTTGACTGGGTAACCAGAGTGGTGGACCAAGGGGGAGCAGTTGATGTCGCCTACCTTGACTTCAGCAAAGCTTTTGACACTGTTCCACATAGAAGATTGATAAATAAGCTGGGTAGGCTCAGGATGGGTCAGAAGTTGGTCAACTGGGTGGCAAACTGGTTGATGGGCAGAAAACAGAGTGGTGGTAAATGGTATACAGTTGGAAGAGATGCAAGTCACAAGTGGGGTACCTCAGGGATCAGTCCTGGGGCCAGTCCTCTTCAACATCTTCATTAGTGACCTTGCAGATGGACTAGAGGGTAAGGCTTGTCTGTTTGCAGATGACACCAAGATCTGCAACAGAGTAGATGATCCAGATGGGGTGGGCAGAATGAGAAGAGATCTGGATAAACTAGCAAAATGGTCAGAAGAGTGGCAACTAGGATTTAATGCAAAGAAGTGCAAAATCATGCACATAGGGAAGAGAAACCCTGAAGCCACCTATAGGCTGGGAGGGGAGTTGCTAGCAGTCACAAAGGAAGAAAGAGACTTGGGCATCATCATCACTGATGACCTGAAATCATCCAAGCAGATCTCTAAAGCAGTAGGTAAGGCTAGGGGTGTTAGGGTGTGTGGTAGAAGGTATCACAAGTCGTAGAGGTAATAATCCCTCTTTACAAGACACTAGTTAGGCCCCATCTGAGTACTGCATGCAGTATTGGAGGCCACACCTTCACAAGGACATTAACCAAATTGAGGCAGTCCTGAGAAGGGCAACAAAATGGTGCAGGGACTGCATCAGAAGACATATGAGGACAGATTAACAGAGCTCAATATGTATACCCTTGAGCAAAGGAGGGAGAGAGGCGAATGATCGAGGCATTCAAACATCTTAAGGGCATTAACAAGGTGAAAGAGTCTAACATGTTTAAATATAAGAAAACTAGCAGGACAAGAGGACACAGCATGAGATTAGAGGCGCCGATTAAGGGGAATGTGAAATTCTTTTCACAGAAAGGGTGGTGGATGCATGGAATGGCTTACCACAAGAAGTGGTGGCTATGAATACAGTGCAGGGCTTCAAACAGGCATGGGATAGGCATAAGGGAGCAATACAAATGACTATGAATAGATAGACCACTGACAGAGCAAAGGCCGATGGCACATTTATAAGGTAGAAAAAGAAATGGGAAGACTGGATGGGCCTTGCGGTCCTTATCTGCTGTCAACTTCTATGTTTCTATGATACTGCATGAGTGGCGCAATAACATGAGGACCAGAAAACAGGAAAATGCCAGGTATCCACCAGATGGTGACTCTCCCACTCCATGATGCCACTGGAACTTCCGAAGGGGCCCTCCTCACCTCAGCAGCACTCCCAGAGAATCTAATAGTTAGTGCTCTGGTATTCCTGCCACTGGTGCCTTCGCCCCTCGGAGGAGAGGGACCCACCCGGTGAAATGGATATGCTGGGATACCCCTCTGGAATCAGCTGCAATGTGAGGGAGCAAGAAAGGGACCCAGGAAAGAGGATGGCTGGTAGTCAGAGGAGCAATGCGGGAACCGAAGGAGTTGGGGACACCTGGGTCGGAGAAGGAGGTAAATAGATAAAGAAAAAAAAATAATTTGATTTGTAACATCAAGCCAATATTTTTCTGTCTTCACCTTACTGCCTTGCCAAACAAAAATGGTCCCAGAACCCTGCCCAACTAGTGCATTGCAGAGGCAAAGCAGTTTAGTGGGATTTTGCGTTTATGCACAATAAAGCAATGCACTAAGAGACCATTGCTTGGCAGTAGCACAGAAAATCTGTCCCAGTACCCTACAGACCAACTTATATTATAGTGGCAAAGTACTGGGTAGTGAAAGAACCCAGAGTACTTGTATTCTCACAATGGAAACAAAAGGCCCCTTTGCACAAATCTGGCCAAATTGGACAATCACATTAAAACTGCTTTTTAAATTAAATATTTTTTCTAATCTGTGGGTGGTAAGTCAAGACATAAGATTAAGACTTGGATGGTAGAAAACAATATTTGCAGCACATCAGCGGTGCTCATAAATATGTTATTTTACTGAACTGCATGGTTTTAAGAAAACCTATTGCCTTTGCTGCTTGTGCTATGACTTGTTTTGAAACAATGCAGCACTGCAAATGCATATAATGATCATCGTGAATGAACACCACTAGCACTTCTGTAACCTTGTATATCTTTTAGGACCCATACATCATGCACAGAGAAAAGAGCTGAACAATGCAAATGGTAGAAAAAAATGAAAGGAATAAATATGAAGAACAAAACTAGTTGTACTTTGCCTTTCATCAATAAAACAATGCCATACATGATGATTCATCATTTTAATAGCTGTATACAAAAAAAGTGGTTGTTTACCAGTATTCAAGATAGAATATCAAATCTTAGGTAATGGTATCCTGTGTGAAATACAGCTTTTTAAAACAAATTTCTTGTCCTGATATTCATTGCCATTTGGCTTACCCCTAAGCTTGGCTCGAGTCATAGGCCCCTTGTCCCTAGGAATAGACTCATCAGTGGTTGCTTGGTTGCCTTGTTTAGCTGGTTGTACTGAAGGAATAGGGTTAGGCACCTCAGGCCTGTCTGTAGAAGTTTGGGGGAGGCGGACGAGTGAGCTAGATTTTAACTTCCTTATTTCTGTATTTGCCATGCGTGCTTGCGTGCAGCAAGCAAACATCTTCCTATGATAGTGGCTTTTGAGGGAATGTGATACTGTCCCTCCAGTGCAGAGCAGTGTTTAATGGGCAAATCTGTAGCAGACCAATTATCAGCCTTCTAAATATAAGAGTGTTAGCTTCGTGGGTGGAAACTGTGTCTACTTCAAAACAAAAAGCCGACCAAATCATGGGTTTGTTGTCTCCTTTGATGTCGCTGCTCAGCATGCTGACCTCTCCTTATCAGACTGGCTTAGATATTTCAAGCATCCACAGACACCAGCTGCTAAAAGTAATGTGTGCACGTGAGTCTTTTTTTCTCTCTTTCTGTCTCTCTCTCTCTCTCTCACTGTTGGCAAATGGTATTTACTCACTGGTAAATGTGATTATCCCTGCAACCTTTATGTTTTGACATGCCTCAGTAACATCCATGCTATATATTTATATTTGTAACAGCATTTATGCACTTCAGGTTGTAGCTAGAAGCATGCAATATCCCTTTATTTTATAGTTGCTGCAGTATAAACCAGAAACTAAGTGTTTAAGTTTCAAGCAGTCAGCCTTGTGTTTGCAATGATCTCATAGCTTTCTCTCCCAGCTCAGACTAAAGAACTAGTAGAGCCAAAGCAGACAGACAGACAGGGAAAAGATACACATTTTAAGTAGTCAGTTGTAACTTTTCATTTCTGAAGCATTTTTCTTTTTTTCTTTTGCTCATTGGAAAGTCATCTATGTGACAATATTGTGCTGGACGTGTGGAACAGCTCCTAGCCTGTCAGCTGACTTATCTATCTGTCTCGCCCCCCACTACATCATCAGCATGGTCATCTCTCTGGAAGTGACATCACAAGTGAATGACCTGGCAGTCAATGAATAGCTGTTCCTAAGCAACAGTGATGTCACAGTCAGTGAGGTAACAATGCTGATGATGTAGTGGAGGCAGTGGAGCTAGATATATCAGTTCCCAGGCTAAGAGCTGTTCCATATATCACACCTACTAACATCAGGTAAGCACTCTTCTAATTAAACAAAGGGAAAAGGAAAAGTACCTCAGATATAAAAGGTAATGTCTGGTTGCTTTTAAAATCTAATATTACTTTTAGGCAGTACACTAGCGCTTTAATTTCAACCCCTACATGGATCAGCCTGAGATGGGATTTCTCTTTTTTATTCTGTTTATTCTTCCCTAGCTGGCAGTTCTTTGTCACCTGGTCCCCAGATACATCAGCCCTCCACACCGCTTGATGGGAGACGGCTGTAACCTGTACAGTGGACCCCATTATGGGGATCATGACAGGTCATACAGAGAGTATATATAGGTATACAGAGAACAGTGTACTCCAAATCCCTGTCATATTGGTTGTGCTATCCATTTCTGTGCTATCACCTTGGTGACCACATGTGATGCAGGAATCAGTATGACAAGTTGATGTTTTGTTGTTACCTGTCATCAACAGGGTGTATCAGATATGCACAATGATGGTGTTTTTTTTTTGTTCCTGTTAATTTTCTTAATTCTCCCTTACCAGACAGTCCTGACATACAATGGCACCTACCTGCCAGCCACTGTTCACCGAGGTTCCCTACCTCCATCGGGGCAGTCATGTTTCCTCAACTCCCATTGGGTATGACTAAACAGAAGTTTGTGGAATTAGGGTGAGACTGTAGTAAAAAAAATTGTGAAAACAGCATACACAGGTGCACATCACTTTTGTTGCATCACGTTATATATATACTCTGCGGTTGTTGGTTTTGCTTCAGTGTATACTTTAACAGCATATTTTCTTCTTTTCCACTACCTCTTTTTTATTTATATTGGGGCTTCTGCAATCATTATGTGGTAGACACCCCACCTCCCTATTGTCTAGGGGCACCGAATATTTCAAGAGGGGAGGGGAGGCCAACCCAAAAGGAAACTAGACCAGCATATTAACAACTATGGATAACAAGCATTTGTCAATGCCGAATGTTTGCTTGCTGGCATTGGCAGTGGCAGTGTAGAAGTTACAGAGCTGCATAATAGGAATGGCAGTGAAGTATTGAACTGAAGCCAACCCCACCACCACCCTGCAGAGAGTGACAGGCATTGGGGTGTGCGTTTGGGTCGCCAGGCATAACGGCCATGCCATTTCACCACACCCCACTCTGCAGAGACTGACAAGTGGCACGTGTTCCTTGGGGTCTTTGGCCCTTATGTGCACCCATCTCATTAGGAAACGGTGAGATGGGCGCAATCATGAGAATGGGTTGAAGTTTGGGGCCGAAGAGTCCAAGGCATACCTCGATGCCTGTCAGTGACTGCAGGGTGTGGAATGGTATGAGCATCACAGACAAGAATCCCAAGTCACATCCCTAATTCCTGTCATTCTCTAGAGGGTTGGGCGATTTAGTTGAAAAGCCTAATACCTCAGGCATTCGTTGGTATTTTCACTCCAAATTTTCAACATGTTTGTTTTGTGACCCCACCTCATGAACAGGGGGAATATCAGTTTGGTAGCCGAAAGCTGCTTATGCACAGTGACTACGGCATTTAGCACCACAGGTGCAAAAATATTCCGAACAGGATGTAAAAAATGACAGCTGTACTCTGTCATGGGGAGGTGTAAAAATGGCTATGTTGCAAATGTGTAGTAAAAATATTTAAAAAAATGGTGAAGTCATGAGCGTACACAGAAACTGTGCAACGCACACCCGTAATATAATTAGGTTGGGGATTTTTTATAGCAGATCGTCAACTCAGGCATTGTGGTGCCTCCGATCATGAACAGTGCCACTGTGATTTTCTTTATCTGTGTCGAACAATGATTTCCCACAGTGACCATCTCTGCACTGAAAGTGTGAAAACACACTTCGACCATGTTGTGAAAAATGGCAGCTGTACTGTTCATAAGTAAGTGTGGAAAAATGCCACTAGTGAAAATCTGGACTGAAAATATTACAAAGTCATGAACTAACGAGGATGCGTGGAAACTGCACAATGCTCACTCATAACAGTCATTTTATGGACTTTTGTCACCAAATTTTCAACATAGCCATTTTAAGACCTCTGCTCATGAACAGTGTAACTGTGATTTTCTTAATCTGCCTAAACATTGCTTTAGCACACCAACAGCACATTGTGCACTACATGTGCGATAACACATTTAGGTGACATATGGAAAATTGCAGCTGTACTGTTCATAAGGAAGTTTAATAAAATGGACATGTTGAAAATCTAAGTGAAAATATTAAATTTGCAAGCGTCGAGCATGCATAGGAACTGTGCAACGCATGCTCGTAAAAGTCATTTTTAGGAATTTTTCACCAAATTTTCAACATAGCCATTTTAAGGCCTCTGCTCATGAACAGTGTCACTGTGGTTTTGTTAATGTGTCCCATACATTGAGTTTGCACACCGACTGCGCCATTGTGCGCTACATGGGCGGAAACACGTTTTGGGCAGGATGTGAAAAATGACAGCTGTACTGCTCATAAGGAGGTGTGGAAAAATGGCAATGTTGAAAATCTGGAGTGGAAATATTGAAAATTCGCAAACCTACGAGCGTGCGTGGGACCTGTGCAACGCACACTCGAAAAACAGTCATTTTTAGGAATTCTTTCACCAAATTTTCAACATTGCCATTTTAAGATCTCTGCTCATGAACAGTGACACTGTGATTTTCTTAATGTGTCCCATACACTGAGTTCGCACAACGACTGCGCCATTGTGCGCTACATGGGCAGAAACACGTTTTGGGTGAGATATGAAAAATGCAGCTGTACTACTCATAAGAAAGTGTGTAAAAATGGCAATGTTGAAAATCTGGAGTGGAAATATTGAAAATTCGCAAACCTATGAGCGTGCGTAGGAACTGCGCAACACGCATCATAAAACAGTCATTTTTAGGAATTTTTTCACCAAATTTTCAACATAGCCATTTTCAAGACCTCTGCTCATGAACAGTGTCACTGTGATTTTCTTAATTTGTCCCGTACATTGATTTTGCACACTGACTGCGCCATTCTGCGCTACATGGGCGGAAACACATTTTGGGTGAGATGTGAAAAATGACAGCTGTACTACTCATAAGAAGGTGTGGTGAAATGGCAATGTTGAAAATCTGGAGTGAAAATATTGAAATTTCATGAACTTCACGAGCCTACATAGGAACTGCGCAACGCACGGCTCGTTAAACGTCATTTTTGAATTTTGGCACCAAATTTTCAACATGGGGGTTTATGGCCCCTTCTCATGAATGATGTCACTGTCATGGCGGTATTCAGGCCCGAGGGTGATTTCACAGTCACTGCACAGTCACTGCGCCAAATCACCCTCGGGCCCAAATAACACCATGACAGTGACATCATTCATGAGAAGGGGTCCCAAAACCCCAATGTTGAAAATTGGTGCAAAAATTCAAAAATGCCTGAGATATGCAATAAAGTTGAAACCCCCTATCTAGCCCATTATACAGCTTACCGGCATTTCCTCAGTTCGCGGTCGGCTTTGAAGAGTGCAGGCGTGTTCCGGTCCACCGAAGATCATCGCTGGAGTCAGAAGGTAAGTATGGGGTGAGGGGTGTGGGGAGGCTGGAGTGCGCAGTGGGTGGAGTGCGGTTGTGGGAGGGGTGGAGGAGATGCACCGCTGGACGTTTTGTCTTACAGGTTAAACAAATAAAAAAGGCGTCGTGGGACCGTTTGCCACACTGGGGTGGGCTCCCAGCATAGCACAAGGACTTTGGGCGTTCAGCTGACGGGATTGGGAACCCCGTCGGCAAAGGGAAAAAACCTCATGGACCGTTTGCCACGCTGGGGTGGGCTCCCAAGCGTGGCACAAAGGAATGAGGGCCTTCAGCCGGGGATTGGGCACCCCGGCCGGCAAAATCACTGATTGCCACACTGGGGTGGGCTCCCAGCATGGCACCAAGTACTAGGGGAGGAGACGATGCAGCTCAGCCGACGGGGATTGGGCACCCCGTCAGCTATACACTGCATGCGGGGGCGCGCACGTCTGCGGCTGGGGGGGGAGCTGCGCATGAGCAGCTTCTTATCGCTGCTCACTCAAGCATAGCTCCCCCTTTCAACTGTATGCCACTGCATTTTGGAGCGTATCATAGACAGCTCCCAAATGCATTAGCTTACAGGGGCCGAGCCTGCCAGGACACTGCCTGAATTTGAGGAGGAGGTGACACACCTCCGAAATCTCCGATGATGGCACTATGTTTCTTGCACATGCGTGCAAGCAAACATAATAAAATGGTGTTGTCTTACCATGGCCCAGGTCCTACTGCAGTCTAAATGTACACAGCTACCCCTTGCAACTCCTTCAAACTCTCAGGCTGGAACAGGAGACTTCTTTTTCTTTCTTCTCTTGGAGTCCCCCACTAGTGTCCTGGCCCAGGAAGCACTGACAATTAAGCAAGCTGTGAACTTTAAAGTCCCTCCAAAGAAGTCTGGTTAATAATTCATTAGATTCTCTGCAATTCATCTATTTAGTAAAACTTTAAAAACACTCTCGCACACTCTTAGGAATAAGCAACAAACCAATGTATTGCAAATGAGGTCCCAATGATTTTTGCAAGGACCCAGGGGTACCCATTGCTTGCTTAAAACCTTATTTGGCAATTCTGGCTCCATGGAGCACAAACTATTCACAACGAGGGGCACTTGAGCTGGAAGTCAACATGTCTTAGTTAGCATTTCACTCCAGACAGCTGATGTAACCTCGGTTGCTATACCTGAAACCTCCCTGGAACCTTCACCTGATCTCCAAGCCAAACCTACACTCTGGTACTGGTAAGTTGGTCTCTGAATCTTTCTTGTTCATTCTCCTGTCCCTGGTCAGTCTTCAACCCATTGGAGAAGTGAGAAGCTTTTCCCACCTGGTCCTGTGCCACAGGAACACAGGAATTTTCCTTCCCTGACCAGTCCCTTAGATTCCTTAGAAATGCCGTAATCCCCTTCAAACGTGGCCACTGTCACACCAATGTCTCCTATCTCCGTCTACAAAGGGGGGATCTCAAAAATACTTCTGGCTTGCATCCCCATCAACCATACCTCATGTGCTTACTTTAAACTGTCAGGTCCGGAGGGCTTCCCAAGACCTGCCCTAACAACCTGTGGCCCACCCGAACAGCTTGTGATTGGTGCCCCGAGACCTGCCCCTTCAAGCAGGCCCCATAGTGGGTGTGGAGCCTCCGGCACCCCCTTAACAGGGCCGGACCACCCTGCCATGCCGGGAACTGGGAGGGGTGCTGCCACTACCCCTCCCCTGGAGGAATCCTGCCACAAGACCGCCAGTCCTGGCAGTACACGACTACTTCCCATGGGCCTGGGACCCCTTCAAACTACCTATTAGGGTATGCTTACCACCCTTTTCTCCCTGGAGCCCCATCTTCCCCTACTTGATGCTGGCAGGCTAATTGCTGCCCTCCCCATGCACCTCCCATTACCAGCACCAGGTCGCCTTTCTCACAGCACTACCTTGTATGTAGGAGGGGGGTCCCACTGGAATCAGGCCAGAACCCAGACCGACGAGCTCCTCCCTGCTTGTCTGTCCTGCCATCTCCCAGCATGCCTCCTATCTCCCCCCAAGCTACCCGCGCTCCCTCCTTTTAAGTGCTAAGAAGCCTTTCCCTAGTGCAAAGGTCAGCAACCTGCAGCTTCCGAGCTGCATGCAGCTCTCCCTGCCCTAACCTGCAGCTCCTGTTGGGCTCCTGTTCCACCCACAAACCTCTCCAGTGGAGGTCTGGGCATTCTGCCAGTCTGTGATGTACTATACTTAAATTGTGGATCTGATGCTGTGACTGCAATTCAGAATCCCACTTGTGTGTTTGTGGTGGGATCTTTTCTTGGTTTGGAATGCATATTAACCAGTTGTAGAGCACCTTTTGTGACATACTTCCTGTCACACGACTTTGTTAAAGAGGTTTAGTTTTTCTTGTTGTTGTTGTTGCCTTTCTTCAGAAAGTGTCTCAAGTTGTGGAGCTCTTTTCTTTTTGTTTGTGACATACTTCATGCCACATGACTTTATTAGAGTTGTACTTTTTTATTAGGGTTTTCTTTTTGTTGCCTCAAGTGTAGAGCTGGAGCTACTTTTTTATGATATACTGTACTTCCTGCTACATGGCAATTAGAGTTATAGGTCTTTTAATGTCTTTTTTTTTGTGACCTCCATTCAGAAAGTGTCACAATGCTGATGTACATTGCAAGAAAACATGGAGCATCCAGTTAAAAAAAGGAAGATTGTGATGAGAGCTGGACCTTTTCAAGGTGAATGGCTTGATTATTTATTTAGCTAGTTTTTGTTTGCCGGGTAGGTGTGCTAGACAATAGAATTGCCTATTTTCAGGGACGACTTAGGAGGGTTGCAAACATGGTAACAGAAGTCACATGGTGACAATACATTTCATCACAGAGCTTATGAGGTATAGTAATACATGACCTCAAAATATGATTATGGAGCAGCATTTAACAATTGTACAGCAGTGCTATGGCAATACATGACACAGAGTATACAGCTGTGGTACAGCCATACAGACGGTTATGAAGGTCAAAACAATATGTTACAATCAGAGCCCAGGGGAGGACAGCAAGACAAGGATGATAAATGGGGATGGATACAACAAGGCCCAGAGCATACAGACATAAACGGTTGCAATAAAGTGCATAGCAGTAGAACAGTTTTAGCAGACTGTCACATGGAGGGAATTATGGCTTCTCCGGTAGAAAGAGACTGCCATTCTGCATGATTTGTAGAGAATTTCTCACTGCAAACAAGAAGTCGACTATCCAGTGTCACTTCATGACAGAGCACGTATCATTAACAAGCAAATAAACTTAAGGACAGGCATGAAGGACGGCTTTTGAAGAGCTGGAAAAGAAACTGGAGTAGGGGCAAACTGTGCTGAAGTCTTTGTCATCATCTGCCAATCATTTGACAACAGCCAGCTTCATTGGAGCTCTGCCGGTGGTTCATGCAGGCAAGCCATTCACAGGTGGAGAATTTGTGAAAGATACATTTCTGGAAATTTTTGTTTGCTGACTTCAGGGAAATGGACAAAGTTATTCGCCAGATTCAGGATTTTCCAGCTTCAAAGACTGTGAAGGATCATGCACACAAAATGGTCAGGATGTGGATTCTCAGATTGTAAAATATATTGGATCATCTGACTTTCCTTGGGCACTTAATGAATCCACAGACATCAAGGACACAGCACAACTTGCAATAATGGTTTGTTTTGTTTGTGGGTCAGGAATGAAAGAGGAACTAGTGACCATTTGTCCCCTGAAGCTACAAACCAGAGGAGAGGACATCTTCAGTGCTCTCTGTGAGTATTTCCAGATGGAGAACCTGCCCCTTGACAAAATTGTATTTGCATTAATGGATCTCCCAGCATGACAGGATATCGTAAGGGACTTGTAAGACTACTCGAGGAGAAATTCCAATGCCCAATTATTATTTTGCATTGTGTTCTCCATCAGGAGTCACTGTGCATCCAGTCTTTTAGAAAGGAGATGGCAGATGTGATGGCATTTCTTGCTGAAATTGTAAGTACAGTTCTTGCCAGGGCTCTGAACCATCAGCAGTTCAAACAAAGTGTGGAAGAGCTGGACTCACAATATTCTGACCTACTGATGTACAACAGTGTGTGTTGGCTTTCCAGAGGTAAGGCCCTGAAACAGTTTGCAGACTGCCTGAATGAAATCAAGCAGTTTTTAGAGGAGAAGTGCATTGTTCACCTAGAAATTTCAAACAGCTTGTGGCTTCAGAAGTTTTACTTTTTGGTAGATCTTACTGGACATTTGAACCAATTGAATATTGGTCTGCAAGGATAGGGCAATACTGTTTTCTCCTTGTGTGAGCAGGTCCTGACATTCTCTTCAAAACTAAAAGTGTTCCGGAAAGACCTACAAAGAGGGACTCTACATCATGTTTAATACCTTTGTAAATTTAAATTAGACATTGAAACAAGAGGACACAAGTTCACAATGAACATTGCAGTATTTGATGAAGCCATCAGTGGACAGATCAGAAACTTCAGTATGAGATTTAACAATCTTAAAAAGTACATACCCACCTTCAGGTTTATGACACATCCATATCAATCAAGTCTTGGTGAAATGCAACCGGACCATTTTAACATCTCTATTGCTGAAATAGAGATGAAAGTTGCTGAATTTGAAGAGTCCCTCATTTGGCTGGTAAAATTAAGAGATCTGAATGCACAGCTAGAAATCTGGAATGAAGGAGGGCAGAACTAGTAGTAGCACACACGTGGACAGAGATGGACAGACTTCCAAAGACTGATAGGATCATCTTCCAGGTTTGGATGGTACTCCCAGATAATTTCAAGACCATGAAGAGACTTGCATTTGGCATGTTTTCAGTTTTTGGGTCCACCTAACTTTACAAACAAGTCTTCTCGCACATGAATTGTATTAAAAACAAATTCCGCTCTCAGCTCAGTGATGGATCATTGAATGTTTGTACTTGATTAAAACTGACTAACTCTAAGCCAAATGTTGAAAAATTGAGCAAAGGTATGCAAGGACAGAAATCTCACTAATTTGAGGGCAATCTGTTGAACAATACTGTTTGTGTTTTGGGAAGAGGGAATTTTTTAATAACCAGCAGTTTATGCATTTGAACAGAAAACTGGTGACACAGAAAAAGTGGTGACTGAACAGTACTGTCTGTATTTTTTATAGCAAGCAGTTTATGCATTTGCACAGAAAAAGTAGTGACTGAACAGTACTGTCTGTATTTTGGAAAGAGGAATTTTTTTTTTATAACCAGCAAAATTATTTAATGTTAAATAAAAGCTAAAAAATACATCTTCTAGTAGTCTGTGTTGTTCTTTCAACAAAATAATTTACATTTGTTAATAAAATGATATATTTGGAGAACATCAGTCACATAATTATGTACTATAATTATGACCGCATCTAAAAATATTTTGTGTGGCTCTTTTGCTGTTGGACATTTTGTGGTTTTCTGGCATATGGCTCCCAGTCCTTGAAAGGTTACAGACCCCTGCCCTAGTGGCAGTCTCAATGTATAGCCCAGAATGGTGCCTTCCCTAAAACACCTACCAAACCCATAAACTGGGTGGAAGGCATAAAAGTGGGGGATCCTAATGGTGAACATAAGTCCCTCTCCTGGAGAGGGGCTTACACTATTCCCCTACCAAAGGGAATCATTCCCAAGGAGAATGATGACAAAGACCTCACCAGCTCCTCCAACTCACTCCCACCCCTACCCCTGGTATGTGCACTCCCAGGGGAAGTCAGCATCAGCTACAGTCACATATGGTGGGGTGTAACCCATGCCTACCTACAACTATACCCACAAACTCCAAAAGGAACATTTCTGTGCCGGGGGATTAAACTTTTTAAAAGCTGCCTAAGCAACATGAGCAATCTTCATTAGGTTATTATTGATATTTTTCTGAGATTGATTGCAATAGCCATAATCACAACTACATAGGCATTTAGATGTATGTTTCAACCATAATCACTGTACCCACGCTTAAACTACTCACACTCTTCCTCATGCACACACTGTAATGATTGATTTTTTTTACAAAAAAACAGTTAAAAATAGCAAAAGCCAATGTCATAATTTGCAGTCCTCTGAGGAAGAAAAAGTTAATTTAGTCCATCATCAGTTCTCTTATGTTCACTTTAGTCATGGGAGTTAGCAACCGCTCTGCAGAGCAACACCTGGCACAGTCAAAGTTCTTTAAGGGGTGCTCTAAGTATGGGGTCCTCCTCCTGGTGAAAAATAGAATTCAGGATCTGGCTTGGTAGAAAGGTCTCCAAAAGAGCCTTTCGCAGTAATAAAGTACTTAGTATAACATTTAACCAAGTCTTGCACTAGGGTGAAGAGTTGAAATAAAGCTCTGGCCCTCTGGAACAGTTCCTGGGATGGACGATCATGGCTTCCAGGGTGATGTTTTAACTTCTCTAGATGCTTACGATAGATCCAGTCTTCTCTCATTTCCTCCACAATGTCCCACTGTCTCTCTGACAGGTAATGGTAGTCCAAGCTCTCATACTCCATCCTCAATCTGCGCTGCATCCACTATTCTGCCTGGCTCCTCTCTGGCAGATACCTTATACTAGTCCTGCTTCCAGCCATACTCCCTTCCTGTACTCAGCATTGAGAGGATCCTCCCTGTTAAATCCATCCATCCTGCTCCATAGGGCATGCCAGCACTCTGGATGTGGGGGGTTCTATCATAAGCTATAATCATTGGGTGGTGAAAAGGTTTAGGTATGGCCCAATAGATGTCATAATCATTTAGTTGAAACTTTTTGCCAAGAAACCTGCCTTCATCAAAATTTTCATTGTCAGCCAAAAGTCCTTTTCCAGGCTTTCTCTCTTCCTTTCCTGGTGACCCCAGACCAGCTACAGCAGTTTTAGGTCCCACTTGCTCTGGGGAGGCCAACCGTGATTTTATAGCTGACAGAATACCTCCAGACAGAGGACTAGGAAGTATTCCCCGGGTTCTGGGGTTTTGCCCACCAGTAGTTTCAGGTCCCAGCCCCTCCCCTGCCATGGGGAATAGAGGCAGCTGGTGAGGAGGAACTGGGCAGATGGCTATGTCCTCCTCATCCCTTTTCTGCTCTGCTACAGCTGCACCCTCTGCCTGTACCTCCTCTGCTTCAATAATTACATTGAGGGAGGGCCCTCGCACTTGCTTTTCCTTCTTCACCTGTTCTGCGGTTTGCTTCTCTAACAAAAGCCTTTCCACAGCACCAGGCTCCAGGATTCCTTGTGACTATACCGAGGATGAGCCTTCTGAAGCACTGAGGGGGTATGCTCTATGAAAAACTGGAGGGGCCCAGTCAAATATGCCTCCAGGAGCCAAGCTTGAGCAAATGCTGCACACTGGTAACAGGCTGTTCTCTCTCCCTAGTAGCTACATTAACACATGGCTCCTCCAACTGCCCTTTTCCTGCAATATTCCATAACCAGGATAATAATGATGAAGGAACCATGGACATAGGTTCCCCAGAGGGAGGCTCACTTTTGGCTCTAAACCCCCATCCAGCCATCCGTGACAAGGGATTCATACCTGCCAGGCCCAAGCCAAACCTTCCAGAATTGGTGGGATTAAACAGTTCTTACTCAACAACTCACCGCAGCCCTGATGCTTTGGCTCAATCCTAGTTGTTCTACTTGCTTATGCTCCCTCCACAAAATGGTGGTGCCTCCTTCACTGATTTTCCCCTCAGCTCACCTTCCAGCCAATCAGAAACAGGCTGGGGTCACATGACCAGCAAAACATGTGAGCTTGCACTTGTGAGCAGGATTGCAGCCTAACACCCGGATCACCACACCCAGGTTGAAATTTTAAGTGTGACACACAGTCTATTCAGCCCAGGCCGGACCCACCAGCCCTCTGTTCCAGGACATGGGGCAATGGGGTGCTAGAGGGTCCCAAAACATCCCAGATGAGCCCTCACATGTAGCCACCCCACCTCCCCATTGTCTAAGGGCCCACAATGTTTCAAAAGTGGAGGGGGGACTACCCAAAAAGAACCCAGACCAGCACATTAACAACCATGGAGAATAAAAAAGTGTTGTCTTACCATGGCCTGGGTCCTACTGCAGTCTAAATGGACACAGCTACCCTCGCACCTCCTTCAAACTCTCAGGCTGGAACAGGAGACCTCTTCTTTTTCTTTCTTCTCTGGGAGTCTCCCACCAGCATCCCGGCCCAGGAAACACTGACAATTAAGTTTGCTGTGAACTTTAAATGCCCCCAAAGAAGTCTGGTTAGTAATTCATTACAGTCTCTGCAATTCTTCTATTTAGTAAAACATTAAAAACACTCTCACACACTCAGGAATAAGCAACAAACTAATTTATTGCACCTGAGGTCCCAATGATTTTTGCAAGGACCCAAGGATTCCCATTGCTTGCTTGAAGCCTTATTTGCCATCTGTCTCCATGGAGCACAAACTATTCACAAACAAGGGGTGCTTGAACTGGGAAACAAGATGTCCTAGGCAGCATTCCACTCCAGGCAGCTGATGAAACCTCAGATGCTATACCTGAAACCTCCCCGGAATCTTCACCACACCCCCGATCCAAACCTACCCTCTGGCTCTGGTAAGTTGGTCTCTGAATCTTCCTTGTTCATTCTCCTGTCCCTGGTCAATCTCCAACCCATTGCAGAAGTGAGAAACTTTTATCAACTGGTCCAGTGCCATGGGGATGCAGGAATTTTCCTTCTCTGACCAGTGCCTTAGATTCCTTACAAATGTTGTAATCCCTTTCAGAACTGGCCACTGTCACACCCAGTCTCCTTTCTCCATCGACAAGGGGGAAATCTTAAAAATACTTCTGGCCTGTGTCCCCATCAACCATACCTTCTGTGCTTGCTTTAAACTACCTGGTTCGGAGGGCTTCCCAAGGTCTGTCCTACCAACCTGCAGCCTGCCCAAGCAGTTTGTGATTGGCACCCCGAGACCTGCCCCTCCAAGTAGGCCCCATAGTGGGTGAGAACCCTCCGGCACCCCATAACCAGGCCTGGACCACCCTGCCATGTCAGGAACTGGGAGGGGAGCAGCCATCACCTCTGCCCTGGAGGAATCCTGCCACGTGACCTCCAGTCCTTGTGGTACAGGCCTACTTCCCACTGGCCTGGGACCCTATCAAACTACCTAGTAGGGTACTGTCACCACCCCTTTCTCCAAGGAGCCCCATCTGCCTCCACTCAATGTTGGAAGGCTAACTAATGCCCTCCCCACACACCTCCCATTACCGGCGCCATGTCGCCTTGCTCACAACACTACCTGGCACTTACGAGGTGGGGGGATCACCCTCAGAATCAGGCCCCAACCCTGACCGATGAGCTCCTCCCTGCTGGCCTGCCCTGCCATCTCCCAGTCAGCCTCCTATCTGCCCCCAAGCTACCTGTGCTCCCTCCTTTTAAGGATTTAAAAGCCTACCCCTAGTGGCAGTCTCAATGTATAGCCCAGAATGGTGTCTTCCCCAAAATACCTACCAAACTCATAAACTGGGAGGAAGACACAAAAGTGGGGTCCCTAATGGTGAATGTAAGCCTCTCTCCTGGAGAGGGGGCTTACAATGCTATCATGAACACAGCATTAGAATGTTTATGCTGCCATGGGGTGAATGCTATATTGGCCGAATTTAAATGCGAACATACAAAACTGCTAGCAGAAAAAGGCCATAATAGTCCACTGAGTCTGCTTGAGTGTGCAACTCAGTTACTTCCTTGGAGCTTCCCCCCTCCTCAACTCCACTGGGAGTTATCTCTCACCTTCCCATTCCACTCTTCAAACCTCTTCCCGTTAGAGCCCCCTTCGGTCCTAATAATCTTCTTCACCCTATCCCACCCCCTCTTGAAACTGGCCAGTGTCTTTGCTGCCACTACCTCCTGCCATAGTTGATTCCTCCTCTTCACCACCCTTTCAGTGAAAAAGTGCTTGCATTTCCTTCTTGATTCTACCCCCACAAATTTAAGGTTATGTCTCCTTGTTGTACCTTCCTTTCTCAAATTAAAGATGCCATCCGTACCAACCCTGTTTATGCCCTTAAGGTCCTTTAAAGTTTTGATCGTGTCCCCCCGCTCCCTTCTCTCCTCCAGAGTGTACATGTTCAATTACTTCAGCCTCTCCTCATTTTTTTTACATATACAGTAACTCACCCTGGGCCAAGGAAAGAAACTTATCATAGGATGTGTCTAACTCTCCCCTCTCCCCCATTCATCTCTCTCCCCTCCCTTATTTCCTCTTGATCTAGCCCCCCGACTTGGTATTATGTGGGGATTTCAATGTCAGTTGGTTGGGATAAGGAGCTGGTTCTACTCACACCTCTGTATCAGAAGCCCACCTATCTCAATTAATAACTGAACCCACTAGGCTCAATATTAAATTGGGCAATCATTCCTTTTTAGACTGGGTCCTTACCAATAGCCTGCTAGGGGAGAATAAATAGAATAAAAAAATCCCAGCTCAGGCTGATCCATGCAGAGGTCAGATTACATTTTGTAGCTACTTGCCAGCAGGGCAGTGACTTGCAAAATCCACTAGCCCCATAGACATTTCTACTGGCATAGCTGATACACTTATTGAAATATTACCTTTTCCAGTACAACCCTCCTAGCTACTTAAAAAGATTTTTGACTATCCCAAAAGAAAATCTAACAGAATCTGGCTAGTGGACTGGTGCCAGTTTCAACCCTGTCCATGAACATCCACATGTGGTCACACAGTTGACAGTACAGGAACAGACTACCAGAACCACCCTCTCAGTACATACATACAAACACACACACACACGCACATGCATGCACGCACGCAGGCATGCACACACACACACACACACACACACACACTTACACACACACACCACGGCAAACATTGGCATTGACAATGCTTGTTTCACTATTAGTGATGGTATTAATAGCTTAATTTGTTGAAGGACCAGCCATTTCTTTTCATCTGCTCAGTTCTTTGGACATTAGTGTAAAGAATGACTTGGGTTACACAAGTTGTGACGGACCAATCATAACCAACACAAAACATTAAATCCAAAATCTTTATTATGATATAGTAAATAGCAGGTAACTTACAAGAGATAACCAGCCTCCTAGACTGCTAAATTGCAGTTGTCATTGTCAGAGATGTCAGATCTAATCTGGTTCAGCCCCAGTCATTCTTTTTCCTCTAAAGCAGCTAATCAAATCACTCGTCATAGTTCGAGCAGACATTTTTATACAGAACTGTTCTTATGCCAGACTGTGGCTGTATCTCATAGTGAAAAACATCTTGCCATATCTTGGCAAACACTCATACTTCTAAGTAGATTACTAAAGACCTCTCCCTAGCAACAACTAGGCAGCTTGCATCACTAGCCAAATAGCTATGTCGTCAATCCGTCAGCAGCTAGGCAGTGGTGTGGCTATCAGCAGCTATCAGCTAGTTTAGGCCCTTCCAGGTGCCACATGACCAGTCTTCTCTTTCTTTCAGCTAACAACAGCCACATAGGCAATGCCAGCTAGGCCTCCCAACCATCACATCACTAGGCTGCCTATGAGGAGATTATGTTGCTTTGCAAGAAGGGAGAAGAGAAGAGAAGAAAAATTATCTAATGCTAACACATGTATTTGGCAAAACCTATTTATAGGCAGTGTGCTCCTGGCAGAACTTGGACAGCCAGCAGCTGAGGAGGTGTGGGTGGGCTGTGTCACTGGCCGTTCCTGGCTGTGGCACCAATGGGAGGGTATGGAGTATGCCTCTGGTGTGTAATTCCCACCCGATTGTGCATTAGCACTATTAAGCCTGCAAGTAACTATTGTTTCTATCGCAATTCCCAAATACTTATCCCACGTTATAACTGCCCCAATGCCGGCCTTTATGTTGTCATTACAGTCCCCCCCCCCCGTGAACTCCTGTAAGTTTGTAAATTACTGGGGTGCATAAAGCAAAAGACACAACAGAGAAATCTGAAGAGGAGAAGCAGAAACAGAGAAAAAGGAAAAAGGGGTGTATCAAAGGACCAGGCCACCCAATACTGTGAACTGGAGGATGGACAGCAGGCAGGGTACAAAGCTAGCCAGCTATGGATGTAGTGGTTGAAACTGAAATAACAAAAATAAAAGAAACACTTTTTTATGTATAGTTGAAGATGGCTTAATATGATGAAACTGTGCCCTTGCATAACAAAGGGTCTGCGGCTCCTAAGGTTAGGAAAGAGAAAACCCCACCCCATGGCTCTAGCATGTGGCTCACAAATCTGAATTAAGAGAAACAGTTTGTGAGGCCTGGCCTAAAAAGAAACAAGCATAGTACCCCAGTTCCCTGCCAGTAGCTAAACCTCAAATGGAGGACTCTGCAGTGTCCCCCTTCCGCTTGCGAGGGTCACGGGCAATATGCATCAATCAGGTCAGTTCTGATTTTAAAGTGAGGTGGGTACTGGGGGTACCCCTATGAAACAAGGGAGTAACAATGCAGAGGATAAGAAAGAAGCCCACAATGAGAAGAAGGACCTGAAGCCAGTTCCACATAATTCCCAGACCAGGCAAAAGATGGCCAAACCAAGTCGTTGCTTTAGAAATAGCATCCCATAATGTTTCGGGTTTGAACAACAGAGTATTATAAAATGGCAGGGTAAAATCATGGAATCTGATTGGCTGCTATTTATGTCTAAAATATGGTTTACACATGGCTAAAAAAAGGACTGTGAAGAGTCTGGAACCCAGATCAATGGACATTTGGAACATAGGTATTTCAGTTAGCCCCCTACAGCCAGAACAGATCTTCCACCACAAACATGGCTGCTACCTTTACACTCTAAAAAAAACTTCATCTGGGCCCTAAAAATAAAATTACATTAAATAAAAAATAAAGCAAATTAATTAACTGTAAGTTTCCTTGATTATCACACTCTCCTTACGTACATAAATAAATTAGAAACAATAAGTATTGTTTATAGTTTTTACTACAACTGTTTCTTTGCTGACAGTGAAAAATTCCCCTTCTATCTTTACCTGCTCATCAGGGAACTGTCTTCTTCTTCTTCTTGCGCTGACAGTGAGATAATTGAGTCTCTGGCTGTAACAGAGGCCTTTGTTGTCTGTGTGTACAGAGTGTTAGGAGAGAAACATTCTGCCAGTGGAACTAAGCAGAATTTTGAATCCATGTATTCCATGGTAAACAGGCTATGATAAACATTCCATATCTTGAATGTGGAAAAAAAACCAGGAAGAAG
Source organism: Neoceratodus forsteri (assembly GCA_016271365.2). NCBI lineage: Eukaryota > Metazoa > Chordata > Ceratodontiformes > Ceratodontidae > Neoceratodus > Neoceratodus forsteri. Next base: position 172,899,721 of record CM028131.1, on the reverse strand, counting down.
AAAGTAGGCAATAATACAATGACATTGTCATCAATGACATCATTTGTAGTGGGTGGAAGGACAATTTTATCATAAATGTAGACAAGTAAATCTATTGTTTCTACATATAAACATGCTTTTCCCAATTGTAAAAAGTTTAAAAAAAGGAGCCCATTTTATAATTGCAATAAGACACTCTGGGATGTGCGTGGAACACATTTTTACGCACTGCCAGTGGCTAAAGTCACTCATCCTTCAGCCTCATGCCTTATTACGCCCCTGCCCGTGCAGTAAAATGTATTCCACGCACACCCCATCATGCCTTATTGCTTACTAATTGTGATGGTATTCTGCCAAAGACAGTTTATCAGCATTGTGCTGTATGTCAGATGTAAGAGAGGCCAGAGTAACAGTTTGTTTCAAGGCAACAAAATCCTTTACGCCATGAGGCATAGAAATAAAATGAATAGATGCAATGGCAGGGAATACAGTGCACATGGCTGGTGCAACAGGTAAAAAATCATAGTCACATGCATGAGTCTGAGTTAAAACAGGTGACTAGTGTGGGCCATATGACATATGGCGACATAGCAGAGGGAGTCAAGAGCAAGCTCTATCTGTTTACAGATTATACTAAGCTCGATGGGTGGGTGGAAACAGAGGAGGGGAGACAGGATCTAAGGGAGGACCTGGCTAAGCTGGAGCAATGGTTGGGCATCTGGAAGTTGGGTTTTAATGCTAAGAAATGTAATGTGATACACATGGGAGCCAAAAATCCGAAGGTCAGTTACTGGATAGGGCGAATTCAGATGACAATATCGGATGAGGAAAAGGACCTGGGTTATGGTCAGGGGCAACATGAAACAATCAGGACAGTGCCGTAAGGCTGCAGCTAAAGCAAATAGAATGCTGGGTTGCATAGCCAGGGGAATCACATCTAGGAGGGAGGAGGTTATTTTGCCACTGTACAGGTCACTGGTGTGATCACATTTAGAGTATTGTGTTTAGTTCTGGTGCCCCTATCTTAGGAAAGATATCAAGCTAGTGGAGGCAGTACAGCAGAGAGCAACCAAATTGATACTGGGCATGGGGACAGAACATACAAGGAGGGACTAAGGGAGCTGAACATGTACTCCCTGGAAGATAGGAGAGAGAGGGGGGGATATGACTGAGACCTTCAATACCTAAAGGGCATAAATAGGATTAGCACAGAGGAAATCTTTAACTTAAGGAATGAGGATACAACAAGGGGTCATAGCATGAAGCTGACAGGGGGCAGATTCAGGAGGGAAATGAGAAGGCACTTTTTCACAGAAAGGGTGGTGAAGGGGTGGAATGAGTTGCCAGAGGTGGTGGTGGTGGTGGCAAGGACCAGTTTCAAAAGGGGTTGGGACAGGGTAAAGAAGATTAGGACAACAGTGAACATGGCGGGGGGACAGTGAAGGGAGAGGGTGGGAGAACAGCTCCAGGAGGAGTGGGGGGGGGCAGCTGCTAGTTATAAATAGCTGTGCACTCAAAAAGACTAAATAGACCATTATGGCCTTTATCTGCTGGCAAATTTTGTATGCTTTTATGTTCGTATGAGCACTCATGATTGACAAAGCAATCTTGGTTCAAGACGACTTAACTACCGTTGACCAGACTATGCACTGTATTATCTGCCATGTCAGAGACTTTGTTAACTTTCAATGGACAGGTCTAAGAGATTTCACAAGGAGTGTAGGCCATCTCTTCACAAGTGAACAACCTGTCATGTCATAACTCACAAGAATCATGTGTGTGGGCTTTCCAGCTGACTGCACCATATGTAATATAATGTCAAAAATGGCGTAAAGCGTATGATCAGGGGAATAAAACCCAACATTAACAACTGAGTAGCCAGTCCCAGATTGGCCCTTATATATAACGGGAATATGTAGGATAAACTTCAAGCAAAGCTATAACTCCTTGAGGCTGAATGATATGAATATACAGTGGCAGCAAAGGACATAGGACCTGATTCTCAAAGCCACAAGAGTGACACAAGGTGCCTACGCTAAACATAAATGGTGCACGTTGCACCTTACATCAAATACTGCCCCCTGAGCTATTCACAAAAGCAGCGTGTATCAACCGCAAGCTGTCTGCCCCAAAGAGGGCTTGAGCCACCCGTGCGCCCAGAAATGGGCTGTGACATGGGGCTAGAGGCTTGTGGGAGATGCAGGCTGCCATGGCTCCACAATCAGGATTCAAAAATCTTACCCAGAGGATGGATTTCTAAGTATCTTAGAAATTCACCCTCTGGGTGAGATGATTACTGTGCGGCACTGTGCCACAATCCCCTGCCTTGATCCCTTTACATACATATATATATACCGTGCTACCATAGTTAGGTTTGAGGAGCCATTTCTAGGTTAAACCCATAATTTTGCACCTTAATAACTTTGCAACTGTTTGATGGATTTGCCTGAAATTTGGAATACATGATCAAGACCCTTACGCCTTGGGATTTTGCCAAGTTTCGTGTGGTCAGGATACCGCGACTCTTGAGTTGATAAGCATGTTCTGTGCATGCATTTACACTTTTCTGAATTCTACGGTCACACCTACAGATCGCACGGTTTGCGCTGACCAGCCCAAAATCTTCAGGGAACGCATGCCGGGTCCCTGATGTGCCTTTCAAGATTTTGTAGAAAAAATATTAAACGGTTCAAAAGTTATTCAAAAACAATTTCCCATTATAAGTCAATGGGAAAGTTAAAAGTTCGACAGTTAATGCAAATGCATTTTTACTTTCGCAAATGGCCCTCTTACTTTCACAAATCCGGCATCTTGTTTTCAGTTAGTGATCAGAAAAATGATTGCCATTTAAATTTGGGACCCTCTAGCAACCTAATTATTTTTGTATTCACCTAGTCGGAGCCTGAGGATGCTAGCCATGTCTTTATTTTGGGGTAAAACACCCCAGAAATATGTTTTTCAAATTTTTGGAAAAAGTACTTTCACAAAGTACTTTCATGCTCATGAAAGTGTAAAATTTTTAAAGCTTTACATAAAATTAGACGGTACTTTTCAGGGTGTCTGAAAATACCAGCAATTCTTTGCACTGTGCTGCAAAAGGAACGGTTGGGAGTTTTGTGCTGAAATTTGAGGGAATGTAGCCGGCACATCACGGATGTGCCTTTCAGTATTGTGTTGAAAAAATATTACACAGCGGCAAAGTTACGGCACTCCAAAGTCGATGGTTTTTCCCATAGGATAACATTACGGAGCCCGACGCATTACAGGAATCCTTTGGCACCCTGCTGCAAAATAACAGTTTGGTCTTTTTTCCTGAAATTTGGAGAGAACACAGCCAACAGCCCACAGATGTGCCTTTCAGTGGTTTGGTGAAAAAATATTACAGGGAGGCGAACTTCTCTTTTTTTCCCATAGGATAACATTACGGCATTCGCCGCGCCTTTCAGGGCCCGTATCTCGGAAACGGTGAGAGATATGGACTTTTCATCAGAAAAATTCTTAGCCCCTGGGGGCTAAGTACAAAACTAGCCAGGACAGTCATAAATCATATGACTTTTACATTTTTTTTCTAAGTTGTACGGTTCCTGAGATATAACCTATTTAGTATTCCAAGTCCTCATTTTCTGTTCCGATACCCATTATTATGCATACATTCTTTGTACTCACTGTCTTTCTCTATGCAACTTTTGGGAAAACCAGCCTGTAGCGCTTACATTACTGTTACCATTGCTCTTTTCAGCTTGTGATTCCGGCACTGCTTTCACTTACCGCTGACGCCACGCCACCATGTGCATTATCTCGCGCTCCTGCGCTTTGCATTTCTGTTATTTTTGCCATTTGTGTCTACAGTACTGTTTCTCTTCTGTTTCACTTACGCCACCATGCCCATTGACATTTCCGCTTGCAGGCACCATGTTACTATGTGACAACACATCACGTGGCAGACCCGTTCCTCATCTGCCACCATGTGCTACCCTTTCTGTTCTCATTTGCACTTGCATTACCATGTGCACCACTGTTAGCGCTTCTGTTTGCGTTGCTGTTCCTGTTGGGCCCTGCGCTCCTGCGCAGCCGTGTTCGTGTGCGCATACCGCCGCTGCATTATATTCATTATTTCTCGTTATCATTCTCAAAGAAGGATTAGAGGAAAAATTCATTTAATGCATTAGTTAGGTTGTTCCACAGCAACAAAGTGAGGAATTTGCGTTAGGTTGAAACCCTTGACCCCCCAGCCACCCTCATCTGGCATTGGGGTGCGTATTGAGTCGTCGGTCCCAATCTCACCCCATTCTCCTATACTTCTGCTGCTTTACACATGTGATGGGGTGAGAGTTAGGGCTGATGACCCCAATGTGCACCCCAATGCTGGTTTGGGGGGTAGGCTGGGGTTCAAGGGGGTTTCAACCCTAACACCCAATTTCCCACTTTTGTCACTGTGGAACAACCCTAACTAATGCATTAAATGGAGTTTTTTGCTCTAATTATATATATATATATATATATATATATATATATATTATACGGTGCAATGTGCCCCTATGGTTAGGACTGAGTAAGCACTTCAATGTTAAACTCAAAATTTTGCACTTTAATCACTTTGCAACCATTCAACAGACTTGCACAAAATTTATCCTGGACTGTCCTGTGAGGTAACGCTCCTGATGTGGCAAGTTACGTTCCGGTTGGATGTGCAGTCTCCTAGTTATTGAGAGGTGAAAAAAACATGTTTTTACTCATTGACTTTGCTGGAATTTTTCTTTGGACTTACCTACAGCCCAGATGTTTTGTTTTCTTGGTCTGAAATTTTCAGGACAGAAAAGGACTGCCCCACAGATGTGCCTTTTGCTAGTCTGGTGAGAAAATAATAAGCAATTTTTAAGTTATTACAATTTAAAAATTTGAAAAAAATTGTTTCTGAAAATGCTCAGTAAGCACTACAAGATAGCTAATTGAAACAAAGAAGAAATCCTGCTTCGTCTGGGAAAATTCCTTCTTCGTATGGCCACCATCTTGTTTTCAATTTTGCCTGAAAAATTCAAATTTGGAAACTCCTAAAATGATATTCTGTGGAGGAACCAACACATGTAGCTTGCTTATTGGGACCCTTTAGATGCATTCTGCACTTTACTGCTCAAAAAATGCCCTTAAAATTTGTTTTATTAAACATTTAAATTCTTTGTTCATATTAGTGTCATACGAAATAACATCTTGATTCGTATGACAACACGCAAAAGAAGATCTTGTTTCATATAGGAAATCAATGTACAGGTAATCATGCAAAAGTTTACAGGTCGCATGGTATACCGAGCATTGTGCAAATGAGGTACCCATTGAATAACTTGTATACTGCAATGATGCGCGGTGCACAGTACCGGTATACTTTTGAGTAACTTCAATGGGACTTTCAACTTTAGTGCATAACTTTGCCATTCTTGCACATTTTGACAACAAATGTTCAACATAGCTTGTTGAAGACCCCACTTCATGAGCAATATGACTGTCATTACACAACTCCTGCCTGAAAGTGGATTTTGCAGCCTGTTGGTAACTTCACTTTTCAGGCAGGATTTGCACAATGATAGTCATATTGTTTATGAGGTGGGATCACCAAAAGGCCATGTTGACAATTTTGGGGTCCAAATATGTAAAAATAACAAAGTTATGACCATTTGTTGCAATTTTGCTATGCACGCTCATAACTTTGAACATTTTAAAGACTTGGATGCCAAATTATAAAACATACACTTCCTACTATGCCACCTCATGTACGTCACAGCTGTCTCTTTTTAAATCCTGGCCAAAATGTCTTTTTGCATCTGTGCATCTGTGGTGTGGAATGACATTGCAGTTGTGCAAAATTATGTTTTAGCAGGTATTTGAAAACATTCCCTTCTGGCTACATGTGCTGGTTTAATAACATGGCTATGCTGATAACTTGGTCATGCATCTATGGTGGGATGGGTGTGCAGGGTCCAAAGGACCCTGCACTCCCACAGTAAAATAAGGAAAATCATGGAGCATGAGAGCCCAGGGCCAGAAGAGTCCTGCGCTCCCACTGTGACATAAGGACAGTTATAGAGGGTGGGGCAAATAAGGACACAAGTAAACTATCTGAAAAAGTAAGGAAATTCATTTCAAAAAAACATCATTATTTCATCAGTTATGGTTGTTAGTAAAGTGACAAAAGTAGAGAAATGTGGTGTTAGGGTTTCCAACCCTAACGCCCAACTTCCACCCTGCAGACACCGACAGGCATTGGGTGTGTGCCTTGGGATTGTCAGTCTTAATGCTCACCCCATTCCATAAGTAAATAAGCTGAGATGGACACAGTATAGGCAAATAGGGTGAGCATTAGGCCGGACAGACCCAAGCCACCCCCTGATGCCTGTCAGTGTCTGCAGGGTGGGGGTGGAGTGTTAAGGTTGGAAACCCAAACTCCAGATATATATATATATATATATATATATATATATATATATGTATATATATATAGAGGCAAAAAAATCTGTTTACTGCATCAGTTAGGGTTGTTCCAAAGTGACAAAAGTTAGGAAATTCGGAGTTAGGATTGAAACCCCCGGACACCTCAGCCCACCCTCCATCAGCATAGGGGTGTGCGTTGGGGTCATTGGCCCTAACTCTCACCCCATCACATGTGTAAAGAAGCAGAGGTATAGGAGAATGGGGTGCAGTTAGGACCAATGACCCCAATGTGCACCCCAATGCCGGTTGGGGGCGGGCTGGAGGTGTCCGGGGGTTTCAACCTCAACACTGAATGTCCTTACTTTTGTCACTGTGGAACAAGCCTAACTAATGCATTAAATGGAGTTTTTTGCCTCTAATTTCCCTTCTTTTTGAGAATGATGACAAGAAATACTGAATGTAATGCGGCAGCAGGAGGGTGAGCAATGCAAACATAAGGTGGAAGCACAAATGGTAACAGTAACAAAAATACAAGGGCAAATGACAACGCAAAAGGTAATACACATGGTAGCTCACACGGGAACGGTGACACTAACAGGAACATAAACGCAAAGCGAAACGGTAACTGTAACAGTAACAGAAGCGCATACCCTCTTTTTGCTGGAGAACTGCATAGAGAAACACAGTGTGTACAAAGAATGTATGCATTGTAATGACAATGGAAGCTTAAAACGAGCATTGGAAGTGCTTCATTGCAAATATCTCAGCAACCGTACTATGTAGAAAAAAAATGTTAATTTCACAGAAATCATTATTTTCCTGGCTACCGTTTTGTATTACATAGCCCATTGGGCTATGTAGCTCACAATGAAACATCTGTATCTCACACCATTTTCGAGATACGAGCCCTGAAAGGCGTGGCATACACCACCATGTTAGTCTATGGGAAAAAGCATCAATTTTTGAGTATCATAACTTTGGAGCCGTACAATATTTTTTCACCAAACTACCAAAAGGCACATCTGTGACATGTTGGCTGCCTTCCCTCCAAATTTCAGGTCAAAAGACCTAACTGTTCTTTTGCAGCAAGGTGGCAAAGAACTCCTGTCATTTTGGCCATGAGTGTTTGCAAAGTACTTTAAGATGATTTGCGAAGCTTTAGCACAGATTTCTTGAAAGTGTCATTAACCAGTACTTTGCAAAAGTACTTTTTCCAGAACTTTGAAAAACATATTTCTGGGGTGTTTAACCCCAAAATAAAGACATGGCTAGCATCCGCAGGCTCCAACTAGGTGAACACAAAAAGAATTGTGTCCCTAGATGGTCCCAAATTTAAATGCCAAGCATTTTTCTGATCACCAACTGAAAACAAAGTGGTTGATTTGAGAAAGTACTAGGGCCATTTGAGAAAGTAAAATGTGCATTTGCGAATGTGTTGAACTTTTTGTTAACTTTTCCCATTGACTTATAATGGGAACTTGTTTTTTGAATAACTTTTGAACCGTTTAATATTTTTTCATGAAATCTTCGAAAGGCACATCGGGCAACCTGACCGCATGTTCCCTGAAGTTTTTGGACTAGTCGTGCAAACCGTGCGACCTGTAGGTGAGAGCAAAGAAATCAAAAAAAAGTGTAATTGCGCAATTCATTGTCGCTTAATAACACCACAGCCGTACATCTGACTGGTATAGAACTTGGCAGATCCCAAGATCTACCATGCCCAATCGTGCATACCATATTTCAGGCAAATCCGTCAAACAGTGGCAAAGTTATTAAGGTGCAAAATTTGACCCTTTAACCTTAAAAGTGCTACTCAACCCTAACTATGGTAGCACTACCATGTTAACATATTATATATATACATATATATATATATATTTTTTTTCACCAGTATAGTTAGGGTTGAGTAAGCATTTTAATGTTAAACTTCAAATTTTGCACCTTAATAACTTTGCCACTGTACAGCAGATTTGTCTGAAATTCTGCATATATGGTCTGGTATCATTAATCTCTGGAGTGGCAAGTTGCATTATGATCGGATGTACAATTGCAGAGTTACAGAATGCCAAAAAATGCAAAAAAACTGACTTTTTGCTTGTTTCTTTGCTTGCACCCAGAGCCCGCACAATTTGTCTGTTCAGTCCAAAATCTTCAGGGAAGATGCACTATGGGTCACTGATGTGACTTTTGAAGATTTGGTGTAAAAATATTAAACCGTTCAAAAGTTATTCAAAATACAAATTTCCCATTATAGTCAATGGGGGAAAATATACAGTATGTGCCTCACGAAAGTTTTGCAAATACACTTTTACTTTCACAAATGGCCTTTTTACTTCTGTGCTTCAGCCATCTTGTTTTCAGTTACTGAGAAAGAAAAATGCCTGGCATTTAAATTTGGGACTCTCTAGTTAAACACTGACTGCTGAGGATGTCAGCCCTATCTTTTTTAGAGGGTAAAACCCCCTTAAAATGCCATTTAAAACATTGGGGAAAAAGTACTTTTGCAAATCATGAAAGAAACAGACAAAATACTTTTGCAAATGCAAAAGTTTCGTGCTACTTTTGGTGAAACATTTGTGATTTGTAAAAGTATTCAAAAAAAAATATATTGCAAATCTTTGTCATCCTCCTGCAACAAAACGGTTGGGTCTTTTGGACGGAAATTTGCAGGGTGGCAAGCCCTTCATCCCACAGAAGTGCCTTTTGATGATTTGGTGCCTAAACATTCAAGGGGCAAGAAGTTACAGCGTTCCGAAGTTGAGAAATTTCCCATAGGACAACATTGCTGTGTCCATAATGCTTTTCGGCACCCGTATCTCAAAAACAAAGCGAGACACAAAGTTTTTTGCTACTGGCACCTGCAAAAACAAGTTTAGAAATCATAGATGACACCTGCAGTGGAATGTTTTCCTACTTGCTACGGATACAGAGATATTGGCAAAAACATGTTCTAAGGGTTCCAAGGGTGAATTTTCAGTGCTTTCGGTGCCCGTATCTCAGAAATGATGTGAGATACGGATTTGGCCGATGTATCTCATGTGAAGTACTCTCTGCCATGATTACGCCAGCACTGGACTTTTTTTCTAGCTGCTATGGTTGCTGAGATATTAGCAACTTAATGTTACAAGGGTCCCTTGCCTGTAGGGCTGCTGTATGGCTCCATAGTTATGTATAAGTGGGACCACGCTCCCACGTATGCATAGCAATATGTAACAAATGGACAAAGTGAATGGAACACAGGGCCCAGAGGGCCCCCACTCCCACTAACACATACCACTTCCATTATACTTTCTCAAAAAGAAGGGAAATTCATTGCAAAAACCTCCATTAATGTATCAATTAGGGTTAATAGTACAGTGAAAAAAGTTTGGAAATGTGCTGTTAGGGTTCAGAACCCTAATTCCTCACCCCCCCACCCACACACATGCAAGACACATGCAAGATTGTAAGACGCTATACCACTCCAGCACATCTGCACCACAATAATCATAACACTTTACTTATTTCACATAACTCCATGTAATGAAAAAACAAACTGAGGAAAAGAGCCAACTCTGTTAAGAGGGGGGATAGAACCTTTTATAGGTACATTAGGGAGTGAAGAAAGACCAAGGGAAGGATACAGAGACTTAATATAGGGAAAAGAATGTGGGCAGAGGGTGACAATGAAAAAGTAGGGATACTGAACGAATATTTCTGCTCAGTATTCACAACAGAAGAGGAGGGGAGGGTACCTAAACTAAACAAGAGAGAAACTCGAATGGGGGGTCAATTCTAGTCCATTCACAGAAGAAAGGGTTTTGAAAGAACTCTTAAAATTTAGGGTGGACAAAGCAATGGAGCCTGTTGGGATTCACCCAAGAATTCTAAAAGAACTAAGGGTAGAACTAGTAACACCACTGACTACTATCTTTAACAAATCATGGGAGGATGGGGTGGTACCTGAGGACTGCAGGAGGGCAAATGTGATTCCACTTCACAAATGTGGGAGCAGGGCAGAGGCAGGAAACTACAGACCAGTTAGTTTGGCCTCAGTGGTAGAGAAAATGATGGAATCACTTCTGAAGGAAATAATTGTTGAGTACCTAGAGGTCAGTGGGGCACAGGACCCAAGGCAGCATGGTTTCACAACAGGAAGGTCATGTCAGATGACCCAATAGATTTCTTTGACTGGGTGACCAAAGTAGTAGACCAGGGAGGGGCTGTGGATATGGTCTACCTAGATTTTAGCAAGGCAATTGACACAGTCTCACACAGAAGATTAATATACAAGTTAGCCAGCCTTGGAGCGGGTCCCAAGGTGGTAGCCTAAATAAAAAACTGGCTGGACAACAGGACACAAAGGGTAATAGTAAACAGAGTCCACAGTGAAGAAAGGATGGTAACTAGGGGGGTACCGCAGGGTTCGGTACTGGGACCGGTCCTCTTTAATGTCTTTTTAAGTGACACTGGAGAGCATCTGGAAGGAAAGGTATGTATCTTTACAGATGACACAAAGATCTGCAACAGGGTTGGTACACAAAGTGAGGTGGAAAGGATGAAAAGGGACTTGGCAAGGTTGGAGGAATGGTCAAATATGTGTTAGCTCAGATTGAATGCAAAGAAGTGCAAGGTAATGTATCTGGGAAACAAAAACCCAGGGGAAGAGTGCACAATGGGGGATGAGTTAATAACAACTACAAAAATTGAAAGAGACCTAGGAGTAATTATATCAGATGACCTAAAGGTGGGCAAGCAATGTGAGAAGGCAGTAAGGAGGGCTAGGGGATACTGGGATGCATAGGGAGAGGCATCAACAGTAGAAAACAGGAAGTTGTTATCCCTCTGTACAGACAGTTGGTGAGACCCCATCTGGAGTACTGTGTGCAATTCTGGGGACCCCATCTCCACAAAGACATAGACAGAGTGGAGGCTGTTCAGAGGAGGGCAACCAAAATGGTGCAGGGTCTGCACCAGAAGACATACAAGGAGAGACTAAAGCAGCTTAATATGTATACCCTTGAGGAAAGGAGGGAGAGGGGGGCATGATAGAATCTTTCTAGTATCTCAAGGGAATTAACAAAGTACAAGAGGTTAGTATCTTTCAGAAGAAGAGATGTGCAAGAACAAGGGGGCACAATTTGAAGATAGAGGGGTGATGGCTCAGAGGTAATGTTAGAAAGTATTTTTTCACAGAGAGGGTTCTGGATGCATGGAACAGCCTTCCTGAGGAGGTCGTAGAGTCAGTAACAGTGGGATAATTCAAGAATGCATGGGACAGGCATAAGGCAATTCTAGTGGGTGGTAGGAGGAAGTAAGCTGTTGATTACCTAGACTCTGCAGCTTATCTATCAGGTAGGAAAATAGACAGACTAGGTGGGCCAAGCGGTCCTTATCTGCTGTCAAATTCTATGTTTCTATGTTCTATGTTTCTATCACTGACTATACTGCCAGCACAGTATGGTGACACATTATTGCTGGCATATCTTCTTCATACAATGAGACTTAGTCTGTACACATTTCCAAAATATTGACTTTAATGTGTCGTTATTCAACAATTGGGTTGCTGCTGGTATTGCTCCTGCCACTTGGACATGTGGTAGCAGGACAGATACAGATGACATATAATACTTTTAAGATACTGTTCAGGTATGAAAGTAGCACCATCATACGTTTTTACATTATACTGCTGCATTACCTGGAAATACGTATCAGCAGCATGTTATTGTTAGCTTTGGATGTTACAACTGTTGCTTTCACATGTTACTTGTAAGCTATATTACAAATAAGTACTTTTATTATTACTACCATTTGTTATTAGGACTGACTCACTGTATCAGAAAAATAAATGCAAACATCCAATGACTATTAGTAGTCTTCTACTAGCTCTCAGTTCCAAGAAGCTATCTGTGGATAATATGCTGTGTGTTTCATCACTTCTTCACTATTAAAATATAGGTGGCTGCTTAAATCTTGTTATTTCTGTTTGTGACACAAAAATGCTTACTCTGGGGCATTACCCTTTGTTGCCCAGCATATGTGTCTACCCCTAAGGCACTATGATGGTGGCAGAACTCGTACAGTTGGTGACCCATGATGATGGATGTGTCTTGCAGTACATTTACAGAGTTGTACGTTACGTCTGTTACCTGATGCTGGTTGGTTCTGATTGGTTGTGTTGCCTTGGCCCTTCCCCTACTTGCGTGTGTGTGTGTGGGGGGGGGATGTGGAGTCAGGGTTTTGAACCCAAACAGCACATTTCCAAACTTTTGTCACTACACTATTAACCCTAACTGATGCATTAACAGAGTTTTTTTTTGCAATTTATATATATATATATACACACATATACTAAATCCCTGGTGGTCAAGTGGCCCCCGATCCCCGATATCACCCATTTGAAAAATGCTCATTAATACTCCTTGTCCTGGTGATCTAGTGGTCCCCCCTTCCTGACCCCCGATATCACCCATTTGTAAAAATGCTCATTAATATTCCCTGCCCTGGTGGTCTAGTGGCTCCCCTGCCCTGATCACTGATGTTCCCATCATTATAACATATGCAACAGACCCTCACATTGGTGGTCCAGTGGCTCCCCATCACAGCAGGTAGTGCCCACCACCCCTCTCCCTCCCTTCCCGAGACAGAGCCTGAGACCAGCATAGCCCTCCTCACACCTCTGCAGCTGATCCCTGACTGAACTGTCACTGAGCAGACTGTAAAGTGTATGTGTTCATTGATTATCAATGAGTATGTACACATGACAGTCCGCTCATTGACAGTTCAGTTGGGGACTAGCTGTGGAGGTGTGAGGAGGGCTGTGAGGTCCCCGGCTCTGTCTCAGGATTGGGGTGAGGGGGTGATGGGCACTACCTGCTGGGGTGGGGGGTGGGGCCACTGGACTGCTGTTGGTTCCTGTTTCCAAAATTTGAGTATCCAAAGGAGAAGTAAAAATTAGGAATGTTTCTTCTGTAAGTAGTATGAAGATCCTGGAAGTCTTTACTGACTGAGTCCAGTAAGGACCATCCCCCTTTATTATACTTTGTTAATCGAGTGATATAGCTCATCCCCCCAATCAATATGATTATAAAGGCCCATTGGGCTCAGATGAATCTTTAGTGTGACAAGGGTTTAATTACTCCAAAAACATTGGATACATCAACTGATCATACACAATTCCCTTTTCCCATCAGTATGGGAGTTTTCTATTGAGTATAAGCAACCTCTAAATGTTCCTGTTACCTGAGGAAACCCAAATTCAGTGTATTGTTGGTGGATTGAAAGAAATCATGGAGATTCCTTACATTATAGGTAATGTAGGTGGTGCAGCTCCTAGGGGTGGCATCTCATCTCTCGGTGTAAAATGAATACAGCCATACCTTTAATGCACAGGCTGTCATCACTGCTGCTATCCATAGTACAATGGCAAGAATAAAAAGACATCAAAGTTTTTTCCTCATGTGTACTGTAAAAAGTCCAAGGTAAAACAATAAAAGTCAAAGCAAGATAGTCTATCCAAACAAGCTTTTCAGTATTTTAAAAGTCCTTGCTAGAATGGTCTCAACTAACAATCTTCAGGGTAAATAAATGAATACAAAGTCCAGTGTCCATCAATGCAAGTAACTAGAACAAAAGCTGCACTATCCTAAGGATAGCTGTGGATGCTACAGGTGCCCTCATCTCTCCAGTAGTCTAGTTACCCTATTGGCAGTTTTTTAGCTAGTTGGGTTTTGCTTTCAAAACCTTAAAAAAAAAAAAAAAGAGGAAAACTGCTGACAGAAAAATACATAGGTTAGTACAGGCTATAATAATCAGTTCCCTTTAAATGGCTTTGTCTGATTTACATGTAGTCACTTTTCTACTGGCGTCTTCTTATCTGTAATTCAAATTTTATGACAACTGGAGACAATTTGTTACTGTAAATGAGCTCCTCCAGAATTATGTAGGGCATGGTCAGGGATTTAATAGTCTAGAATCATGACTCTATCACCCAACTGATACTACAAAGGGGTGACTTTGGCATCAACATGCTACTTTTCACCTTCTGTGCCTGACCCAGATTGGAAGACACAAATGTGTTAATGACTGGCAGATTCTATTTCAAAACAGACTTATATTTGTCTAGCTCCAGTCTATCAAAGGTAGCTGTTCCCAACCCGTCACGCCAAAGATGAGCAGATGTCTTCATCTGTCTCCCTGTCATTACTTCAAACAGGGTGAGTCCAGTTAAGGTGTTTGGGGTTGCCCGTATTGACATAAGCACCAGGGGCTGCTTGAGATCCCAATCTTTCCCATTGATTGCAACATATTTCCTTAGCATTGTTTTTATACTGTAGTTCTGTTTGCCATTTCCACCTGGACAGAGGGCTGAGGGTGATGGGGGGTTGATATGGAATATGATATTTCTGTTTAATCCCCAAAAGTGGTAAACAGTTCTGCATGACCTGACCTGTAAAGTGAGCCCCTTGGTCTGACTCAGTGGTGCCTGGGAGCCCCCAGAAACAGAACACTTTTTTTACCAAGTGCTTTGCTGTGAATGAAGCCATGTTACTCCTACTTGGAATGGTTTCTGCTCATTTTGAATATAAATCTGAGACAGTCAGAGTATACTTGTAACCCTTAGTGGTGGATGGTAGTGGTCCTGGAGCCTCGAGAAAAGGAGGGAGAGAGGGGACATGACAGAAACTTTAAAATACCTCAAGGGAATCAACAAAGGCCAAGAGGGTAGCATCTTTCAGAAAAAGAGATGTGCAAAAACAAGGTGGCACAATCTGAAGATAGAGAGGGGATGGCGCAGAGGTAATGTGAGGAAGTATTTCTTCACAGAGAGGATTGTTGATACATGGAACAGCCTTCCTGAGGAGGTTATAGAGTCAAAAACAGTGGGGGAATTCAAGAATGCATAGGACAGACATAAGGCAATTCTAGTGGGGGGGTAGGAGGAAGTAGGCTGTTGGTTAACTAGGATCTGCAGCTTATCCATTAGGTAGGGAAATGGGCAGACTAGGTGGGCCAAGCAGTCCTTATCTACCATCAAATTCTATGTTTCTATGTATGTTTCTATGTTTCTATGTCCAATAAAATCAATTTGTAAATTGCACCATGGTCCATGCTTAATCTGTGGTCTTACCAAGGCCTTCTGGGTATGCTATGCAGGAGACCCACACTCCCACCCCCGTTTCCTTGTGTAACATGCCATCCTCCGGACTGCCGAGGTATCCTGGGTGCCATGGGGTGTGGTATCCTGCAATGCCATTTACAGTGTAAGCTCCAGGCTATGGATAGTGCATCCACTGTTCCCCAGTTGTACAAACGAATGGGAGGTTGGCTGTAACATGCCTGTTCTGGGACCTGTGTGAGTGGGTGCAGCATCGGCTGTCACCAGCACTGAGCAGTGCCACAGCATCAGGATGATGGATCTGCATGCGAGCACCTGAGGTGTATGGCCACTGAGCGTTATCACCTGCACACAGCTCATGCCTATGTATGACACATTCCAGTGTTCTAATGCCAGTACTCCACCACCTGAAAATAAGATGCCATTTCTTCTGTGAACTATCTAGGCTAAATATATAGCAATCAGTAGGCATATTCTAGGAAAATACATTGTGAAAATGTGTAAAAGGAAGACCACATTGAAAGTGCCTCTCAGTCGATCTGCATTGTGCAAATTCATTAGAAATAATAGGTAAAAGCATACCAAAAGCCCTCCACAGCCATATCAGCTCTGACCAGAGTTTGTTTAAATGCAGCTGCCCTCCCTCCCCTTACCTAGGACTTGTACCAGTTGTTTCAAGGGAACTGATGGCCTGGACATAACAGTGCCAAGTGTTACAGCTGAACTCTGGGGTGTATGGTTAGGGTAAAGGGGTAAATGGGGGTATAGGGTGTGGTGCCAATAGGTGGGGTAAAAGGAGATGGTGTGGAAGTTGTCCCCATAAGTTCGAGTAGTGGAACCCCACCTCTGTGTTTCGTCTCATACTAATCCACAGGTTCTGCATCCCTACTGGCATCGGAACCACACTTCCCTTCGACACTGAAGTTTGCAGAAGGTAGATCCTCTGCCTCTAGCTCCTGTTTTAAGTCATCTATAGCCTTGCTCAGCTCAGACGTTTCAGCCTGCTGCTGGGTCAGCTTGAAAGTCAGGTCCTGGTTTTCTTTCTGGGCTTTGCCAGCAAAGTCTATGGCCTCTAACATGAGTACCTGTGCTTGGCTGTACTGGCCCTGAACCTCATCAAGCTGTCTTGTTAACTTTTGTACTTCTTCTAAGTCAAGATTGCTTGTTTCAATAACTTAAACTAGTTAGCATATGCTACACGTGTGGCATAGAGTCCTGACATAACTGCTCCCTTAATAAACTGCAATTTCTTTTTTTTTTTTGTGACCCACTCAAGATATTTATCTTCTACACACTGTAGTCCTCCTAATTCATATTTTTCTTCTTCAGCCCATTCTAACATTTGGTCATGTCCTGTTCGCTTTGACACATAATCCACAATGAACTCTTCCAATCAGTCCACCCTAGTATTAGAGGTGGCCATGACGTCTCCCTTCACCTGAACTGCCAGATTTTCACCCAGAGTTATCCAGAGACATAAAAATATTTTTTCCTAGGTGCAATTTATATTATAATACAACAGTCTACAAGTTGGTTATTTCTTGACCCATCAACGGTTGTGTCTCTGCATCGGGGGTGCCATTTTGTAAGGAATGATTTGGGTTACACAAGCTGTGACAGACCAGTAATAACCAACACAAAACATAAAGTCCAAAAGCTTTATTATGACATAATAAAAAGCAGGTAACTTACAAGAGATAACCAGCCTCCTACAGGGCTAAATTGCAGTTGTTATAGTCAGAGGTGTCAGGTCTAATCTGCTTCAGCCCCGGTCATTCTTCTTCTTCTAAAGCAGCTAATCAAATCACTCGTCATGATTTGAACAGACATTTTTATAAAGAACTGTTCTTATGCCAGGCTATGGCTGTATCTCATCATGAAAAACATCTTGTCATATCTTGGCAAACACTCATACTTCTAAATAAATTACTAAAGACCTTTCCCTAGCAACAACTAGGTAGCTTACGTCAGTAGCCAAGTAGCTATGTCATCAATCCATCAGCAACTAGGCAGTGGTGTGGCGATCAGTAGCTATCAGCTAGTTTAGGCCCTTCCAGGTGCCACATGACCAGCCCTCTCTGTCTTCCAGCTAACAACAGCTATGTAGGCAATGCCCAGCTAGTTCTCCCAACCATCATGCCACTAGGCTGCCTATGAAGAGATTATGTTGCTGTGCAAGATTGGAGAAGAGAAAAGAAAACAATATTATCTAATGCTAACACATGTATTTGGCAAAACATATCTAGTCTGCAAGTAAATATTGTTTCTCATAGCAGTTCCCAAATAATTATCTCAAAGCGTTATAACTGTCCCAATGCAGGCCTCTATCTCTTCATAAGCATATACAATATTTTGGTATAAGCACATACAGAGTAGTGGATGGGTGATCATCCACAACAAGGCTTTGTTTCCCTTCATGGAGCTGATGACATCATAGAAACCTCAAGAGTGAAGCTCGAGAGGTCTCGTTGATGTCATCAACTCCCGAGAGGGAAACTCAGCCTTAGTTGTGAATGGTCGCTCATCTACTGTTTTATATAGCATATGGTTAGGACTTATTTCATTTTGCTGTCTTTTTTGAATTTGCCAGTTGCCTTCATCTTTGACTGGTGCTTCTCCCTGCTGCAGCTTGCTTCTCCCACTTGCTCTGGCTCCTTCATGCTCCCGCTCACTCTGACTTCTCTGCGCTCCGTCCAGTTTCTGTTTGTTATTCATTTTAAAAAGAAATTGGAAAAAAAAAACACTTTTGTTACAAACAGCCACATGAGGCACTTTGTGTCAACACTAGAGAGTCTGCTGCTCGTCACTCAGTAATCATGCCACCATGTTTCCACTATTTTTACAGCTGGGGCTACATTCATTAAGCCAGTCAGGTTAAGGACAAGGTTGAAAAGTTGTACTATCGATTTGATGTCAAAATGATAGTACAACAACATTTTTAACCTTTGAACTGTCCTACAACAAGAAGTTGAAAACCACCGTTTTCCATACATAATAAGCCCTAACCATATACTATAATGTTATGGTAGAATGTTGGGGTTTCATTATATTTGTTTTCCCTCCACTGAGCTTGCAGGATCTATTGAAGCCACTCTAGCTACGGATACTGCATTACTCATGCCTGTGGGAAAGTCAGAGTTATTGATTTTTGGCTATGCCAGGGATACCAGCCCATGTGTGGTGGGAGATACAGGCTGATTATGCAGACTGGGACTTACCTGCACTCCTACCAAAAACATGATTTCAGCTGCTGTTGGAATCTTAGTTGAGAGACAGTTCTGCCTGTCCAGTGATCTTTCCCAGCCTGCAGCCAACAGAACTATATCTGGACTTCATTTTCCTTGGGAGCCCATAGTTGGAGTTGGATATGAGTGGCAGTGGTGCAGATCAAGTGTAGCACTCACATCTGCTCACTCTGCTGCAGTTGTGATGGATTTCAGAAACCATACTGTTTACATGGGCTGTGTCCATCTAGCCACCTGCAATCCTGTCTTTGGGCTCCATTCCTCTTGGGCTTGTGGTAGTGTTCCCATTTGGGGGCCCCCTCCTGAGGTTGGCATCAGGATGTTGAGTTTTGTTCTAGCAGCTGCTGCTGCTGAGGAGACATAGTGATTTAAGAAACTGGCACAGTCTTTGCAAATGTTACCTCCTCAACAGTGTCTGACAGTTCTGCAGTTATTTTCAGCATTGCATCTTTTTGAACAGGCAGTGCTTTCCCAAGATTTTCTCTGACCAGTCACTCATCCTCCTTGGCCAGTAATTTCAATAAATGGATCTTTCACTCAGACATTGCTGTTTTCAACATTTCTTTATGGACTTGAACATTATCCCCTGTAGCAGTACTGTCATTGCTGTCAGAGTGCATACCAACATCAGGTTCCAGTTCAGAGGCTGAGTCTTGGTCCCTAGCCAGCTTAGTTACCTCCAGCCCATCCACAGATAAGTGTATCATTGTACTAGAAGCTTGTAAAGAGCCGATGTCCATCATAGAAGTTTCTTCTACAGGAAAAAATGGTAGAAGCAATAGTAGCAAATGCCCTACCTCCCCATTCACCTCCCCCGAGGTTGGCCACTTGCTGGACAGCAAAAAGACCAACAGCACTCTCATACTGAAGAGTAGGGGAATTTGTTTTGATAAAGGCAACCAAACATGTTCAAATCATAAACAAAACAATGGCTTCATAGGGGGGAAAAAACATAAAGAGGAACCAGAATGAACTATTACTGTACAGTACCAAAATATATGAGACAAAATAAAACAAACCAAAGCAAAATAAAGTAACAAAACAAGAAAGAAAACTGAATACAGTAATGGATAGCAAATTCCCTGAATATAAATTACAAGAATGAGACACATGAGTCCCATAACACTTGAAACTCCCTTGGCAAACAAGACTTCTTATCCCTGTCAAAGACCTTGTAGAATTCTAACTGGATATTCACAAACAGTTCTTGATGAGAAACCAGTTTCTGTTGAAGAACCCAAGAACACCTGGCCTGCCAAAGGTAGTGTTTACATAAGACCAACAAAATTTGTAAAGTGGAGGATGCAAAAAAAAAAAACAGTTCTTGATATGTAAGGGAATGGAAACAAGGGTTGCTCCATCTAACAGTGGCAAAGAACCAAAACTGGTGAGTGTAGGGGCAATCAAAAAAACAGATGTTCCTGGGTTTCCAAGGCAGTTCCACAACCAGGCCTAAAGCAGTAGCGATCTGCTAATGACTTATGCTTATGAGAATTACAAACTTACAATTTGTCATGACTCCTTAGCCAAACCAGGTCCCAGACAAAGGGGGGGCATCCAGGGATTACTGAGTTGATTAAGTACTACATTCATAGCAGATGCTGGGCAATGTGGAAATTGAAAGTCAGGGCTGAAGTGTTCCAGCATGATGAGCTGACAATATAAAGTCTAGTCTCAAGACAAAAGGTGGGGAACATATCTGAGAAACAAAAAGACTGGGACTACAAACATTTTAATCAACAATATCCCCTTTAGTTTTGAAATACGAGACACATTCCATTTACAGGTAAGTGCTGAAATCAAAGCCTTCTGAATACAAGTTTCCCAATTTAAAACACCCATATCAGAAGTCCCATATATAATATCCAGAATCTTTATGTCCGTGAGCAAAATAGGGACAGTGTCAATGTCCAGAGGATGGAAAAGTGCCTCTCCACCCAACGGAAAACTCTGACTCTTCTCTAAATTAATATTAGAGGAGGACAAGTCTGGGTTTGTGTCAAACAGGTGCTGCAAAACTAGTCCTTCAGTCACAGTGCTACAGAAAACTACCACATCATCCACATAAGCTAAAACCTTCAGCGGAACCTCCAGAGGAGTCGGCGCAGTCCTTGTTTGGAAGCCCAACGTTCCATATGTTCCATAAAAGAGGATCCAAACAAAAAAGATATAAGAGATGGCTCAGGGGATTACTCTGATGAACTCCTCTCTGCCGGGCACAAAAAGAACACAACCACCCTTTTATTAAGGGGCAGACAGTGGCCAGATTATAGAGGCTATGCAGCCAGCTTACAAATAGTGTGAGGAGACCAAATGAATGTAATATATGAAAAAGATAGTCATGAGAGACCCTGTCAGAGGCCTTCTCCTGATCCAAGCTAAGTACAAAGCCGTCCAACCTATGTGGATCCCCACAGGTGAAAATTTACCTTAGGGTAATCAAATGATTCTGAATGCATCTATGAGGAACCAAGCATGTCTGAAACAGGCTAATCAAAAAGTTAGCCACCTTACCAAATTGGGTTGCAAGAATCTTGACCAGAATCTTGTAGTCAGCATTCAAGAGACTCAAAGGTCATCAATTTTGAAAATCAGACTTATCCCCACACTTATAAACATAAACTAGAATAGCCTTAGATATAGAGGCAAAGAAAAACTCCTTGAGTCAGGCAGTCATTAAACATGTCTGCTAGCACAGGTGCTGGGGGGTCCTTTAAACTCTTGTAAAATTCAGGGCTCAGACCATCTAAACCAGGGGCTGTGTTAGGCCTTAGAGAGTCAATGCTCCGAAGCACATCAGCAGTGGAGACTGGAGCCACCAGTCTTCTTCTTCAAGCAAAGCCTGGAGAGTCAAGCAAGAAAGAAAAGACCAATCTAACTTAGATGGGGGGATCTCAGAAAAGGTAGCCTTCACAAAATCCAAAGCCACCCGTAAGATGTCTCAACCAGAATGAACCACCTGTCCAGTACAATCATACAAGAACCGCATGGACCTGCTGTCCACTCAGTGCTGGCAATCTTTAAAAGGATCAAAAGTTTAGGAAGAACTCTGCATACTGAAACGCATTTCCTGATGCAGTGATTGCACACAGTCATACTGCAGGCATCTCATATCTGCCTGTAGGGAGCAAATTTGGTAGTGAAAATCTTGTCCCATGAGCTCAGCCACCGAAAATACTTTCTGTAGCTGATCTCTTAGTGACATGTAGTAAAGACACCCACCAGTGGCTTTGTGACCAGCATAAGATTTAAACAACAAACTTAAATCATTCTATCAATCCACCAGTCAGCCAGAGTGTCATGCAAACATTGCACTGAAACACGAGCTGACCACAGGGTAGTCCACTTGTCTACAATTAGCTGGTCATGTAAAATAGCAGTGTTCAGTCTACAGGGACCCTTACCATGAGCTGGGGCATCATTCCAAGGAAGCATACAGGACAGTAGTAAATGACCAGAAAATTCTGCCCCCCTAGTGTAAGCACCTACAACTGTCAAAAGCTGTGAGACAAAAAGGTAATCAATACAAGCAGACAGCGAGCCATGGAAATACATCTGTTCCCCAGTTGACTGCAACACTCTATCGAAGTCCTGAAGGGACACTGTTGAAAGAACCGAACTGAAGCAGTTGGAATCTGAAAAAAGCTTGTCAGTCTGAAAACCTCTGTCATTCCGGACCAAATTACAATAAAAATAGACACATACACACACACACACGCATGCACGCACACACACACACAAAGAAAAGGGAAGTGTGCAAGAAAGATTGAATTGTCTGAAACAGTGACACCCTTTCAGCTTTTGTCTGGGGGGCATACATAGTAATAAGGGGGAGTCTCTCCTGCTGAAATGTGATGTCCAGGGTTAAGGCACAGCCCGGAGACATGCCAACCAGTCTAGAAACCACAAACTCTGAGGAATTAAATAGGATTCCGAACCCATCACAATGGTCATCACTAATGGACCTAAAGGAGGAACCCTTCAGGTAGAAGTGAGATCTTTGTGCCAACTCAAACCTTGTTTTCATCCAGGTGTTCTGTAAGAAAATTACCTGAGCCATAAGGACGTGTAAGGATGTGTCAGCAGTTGTTTACCATATCTTTTTAAACTATTTACATTAATGGCATCCACCTGGAGGGATCCCATCAAGAGCAGAAAGTAAAAAAGAAACCTAGCACAACACAAATCATTTAAATAACATTCTGCAATCTAGTCCTTCACCTCTTCTTCAAAGGAGCAGTCAGGTCAATCTGGGGTTGATCTACATCAGAGGAGTAATCCATATGGGAGGAAGGAACAGAGGAAGCCTCCGAATCTCCTTCCTCGATGGCTGTGTCACCCCATGCATGAGGCTTGGCTAGGATGGCAAATCTATTCTTGTGAATCATGGCAGCTGCACCTGTTTTTCTCTGCAACTGGGGAGTGCAGACCCATCTGAATCTCCACTTTATCTCTTTGAGGGGGACCAGTACAAAATCATCGGGGGGGGGAACACGGTGGTCAAAGGTGTAGGAGAGGAGGAAGGAACCAAGACTGGTAAATCATCATTAAGGGAAAGCACAGACAGAGCCATTGCTGGGCTCACAAAGGATAGGCCAGGGTCTGCAGCTGCATGGAGGACAGGAGTATCTTTGACCAGTACAGGGAAAGGCTGAGCCTGACCAGAAGGCTCCTGGGGGGGGGTTCCTGGGAAGAAGGAGTTGCTAAGTTCTGGGAGCCTGTGGTGTCAGAGGCTGAGCTTGAGAGACATTGTCTTCCTGAGAGAGGTCAAATCCCACGTTGTGGGACACCCAGGGGCATTTTGCATAGAAATTACCCCATCTGTTACATAAATTACAACAAAAGCCATTTGGGCAATCTTTAGCCAAGTGGCCAAACATAAGACAATGAGTGCACTGAATGCTGTTGCAGGCATTCCTAAAATGGGTGTGACAGCCACATATAAATCATGTCTTGGCATGTCCCTGGTAGAACAATGAGCCCATATCCATTGCCAAATAAAATGAACTGGGCAAATGCATAACCCCAAAGTCAGTCTGCATCAACTTTACTCAGATACACCACCCCCAGTCCAGATCTGCTCCGAATTAATCAGAGGCTCAAGGCAGTCCAAAACTTCACAACATCTGTGGAGCCAGCTCAAGATATCCACAGAGTTTGCCCCATCATTGCAGAAGAGCACAATAACTGTCCAAACTGTAGGTCATGTCAGTGGGATCGCCAAGAAGAGGGCCCACAAAGAGAAGCCTTATATGTGTTGTAATGAGCCCCAAATTCTTCCAGCCCAGAGACAAGTTTGAAACTGACATCACAGCTGGAATCCCCCATGTTAATCAGAGTATTAATATCAGCGGCACAAAACAAGCACGAGTCCTTAAGCAACTTTATGGCAACATAAACTCAGTCCAGGAGATGGTCCAAGCCCCCTTTATATGTGAGACAGACAGCATTTTGCCATGGAGACGGTTCTCCATGCACTATAAACAGGTCTGAAAATTGCCTGGACGAGTACAGGGCTGCTCAGGCTGCAAGGGGAAGGGGCACAGTATGCTTACAACCAGGGGCAGCAGAAATAGGAGCCAGCTGAACAGGATCCAGAACCACAAGGGCTTCAGCATCCAAAAGAGCTGAGGTCATGGGAGGAATGGACTACACAGAATCATGAGATGCAGAAATCTGCCACAACTTTGTGTCTAGCAACAAAGGAGGCAAAGTTGGCTGAGAGTCAGGCAGGGACTGGCCAGAAGATCCCAAAACAGAGGCAGAACTATCCATGGGGGGGTCCGGTGTACACCCATCAGGGATCACTGGGGTGGCTAGTAAGCTGGCTGGCAGAGGGACTTGAGGGGCAGCCACAGGAGAGTCAGCTGCAGCAGCTTGATACTGCTGAACTACTCATCCAAATCATCCAGGACCCAAGTTCCAGAATCAGTCAGCCAACCAGCCAGCAGCCACAAGAGCCCAGTCTGGTGTCCAGGGCTCTGGGTTGACACAATCCTCCATCTCCATTGAATGCCAGGGTGTGTGAGCACCTGATGTACTACCTTGATCTCCAACAGTAGGAACGGAAGTGGCAACTGCCGCCTCTAAACTTGACATGGGCAATTCTGTCAGACGGGTGCTAGGGCCCATAATAGCTGGTGAAGAGAAACTATAAGAAAGTACATGTGTCTGAAAGCGGAGCTCCTCTGCATGAATCTGAGGCACCAAATCTTTCCTGCACTGATGCTGCAACCACAGCTCTTGTTCCATCAACTGGCTACCAGTGGCACTCCAAGCATCCACCATCCTTGTCATTCCTGGATCACTCAAACCATAAGCAGGATCTGGGGAAATAACCACACCACTCAAAGCCTCTGAAGAAACAGTGACTGGGGGAGAGGCAAAGTCCCAGTCACCAGCATCAGAGCAGTCGTTGCTCCACACTCCATTACGCCCACCATCTTGGATCCGTGGACAAGATGTCCCCCTACTGGCAAGAGTTGGGGAATGTCCACAGTGTCCCAGCTGGGTACACTGCATATTTGAGATTCAACAGACATTACTACCAAGTGCCATGGGTTGAGGGAGGGAGGAAAAACCATGGGGTAAAAAGCATGGTGCTGTCTAGATGGCAGCCAGTGAAGTTCTCAGCTATGATCCAAGGATCCCCACTGGTTTCAGCAATGGGAATGGTACAG
The DNA here is from genome assembly GCA_016271365.2 of Neoceratodus forsteri. Classification (NCBI taxonomy): domain Eukaryota; kingdom Metazoa; phylum Chordata; order Ceratodontiformes; family Ceratodontidae; genus Neoceratodus; species Neoceratodus forsteri. The sequence continues at coordinate 172,874,297 of CM028131.1, read as the reverse complement.
AATGAGGCTGGGAGCTCTATTATGGATGTATATGCCCAGCCCAGAGGACTCAGATAACACCACAGGAGAAACGTCTACTGTATAGGAAAATAATAATAATAATGGGGTATGCTGCACTGGATATCAAATCCCCTACATGTCTGGCCTCCAGCCCAGAAAGGGTGATTGAATTTGGAAATTGACAAGTTCAGTTCGGCTTTAATCTGGTCCCCTTGTCAAGTACTGAAAGCTCAGGGTGACAAACCAGTACAAGCTAACACTGATTTGCAGGTTCTAGGGGAGCACAATTTGTGTGTGGGGGGGTCCTCACACCTGTGGAAAATGACCAACATGTTGATGAAGAGGAGGAGGAAGGACCCAGTAACATGTCTTGTAAGTATAGGTATCTGCATACAACACAGCAATTGCCAGTCACTGAACTTCCTCTGACCAGCTGACCCAATGTTACCACCCACCGCAGCCAACCCCTATGTGGGCTTCTCAAAAATGGAGACACTGGTGATGAGACTGCTGTGGCAGCCCCCTGGCATGAAGTCTGTGGACAATGGCACTCTATTGTTATCTCACTGCAGTGAAGTAGACCTATGCTTCTGAGCCTGGGGTGAAAGCAGTGCGCCACAAGGGATTATGAGATGAGAAGATCATGCCTGCACAACTGCAGATTGAACCATTGACTTGTTAGGTAGTCACCTTGATGCCATCCCATCAGCATACTCTATCTAACTTTACTTTAGTGGAGTTTGGTGGATCGGATGAAAACCAACTTATCTGACTCTGGTAAGGAGGGAATCTGAAGCTCTGTGATTCCATTTGGCTTGTTTGCACTTCAACAGCATGCTAAGGCATTTGCTTTTCAGGGATTTTTCACTGAGCTCATACAAGTCACATGACTGGTAGCAGCTAACAGCAGTGATGATGATTGTGATTTCCTCAAACAGGAAATCAAATTTGCTAGCCTGTTGCCCCATGCCACACTCCAGACTTCAGTGTTTAGATTAGCAAGTCTAGCCTTGAAATGCCAGTGCTGACCATGGTTTTCGCAGGCAGTTGGTTTCTGTAAGTAAAAAAAAATAAAATAGTTTTAGGGGTTCCACTTGGTGGATGCAGATGAGATATAGGGAGTCCATTGGGCAATGTTGAATCTGGGTGGGAGTCTGAGTATAGGTTGATCTGTCCATCCATCACTAGCAGCTCATGTCATTTCCATTCACTAGAATGGGGAAAGGGAAAGGCCTGGCAACGCTAAGCAAGTGAGCTTGATGACAACAGACAAGCTGCTGGACATGATTATAAAAGAACAGATATCGTATTTTACTTCCTAGAGAGAAATAGCGTAATCAGTAGGAATCCTCATGGCTTCATGAGGGGCAGGCTGCGTCAAATTAACTTGACTGATTTATTCAACTTAGTGACACAGATGGTAGGCAAGGATCAGACAGTCAAAATCCTTTACCTGGACTTCAGTAAGGCATATTATTCTGTGCCACATAAGAGTCTTATGCAGAAGGTGGGGAGCATACAGTAGAACTATGAGGAGAACTATGTTGACTCCAAAACTGGTTGTCTGCTAGGACACAGAGAATGGCACTGAATGATAAATTTTCTGATGTCTGCAAGATCCCAAGTGGAGAGTCAAAATGGTCTGCATTAGGGCCAATACTCTTTTTAAAATGTATACCAGTGACATCAGCATGGGGTTAGAGAACAAAGTGAGCCTGTTTGAAGATGATATACAATTCTTCCGGAGGGTGGACAACGAAGAAGGGATTAGAAGCTTTAAAATGGACGCAGAGAAGCTGGAGCATTGGTTTCAAATATAGCAATTAAAAATCAGTGCCAAAAAATGTAATGTGATGCACACTGGAAATAAAAATCCAAAGGCAAAATACTGCATCAGCAGGGTCAAGAAAGATCACTCAGAAGAGGAAAGAGTCCTTTGGGTCATACTAAACAAAAGCTTAAAAGCCGCTTCCCAATGCAGGAAACCAAAAAGCCCAGGTGACACAAATAGAGGTGCTGCACTCAAGAACAGTTAGCATAAACAAAGAAAGAAAGAGAGGTGTTTATTGTGGCAGACATAAACAGTAATTGCATAGAAAACCTCAGTGCTTCGAACTCCTGTGAGTTCTTTCTTTGGGGGTGGGGACTAGTGGTACAGAGCAGCAGCTTTAAAGTTAAACAATGAAGTTAAAGGTACAGTGATCACATTAATGAAGCTAATACATGAATCCAGTGTTTTTAAGTTTCCCGCTATCCTCCACCCATAGCTGTAGCCACAGGAGCTGCTCCCTGCCATCTCAAGGGCTGAAAACAGACTGTGCCAAAGTCCCCTGGGCATTCCTCCACCTGTGGCCGTAGCCACAGAAGCTGCTCCCTGCCCTCTCAAGGACCAAAAACAGACTGTGCCAAAGTCCCCAGGGCTTTCCTCCACCCATGGCTGTAGCCATAGGAGCTGCTCCCTGCCCTCTCAAGGGCCGAAAACTTTTGACTTTTGATTTGTCTGAAGCGGAGAACCTTGCTACACTGCAAAGAACAAACTATAACTTCATTTAGCAGCTGGAAACTTGGTAAGGCATAATATTGTAAAACAGGGGAGCTATGCTTTCTATAAAAAGTTTCATTTTTTTTCCTTATTGGCATTAAGCAGAGAATTGCAGGATTCCATTAAAAGTGTAGTCATTTTATAACCAGAGGGAGTGAGATACAACTGAATTTGCTTGATTGTTGGGGCTGAGACGTAGGATTTGAAAGGATAATTTTGCAACATTTTAAAAGTGTCCTGCTGGCTGAGTAGTTAAGATTTGACCCCTGGTTTCACTGAAAGATTTTGTGTATTGGAATCAGACATAGCAGCCTGCCTACATTGAAAGGCCTGCTTACATCACAGGTGTCACTAGTCAATCAATTGACTTAATTCTTAAGATTTTCAGTGCAGGAAGAGTGTAAAGCACAGCTCACTTATTTTGGGGCTGACCGCTTTCAGAGCACAAACCACCAGGCTGTTTTGGGGCTGGGGAGGGTTACCTGTGTCTGACTTGGATGTCTGGATTTTTCTCTGTTTGAATAGCAGGGTATTTTCTCTGGCAAATTGTTGTGTAGAGCATCTTGCTAACAGGAAGGCACTCATTGCAGTGCTGGGTCAGAGCTTTTAGCTGATTGTTTTGCAAGGGCACAGTTTAGGCCCAACCCCTTCCCACCCCTCACCCCACCCACCCCTGGAAATAGTTCCTTTATACCTGGGGTTCTGACATCATTTCCTCAAGAGTACAAGGTGCATATCACTGTCATATCCTCTCTAGCACACTGCACTGACAATATAAGCATACACATTGTATAATATATATATTTCTATATAGCAAACCAAACACACACACACACACACAAAGAAAAAAGTAGATAAACATGTGGGGAGTAGTGAAATGTAATGGCTGTGGGGCAGCAGTCTTCCAGGAGTCTTTCTGGAGGCTGAGATGCTGCCCTATTTGCAGACAACTCTCTGCCCTGAGGGAGGAAGTTGCCCGTCTTCGGGCCATGCTGGACAGTAGTAAGGGAACCTTCCCCCATGCCACACTGGATGGTAGGAAGGGAACCTCCCCCATCCAGGGAGCACCAGAGCCACCACCACTACCTCAGAGGTTGCGAAGAAAACACAGCAGTTGGACCACAGTGGGCTCAGGAAGGGTGAGGATGGTGGAACAGAGGCACACCCAATCAGTTGTTCCACTACACAATCCATACACCATTCTGGGTGAGCATAGCTCCCCTATGGATGCACCCACAGAGGAAACTAAGGAGGCTGAGAACAGCTGTCACAAGGGAGGCCCACAGGAAGGAGACAGAGGACACCACAAGGAAAGGAAGCAGCTCCTGGTGAGGGACTCAATTATTAGGGGGCTAGAACTGGGGGGAGCAGGGAAAACTGAAGTAAGGTGCCTGCCTGGTGCCATGGCTTGGAGGGACAGGAAGCGCATCCTCAGGATCACGGGAACAGCTGCATGGGAGTCTGAGCTGGACGTCATTGTCCACCTTAGGGACAAAATGACTCTGGCTCATCATGAGATTAGAGCAATGCAGAAGGACTTTGTAGAGTTGGGAGGGCCTAAGACAAGTAGCACACACAGTATCCTTCTCAGAGGTGCTGCCTGTCAATGGCATGAGTGAGGCGAGGGTACTTTGCACCATGCAGTTTAATGAATGGTTGAAAAATGGTGTGGAGCACAGGGTTTGGCTTCATTGGGGACTGGGGTTCCACCTGGAGGACACCAGCCTATACTGGCAGGATGGTCTGCATCTGTCCAGGAAGGGAACAAGTCTTTTTGAGCAATCGGTTTAAATGCTTCATTGGCAAGCTTTTAAACTAGTCAAGGGGGGAGGCACTGATAAGCAGCAGGAAAATCCCAGCCTCTCCCTACAAAACAGGGTAGTAAATGAGAAAAAGGCCAAGGTAGAAAGGTCAGTGGGGGATGCTGCAACAGAAGGTAAAGCCATCAAAAAATGGACAGCAATGAGTACCAATGCCCGTAGTCTGAGTAACAAGCTTCCTGAATTAGTGGCCTTGATGGAGGAGGAACATCTGGATATCGTGGCAGTCACAGAAACATGGTACACACAAAACCATGACTGGGATGTAAACATACCGGGATACACTATCTACAGGAGGGACAGGGAGGGTAAAAGAGGAGGAGGAGTAGCTCTTTACATAAGGGAAGGAATCAAAGCAACAGAACAAAAGGGTAAACAGGGAGGAGAAGAAGCACTGTGGGTAAATTTGGAGACCGGCAATGGCACCACAATCCGCACAGGGGTTGTATACAGACCCCCTTCTCAGGGGGAGGAAATGGACAAGGAAATGATAGAAAGTATACTTAGTATGGCAGAAAAAGGGGAGATATTACTGATGGGTGATCTGAATATGCCAGATGTTAACTGGAGTGCAGTTGCAGCAGCCACTTCTAAGAGTGGGGTTATTCTAGATGCCCTACAAGGGGCATGCCTTAGACAACTAGTATTGGAGCCCACTCGAGAGGGAACAATCTTAGACCTGGTTCTCTCAAATGGAGATGAAGAGAGGATCACAGATGTAGAAGTGGGTAGCCATCTGGGAACTAGCGACCATCGAACAGTATGGTTCACAATAAACACAGCAATAGAGTCAAGCCATACAAAGACAAAGGTACTGGATTTTAGGAGGGCTGACTTTGTCAAAATGGGTGAGTGCCTAAGGAATGCACTAGCAAATGGGCAGGAAGGAGGGTGGAAGAACAATGGGGAATAATAAAACTGCCATCACAGAGGTAACAAGCCTTTGTGTAAAGCAAATAAACAAAACGAACGAGGTAAGAAACCACTATGGTTCTCAAAGGAAGTGGCAGTGAAGGTTCAAGAGAAAAGAAAGCATTCAGGAAGTACAAGGAATCCAGAAGGAACAGGACAGAGAACTGTATCAGTTAAAGCAAAAGGAAGCTGGGAAGGCAGTCAGAACAGCAAAGGCCCAAACCGAGGGAAAGATAGCCAACTCAGTTAGAAGGGGATAAAACCTTTATAGGTACATCAGGAGCGAAGGAAGACCAAGGGAGGGATAGTGAGGCTTAGTAAAGGGAGGGAGGATGGGCAGAGGGTGACTGTGAAAAGGCAGAGATACTAAACAAATATTTTGACTCAGTATTTACAAAGGAAGAGGAGGTACCTAAAACAAACAGTAGAAACACTCTGGATACAGAAGTTGATACCAGCCCATTTACAGAAGAAAGGGTTCTGAAAGAACTCTTAAAACTGAAGATGGACAAATCAACGGGGCCTGATGGGATTCATCTCAGAATTCTAAAAGAACTAAGGGTAGAACTAGTGACACCACTGACTACCCTCTTTAACAAATCATGGGAGGATAGGGTGGTACCCGAGGACTGGAGGAGGGCAGATGTGATTCCCCTTCACAAAAGTGGGAGCAAGGCAGAAGCAGGAAACTACAGACCTGTTAGTTTAACCTCAGCGGTAGAGAAAATGATGGAATCACTTCTGAAGGAAAGAATTGTTGAGTATCTAGAGGCCAGAGGGCCACAGGACCCAAGGCAGCATGGATTCACAGCGGGAAGGTCATGCCAGACAAATCTGATAGATTTCTTTGACTGGATGACCAAAGTAGTTGATCAGGAGGGGCTGTGGACATGGCCTACCTAGACTTAGCAAGGCATTTGACACAGTCCCACACAAAAGATTAATATACAAGTTAGCCACAGCCTGGGAGTGGGTCCCAAGATGACACTGGGTAAGGTATTGGCTGGAGAATAGGACACAGAGAGTAATAGTAAATGGAATCCACTCTGAAAAAGGGGGTTAGTAGTGGGTACCACAAGGTTCAGTATTAGGACTAGTCCTATTCAATGTCTTTATAGCTTACATTGCAGAGGGACTGAAGGAAAAGTATGTCTCTTTGCAGATGACACAAAGATCTGCAACAGAGTTGATGCACAAGGTGGAGTAGAAAGGATGAGAAGGGACTTGGCAAGGTTAGAGGAATGGTCAAATGTATGGCAGCTTAGATTTAATGATAAGAAGTGCAAGGTAATGCACATGGGAAACAAAAACCCAGGGGAAGAGTACACAATGGGGGGTGAGATACTAACAACAACAAAAATGGAAAGGGACCTGGGGTAGTCATATCAGATGACCTAAAGGTGGGCAAGCAATGTGAGAGGACAGCAAGGAGGACTGAGGGGATACTGGGATGCATAGGGAGAGGCATCACCAGTAGAAAACAGGAAGTTATTATCCCTCTGTACAGACAGCTGGTCAGACCCCATCTGGAGTATTGCATGCAGTTCTGGAGACCCAATCTCCGCAAAGACATAGACAGGATGGAAGCTGTCCAGAGGAGGGCAACTAAAATGGTGCAGGGTCTGCACCGGAAGACATATGAAGAGAGACTTAAGGAGCTTAATATGTATAGCCTCGAGGAAAGGAGGGAGAGAGGGGACATGATAGAAACTTTCAAGTACCTCAAGGGAATCAACAAAGTCCAAGAGGGTAGCATCTTTCAAAACAAGAGGTGTGCAAGAACAAGGGGCACAATTTGAAGATAGAGGGAGGTGGCTCAGAGGTAATTTAAGGAAGTATTTTTTCACAGAGAGGGTTGTGGATGTATGGAACGGCCTTCCAGAGGAGGTTGTGGAGTCAAAAACAGTGGTGGAATTCAAGCATGCATGGGACAGTCATAAGGCAATTCTGGGGGGTGGGGGTAGGAAGAAGTAGGCTGCTGGTTAACTAGGACCTGCAGCTTATCCATCAGGTAGGGAAATGGGCAGACTGGGTGGGCCAAGCAGTCCTTATCTGCCGTCAAAGTCTATGTTTCTAAACAGACTATGCCAAAGTCCCCTGAGCATTCCTCCACCCGTGGCCATAGCCACAGGAGCTGCACCCTGTCATCTTAAGGGCCGAAAGCAGGTACGCCTGCTCAACTGATTGAGTGCCCCCCTCCAGCTGTAAATTTTAAATTTGGCACCATTTCTCGGATTTTTGTGTGAGCTTGAGCATTGACTCCATCCTTGAACCTAGGAGCTGTGAGGTCACCTGCAATCCTTAACTTGGCAACTCAATATTTAAGAATTAGCTTTTATTTCCCCTCCTTAAGCAGCTTTCTAAATCAAGCTAGTTGCGCACTGAGGGACCTTTGTGCCAGAGCCTGCTCTCACTCAATTTTTCACCTGCCTACATCATTTTCAATAAGTACTGTTTGTTAATGACTGTAACGCTGCATGATCTTCAGACTAGTAGTCCAGTAGATTTTCTTGTATCTGTAACATTTTCCTCTAGCAAGTGAGATTTTAGTAGAACTGCTTCGTCTATACCGTTAGCTAAGTGACTGTAACAGTGCATGACCTGCATTCCAGTAAGTCTCTAGCAGACCTGTATGTTTTCTTGGACTGTTCCTGCTAGGCAGCGTTACGTAGTTTTATTACACTGTACTTGTAATTTGTGTAGCAAGGCCTCTCTGCACAGTTCTATTACAGCAAGCGGGCTTTCCAAAGTCTGCATTTATTCCTCTATGCACTGCATCTCCTTAGCTAGCAAATTAGCAAGGTCTTACTGAACAAAATTTCCTCAACTTGTGAGTTAACCAAAGTATGCATATATTAAAATGGAACATTAATGCTTAAAATCTTCTGCCTGAGCCCCTGATTTCACCTTTCTTACTCCTGTTAACTCAAAAATTTGCATCTACCTTGCCTTGAACTTCAGCCTTTTCTTTTCTGCATTTTTAACTAACCTTCTCCTCTTCTCTTCACCCCATCCACCCTTTCTCTCTCTCCCTTTTCCCAAGGAATCCTACCTTAGCCATCCTATCACTCCCCTCCCCCTCTGCCCTGCCTACTGAGACAGTCCTTCCCATATCTTATGACTATCCCATGCATGCGGAGGGGAGTGATAGGATGGCTGGGTAAGATTCCTTAGGAAAATATACTGTGTGCAATTCTGGGGCAATCTCCCGCAAAGACATAGACAGGATGGAAGCTGTCCAGAGGAGGGCAACTAAAATGGTGCAGGGTCTGCACTGGAAGACATATGAAGAGAGACTTAAGGAGCTTAATATGTATAGCCTCGAGGAAAGGAGGGAGAGGGGGGACATGATAGAAACTTTCAAGTACCTCAAGGGAATCAACAAAGTCCAAGAGGGTAGCATCTTTCAAAAAGAGTGTGCAAGAACAAGAGGGCACAATTTGAAGATAGAGGGGCGGCTCAGAGGTAATTTAAGAAGTATTTTTCACAGAGAGGTTGTGGATGCATGGAATGGCCTTCCGGAGGAGGTTGTGGAGTCAAAATCAGTGGTGGAATTCAAGCATGCATGGGATAGTCATAAGGCAATTCTGGGGGGTTGGGGAAGGAAGAAGTAGGCTGCTGGTTAACTAGGATCTGCAGCTTATCCAGTAGGTAGGGAAATGGGCAGACTGGGTGGGCCAAGCGGTCCTTATCTGCCGTCAAATTCTATGTTTCTATATTTACAGATTCTGCCAAAGTCCCCAGGGCATTCCTCCACCCGTGACCGTAGCCACAGGAGCTGCTCCCTGCCCTCTCAAGGGCCGAAAACAGGTACACCTGCTCAACTGATAGAGTGCCCCCCTCCAGCTATAAATTTTAAATTTGGCACCATTTCTCGGGTCTTTGTGTGAGCCTGAGCATTGACTCCATCCTTGAACCTAGGAGCTGTGAGGTCACCTGCAATCCCTAACTTAGCAACTCAGTATTTAAGAATTAGTTTTTATTCCCCCTCCTTAAGCAGCTTTCTAAATCAAGCTAGTTGCACACTGAGGGACCTCTGTGCCAGAGCCTGCTCTCACTTGATTTTTCACCCACGCTACCCTTCCTGTTCTCTGACAGTTTATTATATAGTTTCTGTCCTGGAACTCCTCCCACTGGAATCCCACAGTCAGCTGGTTTTCTATCCCCTGAAACCACACCCTCCCTTCCTAAGGAGATCAAACCTAAATTGCTATTTTTCCTCTTTTTCTCTCCAAACCCAGCCCCTATGTAACCTCCGACATCTCCTCCACAAGGCTCTAAGACACCCTCTCCCTGGTGTACTCAAACCTGGGACCTCTTGCACCAAAGTCAGTAACACTATCTCTACTCTACAGTGGCAGTCACCCTCACTGAAGTTCAGCTATCGCCCTTATCGTTCACTATAAGCATTGAACTATGGGCACTCGCACTCCCTTGCTAGGTTTTCTCACCCTTACCCTCCTGGCTCAAAGCTCACCCTGACCTGAGCCCCCACCCACTACATCAGGCACCTCACCCCTTAGGTTAGCCCAGTATGACCCAGTCCCCCCACCTTGAATGTACCCCTAACTCTCCAGCACCCATCCCCTGCCTACAGCCCCACTCCCTGTGCCCTCCCAGGCCCACCCTGGACCCACCTGTTCCCTGCCATACCCACCCTTCCTGCTCTACCTATCCCCTGCACCTTTATCACCAGGTCCTCGCCCTGGCACCGAACCCTGGGTCCCTGCCACCACAGTCCCCTAATCAGAATAATCACATTGCTACTCTTACTGTCTGGGAATGTACACCCCAATCCTGGATCTTTATCTGCCAGCCCGTCCAAATCCTGTACCGCTACCGGTCTCCGCCTTGCATCCCTTAACATATGTACCCTCATAAAGAAAACTGCTGCTCTCCAGTGCTGGGTCACCCAGCAGCAACCTGATATTCTTGCTCTGGTAGAGACTTGGCTCTCTAAGTCCATCCCTGACTCCGCTACCTCCCTCCCTCCCTGAATACACCTTATTCAGGGAAGACCACATAGGCAAACGCGGTGGTGGGTGCACTATACTCATGCAGGACACCCTAATAGGTCATGCACTCCCTGCTCCCAAACTTGACTATGGTGCCCAAGCCTTCATGCCAAAAGTTATCCCTGACCCTGCCAGAGGCCATCTTTTTCTCACTGTCTCCTACATACCCCAAGGAACCAGAACTCAGCAGTCCAGTCCCTCATCGACTACCTCACATCCCTCCAGCACAAAGTCGAGCAAGTCATCCATGGCGATCTTAATGTTAACTAGCTTGCTTCCACCACCTTCCAAACCAGGGATTCCTTTGCTGCCCTGGATATGTCCCAACTTGTCTCACAGCCCACCAGGTTCAACCGATCCAGTGGAACCAACACCCTCCTAGACGTTATCTTATCAAACTGCCCCTTTAAAATCTGGGACATCACTGTCCTCCCCGACTCACTTAGTGATCACTTCCAAGTCATCTGTACCCGGTCATCTTCCTCTCCAAAACCAGTGTCCCAGGCTACACTAGGCCAGCGGCTATGCCCTGGTGGCCTAAAAAAGTTGAAACAGCACCTAGCCCAGCTAGACTGGTCCCCTATCCGACATGCCCCAGATATCGACTCAGCTCTTGATTTCTTCACAAGTGCCTTCTGCAAGGTCTGTGACCTCTTCGCCTCCCCCCAACCAGGATCCATACAAAGAAATGCAACACCCCTTGGATCACCCCTTCCCTCATCCAGAAACTTAAGAATAGGGATAATCTCTGGCATATCACTGTAGATTCAGGCAATCCATCTGATAGACAAGCCTACAATGCAGAGTGCAATAAATGCACCTGGGCCATCAGACAGGCCAAGGCGGAGCACTACCAGGCCACCCTCACCTCCACCTGGGGCTTGGTCTGGACCTTCTGGGATAGCATGGAAGAACTAAATGGGAAGGCCCGCTCCCCTCCACCATCTCAGCTCACCATCGATGGTGCTACCTCCTCTGACCCACTACCTATAGCTGACTGCCTCAACACCACTTTCTCTGATCTAAGCTCAGTCCTCCCCAGCAGCTTTTTTGATCCAATCCCCTCCTCACTCCCCCCTGCCCTGCATCACCCCCCTTTCTACCTGTACACCCTACCCCCACAAAGCCAGGCCACACCTGTTAAAAGCCCTTGGTAGTAATAGTCCCAGCAGCGACCCCCTCGACTCCAGGATCCTCTGCCTGGTCCTGCACATTGTCTGAGTCCCCCTGACGGACCGACTCAACCAGTCCCTATGCCTTGGACTGTCCCCCAGTGCATGGAAAACTGCTGAAATCACTCCAATACACAAGAGCGGTGATCGATCCTCCCCCAGCAACTATCGGCCAATCTTCATCCTCTCCTTCCCACTCTCCAAAGCCCTCAAAAAAGTGGTGTCTATCCAACTATCTAAGTACTTGGCTAAGTATGACATTATGTGCCTGGAGCAGCACGGCTTCCACCCAGGTCAAAGTACAACAACTGCTCTCCTGGAGTTCTCCCAATACCTGCACTCTGCTCTCTACTCCAGCAACCTGGCCAGTGCAGTGTTCGTTGACCTCTCCAAGGCCTTTGACACTGTCTGTCACCCCCTCATACTCAGCTCTCTCCACCAACTCGGTTTCTCTGCTGGTCCCCTTGCCTGGTTTTCCAGCTACCTCTCTACTAGATCCCAGCATGTAAAAATCAATGGCTCCCTCTCCAACATTTGACCCGTTAGCTCCGGGTCCCACAGGGCTCAATCCTGGGTCCCATTCTCTTCAGTTTCTACCTCAACACTCTCCCCAGCTCCTGCAATAGCAAGATGCTCCTCTATGCAGACAATGCAGCTCTCTTTGCCTCACACCCAGATCCCTTCACTCTCCAATCATCCCTTCAGTTCGACTACAACCAAACAGAAAGGTGGTTTCTTGTTCACAGATTAGTCATAAACCTTAAGAAAACCAAATCAATGCTCTTCTCCCACCACCAAAATAAAACTAGAAGTGCCCCCCTCCTGATTACCCCCAACTCTCAGCTCCCATTAGAGCAAGTGCCCACATACAAATACCTAGGCATCACTTTTGATACTGCCCTCACCTTCTACACCCACCTCGACACTCTTTCCTCCACCATAAACTCTCAGATTGGCCTACTTTACCACCATAGGGACTGCTTGCCCCTTTCTGCCCTCCGGCTGGCCATCACCTCCTCCGTCCTGTCCCTAGTGGACTATGGCTTGCCCATCTATGCTACAGCTGATAACACTGCCCTCTCTAAAATCCAGCTCTCCATCAATAAGGCCGGTAGGCTCCCGACCAGAACCTCCAGCCACACCCACACCTGCCTGCTCTATTCCTCCGCCAACCTGCTCAACTTTGAGGAACGTCTGCAGTATCAGACCTGCCTTCTTGCTAAGAAATCTCTGCTCGGACTCTCCCCCTCAGGAGTCTCTGCCTCCCTATCACAGTCATCCTCATCCATGTCCACCCACAGGTCTGTTAAAGCCACCTTCAAAGTGCCCAGAACCAAGACCTCCCTCGCCCAGAGGTCCTTCTTTTATCGAACCCCTGCCTGGTTCAACTCCCTCCCTACCTGCATCACCAACACTGCCAAACTTGGTCCCTTCAAAATGGCTCTCTGGAACCATCTCTTTAATGTCTGCTGCTGTAGATACAATTAACCCTGATTCCCCAATCCTACTGCAAGACCTTTCCCTGCCTGGCCCCCCCTAATCTCGACAAAGTCCCCTGGACTGCCGATCCATCTTTCCCCCTATCCCTTTTTGCCTACCCTCTTAGGTTTATACAAGGATGTCTTCCACTGCAAGTCCAGAGAAATTGTACATCTTTAATTGTAAATCTGTATTTTATATCAACATGTAACTAAGTGTATTCTGTGTTCAATGTCTGCACCTGTAATATTGTATCTGCACAATGTTCTATTGTCTTGCCCTCCCTGTGATGTGGTGCCTTTGAAAATGAGTCCCTGACTCAAAGGTTGTAAATCCAACTTGTTCAAATAAATAAAAATAAATAAATAAATAAAACTGTATGATCTATAAAATAATGTCATATTCATTCAAAGAAACATAAGACTTTGTAAATCCAGATACAGATATTCAAAATAATGAAAAGGGGAGTGATGAATACTAAAAGTGAATAAAAAGAAACAAGACAAGCAAGGCAAAAAAGGATGTGAATTAGCAGAGACGGGAGTGGAAGGGGGAAAGGAGGAATAGACACATACCTGAGGTACAAATTCAAGTAGTACATATTAGGAAGTTAATGCTAGAGTTTATAAACTAAAGTCCTTGAAGATATTAGTAAACACAACCTTGGGTGGTGCGCCTAGCAGGGGGAACTTTCCTCCCCTTACCCACTTCCTTTTTCTCACTGCTTCTCTTGTCTTTTTCACCCAGTTTTACTGTTCATCTCTCCTTTATTCACTATTTGTTCTGATTAATTGTATCCAGATTTATAGTCTTATGTTTTTTTTTTGAATGAATATGACTTTTTGTATAGACCATACAATGTTAGCTGGGAATTTAAAGACACTGGACTCCTGTATCAGCTTCAATAATGTGCTTGCTGTACCTTTAACTTTATTGTATAAATTCAAAATAAATTCAAAAGCTATTCCTTTATGTGCCCCGAGGAAGAACTCACAGGAGTTCAAAGTGCCAGGGGTTCTGTGCAGTCATAGTTTGTGTCTGCCACAATAAACACCTCACTTTCTTGCATTCTTTATGCTTTGAACTGGTTTTTGTTGCATACCTCACCTCTTGCCTTTTCTTTCCAATGCAGCATGGCATATAGGAATGTTCATAAGATCCTGAGATGTATCAGGCTGTGTTTCACCAGCTGCAGCACTGAGGTGATATTGCTGCTGTGGAGGTCATTGATTCAACCACACCTGGCAGATTGCATGCAGATTTGAAACTCACATCTAATAAAGAACAGGGAGAGGTTACAGACTATCCAGCAGAGCAATACAAAAATAATCCAGGGCAGCAATCAGGTTAAGACCTATCATAAAAGACTTTATCTGTTCCTTGGTGGAGTTTGGTATATATAATTATCTAACGTTAAAAGAAAATCTTTTCCAAGAAAATCTGGGCTAAGCAGGCACTGCAGCTGTGAAACATTTAGAAATAAGTTGATCAGTGTGGTAATTGGGAACAAAAGGGAGGCAGCTCAATGGGAGAGCACTGAAAGGGTAGGGCAAATCAATGTACTGTAGGAACAGCAGGGCAGACTTGATGGGCTCATAGTTTTTTTTTCTGTCCCTTAAATCTAAGTGTTTACAGTGGAGCCAGCCAGGGTGCAATGCAATACCTTGCAATAAATGTTATGTCACAAAATACTGTATGGCAAAAGGGATTATATGCCACTGAATTACACTGTTCCGTGCAGCACAGTGAGTGCAGCGTCCTGCAGTAATGCTGCAAGGCAATGTGTTGCATCCTGTCTGGCCCCCCTGTATAGAGGTGTTCTGCTTCTGAAAAAGGATATTATTTTTTTGTTTGTTAGTTTTATATTTATTTGTGTGTATATTTATTTATTTATTAAAATTGTTTCACCAGGAAAAGCACACTGAGCAAGAACTGCTCGGCTCCCGGTGCGACCTGGGGGGAGGGGTACAGTGGGGAAGATGACAAGGGTAATCCAGGTCCTGACATATATACATACAATTACAATATAGTTGAAAACATTTGACAGAAATAGTTGGGCGTAGATGACGATTTACCCTTACTTATAGTATAGTAGCAATTACATGGGGAAGTCATGCTTTATACCTTGAAAACATATAATTAGATAACACAGCTGCATATGTTTGACAGGAATAGGTGAGTGCGGATTGATACGTATACCCTAATAGTCAAGAGTAACAGCTACAGTGAGGAAATCCTGCTAAGGTAGTGGGTTGTGGTATATAATGAGATAGGGGTAAGTGCAAGCTAGCTAGCTCAAAAGTTGGGATCAAGTGCAGTAGTTGGGTGTGGTTAGTGAAGTAGCACCATTGGGCCTACTGGGAGAAGAAATATAGGAGTGTCTGAGGTAGAATAGATTGGAGAGTTAGCTGCAGGAGCAGCTTACTGAGCAGTGGTTGGCAAGGGCATAGGATAGTGAGCGGACAGAGGAAGAGTGGTAAATTTCAGAGAGGAAAGAGTTCCAGAGTTGAGGGAAGTGGTGAAAGAAGGTGACCTGGCTGGCTTGGTTCCAACATCTGGGGACTAACAGGAGCCGGGAGTCTAGGGACCTCAGAGTATAGGTGGGTGTCAGAAGGGGTGATAGTAAGGAGGTCAGGTACACTGGGAGGGTATCAAACCAGTTATTTGAGATAAACTTGGCATAGTGTATTTGGTGGTGGTTCTCAAGGGAGGGGAGAATAAGGCAGTGGTATAGCTCACAGCGGTTGGTGCGATGAGGAGCGTCAAGAGTGAACTGGCAGAAAGCATTAAAAAGGGTATCCAGTTTGGATAAAACTGACTTGTGTAAACAATATCACAATAATTGAAGGAGGGAAGTATCATCTTCTGGATAAGCTCACAACGGACCGGATAGGGGAGGCTAGAATGGTTCCAATATAAAGCTCCGAGCTTGGGGTGGAATTTGGTTAGTATAGAGTTAGCATGGACTGCGAAGGTGAGGTGGCGGTCAAGCCAAACTCCACAACACCGGAAGGAGGTGACATCCTCCAGTTCTGACCCATAAAGGATGTGGAAAAGTGGGAGGGAGGGGAGCCTGGCTAGTCATAGGGATGTACCAAAAGTCATAGTTACAGTTTTTTTGCATTTAGAGAGAGCTGGTGAGAGTTGAACCTGAGCTGGACTTTGTTAAAATCCACCTGGAAGGTAGAGGCAACTGAGGCTGGGGAGGAGCCAGAAGAAAATAGGACAGTATCATCAGCATACATGTGGATCAAGGAGGCAGAACAAGTTTGGGGCAGGTTGTTTAGAAAAATAGAGAACAGGATAGGCCCAAGCACCGATTCTTGGGGGACACCGGTGGACGAGGGGAGGGGATATGGCATAAGCAATCCTGACAGATTGAGTTCAGTCTGTAAGATAGGCACTGAACCAGGCAGTACCAGATGTGGAGAGACCAGAGTCAGAGAGGCTAGATAGTAACAGAGTGTAGGAGACTGTATCGAAGGCCTTGGCCAGATCGATGAAAATGGCAAAGGTGATGAGACCTCTATCCATTCCAGACTGGATGGTGTCAGTAAGCCTTAGTAAAGAGGAGGCAGTGGAGTGATCTTTCCTGAATTCGGACTGGTAGTATGTGAAGAAATTTGAGTAGGTGAGACAGGAGGTTAGCTGGGTAAGTATTAAGTGTTCTTGCAGCTTTGCCAGAGCAGGGAGGAGGGAGATTGGCCGATAGTTTGAGGTGGAGGAGGAGGAGGAGGCGCCCCCTTTGTGGAGAGGGATGACAACGGTGTGCTTCCAGGACAGAGGGACAGATGCAGTGGCGAAAGATAGATTTAGGAGGTAGGCAATACAGGTGGCTATGGCAGAGGTTGAGAGGAACAGAAGTTTTGGGTCTAGTCCATCCGGGGAATTCCCATTTGAGGGGCTTAATGTTAGCAGGGCTTCTAGAGCTTGATCCGGAGAGATTTTCCTGAAGGAGAAAATATCTGTATTTTGAGGTAGTGTTTGCCCTGTAGGTGGTAGAGATGGTGACATGGGGGGTAAGGAGGAAAGGAGCGAGGAAGCACAGGTGGAGAAATATAAGTTAAACTTAGCAGCAACTGAGATAGGATCCGAGAGTGTGGAGTTGTTTACACTAAGGAGAGGCGAGAGCTTGGCCACCGGGGGAGAGAAGAGACAGCGTATGACCTTCCAGAATTTGGAGGGGCTATTAAGGTTAGATTGGAGGGAGGCAGAGTTGCTCTAGTGCACATGTTGCGCAAATACCGGTAGTGGGAGGGGTCCTGAGGTAGTGCTAAGGCTTTGACAGCTTGCTATGCTGAGTCACGGGCATTCATACAAGCTGTGAGCTCTTGGGAAACCCAAGGCAGGTGGGTACCGCGTACCCTAGTACATCGTAGCGGGACATGGGAATCCCATATCTTAAGGAACATGTTTTTGAAGTGAAGTAGGGTGTCATCTATCAGGTTGGAGGGGAAGGAGGGGAGCCAGTTAGCTAGGACAAGGTCATTTAGGAAGGGAGAGAGGTTTAGGGATTTGAATGACCGTTGGACTAAGAACTTGGGGGGGGGGATCTGAGATGGTGGATTTTGAAAACAAGGTAGATGACATGGTGATCACTCATTGAGTCAGGGAGTAGGCCTGTTTGGATGACTCTGTGAGGATGGGAGGTCAGAGCCCAGTCGATAAGGGAGTGGTTACCTGATTTATGGTTTAGGCGGGTGGGCTTAGTGATGAGTTGGGTTAAATTGAGGGCAGTGACGTCCGTCCAGGTTTTGTTGAGGGCTGGGGCTAACCAGTTTAGGTTAAGGTCACCCATAGCATATAATTCCCCGGTGGGTGCTCGTGAACTGATTTGTGTAAGAAGGTCGGTAACAGTTGTGGCAGGGGTGCCTGGTCGGCAGTAGATTCTGGCAATGAATATGGGCAGCGAGAAAGGTAGTGTGAGCTGGAGCAGCAAGAGTTCGTACTCTTTAGGTTCAGTTTTAGATAAGATTATTTTGTGGCATATGTCCGAACTTATGAAGATGGCAATGCCCCCACCTCTCGTTGCCGTGTCCTGGCAGGCCATCGTGTAACCAGGGATTGCGATTGAGGAGTCGGGAATGTTTTTGTTAAGCCAAGTTTCAGAGAGGATGAGGGTATGTAGGGCAGCGAGAGCTTGTAGCTGGTCGATTTTAAGTGGTAGGCTATGAATATTTAGGTAAAGGAGATGGAGGCCTTTGTGGAGGGGGTAACCTGGCAGTTGGGAGGGGATGGGATGCAGGGTGAGGGTGCCGGCTGAGGTTGGTGAGGATGTGGTGGTTGAGGGTCCCGGATTTGGGTGTATGTCTCCCGCTATGAGAAGGAGAAGGGTGAAGGATAGGTGTTGAGCTAGTATACGGAGGTAGCTTGGAACGGAAGACCCCCACCGCGAGGTGGGGCGAGGATGGACATTTGTGTGGGTAACAAGTAGGTGCAGGAGAGTCCAGGATGGGGAGGGCCTGATTAGGAATGGGGGGATATATAGTGGAGTGTGCCCAGGTAGGAGTGGGTAGGAGAGAGAGCACAGGGTTGGAGCAGCAAGGAGGAGGTACAATATGTTCCAAGCAGGGGGAGGGGGGCATGGGAAAGGTAGGCAGCATGGTGGAGAGGAGGGGTGGGAGGCAGGAGAATATACAACTGAGTAGCAGTAAAATGCTAGCCACAGTGGACATGGTGCTGGGATTTGGTAGCAGCTTCTTAGACAAGGAGGTAATTACGAGGAGAAAGGGCCTGAGATTGGCTGGGACGAATGTGTTGGTTGGCCCCTAGGAGGGCGAATGGTCAATAGGCCTAGGAGGTGAAACAGAGAGAACAGGAATTCTAGAGTAGAGGGGAGCCAATGGAAGGCTGCAGGAGGCTGGTGGGGGTGGGGTCGAAGAAGAGGGCAGGCAGAGAGAGTATTTAATCAGTAGAGGGGCCTAAAATTTAGAAGATAGTAAGAGGAGTGGGGTTTGGGGAGATTTAGCAGAACAATAGCCCTGGAGAAATTGGGCACCAAAGAGAGCTGGCTCAGTGGGGGGCATGGGATTCACAGATTCAGAAAGGAGCTGCAAACACTTAGCACTCTAACTTCGAACACAGATTTATATTTTTTCCTTATTTTACACAGGCAGGTTTCAGTTTAAACAGTAAAAATCAATGTAATTTCACAGTTGGAGCCCTGTGGCAGAGAGAGATAGGGGAGCCAGTCAGCTGCGACTACCAGGTGGTGCCTGCAATCCGATAGGGTGCTCTTTCACCATTCCTTGAGCCTGATTTTGTCCGGGGTCCTGGTCTTGGTCGGTGGCTGGAGAGGAGCCTGCCGACCGCTGGGAGCTGTAGCAGCCCTGGTCAGAAGGCAAGCAGCTGGGGGGAGAGAAGAGAAGCAAGGTTAAATAGAGGAAGGAGACAAAGGCGAAAATTTAGAAGACAGTAAGAGGCATGGGGTTTGGGGAGATTAGCAGAACAATAGCCCTGGAGAAATTGGGCACCAAAGAGAGCTGGCTCAGTGGGGGGGAGGCATGGGGATTCACAGATTCCGAAAGGAGCTGCAAGCACTTAGCACTCTAACTTTGAACACAGATTTATATTTTTTTCTTACTTTACACAGGCAGGTTTCAGTTTGAACAGCAAAAATCAATGTAATTTTACAGTCGGAGCCCTGTCGGCTGGCTCAGTGGGGGGGGGGTTCAAGAACAGATTCAGAAAGGAGCTGCAGACACTTAGCACTCTAACTTCGAACACAGATTTATACATTTTTTTTCCTTACTTTACACAGGCAGGTTTCAGTTTAAACAGTAAAAATCGATGTAATTTCACAGTCGGAGCCCTGTTGACAGAGAGAGATAGGGGAGCCAATCAGCTGCGACTGCCAGGCGGCGTCTGCAATCTGATAGGGTGCGCTTTCACCGTACCTTGAGCCTGATTTTGTCCATGGTCCTGGCCTCGGTCAGTGGCTGGAGAGGAGCCTGCTGACCGCTGGGAGCTGTAGCAGCCCTGGTCAGAGGGCAAGCAGCTTGAGCCTGATTTTGTCCGGGGTCCTGGTCTCGGTTGGCGGCTGGAGAGGAGCCTGCCGACCGCTGGGAGATGTAGCAGCCCTGTTCAGAGGGCAAGCAGCTTGAGCCTGATTTTGTCCAGGGTCCTAGTCTCGGTCGATGGCTGGAGAGGAGCCTACCAACCGCTGGGAGATGTAGCAGCCCTGGTCAGAGGGCAAGCAGCTGATTATATATATATATAACTTTTTTTTATTTTCTGTTGACTGGGAATGTGGATGGGGGGATACAGAATGAAACCAACTGACATTGAACCAGATTAAGCTGTTGGTGGTACTGTTAGTGATTGAAGGAAATTTGACCAGTACACCGGGGAAATTCCCTTACTCTTGGGTAGGGGGTGCCAATGGACCAAGATGGTGGAGGAGGAGAATCTTTTGGAACAGCACACTGGAGAGGAAAGGTTGGAGGTTTGAACCTCAGAAACCCAGGTAGATGGACATCTTGCTGTGGATGACTTTACTATGTAATTTACATCGATACCTATTGAGTATGATGCCACACCAAACCAGAGGGAAGAGCAACAACAAACCCTACAGCTGAGAGGTCTGGAAATTGCTACAGATTCACTGCATGATGTGGAAAGGCATGACAGACAGAGAGCCCTGCTACTGGCACAGCTACAAGAGGAGGAATGTTGTCTAGCAGTGGCAAAAGCAGCACTTGTCACCTGGAAACTACTTGTGGATGCAGAGCTTGGTAAGTCAATGGCACAGCATGAGTTGGCAAGTCTGCCTGGTGAAATTGACAAAGAGCCACAACAGTCTCACGCTACAGCAGAGCAAATATTGCTGAGTACAGGAAATAATGGAGAACCTACAAAACAGAATGAGAAAGATGTACCCTGGTCCCTGGAGAAAGTGTTGAGTGAGACGGAATGTGTACAGTCTGAATCCGGTGACTGGATCCCAGATGACATGGATGCAGTAGTACAGCATCACAGGCTGCTTCAGGGCACACTGCTGAGAACAAAGCACACTGTTTGAGGAGAACGATGAGAGCAGCAGTGCCCAAAAATAACAGGACAAAGAAACGGGATAGAAAAGAATCCACAAATCTCTTTGGCACAGGGTAAGCCTTCAACTGCTTTTACAAATACTGCACCAGATCCTATGGTAGCTTGCGCTGTAGATCAGGAGGGTATGAGACCAATGACAGTCCGAATGATTTACTGGGGGAGTGTGAATACTGCAGACCAGCAGCACAATGAAAGCTTTATGTATGGGGACAACACAAGAACAGAAATGGGACAATCTGGTAACTGCACAGGGAGTGCACAGGGAGAGCTGCCTAATGATAACAGTGACCACCCAGGGCCTGGCAATACCAATAGAGCAAATAGGCAATGTTTGGATTTTTTTTAAACCAACTGGAGAACCAGCATCTCATAGGGATGCAGTGCACCTGATTTATAAAGGAGGCTTAGAGCAACTGCCAGAAAGAGTTTATATGGCATAAAAATTAATTAAAGACTCTATGAAGGTCTACGCTTCTGAAATATATACTATGGTACACACTGGAGACTCTAACTATGATATTAGTTTTAAGCAATTACAGAATTTGGACAGGTTTTGGTAGCAGTACAACAGACTAAAAGATATCACCTTGTGGCTCCCATTCCTGGCAAAACCACTAACAAGACCAACCTTACTAACTGTTACCATCACGTTTCGCACAGAAAGCATCAACACTGCTGACATATTGTACTGGTTACAGCAACGTTGAGAGGAACTGGATAAACCTGAGCCTATCATCGACTCAGAACAGATTTGGACTAGGGGGTGGAAGGTATGTGTCAAATTGCAGCAAACTGATTATGGAATTGTGCACTTGCCAAATAACTTTTTATTAGGCAGGGAGAAAGGTAGGTTATTTTATGCCAGCCAACCCAAATCTTGTTTTAAGCGTGGGTCCCCGTCCCATTTTAGCAATGCCTGTAATAACACCAAGTGCACCCATTGCATGGAGTATGGGCATGTGACCACAGCAAGCACTAATGATTTTAGGTGCAATCTGTGTGGACAGACAGGGACATTCCTTTGCAAAGTGTTCACAGGCATCACATACTAGAGGAAGCCGAATGTCATAGGAGAATATTATTACCAGGGCACAACAGCAGGGTTCCACCAGGGCATCAGAAAGACACATGGAAGAGATAAGAGTGCAGACACAGACCCAGGCCCAGTCAAATGCACAAAGCCCCCCCCCCCCGACAGGGAGCATCTGAGCCCAGTACACCACCCAGGGAAGGATTAGACACTAGAGAAGAAGGTCAGGGATTTATACCACTAATGTGGTGGTGGGTCTATTATGGCGCTAGTAGCCATTTGACCTGTATTCATACCTATAAGAACAGGAAGTAGAGACACTAGATACACCAGAAGAAAGGGTGGAGAACCTAGAATCTGAAGGATTAGCGCAGAATCCTGTGCAATTACCTCCTGGCACCTCGTGCCAGATGCCCCCTCCTCTGCATGCCTTTATCACTGTCTGTTTAAAATATAAGAAGAAAAGAGTAAGATCGGGATCCATCCTGCCATCTAGGGAAAAAGAGAGATATCTTATTGCAGAAGATATTTTGAGCCTTGCATAAAGGAAAAGAGTGGGGGGAATCCTAGGAGGAAGATAATGATTCAGAATCTTCCTCAATTACTTCATCTTTGCAAGACCCTTCATCAGAACTAGAGGAAATGGAAGTTGAGAATGCCACAATGAAACCACCCAGAATTACTAGATCAGCTGCCAAGTTGGGAAAAACATCATGACAGATCTAGAGATTGAGGATCTTTGTGGGTTTTCTTACACTACATATTCATGTGTACACTGATAATACACACCTTAAATGTCAATAGTATAAAAAACGATAGGAAATGTCTCATTACTTTTATGACTTTGAGGGTTAATGTAGCACAGCTAATTACAAGCTACTAGGCTAAAAACACACTTTGAAATAACGCAAGCAAACAAACAATGGACAAAGGGTACAAGTTTTTGGTCAATTGGGACAGACAGGTGTGATGGGGTAAGGATACTCATAGAGGGAACAGGGTTCCATGTCACAAAGTTGATAGATGTTGTCCCAGAATGAGCATTGATTTTGGATTTTACTTATTTGGCCACAAGATTTAGGCTTATAAATATTAATGCCCCTCAAACCAAAGCAGCAAGGGTGGAATTGTTTCAGATTATACAACCATATTTGAGTACATCTCAGTTTGTAGTGTGGAGGGAGATTTTAATTGCAGACCAGAAAAGGCAGATAGAGGTTTAAGGACAGACAATATGTTTTATGATTCAAACTGTCTGAGAAAATATTGCAACAGTCCTCGTTGAGAGACTCATATTGAGTGGTACATAGCAAAAGAGGATTTACCTTTGTTAGAGGCCCCCTGCAGACTAGAATAGATTACATTTTTACTTCCCCCACCCTTTTAATAAATGGTGCAGCCTTAGCATCAACAGAAATATCAGATCATAGGAGGCTTGAGATAAAGATTCCTGTGTTCCCTTGAGCAATGGCTTGTCACCAACAGAATGATCATTAACCCACACAAGACCAAGGCCATGCTATTCGGCCCAAGAACCCTCGGCCGGGACAGAAGCCCACATCTCAGGCTGATGACCAAATCAGGAAAAAGACTTGACGTGGTTGAATCGATAAAATACCTTGGCCTCACCCTGGATCAGTGCTTCTACCTCAAGGATCATGTCGACCAGGTAACCAAAAATATTCACGCCAAACTCGAGACCTTGTATAGGCTGAAAGACCAGTTGATACCTGCGGCCAGGGCCTTCATTGCCACAAGCGCCCTCCTCCCTACCCTCTCCTATGCGGCCCCGGTGATTCAGGGAGCTGCCAAACAAGAGATGAACAGATTACAAGTTCTCTATCACAAGGTGGCTTGCTTCACCACCCTATCCAGCTCCCGGGCTCACCACTGTGACACTCTGTCCCAACTAAGCTGGCCCTCCTGGGAGGCCTGGCTCCAATACCCCCCTACTCTGCCACACTCCTAAACTACTCAGCCCATCCCCTCCTCCCAGCCTCACTGGACTCATTGCGCAAAAGAGAAACCCTAGGCTCCTCAGAACAACAGACAGAACCCTCCTCACAGTGCCAAGGGTTAGAACCAAGGCGGGGGGTAAGTCGTTCACCATCACAGCGCCCACCCTATGGAACTCCCTGCCCCCTGGTGTTCAGGATGCTACCTCTACCCACACCTTCCACACAAGGCTGAAGGCTCATATGATGGTCACCTCCATATGCAACTGCTAAAGTGAGAGGCTCCTAAGTGGAAGCCCACCCCTCTCCCTCATATGGAAATAGTGACTATCACTGCACCCCATCTGTATAG
Organism: Neoceratodus forsteri; assembly: GCA_016271365.2. Lineage (NCBI taxonomy): Eukaryota > Metazoa > Chordata > Ceratodontiformes > Ceratodontidae > Neoceratodus > Neoceratodus forsteri. Next base: position 172,849,968 of record CM028131.1, on the reverse strand, counting down.
CACTGCACCCCATCTGTAGAGCTTACCCAGGAAATGTTAACTGCTAAAAAGCTACTATGTCTTACCTCGTAAATGTAACTGCTGAAAAACTACTATGTATTATGTTCCTCGCTCTCTAGTGTAATGTACCTGTGCTGTATCAGTGTCAAAAGAGTGGTAGCAGGGAGGAGGCGGGGAACTACAGACCAGTCAGTCTTACCTCAGTAGTGGGCAAGATTATGGAGGCACTCCTTAAGGAAAGGATAGTGCAACACCTGGAATCCATAGGGGCACAGGATCCAAGACAGCATGGGTTTACAAAAGGAAGGTCCTGTCAAACTAATCTCATAGATTTCTTTGACTGGGTAACCAGAGTGGTGGACCAAGGGGGAGCAGTTGATGTCGCCTACCTTGACTTCAGCAAAGCTTTCGACACTGTTCCACATAGAAGATTGATAAATAAGCTAGGTAGGCTCGGGGTGGGTCAGAAGTTGATCAACTGGGTGGCAAACTGGTTGACTGGCAGAAAACAGAGAGTGGTGGTAAATGGTATACAGTCAGAAGAGATGCAAGTCACAAGTGGGGTACCTCAGGGATCAGTCCTGGGGCCAGTCCTATTCAACATCTTCATTAGTGACCTCGCAAGTGGACTAGAGGGTAAGGCTTGTCTGTTTGCAGATGACACCAAGATCTGCAACAGAGTAGATGATCCAGATGGGGTGGGCAGAATGAGAAGAGATCTGGATAAACTAGCAAATGGTCAGAAGAGTGGCAACTGGGATTTAATGCAAAGAAGTGCAAAATCATGCACATAGGGAAGAGAAACCCTGAAGCCACTTATAGGCTGGGAGGGAGTTGCTAGCAGTCACAAAGGAAGAAAGAGACTTGGGCATCATCATCACTGATGACCTAAAATCATCAAGCAGACCTCTAAAGCAGTAGGTGAGGCTAGGGGTGTTAGGGGTGTATTAGTAGGGGTGTCCAAGTCGTGAGGGAGGTAATAATCCCTCTGTACAAGACATTGGTTAGGCCCCATCTGGAGTACTGCGTGCAGTATTGGAGCCACACCTTCACAAGGACATTAACCAAATTGAGGCAGTCCAGAGAAGGGCAACTAAAATGGTGCAGGGACTGCATCAGAAGACATATGAGGACAGATTAACGGAGCTCAATATGTATACCCTTGAGCAAAGGAGGAGAGAGGTGATATGATCGAGACATTTAAACACCTTAAGGGCATAAACAAGGTGAAAGAGTCTAACATGTTTAAATATAAGAAAATTGCAGGACAAGAGGACACAGCATGAGATTAGAGGGAGGCCGATTAAGGGGGAATGTGAGGAAATTCTTTTCACAGAAAGGGTGGTAGATGCATGGAATAGCTTACCACAAGAAGTGGTGGCTATGAATACAGTGCAGGGCTTCAAACAGGCATGGATAGGCATAAGGGAGCAATACAAATGACTATGAATAGATAGGTCACTGACAGAGCAAAGGCCGATGGCACATTTATAAGGTAGAAAAAGAAATGGGCAGACTGGATGGGCCTTGCGGTCCTTATCTGCCGTCAACTTCTATGTTTCTATGTTTCTATATGTATGCTACCCCGTGTATTATTCCATGTAATTACCCGGGTTGCCCCTGAAAAAGGGACCTTTGGGGCCCAGCGGGCTTACCCGGTTATCAAAATTTAATAAATAAATAAAGAGACAATGGGGACAGATGTCCCCTACAGGAAAAGGCCCTTGCAGGATGAATGTACAGGTACTGACAGAACCAGACATAGTGAAGGAATGGCATCAATTGTGGACAGCTAGGGAGCTGGTTCTCTGCTTCTATGAAAATGTTTTGGAATGGTGTGAAAAGATCAAAGAAGCTATCAGGGACCTTCTTAAACAACATTCAGGGAATAAAGCTACTGCTACATACTTAAAATATTTTAAGCTGAGGTCTATGCTACATAAAGTGATTTTCCAAGCTGAACAATATCAGTGTAATAATAGCACTTTGATACATAATCTAATTCAGGAAATGAGACAGATTCAGTATGACCGAGGGGCATCTCTTAATCAGGAATTGCAGTTTGGGACGCAACAGAAAAAACAGACTTATGACCTCTTTAAAGATTGTCAGAAAAGAGTGGAGAGCAGGAAAATGGCAAGTTTAAACAGAGGAAAATGTATGGTCATTGATCGTTAACTGGTTTGTTAACCATCAAGAGGCTGCCAGGACGACCGTGTAAACTTCAAGAGTGAAGCTCGAGAGGGTTACATCACCATGGCAACCTCGAGATGGCCTAAAAAACTGGTTGACGATCAATGTACCATACATTATATTTTATAGAGTATGACACCAATAATGTTTTGAAAAACAACAAAACAGGTCCTTGCTGAAGTTCTTTCAGTCACCGCTGCTCTGCTCCGGGTCATGCTCTCACTGCCACAGCCTTTTCAAGGTCATCGGATCAAGTTGCGCGCATGCGCAGACTGTTCCCAGTTGTTAACCCATCGATGTGACGTACCATCGATGAGTTAACAACATCATGACATCACATCGATGGTAAAATGTTGTTATAAAAAGATAGGTTTCTACATAAAACAACGTTCTACCATACATTATGGACAAATAGTGAGAAAGAAGTGTTCACAAAACAAGACATATTGCAAGAGGTGAATAATTATGTGCAAAACACCTTTTGTGTTAAAGGGGGCCTTGACCCAGATCCATCTTTTTTTGCAAATTTAAACATTCCTGACCTGTCTGAAGAAACAAAAAAATAATTTAGTGCTTCCTATAACAGTCCAGGAAGTTGAAGAAAGTATTAGGACACTCATTCAGAACATTGTCCCAGGTCAGGATGGGTTGAGCTCTAAACTATATTAAGCATTTCAGGAACAACTGGCAGCCCCATTAACTGGGGTTTTTATTTTTGTCTCTTGACAGGTACCATTTCATATACAATGTCGCAAGGATTAATGATTTTGATTGATAAGAAAGGGTGAGAAGACAGCATTAAATAACTGGAGACATCTAAGACTCCTGAATGTGGACTATAAAATATTGACCAAAATTCTGACACAGCATCTGGTAAAAGTAGCAGAGAGGGTTGTTTATCCAATGCAGACATTCACCTTGAAAAATAGGTGTATCCAGGATAATTTAACAACGCTATGAGAATTGTTCAATAGGGGGTATAATAACACTCTGAGTGGCTTTCTCCTGAGCATTAATCAGGAGAAAGCATTCGACAGACTATTACACATTAATTTATGGGCAGTTTTAAAGGCCTATGAGATACCAGAACAATTTATTAAATGGATTGCAAATCTTTATAGGACAGCTTATGTAATTTCCTTGGTGATTGGTTTGTTTGGTGGCACATATATACTTGGATGGGGTGTAAGGCAGGGATACTCCTTGAGCCAACTGCTTTACATCTTCGGTTTGGATCCATTACTTTGGAAAATTCAGGCAAATGAAAATATAACAGGAGTATAACTCAAACCAAACTCCACACAGATAAAAATCATGACTTATGCGGATGACATGGTTGTAGTATTAGCAGATGAGACTTTTGGACAAGAATTTAAAAAAGAAATGGAGGAATTTGCCCTTTTTTCAGCATCAAGGATTAATTATGATAAAAGTTTAGGGCTTCCTCTTGGTGACTCGGGAAAACCACTACCCTTGCAGGTAGTGGATATATCTATAGATACTGCTGAGAAAAAAAATATTGGGAATCACTTTTGGGGCCCCAGATATGGCTACCAAAAACTGGATAAATTGCATAGGAATAGTGGAGCATAAAGTACAGGCCTGGAAGGGGAAGAAGATGCCAGCCGGCCCTGCCCTCGAGCACCCAGAGACCGTAGGGGCTCCGAGCCGCCCGCGGGCGGGCAGCCACCGCGTAGCCGAGAAGGGAACCAGGAGGCGGGAGAGACAGCCAGAAAGATGCGGGACTGCGCAGCCAATCGGAGGCGACCGCCAGCTATGCCTTGCCTCTGATTGGTGCGCCTCATTGACTTTGCTTTACTTGCACCTCCAAAACTGGCCAGGATTACTGCTCTTTCAATGTAAAATTCTCTAAAAAGAGCTGCTTTTACTTTTATTATTGTATATTTTTGTGAAATGCCTTCTTGCTCGATGATTCTGTGATTACAGTCTTTTGGTGAGACTTGTGTTGGGCTAGACACTTAGGCGCCAAACCCCCCCCCAACCAGTCTTTGTTGTGCAAATATTCTTTTTAGCACCTCTTGCAGATTGCTGCAATTCAGTGCTTTTCCTGACTGCCCTCTCCTCTGTCCCCTCCTTTCCAGCCGGCCCTGCCCTCGAGCACCCAGAGACCGTAGGGGCTCCGAGCCGCCAGTGGGCGGGCGGCCACCGCGCCGAGAAGGGAACCAGGAGGCCGGGAGAGACAGCCAGAAAGGTACGGGACTGCTGCAGCCAATCGGAAGGCGACCACCAACTATGCCTTGCCTCTAATTGGCGCGCCTTCCCCATTGACTTTTGCTTTAATTGCACCTCCAAAACTGGCCAGGATTACTGCTCTTTCAATGTAAAATTCTCTAAAAAGAGCTGCTTTTACTTTTATTATTGTATATTTTTGTGAAATGCCTTCTTGCTTGATGATTCTGTGATTACAGTCTTTTGGTGAGACTTGTGTTGGGCTAGGCGGCAGGCCTAACCCCCACCAGTCTTTGTTGTGCAAATATTCTTTTAGCACCTCTTGCAGATTGCTGCAATTCAGTGCTTTCTGACTGCCTCTCCTCTGTCCCTTCTTTCCAGCCGGCCTGCCTCGAGCACCCAGAGACCATAGGGGCACCGAGCGCATAGCGGCGGCCACCAGCGTGGCGAGGAAGGGAACCAGGAGGCCGGAGACAGCCAGAAAGGTACGGGAAAGCCGCAAAATTTTTGCCCGCCCCCTCCTGGGTGTTTCTTTTATACACTCTTTCCCACCGAATCTCTTATCTCCGCCCATAGCTAATCTCCTAGCCAATTCCCGAGCTCATTTCTTCACACCACCTTTAGTATCTTTAACCCCTACCTACCCTCCACCATGCTACTGTTCCTCCTATTGCTGCTTTGCCTCTCACCTTCCTCGCATCCAGAAGAGGAAACTGAAGCAGCCCATGACATGGTGATTAGGGCGGCTACTCAGGCTTGTCCCCCTCTGCTGTCCCCAGTGGATGTCCCTCAATTCCCCAAGTATATACCGCTTCTGCACTGTAATACTTGGGGTATCCTACAAAAGGCTCACAACCTGTTCTGTACTCCACAAGCCCCTGCTCCATTATTGGCACTATAATGACCCCTATACCTGTCCATTAAGCTGGTACTTTATGACAAAATTTATAATCACACAGCAGGATCATCGCCACTGTACATTGGACCCCAAGCAAGAAGAGAAAGTCCTCTGACTACTCCCTATTCCTATCACTTGGTGCCCTCATCAAACTAATTTTCTTTCTGCTGATCTGTGTTGGCACTGTTGAAATCAACCCTGGACCCACAGAAAGCTCTATCTCCCCAGCTGACTTAGCCTCCATAAATGGCCTGAGTTTTCTTCATATCAACGCCTGCAGCCTCCTAAAAAAGTTCTCACTAATACAGGCCTGGGTTGCATACACCTTACCTGACTTTCTGGTTATCTCCAAAACATGGCTCAAATCTGCAACAAAAGACAGTGAAATAAATCTTCCCAACTATCAGCTCTTTAGATCTGACCGTCCATCCAGGGGGGGGTAGCATCTATGTCAAAGCAAACATCTCTGCATCCTGCCTCAATACTACATCACAGCGAAGGAATTTGAATGTTTATCAATTAAAATAACCCTTCCCAACATGTCATCTTTTCAATTGATTGGCTGCTATAGGCCCCCCTCTGCAGGGCTCAAGCTCCTATCCCACTTAGGATCTACACTTAAACTAGGCCCTGAAGACACCATCATTTTAGGTGACCTGAATTTAAATTGGCTAGCCAATGCATCTGCACCCCTAGTAACCTTTTGTGACACTTATGGATTCACTCAATTAATCAAAGAACCAACAAGGAATAATCCAAAGAACAAACTCAACAGCACACTTCTGGACATCATGTTGGTAAATAAGCCTCATCTGTATTCTCATGCTGGAGTACTATTCAGTGACATAAGTGATCACTGTCCCATAGCTGGCATAAGATCAACAATCAAGCCACCCAACCCTGCAAAATTTCTCCCAAGAAGGTCTAAAAAGAACTTTAATATCACAGGATATCTTCATGATCTGTGCCACACCACCGTTGGCAAGAATTCTATCTCACAGCTTCAATAGAGACAGCTCTACAGGTCTTAAATGATATTATCATAAGTGCCCTCAATATACATGCACCCTCACCAGTGTCAGAACCAAACTCAAATCTTGTCGCTGGTTCTCTGCTGACCTTAAATCACCTGCTTGCCAGAGATAAACTCTGGAAAAGGGCAAGAAAGACCAAGGATCCAAATGACTGGCTTCAATTCAGAAAAGCCAGAAACTCCTGCACAAAACAAGTGAGAAATGCCAAGGCTGCCTTCTACACAGCTGAATTGGATGCCTCTATCACAACCCTTCCAGATTCTGGGGTACCATAAAGGGATCCTAGGTCAAGTTTCTACCCTGTCTTACCACCCAAAGTGCACCTAAATAGTGTGGAAATCACTGACAAGCAAGAAATCTTAAATGCCTTCAACGATCATTTCACTACAGCTGGCCTAGCTTTCGATTCTTCACCTGCAAATCTAATGAGGTCATCACTAAACTTACAATCTACTGAGGGACAAAAGGCTGCTTCCACATTCTCCTTCAAATCAATACTTTTAAAAGAAGTAGAAGACCTACTATTCCAACTAGATACAACTAAAAGCGCAGGTGCAGACTCTCTGGATCCCTACTTTCTAAAAGTAGCATTGCACGCCTTAGCTGCCCCCCTCACTCACCTTTTCAATCTGTCCCTAGCCACTGGTTCTATTCCCTCAATATGGAAGACAGCTCAAGTGTTTCCACTACTTAAGGCAGGTGATACCATGGACCTCAACAATTATAGGCCCATTTCCATCTTACCAGTACTGTCCAAAATGCTTGAAAAGTTAGCGAACATCCAGTTAAGTGCCTACCTTGACACCAATAATCTCCTTAACCCAGCTCAATCTGGGTTTAGATCTATGCACCATCTCTGCCTTAGCAAAAGTTAAGAATGACTGGCAGACTGCCTTGACAAAAGAGTAACACCTGTGCTGTGTTTCTGGATCTAAGCAAAGCCTTGACACTGTGGACCATGAACTACTAATCTCCTCTCTGAACTCCATAGGCCTTGACTCACTCTCTCTTAAATGGTTCAGATGCTATCTCTCCGGAAGAATACAACTGGTAAAAATGAAGGTGACCTATCTACCTCTAAACCACTCCTAAGAGGTGTACCGAAGGTTCCATCCTGGGCCCCATCCTCTTTGCCATTTACATCAACAATATTGACTCCAATCTCTCACAATCTAATATTCACCTCTTTGCAGATGATACTGTACTATATGTCAGTAATCCTCACCATCAAAGCCTATGAGCTTTTGCAGTCTGAGTTCTCCTCCTACAGCACAATTTACTAGAAAAGAAACTACTACTAAATGCCAAGAAAATGAAAGCTATGTTCTTTGCCACCAAGAGCTTCTCTTCCGCTGTCCCATCATTCACCCTCCCACAATTATCTACCATCCTTGGTGAAAATCTGGAATATGTGGACAAATTCAAATATCTTGGAGTCTGGATAGACAATAAACTTGACTATATTAGCCACATTGAAGAGCTCCTGAAAAAGCTTAGACAAAGACTTGGCCTATTTTATAGGATCAAACACTACCTGACCAGAGATTCCAAACAAAGGTTAATCCTGGCATCATTCCTATCCCTTATTGATTACGCTGACTTCCTTTATGGTCACTGTTCCCTCTCCCATTTAAATAAATTGGACACCTTGTATCATAGAGCTATTAGATTCATTACAGATCTTCCCTCCAGCACCCATCATTGCTCTCTCTACAATGCAGTCAGTTGGACATCCCTACACCATAGAAGAAACAAAAATGCTGCTGTCTGGATCTACAAAGCTCTGACAAACAAACTCCCTTCCTACATCTCAGATTGTTTCAACCAGATCACATCCAGGCCTTACACCCTAAGGATCAATAAACTCATCATGCTGAAGATTCCTATTACCTGCACCGGTATGGAAGGGCTGCAATCAGCTATTCCTAGCACTTATCTGGAATTCTCTTCAAAAGACCTTGAAATGGATACCCTCATTCCATTAACATCCTTGAAAAACTGTACACTAGTCTCTTCCCAGAATCATGCAACTGCTTCCATAAGGCCTAGTCCTCTCACACCCCTCTTTTCCCTACCCCTTTTACACTTCCCACTATTTTCTGTTTTTCTAGTTTGTTCTCCAACCTACTTCATACAAAATGACCCCCAAGTCCCATTACCTAGCTTTATCCCTCAGTACTGTTTGTTTCTTTCCTTTTAATATAATCTAGGTCAAATGTCAATTTTGCCTTGTACATATGTAAATATTTGTATACCTGTTTCGTTCATAAATCTTTGTATTTGTGTTCAATCAGTACCATGTCTTTTGTGTAAAACTGTAACCTTATATTGTTAAGACCAATCAGGTCCATCTTGTAAATGAGCTATGCTCAATGATGCTCGCCTGAATAAATAAAGATTTTGATTGATTGATTGATTGATTGATTGATATCAAAACTAAAAAAGAATAGCACTGATAAAAACTTTGTTGCTACCAGTCTTTGTATATGTTAGCTATGGAAACATAGAAACATAGAATTTGACAGCAGGTAAGGACCGCTTGGCCCACCTAGTCTGCCCATTTCCCTACCTAATGGATAAGCTGCAGATCCTAGTTAACCAACAGCCTACTTCCTTCTACTCACCACTAGAATTGCCTTATGTCTGTCCCATGTATTCTTGAACCCCCCCCCACACACCCCACAAAGGGTTAGAAACAAGGATTTACAGTGTGTTTTTTCAGGCCCTTTGGGGCAGTAGACTTAACCCAATGAAAAGGAATACAACATATCTCATAAAAAAGCAAGAGCAGCATTTTATTTTAGTATCTTTTTATTTACCAACATTGGAGTCACCTGTAAACCACAGACACCAGGGTGGTGCGATAGTATCTTGAAATGGTGTGCACAGCTATGGCCCGAATGGCAGGCAAATTCCCTTAAAAAAAATTTAAAAAGTTCTTACAGACAGATTATGTCATTACATGTTTTAATAAGACTAAACAATGGAAAATAACGTATGCTCTGTTGTCTACTTGTACCAGGAAACAACTATATCATGAAATCATGCTGAATAATTTTAATGAGACTGTGACTTTTCCATTCTTTCCTGTAGAGGAACAAGAAATAGTACTAGGGGGTATGAACAACAAAAGAATCCTAGACTACGTATGGGACATATTATGGATGAGCATACAAGGCAGATTAGGGGTGAGAAATGCACACAAGCATAAGCCACTATCAGATAGGTATTGTCCATGTCCTGGTTGTTAGGCTTTATTAGAGACACAAGAGCATCTGTTTCTAGAGTCCTCGTATGCTACAGGGTTTGGTCTGGTATAACAAATTATTGGCAGATAACTATGTTCTTAGGAATTAATTATTAAGAATTGGTATTGGGGATATATGCAATGCAGGGGCAATAATACACGAAAGTACACTGCAACTAATAGGCACATTTATAATGTATTATTTGTGGCAATCTAGGTGTGCTTGGCTTCTCCAACAAAAATAAGTATTTCATCAGGAGGTTATACAAAATGTAGGGAAAGCACTGCAGTCAATATATGTGCATGAAAGCAGACAGTTTTCAATCGCTAAAATAAGAACATTATGGGAGAATTGTCAAAATTTTCTGTCTTCTTAAATAAAGTTTGAAAGAAGATAGAGAGGGGGAGGGGCACTATGATGTTTTTATTTTGGATAGTACTGTAGTGGCTTCTTTATAATCAATTATTTTACTGTTATGTTGTCAAAAATATGATATGTATATTATATATGTAGTACAGTTCCAAAGTTCCTTTTTTCTTGAATGTTTATATGGCATAGTATATATTGAACTTGTATAAAATTAATTATTGCAAAGTTAAAATAAGACCATCTTTACGAATTAAAGATGGTGGGTGTATGGATTTGCATAAGATTTTGGACTATGCACCAATTTTGTTTTGCTTCAAATATTTGTACAGTATGTCAGTATTGGGATTTAACCCAAGTTACTGATGTGAGGATGGAACCAGCAACCTTCTGATCTTCTGACCTCAGAGGCGAGTGTGCAAGCTGCTGAGCCACTTATACTGTAGTTAATAATTGAATAAAAACACACTTCTTCACCTTCAAAAAAAAACTCATTCACCCTTCTGAATCAACAAGCTCAGAGCAGCAAGTTGGGTAAAGAATAAGGATGATCTGAACTGGCTTCCTTTGGTCTGATAAGACTTTTTAGGAATTCCCACTTCTGAATCTGATTCCTATTCCAGTTCTGAAAAGGACCACAGAATCAGAATCAGAATCAGATTTGGAATCTGAATTCCTAAATTCTAATTTCATATTTCTTATATAAAGTCATGTTTTAATTTTTTTGATTTCCTAATAAGTATTTTCGGACTGCATTCTGAAATCCTAATTCAAACCCCAGCAATCCCTCACTATGCTTAACAACTGCAGTGTAGCCAGCTTTGTTGAGCCACACTGGAGAGTGGCACGTACAGTATGCATAATAGTGAAATTTTGAATGCAGTTCAAACTCTGCTGTGAGGTGTTTTTCCCCCATCAATGATTTTCAGCTATGCTGCGGTGACAAGGTCACTCCCCAGGAGAGGAGAGCTGCCTCGCAGCAGGTCAATCCAGCTCCCGTCCTCCCCCCCAGCTGAACCCTGATAACACAGGCTCATTCCCAAGCCCAGGTTACCAGCGTGGCACAAGGTGTGGAGTCCAGTGCCTCAACCCTCAGTACCACTGGGCTAGCTAGGACCTACAGGTTTTAAAAGTTGTGTGAGGCGCTATTACCTTTTGGCCATGGCACAGTGCCATGAGTTGTGCTTAAGGTGCCTAGGTTATGGTCATCTTGTAGTTGACTGTGAATTTTGCAGCAAGTTTTGCCCCAAAACAGTGAAAAAGGGGGTCAAAAAATTACAGATTATTATGGCTTCTCAGTCTGCCTCTATGTCACCAAAACACTCTGAGGAGGGTCCTTACTCCCATGACAAACTAAAGGAATGGCCCCCCCACAGACACACCTTATTCTAGGGTTCAAGGTCAGTTGGCATTCATCTGTATCCCCCTTCCCCGGGTCGTGCCTGAAAATAGGCAGGATTTGTCTAGTGCACTTACCCGGTCAACAAAAACTAAAAAAAAAAAAAAAGGAACCATGACACGGCCAAGCTTGAAGAGCTAGTGTACTACCAAAAACAAATATTAGGGATTTTAAAAGCAGCAAACCATTACTTTTTACATCTGAGGTGCTTTTTCTTTTCCCTTTATTTAATTAGAAGATTGTTTACCTGATGTTAGTAGGTGTGATGTGTGGAACAGCTCTTAGCCTGGCAGCTGACATATCTTGCTCTACTGCCCCACACTACATCATCAGCATTGTGACCTCACTGACTGTGACAGCAGTGCTACTTAGGAACAAGTGAGTGACTGCCAGGTCATTCACCTGTAATGTCACTGTCAATGTCACTGTCAGTGAGATCATAATGCTGATGACGTAGTGTGGGGAAGTAGAGTGAAATATGTCAGCTGCCAGGCTAAGAGCTGTTCTATACATCCAGCAAAACATTATCACATAGAATACTTTCTGATGAGCAAAAGGAAAAAGGAAAATACTTCACAAATAAAAAGTTTCAATGGACTACTACTTAAAATTTGCATTATTTTCCTATCTGTCTGTTTTGAGTCCACTAGCTCTTTAAAAGACCATCTGAGCAGGTTCTGGACCCAGTTCCTGCTAAAAAGAAACATACTGTAAAGAAATAGATGTCACTGCCCCTTCTGCTGGAGAAGCAAAGGAGTCTGCAGAGGACAGAACAAAAATGCCCTTTGTGGAGGACATGACTAAAGCTTTGCAATTTTTCCAGGTTTTTCAAGCCATGAGTACCCTAATGAGTATACCAGTTCCTCCTGCAGGCTTTGTTCCCCCCTCAGTTCCTGGGGAACAGGGAACTAATTTTTACTTGCAGAGGAAGAACAGGACAGGGAACCTATTGAGTATGATAGTTCCCCCGGACAGGAGTTCAGTTACCCCCCAGGGGTCCAGAGGATTTTTCCTCACACTATGCCTTTGTAAGGCAAATGGTAAGCACGATTGACCTCTCCACTCAGGATACTGTTTGGATGAGAGGGCTGAATGTTTGGACTTGATGGGGTTACTCCCAGCTAATAGGTTGCTTCTGTCTGTCCACAAGTCCCTCGTGAAAGCAACTTGAAGGCTGTTGCAGACCCCCACTTCCACATGACAAGAAAACTGAGAAGAAATACCAGCTGGATAAGTGAAATGCTGAGTATCTCTACTCACACCCGGATCACGAACGAGTGGTACAGGCAGCTGCCTGTAACAAGGTTAAGGTTCCTTTCTCTACAGAGCCTCTGGACAAAGATTCTAGTAAGCTGGACAGTATGGGGAAAAAAAGTGTACAAGTCTGCTTCCCTACTTTTGAGACAGGCAGTCTACATGGCCTGCACTGCCCAATATCAGAAAGCCCTCTGGAACTTTATTCTGGCTTTGGGCAAGAAGACCTTGGGGTTCTAGCTCAAGATATTGCAGACACTGCCAGAACAGCTCCTGATGCTACCAAGTACCAGTTCCATATGGCAATTGATACCAATGACACTGCCTCTAGAGTTATGGCCCTTGCCATCTCTCTAAGGAAATTTGCTTCACTAAGGACCACTAATTTGTCCCAAGACACCCAGGCAAAGGCCATGGACTTTCCATGTGAGAACAGCTCCTTATTCAGTGGCAAGACTGAGGCCTATATGAAAAAAATGGACAAGTACAAGACCACCTGCAACAGCAACACTGAGAAGAAAAAGGCCTCCACTCCCTATAGACCTCAGGGAAGGGGCGGTAGAGAGAGGGGTTATTTTCCGCATGGCTTCATACTTATGCCCATGCCCTATGATTACTCTTATATGAGAGGTTACTTTAGGGGTGGGGCAGAAGAGCTTCCAAATGGGCTGATCTGACCCCAGTTACTAAGGCTCAGCCCAAACAGAACCCCTGACGAGTCTGTCCAGGTTGCCTGTCCATTGCCAGTGGGAGAAAGGCTGGCTCACATTTTCCATGAATGGAAAACCATCACCACAGACACATGTGGTCTGGAGCTAGTGAGCCATTGGCTCTTGCTGCAGTTCAAAAGATTTCCCAGACTTCAGGTTCACAGAAACTTCAAACCCCCCACTCCAACAGAAAGGATTCTGCTGGAGTTGGAGGTCAAGAAACTGCAGCATGCAAGTGCAGCAGAAAGAGTTCCTCCCTCTCAGAGGTGAAAGGGCCTTTACTCAAGCTACTTTTTACTCGTAAGAAAAATGGGGAATGGTGACCCATCTTGCATCTCAGGTTGCTGAACAAACACCTGAAGAAAGACAAATTCAGAATGATCACCCTGTCCACAGTGATACCATCTCTGCAACAGGGAAACTAGATTAGTTCCTTGGGCCTGAAAGATGCATATTTCCATGTTCCAATCAAGTCAAATCACAGAAAGTACTTAAAGTTAAGGCTGCCTTTTGGTCATTACCAGTTTACAGCCCTTCTCTTTGGTCTCTCATCTGCCCCCAGAGTGTTGACAATGTGCTTAGCCATGGTGGCAGTGCACCTCAGTAGACAAGAAGTGATGTTTTTTCCCTGCAAAGATAGAAACATAGAAGTTGATGGCAGATAAGGACCGCAAGGCTCATCCAGTCTGCTCATTTCTTTTTCTACCTTATGAATGTGCCATTGGCCTTTGCTCTGTCAATGGCTTATCTATTCATACTCATCTGTATTGCTCCCTTATGCCTATCCCATGCCTGTTTGAAGCCCTGCACAGTATTCATATCCACCACTTCCTGAGGTAGGCTGTTCCATGCATCCACCACCCTTTCTGTGAAAAATAACTTCCTCACATTACCCCTTCATCGGCCTCCCTCTAATCTCATGCTGTGTCCTCTTGTCCTGCTATTTTTCTTATATTGAAACATGTTAGATTCTTTCACTTTGTTAATGCCCTTAAGGTGTTTGAATGTTTCGATCATATCACTTTTCTCTCTCTCTCTCTCTCCCCTTTGCTCTAGAGTATATATTTCGAGCTCTGTTAATCTGTCCTCATATGTTTTCTGATGCAGTCCCTGCAGCATATTGGTTGCCCTTCTCTGGACTGCCCCAATCTGGTTAATGTCCTTGTGAAGGTGTGGCCTCCAGTACTGCATGCAGTACGCCAGATGGGGCCTAACCAGTGTCTTGTAAAGAGGGATTATTACCTCCCTCTTCTGATTTGTGATACCCCTACTAATACACCCCAACATCCCCCTAGCCTTACCTACTGCTTTAGTGGTCTGCTTGGATGATTTCAGGTCATCGGTGATGATGCTGCCCAAGTCTCTTTCTTCCCTTGTGACTGACAGCAACTCCCCTCCCAGACTATAGGTGGCTTCAGGATTTCTCTTCCCTATGTGCATGATCTTGCACTTCTTTGCATTAAACCCCAGTTGCCACTCTTTTGACCATTTTGCTAGTTTATCCAGATCTCTTCTCATTCTGCCCACCCCCTCTGGATCATCTACTCTGTTGCAGATCTTGGTGTCATCTGCAAAAAGACAAACCTTACCCTCCAGTCTATCTGCAATGTCACTGATGAAGATATTGAAAAGGACTGGCCCCAGGATTCATCCCTGAGGTACCCCACTTGTGACTTACATCTCTTCTGACTGTACACTGTTTAACACCACTCTCTGTTTTCTGCCCGTCAACCAGTTGGCCACCCAGTTGACGAACTTCTGACCCAACCCGAGCCTACCCTGCTTATTAATCAATCTTCTATGTGGAACAGTATCGGAAGCTTTGCTGAAGTCAAGGTAGGCAACATCAACTGCTCCCCCTTAGTCCACCACTCTGGTTACCCAGTCAAAGAAATCTATGAGATCAGTTTGACAGGACCTTCCTTTTGTAAACCCATACTGTCTTGTATCCTGTGCTCCTATGGATTCCAGGTGTTGCACTATCGTTTCCTTAAGGAGTGCCTCCATAATCTTGCCCACTACTGAGGTAAGACTGACTGGTCTGTAGCTCCCTGCCTCCTCCCTGCTAACACTTTTGTGGAGCGGGATCACATGAGCCCTTCTCCAGTCTTCTGGGACCTCTCCTGTGCTCAGAGACTCACTAAACAGTTCTGATAATGGCCCTCTAGGTTCCACCTTAGCTCCTTTAGTACCCTGGGATGTATGCCATCAGGTCCCATTGCCTTGTCCACCCTGAGCTTATCGAGCTCTTGTGGGACCCTTTCTTTTGTGACAGGACTAGTGCACACCTCCCTCCCCCCTGTGTCCATGGTACTGAGCTGTAGGCTCTGCCCTACCTTCTCTTCAGTAAATACTGAGCAGAAGTATGTATTTAGGATAGATGCGTTTACATGGTCCACTTCCTCACACGCCCCCTTATCCGATCTTAGCAATACCCCCTCTGCACTTTCTCCTTTCACTAATGTATCTATAGAAAGTCTTGTCACCTTCTTTTACTGTTTGTACTAGTGTTTCCTCGGTTTGGGCCTTTGCCTGCCTTACTGCCTTCCCTGCTTCCCTTAGGGAAGTTTGGTATACCTCCCTATCTTCATCCTGCTGTGTTCCCTTATATTTCCTGAAGGCCAGACTTTTGGCTCTGACATTGTCTGCTACTGTTTTTGAGAACCAAAGTGGTTTCCTTCTTCTTCTTTTGCACTTCCTTTTCTCTCTAACACAATGGGATGTTGCTTCAAGTATTGCATCCTTAATGCTTGCCCACTTTGCCTGTACCCCCTCACCTGTATTTCTTTTTGCCAGAGCAAACTTAACTCTGTTGGCCATCTTATCAAAGTCAGCTCCTCTGAAGTCCCATATTTTTGCCTTGGATTGGGATGATTTAGTTCTAGTGGCCAAATTAAACCATACCATGTGATGGTCACTGGCCCCCAGGTGACCTTCTACCTGGAGATCTGTGATCCTTTCCCTGTTAGTCAGTACTAGATCTAGGATAGCCCTGTCTCTTGTGGGTTGTTTACCAGTTGTTTGATGCCCTCCCCCTGCAGGGAATCCACCATGTGTCTAGTTATCTGTATCTGGCACATTGAAGTCTCCCATTACAGAACCTCCCCTTTAGCTATCATGTTTTGTATATCTTCTAACAGTAATGTGTCTACGTCCACCCCCTGGTCTGGAATCCTGTAGGCAACCCCAGTTCGTATGGTTGTCCCATTTCCTGTTTCCAGGGTGGCCCACAGTTCTTCTGGCTCCTTATGTGTATTCTGAATTTCTGTAGCTTTGATATTTTCATTGACATACAGGGCCACTCCACACCCCCCTTTTTTTCACCTCGGTCTCTTCTGAACAGTACACAGACAGGTATTGAAGTCTCCCAAATGCGGTTACTGGTAAACCATGGCTGACTAATGGCTACTATGTCCAGTTTAGCCTCTGTCATTATTGCCTGCAGGTCTGGGATCTTGTTTCCCAGAGTGCGAGCATTTGTGTACATGATTTTCCATTGGCCAGATTTCAGTGTGTTAGTTGTTGGGCAAGGGCTGGCATTTTCCCTGTGCATTGTATGGGGAGCCGGACCTTTTTCCTTACTTGGTGATGCAAATGAACTACAAACATGCTGAACTCCTGTTTAACCACTAGCTGAGGGAGAAGGGGTGTTCTTTCCATTCGACGTATGGGGTGCTGCACCCCCCCTCCCCAATTGCTAGTTTAAATATTCTGCAAAGACGTCAAACTTCTGCCCCAATGCACTGACTCCTCCTTAGTCAGATGTAGTCCATCAAATTTAAAGAACTTTCGCTCCCAAAACTGTTGCCAGTTCCTTACAAATTTGTGTCCTTTTTCCTGGCATCAGCCCTTGAGCCACATGTTTAGATCACCTAACTCCCCTTCTCTGACCTTCTGTCCATCTGCCCCCCTCTCCCAGACTGGCAGGATCTCAGAGAAGGAGATGCCAGATGAAATGGATGATAGTTTGTCACCCAGCCTGGTCAGGTGTTCCTTGGTGTCCACAACTGACCTGCTGGCGAAATCGTCAGTCCCTATGTGTACCAGGATGTCAATGTTTTCTCCTGCTTCCCAAACAATTTTAGCAATGCGGTCAGTGTCTCTTTCTTGCTGATGTACCTGGGAGACATCTGACCATTACCCCTGGCTGGAGATAGGAATCAACTCCCCGAATCATGAAGTCTCCTATGATCAGAAGGTTTTTGGATTTCATTTTTGCTTTTTTTGTTTTGGTTCCTGTTTTGGGTGAGTTTTGTTGTGCTAGCTCCTGTGCTGCAGTGTCCTCTGCCCCTTTGTTTGATTTTGGAGATAGAGGCAGATACCTGTTTGTAGTTTTTATATGCTTTGTGGAGGTAATATGTTGGAGAGCACCGAGTGATGGGGCACCCGATTTGCCCCTACTAACCATCTGCCATCCTCCTAGACCAACTGCCCTCTGCGGTTGAGGTGCTTCTGTTGGATGTTGGAGAAATGGCGGGCAGTTCTTATAATATATTTCCTCTTGAATATGCAATTTGAGGTGCACAATCTCTTCCCATGCTGCCTGGAGATGAGCCCTTAGATCTCCAATGGCCCAGCATGTAGGACAGTGTCCTCAATCCTGTAAAACTGCCCTTCTGAAAAGTGTTCCACAGTACCTGCGGTTAATGATATACATTCCAGATAAGTTGCTGGGTTTATAACCTGGTCAGAGTAATTAGAAGGAAGAAAATGAAAGCAAAAGTTTGATTTTGTGTTTTGTTTGTTTGTTTTTGTATAACTTGTTATAACAAGTTAAATTATTAGTGCCCCTCTAAATGAGGTCACTGTGTGGATACCCCTTTGATCTGCCCCTTCCTGCTTTGCCACAGGAAATGTCATGACTGTGCTGCCCTGTAAAAGGAGTTTAGTGTGGGATGGTTGGGGATGGGGGTGGGTGACTGGGCCCTTCCCTTGCCAAAAAAGAAGACCCACGGACAAAAGAAACAAGGAGGAAAGAGCAGAAACAATCAGCTAGCAACAAATGCAGTAGCCCTGAAAGCTTATCTTAATGATAGATAAAACTGTAAAACCTGTAAAGCACCACCCGTAATAATTTCACAGATGATATACCCTGTAAGAAACACTTTGCTACAGAGAAAAATAAAGCAGTAAGAGAAGATATACCTTGCAAAAGACAATTTGAATCAGAAGATTACAGCAGTAATCTGTTAGTACACACCTGTAGGCACACCCTGTAATAATGCAGCAGAAGGTATAACCAGCAACAACAATTTGAATCAGAGAAAAATAAAGCAATAAAATGTTAGCAACAAACAGTAACAATCCCTGTGAGTACAAAATAAAAATAACAACACACAGTAAATCTGCCTAACCAAAAGAAGCTTTAATCCTTTCCCTTGCTCTGGTAAGGTCCTTTGCTATGTCCTTTTAAGCAACCTAGAAGAAAAGAGCTCAGATGAAGCTAGGTGCCTTGGCCAGAAAAGCTAGTCTTCCCCTAGATGACTAGCTGGTCACAGGGAAGTCTCAACAGTAGGTCGAGGGTTTTATCCAGCTAACTGAGACCACCTTGGAAACACTGAGATTTCTCATAAATACTCAGAAATCCCAGACAGAGCCAGTTCAGGTGCTACAGTTCATATGAGTGAAATTAGATGCTTTCCAGGGCAAAGCGTTCTTACCTCAAGACAAAATGGCAAGTCTTTCAAATCTGGCAAATACATTTGTTCTGGGCCAGCCCAGGCCAACAAGACATTTCCTTCAACTCCTGGGTCACATGGCAACCACCACAGCCGTGGTGCCAGGAGTCAGATTCCAAATGAAGAACATCCAGTATCACTTACGGGTCCATTGGTCCCAAAGGCAACATCCTCTTATCAAGGCTAGTCCCTGTGACAAAAACTCTATTACAAGTTCTGAGCTGGTGGAAGGAAAAGGACAACCTCAAGGAGGGAATGTCTTTTCGGCAGCAGTTTCCCCACTGTTGTCTTGACAACAGATGCCTCTCTTCTAGGCTGGGGAACTCATCTGGGAGATCTAACAGTAAGCAGAATGTGGGCCTCCCAGGAGTCCACAGAGCACATAAACCTACTGGAGTTATGGGCAGTTTACCTCACTCTTCAGTTGTATGCCCCCCAGGTAAAGGGTCAATCAGTCCAAATCACAACAGACAATACCATTACCATGTACTACATCAACAAGCAGGGGAACACAAGATCCTCAAAAATATTCACAGAAGCTATGAAGATCTGGAATCTGGCTTACTCCCTGGAAGTGCAGCTGTCAGCAGTCCACCTTACAGGGAAAGATGATGTCCTAGTGGATTCCCTCAGCAGGATCAGTCAGTGACAGCACAAATGGTCCCTGAACAAACAAGTGTTGGCCACAATCTTCTTGAGATGGGGCACACCAGAATCTGTTCACTTCCAAGGAGAATTATCAACTTCCCCTGTTTTGTTGCAGCCTTCAGCAGTGGGTTCAGTCCCCATGGACACCCTGACTCTGGACTGGCCAGGGACATTCCAGTATGCCTTCCTTCCATTCACTCTATTACTCTGAGTTCTCCTAAAGTTAAGGAGCCAGTCTGCAACCATGATTTTAGTGGACTAGGCCAGGCAGCCCTGGTACTCCCTGCTCCAGGCTCTCTCCACCACACATCCCATTCATTACCCACAAAAACACAATATGTTGACCATGTCTCAGGGCAGAAAAACCTTTCCGAATCTCAAGTCACTGCACCTAAAGGCTTGGTTCTTGAAGAGTTAGAGTTCTCTGATTTTCAATTTTCAGAGGATGTCCTTGAGGTCCACAGGGTTTTCAGGAAGCCCGCTACCTGGAAGACATATGCTTCCGGATGGAAAAGGTTTTCACTGTGGTGTGCTCTTAAACAGCTCAATCCCTTACAGGCAGGCCTGACCATAATTTTGGACTACTTAGTCCACTTATAGGCAAAGGGGCCTCAGGCTCTCAACCGTTAAGGTACACCTGGCAGCTGTTTCTCCCTATATCTCAGCAGGTAGTGTGAAGATGGTGGCTTCACACTCCATTTTCAAGAAGTTCTTTAAGAGTTTACTGCACCTGTATCCCCCTGTTAGGGAACCAGTCCATCCCTGGGATTTGAACCTGTGTATAGCCAAGCTCATGGACCCCCCCCCATTTGAGCCCATGACTACTGTGGCTCTGAAGTATGTCACCTGGAAGTCAATTTTCTTGGTGGCCATAACTTCCACCAGGAGATTGTGTGAACTGCAAGCCCTCTGCACAAATCCCAACAACATTATCTTCCACAGAGACAAGGTAGTCCTACAGACTAACAGAAAATTCCTTCCAAATGTTTTGTCCAAGTTTCATTTAAACTAATCCATCACTGTCCCAGTGTTCTTTATGGAGAACTCCAGTTCTAGTGAGCAGGGGCTCCACAATCTGGATTTTAAAAGGGTGCTCACTTACTATCTGGACCGCACTAAGGATCTCAGGTCTTCCCACTCACAGCTGTTCCTCACATATGATGAAGTGGGCAAGGGCAGGCCAGCTTCTAAGAGGACCATCATCCACTAGATAGTCTCCAGCATCCAGTTCTGTTACAATAAAGCAGGCAAACTGCCACCACAAGGCCTCAGTGTGCACTCCACCCATGGCACTGCTGCCTCAGTGTCAGCCGCAAGGGATATCCCCAGCTAGAAATTTGTAAAGCAGTTACCTGGAAAACTGTGCACACCTTTACAAAGCATTATTGCTTGGATGTGCCATCCAGAAGTGATGCCCGGTTTGCCACTGCTATCTTGCAGAACCTGTTCCCTAAATAGGTTCTATATCTTGACTCCCAACGTACTGCTTTGTAGTCTGCAGTTGTTAAGCCTAGTGAGGGATTCCTGGGGTTTGAAGAAAAAATTACTTACCATAGTAATGTTGTTTCTTCCAAGGAATCCCTCACGATGCTTAAATCTCCCACCCTACCTCCCCTTCCAGAACCTGGAAAAGGTTCTACAAATATCAGTGTTTTGTTGTTTTTCACTTGCTTGAGCATTCCTTGTTCATTCACAATCATTTGTGCTGTAGTTTCTGGCTTAATCTGCCATAGTTGACCAGGGGGCCAACACTTTTTATTGTTTTTGGTAGTTTTTCCTTTTGGATATAGTGTGAGATATACCAGTAGGATTCCTGGCTATTACCCTATTGGCCATTAAGATAGATCAGATGTTATTCCATGGAATACAGCGCCTCCTTGCAGTGGAGTTTGATTTGCATTCGAAATTCTACTATTTGCATATGTCGCATTCTCTGGGGCAGCTCAGCATAGTGGGCTAAGCTGCGATTGTTAAGCATAGTGAGGGATCCCTTGGAAGAAACAATATTACTATGGTAATTTTTTTTCTTCTGGACATCAGGTCAGAATCTAATGAATCCAATTCATAACTCAGAATTTGATCACCCTAGTGAGGAAAGAAAAGAACATGAATGCTCCATGTACCTGATCCTGAAGGCCTCCTGTCATATGAGTTTAATTCAGGTTTTGTCAGATTATTCCCAAGGTCCACTTGTGAATTTTCTCCTGTATCTGTGCCTGTGTAAGGCTGTGAAACACACAGGAGTTTGAGGAATACTTTTCATAAGGAATTGCACTTTGCACACTATGTTCAAAGTAAGTAGCCCCATGCCCATGACATATTGGCAAAGAAAGGGTGGAGGAGAAAATAAACAAATAAAAATACTAATTGAAGACTGGCAAAATGGTTCACTACTCAGTTACAAATTAATGTAACTAATGTTCAGAATGGCCATAATAGGCTACATAATAATATCAGTGTGTTATTGAAGATGAACAGAACAAAAAACGGAACCAGGCCAGCCAGTTACACTACTGCTTGTGACGTCAATGACCCGGGTTCAGAAGCAAACTCAGAGCAGCAGAGGGCTGGCCATGGGGAGAAGGGATTAGTGTCCAAGGGACTTCTCTCCTTCTCTGGGGGAAGGAGTGTTTTGGAGCCAAATGATATACCAACTCCTAGTGGTGGCTAGGGGTGGGTGAAAGGGAATTAACACAGATGCAGGAATTGATGGAAGTGGCAGACACTGTCACCTCGGGCATACCAGGACATCATGGCACTTCTACTCTACCAGTAAAGGAACACATAAGCACAAGACCCCTCAAGGCAGTGCAGCATGAAGCCCCCGGGAATGGCTCCAAATCTGGCAATGAAACAATGTCAGCATACAGTATGTCTCAGATGGGACCCTGTGGTTGAGCGGTACCCCATCATTTGAGCGAATAAATAACTAAGTTAATTTGGGCAAAGGTAAATGAGCGAATAGGAAAAGGGTGATTGTTATTTTGGAGTGAAGGAAAAAAGTGATGTTGTTCAAGTAGAGTGACTGTAAGAAGCAAACTGATAGGGAGTAACATGGTCTGGAAAGGATGTAGGGGTTTGTGTGAGCAGCTGTTTTTGAGCTAGCTTCATGGTGTAGAGGAGAGAGTAACCACCTGCGAGCCTGGCTGGCCTGAGTTTGATACTGGATATGGTACTAGTGTTTTTGTTGTTTAATTTGGGGGAGTATTTTTGTTTTGTTTTGTGTTGTACGTGGGGAATTTGTTAACCCGCTGTTTTCTCTGATCACCTGAGTTTGCCTCCTTTACTGCTGCCCTCTTTGTTGTTCTCCCCTCCCCAATATGCCCCCCTTCAGAATTTTCCCATCTCAGTGTATCACCCCAATCTAGGGAGTGCTGGGTGCAAAGCCATCTTTAACGGTGGGTGGGGGGGGGGCTCCAGAAAGAAGAGATTTAAAGATGTTTTGGGCCAGTATTTGGAGAAAGTAGTTGATTTTGCCGGTCGCCATAGTGCTGCTTGCTGTAGTGCGGTTCAACATTTTTGCTTCCCTCTAATGGTGTGCGCTGTAATGCTCTCACCGTTATCACATGGTACCGGTTGATCATGGCTTCTCACCTTCAGGGAGCCCTGCTGCGAGGGTAAGTCATTGGCCACCTGCCCGAGCAGCTAAGGGAGATTGCCAGTGGGGGTTGCAGAGTGTGGGTCTGGAGCAGATATGAGGTACACCCCCACCTGACTTGACAGCCATAAACAAAGCTGAAAAAAAATGAACCGCTTTAAACTATAAAAATCACAAACAAGTAGCAATTAAACAAAATGCCAGTTTCGTGCAGTAGGTCAAAAACATTTACAATAATATAACTAGACAATATATACAAAATATAAGGAGTAATAGACAGTTCTACAAACTGAAAAAAGTATCCATATTTGAATGGCAATCTCTTACCAAAGGTTGTTTTGCCAATCTAATCAAGTAAGCAGTTCAGTGAGTCGCTGGCACCAATGTAAGACACATGAGGCTGTTTAAATGTCAAAATGAAGCAAAAGCAGGAGCAGATTACCTTGCGCAGCTTCTCCTTTATTTAAGCTTTATTTATTTAAAGTGGGATCCCCAACATAAAGTGATCCTCAAATACTAAAATAAAACATAGATAATTATCTTCTCTAGGCTCCCACAGAAGAGGAAAGTTCCACCCTTTGTCCTCCAAAATGGCCAAGGACATAACCTTGAACAGCTGGAGACCTTCAAATACCTTGGAGTAACTCTGAATGACACCTTATCTGTTGCACCCCATATTGACAATCTGGTGGCCATGGTTAACAGAAGACTGGGTGCCCTGTACTGGAACAGGAACAATCTCACTGGGGATGCTAGGTGCCTTATGGTGGCCAGTACCATTCTGTCACTTACAGATTATGGCCTCACTGTCTATGCAGCTGCCTGTGACATGGTGCTAAACAGAGTAAAGTGGATCTGTAATAAGGTGTGCCACTTTGTACTTGGCAGAGATAACTGCACTCACAGTTGTACCCTTTACGCATACACTAACTGGCTACCTTTACCCAGCAGAATAAAGCTCCAGACCTGTTTGCTAGCCAAAAAGGCAGTATTGGAGCTAACACCCTCTGCTTTAATGAATACTCAGCTGGGCAATCGGTCATTTGCTGTCCATGCCACTAACTGGTTAAATGAATTGACTGATACGCTGCTGAATCTCCCCAAGTTTAATCAGTTTAAGAGTTATTTGTGGTCTGCCTTTGCAGTCCAATGCAATTTTAACTAGTGTTGCTCAGATAGTGCTACTGTGGAGCCTATCACTACCTATACGATAGTGCTGGTATCCTACATTGGATCCTACTAGAAATCCTACCAAAGGCAGATGCAGGATCCAGGGTCAGATAGTGATGGATCCTAGGTCAGATCCAGGGATCCTAGGTCATATACTAAGGATCCAAGCTGGATCCTAGAGGGTACGATCCATGGTCAGATAGTACTACTATCCTACCACAGCAACTATCTGACCAAATGAGAGGTATCTGTTGGTATCCTAATTTTCTAGGATACTATCAGAGCAACACAAATTGTAACCATTAAACAGTTTTATTCATTTTCTCTCTGTACATAACCAGTAACTTTCAATAGAATAATCTGTATGATTTTTTTTCCAGAACTGTATGTAATTGTTCTGCCTTAAGTGCTTTGAGCCTGGCTCAGCTTCATTTCCTCTGGAACTGCTTATTGTAATTGTAATGTTGTTTGTGACTGTGTACAAGATGTGGGCCTTTTGTAAATAAGCACTTATGCTCAAAGGTAATCTTTGACGTTTTCAATAAATAAATAAGTGAACTCATAGTGGAAAATACAGTACTTGAACATCCTTGCTGACACAGGATGCCAGGACGCCAGTCCCCCACCCAACAACAACCACCTGATGCTTTTCACACAAAAGCTCTTTCTCAAAGGCTATTAGAAGTCAAAACTGCATCTCAATAAAAAGGGGACATTTAAAGACACAGTCCTCCTTTAACTATTATGTGGACTAAGAGCAAACTTTCTCATAGAAAAACCTAAGTTAAAAAAATCCACTAATTGCAGCTAAAGACAGTAAATACAAAGCTGAACATTAATAAACTGATATGTAAGCCCCCCTTCCCTGTCTAGGGGTATACAGGTGGTAATAAAAATGGGAGAAGGGCACTTCACTTACACAAGCAACCACAGTCCAAGGCATTTGAAGCAAAGATACTTGTTACCTGGGTTCTTGGATCTTAGTGACTGGGAGTCACAAAATAGGGAAGCAGGCACCATTATTTCAGCAGATCTCTCCACCTGTGGGGCAATGTTCATTAGAAAGCAGGCAGGCGTGTACAGTCATTTTGAGTAAGTTCATTGTCCACTCCAGAATCAACATTCAACAAACATTTGTCAATGCCGAATGTTGTCTTGCTGGTGTTGGCATTGGTAGTGCAGGAGTTAGATACATAGATACATAGACAGTGTCGGCAGATAAGGGCCTATGGCCCACCTAGTCTGCCCATTTGAGCTTGTAAGTTCAGTTTGTTTTCCTAGAAGTCTGTTTCCCCTTACCCCTGCCCTCTAGAATTCCTTTATGTCTATCCCATGCATTCTTAAATCCCGTGATTGTTTCAGCCCCACCACTTCCTCTGGCAGGGTGTTCCACTTGTCCACCACCCGTTCTGTGAAGAAATTCTTTCTCATGTTTCCTCTGAATCGTCCTCCTCCAACTTCATCCCATGCCCTCTAGTCCTGAAACATCTTTTTCGCTTAAAATAGTGTTTTCCTGCACCCTGTTCCTCCCTGTCAGATACTTGTTGTCTCTATCATATCCCCTCTCCCTCCTCTCCTCCAGGGAGTACATGTTCAGTTCCTTCAACCTGTCTTCATAGGACTTGTGATGCAACCCATGCACCATCTTTGTTGCCCTCCTCTGAACCTTCTCTACCCTGTCTATGTCCCTTCGTGGGTATAGTCTCCAGAACTGTACACTGTACTCCAGGTGGGGCCTCACTAGTGTCTTGTATAGCAGAATTATGACCTCCCTTTTCCTGCTGGTGATGCCCCTGCCTATACATCCCAGCATCCTATTTGCTTTACCTGATGCCTTGTCACACTGTTTCCCTACCTTGAGGTCATCAGATGACAACCTAAGATCCCTTTCCTGCTTGGTGCATGCTATATCCTCACCCCCAACTGATATATTGTGCCAGGGTTTTGTGCCCCATATGCATTATCTTGCACTTCTTTGCATTGAATTTCAACTGCCAAACCCTTGACCATTCTTCAAGTTTCTGCAGGTCCCTTCTCATTCTGTCTACACCCTCTGGTGTGTCTACTCTGTTACAGAGCTTTGTGTCATCAGCGAACAGTGAAATTCTGCCTTCTAGATCCTGTGCAATGTCACTGATGAAGATGTTGAATAGGACGGTCCCAGCACTGATCCCTGTGGTACCCCACTGGTTACTCTTCCTCTGTGGAGTGATAGCCATTTACCACCACCCTCTGTGTCCTGCCACCCAGCCAGTTACCTACCCACACACTACTGTCCTGCCCACCCATATTCCCAGTTTGTGTAATAGTCTTCTATGTGGCACAGTGTCAAAGGCCTTGCTGAAGTCAGATAGGCCATGTCCACTGCCTCCCGATCCACCTCCCTAGTCACCCAGTCAAAAATTCAATGAGGTTGGTCTGACATGACCTCCCTTGGTGAAACCATGCTGCCTTGGGTCCTGTAGTCCATTGACAACCAGATGTTCCGCCAATCTCCCTTCAGTAGTGCTTCCATGATCTTTCCCACTACCGAGGTGAGGCTGACTGGTCTGTAGTTCCTGCTTCCTCTTTGTTCCCACTTTTGTATAAGGGACTACATCTGCTGTCCTCCAGTCTTTGGGTACCTCCTGTTTCCAGTGATTGGCTGAACAGGACAGCCAGAGGTTCAGCCACCACCTCTCTTAGTTCTTAAGGACCCTGGAGTGCTCCATCTGGCCCCATTGCTTTATCAGCTCTTATTACTTCCAGTTCCTTCAGGACCCTTTCTCGTAAAGGGACTTGTGTCCATTTCTGCACCATTCTCACCCCTTGTACTCCCTTCAGACCCATTACCCCCTCTTCCTTAGTAAGACTGAGCAGAAATACCTGTTCAATATGTCAGCTTTATTGTTGTCATCCTCCACGCTGCCCCATCCTCCCCTTCAGTCTCACTATCCCTCCCTTTGTCTTTCTTTTTTTCTTATGTACCTGTAAAGGTTTTGTCCCTTTAACCACTGATTTTGCAATGTGTTCTTCTGTCTGAGCTTTGGCTTCCCTTACTGACTTCCCTGCCTCCCTTTGTTTCTCCTGGTACTTCTCCCTATCCCCTTCTGCCTGTGTCTTTTTGTATTGCCTGAATGCAATCTTTTTGGCTTTCACTTTCTTTGCTACCTCTTTGGAAAACCATAATGGTCTCCTCTTCCTTTTCCTCTTGCTAACCTGCTTAATGCATAATTCTGTTGTTCTTATAATCCCCATTTTAAATACTGCCCACTGTTCCTCAACCCCTGATTCCTGTCCCATTCCCTAATGCCTCTTTCAAGTATCTCCCATTTTCCCAAAGTCTGCCCCTAAAATCCAGGATACGTGTTTTGTGTGGTTTGGTTCTGCTCTTTCTGTGATTTCAAACCACAATGACTGGTGGTCACTGTTACCAGGTGCTCCCCTGTTACCACCATCACACTGTCCCTGTTTGTGAGCACAAAGGTCCAGTATTGCCTTCTGCCGAGTTGGTTCCATGACCAGTTGCTTGAGGAAGGCACCCTGAAGGGAGTCCAGGATAAATCTGCTCCTAGTTGATGCTGCTGCTGGGATGCTCCAGTCCACGTCTGGTATATTGAAGTCTCCAACCAGTACTACCTCACCCTTGTCTGCCATCCTTTGGATGGCTAGCATCAGCTCCCTATCTGTTTCTTCCTCCTGGGCTGGTGGTCTATAGACCACACCTGTGCGGATGGCTGGCCCCATTTTCCTTTCCAGCTTAACCCACAGTATCTCTCCCCCATTTTGTTCCTCCTGGATCTGTGTGGCCCTTATGTCATTTTTCACATACAGTGCCACTCCTCCTCCCTTTCTGCCTGCTCTGTCTCTTCTGATATGTTGTAGCCAGGTATGGCCATCTCCCAGTCATGGTTATCATTACACCAGGTTTCAGTGATGGCCACAATGTCCAGGTCTGACTGTATCATGACAGCCTCCAGATCTTCCATCTTGTTGCTAAGGCTCCTGGCATTTGACACATGGCTTTCCATGATTTGACCTCCCTAGACTGCTTCACTGTTCTACTCAGCCCCTTCCTTGGTTGTCATTTATCCCTGGTTCTCCTTGCTGTTTGCCCTTCTGCTGAATTTTTCCCTTTCTGCTTATCCACCTTTTGGACACTAATCTCCATCTTTGCACACTGCTTTGCAGAGATAGCCACTCCTCTGGTTCACTGGTTCCACTACTAGCTGTGGGGTGAGCAAGAAGGTACCGTCCTTGCTGGCCTGCCACCCCTTTGCTAGTTTAAATGCTTGTCAATGTAGCATTTAAACTTATCATTGAGTCTTGGATTCCCTCCAGGATGGATGCAGGCCGTCAGGCTTGAACAAACCTCCATCCCTCAGGTGGGTCCCCAGTCACCAATGAATCCAAACCCTTCCTCACAGCACCAGTTCTTCAACCATGAGTTAAAGTTCCTGGTGCATGCACTCCTATGCTCTCCCTTGCCTCTCACAGGTAGTACTTCTGAGAAAGTGACAGAGTAGCTGCCTTGAGACCCCTCCCAGTTTCCTAAACTCTTCCTGAACTTCCTTTGGCTCCCCATTTGCCAAGTCATTAGTACCTAGGTGGATAATGACATCCAGCTCACCCTCCCATCTTGCCTTCCCAGTGATCTCCAGTATCTTCCTTCCATCCCTCCATGCCATGGCACCTGGTAGGCACCTCACCTCCCTGTCCTCCCCCTCCTGTGTTCCTAGCTGGATCCCTCTTATGATGGAGAGATGCATAATAGGAATGACAGTGAAGTATAGAACCAACATCAAACCCACCCCACCCTGCAGAGAGTGACATGCATTGGGTATGCGTTTGGGTCGCTGGCCATAACGCTCATGTCATTTCACCTCACCCTACCCTGAAGAGTCTGACAAGTGTTGCGTTGTGCCTTGGGGTCGTCAGGCCTTATGCTCACCCCATTTCATAAGGAAGTACATTGAGATGGGTGCAGCATAGGAGAATGGGTTGAACTTTGGGGCTGAAGAGTCCAAGGTATACCTTGATATCTGTCAGTGGCTGCAAGGTGGGTTGGAGGACCAATGGCGTGAGCACTACAGCAGACAATCCAAAGACACACCCCTGATGCCTGTTAGTCTATATAGGGTGGGACATAATGGTTAGAAACCCTAATGCCCTGGGCGTTTGTTGGTATTTGCACTCTGAATTTTAAAACATGGCCCTTTTGTGACCCCAGCTCATGAAAGCATTTGGGACCTCTGCTCATGAACAGTGTCCCTGTGATTTTGTTAATCTGTCTTGAACGTTGATTTCCCACAGTGATCACCATTCTGCACCACATTAAAATATCAGCTGCATCATTGATAAGGAGGTGTGAAGAGATGGCGATGTTGAAAATCTGGAGTGAAAATATTAAACATTCTCGAAGTTACAAGCGTGTGTGAAAACTGCACATTGCACACTCTTAACACAGTCATTTAGTGGAATTACTTCACCAACTTTTTAACATAGCCATTTTGGGACCTCTGCTCATGAACAGCAGCACTATGATTATCTTAATCTGCTCCAAACGTTGATTTCCCACAGAGACTGCGAAATTGTGCGCCACATGTGTGAAACTACATTTCGGGCAGGATGTGACAAATGACAGCTGTACTATTCTTAAGCAGGTGTGCAAAAATGACAATATTGAAACTCTGGAGTGAAAATATTACAAATTCTCAAGTTATGACTGTGCATGGACACTGCACAATGCATGCTCGTAACACAGTCATTTTATGGGAATTTTTTCACCAGATTTTCAACATGGGCATTTTGGGACCTCTGCTCATGATCAGTGTTACTGTGATTTTCTTACTCTGTTCTGAACATTGTTTTCCTACAGTGACTCCTCCATTGCGTGCCGGATGTATAAAAACACATTTTGGGTAGGATGTGGAAAATGACGACTGTACTGTTCATAAGGAGGTGTGAAAAAATGGCAATGGTGAAAATCTGGAATACAAATATTAAAAATTATTGAAGTTATGAGCGTGCATGGAAACTGCACAACGCACGCTTGTAACACAGTCATTTTATGGACATTTGTCACCTAATTTTCAACATAGGCATTTTAGGACCTCTGCTCATGAACAGAGTCACTGTGATATTCTTAATCTGTCCCAAACATTGATTTCCCACGGCGACCACATTATTCTGCGCAGGAAGTGCGAAAACACAATTAGGCCAGGATGTGAAAAATGACAGTTATACTGTTCATAAGGAGGTGTAAAAAAATGCCAATGTTGAAAATCTGGAGTGAAATTTACAAATTTGCGAAGTTACGAGGGTGCATGGATTGCATAATGCACTCATAAAATATAATTTTGGTTTTTCTTCACCAATTTGCTAATATAGGTTTTTTGAGAGCCCACCTCATCACAAGGCACTGTCGTTACTAATCAGTCCCAAAGGTGATCCAT
Source organism: Neoceratodus forsteri (assembly GCA_016271365.2). NCBI lineage: Eukaryota > Metazoa > Chordata > Ceratodontiformes > Ceratodontidae > Neoceratodus > Neoceratodus forsteri. The sequence goes on along the minus strand of CM028131.1, from coordinate 172,819,148 downwards.
GCAGTGACCACAAAATCACCTTTCAGGACCAAATAACACCATGACAGTGACTGAATTCATGAGGAGGTCCAATAACCCCATGTTGAAAATCTGGTGCCAAAATTCAAAAAATGCCTGAGATATGCACCAAAGTTGAAAAAACCCTATTTATGCCATTATACAGCTTACCAGCATTTCTTCAGTTTGCGGTCTGCTTTGAAGAGTGCAGACGTGTTCCTGGTCCACCGAAGATCATCGTGCCGGGCTCTGGAGGTAAGTATGGGGTGAGGGAGGATGTGGGGAGGTGGGGTATGCAGTGGGTGGGTGTGGGTTGTGGGAGGGGGGCTACAGACAGTTAGGGGCCATTTTCTACTTTACAGATTAAAAAAAAAAAAATTAAACATCATGAGGGAAGGTTTTTCTTTTGACAGGTACAGTATTTGGCATGCTGGAGTGGGCTCCAGCATGCCACCTAATGTTTTTGGGGGAGGGACTGAGTCAATGGGATTGGGCACCCCATTGGCAAATAAAAGGGTGTTGTTGGAGGTAATGCGAGGGCAGGGCACCTCGGCAAACATGGTGGACATGATGCCAGTGGGGATTGGCTCCCCTCAGCAAATGAACTGGGGAAGGGGGGCATGATGTTGCCAACAGGGGCATTGGGCACCCCCGATGTTGGCTTTTCTGGGGACTGTGAGAGGCGGATGGCACAACTGCCACCATGTCTCATTGAAATGTTTCACCAGGGAAGGCACGCCCTGCAATGAGGTGGAGCTCCCTCATTTCAGTGGCTAAAACATTTCAAGTTGGTGGTATGCTTTGCAACTGCTTTCATAGGCAGCATGCAATCTCATTTGTGCCACACAGCCAAGCCCGAAAAAGCAGTGGCGCCACTGGCCACAGCACAACCATGTCTCCAAAACCTGCTCTTCCACTTCAAGCAACCCCAATATGTTGTCTGTGCTGCACACACAAAACAACATAAAAATGATTTAATTAATTTTGAAACAGTAACAACCACTCCATGGAGCAGGGGGTATTAAATACAGTGGGTTTCTTTCACAATCATAGCTGAAAAATCTACTGCTACAGTCTCTTGTGCTGACAGACTATTTATTTCATGCAGCTCTTCCGTAAACTGAAAAAGCTAGAATTCCTGGCAGCATTTCAAGGGCCAAAAGGCCACTATGTGAGGTAGCTTGACACTGATACAATTCACTGACTCATCTTTCATTTCTGTCTTTCTCTGTGCAGCTGTTATATTTCTTTTCCTTAACACTTTCTTCAGGCAATTCCATTCCTATATTTTTTTACTCTTGCTTATTACAGCACAGGATGCTTCTACTGTCCCAAACCTTTTTACTCTCTTCAACTCGTTCCCACCAGCCTGATCTTATACCTTCTTTACCCGGGGACTATTTCTTCTGGAGCATTCTTTCCTTTTTCTTCACGGTCTTATTTCTATACATTTCATTTGATGTTCTTGTAGCAAGAATCAAACCACCAGAACACTTTCAGATATCCAATCGCTGATGCCTCGGCTGGCAGATGGGCCTTATTCTGGGGTTTTGGGTGTCCCGGACCTGATCCCAGTCCTTACCAGCATGCTTCTCTCATGCAGTGATTCCAACCTCTAAACTGACTCATTAGGGAGCCTTCTGCCAGTGCCACACAGATCACCCAATGGACTGCCACCCTGCCGGGGTCCAAAACATCCCTCTCCCCAATGGACTTTTCCCGCCTCCACAAGCGGCTCACACCGTGGGTCCCAATTCTGTGCCACACCCCACGCTGTATTTGTCATAGCAGGCATGCCCACAGAAAACCATTCTGACCCAACAGCTGAACTCACCCATGGGAAATCTTTCTGTTTTAGGGCTTTAGGCACTTGGGTGCTTACCCTACCAAGGTGCAGAACTTCACATGGTGGGTCTCCATTTTTCTTTCTTATCCCCGGGCTCCAGCTCCCAAATACAGTGACAGGCCCCTTCTGATTTGCTCCATTGCTCCCCTTTACTTATCTCGAATCATTGCTTTCCATATTGCAGGTCTTCATGGGTGGAGGGCCAGGGCGGCAAGTGGACCACCCCTGCCCTACCATGGCCCTCCCAACTAAGTTGCAGGCAAAACCCCCTAGCTCTTCTCTCCACGGGTCTCTACCTCAATTTACCTTGGCACCAAAATCCCTGTTATTTATACCCTTTCTGGAAGGGCTCCACATGCTGTCAGCAGGCAGCACCACATCCCAGACTTAACGGCACCACTAACTCTTTCTGCCTAGCTATGCTTAGCAACCAGCCCAACTACAGCTAACAACCTAAAATTGACTAGTAAGTGCCCAACGGGTGCTTACACTTTCCCCTCACACAAAATGTTCACCCCCTGGTGAACGCCTGACTAGGCCTCACCACTGACCCATGAGAGGACAGATATGCGCACTCTCACCCCCTCCCCAGAAGTCAGCGCACAAAACCAGAAGCGCTGCCAGAGTGGTGAATTTACTACCGTCTATGTATCCAAGATCCTAATCTTCCCATATGAGGTCTAACTTGGCTACCCACCACCAGTTACTATCCCATGCTACCTATAGAAACGATGCTGCCAGGAACAAGAACATGTTACTTGCTGAACCCCTGAATAGTTAAACTAGAAACATTGTAGCAGTAACCATAAACACATTTTTGCAATTCTTACCTCTTGACTTCTTATCTAGAATGTAATATGTAGCTAACAGTGTAAATCTACATTCACAATAGCTACACATGCACTCTCAGTCACTCATTAAGCTTTATAAAAGGTACATTCTCTACACTTGCTTCCTCTAAATAAACTCTAAAATCTACTATAGTCTTAAAGGGGCACACTCCAATTTAGCCTCCCTTAGGTACACCTACAGGTAATTAGCATTATACTCTTTTAAACATAGAATTCAAATTGTAACAGCTTAACGCAACATGAATAATAACATTAGACTAAGTGGACCTTTACTCAAAATATAACAGGAAAGGTTCACGGCAAATACTGCCCCAGTACCCAAACTCTGTGGAGGAAAGAAAGGTTAGTTTTGTTCTGAGAGTCAACATAATTTAATAATATTTTTATTTTTTATTTTTAACCTTATATTTATTCTCCTTACTGCACCGTCCTTCCACTCAATCAGACACCCTCAAGCCGCCTTCCACACGTCCCATGGCAACCCCAGGAGTCTGCTCCTACAGTGTTCGCTCGCTCAATGTTTCCTCAGGTATCCTGGTATACCCCCCCGGGGGGGGTGGGAGAAGGGACCACCTGACCTTCCCTCTAGTAACGGTGGACCGGGCGGTACACATTGGAGTCTGCCCCGGTGAGCACCGGTAATGTGGACTGGTGTCGGAAGAGTCATCACCTAGGAGTGACGGGTTTCCATTTTCTCCTGTTCTGCCCTATCCCCTGCAGTTACTGGCACACTGGGAGAGCCATTGAGGAGGCACGCGTAGAGACGCTGCTCCTCCCCGGGCTCTCGGCTAGCACTGCTCCTCCAGTTGTGTGTTCCGACCCGCATCACCATTCCCAGGTTCACCCAGGAGGTGGTGATATAGCAGCAGGACAGACCTGTAACCCTCCCTAGAGAGGGAGAGCCACTGTTGGGCCCTCAATCCCTCTCTTCCCCTGCCGACCCCCGACGGCCCGGGCTTGTTCCCGAACCCAGGTCGCTGGCATGGAGCGAGGTGTGGCGTCCAGCACCTCAACCCTCAGCGCCACCGAACCAGTCCCAGTTTAATAATATTTTGGGTCATGCTTAGTGATGGCTTCACCGGTAGAGTCCTTAGAGACATAGTATCATTTGATGTGCAAGCCATTCTCCTTTTGCACCAATGCAAATGTGTTAAAGAGAGTAACACCAGTCCACATAGACAAATTATACATTCTGCTGGCTCTACAGAAATGTATTTCACACTTGTTGGGTGAGCTCATAGTCTGAGTCCTCACGAGCCATCATAGAGTTTACTGCCTTTTGGAACATCCAGGCCTCCCAGTTCTCCTCAATAATGTCCCAAATGTTCTCCATCAAGTGCGGGTAATCACTCACACTGTACTCTTGCTTAATATGTTCTCTCATCCAACACTCTGCTGGAGACCACTGAATGTCACTTAGCCTTCCTGATTCTGCAGCGGTACCTTACTGCAGCCAGGGACTAAACTTGTAATCCAACACATGAAGGTGTCTAGGGCTTATGAACTCCATCCAGTCATGTCTTCATTTACACAGATCCGGCAGCCACCAGAGGATTATGATTTGCCACCTGATGTATTAAATGTATGAATCTCACAGAAGTCACTGCACTCACCACTCACTCAAATAAAAGTCCAAAGGCATGCTGTGTGTGAAACAAAAATGCTTTACTGAGACAATAGCAGCAGACACAGTATATAAAGACACAGGTAAACTCCTCACATTTCACCCAGTTGTGGGCTTTATCAAAGATAATACCCCTAGTGTTTGTGTCCGTTATATATATATATATATATATATATATATTTATTTTCTTTTTTTAGCTTTTCTTGACCAGGTAAGTGCACTAGACTAATTCTGCCTATTTTCAGGCACGACCCAGGGGAAGGGGATACAGATGAATGCCAACTGACTTTGAACCAGATTAAGCTGTTGGTGGTATTTTTAGTGAATATATATATATATATATATATATATATATATATATATGGACACCAACACTAGGGGGTATTATCTTTGATAAAGCTCACAACTATTTGAGTGAGTGGAGAGTGCCATGACTTCTTTGAGATTTGTTCAGTTCTAGTCACAGAGCACCCAGCACTTCAATGCAGCTCTGTCTTGCTAAACTTGTATTAAATGTATGGTTGTGGAATATCCCCATAATACATGGATTGATAAACAAAAACACATTGGGCTTGGGACCAGGGGCAGCTGCCATAATATTGTCCTCAGAATCAAAGGAGAATATCTCTAAGGGTGGAATATGTTCAGCATCCTGGGGATCTAGGGTAGAATAAGTAGAAGAATAGATAGAATAGGTACTTATGGATGCCTGCAGATCTGATTTCTGCAATTCCACCACCTTGGAGGGGTTACCAGGGTGAGTAGGCGAAGGTATGCTTGGAGATTGGGTCCCTTCAAAGCCTCTTCCGCTGCCACTGGGAGACATGGAATCCACCTACAAGGAATATCTGGGCAGATGTCTGTTGCCATTCCCTGCATTCTCCCCTTCTAGATCCCAAAGTACTCACCTCATATTCTCTCAGGCCAGTGCTCCCGCTAAGGAATCTAGTCTCTCTCTAAGGATGGGAGCACCCGGCCAGCCCCTACTTTCCAAATAGGGCACCATGGCATTGGTAGGATAGGGCATAGCTCCATCGGCACAAGCCAGACATACTGGCAAGCATACCAATCTTTCTTCAATAGCATGGCAAACTACGTAGCTGTCCATAGTAGAACTGTGCTCCATCATATCCCAAATCTACAACAACACTGACAGTGGAATAGTTAGAGTACTTCTCTGGTTGCTCCTTGCATTTTACTGCTCCCCATGGTTCTGCTCAACCACAAACAACACCCTAGTCCCATTTGGTCCACAAAATGATGACAGCTGCTAGCTGAAGAATTTCAAACCATAGCTTCTTAGCCCCAACAACCAATCACAGTTCAACATTTGCATAACCAAAATTTGTCATGCTCCAAGTCCATGTGCCGCTGTTAGGAGCGAAGTGGTACAGCAAACAAATGGAGCCACTACTGATATTGTGCATTAAAGCCTGCATTTTTCTTTTATTGCGATATCCTGTATAGGTTTTACCATTAACCCAGGCAAAACTTGCTCCATAAAATGGTTTATCATCAAATCCCGGATGAGCCCCCATGTTGTAAGCACCCCCCCCCCCTTCTAGGGGCATACAGGTGGTAATAAAAATGGGAGAGGGGCACTTCACAAACACAAGCAACCACAGCCCAAGGCATTTGAAGCAAAGATACTTGTTACCTGGGTTCTTGGATCTTAGTGACTGAGAGTCACAAAATAGGGAAGCAGGCACCATTATTTTGGCAGATCTCTTCACCTGAGGGGCAATGTTTGCTAGAAAGCAGGTAGGCATGCACATTAATTTTGAGTAAGTTCATTGTCCACTCCAGAATCAAATGTAAAAATGATTTAATTAAACTTGCAACAGTAACAACCACTACATGGAGCAGGGGGTATTAAATACGATGGGTTTCTTTCACAGTCAGAGCTGAAAAATCTACTGCAACAGTTTCTCGTGCCAACAGACTATTTATTTCATGCAGATATCCCATAAGCCAAAAAGGCTAGAATCCCTAGCAGCATTTCTATGGCTGAAAGGCCACTTCGGGAGGTAGCTTGACATTGATACAATTCACTGACTCATCATTCATTTCTGCATTTCTCTCTGCAGCCATAGAAATGTAGAAACATAGACTTTGATGGCAGATAAGGACCATTTGGCCCACCTAGTCTGCCCATTCCCCTACCTACAGGATAAGCTGCAGATCCTATTTAACCAACAGCCTATTTCTTCCTACCCCCCCCCCACAAAAATTGCCTTATGTCTGTCCCATGCATTCTTGAATTCTCCCACAGTTTTAGACCCCACAACTCCTCAGGAAGGCTGTTTCATGTGTCCATGTGAAAATATACTTCCTCACATTGCCCCTGAGCACCCCCCATCTTCAAATTGTGTCCCCTTGTTCTTGCACATCTCTTTTTCTGAAAGATACTACCCTCTTGAACTTTGTTGATTCCATTAAGGTACTTAAAAGTTTCTATCATGTCCACCCCTCTCCCTCCTTTCCTCAAGGGTATATATATTAAGCTCCTTTAGTCTCTCCTCATATGGCTTCTCTTGCAGACCCTGCACCATTTTAGTTGCCCTCCTCTGGACTGCCTCCATCCTATGTCATTGTGTAGGTGGGGTCTCCAGAACTGGATGCAGTACTCCAGATGGGTCTCACCAACTGTCTGTACAGAGGGATAACAACTTCCTGTTTTCTGCAGGTGATGCCTCTCCCTATACATCCCAGTATCCCCCAGCTCTCCCTACTGCCTTCTCACATTGCTTGCTAACCTTAAGGTCATCTGATATGATTACCCCCAGGTCCCTTTCCATTTTTGTTGTTGTTACTACCCCCCAACCATTGTGTAATCTTCCCCTTGGTTTTTGTTTCCCAGATGCAATATTTTGCACTTCTTTGCATTGAATCCAAGTTACCATACTTCTGACCATTCCTCCAACCTTGCCAAATCCCTTCTCATCCTTTCCACGACTCCTTGTATATCAGCCCTGTTGCAGATCTTTGTGTCATCTGCAAAGAGACATACTTTTCCTTCCAGTCCCTCTGCAATGTCACTTATAAAGACATTAAAAAGGACTGGACCCAATACTGAACCCTGTAGCACCCCACTAGTAACCCCTCTTTCTTCAGAGTGGACTCCATTTACAATTACCTTCTGTGTCCTGTTGTCCAGCCAATTTTTTACCCAGGCTACTACCCTGGGACCCACTCCCAGGCTGGTTAATTTGACTATTAGTCTTCTGTGTGGGACTGTGTCAAATGCCTTGCTAAAGTCTAGGTAGACCATGTCCACAGCCCCTCCCTGGTCTACTACTTTGGTCACCCAGTCAAAGAAATGCCATTACATTTATTTTCCTTTACACTTTCTTCAGGCAGTTTCCTTTACACTTTCTTCAGGCAGTTCCATTCCTATACTTTTTTCTCTGGCTTATGACAGCATGAGACGTTTCTACTGTCCCAGACCTTGTCACTCTTTTCAGCTCATCTCCACCAGCCTGATCTTATACCTTCTCCACCCAGGGACTATTTCTTATGGAGCATACTTTCCTTTTATTCTTGGTCTTATTTCTATGCATTTCATTAGATGTTCTTATAGCAAGAACTGAACCACCTGAACCCTTTCAGATATCCAATCGCTGATGCCTTGGCTGGCAGCTGGGCTTCATTCTGGGGTTTTGAGTGCCCTGGACCTGATCCCAATCCTTACCAGCATGCTCCACTCATGCAGCAATTCCAACCTCTGAACTGACTCATCAGGAAGACTTTTGCCGGTGCCACACAGATCACCCAACAGACTGCCACCCCACTGGGGTCCCAAACATCACTCCCCCAAATGGACTTTCCCTTCCTCCACAAGCAGTGGGTCGCAACTCTGTGGCAGCCTCCAACCTGGGGAATAGAGGTAACACTGCCACCGTTACACCCTCAACAGCAAAGGCTGCCACTTCCAAGCTGCACACTAGACTCTATTTGCCATAGCAGGCTCACCCACAGTAAACCATTCTGACCCAATAACTAAACTCACCCATGGGCAATCTCTCTTTTTCAGGGTTTTAGGCCCTGTCAGTGCTTACCCTACCAAGGTGCCGGAGTTCACATGGCAGGCCTCCATTTTTCTTTCATCTCCCCAGTCTCCAGCTCCCAAATGCACTGACAGACCCTCTTCTGCTTTGCTCCATTGCTGCCCTTTACTAACCCCAAACCGTCGCTTTCCATCTTGTGGGTCTTCAAGGGTGGATGGCTGGGGCTCAAGTGACCACCCTGGCCTCTCATGGCCCTCCAGCTGAATTTAAGGGCCGAACCCCCAGCTCTTCTCTCCCCGGGTCTTTCCCTTGATCTCCCTTGGCACCAAAATCCCTGTTATTTATACCCTTCATGGAAGGACCCCACCTGCAGTCAGCAGGCAGCACCACATCCCAGAATTCACGACACCACTAGCTCTTCCTGCCTAGATACACTTAGCAACTAGCCCAACTACACTTAGCAACCTAAAATTAACTAGTAAGTGCCCAAAGGGTTAAAAACAATTGCACTTGTAGATCCTGCTCCAGTTCATGAATTCATTTTCAGTATCTAGCGTACAACTCTGAGCATACACAGCAAAGGTTCATCAACCCCATGTGCTGCAAGAAGGCATCAATAAGGCCTGAAGGCAGATTAGTTAGAAATAAAGACAATCATTTTACCACATTGCCCAGGACTTAAATTTGCATGTGTCCCAAAATCTAATCAGGTGCGGACTGCTAGCACCAGCTAATTCCATATTTAATTATATTAGCAAGTGCACTGCATAGGTCTGTGCATCACTTGAAAGTGCATTTGTGAATGTGAGTCTGGTGCAGCCGTACATGTGGAAAGCCATAGTGTGTGCAGTGATACAGTATTAGAATGGTTTGGTGTGCTGGTGTGGAAATATAACACTGGCTCCTGTAAGGAGTGCAAAGCAAGACTTGGGTTCTTTTCATGGCCCATTAGGCACCAGAAATGTAAAGTGGGGCAGATGGCCTGAGATAAGTGAGAAGGAACCAATTGCCCCTGGTAAGGAGGGCAGTGCCTCCTCACAGACTCTATTCCAGTTCAATGGGACAGTAGCTTAGTTATCGCTTTAAGCATGTGAAGACTGTATGGCTCCATGTAGAGGTCCCAGCCAGGTACGGATCTGACTATGGGCATGTACATAGGGCCCAGGGCCCTAAATTCAAGAAGGAAGTGACTGGGCTACTGTTCTATTGGCAATAATTGATTTGCATTTTGTGACTGCATTCATGAGCTGCTGTGTGGACCTTAATACCCTGAGATAATGCCTACCTAACTGGATGGGCACATGTGTATGGGCCACAGTCATAATGCAGAATATTTGTTGTTTACTCTTTCAAAGAATGGGAAAGAAGAATTTACCATGTAGAAAAAAGAAAATCTGCTAAACAATCACACACAGAGAGAAGCATTATGAGCCATAAATTCTGGCTTTACATTCTATAGATACAGTATATAGATTTGAAACAACACATTAAGAGAAGTCTCCCTCTGGAAAAAATGTAATGTGAAGAATGGAGCAATAAGATATGAATGCAGTGCACACATCAAAGCAAATGTTTAATAGCAAAACCAAACAAGACGCATTACTCTTGCTAAGCTGTTGCTAAGCAACACATAATAAAGAATAAAGTAATTGTCTCTTGCAACATTTTCAAAAACACAGTTTAGAAAATGAAACGTACTGTACTAAACCAACTAATCCTTCATGTACAAACAAGACTGCAGATATGGAGAGCCGTGGTCAAACTGTTTAAGCTGAGCCAGGATAATATCTTACTGAAAGGAACATTTTTTTTTTACTAATATGAAATTCTTTGTTCCGTTTTGCTGTGGTCAAGTTCTCAATTTTCCAGTTTTGTTCTCTTCTCCCAGCCTAGAACTCATGGGCATACATTGGGGCATTTGACTTTCACTGCAATGGACAATGGCAGAGGTCCCTTTTGTGATCCAACTGTGTCATGCAAGTTGCTTGTCCACAGAGTGTGCCACATAGAAATGCACTTTAGCTGTTCCTATGTAAAGAGAGAGAGAGAGAGAGAGAGAGAGCCGGCTCCATGTTGTTGAGTGATAGGGGATCACTCAGCACACTGGCGACCCAGGTTCATGCCTGCACCTGGACCGGCAGAAGCGGAGATGGGTGGGAGGGTTAGGAGGGTCAGTTGGATGTTCTTATCCATTGGTGGGGGGAAGGAGCAAGCCTGCACTGCTTTACAAGTGGCTCCTGGTGGCCTGTAGTGGCAAGGTACTTTGGGGTATGGGTGACCATACACTGCAGCTGCATCTCCCCTGGCCACCACCTGCATGGGGCCATAATATGAGAGGTGGGCGGGTTGAGGGAGGGAATGGAAAATCACTCATTCAGCCCACCGGATGACAGTCACTGGGTCCACTTGCACCACGCAGCCTGGGTGAGTGCCTCTATAGCCAATCTCCAGCCATGTGCCTGATATAGCGGACTTTTAAATTTCCCCTCTCAATGGCCCCGGGAGGGGGGCTCCCCTGACAAAGGGATATGTCAGGCAGTCAGGGCACGGCATGTGAGGGACAGTGAGGATAGCTGATTAGAGATGGCTTGCTGGGTGATGGGGGTCCTAGGCAGGCCTGAAGGAGTGGCCAATTGAGGGGTATGGGAGAGCATAAAGAAATAACACAAAAAAAATTACCATTGTAGTATGTTTATTTATTTATTTAAGAGTTTTACCAGGAAGGCATGCTGAGCAGAGTACTGCTCGATTCCAGATGCATCCTGGGGGAGACAGGAGAGGGGAGAGTACAATAGATACAGTTGATATCAATCAATCAATCAATCAAAATTTTCATTTAGCCAGGCAGGCACCATTGAGCAAGGCTCATTTGCAAGGTGGACCTGGTCATGAATACATCAAAGTACAGTACAGAAGCAGGTATACAAAAAGCAATAATATACAAGGAAGGAAAAGTATATACAGTGTATACAGTACAGTACAAGGTTGAACTAAATAAAAAAAAACAGCATTATTTTACAGTTGAAGAAGTCAGCAGATATACAATCAACCATAGGCATACAGGGGTTATAAGCAGAGATCTTTTGAGTGAGGCAGCCGGCAACTACACATATAGGGGAAAGAGGCCATGTATGGGGTGGCAGGTTAGAAAGGTAAAGAAGAGGAGGGATATATTACCGACGACTGCAGGAAAAATTGAGCTAAAACTACAGAAAGTGACAATGGCTGTCGTGTACTTGTTTATTATGATAATGACAGAGGAGGGGTAGATAATTGGGACACTATTATGAATGGGGTGGGACTTTAGCCAGGCTGGAGTGGACAGGGAAGGGTGAGTACAGTAGGAAGAGTTAATAGGGAAAGAGTGAGAGCCAGGGGTAGAAACATGGCGAGTGTCAGGATGGAAAGGGGGAGTTGTGGAATTAGTGGGCTAGCAGGGAGGAAAACATTTGCAAGGTACTTTCATGTAGCGATCGTAGAGTGCCTTGAAGATATTCAGGCTAACAGGGCAGCTCAGCTTCAAGTTCCTTTGTAAACCGTTCCACAATGTGGGTAAAGAGAAGCTAAGAGCAGCTTTGCCAAAATTAGTTTTGACCCTTGGAACTTGGAGGGCAATTAGGGAATAGTTCCTTAGAGCGTAGGTGCCTAACACACTCCGGGGAATACAGTCTGAGACATATGAAGGGAGCTTGTTGGTCAACGCTCTGAAGGCCCATAGGGCGGTGTTTCTATTCCTTCTATAGTGAAGGGAAGTCCAGCCTAACGATGAGTACAGGGAGCAGTGGTGTGAGGAAAGTGGAAGGTAATGAACCTGATAGCTCTGTGGTAGAGGGTGTCCAACTTAGCCAGTGCAGAGGCAGTGCAGTGGCTGTAGAGCAGGTCTGCGTAATCTATTAATGATAGGAAGGTAGCTTGAACCAGTTGAATCTTGGTCTCCTTTGTGCGCAGGTGGTTAATTCTGTAGAACAGTCCTAATATTTGCCTTAGTTTCTTCTGTAATTCTTCGAGATGGTCAGCGAAGGAAAGTTTATGATCGAGCCAAACTCCTAGATATTTGAATTTAGCTACATACTCTAGTGTTTCTCCAAGAACAGTGGTAATTTGTGGGATAGCCCCAGCAGGAATTGCCGCATGCAAGGAGGGGGAGAAGAGCATGACTTGTCTTTTTGCATTGAGCAAAAGCTTTTTGCTTATGAGCTGGTATTGTAGAAGGTTAAATTCAGCTTGGAGGTCTTCACAGGCTGCTTCCAGCGTGGGACGACTCAAGTACAGTACAGTGTCATCTGCGAATAAGTGGATGTTGGCTTTTTTGATGGGGCCATTGATGTTTTTAATGTAGACTGCAAGGAGGAAGAGGGAACCAAGGATAGAGCCCTGGGCACGCCCCTCAGCATAGGTTTTAATGGAGAAAGATCACCTTCAGCTTTTACCTGCTGTTTCCATTCTCCGAGGTAGTCTGCAAACCAGCACATAGATTTATGATCCAAGCCTAAGGTGCTTAGGGAGGAAAGAAGCAGGCTGTGATCAACTGTGTCAAATGCCTTAGTAAGATCCAAGAAAACGGCACAGACATGCTTCTTCTTGCCAAGGTCTAGGAGCCAATCATTGGTCACCTTAGCTAGGCTGTTATGGTGCTGTGCTTTGCTCTGAATTCAGACTGAACCAGGTTTAATAGGATTCTGGATTCTAAGTATACCCCTAGCTGGCCACACACTATTTTTTCTAGTAATTTAGACAGGATGGGGAGGAGGGAGATCGGTCTGTAATTATTTAGATTGCAGGGGTCACCTGCTTTTAATAGAGGGAAGACATGGGCTATTTTCCATTGAGGGGGGAGGCTACCCTGGGAGAGTGACACATTGAATAGGTGGGTGATTGGCACCGCAAGCACATGGTAGGCACATTTCAGATAGTATGGCTCTATGAAGTGGGAGCCTGCTCCCTTCCTGGTGTCCAGTTGCAGCAGTAGGTCTTCCATCTCTTTTATAGAGACAGGCAGGAGGGAGAAGGCCTCCTTGGTAGAGGGAGACTTGTGGGTTGGTGGGCCCTGAGCTGTGCGGAGGTCATTGGCAGGAGAAGTATCAAGTGCTAGCCCTGCCATTGCAAAATGGTTATTGAAGGCTTCCAATATCTCCGATCAGTTAGCGATATCGCTGCCACCGGACTTCATTTTTGCTGGAATGGAATTACCAGGTGCATGTCCAGACATGTCTTTTAATGTTTTCTAGAGCTTTGTAGGATTTCTTGAGGCAGAGGCTAGCTCCCGAACGATAGTAGGCGGCCTTGGCTGCTCTGACCAACTTTGTGCACTTGTTACGTGCTCTCTTAAAAAGACAGCAATCCGAGTCATTCTTGCTTCTTCAAGCTTTTTTCCATAAAGTATCCCTTTCTAACAGGGAAGCTTTGAGCTCAGGTGAGAACCAACAGCATGTACTGCTACTGACCCGCACCTTAACCAAGGGTGCATGTTTATTTAAAGCCTCACTTAAAATATCGTAAAAAATAGTATATGCCCTGTTAACCATTTTGGCTTGGAAGAATTCCTGCCATCGAAGTGAATGTTTCAAGTCGTGGACGTAAGCAAACAAATCAAAGTTGCTTTTGCACCTCTTGATAGAGAACTTCGCCATAAACTGTGGGTTGTGCACGGATCTAATGGTGATTATACAATGATCGTTAATGTCTGAGAAAAATGTTCCGACATGAGAGAACAGGTGTGGCTTGCTAACCAAAATTACATCTAAAAGAGGGAGCTGTTGTTAAGGTTCTTTTTATTTGGGTGAGTAAGCTCACCAATGAGTTACACTAGCCCTAGAGTGTCACAAAAGGATTTCAAGGGAGCTGATGCACTTGATAGCCAATCGTTGTTCAGGTCACCAAGAATAATGGTTTCCAAGGAACTGAGCCCCAGTACGGAACTGAGGTGAGACAGGAGATGAGGCCCGGCAGAAGGGGGCCTGTAGCAGCCTATTACACAGAGTGCACTGGAAGGAGAAAGTTCGATCTTTAGGGTTAAGCACTCAAATTATTTGGGGGAGGTTGATGCATCTATGCATATGGCTGAGTATTTGTCCCTTACATAAATTGCCACCCCACCTTCTCTTGATTGCCTATCTGCTTGGAAGAGTAAATAATTTGGGATATTGATTTCATTGTCTGGGGTGGCTGGCCTAAGCCAGGTCTCAGTGATCACTAGAATGTCAGGTAGGGTGTTGCTCACCCAAGCCTGGATAAGGGTGAACTTTTTCAGCAAACTACAGGCATTAAGATGCATAAAAGACATTCCTTTGATACCTGCCAGGTCTGATGGAGAAGCAAGGGTGTCTAATGGTCCTGGGTTGAGTTCGACATTGCCTGAGCACAATAGTAAAAGAAGCAGGATTCTTTTTAAGGCAGCAAACTGTAATTTGTAAACACTATTTTTTGGGCAATAGGGGAGGCAGTGTTGATGGGTAGGCCTGTACCCACTCCTGGTGTTATACTGGCCTAGTGTTGCAGCCACTAGTGTCCTGGCAGAAATTTGCCATGAGTAGGAAGTCTCAAGTCTGGATGGGAGGATAATCTGCAGAGGCAGCTCAGGAGATGTCCCACTCCCCAGCAGAGATAGCTGAGAAGCCCAGTAGTCCAGAATGGCTACCTGAAAGGAGCTGTTGGATGCAGAACAGGGAGAAGCGCAAGGGTCATTCCACTTTAAGGAGGGAGGAGGGTTCTGAAGAATTGAGCTGAGCACTAGTAAGGCTAATGACACACCGAAGAACCAGCTGTAATTTCCCATGGTAGATCTAAATGCCACAACAGCCAAAAGTAAACACCACTAGAAGCCTAGACCAATCGGTGATCAGGTGTCATAAGTTCAAAATCCTTTTGTTGGCTGAGAGGTGGTTTTGGTGCTGAACGTACCTGTGGAGCAACTCTTTGCAGCTGAGCCAGTGAGGTGGTTCAAGGCTGCAATCCAGTGTGGCAAGATTGTTCTGTAGCTTTCGTTTCTGTTTCTGATATGCAGGTAAAACAAAATTATAATTATACATATACAGTATAATAAGCCAATAAATAATTTAACCAATATAGACTGTTCAGGTCAAGGTAAAACATAAATTAGGGCAACATGGCATATTAGGAGTAAGATGAGCAACAGATGACATAAAGAATGATAAGACAGTGTTTAACTAGTTGCTGGGGAGACAGGGTTTAGGTTAGTCACAAGTGCAAGTGGAGGAGAAGTGAGTAGTGAGATGTGCATTGAGTTGCTGGGTTGTGTGGGTGTGCTGAATGTCCACAGGTAGGGAGTTCCACAGATTAGGGAGCCTATATCTGAAGACAGACTGTCCTGCTGTGGTGGACATGTGTGGGATGGAGAAGAGATGGCTATGATTGCTCCTGAGTGAGTAGGTAGGCTGGGAGGAGTCAGAGAGAATGGAGGAGAGGTAAGCGGGCAGGGACTGTGACCAGAACTTGGCTGCAAGGCAAGCGCGGTGCATCAGATGGTGGTCCTATAATGATGGAAGACAGCAACTGATAGAGGCCACAGTGATGGGTAGTGTAGGAGCAGTCAAGGGTGAAACAACAGAAGGAGTGGAAGAGAGAGTCCAGTCTGGTCAGGGAGGACTTGGGGGTGGCACTGTAGAGTTCATTGCTATAGTCGATAACTGGCAGGATCATTTTCTGTACAATAGCATGGCGAGCTGGCATTGGGATGCTTCCACAATTCTGGTAAAGAGCACCCAGTGTGGGGTGCAGTTTTTTGTGGATGGCATTAATATGCACAGAAAAGTTCAGGTGCTGGTCGAGACCCTTCCAGGGTGTGAAAGGTAGGGGAGTGGGGGAGCCTTGAAAGTCTCTGCCTTGTGCCAAAGGTCATGGAGACAGTTTTCTTGGCAATGAGGTGTAGCTGGTTGGAGTGAAACCAGAGCTGGACATTGTTGAAGTCCTGCTGGAGTCTGGTCGCCACATCAGCGGTTGAGGATCCAGATGTAAACAGCACTGTGTCTTCCTCATACATGTGAATGGCTGTCTGAGGGCAGGCAGTGGAGAGGTCATTTAGGAAAATGGAAAACAGGAGAGGCCCCAGGACTGAGCCCTGTGGCACACCTGAAGACATAGATTCGGGGGGGCAGAGATTGTGCTACCAATTCTGACTGATTGTGACCGGACTACCAGATAGAAGTGAAACCAATCCATAGCTGTATCAAAGAGCCCTGCATAGGGGAGCTTGATCAGGAGGAGAGAGTGGGATACAGTGTAGAATGCTTTAGCCAGGTCAACAAAGATTGCTGAGGTGATGTGGCCCTTGTTCATGGCAGTGAAAATGTAGTCAGTGAGCCTCAGCAGTGATGATGTAGTGGAATGGGTCTTCCTGAAGCCAGACTGGTAAGACGTGAAGAAAGGAGAAGAGTCGAGGAGGAGGAGGAGAATTGAGAGAGGACCAGGTGTTCCTGGAGTTTAGACAGGATAGGGAGGAGGGAGATGGGGTGGTAGTTGCCAGGAACCAAGGGATCACCACCTTTCAGGAGAGGGATGACCATGGCATGCTTCCACTAAGATGGGATGGATGCTAGGGAGAAGGAATGGCTGTAGAGCACAGCTAGTGGGGAGGCGATGACAGGATCCAATAAGTACAGCATTTTGGCATCCAGGCCAGAGCGGCATTTGCCCTTGGATGGATTGAGGGCCAGTAGGGTGTTTAGTACTTCAAGTGGGGTGACATGGCAGAAGGTGAAGGAGAAGGAGGGAGGAGGGGGGGCAGACAAAGATGGGGAGGAGGAGGAGGAGGAGGAGGAGGGTTAGGGCATTGGGATTGGGGAGGGGGTGAAGACAGGAAGGAGGGGTGGGGCATTGGGAGTGAAGATAGTAGAGATGACGTGCAGCTGGTGAAGAAAGTATTGAATGCCAAGGCCACAGCTGGTGGATCGGTGATGGTGGAGCAAGCTATGTTTAAGGTGGGTGTTGGACACTGGGAGGGTGGGGAGAAAAGCGATTTGACCATCTTCCAGAATTTTGCCGGATGGCTTATATTTGTGTGGAATGCAGTTCTGAAATGGTTGACCTTAGCCTGGTGAGTTAATCTTGTACAAGTGTTACGAAGTGATCAGTACTTTTGGAGATCTAGGGGAGAACTGGAAGTTTTGTAGGATCTTCATGCCAGGTCTCTAGCTCTGAGGTTTGCAATGATGTCTGCAGTTATCCAGGGAAGGTGGGTGCCTCTCACTCTAGCCCTCCTGAGTGGGGTATAGTGGTCCCGTATTGCTAGGAACCTGGATTTGAAGCCATCTAGGCTGGAGTCCATGGAGGTGGCCTGGTGGATGGTTGACCAGTCAGTGTTTGCCAGGTCATGGAGAAGGAAGGTAAGGTCAAGGGATTTGTAGAATCTGGTAAGGATGGTGTGGAGTATGTTGATGTCTTATCAATATTTTGATGTATAAACTTTGTCATTACCTTGTATATCTTGTCATGCCAAGAAACATATTTGAATTTAATAGAAATGTAGTGAATCAAATTGAGACAGAGAGAGAGAGAGAGCACATCCCCTCCATAACAAACTCATCCTTTACTTAACTGCTTATCTTAACTTGTTTAATTCTGTTAAAGGAAAACTAGATTGAAATTATTAGGCATTTTGCACTGTAGAAGCCTTGATTCAAATACTGGTCCCAACCACATGTAGCAGGTACCATTTTAGGACTGCCTAATATAGTCTGCACTATGTCATATTCAACAAGGTTGTTTTTTTTTTTACAGTAGAACACGGATGAATTAATCGTGACAACAACGTAAGAGCTTAACAAGGACTGTGGTAAATTCCTTTCCAGTTTTAGAAGCCATACCTCAGAAAGGACATAGACAAAGTGGAGGCAGTCAGAGGAGAGCAACTAAAATGGTGCAGAGGTTGATCAAGAAGCCCTATGAGGAGAGGCTGAGGGATGTCAACATGTACATCCTGGAGGAGATGAGAGTGAGAGGTGATGTGATAGAGACATACAAATACCTCATAGGGATGAACAGATGCAGGAGGAGAGTCTCTTTCAAATCAGAAAGGACACCAGGTCCTGGGGCATGAAATAAATCTGGAGGGGGGGGTTCAGAGAAAAGTGAGGAAATATTACTTCAGAGAAATGGCGGGGATGACCGGAAACAAAGAAACTTAGAAACTGACAGCAGATAAGGACTGCTAGACTCATCCAGTCTGCCCATTTTCCCTGCCTACTATAAAAGCCGCAGACCCTACTTGATCTCCCACATTACCTCCTCATTCTTCTCACTAGAATTACCCTATGCCTGTCCCATGCAGGTATGAATTCCCCCACTGTGTTTGCCCCCACCACCTCTGCTGGGAGGTAATTCCATGCATCCACCACCCTTTCCATGAAGAAATATTTCTTCAAGCTACACCATAGTCTACCCGCTTCCAGCCTCATATCGTGCTCCCTTCATTCCTGGATATCTCCTTTTCTGAATGATGCTACCCTCTAGTACGCCATTTAGGTAGTCAGTCAAAATAGCAAATTCAAAATAGTGAAAGTCAAAATAGCAAAATGCTTTTTAGATATTTGTAGGTTCCTTTCATATCTCCCGTCTCTTCTTTCCTCCAGGGTATACATATTGAGGTCTCCCAGACTCTCCTCATATGACTTTTGGTGCAGGCCCTGCACATTCTTTGTTGCCCTTCTTTGAACTGCCTCCACCCTGTCTATGTCCTTATAGAGATATGGCCTCTCCAACAAGACACAGTATTCCAAATGAGACCTCACCAGTGAACTGTACAGTGGCATCACCCACTCCTTTCTTCTGGTGGTGATACAGTACCCTCTCCCAATGCACCTCGGCATCCCACTGGCTCTCCCACAGCCTTGTTACATTGTTTAACCATCTTTAGGTCATCAGATATGATTACCCCCAAATCTCTTTCATGTTTGGTGACCATCAGTATCCCCCCCCCATCATGTAATCCTCCCCCTGGTCCTTGTGCCACAAATGTATGATTTTGCACTTTTTTGCATTGAATCTTAGCTGCCACAGTCCAGACCATTCCTCCAGTTTACCTAGATCCCTCCTCATTTTTTCCACACTCCCGGTGTGTCCACTCTGTTGTAGATCTTAGTGTCATCCACAAAGAGACATAAAACAGGACTGGCCCTAGGACTAATCCCTATGGCACCCTGCTGGTCATCCTCATTTCCTCAGATTGAGCTCCATTTACCATGACCCTCTGTCTTATATCACTCAATCAATTCCTAACCCAGTTTATCACCTTGTGACCCACTTCAAGGCTGCCCAGCTTGTTCACCAGTCTTCTTTTTTCATATACAGTTTCTGTTTTTTTTGTTGTTTTCTCCTGGCCCCTATACCCATGTGTCCTCAACGTAAAGTGTGTGTGTGGAGGCACCTGTGTGCCCACCGTTCAGATGCCCCTCCCTTCCAGTCATGCCGTTGACTGCCTGTGCCAGCAATGAATCTCCAGTCGGTGACAGCAGAACTATGGACAGGTGACCCCGCCCCTTACCTGGGAGAGGAGAGCCAATGCTAGATCCTGCCCCCAACCTTCCCCCCGTGCCAGCACCCCAGCGACTCAAGGTTATTCCTGAACCTGGGTTGCTGGCATAGCATGAGGTGCAGCATTCAGTGCCTCAACTCTCAGTGCCACTGAGCCAGCCATTCACCAGTCTTCTATGTGGAATGGAATCAAAGGCCTTAGTGAAATCCAGGTAGGCCACATCCACCGCTCCCCGCTGATGCACGACTCTAGTCACTCAGTTAAAGAAATCAATTAGATTTGTTTGACATGACCTTCCCACTGTGAATCCATGCTGTCTCAGATCCTGTGCTCCACTGGATTCTAGGTGTTCCACAATCCTTTCTTTAATAAGTGATTCCTTAATTTTCCCCACTATTGCAGTGAGGTTGATTGGTCTATAGTTTCCAGCCTCCTTCCTACTCCCAATTTTGAGAAGAGGGACTGCATCTGCTCTCCTCTAGTCCTCCGGAACCACTTCCCTATTAAGTGACTCAGGGGTCAGTACTAGGCCCCATCCTTTTCAACATACTCATCAATGACATCGCTGAAGAACTGAAAGGGAAAGTCTGCCATTTTGCAGACAACATGAAGCTCTGCAACAGGGTAGACACACAGGAAGGGATTGCAGAAATGGAAGCAGATCTCAGGATGCTAGAGGAATGGTCCAGGAACTGGCAGTTGAGATTCAATGCTAAAAAATGTAAAGTCATGCACTTGGGTAGAAGGAACCCATGCATGAAGTATGTCCTGGAGGGACAACTACTAGAAGAAACAAAGCTGGAATGGGATCTTGGTGTCATGATCTCAAACAATTTAAAGGTAGGGAAAGCAATGTGAAAAGCAGTGTTAAAGGCAAGCAGCATCCTCGGATGTATTGGTAGGGGTATTACCAGTAGGAAGCGTGATGCAATCCTCCCACTATACTGGTCCATGGTGAGACCTCACTTGGAGTACTGTGTGCAGTTCTGGAGACCTCACCTAAAAAAATGACATAAACCATCTGGAAACCATGCAGAGTCGTGCCAACAAAATGGTGCAGGGTCTGCACCATGAAAAGTACAAAGCTAGGTTCAGCCAGCTAAATTTATTCTCCCTAGAGCAGAGGAGGAGCAAAGGAGACATGAGTGAGACATTTAAATTTGTTAAAAGGATCAACACAATACAAACCAGGAACCTCTTCCGGGAAAACAGGGCTGCACATACTAGAGGACAAAACATGCGCCTGGTGGGAGGTAAATTCAAAACAAATGTTAGGAAGTACTTTCTCACAGAGAGGGTGATGGACCCTTGCAACAGCCTACCACCAGAGGTAGTGGCAGCCAAGATGGTCAGTGAATTCTAACAGGCATGGGATAGACAGTATAGTCACCTTAGCAAGACAAATTGATAGTGAGGGGTAGAAAACCCGAGCAGACTAAATGAACCACATGATCTCCTTCTGCTGGCAAATTATTTATTTATGTATGTAGGTATGTATGTATGTAAGTATGTATGTAGGTATGTAGGTATGAATGTAGGTATGCAGGTATGTAGGGTATGTATGTATGTAGGTATGTATGTATGTATGTATATATGTATGTATGTATGTAGGTATGTATGTATGTAGGATGTATGTATGTAGGTATGTATGTAGGTAGGTATGTATGTAGGTATGTATTTATTTATTTGATGACCAGGTAAGCAAGCTGATCCAGAGGATTGTTTTCAGTTACAACCCAGGCCACAAAGGTGGCAGGTAGTATACAGCAGCAAATAATACAATCCATAGTTCAAAACATAAAATTCATTTGCATACAGGTACACGTGAGGAAGCATCAGGAACACACAATATAATATAGTAGTGACATGCTATATATAGTAGTTATATATCATGCAATAGTAGTACAGTATTATATGCAGAATACAATCAGAGTCTGTGTAGTCTCATAGGTAAATTCACTATTAGAATGGAAATACAGTAAATACTGAAAGACCAGAGCTAAAAGACAGGTGCGAATAGGTAAAAGTCAATTGTTAAATTAAAGTACTGTGATTTCACACTAGGTTAGATGATAAAACAGGTAGTTGTTAGACCACAGAGCAAGCATGGGAGCAAATGGCATAGAGGAGTGCACCATCAACTAGGTGTGGGGTGGGCAAGAGGTGAGCCAGTGCGTGTTATGGCCCTGGGTAATTGTTGAGGATCAGTTGCAGTTGCAGTTGCATGTAGTCTCAGTCAGGAGCCAGGCTAGGAGGTTGGATATAAAGGACTGATGGGAGGGGGATAGCCTGACAGACAGAGGGAGATGGTTCCAGAGGGAAGGAGTGGAGACAGAGAAGGCTTTACTACCCATGGCTGTTGAAGTACGAGGAATTTCTAGATGGGGAATGCTGGAGGCCCGAAGGCATCTGAGAACCATTCTATCAGCAAGGCGGGTGGAGTAACATAGAAACATAGAAACATAGAAACAGAGTAGAGTGACTTCTGATAGTTCCAGAGTGAACAATCTACTATGCTACCCATGGCGAGGTCAAAGTGACCTTGCAGTTGGAGCCAGCCTAGGGACTGGTAGAGCGAGCAGTGGTGAGTGGAGAAAGGGGCTAGAAGGACAAAGCTACAAATGGCATTGTTAAGTGAAGACTAGGTGAGTGCATAGCGATGAGGACATGGAGGCATAAATGGGGGAGCAATAGTCCAGAAGAGGCAGCAGGTTGCCTCGAGTGATGACCAGATGGGCCTCGGTGGTCAGAAATTGACTGTGGTGATAGGTCACACCCAATTTTGGTGGATTTTCTTCACAATAGTGATAGCGTGCTTGCTTAAAGTAAGGAATGGGTCAAGAATCACACCTAGATATTTAAAGGTAGGTATGGTTTCAAGGGGAGGGCCAGCAGGGGTAGAAATCAGTAGGGATGTTTTTGATCTTGTTATTTTAGCTAGGAATGGCCTGGAACCAGAGAGCATTGCTTTAGTTTTTTTTCTCATTTATGAGAAGTTGTTTTGTGAGGATCCAATTCTGGGCAGCTCCATAGTTTGCTGTGAAGGTGGCAGATAAGGATTTTATGGATTTGTCACTAGAGGAGTGCCTTGTAGTTTATACTATCCATGGGGAGGTCATTTATAAACATAGAAAATAGCAGTGGTCCAAGTATTGAGCCCTGGGGTACACCTGAGCGGATGGGCAAGGCTGCAGAAGAATTTTTCCCTATTAGCACAGACTGGGACTGGTTGGAGAGGTAGCTGCAGAACCATGTAACAGTGTCCATGGAACAGCCAAAGTTCAGTAGAGTGGAGTAAAGGAGATGGTGGTTTACGAGGTCAAAGGCCTTTGATAGATCCACAAACACTGTACCCGTGGCATTGCCCTTATCCATATTTCTAAGGACATAATTGCTGAAAAGGGCCAAGGCAGAGGAAGTGCTGTGGAGTTTATGAAAGCCTTGCTGGAGAGGACTGAGGAGGTGGTATTTTTCTAAGTGATTGGATAGCTGATGGTGAATGATTTTCTCAAGTAGTTTACTCAGGTGAGGGAGGAGTGAAATGGGTCTATAGTTATCGGGAGCATGGGGGGTCTCCAGCCTTGTAAATGGGTACAACCTTGGTGTGCTTCCAGGAGTCAGGTACCGCTGACATTGAAAGAGTGAGGATAGCCGGCCCAGTGGCACTGAGGCGCTGGACACCTTACCTCATGCCAGACCGGTGACCTGTGTTCAGGAATGAGCACCGGCCACTGGTGGTCGGCAGGGGAGGAGAAGGATCGAGCGTCCATTGAACTGCTCTCCTTCTCTGGGGAGGGGGACATCAGCACTTGGCGCACTGCTGGCTCCTAGCAGAGGCTGGGGCTGGTGCACTGAGGCTACAGCAGGTAAGGCAAGGCAGACGCTCTGAGAAACATATATGCGAGCATGCACGTTCGCTCCCTGTGGCGTTATTGCACATCCTCGGCTAGGGGGAAAAAAACAGAGGAAAAAAGAGGTCCTGGCTTGCTTCATGGCGGTCGATCCCCAAAGGCACTGCCCCCACGAATAGCAGCAATATACCTCCAGCACCAGATCCTTCTGTGAGGTGGGTTGAGGGATCCCCGCTGCCCCACTAGGGAGGGCAAGCCATGGGGCAGCTGGAGGATGAGCTGCAAGTGGGGGGTGGGGCTGGGGGATCTGATGGGAAGTACTGCCACCAGGTACTGGAAGGATAAATTAACCTAAAAAAAAGAAGAAAAAAGAAAGAGCGAGATTGAAGCTATAGGTTAGGGGTTTAACAATGGCTTGGGAGAGCAGTTTCAGGAAAGCAGGATAAAGCCAATCACTGTCTGGGCTATCTCTGGCTGGTAGCATCTTCAGAAGTTTTGAAGTGACATTTAGACAAATTGTCCTGAAGTAAAATGGGGGGGGCATTAAGGGACTGCTGGGAGCCATGAGGTAAGCTGTTCTAGCAAGGGAGGTTGAGCAGGGAGTTTACCAGTGTAGAGAGTAAGATCTGTAAACATTTTGTTCTTATATTCTTCTGATTCTTTGAGTCAGTGGTGCTGCCAGCACCTCCTGTAGTTCCCTTAATATTCCAGGATGTTTCCCATCTGATCCCAGTGCCCTGTCCACTTTCAGTTTTGTGAGTTCTTTTAGGGCTCACCCTTCTGTAAATGGACTGATGTACATCTCCCTCCCATGTTTGTTCATGTTGCCTAACTGTGGACCCTCACCTTCTCCTTCTTCAGTGATACAGGACAAAAATATTTGTTCATTATTGATGCTTTTTCCAAGTCCTTTTCCACACACTGCTCTTCTTCCCCTTTTAGCCTTACTATCCCACCCCTGGTTTTTCTCCATTCAGTAATGTACCTATAAAAAGTCTTGTCCTCTTTTTTTACCTCCTGTTCTATTTTTTCATCTGTTTGTGCTTTTGCTCTCCTGACTGCTTTCCCTGCCTCCCTCTGTTTATCCAGGTACACTACCCTATCCTCCTCCTCCCACTGTGTTTCCTTGTATTTCCTGAAAGCCATCTTTTTTGCCCTTACTATCCTGGCCACTTCCTTTGAGAACCACAGTGGTTTTCTCTTTCTCTTGTCCTTGTTTACTTGTCTTATGCAAAGGTTTGTTGCCTCCACTAGGGCTCCTTTCAGATGGGCCCACTGCTTATCCACTCTGCCCCATTTGTCTCTCTCTGCCAGGGCTTGCTTGAGACATATCCCCATCTTAATAAAGTTCACCCTCCTGAAATACAGGACCCTCACCTTTGTGTGGCTTGACTCTGCTACTGTACTCACGCTGAAACACATCGTATGATGATCACTGGATCCCAGGTGTCCACCCACTCAGACTTCCTCAATTCTGTCCCCATTGATGAGTACAAGGTCCAAAATTGCACCCTCCCTGGTGAGCTGTAGCACTAGCTGCCTGAGGTCTGCCCCTTGCACAGAGTACAGGATGTCCCTGCACCTGACTGAGATAGCAGCTGAGATGCTCCAATCCACATCTGACAGGTTGAAATCACCAACCGGCAGCACCTCCCCATTTGCTGCCATCATGTGGATGGATTCCACTAGAACCTTGTTACCTGGAAGTCTGTATGTCATGGCTATGCAAATAGTAGTGCCACTACCCATCTCAAGAGTGAACTACAGTACCTCTGCCCCCCCGCATTCCCTGTATCACACTCTAACACCCTCCCTGACGTAAAGATCCAACCTTCCCTCCCTTTTTACCCTCCCTGTCTCTCCTAAGCAGAGTATAACCTGGTACTGCTACATCCCTGTCATGGTTTCCAATATACCACGTCTCAGTAATAGCTACAATGTCCAGGTCAGCCTCTGTCATCAAGGCCACCAGGTATGGGATTTTATTCCCTAAGCTGCGGGTGTTGGTATTCATGACCTTCCATATTCTGCCATTTTTCCATTTATCATCTCCCCTGCTGTCTTTTTGCCTCCTTTGTTTGTCCTTCCTGTTGTCATCCCCCTTCCTCTTGTCCTCCGCAGTTCCTCCCTCTATGGGTATTGTTTCCTCTGGTGATATCACAACATTATGGTCCTCCATGTTGACATTACTGTTCTGTGGGGTTGGGCAGTTTGGCTCTCCCTGCATCCTTCTGCCAACCCCCCTTGCTAGTTTAAATGCTTGCCAATGAATCATTTAAACTGTTCACTGAGGACAGAGGTCAACTCCTTGGACAAGGGTAGGCCAACCCCCTTGTACAGGATCACATTTCTCCAGGTAAGTCCCCAGTTCCCAACAAAGCCAAGACCTTCTTCTCTGCACCAGTTCTCCAGCCAAGCATTGGTGTCATTAGTGTGGAGGTTCCTAACTTTTTCCTTTCTGTGGATAGGCAGCACCTCCGAGAAGGTCACAGAGGTCCCTCCCCCAACTCCCTGAACTCCTCCAGCAGCCTTGCTATCCCTGCCTTGTCTCCAGCCAGGTAATTTGTCCCCAGATGGACAATGACAATAAGTTTCCCTGGTCTCACTAGTGCCTTAGTGATTTTCTGGATCCTCTCCCCATCCCTCTGACCTGAGCTTCCTGACAGACACTTTACCTCATTCTCCTCCACTGTACCTGCCCCCAAATCCACTCCCTGGACTACAGAGTCCCCCACTAGGAGAAGCTTCTCTTCCTTTGAGGTTCTCTTCCACATGCCTGTGGGGTTCTCTTGTGAAGAACCTGCTCATCCACCATGGTCACAAATTTGGGTGTCCCAGTGAGATCCTCCTGCTCCTCCAAAACTGTGTAGGAGTTCTTTAGTTGCACCGAGTGGGGGATGCATTTTTGATCCACCCACCTTATGCTCCCTGAGCCCACTGTGGTCCACACACTCCTTTTGCTGGTCTTCCTTTGAGGTAGTGGGTGTATCCTTGGTGGCCCCTGGGTGGGGGAGGAGATCCCCTGCAACCTAGACAACTTGGCATGGAGGCTGGCAATTGCTGTCCTCAGCCCAGAGAAGTGCATGCAGATGGGGAAGCACCATGGTTCCCAGAATGTCCTTCTGAAGACTGCCTGGTCCACATCCATTGCACTGCATCACTCCCAACATGATCCCTATCTGCTCTGCTTCTGTCTGCCCAGGTCCCTGTTTGGGAATCTCCCCTCAGTACTGTAACCCTTTTCCTAGAGACTATTTACCAGGAGCCCTAAAAATGTTTTTTGTTTGTTTGTTTTACTTTGGTACAATAGCAATCTCAAGAAGATATCCTCCCATATTGCAGCATTTCCTGGCTGCCTTCTGTGGTTCGCCCCACCATGTTGTGTTTCTGAGCAGGAAGTTGTCACACCTTCCTGTTTAAACCTATAAAGCTAGTCAAGCTTGGGATACATAGGGCAGGGCTATCCACCTAGTCCTGTGCTCTGAAATCAATCAGAGCAAACCAGTTAGAACCACCTCAGGCTGTCTGTCTGAGTCTGATAAACAAATCCACTGAACAGCAGGAATGAAATAAAATAAAATAACCTCAGCTACTGGTGAACTCTTTACTGTACCAAAAGAGTTTGATGCAAAATGTCACCAAAAAACTAGCAAGCTACAAACAAACAAGTAGTCTACAGATAAATCAGCAGTATTTGAACTCCGTTTGGATTCAAACTAGCTGGAATAGACTGCCAGCACATGTGGTGGAGAAAAAAACAGTGGGGGGCTTCAGGTACCAATGGAATAGACATAGGGGTGTACTAGAAAACAGAAAGGGAGGAGGGGGATTGCTGAACACCAGTTAGGGTCTGCAGAGACAGATTAGGCAGGGAGCATTGGGGAAGACTGGTTGGGACAAGTTCTCCTTTTCTGCTGACAAATTCTATGTTTTTTGTGTTTCTCCAGAACAGTATACATAAATCTATTTTCTGTTATAGAATCTCAGTTGTTTGCTTTGCTCTTCCTGTGGGTTAACAGTAATTCTTCCTTTTCCAAGGAGAAAGGGCTTGTCTTTGTTTAGACTATAAACAAAAAGATTATACTGAATGTGGCCGAGCTTGAAATATGAGGGTTATGTTCTCTTGAGTGTTGTCTAAAGATCAACCCCATTACTCTGATGCTGGTTCAGTAATTAATGAAACTAATTAAGACCAGGGACAGGGTTAGCTGTTCCAATTTGAATGAAGAAAGGTTATATATTGTCCTCTGGTACTGAAGTTACTCAAGAACCAGTTAACACATGCCTGCCCAGTGGCACAGAGGGTTCAGTCACCAGATGCCACACCTCACACCATGCCGGCAGCCCAGGTTCAGGCTCAAGCTTGGGGCACCAGGGGAGAAGGAAAGGAGCTGATTGAGATGCTGGCTGGCAGCTCTCCTCCTTGGGAGGGTCCTGAGGGTTTCCTCAGCACTTGGCTGCCTCCTGGTGGAGGCTGGGTGGCAGTGTCACGCATGGGGAGTAGTGGCATTAGGACAGGTTAGGGCAGAAGGGGCCATCACCGGAGCCATAGAGCCCATACGCTAATGCATTCTGGGGTCTCAGGTAATGGGGTAAAAATGTGGAAAAAATATTGGGGTCAAGCAAGGATGACACCTCCAGACCGACTCCAGGGATCTGCTGGGACTCACATAATGCTCAAAGATCCCAAAAGACCCCAGAGTCCAGTAAGGTTGACCAACATAAGTGCGGCCCGCCATGGAGAATAAACACTATACAGAAAAAAAAAGAAACAGTTAACACTGGCTGACATTGTAAAGTGAGCTGGATAAGGTTTCGGTCGCAGAAAAAAGGAATGGTTAGCTTGGATAAAACTTGCCCAATCATGCTCACACATGCCCTGCCACAGTCAGGATTTATAGAAAGAATTAAAAGGGGGATGGGCAAAGCTTGTTCCATTGTGGGTACTGGGGGAGGGCCTATAACTAAGAAGATCTGTGAGTCAGTTAGATAAGAGGTGATTTCAAAACAGACAAATAGGATTCACGTGCAGAAGAGTGCAAAGCTGTTCTAATATCTTAGGGAAAGAACTTCAACTTTAGTTCATGTTAGTTTCTGATTTTCATATTTATGCTCATGTTAAATCCTGTTTATTATTTATGTTCCTACTGTGTTTGAGTGGCCCATATTTTGATGTATATCTTGTATATTTTGCATAAATTTGAAATAATTTTATGTTTAATATATATGGCTTCTATGACTGTGCTTTGTTTTCAGAAGTACAAATATTCTGCTATATTTTACTGGCTAATCCATTGGTCCAACTCTGAGAGCATGAACCAACATAAAAGTAAAACTGCCTTCGATACAGAGCAGGGGAAAGGTGCCCTTGGAGCAATTAAGGGGGTTCCTATATCCAAGAGGACTTGTATTGTATTAGGAAGAACTTAGTCATGTATTGTGTGAGCAAGAGTCTCTAGTGGAATGAGAAATGGAGACAGTGATAACAGAAAAAATACCAATGGTCCATCCAGTTTTTTTTTTTTATAATTTAAAGTTTACTCATACATTTTCCACCATAAATGGCAGCATACAGAGAAAACTGATAGACACTCATTGATACATATTGAGAGGATGCTGCCCCCCAACCTCCCCTTACTGCAGTAACCCATCTCAGTACCCGTAGATGCTGAGCCTCTAGCCAAAAACCATATAAAAGCGATAACCCTAGTATAGGTTTAGTTTGGAACCAGAGAGATTAGTGAGTGAAGGGGATCCCAAATTCTAGTGTAGACTGCCAGACTATTGTGTAGACTGGCCATTGCTTTTTCTGTGCGCAAGTTGGATAATACTTCTCTTACCCATTCCTGGAAAGAAGGGGGAGGACCTGTCTTTCCAGTGATGGATAATTATTTTCTTAGCCGACAGGGCAACCATGGAAATATGAAATTTGCGTACCCTAACTCTAATAGAAGACAGGTCCCCTAATACACATATCTCAGAGGTAAAATATTCTTGGAGGCCCAACAGGGGGTCTAAGGAAGTTTGGACTGAAACCCATAAGGTGGAGATTCTTGGACAAGACCAAAGCATATGAAAAAGTGTGCCCTCACCCTGTGAACATTTGTTGCACTTGTTTGAGTCAAGGTAACCCCACCTGTGAAGTTTGGCCGGGGAGTAATATAAGTTGTGCAATACGTGATATTGCATGAGACGCAATTTATCTTGAGAAATACATTTATGACATGACTTCCAGAGAGAATGCCAATCCAGCTGAAGGTGAGGGAAAAAATTACTCCAAAATCTTGATGGCCCAAATGGACCCCCGAACTTTTTATGAAATAAAACCTGATATAGTTTAGAAATTGCACCAGGACAGCCAGAAAGTGGGGATACCTCGGGTATCAGAGAAAAGATATTCTGAGAAGGAGGAGTACTACCCAGGGTAATTACAAGTAAGTGTTTCAATTGCAGGACTTTAAAGTAGGAAGAAGGCGGGATGAGAAATTTCCTAACCATCTCCTCCACTGATAACCAATGCCCCCCCCACCATCAGTAAAAGCCAAGAGCTTCCCCTCTCCCAATTGAGGCAACCAAAGACAGGAAATTTGAGTCTTGTTAATAGTAAATGATGGAGAGTTCCAGATAGACTGGGCCAGGTCGAGATGGGGGGGGAATACTGCAAAAAGGAACATATCTGAGAGTAGACCTTTAAGGAGGTCCTTATCATGGGACACTCTACGGCCATACTTACTTGGGATAACCTAAGAAAAAATGACGCAAGAGGATCCAGATTTTTGTCATTGATTGCATCAAATTCTATTTTGAGCCAGATGGGTTGCATTTCTTCTGGCCCGGGAGCTACCCACCGCAAACATTTCGCAAGATGACCAGCCCAGTGATATATAGCCAGATGGGGGATTCGCAACCCCCCCTCCAGTTTTGGAGCTGCCAGCTAATGATAAACCAAATGGGGGTACTTGTTGGCCCAGATGAATCTAGTGAAAACACCATGTACCCTTTTTTAACCAGAGTAAAGGAATAAAGGTGTTGAGAAGGGACAATGGGTAGAAAATCCTAGGAAATATATTCATCTTAATTATGTTGATCCAGCCCTACAGAGAGATAGGAAGTTAAGACCACCTCTCAAGGGCATGCATAATCCCCTGCAATAGGGAATCTAAATTTTCCTTGAACCATGCTAGGGGGTTACGTGAAAGTTTGATATCCAGATATTTGAATGACCTGGGTGTCCAACATAGCCCAAAAGGGCTAATGTCAGTTTTGAAAACTTTGTGGTTTAATGGGAAAAATAGCGACTTACTGGCATTCAATTTGTAGTTGGACAGAGCACTAAACCTTACTACTTCCCTTAGTAAGGCCGGGACGGAGGATACCGGATGGGACAGATGTATTAACAGGTCATCTGCATATGCAGTGACTTTGACTTCGTGCCACCCAATTCTCACCCCTTGTATGGAATCATCATTGAGAATATTTTGAATAAGATGTTCCAGGTATAAGTTAAATAATAGAGGAGAAAGGGGGCACCCCTGTCTAGTACCCAAGTGAAGCAAGAAAGAATGGGAAAAGGCCCCATTCGAGGAAATTCTTGACGAGGGATTTTTATAAAGGGCGGCAATCCAGGAGATAAACAGAGAGGGGAAGTGGAAGGCTTCCAGAGTGCAGAACAAAAAGTTCCAGTTCACACGGTCGAATGCCTTCTTGGCATCCAGGGAGAACAAGCCCGCAGGGAACTCCACATCCCTGGTAGCCAAGAAGACATGCGACAAGGTGCATAAATGATCGGAAGATGAGCGCCCTTTCATAAATCCAACCTGGTTTGTATCTATTAACCCAGTAAGGACCACTGCCAACCTATTAGCCAGAATTTTAGAGGATCTTAATATCCTGATTTAAAAGCGAGGCCTGTAACTTTGAACCAGTTCAAGATCTTTATCAGGTTTAGGACACAGGACAATCAGGGCCTCGTAGAGATATGGATCTGTCTCCGCACCAGATAGGATTTGCTGAAATAAGCGACCAAGTATTGGTAAGAGGAGGTCTTGAAAGACCTTGTAAAATAAAGCAGAAAATTCATCTGGACCAGGGACCTTGTCGGCAGGCAGCTCACTAATAACCTTAGCAATTTCCTCCTGGGAAATAGGGACAACCAGAGCATCACTACACCGGCCAGGGAGAGGAGGCAAGTGGGAGTCCCTTAGATAACCCTCTATGTCTTCAGGACAGGGAGGGTGCTCCATGTCGCTATACAATTTAGAATAATAAGCAGAAAATTCTTGAGCTATATCAGTGGGAGACACCTTAAGAGATCCATCTGCCACTGACCTGATAGGTGGGATAGAAACATAGAAACATAGAAACATAGACTTTGACGGTGGATAAGGACCTCTAGGCTCATCAAGTCTGCCCATTTCCCTACCTACAGGATAGGCCGCAGATCCTAGTTAACCAACAGCCTATATCTTCCTGCCCCCCACAAGAATTGCCTTATGTCTGTCCCATGCATTCTTGAATTCTCCCACAGTTTTAGACCCCACAACTTCCTCAGGGAGCCTGTTCCATGCATCCACTACCCTCTCTGTGAAATAATACTCCTCACATTGCCCCTGAACCGCCCTCCTTCTATCTTAAATTGTGTCCCTTGTTCTTGCAAGTCTCTTTTCTGAAAGATGCTACCCTCTTGGACTTTGTTGATTCCTTGAGGTACTTGAAAGTTTCTATCATGTCCCCTCTCCTTCTTTCCTCAAGGGTATACATATTAAGCTCCTTTAGTCTCTCCTCATACGGCTTCTCTTGCAGACCCTGCACCATTTTAGTTGCCTCCTCTGGACTGCCTCTATCCTGTCTATGTCCTTATGGAGATGGGGTCTCCAGAACTGGACACAGTATTCCAGATGGGGTCTCACCAACTGTCTGTACAGAGGGATAACAACTTCCTGTTTTCTGCTGCTGATGCCTCTCCTATACATCCCAGTATACCGCCCCCTCCCTACTGCCTTCTCACATTGCTTGCTAACCTTAAGGTCATCTGATATGATTACCCCAGGTCCCTTTCCTGTTATGTTGTTGTTACTACCTCCCCACCTATTGTGTATTCTTCCCCTGGGTTCTTGTTTCCCAGGTGCATTATTTTGCACTTTTTTGCATTGAATCCTAGCTGCCATACTTCTGACCATTCCTCCAACCTTGCCAAGTCCCTTTTCATCCTTTCCACGCCTCCTTGTGTATCAACCCTGTTGCAGATCTTTGTGTCATCTGCAAAAAGGCATACTTTTCCTTCCAGTCCCTCTGCAATGTCACTGATGAAGACATTAAAAAGGACTGGACCCAATACTGAACCCTGCAGTACCCCACTAGTAACCGCCCTTTCTTCAGAGTGGACTCCATTTACAATATCTTCTGTGTCCTGTTGTCCAGACAATGTTTTACCCAGGCTACCACCCTGGGACCCACTCCCAGGCTGGTTAATTTGACTAATAATCTTTTGTGTGGGACTGTGTCAAATGCCTTGCTAAAGTCTAGGTAGGCCATGTCCACAGATAAATCTCATTGATTCCTATTGTTTAATACGCAATGCCAGTAAACGTCCCGCTTTCTCCCCCTGATCAGTGTAATTAGCCCTGGTATGAATAATGGCTAGTTCTGCTTTCTCTTGAAGTAACCCCAAGTATTTATCCTTTAACTTCAAGAGTTTCCAAGAATCCTCATCTACAGGATTGGCCGGAAGATTAACTTCCAGAGATTTAATTTGGGTTAATAAGGATTTTAGTTCCTTCTCCCGTGCTTTTTTCCTACCAACTGCCATGCTAATAAGTATCCCTCTCATGAAAGCTTTGAAGGCCCCCCACAAGATATCAGGTTTTGCACTATTTAAAGGGTTTAATGAAAAAAAGGATTCTATTTGTTCCCTTATAAGTTTGCAACATTTAACATCTTTAAGGAGCTGGTCATTGAGTTTCCATCTAGTTTCCCTATTAGAAGAAATGAGCAGTACCAAATTACATACTACTAGTGAGTGATCGGAGATTGGACTGGGTTGAATCGAGGAGGTCTTCACCCCGGGCAGGAGAGATTGAGAAATGAGTAAATAGTCAATGCGGGACTGCGAGCCATGAGCCATAGACCTAAAGGTAAACTCCCTAGAATCAGGGTGTAAAACCCACCAGACATCGCAGAGCCCACATTGATCTACTAAATCCCTAAGTGCTTTCTGTCCGAGGGTAGACCCACCCAGGCAACTGCCCAGTCTATCTAAGTAAGGATCGAGTACTTGATTAAAATCTCCCCTTTAAATAATTTAAATGGGAAGCATTGGGAGGATGATAGATATATGCCTCATAAAAAATCCAGGGTCATCCAGATTAGGGCCATAAACACAGCCCAATAATATTGGGATGGACCAAAGGGTACTTTTAACCAGGATAAACCTTCCCTCGGTATCATTAATCACTTGTGTGGAAACAAATGGAATACTCCTGTTAATCATGAGCATGACCCCGCAACTATTTGTGGTGTCCTGGGCACTATAAATCATTCCATTTGTTGCCTTCTTAATTGCAGAGCTTCCGCTTCTAATAAATGGGGTTCTTGCAAAAAGGTTATCTGTGAACTGAACAAACTTAAATGTTTGAGAACCTGATATTGCTTGTGTTGCTTTCTGATCCCCTTAACAGTCCAAGACACAAATGTTAGCTTGTTAGCCATCTAGGAAAAATAATTGAACTAAAATAATTACACTCAGCACATGAGATGTATATCCCCTTTACATGTATCCCCAGGGTTACTGCAGTAATGCCCACCCTCCTCCCTAGCCCCCCCAAAAATAGAAACCACCCATCCCTCCATCCCCCACCCTTGAACCATGCCCCAAACCCCACCCACACTCCCCCACCAAACTGTCACAAGCAATGTTCAGCACAGTACTGGTTCTAATCCCTCTACCCCTGCCCCCCAATAATGAACCCAGACAGTTAGCGCTGTTGCACTCAAATCGCAGTCTGTAGAAACCGAACACTGCGAGTTATACCCCAAATGAAAGAGAATGGTCCTGGGCCTTCACCTCGATCCAGCCAGAGCATGGACATAAGAGAATTTGTTATAGAGGGACCATAGAGAGACCACTTCACCACCCAGATGTTCGTGATAACCCGGATTGAGACAAGAAGCACAGGGTGAGCCACCTGTAACCAGAACCGGATGAGAAACCCCTAAAGGGAAAGATACTCTGGCTCGTATTGAGAGGGTGAATTGAGATGGGAAAAGTTGGGATCACTCCACCGGAGGGAAAGGCATAGTAACTGCCTCTACCCACAACGAACCTATATCCAATGCACAGGTACTCCCTGTAAAATTAAGATTACTACGCGCCAATTAAATAGTAAAACACTGCTAAATCCTCCTCGAGTAGTGCTTTCTCGCGAGTCCCCAAGGGTTGGAACGCCCTCTAGTGGCCAATTCCCTGACCCGACTAAATGAAAATTAGGAATGGAGAAAGCCCAGGACCATCCTAGTACCAATCCAAACAAGGAAAATGAGAAACTAGCCCACAACCAATCGAACTAGGCTCTTTCGGCCCCCAACAAAAGCAGCTGCCAAAACTTGGCACACAAATCCCCCCCGAGAAGGCCCCAAACCCAAGTGTCCTCTGCTTCAGACCAGCATGGGCCCATTATGAGACAGAAAGAAAAGAAAAGTCGGGGCGGTCTGCAATGATCCCCTCTGTCCAAAACGGTAGATGCAATTTCCCAAGTCTTCGCATTTAGAAGATTTCTCTAAGGGAAAAAATGAAAGTTCAACCTCTTGATGCCGTGTAATACTCCATACTGCGCCACAACCATTCAAGAGTCCTTAAAGAGATCTGGCAACATGGATTTAAGGCTCCTCAAAGCCTCTTCAGGGTCTTCGTAGCTTTTCCAGGATCCATTAGTTGAAATCTATAGTCTGGCCGGATAACCCATCCTAAACTTCAAA
Source organism: Neoceratodus forsteri (assembly GCA_016271365.2). Taxonomy (NCBI): domain Eukaryota; kingdom Metazoa; phylum Chordata; order Ceratodontiformes; family Ceratodontidae; genus Neoceratodus; species Neoceratodus forsteri. Next base: position 172,783,511 of record CM028131.1, on the reverse strand, counting down.
CCTGCTGCAATTAGCTTAGAAACAATAGGGTGGAATGCTTTGCATTTCAAGTGAACCGAGATGGGTAAATCTTGTGAGATTCTCAGCTTAATATGTTCCCAGCGAACCTCTTGTAAAGCTCGACTTTTGCAGAAATGCTGTCTCCAAATAATTCAAGAACCGGCACACAATAGGGCAGGGGGGATACTCGGGGGATGGTTTAGGCCGTAAAGCCCTGTGGGCACATTCTATAATGTAGCCGGGGCTGAATGGAGATGGGCCAGCCACCCACTCTACCAGCTTCTGAACAAATGCCACAACATGTTGGCCTTCCTCTCCCTCCGGTAAACCGAGGATCACTACATTGTTTCTTCGGCTCCGACCCTCTAGATCCTCGAGCTTAGCTTCAAAAAGAGACAGTTTCTGGCACATCAAGACCAGATCAGGGTCAAGACTACTAATTCTTTTCTTAATAGAAGCAATTATCAGACACAGACAGTGAGAGTTCATCTAGCTTTCTGGATAGCGATTTCAAATCCATTGCCATATCCTTCATTTCTTCTCGAAAGGGTTTAAACTCCTCAAGAAATCTGGAAAGCATTAAAGGCTCCTGATCACCACTTTGGCTTGGAGGATCAGGCCCAGAACCACCCGAGGCCCTGGATTTCTTAGGGGCCTTCTCAGGAGTTGCTGGACGGGTATGCTTCTGTGGGGCTTTCTTCCTGTAAGCCTCCATCTGTTCGAGAGTCCATCCAGTTTTTTTATAACACCCTATCATACCCCCAGACCTTTTGTCCATACAGGGTCTTTGTCTACACTATCTACCCCCTTGTTCCCAGTTTTACTACTACCCCTTAAGTAAACACTAAGCCCTTAACTCAGTCCCAACAATGTTTGAAACCCTTAATGGTTTTGGCATCCATCACCTCTGCTGGCAGTTTTTTCTTTGGTTCAGTCACTTTCTCTGTAAAATAGAATTTTCTCTAGTCCTTCTTGTACCACTCCCCCACAAGTTTCCACTCATGACCTCGTGTTTTAGGTTTGCCACTCTTGTTGAATAGTTCATCGCAGTTCACCTTGTTTATTCTTTTTGGGAACTTAGAGGTTTCTATCACATTTGATGCTCTAAATCATACAGGCCAGTTGGCCAGACTTGGGGAGCTAGAAGGGTTGTCTGGGACTGTTGTTACAATGGTTCTGGTCTTTCCTCAGTGGTAGAGAGCAGTTGGTAGTGTTAATTTCCTGCTGACCATGGACAGTTGCTCTGGACTGCAGAGTTCCCCAGGGTTCTGTGCTTTCACCTGTTTTGTTTCTGGAGTACATGCTTCCACTGGGAGGGATAATTAGGCCTACAGCATGGAAATTTACTTCTATGCAGATGTTACCCAGCTGTATGTGTTTTCCCCTTACAGGGCATCCACATTGCTGAGATTAGAAGAGTGTTTGAGGGAATCATGGTTTGGATGGTCTCCAGCTGGTTGGCTTTAAATCCTGCCAAGACCAAGTTGTTAGTGGTAGGCTCTGAGAAGCTGATATTGGTCATTTTCAGAAACCCAAATCTCTCCTCCCTTGTGGGTAGAGGCTTGACTTCTGGAAGTAGGAAAAGTTTGCAGTCTGGGAATAGTTCTTCACAGCCAGTTGATATTTGTTTCTCTGGTGCCTTTTGTAGTCAGGAAGTGCTTTTACCATCTTGGAAATGCTGCCATACTGTGACCTCTGGTTGATTCTGCTGATCTGGTCACCTTAGTCAATGCCCTCATTTTCTCCTGTCTCGACTACTGTTGTGTGCTCTACAAAGTTTACTTGGGGGTCAATTGTGCCACCTGCAGCTAGTTCAATATGTAGCAGCGAGATAACTGACCTCTACTTGGAGGTCAGATCACATTACTCTCCCATAACAGATTTCTGGTCACTGCCAGCTAGGTGGGGCATTGACTTGCAGGTGTTGTTAGTGCCGTATAAAGCCTTAAATGGGTTGGGCTCCTGATACCTCAGTGATCTCCTGACTCCCATGCACCATACAGGGCTTTGGGATCTGGAGGGCAGGGTCAGCACTGGGCTTTTGCTGTGGCAGCCCCTAGCCTCTGGAATACGTTACGTAATTGGATCTGCACCACTAGGTCAGTGCAGGCTTCTAAAATCAAACTGAAATGTTGCCTGCTACACTTAGCTTTTTCAATAGACTATTCTGAACAGCTCTGCTTTATTCCTGTTGTCCCCTCCTTCCACCCTCTTAGGTCCTCTGATTCCCATACTCTTGCCATTCCCCATTGCCACACTTCCATAGGTCAGGAAGCCTTCTCCTGCCACTTCCTTAAACTCTGGAACTGCCTTCCTCCATCGATCCAACTCTCTTCTTCCCTCCACCAAGCCCTCTGTAACTTCTACTCCACCCACTGCACCTGCTTCTAACCCCCTTTGCCACCTCTTACACCCCTTCTCTCCCTTTACTAGCCCTCCATCAGTCCCTATACCCCTTTTGCACTCTCATTATCCCCAGTACCCCTTTCTTCCCTCTGTCACTCATCTACTCCTAGCTCTACCTCTTCCCCTACCCCTTAATGTACCAATCTTTACACATTTATATCTCTCCTCTTATCCCTTACTCCTCTGCCTAGCCTCCTACCCATCCTTATACATTTGCTCCACCCTAGGCCAATATTATTTCTTCCCCTTAACATCCCACACCTGCGCTCCCCTTCTACCTCAGACGCGGATCCATATCCCCACCCCAACATACTTCTATCTGCCCCTTTACTACCTAACTTCTGAGTTCCTAACCTCCCACCCCCTTGCCTCATATAGCCTTCTCTGCCCTCTTCCAATTCCCCTCTATTTCTTTCCCTCTTCCCCCCAGTTAACTCCCTCCCCTTACACTTCCTTTTTGGTCCTGCCCCTCCTTGCAGGGTTCCTAACACCGTGAAGGTTGATTCTTTGGTCCTGGCTTCCTTCGCCTACCCACTTCCACCTTCCCCTTCTCACTTGATCTCTTACTTGCACTTCCCAAAACCCCGCCCTTAATGCTTGCACTTATGATTATTTTTTGTTTGGATTAGAGCCGTGTTACTATGTTATAGTCATCTACTCTGTAATGTAAGTAACTGTCACTGGATTGTCTGATGTCTGCTCTATGTTTCTCTCTCCCTTCATTGTACCCCCCCCCCGGACGCTTCTGGAAATGAGCTGCTCATCAGCTCGTGTTGTCTTTCCTGGCGAAACATTTTATAAATAAATAAATAATGTAACTGGTTTGTCTTGTTGTTGTTCCATGTTCTTATTTGACTGCACTTTGTGTACATTTTACTGTACAGGCATTCCAAGCCTAGGAGGGGTGTTTCTAATAAGCAAAGTAAATTAAACTCGGACATATCACCCCTTGTCTGGCCTTGAGAAAGTATATGTTTGGTACTCTAAACCAATCCTCTTAGGATCTTCCCTGCTGGCACTGAATCATTTTGGTTACCTTTTGCTGAACCTTCTTCAGCCTGTCCTTGTCATTTCTTGAGTGAGGGCTCCAGAACTGGGCACAGTAGTTTAGGTGGGGTCTCACCAGCGATCTACAGAGAGGTAGAAATACTGCATTTACTGAAGCTTCCTCAACAACTTTACCATGATCGACACTACAGCAAAAACAGTGCCAGTTTACTGTAGTGCCAGTGCGGGCCCCTGGCACTGCTTTCTGAGGGTATTGCACCCCCTTCCCAAAACAACTCAGACTCAGGGTTAATTATTTAAGTAGCGGAGGTGCAGGGAGCAGTGCCCCCCACATGGGGGTTTCGTGGGCGAAGCCCTCTAAGAAAACATAGTTAAATGCAATTCTCTTTATACCATCTGCAAATGCAGTCCACATAAAGGAGTCGCTGTAATGTTGGTTGACAATGAAATTGTCGACCAACTGTCATAGATCCAAAATACTGTACCTCTTTCCTCCTGCTGTCAAAAGCCATCCCAAGAACTCCTTACAATACAAGGAAGCAGCTCAGAGATATTCATGGCCAGGTTGGTAGCTGTATTGATAAAAAGTGCAAGCCAGACAACTGAACACCCAGGTTAGATTAGTTTCATAACAAACTTGTAGCAGCAGGTCACATTGTGTGTGCTCCTTCCCAAACTGATGTCATCCAGGTGGCATCGGGAAGCATAGTGTGTCCATGAAAAAGGTAAACAGTTGCCTAGCAGACAGAGAAACTGGGCACCTTTAAACATGACCTTTTCACTCACAAAGCAAATAAATAGAAGGAGGAGGACACTTTGGACGCTCCCTTTGTTATTTTCTTAGTAAGTGCAGTATAGTTGGTAAGCCCTGTGTCTGAATCAAATAATAAGTTTATCATAGCACAACTGCAGGATCTGTGCCAATATAGAAGACTGCGCTATGAGGAGTGACTATCATATATCATAGAGTCACATGAGAAAAATGACCAGAGAAATGTGAGGCCACAGTCACAGAGAAGGCTAACCTGAATTACGAGACTAAGGTCAGAGAAAGTGACCCAGAGATCAGCATCAGGGCATATGAGTAACTGGAATGGGTTGAGATGATGAAACTGGGCCTCAGAAAGGTAAAGGCAGGCACAGAACTGAAGAAGGTAAAGCTGGAGACAAAGGCATGGGATAACGAGTGGTAATAGCAATAGAAAAAGTTCCAGCATGAGATCCAGATGTGGAGTAAGAGCAATAGCATATGAAGTGAGAGAAAAATGTAAACACTAGAGAGATAAACAGGAATATAATAGAGATGAAGTTTCTGTGAAAGAAGGCACCACCACAAAACATAAGTACTGGTACGGGAGGTACCCCTTCCCACTACAAACCAAAACAAATGTTAAATGTTTCCACATTACAGGAGGGGGATGATCCTCACATTTTTCAGAAGTCTTTTGAAAGATTGGGTGAGCAGTTTCAATTGGTCAGGGAAGCTTAGACTAGTCACCTCATACTCATCTCCTAGTCTCTCTGCATTGCTAACAGGTACTGTCTACTGTTTAGTTCAAGGTCTGTTTTGACAGGGAAATCAGTGTAGAGACATTTTTTAAACCCCCTTTTAGAGGGCTTGGAAAACTGGGCAGGCATTTCTCCTCAGTGCTCAAAAGGCAGCCCTTTGCAGCTGCTTTTGGTGTTGGCTAACTCGCCTTTATAAAGGTGAGCTATATACATTGCCCGGCCCCACTGTTTTACTTTGTTGTCTCCTTTGATCACCATAGCAACTGGTGACGTCAGCGTGATAGGGCTATAAAACTGTGGGCTCCAGAGAGCTTTTTAGCTCATCTCCTAGTCTCTTTGCATTGCTAACAGGTACTGCCTACTGTTTAAATTCAAGGTCTATTTTGACAGGGAAATCAGTGTAGAGGCATTTTTTAAACCCCCTTTTAGAGGGCTTGGAAAACTGGGCAGGCATTGCTCCTCAGTGCTCAAAAGGCAGCCCTTTGCTGCTGCTTTTGGTGTTGGCTAACTCGCCTTTATAAAGGTGAGATATATACATTGGCCGGCCCCACTGTTTTGCTTTGTTGTCTCCTTTGATCACCATAGCAACTGGTGACATCAGCGCGATAGCGTTACATAACTGTCGGCTCCAGTGAGCGGAGTCGAGCACGGAGCGGAGGCGACGCGGGCAGAGGCCAGCAGCGTCTGTCGGCATCTGTAGGTGGAAAAAGGTGGAAGGTGACTTTGTGTTTTCCAGACAATCAATAATATTTCTATACTGTATTGTAGCTTGTTTTAAGTTTTACTGTATTTTGTTCAACAGACAGCTTGAGAAGTCAAATACCTTCATAAACTGTAATATACCATAGTGGAGTTAAACTTACTACATAAAAATATGGAAGATATTATCCAAATAAACAAAGAGTGCTTTGGTTGCAGATGTCAATCCTGTAATATGTACTTCATATCTGAGATAAACAACTTCACCTTGCCCTTTACCTGTGTTAAATGTAAAGTTTACCATGATTTAACTGTCGAATTGGAATTGTTTAACAATAGGTTAAGCTTTTAGAGACCAGCCAACAGGAAATGTCTAGTAGATTTAAAAATCAAATTAGTGATATTTCCCAACCCACCAAAGTACATGTGGTAGGCAAAAGCCCAAACGTCAGGGAAAAAACTTAGACCATTATCAAAATGCCAGAAGGCAAACAAAATTATCACCACTTGTCAAGAACCTATTGAAATACCCCCTGCACAAAAAAAAAAGAAAAAAGTTAGTGTTAAGAGAACAAGGGAAGAAGATCCATCTGATAATGCAGATGAAGATTGGTACACTTTACAAATTCAAAAAAATCCAAAAAAGGGCAGAAGAGCAGACCAGTTTACGGTTTCTACTTTCAATTCCTTTGATCCCTTAACATATATCTCGGATACAGGCCATGATCCAGAAACAATAAATGTCCCCATTTCTGAAAATTTTGAAAATATAGAAAACCCAATATTTACTATAACAAATATGAATCTTTCAAATGCAGAGTTTAATTCTTCACCTCTTTTTCCCAGAAATCTACAAAATGTTACTGACACCAGACAGGACAAAAAACATGACCAAGTTGATGTAAATCCCTTGATTTCACTAGAAAATTGTGACAACTTGGACCTAAATCAAGATGATGTTTGCAAAAAAAGACAGGTTATAGTGCTAGGAGACTCTATCATCAAACATATTGATAGAATCATTTGCAACCCTGACAACACAAATAGAACTCTTTCAAGCTTCAGAGCTGCTGGCATTACTGACATCACAGAGATGTCCAGCAACATCTTACAAAACTCAGGTTTTAAACCTTTGGTAATAGTTCACATAGGAGCCAACAATGTTCTAAAGGATTCTTCTCAAAAACTAAAAGAAGATTATGTTGCATTAACAAACAAATTATTGGATTTAGGATGTGAGGTAGTCCTATCTGAAATCTTGCCTATTCCAAGAGCAAATCTTTCCCAACAATGTAAAATGAGAGAAATAATTGGTTGAGATGTTGGTGTCTTAAACAAGATATACAATGTATAACTCACTGGGAGGACTTTTATGGTAAATCAAACCTCTATTGTTGGGACGGACTCCATCTCAGCAGGAGGGGTAGTAAGCTATTGGGAGAAAGCATAGTGCATTCTATCAATAGTTGTTTAAACTTCCAGCAAGGGGGGAGTTGTATGTTCTAGATACAACTCTTGAACGTCAATTTTTCAACTATTCTTCAAACCCTGCATCCATAATCAACCGTAAATTCCCCCAAATGAACACTACTGGTGTCATTTCTAAACCAAATATAAATATTGTATTAACTAATGCCAGAAGTCTACGCACAAAAAGTAGAACTTACTTACATCCTTCAAGCACAAAAATATCAATTTGTGGAGTTACTGAAACTTGGTATAAGGATGAAGACTGGAACACTGACATAAAGGGATATAATAAGTTTTACAAAAACCTAAATGAAAATAAAAAGGGAGGAGGTGTTGTATTATACATCGATGAACACTTGAAAGCAAACACAATTAAAACTAAAACAAGTAATAATGAGAGCTTATGGGTCAAAATTTTTCTCCCCCATAGTCCACTAGTAATTGGGCTAATATACAGATCTCCTAGTTTAACTACTGATGAAAATCAAAGTTTAATAGAAGAAATATCTGAGGTACACATTGATACTCCCTATATACTGATGGGTGATTTCAATCTTCCAACTGTCAACTGGGACAATTATACATCAGCTTCAAATACTGAAAAGATGTTTATGGATACTTTTCTTGAATCTAACCTAGAACAAATAGTTAATAAACCCACCAATGGTAACAATATCCTTGGCATTGTACTCACCAATGTTAATGAGAAAATTGATAATATCATAATACTTCCTCCTCTAGGTGATAGTGATCATTGCATGGTCAATTATGAATACATAGCAGACTTTCAAAGCACAAATGGCATTACTAAAATCAAAAACTTTAATAAAGCAAACTATAAAAAAATAAATGATTTTTTATTTAAATGGAATTAGGAGACGGAACTAAATAACCTAAATTTATTACAAATTTGGGATTTAATTAATAACAAAATCAATATTTGTCTCTCAAATTGGGTTCCTTATAGAATGAAGTACTGCAACAATAAACATGTCCCTCTTTGGTGGTCCTCAAAATTAAGAAACAATTACAAAAAAAAAAAACTATATAGAAAATATAAAAAGTTAATTCCAACAGTCTCCTGGAAAAATAGAAAATTGCAAGCCAAAAATTAAAACACATGATTAAATCATCTAAATCTAAAATTGAATTCAACTTAGTTACTAAAGTTAAAGACAACAAAAAACAATTTTATAATTATATTGGTTCCATGAAAGAAGGAAATCATACAATTGGACCCTTTAACATCAATGATACACCTATTTTAGATTAAACAACTACTACTACAATTCTAAATGAGACATTTCTAAAAGTTTTCGAAACTAAGGAAGCTGCAAATACGCCTCTTCTAGTAAATAATTCTAGTTTTCCTGTTTTTACAAAATGGAGGTTGCAAAACAAATTAAATCTTTAAAATCAAACAGCTTTCTGGTCCTGATGGTATTCCACCCAGATTTTTACAAAAATTAGTCAGTTCAATTTCTGGTCCTCTAGCCGTGTTATTTAATTCATCAATCAGAGAAGGTAAAGTTGTTCAGGCTTGGAGAGAGGCTATAGTTACACCCATATATAAGGGTGGATCCAGACATGACCCTAACAATTATCTGCCCATAAGCCTGACTTCCATCATAGGCAAAATTATGGAAAGATTGCTTAAAGCCCATATTATAGATCATTTAGAAAGAAATAAAATAGTAGATATCTTTCAACATGGTTTTGAGACTGAAAGATCAGTTTTGACCAACCTAGTACATTTTTTTGAACCAGTAAGCGCTGCCTTGGACTTGGGTATTCTGGTAGATGTAATATTTTTGGATTTTTCCAAAGCTTTTGATAAAGTATCATATAAAGTCTTACTACAAGAACTGGTCAAAATTAAGTTGCAACCTAATATTATAAACTGGATACAGTCATGGTTGGAAAACAGAACTCAACAGGTATCAGTCAAGGGTCACCTGTCTGTGATGGGTGTGGTGACTAGTGGTGTTCCCCAGGGCTCCGTCCTGGGTCCGATACTGTTTAGTATTATGGTCTCTACACTGCCTACTACTGATAAGATATGGGTCGCAAAATATGCTGATGACTGTAAAATGGGTAGTTTGGTAAGCACCTTTCATGATAAATGCTCCATACAAAATCATTTAAACAACCTATCAAACTGGGCAAAGGCTTATGGTATGTTTTTTAATGTTGACAAATGTAAAGTCTTACATTTGGGCAAAAATAACATCCCCTTCAATTATTCCTTAAACAATGTTTATCTAAAAAGTATTTTGGAAGAAAAGGATTTGGGTGTCATAATCTCAGATAATTTAACTTTTGAAAAAATAATATAATTAAAGTTAAAAAATGTAATAAAATAATTGGCTCTATTTTAAGAAATATCAAAAGTAAAGACTCCAAGGTTATTATGCCACTCTACACCAGTCTGGTACGTCCCCACTTGGAATACTGCTCTCAATTTTGTGCACTAACTTCTATAAGGGGTTTAAAACTCGCTGAGGGTGTTCAGCGTAAATTCACTAAAAAAGTATCATCTTCACATAGTAATAGTTACGAAGATAGATTAAAAAACTTAACCTATTTTCTGTAAAATACAGACAAATAAGGGGTGGCTTAATATTGGTATATCAAACCTTAAAAAATGATTATTTAAGAACCACAACTGGACTTACTACTGCCTCCAACATCAAATCAACTAGGAGTCATGGTTATAAACTCATTGGAGAAAAATGTATATCCACTAGAAGGAGTCTATTTTTCACACAGAGAGTTGTGGGTTTGTGGAATAACTTACCTGCAAGTGTCGTTAATAGTGATAATTTCAATACCTTTAAGCAAAGATTGGATAAACATATGAGAAACAAAAAATTTGATTTCCACCCATAGGACATATGGGTGGCGAGCATACAATGGGCATCCTTACATATGCCTTCATTGCTCGTACACTTCTATGAACCTATGAACCTATTACTCATGGGCAACATCCACTGGAATTAACCATGTAGATTGCACAGACTATGTTAAAGGGAAGGTGCCATCTCTGTGGGTCCAGAGTCGCTTCTTTATGGCTCCTCTGATTAAAGCATCTTGCTTGGGACATAATATTTGCCTGCCAGTAAAATACACTGTATTGTTTTTTTCTCCGGGTGCCATGAGAGTCCATGATGTCCCACACTACCAAGAGTTCTGTTCTCCCAATGACATGAGGAGGTAATAGACCCAGAAACCACTAACAAAAACAGGCAGCAGGGCACATTATTTTTCTAGGGAAAGTGACCCTGATTTTCTTGGAAAGCTGCAGTCGGAGTGCAATCGATGAGCTACTACAGCAACAGAGAGGTGAGCCAGCAAGCAGAGCATCTGTAAATTTAGCCTTCACATGTGGGGAGTTTAGGTTTGGAAACCCTGTTTTAGCATGGATCATGTGGCACAGAACAATGTTTTGCAGTATATACAGTGCATATATTTATATATATATATATATATATAGGGCGCTATCACACCCCTATATTTAGATTTGAGTAGGCACTTTAATGTTAAACCTCAAATTTTGTGCATTAATAACTTTGCAACTGTTCAACGGATTTGCACAAAATTTGGAACGCACGGTCTTGTATGGTAGGTCTTTTGATTTAATAAAGCAAAGGAAAGCAGCTCCAGCTAATGTTATGCCAGTGTAAATTAATAACCAAACAAACAAAAAACACAGCACTAACACTTCTTAAATAAATTTTTCTGTATTAGACTCACATGAATGATGAAAAAGAGTAAAATACAGTGGCGCCATACAAGGTGACAACAGCTCCTGGAACACAAACAGCCTGACCAGTTTCACACCAAAAGCGTCTCCTCAGGGACTAATTTGGTAATCACAACAACCATTTAAATAGAAAATACCACTTGAAGTGACAATACAATACTTATACCATTAATACAACAGTGATGAAATTAAAAAATACACCACCTATACCAAATAAACAAAATTAATTCTAGTATGCATGTAATGACCTAAAATGCAAAATTAATGCCCATAATCTAAATTTTATAATGATAGATGGACATGTTGCTATAGGTCAAAAATATAATACTGTATTAGTAAATATTTCTCTTAACAGGCAAAATATAATTGAAATCAGATCAAAAATTAAAAATGCAGGTACAGTATATACCAGGGTTGCTGAAGTAAATTCAACCTGAAAAAAAGGAACACATTGTAAATAACACATATTACCACATTTATATCCAAAAATGTTTCATTATTTAGAATATTTGGACCTTAAAAAAGGTGCAATGTCAAAAGTGTCATTTAATCCTGGGTATTTCAAAGCACCCAGTGTGTAGATCCAAAAAGATTCTCTACACAGAATTCTATTCTCTAGATCCCCACCATGTGGACCTATGCTGACTCTCTCAATCCCACAGAATGTAAATGGTTGTTGTGATTACCAAATTAGTCCCTGAGGAGGCGCTTTTGGCGTGAAACCGGTTGGGCTGTTTGTGTTCTGGGAGCTGTTACCACCTTGTATGGCGCCACTGTATTTTACTCTTTTTCATCATTCATGTGAGTCTAATACAGAAAATTTATTTAAGAAGTGTTAGTGCTGTGTTTTTTGTTCATTAGGTCTCTTGATTTACCAAGTTGTGTTTTGGTCGGACGTGGTTTTTGCACACGAAGTGCCAAAAAATGCACTTTTCGCCACTTTTGTGCATTTTTTTGTCCATGGTGCTGCACGGACACCATGTGGTCTGTTAGTCCAAAACTTGGGATGTTGACAGAGCTTGGGCCAAGGAGCATGCCAGCATTTGCTTGGTGAAAAAATATTATTCCATTTAAAAATTATTACAATTTGAAGTCCTATTGGAAAATTTATATGTATTTTCTGCAATGTGCATGGGGAAGACCAGATGTCCCTAAGAAAGACCAGATGGCCCAAACTGGGATGACCATACCTCCCATAACAGTTTGGTCTTTATACTTGAAAATTTGCAGGGTGCTGAGGGGATGTCCTAGAGATGTGAATTATGCTGTTTAGGTGTTGGGGAATCAATTGGTTGCAGAGCTGTTCAATGACAAAGTTGATGTTTTTCCCATAGGATTACATGGCGGTCTGTGTCATGACTTTCAGTTCTGTTATCGTGGAAACAAAGCGAGATACAGACTATTTAATACTGGCAGCTTAGATCAACTTTTGGTAATCTATGCTGCTGGAAAAATATTTGAAATCTTAGAGTAAGCCTGCAGTGGAATTTTTTTCGTACTTTGCACGATTCATGAGACATTGTGAAATTACTGTCACAAGGGCTCAAAGAGTGCCTGTCCAGTGCTTTTCGGTGTCCATATCTCAGAAATGATGTGAGATACTGTACATGTTCAGTTGTTTTACATAATGTGAAGTACTCAGTGTCATGATTACAATATCGCTTGAATTTTTTTTCTACCTCTTACAGTTCGCAAGATATGCACAAATTACTGTTACAAGGGTTTGGTGCCCTATAGGACTGCTGTATGGCTCTGTAGCTTTGCGTAAGTGTGAGCCCATGCTCCCACAGATGCATATTGTTGTGCAAAAATTGGCAACTTGGCACTCACCCACCAATGCATGTCTTACACTAGTTATATTACACTTTTTCCAAAAGTAAGGAAATTCATGGCAAAAAACTACATTCAATACATCATTTAGGATTAAAGCAAAAAAAGTCAGGAAATGAAACATTAGGGTGGAGACCCTAACCTCCCACACATGCAGACATCCTCCACAGACTCACAGATGCCGGGGTGTGCCATTGAGCTAGAGGCCTAATCTCACCCCATTCTCCTCACTGTGGCATGGTGGCAACCTGCTTACATATGGAATGGGGTGAGATTTAGGCCCTCACACTAATATAGCACACCCCAGTGTCTGTCAGTCTGTGGAGGATAAAAGCGGGGTCTGTGGGAGGTTAGTGGCTCAACCCTAATGTTTCATTTCCTGACTTTTTGCTTTAACCTAAATGATGCATTAAATGCAGTTTTTGCCTTGAAAAATTTATATATATATATATATATATGTATTACTTTACAGCTGGGTTGGCATGGTAGCAATATGAGAAGTTCCATCGTGGTTACTCCATTGCGGTCTTGTCAATGTGAGCAAGATCATGACATTATACTTGGTGAACTGATGCATTAAAAACACTTTGCCCTGCTATCTGCTTCTATCAGTGACTTCTGGGTCTATCGCCTCCTCACATCACCGAGTGAACAGAACTCTGGGTAGTGCGGGTCATGACAGGTAAACATGGCACTTGGAAGAAAAAAAAAGCAGTGTAGTTTAGTTTTGAATTTTATTTCTTTACTAGCAGGTAGGCATTATGTCCCAAGCAAGATGTCTTAATCAGACAGGCCATAAAGAAGCATCTCTTGACCCACATAGATGGCACCTACCCTTCAGAGTGAAAAATGTATTCTTAAAATGCTTCTAATTAACTCCCAAGGCATAATGGCTGAAATTCAGAGAGCTCAGGAAAGCAACAGAGGACTTTTACATGGATGTTCACTTGTGCAATGTTCCAGAAAGATGGCTGGAGAGAAGATGTTTCTGCAGAGCAAATAATAAATGTGTTTTTGGTGGGACAATTTCTCTAGACTCTAGCAGCTGCCTATAAATTTGCAGGTGTGTCTGTTAAAAAAAAAACTCCCAGAACTATGAAGGAAGCAGCTAAAAGCTGATCAGTTTGCAAACAGCAGGCCAAACATCAAGTGCAAACACAACAGAGAGGGACATTAGGTGGGTTTGAGGTAGTGGTGCACAGAACCTCTCTGATGAAAACGAGACGCACCAAATGCATGAGACTCGGTTTCCATGAAACCCGAGCTGAACCGTGCTGGATCGGCTCAGTTAATTTTTTATACCTTTCCCAGCCTTCCAGCTTGCATGCCTGTCATGTGACAGACTGATTAGAAGTCAGATTGTACCAGAGGGAAATGCACATTGCATAGATGCTCAGGTTTGCGCATGCACAAACTGGACGAGTGGCTCTGACCCGTGTGCCATTCCAGTTCTGCAAGTGGTGGAGATGGAGTTTAATTTTGTGGTTGCTACCATTCACCTGTAGCAGCACTCAGCAGATCAATGCAGAGAGAGGGATGAAGTGAACAGTTGGGAACAGACAGGATAGAAGGAGAAAAAAGCTTTTTAATTAAAACTGAAGAGGCAAAAAGGAAACTTTATTTCACAAAACTTACAAGATTTTATTTGAATGTCTTGGTAGATTGTATATGTCTTTGAATAGTTTTGTTTGTAAACTAAAATTGTTAGTGGTTATTAGGAGATTTATTTATAGGCATCCCTTTGAATATAATTGTTGCATGCTAATTCTAGAAATAGCTTAATTGTTTTACACCTTTTATTTACTTTTATAATTTTCAGTGACATGGTACTGTTACATTTACAGTCTGCAGATTTGCAGAATAAAACTAATGAGCTTGAGAAAAATAAGTAGTTAAGAAAGCAAGTTAAGAAGAGAAGTAAAGAATAGATAAAGAACATTACAACAGACTGAATCAGACAGGTGATGTGTGTGGGACACACTTTGTAGCATGCAGAAAAGAGCAAAACATAGAGAATTTAAAGAAGAATAATGAAAAGTTAGAAACGTAGGCACAGAAAAAGAGAGACTGGAGGATTGCTCAGACTAGAAGCTGTCAGTGTACATACAAGTGCACAGCACAGACAGTAGTATTGTTTTTTCTCTGCAGTGCACAACTGCAGAAAATAAAATTAGAAAAAATGAAACTTTTTAATGAAAATGTTTCCAGAAAAAAAGTTTAAAAACTTTAAATAGGAAAAGAAAATGTATTTTACGATGTACAGAAAAAAAGAAACAAGAAAGAAGAAAAGTTAATTTCTTTACAACAGATTATGTGTGTGTGTGTGTGTGTGTGTGTGTGTGTGTGTGTGTGTGTGTGTGTGTGTGTGCGTGCATGCGTGTGTATGTGTCAGGAGTTTGGAGGGGTGTATGAAGCCTTTTTGGGGGCAGGGACAGCCCTTTGGAAGTTGCAGAGTAGCTCACCAGCATCACCAGCCATTTTCTACACAATCACAGGACCATTTTTCATTTGTGTAGTCAAATAAAAAATAAATTTCAAAAACAGAGCTGGTAAAAGCTTTCATCATGTATGCAGTCTTTTTGATGAGAGAGGAACAGCCCATTGGCAGTTGCATAAGAGCCCCTTTCTGCAGTGTCACCTACCATGTCTCACACGAGCACAGGACAGGACCATTTTAGTTTTCTGTATTCCACTAAAAAAATAAGTTGTGAAAGCACAGCCAATAAGGCTTGCATCATGTGTGAAGCCATTTCTGGAGGGAGAGCCAGCCCTTTGGTAGTTGCATAGCAGCCCCTGTATGTAGTATCACAGCCATTTCCCATGTAAGCAGAGGACCATTTTTGTTTTGTGTAATCCAGTAAGAAAATAAATTGTGAAAGAAGAACCAGTAAAAGCTTGAGTCACACGTGAATCCTTTTTGGGGAGAAGAACACCCGTTTGGCAGTTGTCTATTAGCCCCAGTCTGCAGCATGGCCAGCAATTTCCCACAGTCACATGACCAGTTTTGTTTTGTATAGTCCAATAAAAACATAATTTGCAAAGCAGAGCCAGTAAAGGCTTGCATCATGTGTGAAACCCTTTTGGTGGGAGGGGGCAGCCCTTTTGGAAGTTAGTGTAGTAGACCCTGTCTGCAGAATCACCTGCCATTTCCCACAGAAGTACAGGATAATTTTTCTGTTATGTAGTCAAAAACAAAAAATTGCAAAAGCAGAGCCAGTAACAGCTTGCGTCATGTGTGAAGCCTTTTTCTTTGGGGGGGCCCTTTAAGAGTTGTGTAGTAGTCACAATTTTATAATTTTGCTGTTCATTAGGCAGTTGTTACCTTGTCATTAGATGTGCACTCACTATTGCCATCTATTTCCCCAAGGTGATGGAGGAAGATACTGTGTTTTTTCTTGGAAGGGAGCTGGCTTAGTTTGTTATCTGCAATTGTTATTTGAATTTTAAAACTTACTAAACCATACTAAGTTAAGAATAAAGATGGAAGGGAGTGGGCTTGTGAAACAAGCTTCAAGTAAGAAAAAGACAAAGACAAAACTGTTTCTAAATCTGCAGTAGGTGCATCCTCTTTCCCCTATTAAAGCTTCCTCATCTTCCATGAATACAGGCCTACCAAAAGGCAGCAAGCAAAGCTGGATGATAAACCAGCAATTAAGAAAAGCAGATTTCGGAAAGGTACTATTATTAAAAAACAAAGAAAACTCCAGGCACTAAACGTAGTTGGAAGAATAAGCACACACGTATGTAATATGCCACATTCTCAAGATTCTAGCATTTCTCATTCCTCTTTGAGTTCCTCAGAGTCAGACCATATGGATAGCAATGGCAGTCAGTACATTTCTGAAGCAGAGGCAGTGCAAGACTGGGACTCTTATGATGAGGACTCAGAGCTGGAGGAACCTGCTGTTGTGAGACCTCAGACCAAAAATCCTGGGGAAAGGTCCTCACCAGTGGAAAGATTATCAGGGGCCAGTGAAAAGGAAAGTTCAAAGGATGTATACCTGTCTCCACTGTAGAGGGTGTGCATCACAGTCAGTCATCCTCAGATGACATTTAAGAAAATGTAGACTTGAACATAGACATGCCAGATGATGATTCAAATGTTGCAATGTCAGACTGGACCAGTGACGTGGAGGACTGAGGCACTTGCGCACCTTACTTTCTGGCATGTGGCCAACCTAAGTTCAGGGATTTGTAGCTGTTAATAGAAGGGATAGTAGTAGAAGGCATGATAAACAGTTGTTTATAGCTAGGTGGAATCAGAATAGTCGAAAATATTGGTTTAGTCAAAGGGTGTTAGTAGAATGGAACAAGCTACCACAGGCATTAATTGATAGCTCTAATATGGATACCTTTAATAAGGGTCTGAATGTGTTCTACAGTGATGGAAAAAACAT
Source organism: Neoceratodus forsteri (assembly GCA_016271365.2). Lineage (NCBI taxonomy): Eukaryota > Metazoa > Chordata > Ceratodontiformes > Ceratodontidae > Neoceratodus > Neoceratodus forsteri. Next base: position 172,766,429 of record CM028131.1, on the reverse strand, counting down.
ATTTTAAATAAATATAAAATGGCAAACTGCATGGACAAGTTGTCTTAAGTTTGAAAAATTCCTATGATTCCTATGAGGAACAAGCTTGGGTTGCTAGGGGTTGGCCAGGGCTGGAGGGGATCAAGCATCCAGTAGACTGCTGTCCTCAATGAGGGAGGGATGACTTGTTAGCATGGCCCTAGACTGTCACCAGGTGGAGGTCTGGCAGCAGTGCAGCTGTGGGTGACATGAAAGGAAGGGACATCATGACATGCAGCCTGTGTACCTCCACACGCATGCCAGTATATCTGATGGCAGGGGTTTCAGGACTGAAATGGAAAAGAGTGATTCAGTTGGACTTCATGAAGTCCTGCCCACTCCCTTTCAGCCTGCAAATGGATTATGTATTGGGAGACGACTGCCCTCTCCCCTCAGGCCCTGCCACAGGGGGTAATTCATGTGGGATGACATCACTTGTGGAGTCAGTGAGGTGTGCATCAGGCAGAAGCAGCAAAGACAGGTATGCAACCTTGGCACAACAACTTTTATAAGACACAGCAAATACACCCCCTTCAGTGGAACAGGAGTATGTTACAAGGTGAAATGGCAGAGGATGCTGCACAGGTTGACAGTGGTACACAAACTAGTAGTACAGATACATTTTTCCATACACAGCACACAAATGCTCAGCCTCTGAGCAGGGCTTTGAATGTGTTTACCATATCATCGCCACCTTTTCCCTGCTAGGTCTTTATCAGAATCAGAAAGTTCCCCAAGTGAAAACAGAAAGAGTTCTTCTCTGTCTCCTTCAGCCTTTTTCAGTGCTTAAGTCCTTCCACAGACACAGTTAAGGATACATCAGGCTTTTGAGCAGATAACTAAATATGACCAAAGTCATTCAGCTGCTCAGCAGTTCAGTAATGCAATATCTGATATGATTGCACTGGACATGTGTCCTGTTTTTATTACTGACTCCATTGGCTTTCGAGAGGTGATAAAACTAGCCTGCTGCCATCACAGATATATTTCTCTAGAAAGTCTGTACCAGCTCTTTATATGGAACAGCACCAGAAGGTAAACAGTGTGTCGCAGTAATTTGCTATTAAAGAAGTACACACTGTATAACAACAAATATGTGGACAAGTAGTCAAACAGCAGACTACATGATTGTCACTGCCCAATGGGTATCATTTTCCTCTGCAAGATTCTCTGACACCCCCTAGGGCCACCCCTAGGGACTAACAATATCCTCAAAAGCAGGCTGCACTACAGTATGTATTGCAAGCTTTGAAAAGAAAATCACAGTGGTGCGAATATCTTACAGGAGTTAGAGAAGCAGTTCACAGAATGGTGTTTCCCTAATGGCCTTTACCCAGCATTTGTGGTTTCAGATAATTGAGTTTTCTTTGTGAAGGCATTAAAGGATGGTGGGTTTGTGCATATACCACACTTTGCACATCCCCTTAGTCTAGTGGTGCTGGATTTCCTCAGTGAAGACTGGAGTGTGCAGAACATGTTGGGTGCTGTGCAAAATACATCTGATCACTTAAGGCACTCTGCAAAGGCTTGTAAAATATTGTGAGATCGGCAACAATAGAATAAATTACAGATTCACTGGATAAAACAAGACGTTGCCACCAGGTATGTTGCAGAGGCTCCAAGAATAATGCAAAGCAGTTTACCAGTACACCATGGGTCATACAGTAGGGAAATGGGACATCACACTCAGCTCTGGGCAATCTTATATCATACTTATGTCAATTGCAACAGCCATTTAAAGATGCAACACTTGAAGCAAGTGCTTACAGCACAACTGTAAGCCAAGTCATTCCATTGATGCATCTTCTCATGCAGAACCTGAAGAGATTCTGAGAAACATTTGAAGAGCAAGGTGCAAGCACAGATGTCACTCTTGCTCAAAAGCTGTTTTTATCTTTGAAAATAGAGTTCAGGATTGCCATGGTGTTGGATTCTGATCTTTGTTACAGCAACAATGCCGGATCCATGTTTCAGACTAGTTTGCCAGGTCCTCTCCAATTTGGTTCCGTAAACCTCAGCCAATATAAAGAACTGCTCATTAATGAAGTTGCTCTAAAATTACAAGAGATACTCCATCAAACTGTGCTCCAGCTGCTGATCATGAAGATAACACCCTAACACCATAGACGTCATGCTGGCTAATGGAGAATTTGTGAAGGAGCTGGGGGTAGAGGAATCACTGGCGAGGAGTGACCACCGCTCAGTGTGGTTCATGATAAACACGGGGATGGATGGAGTAGGAACAGGCACAGGGGTGTTAGTCTTCAGGAGGGCCAACTTCAGGAGGATGGGGGAAATAGTATAGGAGTATCTGGCCAGAATCCATCCAAAAATGGACACTAACCAGAAGTGAGAGGTCATTAAGCTGTGAATTGAGGAGGCAACCATAACATGTACAAGGGTCCAGAGTAATAGGGTTAGGACCAGAAAAACTAGCTGGGTGAGCAGAGGGGTCATGGAAAAGGTAAGGAAGAAAAGAGCTGCCTTTAAGAAGTACAAAAAAACAGGAAGAGGATAGGACAGGGAGGAATACCTCAAGGACTCAAAGGAGGTGACATTGGCAGGTAGGGCAGCCAAGGCATCTAGGGATCTCAGGCTGGCACAGGGCATTAAGGAGGGGGAGAAGGACTTCTTCAGGTACATCAGGGAGAGGAGGAGGAGGAGGAGTTGTATGGACCAAATTGTAAGGATTAAGAGGGATGGGGGTGGGTGAAAACAGAGGCAGAACAGGCATAAGCTTTAAATGAATACTGCTGCTCAGTATTTACTAAAGGGAAAGGGGCTGTACCCAAGGGGGTGGGAAGGTAGGCACGGGGGGAGGTGACAGATGGGGAAATCCCAGTGAGAAGAGTACTGGAGGGCTTGCTGGCACAGAGGGTGGACAAGGCACCAGGGCCAGATGGTATGCACCCCAGGGTGCTGAAGAAGCTGGCAGACATCCTGGCAGAACCCTTGGCAAACCTGTTCAATGCCTCCCTGGACTTGGGGAGTGTACCTCAGAACTGGAGGATGGCACATGTGGTTCCCCTTCACAAGAGCAGCCCCAAAGGTGATCCAGGGAACTACAGACTGGCAAGCCTCACATCCATCGTGGGAAAGCTGATGGAGACAATCTTGAAGAAGAGGCTAGCCTCCCTCCCTCCTAGAGGCCAATGGACTGCAAGATAGTAGACAGCATGGGTTTGTCTCAGGCAGATTCTGTCTGACCAACCTGGTGGAGTACTATGACTGGGTAACCAGGCAATTAGACAGAGGCCATGCAGTGTATGTCCTGTACCCGGACTTCAATAAGGCATTCGATGCGGTGCCACGTGGGAGGCTAGGAAGTAAGTTGGAAGGCACAGTGGTGGGGGCAAAGATGGTGGGATGGGTAGTGAACTGGCTGTAGGGGAGACAGCAGAGGGTGGTGGTGGGAGGGGAGCTCTCATCTCCAAGGGTGGTGACAAGTGGGGTACCATAGGGCTCTATACTGGGGCCGTTGTTGTTTGGGATCTTCATAGCAGACATCTCAGTAGGCATCAAGAGCAAGATCAGTCTGTTTGCAGATGACACCAAGATGGGAGCAGTGGTGGATGACCTAGGAGGGTGGCAGGGGTTGCAAAATGATCTGGTAAAATTGGAGACCTGGTTGGACACTTGGTAGCTGGAGTTCAATGCCAAGAAGTGCAAATGCACTACCAACTAGGGGTGATTCAATTAGTCAAGACAGAAGAGGAGAAGGATCTGGGGGAGATCATAATAAGTGCAATGAATAACTCAGCACAGTGCAGAAAGGCAGCTGCAAAGACCAACAGGATGCTGGGTTGTATTGCCGGGGGTATATCCTCCAGAAGGAGGGGAGGTAATCCTGTCACTATATAGGTCACTGTTTAGGCCACACCTGGAGTACTGCATGTAATACTAACAACCATACCCGAGGAAGGATATTAGGGATTATTGGAGAGGGTGCAGCACAGGGCAACAAAGATGATTCAGGGGCTAGGGGACATACCCTATAAGATCAGACTGAGGGAGTTGAACATGTACTTCCTGGAGGAAAGGAGGAATGGGGGGACGTGATTGAAACCTTCAAGTACATGAAAGGAATAAATAAGACGGGCATGGGGGGCTTTTCGAATTAAGGTTAGGGAAGGGACACTCAAGGGCATGATCTGAGACTGGAAAGGGGAAGGTTCAGCAGGGAAATGAGGAGACATTTTTTTATGAAGAGGGTGGTGTCTAGGTGGAACTCATTGCCAGAGGAAATGGTATCCTGTAGAACAGCAGGCTGCTTTAAAAGGGGATGGGACAGAGTAAGAGGGGTCATAGGAGGAGGAGAGGAGGGAAGGGCAGCTGCAGTATAAGGGCTGCTAGCTGCACAATTGAGCAGACTTGATAGACCATAAGGCCTTTATCTGCTGGGAATTTATTATGTTTGTATGTTTGTAACCAAGCTCCCTTCCAAGAAACACATCCCACTGAAGGTAGAAGAAAACATCTTATATGAAAACCCTTGCATTATGAATCAGAACCCATGGGCAATTTGTTTGCAGTCTCAAAGGACATCATTTGGGCAGGACTGGATGACTTGGAGAAAGACAGTGCTGTTACTTCTCCCATCAGAAGCTACTCAGCAAGCAATCCCGGATGTATTAAGTTCTTCATCTAATAAAAAGCCTCAAGAATGTAATGAAAACATGTTAACAGTACTTTTTCAGACAGCATTATTTTAACGAATAAGTACAGAATATTGGATCAAGATATTGCATTATGACCGCTGGATATAAATAAAGAAAAGAAGATAGACCATAAGTTATACTCAAACAGGCAGACATGGTTTGATCAAGAATGTGCAAAACTTAAAAATGATATAAGAAAACAGATAAGGAGAGTGAGAGTAGTTAAAGATGTAAAGTTATCCCACAACCTCAAGGTAAAGAAGAAGAAATATAAAACAACATGCAAAAATGGACAGTGACCCACTCTCAGCACCCAGTAAAGCACATTATTTAGGCAGTTCAATATGGACTGGGAATTGATGACACCCACACATAGGTAGCTGTAGGAGCTGTTGTATTACTTAACAGGGAAGGGCTAGCCTTTACATTTCTGAGATCAAGTACCTCAGTGGAATCAACAAAGTCCAACAGGGTAGCATCTTTCAGAAAAAGAAATGCGCAAGAACAAGGGGACACAATTTGAAGATAGAGGGGGGACGGCTCAGGGGCAATGTGAGGAAGTATTTTTTCAGAGATAGGGTGGTGGACACATGGAACAGCCATTCTGAGGAGGTTGTGGGGTCTAAAACTGTGGGAGAATTCAAGAATGCATGGGCCAAACATAAGGCAAATCTTGTAGTGGGGTAGGAAGAAATAAGCCATTAGTTAACTAGGATCTGCAGCACATCCTGTGGGTAGGGAAATGGGCAGATTAGGCGAGCAAGCGGTCCATCAAAATCTATGTTTCTATGTTTTTCCACAGCTTCTCCAATAGTAAATAGAAACCTTTGGCTACAAGTCTGCCACACAAGAAAGCCCAATGCTAGAGCACGTTTAAAACAATACAAAAAGAACCTCCCAATTCAAGATAGAAGCCAGATCCAAAGATGCTTAACAAAGCATCTTGGATGGGAAATGTATGTTGACGGGGAGATGGGGAAGCTTTTTGTATTCAATAATATATTCGGCTCCTCTTTTGGGTACTTTAGCCACATATTACTGACTCTAAGGACGTCAGTGCATAGTGTATACTGGCAAATATCTACCCATATCCTCCCGACTGCCAGTTGTGTTCCATTTACCCTTTCCCTTCAGAACACCACAAATGCTCACACAGCATTGCCAGCCACTTAATCCTCCCTCTCGTGGCTTGAATTGGCTCAGATTAAAGGAATTCAGAGAACTCTGCTTTAAAATAGCTGCACAAATTACAGAATTTCCTTATCTCTCTAAGTTAGCAGAAACAAAGTTTAAGGCAGGTGGGGTACTACTGACTCTAAGGACGTCAGTGCATAGTGTATACTGGCAAATATCTACCCATATCCTCCCGACTGCCAGTTGTGTTCCACTTACCCTTTCCCTTCACAACAGAAAAATCTGCTTTAAAATAGCTGCACAAATTACAGACTTTCCTTATCTCTCTCTCTAAGTCAGCAGAAACAAAGTTTAAGACTCTAAGGATGTCAGTGCATAGTGTATACTGGCAAATATCTACACTGGAAGTTAAAATGAATGGTTTAGACTCCAGAACAAGGTATTACATTTGTACACTTCTGCTGGAATTTTGTCCGATCCCAATGCTTTATTAGACTTTATAACTTTTATAGCAAAATAAGCTTCCTTAATTGAGATTTGATAAGAGCTGTACATATTAACTATTAAAGGTTCAGATTCATCTATGTTTAAATAAAATAAAATCCCTCAAAGTATTCTAACCACTGTGATTCTGCTATATAGCAGTCTTCATTGCTTTTACTATTCATACAGTCTTTAGACACAAGCTGCCAAAAAACCTCTATCATTCCTTTTTTCAATAGTCTCCAACATTTGGGCTGGAACTCCCTTTTTTTCTAAGATCGTTGTTTTGCGATGGGAGTTGTAGAATGCTGCTGCTGCTGCCTTCACACCCAGAGGATGGGAGTTGTAGATTGCTGCTGCTGCCTTCACACCCGGAGGATGGGAGTCGTAGTATGCTACTGCTGTTGTACCTGGAGGATGGGAGTTGTAGACGGTTGCTGCCATCTCACCTAGTGAATGGTGGTCACTGGCTACTACTGCCATCCCAGGAAGATGGGAGTCGTAGGCTGCTGCTGTCATCATATCTGGAGGATGGAAGTCATAGGCTGTTGCTGCCATCGTACCTGGAGGATGGGTGCTTTATGAGGTGGCTGCTGCCATAATAGCCAGAGGATACAAGTCATGGACTGCCCTATCCAGGGGATCTGAGACTCCGATTTTGTTGAATTTTTATCTTATCAAGCAGATTAGTGGAACACACTAATAATCATTTTTTTTGGTTGTGATTTCAGTATTCATACTTCCTGCATGATGTCTGCTACACCAATGAATAAGAAAGCCAAACTCTGCTATACCTCGGCTAAGGAGCAAGCTCTTCAGTTTAAATCTGAAGGCCTCTATGAGGATGGAGGAAAACTTTTCTGTCCATACTGCAACCATGTCCTGGACCATACCAGAAAAGACACAGTCAAAGATAATCTGCTCAGCAAGAAACATGCTAGGAATAAGGAACGAGCTGCTAGCAGAGGAAGACCAGCAAGGCAGGTGACCCTGACCAGCAGTTTCAGAGCTGCAACAGAATTATCCATAGTAAGAAATGAGATGGTCATGGACACAGTTAAGGCATGGGGGGCTGCAAATATCCCATTGGAGAAGCTGGACCATCCACAGCTGAGGGAATGGATGTGCAAGTATGTGAAGGGGAGTGGAGTGGTGCCAAAAGCAGACACCCTGAGGCAGCTCTATCTACCCAAGGTAAGAGAGCAAATTGATGAAGACCTTAAAGCAGCTGTGACTGGAAAATCATTGTCTGTGATATGTGATGAGAGCACAGATGCACAGTCATGCTGCATTCTTAATGTTGTCTTTGTGTTGGAAGGGGGAAAGACATATCTTGGAAACAGCATAGAACTAGACTCTGTCAACCATTACAGTGGCTCAAGCTGTCTTGAAGACTCTCCAGAGTTGTAACATTGACTTTATGAATGTAGTTTCCTTTGTCAGTGACAGTGCTCATTACATGATTAAATGTTTTAATGACGCACTTCGTGGGGTTATTGGGGACCATGTGGTGTATGTGTGTTGCTGGGCACATGTCTTGTCCCTTGTTCGGGATACATGGCTGCACCATTTCAAAAAAGTTAATGAACTGGTTTCGTTGGTAAAATATGCCTTTCAGCAGTCACCAAAATGCAAATGAGAATTCATCACGTTTTTGGAGGATCTGGAAGCTCTGGGGGAAATGATTGCTTTGCCACCGGTTCCTGTTTTAACTAGATGGAACACATGGTTTGCAGCTGTAGCATACCATTCAACACACCTGCAATACCTGAGGGACTTTTTCAGGGTGGATTCAAGTGATGCCACCTCAATAAACAATCTACGGGCATTACTGGATGAATGGTACGATGAGCTACAAGCACAACTGGCATTCATTACAAATAATTCAGGTGACATTATTGCTGCTATAGAACTTTTGCAGTCAAAGGAGAAACCTCTTGCGACATCCACGTATGACATGCTAATGTCAATCAAGAGCCGCTTTGAGGCTGGCACAACTAAAAATGAAGGCTTTGGTGAGAAAGCAGAGCTTTACCTCTCTAAACTGAGGAATAAAGTAAGAGATGAGAACATCAAACTGTTCAAAAATGCTTTCAAGGTCAGTTTGGAGAAACTGACAAAACACCTGCAGTCAAACCCATCTGTACAGTTTCTCATGGCCTGTCAAATTCTAAACCCACTTAACCTACCCAAACTCAATAAGGACTTCCAACTGTACTTGCCCTATATCCCAATGTTCACTTTACACAATAAGAATGCACTGATAAGGGACTGGGAGATCTATGTATGGCAGGATGTGCGGGAACTACCAGAGATCGAATCATTTGATCTTCACCAGTACTGGATCTCTATGTCTTCACAGGTACCAACTCTGGAAAAGGCAGCTCTTCAGGCCATCTTGGTCCCTGTTTCTAGTGCAGAAGTGGAGCGGTCATTTTCTACACATGGACAAATCCTGACTGACCAACGGAGAAGCCTGACTGTGGACAATCTAAAATTATTTTCAATGCTGCTATTCAATAAGTAGACCCAGAATCTCCCACCCTCATTTGTGTAATTGCAGATCTGATGCACTATTGCAGAAAAATGGTGCTCCTCTGTGCAATAAAATTGCAGACATGCAGTTCTAGTACAGTGTTGTAGAAAACAAAGTGGTGCTTCACTATGCAATGACGAAGATGTGTTCTGGTGCAGTATTGTAGGGAAAAAATGGTGCTCCACTGTGCAATAAAGTGTTGATGTACAATATGTAGTATCTCTGCATTATATGTAGCTATGGGTTAGATTCTACTGTCCTTCACATAGTATGCTTTATTTCATATTGTCTGGGTAGCGTACTTGTCTGGGTAGTGTATTTGTTGACTCATGTTCAGTAGTCAATACTTGAATTGTGTTTTTTACACGTTTATCTTTGTAAATCTTTTTAAAATAAAACACATGAATTGCATTTTAGCTTTGAGAAGTTTTTATTATACATGTCACAGAACACATTGTCAACATTAAAACAAAGACTAGCTTTTGGTGTCTTTAGTATTGAACAGTCTTCAGAATTGGTTCCTCCCTGTGAGAAAAATGTTACTTTTACATGAGACCTTTTATTTTCACCAGCTGCACTGATCTGAGGGGAATATTTATGCCAGTTTGGCCAATGGAGTTCCACGGTCAACTGATTAGCCATGATAGTTGGTAGATGCAAAACTTGGATAGCTAATATCACAGGCAACATGAGATTATATGTTTTTGTTTTCTGCTGATGTGACTTAAATCTGCATAAAAAAATGATAAAACACTGATAGACAAATTTATTACTTAAAATGAGTGAATAATATAAAGTTTTGTATTACCGGAAAAATCCTGGAAATTGGATTCCCAAACACCAGTAAAATCCCGGAATCCAGGATGGTCAAAATGGAATTTGCGTTTTTCAAGCACCGAAAAACAGTGGCCTTGAATATGGTCTATCAATGTGGAAAACTTATTATAATAGAAATATTAGGATAAGTACTAAATATAAAGCTTATATACAAAAAAATTTGATGATTACTAGGTAAACCAAGATCTAATGAAAATTAGACAATCCAGATTTTCTAAACGGTATGCAGAAAATAATGCTTTGTTTAAATTTATGGACTATTGGGATATATTAGGGAATACGATACTTAGGAATACTTTTTTTAAAGCAAAATTGGAATTAACAAAAAGCAATATCTTGAAAACTAGACACAAAAATGTATCCAAGACATATGAAATGTGTGATTGTCAAAACGGGTTTAGGGAAGATTTACTTCCTATGTAGTGGCAATGCACCTGGTACAACAGAGTTAGACAGTATTGACTGAGGCCATTTTTGTCCTGGCCTGCTATATCCAGGAGTGAAATCATGATTATTCTTATGAATGCAAATGATGAAGACACTATTAAAAGATTAGCAAATTATTTTTTGAATATTGTTAAAATCAGAAAGACATATATGTTAACTTAGATTCTATTGTATAGACATATGGATTGCTATCTGGCTGTTGACTGAGACTGTCTTTTTTGAGGAATTGGATGAATATTATATGTATGACACATTATTCCTCCAAAATGTTTTTAGCTTTGTCTCTCTGGTGGTGATATCTTAAATGAGCTTTTCCTCGAAGAATTCTATGTCTGTTTGTATTATCTGTGATTGTATTTATGGCAGTTTTTATTATATTTTGTAAAGGTCTTTTTATGGTCAAACAAATAAAATATTTACTAGTATACACAAACATTACAATCATGTCCTGGAACATTGAAGGGTTAAGCCTCAAACTGGCAGATTCTGAAATAAAAACTTTCTTAACTAAGTGGGACATTTTGTGTCACCAGGAGACATGATCCAACACTTCTCTCCTAATTCCAGATTACACTGCCTATTTTATTATGACAAATAAAAAAAGATAAAAAATATGGTTGCAGCAAAGCAGGCCTAGCCACATATGTCAGAACATCTCTAAACTTGAAGGGATGTTTGATTCCTACAACATCAGACTACATGCTTGCATTGAAGTTGTTTAAGAAAGGTTTCTCACTAATTGTAGTTAATATATATTTTCCACCTGCTGTCATGATTTTTATGGAGATATGGCTTAAATTTCTAGTCCTCCTTTCAGATTTTAAAAATAATTTTGGGAATTCCGCAGTGATCACTCTTGGTGACTTTAATGTGAGACTAAATCCAGATTTGTCTACATACGATAACCTTTTGGAATTATATACATATTTTATTAACATAAATCCTAAAATTATGAGCTATAGAAGTTCCTTTGACAAAAAAATAATAAAAGAGGAACTAATCTCTTTAACATGCTAACAACTGAGCATTTCTGTCTATTAAATGGAGGGCTCCTGGGTGATCTCTATGGTAATTTCATGTATACAAATAATAGAGGTTCATCTATTATAGATCTTATTTGGGCCAGTCTGGTATCAATTCTCTTAGTAAATGATATGGAGATTTTAGACAACTTAGACTCCGCTCATTCTCCCCTTATACTTCATTTGATAGTAGCATTTCAAAAACCAGCTCATGATGCCCATGATACCCCTCAGTAATACTGAAATATATGAGATCCTGAATAATAAAAGAATTAAGCAGAATAATTATCATGCATCTCTTGTGGAGAACCTTTTTCAGGATTACGAAGTTCTTCATTTAAAGAATGAGTTAGAGGAATCCACAAGACCATACTGAAATTGTGGGTTTGTGGGATTTACTAATTTCTCACATAAGACCTTTGATGACTTCCAAAGCTATGGTAAGAAAAACTCAAACTGCTTGGTCCAATTACATATGTAGGGATGCCAAGAAGAGACTTCATGGGTTAGTGAAACATTGCAAAATACAAAAATCAAGAGTTAATTTCAACAGGTTTAATAAAGCTTGTAAAGAATATAAGAAAATCTTAGAAAAAGAATTTAGGAAATATTTTGAGAGGATGTGAAATAAGCTGAGAGTTGCGGTGTTTAAAAAAAACTCCAAAAAATGTTAGAATCTAATCTGCTATGGATACAACTCATGCTCCCAAGACCTAGAGGCCTATATTCCTCCTAATGTTTGGGAGGAATATTATAACTTCTTATATTTCTTAAAGTCTAACGAAGTGAAACTTAAAGTTTTGTTTGCAGCAAGAAATAATGCTCAGTTCATAAAACCTAATCCTATGCTAATCATGGTTAATGACATTATTAATGTCATAGACTCATTTAAAAGAAACAAGGCCCCTGGGCCACATAAGATTATCCCAGAAACCTACAAGTTTATGAAAGAGAACTGGATACGCATTTTGGTAATACTATTTAATTCCATCATTCAAGATGGACCTATCCCATCAAGCTGGAAAGGAAGTCTAATTTATCCACTTTATAAAAAAGGTGATCCTCGAGATCTGAAAATGCATCAACCCATAAGTTTAATAGACACATCTCAAAAACTTTTCACAAGAATTATGCTGGACAAATTACAAAAGTGGTTAGATGCAGAAGAAATTCTTTCAGAATATCAGAATGGTTTTAGACCCAATAGATCAACAATTCAACACTGCTGTGTATTTGCTCATTTGATCTGGAAGTATATCAAGATAAAAAAGTCAAAATAGTTTTGTTGTTTCATGGACTTCAGCTCTGCTTTCAATAACGTTACTAGATTTATTCTTTGGAATACATTGTCAGAGCTTGGAATTGAGTCTACCTTATTAAGTACACTTATAAGACTCCATAACAACAATTGGATAGAGGTGCAATATAATAAAAAAGGTGGTTTAAATAAACTGATAAAAGTCAATAGCGATGTTAGGCAGGGCTGCCTTTTAGCCCATTCCCTCTTCAATGTATGCATTAATGCTATCTTACAAAATCTGGAGGTTTCTAACTTTCACTCACCTTCCCTATGAAACAGAAAAATTTCCTGTCTGGCATATGCTGACAATATTGCACTTCTGTAAGCCTCCTGCCTTGGATGCCAATGAAAAATGAATAAATTTGTCATTTTTTGCAAAAAATGTTAAACTTCAAATAAATAGGGAGAAGACCCAAAATGGTAGTCTTTGGCAATAATAACAACATTGCCAGATGTAAGAAACTTTATCTTAATAAAGAGCCTCTTGAAACCACTGATTTCTATAACTACCTGGGGATCCTTTTTTCTGCAAATTGTTCTTGGAAACAACACAGGAATCTACTCATAACTAAGACAAAAACTGCTTTTAATGCATTTATGATCTCTAATTCAAAATTAGGCAAGGCTTCCATTCTGGGTGTTCTTAGGGTATTAAATGCAAAGGTTTGTTCAAGTGTGTTATGTGAGGCCAGAATTTGGGCTTAGACCTCATTAGATATACACTGCACTATAGATCCCTGGAGCAGCAAATGAATATGTTTTACCGACATGTCCTTATGACATGGCAATCTGTACCAGCAGCAGTACTGCGATTAGAACTGGGTCAGATGTCCCTTCAGTCACTAATTTTGGAAAGGCAATTTAATTTTTTGCTATCATTTTTCCTTCTTAAAGAATTTCACTTGCCAAGATTATGCCTGGAGGAACACATACATTATTCATCTAGAGCTTTTGATTTTCCATTTATAAAAATCATTAAAAATCGTATACACACATTGAATATAAGACAGATTTTACATGAACTTTATCTAAGACCTAGAAAAGAAATTTAAAAAAATAATTCGTAGTAGATTATGGAATCAATCAGGCAGATTTAGAAAGAATGTCTTTATTAAAAAATTATAAATAGTACACAATTTTAAAAAAGACCATCAAGTAGAATCTTATTTACAGATTATATCTGATCCTGACCAAAGGAGACTGCTGACTCGGTTCTGTATGGAACTGTACAAAGCAAATTACATATCATATAACCAGGGTAGGTCTGGTTATACTTCCCCATATTGTAGTTGCAATAATAATACCACTGATGATCTGAAGCACATAATATTGCTATACCCCTTATATAAATCTAGATGAAGTGAATCAGGCTCTATCTTGAGGGATCTCAGCCCCCCACTAATCACATTCTCAAATTGTTTTTACATCAGAAAATCGTATGATACTGTGTAAACTAAGAGGTTTCTGGGCAACTATACACCTCTGATTGTGGCACTTTAAAAGAACCTCATCCTGTCACTTTGTATGCTGCTGTATGTTACTCTGTTTTACTGTGCTAGAAACTAATGAATGTGGAATAACTGTTTTTTAATTTTAATCCATTCTAACTTTTTCCTTTTCTTCATTGTAAAGACTTTATTTATTTATTTAATTCTTGGATTGACACCTATGATCTGGGAGCTCATTTACATAAGTTCCATGTCAGTATTACATAGACAAAGTACAGAATTAGGCAAAATAAGCATCAGTTCAAGGTCAAACAATTAACATGACAAAAGCTGACAGGCATTGTACAATGTATGCATGGGCTACTGTAAAATAAGGCAAAAACTTAGGAGGCTACTAGTAAGAGAGTAACATACACTTGGTACATTGATTAAAAACAGAGCAGCCCAGGGGCCTTGTTTATGGCAGAATCGAAATTTGGTTGTGGGATAGGGGTAGGAAGGATGGTGCCTCTGTGGCAAGGGAAGGGTGAGAGTAGTACAGTCCAGAGGCATTGTCTTGGGATGAGAGTGGGGGGGTAGGATAACGAAATTGGGTAGAAAAGGAAAAGGAGGGAAGTATAGGTGGTTAGGGTGGGGAAGGGAGCAAGATAGTGTAGTGAGGGTTGGGGTGGGGCCAGACAGAAGTGCTAGGGTTGAAGAAGGGGAGAGGGAGGAGGAAAGGATGGTGTAGAAGTGAAAAGATTGGTGTGGGGAGAGGCGAGCTAGGGAGGGTGCAGAAAAGGGTTGGTAGATGAGGGACGGGGCAAGCAACAAATTAAGTAAAGCAGTCACAAGTGGAACTAGCCAGAAGGTACAGTCATAGCTTACGTTTGAAGAAGTCTAGGGTAGAAGCAGCTGAGACAACACAATGGAGTGAGTTATACCAGTTGGCTGCTCTGACGGCGAATGACCACTGACCTAGGGAGGTATGACATCTGGGTACTTGGAAAGTGAGATTGCCAGAGTTTCTAGTCCACTGATGGGTGCAGTGTAGATTAAGGATTCTTCAAACCCCTGGGGTACTAGACCAAGGGAGATTTTCTTGGCTAAAAGGCAGGTTTGATAGGTGAGTCTGCCCTTTAGCTGGAGCCACTTGGCTTGTGAGTAAATGTAACAGGTGTGCGAGAGGTGTGCAGCACCAGTGAGGAGTCAGCAGGCTTTATTAAGAGCTATGGAGACATGGTGCAGGGCTGTGTCAGTGGCAGATCCATATATCACAAGCCCATAGTCTATGATGGAGAGTACTGAACTTTCAATTGCCAGATTAATAGCTTCAGGAGTAAGACAACATTTGTGTCTGTGCAGCAGCCTGATTCGAGTGTTCACAGTCTTGGCGATATAGTCATGTGTTGAGTGTAAGATACCGTGCTATCTAAATTCACCCCAGTGTATTTGGACTGTTGTACCTGTTCAAGGGCAAAACTCGAGCAGTTTCTGACAGTTAGTTGGTGGGATTTATGTTTGCTGTGAGTGCTGTTAAAAATCATTGTTTTTGTTTTTTTGTAGTTCAGGATGAGCTTGTGTTTTTGGAACCAAGCTTCAACCTGCAAGAAACTGCTTTGTAGCTGGTTCTCTTAAAGTAAGGGGTCAGGACTGCAGGTATAGATGACAGCATCATCCGCTTAGAGAAGAATTTGGTTATGGCAGGAGTCAGGGAGTCTGTTTAAAAAGATGCTAAAGAGAAGGGCCTGGATGGATCCTTGGGGAACACCAGAGTGGATGGGTTACGTGTTAGACAGGACATCACCAATCTTTACTTGTGTTCAGTTACTGAGGTAGCTACAGAACCAATCCATGGTGTCCTTCAAAAGCCCTAGGTTGGTTAATTGGTCACCCAGCAATGTGTGGTTGACCATATCAAAGACTTTGGTAAGGGCAATATAAATTGCCCTGGTTAGATGGCCTTGGTCAAGAGCATTACTGATAAAACTCATGAATTCAAGTAATGCAGTGGTGGTACTCTGCACTTTTTTGAAACCATGTGCCAGCGGGAATTAAGGGCAGCTTTGAGCAGCAGTGGATGGCGGCATGGTGGCAGACTTGAGAAAGCCACACCACAAGCCACAGCCTTGTTCACCCAATCAGGGTTGAGGAGAAGCTGGGGGTAGCAAAGAGGGAGAATAAGAATAGTACTACAGGGGGAATGTTGCCTCTTGCTTCAGCCTGTCTCTCATGTCATTCATGCACTGTTTCATGCCAGTCACCATTTTGTTTCTTCAAGTTACAGTGAAGTACTTTTATAATAAGACTAAAAGATAGGGGCTACTGCCTGACTCTAAGGAACATATGAAAGAGTTTCACACTCATACTTATGTGTCCAGTATTTATTTCTCAATATTTTATTTCTAATATCAACTTAAATTTGTAAATAACTAATGACTGCACTCTCTGGCATAAATGTAACATAGAAATGAAGAAATTTGTTGGCAGATAAGGGTCCCTGGCCTACCCAGTCTGCCCCAATACCTGTAACAACTGTGCTCTTTTGTGCACTGTCAGTAGTGAGTTGTCCCCCTCCTCCAATTACCAGCAGTCCTCTATGCCGATCCCAGGCTTTCTTAAATCCCATTATTGTTTTTGTCCCCAGACTTCTTCCAATCAGGTACACTGTGCCAAATCTCTTTCTTGGATAACATCTTCCTGAATATAACTCCACGCTGAGTTCAGACTTATCTGTTGTTCTTGAAAACATAGTCATCTATGGAAAGAAACGTAAACTAGAAAAAAAGGAATATAATATAATACATCACTTCAAAGTGAGTATTCTTTCACACTGCTGCCTTATTCTGTCTTAATGAGACCTTTTCTTCATTGTGTTGTACTAAAAAAAAAAAAAAAATTTGTAGTGTTCATGAGCATCATAACTAGATGAGAATACAAAAGAATCAAAACTGTGGGGGCCCATTGCTGGCCAGACAAACAGCAAAGTATGCTTATAAAACAAAATAACATCAGCTAAAAAGAGTGGGTGGGTGGGAATGCTCAACTCTTCTCTCTTTGTATGCTGCTAGACTTTTTTTGTAAATATATGTGTAGCTACCCAGTCCCCTGGGGTTACTAGAATACTTTCAGAATTAGTCTTAAGCAGGTAGCAGGAAGCTGGTAGGGAGCTCATTAGGGGCTTCTTACACAACAACATCATTGTTTACTCAGCTAGCCTGAGAGAAGAGTGATTATGTCATTCGGAACTCTATGAGCAGCATAACCCTTTCCTGTGTACTGCTGCTCTGGGGACCTTAGAATGGTCAGTTAGTGCTGAGTTTGAGTGACAGTGGCAGGAAACCTGCCAGTGGGCTCTGAGTTAAGGGGCCCAGAACTTCTAACCCTAGTGTGGAGTACAATTTCTAGCTTCTAGTGAAGTGATGGAGAACTTTCATCAGCAGGATTTTCTGATTTCTACTCCAAGTGAAGTGGAAAGAATTGCTTTTCTCAGTGGATCCAAGAAGCAATCCCCTGAAGATCATTGTTTGCTTTCAGCTACCTTTGGAAAGAACTTGTGAGAGAATGTTCTGATATGCTACACAAGGAAAGGCGTCCTTTAGTTGCTTCCTGCCCAGTGGAAGGAGTAACTGTTCAGTAAGTACTGTTTTTTAAGAGACAAGTTCTCCACACATTTAGGGGAATTGGTTTTGGGGGGTGTGTGTGCCCATAGATAAGGCTAGGTCACATCCTGTCAGTGCCCCTAGTTCACCCAGGAGAGTGAATTTCTGCAACATGTTCACCCAGGAGTGTGAAATTGTACTGTGGTCAGCCCAGTGAGTGACAGAAATAGAAAATGTGGGACCTCTAGCATTTCAGTGGGGAATGAGGATTTCAAATGGTGTAACCCTGAATGAAGTGCAGAGACTGTTGGTCAGGGCAAAGGGTGGGAGGAACACCATCTGGATGCTTACAAGGCAGGGCTAACTGGTTCATAAAGGGTGCCAGTTTCACCTGAGCAAAGGCCAGTGCTGCAGGTTTG
This sequence comes from Neoceratodus forsteri, assembly GCA_016271365.2. NCBI lineage: Eukaryota > Metazoa > Chordata > Ceratodontiformes > Ceratodontidae > Neoceratodus > Neoceratodus forsteri. The sequence continues at coordinate 172,748,546 of CM028131.1, read as the reverse complement.
GGTGCGTGGCTGAGTTTCACTTAATTGCACCTATTTTCAAAGAAGAGTTTTGAGTGTGTGGCTTAGTTCCATATGTGTGCACTCATGAGAGGAAAATGTTCAGGTGTGGCTAGGTGTCCATAATGTGCACCATTTGCAAATGGGAAGATGTTTCTTGTGTTCTCAAACTGTAATGCATTCAAGGAGAGTGCCTGAAATGTAGCTGTCCTGCCTTGACCAACCCATGGGGGTCCACTACATACTTTAGTGTACCATCTGTTAAATAAAGCCATTTGGCACAATCCCAGTTCCTACATAAAAACATAGAAACGTAGAAGTTGATGGCAGATAGGGACCACGGGCCCATCCAGTCTGCTCATTTCTTTTTCTACCTTATAAATTTCCATCTGCCTTTGCTCTGTCAATGGCCTATCTATTCATACTCATCTGTATTGCTCCCGTATGCCTATCCCATGCCTGATTGAAGCCCTGCACTTTATTCATATCCACCACTTCCTGAGGTAAGCCGTTCCATGCATCCACCACCCTTTCTGTGAAAAAGAACTTCCACACATTACACCTTAATCGGCCTCCCACTAATCTCATGCTGTGTCCTCTTGTCCTGCTGTTTTTCTTATATTGAAACATGTTAGACTCCTTCACCTTGTTAATGCCCTTACGGTGTTTGAATGTTTTGATCATATCACCTCTCTCCCTCCTTTGCTCTAGGGTATACATATTGAGCTCCATTAATCTGTCCTCATATGCTTTCTGATGCAGTCCCTGCACTATTTTGGTTGCCCTTCTCTGGACTGCCTCTATTTGGTTAATGTCCTTTTGCAGGTGTGGCCTCCAGTACTGCACGCAGTACTCCAGATGGGGCCTAACCAGTGTCTTGTAAAGAGGGATTATTACCTCCCTCTTCCAACTTGCGATACCCCTACTAATACACCCTAACATCCCCCTAGCCTTACCTACTGCTTTAGTGGTCTGCTTAAATGATTTCAGGTCATCGGTGATGATAATGCCCAAGTCCCTTTCTTCCCTTGTGACTGCCAGCAACTCCCCTCTCAGCCTATAGGTGGCTTCAGGATTTCTCTTCCCTATGTACATGATCTTGCACTTCTTTGCATTAAACCCCAGTTGCCACTCTTCCGACCATTTTACTAGTTTATCCAGATCTCTTCTCATTCTGCCCACCCCATCTGGATCATCTACTCTGTTGCAGATCTTGGTGTCATCTGCAAACAGACAAACCTTACCCTCCAGCCCATCTGCAATGTCACTGATGAAGATATTGAAGAGGACTGGCCCCAGGACTAATCCCTGAGGTACCCCACTTGTGACTTGCATCTCTACTGACTGTATACCGTTTACCACCACTCTCTGTTTTCTGCCCGTCAACCAGTTTGCCACCCAGTTGACCAACTTCTGACCCACCCCGAGCCTACCCAGCTTATTAATCACTCTTCTATGTGGAACAGTATCGAAAGCTTTGCTGAAGTCAAGGTAGGCGACATCAACTGCTCCCCCTTGGTCCACCACTCTGGTTACCCAGTCAAAGAAATCTATGAGATTAGTTTGACAGGACCTTCCTTTCATAAACCCATGCTGTCTTGGATCCTGTGTGCCTATGGATTCCAGGTGTTGCACTATCCTTTCCTTAAGGAGTGCCTCCATAATCTTGCCCACTACTGATGTAAGACTGACTGGTCTATAGTTCCCTGCCCCCTCCCTGCTACCACTTTTGTGGAGCGGGATCACACAAACCCTTCTCCAGTCTTCTGAGACCTCTCCTGTGCTCAGAGGCTCACTAAACAGTTCTGATAATGGTTCTGCTAGTTCCATCCTTAGCTCCTTTAGTACCCTGGGATGTATGCCATCAGGTCCCATTGCCTTGTCCACCCTGAGCTTATCGAGCTCTTATATGACCCTTTCTTTTGTGAAGGAACTAGTGCTCACCTCCCTCCCTCCCTCCTGTGTCCATGGTGCTGAGCTGTGTGCCCTGCCCTACCTTCTCTGCAGTAAATACTAAGCAGAAGTATCTATTTAGGATAAATGGCTTTACATGGTCCTCCTCCTCACATGCCCCCTTATCTCCTTTGATTTCAGCAATACCCCTTCTGGACTTTCTCCTTTCACTAATGTATCTATAGAAAGTCTTGTCACCTTCTTTTACTGTCTGTGCTAGTGTTTTCTCAAGTTTCAGCCTTTGCCTGCCTTACTGCCTTCCCTGCTTCCCTTAAGGAAGTTTGGTATGCCTCCCTATTTTCACCCCGCTGTGTTCCCTTATATAGCCTGAGCCAGCCTTTTAACTCTGACCTTTTCTGCTACTGTTTTTGAGAACCAAAGTGGTTTCCTTCTTCTTTTGCACTTCCTTTTCTCTCTAACACAATGGGATGTTGCTTCAAGCTTTGCATCCTTAATGCTTGCCCACTTTGCCTGTACCCCCTCACCTGTATTTCTTTTTGCCAGGGCTAGCTTAACACTGTTGGCTATCTTATCAAAGTCAGCTCTTCTGAAGTCCCATATTTTTGCCTTGGAATGGGATGATTTAGTTCTAGTGGCCAAATTGAACCATACCATGTGATTGTCACTGGTCCCCAGATGACCTTCTACCTGGAGATCTGTGATCCTTTCCCTGTTAGTCAGTACTAGATCTAGGATAGCCCTGTCTCTTGTGGGTTGTTGTACCAGTTGTTTGAGGCCTTCCCCCTGCAGGAAATCCACCATGTGTCTAGTTCTGGCAGATGTTCCTGCTGGTATTGACCAATCTGTATCTGGCATGTTGAAGTCTCCCATTATCAGAACCTCCCCTTTAGCTGTTATGTTTTGTATATCTTCTAACAGTAATGTGTCTATGTCCTCCCCCTGGTCTGGGGACTTGTAGACAACCCCAGTTCTTATGGCTGTCCCATTTCCTGTTTTCAGGGTGACCCACAGTTCTTCTGGCTCCTTATGTGTGTTCTGAATTTCTGTAGCTTTGATATTTTCATTGACATACAGGGCCACTCCACCTCTCCCCCCTTTTTTGTACCTCGGTCTCTTCTTAACAGTACATAGCCAGGTACTGAAGTCTCCCAAGTGTGGTTACTGGTAAACCACGTCTCGTTAATTACTACTATGTCCAGTTTAGCCTCTGTTATTATTGCCTGCAGGTTTGGGATCTTGTTTCCCAGACTGCAAGCATTTGTGCACATGATTTTCCATTGGCCAGATTTTGGTGTGTTAGTTGTTGGGTGAGGTCTGACATTTCCCATTTGCATTGTATGGGGAGCTGGACCTCTTTCCTTACCTGGTGATGCAAATTAACTGCAAACATGCTGATCTCCTGTTTGACCACTAGCTGAGGGGGAGGGGTGTTCTTCCCATTCGATGTATGGGGTGCTGCACCCCTTGCCCCATTTGCTAGTTTAAATATTCTGCAAAGACATCAAACTTCTGCCCCAATGCACTGATTCCCTTGTTAGTCAGATGCAGTCCATCAAAAATAAAGAACGTTCGCTCCCAAAACTGTTGCCAGTTCCCTACAAATTTGTGTCCTTTTTCCTGGCACCAGCCCTTGAGCCACATGTTTAGCTCCCCTATCTCCCCTTTTCTGACCTTCTGTCCATCTGCCCCCCCCTCCCAGACTGGCAGGATCTCAGAGAAGGAGATGCCTGGTGAAATGGATGATAGTTTGTCACCCAGCCTGGTCAGGTGTTCCTTGGTCTCCACAACTGACCGGCTGGCGAGATCATTAGTCCCTATGTGTACTAGGACATCAGTGTTTTCTCCTGCTTCATGAACAATTTTAGCAATGCGGTCAGTTTCTCTCCATGCTGATGTACCTGGGAGACATCTGACCATTACCCCTGGCTGGAGATAGGTATCAACTCCCTGAATCATGGAGTCTCCTATGATCAGAAGTTTTTTGGATTTCCTTTTTGCTTTTTTTGTTTTGGTTCCTGTTTTGGGTGAGCTTTGTTGAGCTATCTCCAGTGCTGCAGTGTTCTGCTCTGCAGTGTCCTCTGCCCCTTTGTTTGGTTTTGGAGATAGAGGCAAATACCTGTTTGTAGTTTTTATATGGTTTGTGGAGGTAATTTGTTGGAGAGCACAGAGTGATAGGGCAGCCGATTTGCCCCTCCTAACCACCTGCCAACCTCCTGGACCAACTACCCTCTGCGGTCGAGGTGCTTCTGTTGGATGTTGGGGAAATGGAGGGTGGTTCTTTTAATATATTTCCTCTTGAATCTGAAATTTGAGGTGCACAATCTCTGTCCTTTTCTGGACACTCTGATTCTTGCTTCTGTTGTTGGATTTACTGGGGTACCCTCAGCAATTTAGATCTAGCATATGTCTAGCAACCTGTGCCCTTGACCTGGGGTTGTAATTTTACAAAAGGTTCATGTGATTTGTTCTTTTTCCCCAACCCTCTTCCTCTAGAGATGAGCCTGGTATACATCCTAATGCCAAGGGTGGTACCAGCCTGTAAGGTTTATGCTAAAAGTACAGTAAATGGTATGCCACATGTGGGTACTAGTTCTTGTTTTTATGGGGGGGTTCCCTATTGCTATAAGTGGCACAGGGGTGACATATGTTTCTGCTCAGACCATCACCTCTCATTTACCGTGTCCTCCTGTTACCCTTCAGTTGCCAAGTCACTTTTGTCAGCAGCAGAAAAATGGCTTACCAGACTAAATGAGTCAAGGGTTACTCAACTGTCATATTGCCTCAGCCTGTGTCTTAGCATTCAACGTGTCTTTCTTGTCTCCTGTTATTTACCTTTCCTCATTTCTTGCTTGTCACCATATCACATGACTCTTCTGTACAGATGGCAAGGAATTTAGACAAAAAACTAATGAAACTGTATGCTACTCATGTTCTGAATATAGCACTGTCTCAAATACCTTACAGAAGACTTCTCCAGAACTTACCAACAGCTGGGGCTTGCTAGCTGCAATGCTACTAAAGAGCTTTTTTTTTTTTTTTTACAGAATTGAACCTGTTATCCTCTTTATTATACTTTAAAATTGACTTACAGAACAAGTTTTATATTGAATGCATATTGGTCATGAATCCAAAACCAGAACCAGAACCATGGGTGGTTTGTCAAAAACAAAACCAGAACCTCTCTAGTTTCACACACCACCAGTTTAAGGGAGCCATGGAGGGCAGCATAAGGTAAGACTCAGTCTGAACCAGAATCCAGTGTATAAAATATTGCTCCAGTTACAGAAGGAATGGTTGTGCATTAAGACTAGGGAGCACTTTAGCAGAGCTAACCACATTCTTTTCTGATTGTAGCAGTTTTTATTTGGCCACAGTTGGTTCCCTGTTGATCCATAGATTCTAGTACATCCACACCGTCTTTAGGAATTTTTTTGAGTGATAAAGTCTATTTTATACAAGGCACAGACATTAGAGCAAAATGATCTCTTCCAGGTTTAAGCCTGTGGCCACAATTGTTACAAAATTACAAAAGTTTCAAGAAACAAATGTACTGTATGCGAAAACCTTAACAACAACAGACAAGGAATTCCATAAAACATACTAAAACATAGCACTACATGAGGCATAAAGGGGACTACACTTTTGTGGGGTATTCCCACTAGTGTACTTTGTACATCTTGTTCTCTCCCCAACTACAGTATGTTGCCCTGCTATGGGTAAGAGTGGCACAGTGGTGGTTTTCTGGTTACTGCCAAGTCCCACTTGTAACACAGTCATAGGGTATAGAACTTTAGGATGAATGGACTGGTTCTCCTTAATAGAAAAGCAAGCATGTTACCACCACAACACAACTGCTACCCTTCATTCATCCTCCAGCAAGGGGATGAAGAAGAAGTCACTACATGTTTATGTAACCACCCACCCCCACTACATTACACAGTTAGCATCCCTGGAACCCATACTGGGCACAAATCCAGAAATTTAGAAATTGTACCACCCGTAGCTTTGGGAATATATACCAGGTTCATTCTTGTTGAGATCAAGGGGTTGGGGTGTACAAAACCAATAACCTATTGGTTTTACAAAACCAGGTCCTGGGAAAAGAATTTTTGCTAGGCATATGCTAGACCTATCTTCTGGAGGGGTACCCTGTAAATCCACACTGGAAGCAATAACATAACTGTCCAGACCATAGTTGGGGTTCTAGAGTGTGACTTTATTCTAAAAGATGTTCTTCAAAGCAAGGGTGGACCCCCAAGGTTTACACATCTCAGAACAACAAAATCAAACTGTATCTGACAGAAACGCTTTGTATTCCCGCCACAGTAGGACATAGGACACTTGCACTTGTATTCCCACATGTTGTAGGACATAAAACAACTTAGACTTGTATTCCTTCATGTCTTAGGACATAGAACATTACTTCCAGTGGCACTAGCCACAACTGAAAATGCATTTGCTAACACAAGCACCATTCTTCATAACCAGAGAAGAAACTGTAATCCACTCCATGGGGTAAAAAATACTGTCTTCAGACATTTGGCCCTTTGTCTAAAGCAATCAGGCACCCTTAATGAATCTGTTAGTCCTGAACTGGTTACTCCAGATGGGGTTCTGCCCATCCTTTGCTCCCAAATACATACTCAGCCATTCTTTCAGAGTTGCACCTTAAACATTTGGAAACCCTCTGAAGTTCTTTTGAATGTACTGGCATTTCAAATTCAAATTCACCACCTCAGTAGTGTAAAGGTAAAAAGTCCTGAACAGTGTGGTATAGTCATACCTCTGGACATCACACACCTCAGCCAACTTTACTTCAAAGACAGTCTTGCATGTCTGTACTTACAGAAACAGAAATTGTGCCTTCCCTCTGGACATGGAACACAACAGAAAAGGCACTTGCTTTCTGTAGCAAAAGTCATAATTCACTACTGTTAGACATTTCAGGCAGCTTCAAAACATCCTGGACCAAAAGAGGGACTGCCCCTTGGATCCATCCACTAGCAGTCCTTTTCACCTCTCCAAGGATGAAGATCAGGAAATCCTGCTGTAGAAAAGGTCTCTACCACTTCTCTTGGCAAGCTGGAGAATACAAGAACTAGAGTGAGAATGCAGGGCCCTCAACTCAAAGCCCACAGCTGATCAGTTCTCACTCCTCTAACTTCAGACGGCAACTCTACACCGACTCTGTCTTAGCATTCTAACTCCCTTATGAACAGCTGGCATAAGGGTTATGCTGCTGAGAGAGTTTCAAATAAGCTCATCACTTCCTTCTGAGCTGAAGCCAAGTAAACAGACGAGTGAACAGGTGAAAACCCATCTAACTAGTTAATCACCAACTGCATCTCCCTGCCTAGCACTGATACTGAGGGGATTCTGGTAACCCCAGAGGACTGAGTGGTTACCTTCAACGCATTCCAAATGAATGACTGTCTGCAGTCATATCTCCATCCAGCACTAGGCCATCCTACCTTCGTCTTACCTATGGGGAGGTTGTGCAAGTCCTCCCCTACCAAGTGTTAGGCACAGGCAGGTAACACTACAGGAATAGAGGCTGGCTAAAGAAACTTCAGCCCCTATTCTATGATCTATCTATGGATTCTCAGTGGCACCAAGAAAAACTGGTTAAAGCATGCCCTGACAGACAGAACTGAAAGCCTATACTCAAGTTAAGACCTCCAGCCTGTCCTTCCCCCTAGCCCTCTAGGGAAAATCTATCTGACTTATGATACCTACCAGGGAAACCTATCCCCCAAACTTCCCAGAGTACCTGTGAACAATGAAGGAAAACCTACACTGCCTTGCATTACATTTCCCAACAATCACACCTGTGAAGAAAAACATGTTAACACCCTATAAACCATAAACATTTCTAAAAACACTAAGAAAAGAGGAACTCGAATGAGTGCCAACATCCTCTTCTTTTCTTCTTCAGGAACACCTGCAAGAGAAGAAAAACACAAAACACATTCTGCATTCCACACAGTGCTAAACCTCCACCTAACACTAAAGAACCCCCCAAAATATTTTCTTATAAAAGTGTTAAAATAAAAAAATGGAAAGAAAACATTTATACGACACATTTGGGGATGGAATTCCCTAAAATGTCCAAAACTAGGGACCAGCGTCACTGGTGCCCTTGGTCATTTTCCATTAAAGAGTCTTTCCTAGGCCGAAGCCTGCTGAAGAACAGTTCTTGGACAGGACAGAGTCTGTATAGCACTGCAATCCATGGGGAGAGTCTTTGATGAAAACATTAAAGTTCCTTGGATAGTCTTCAAATGTAGCGTGTGTTGTGCAAAGTCAGTTAATGTAAATAAAAAGAGTTTTCTTATCAGCTCCTTAAAGAACAATAAAAGGATCATCTTACTTCTGCGAGCTGAGGACCTTTCCCTTCAGACCAGATGGCATCTTCGGATAGTGCTGGGATGATGTCCTGGAAGGCTCGATGATGGAACAGGAAAACTCCTGGTCTGATGCTTCTGGAAACCCAAACGATGAAATAGAAAAACTGCTGGATTGATGTTTTCTGGAAACCCAAACGATGAAATGGGGAAACTGCTGGGATGATTCTGGAAGTCCAGTCAATGGAATAGGAAAACTGCTGGGTTGACGAATCTGGATACATCTGAAGAAATCCTGGAATACCAGAAGAGCTGCATCTTCCTCCATAGATACTGCTGCTTTGGATGACAGACATTTGGCCTGCTGCTGTTCGCTTCCTTAAAGCATGCTGGGCATATGTACAGGGAGTGGCACTGTTAAGGGTAGTATCACTCAGGGCGTGGGGCAAGGACTATGACCCCACCTGGGTGTTCCAAGTTGATGTTGTGAAATGTCTCTTGCCTAGCCCCATCCACAATTCACAGTGTCCATAAACAGAGTCCTGCCCAGTCTCCAGAATCTAAGGTGATCACTGATGATTTTGTCCCTTACACATTATGGTGCCTTTGGGTGCAAATTCTTACTTGCCTCCTCCATAAGCCAGGATTGCCTGTTCGGTTAGATTTCCTCCCAAACTCAGTGAGGAAAGGTAGGATAGGACTTCCCATACATGGCGTCAGCCCTCCTATGAATCAGTCTCTCCTCCTTACTACTCTTCACTAGTCTGCAGCCCTTGGCCCGGCTTGAGTGTGGCCAGTCCTGGTTGAGCCAGCGTTTCATACTCAAAGAATAAAAGAACTTATCCTCCACTACTTTTTTGGACAAGTTACTAGAGTCAACATCAACTGTCACTGGCTCCTCTGAGGCAAGAGCTTGAGGTGACTCACAGTAGCCACCAACATGAATATAATTTTCTTCATTTTCCTCTTTCTCCTCACTCATGATCTGTGCCCAAGAGTGCCCAAACATCCTCACTCCTGAGACATTCCATTCCTCACTGGGGGCGGAGGTGGACACCTCCCAATTCAATGTCTCTTGTACATCGTCCTCCCCCCACTAGGCTAGGACTCGGACCCTGATTCCATGGGTCAACTGATCCCTCTGTGGCACTGTCTATTTGGGACACAGGCATGGAAACCTCTCTCTCTCTATTCCTGCCCTTGCAGTGGATCAACATCAATTTTACTTGTTCGTTCTGTAACACACTCAGTGGAACTTTCCCCAACAGGTTCAGCCTGGCGCTGCCTTCTGCTACTGGCAGGATCCCCTGCCAGAGTCCATGTGGGAGCCAATCAAATTCTTGTTGCCCTCTCTGGAGCTGTACCCCTGCTCATTCCAAATTTTGCAAGGCAGTCTGAGCAATGGGGTATCAGAAACACATCCCTGTCAGCCTTTAGATGCACAATGCATAGTCTCACTGGATAGCTAGGAATTGCTTCATCTGGAGGTTACCTTTCATCTCTCTCTACCTCTCTCAGTGCTGCCACCTCCTCGGCGATCATAGTTTGGGCATGATCTGGGTATCGGTGTGCTCCCAAAGCCATGTCTGAAAGCAAACACATAAAACTTTCTTCACTGAATTGCTCACTAGTCACATATGGTCCCACAAAATGGCTCCCTGCTGCTGTGTTTTACATTGCTGATCCCGCGTAGAGGTGGCGAAGTGATTAGCGGGGTGAAGGTGAATTCTTGAAGTGCTCTGCAACGCGAAGTGGAGTACTTCACATTATAATGGGTAACGAGAAGTCCATTGAAAACAATGACTTCGCATTACTCCACCTTCCCAAACCACTACTCCACCAATTCTTAAGGTGAAGTACATTGAAAATAATGTACTTTACCTCACTTCACCTTGTTTTTAAGCTCCAAAGGCGAATTTTGAAGTGATTCATGGGATTTCAGGTCACATGGGCTCTATATTGTTCTGCACAGCCTCAGTTTGGGGTAATGAGTGTAGGAAGCTATAGGAGACAATCTGCTCTGAGAGCTCTCTGAAATTCAAACCTTCTAAAATGGAGGCAGTATAGCGCCAGTGATTTAAGGCTCTGAGCTGCAAACCTGGTGACATCCAGCAGATCAGACCTGGGTTTGAATCCCACAGCTTCCACTCGCATACTGTGTGACCCTGAGCAAGTCACTTAACTTCCCTGTGCTCCCATGTCACTCCTGTAAATAAGCTTTCAGCTTAGTGTGCTACTCCTGGTTAAACAACTAAACAAAAGCTGTAAAAAAAGCCTTTTTGAGTAATTTTTTTTTCTGAAACTTTAGTTCATCGATTATAGGAAACCCTCCTGTGCTCATATCGTCAAGCATTTATTGTTTGTGTATGGATTTTGAATGTTAATGTACAACATTCAGTCTGTGTACTGAGAGACAGTGGAAGTGTGTTTTGGGGGAAGGGCATATCTGTGGTGTAGGTAGATTAACTTGGAGAAAAAGACAGTGCTTTCTGTTTTGGTGATATTTTTCTTGTATAACTGTGTTAATGTACATACAGTAATATTTTCAATAATGTCTTGCCATTTTTTTGCTGATTGTTGTGGTGCAGCAGTGCATAATTTTAGTTTGTTTAAAATATGTGCTTATATTACTGAAGTTTTCAATTTGCTACGCATTATTTAGTGTGTGTGTGATGCGTGTCATCAAATCAGACACCTTTAATTGTGCCACATAATAATTTCAGCAACGTGAACCTGTTATCCACTGCAGCTGTGTGATTTTTGTACTTTGTGGTATCTTTACTGGTACTAGTACTTGTGACTGTTACTGCAGCAGTGCAGTACACTGCCCCGCACCCCCGCAGCCCGATCCAACTGGCAAAGGTATTCTTTTCCAGATTTGAATTTCTGATGGTGAGCACTGGTTAGGTGTTGTGCCTTTGCGTCTCCATCTCTTCAATGTACAGTGCAATCTTAATTTGTCTGTGCATATGCATCTCTTTAGGGCCCAATCTCCATCTGTAACTTTAGTCACAGTTGTTTCTCTGGCTTCCCTTCAGAGTGCTGGACAGGTGTGGTGCATAATTCTGCATGAACATTGTACTCATTAATATGTGTTTTTAAGTCAGGACCATCATCATGAGTCACTCATGATACAAATCACGTTCTTCATCATCACGGTCACAAATGCAGTCACAAATTATGTTTCACGATCGAGTCACGAATCATGACATTCATTTTTTTACTAGTTACTTGGATGTATTGTAAGCATGTTTTGTAGTATCTCTCCAGGCTTCACCACCCCGCCATTGTACTCATTAATGAGCATTTTTTAAGTTGGGGAGTTTGTGCTACAGCTCATTGGGAAAGTACAGCCGTAGGCATTCGCGTTCCCAATACAGTTCCATATTGGTTATCTCACACCGTTGACACCGAATCACGTTCTTAATCATCACAGTCACAAATGCAGTAACAAATCACAATTCACGATCATGTCACAAATCACAACATTCATTTTTTTCCTAGTTACTTGGATGTATTGTAAACATGTTTTGTAGTATCTCTCCAGGCAGGTTTCACCACTCCACCATTGTACTCTTTAATAAGCATTTTTAAGTTGGGGAGTTTTGTGCTACAGCTCATCGGGGAAGTACAGCCACAGGCATTCATGTTCCTTCCCGAACAGCATGTGAGTTACAATACTGTAAGTAGTGGTGGGAGAAGTGGCCCCAATTTGCTCAGTGAAGTGATTTACTGAGTAACATGGAATCCATGGAGAACTCCACAATGTGAAGCAGAGTACTTCGCTTCATAATGAGGAATGTGAAGTCCATTGAAACCAATGACTTTGCATTATTCCGCCTTCCCCAAACCACTTCTCCACCAATTTTAAGGTGAAGTACATTGAAATCAATGTAATTCACCTCACTTCACCCTGTAATTGAGCTCCGAATGAAATTCTGCAGTTATTCATGGGATTGCAGGTCACATGGGCTCTAGATTGTTTGGCACAGCCTCAGTTCTGGCCTGGGTAGTGTGCGTGCAGTGGTAGCTGGAGACAGTTTGCTCTCAGAGCTCTGTGATTCAAAACCTCTAAAAGCTGTTTAAAATGCCTTTTTGAGTAATATTATTTGCTAAAAATTTAGTACATCAATTGTAGGAAACATTTCTGTGCTCATATCATCGAGTGTTTATTGTTGTGTGTAGATTTTGAATGTTAATTTAGAACAGTCAGTCTGTGTACTGTGAAGTGTGCTTTGGGGGCAGGGCGTATTTGTGGTGTAGGTAGATTAACTGGGAGAAAAAGACAGTCTTTCTGTTTTGGTTTTATTTTTCTTGTTTAACTGTGTTAATGTACACACAGTAATATTTTCAGTAATTCTTGACATTTTTTGCTGATTGTTGTAGTGTAGCAGTGTACCATTTGTCTGTTTAAAACATTTGGTTATATTATCAAAGATTTTCAATTTGCTACGCATTACTTGAGTGTGCGTGTGAGTGTGTGTGCAATGCATGCCATTAAATCAGACACCTTTTATTGTGTTAGAGAGTAATTGCAGCAGTGTGAACCTGCTATCCACCACACCTGCATTAATTTTTTATACTGCTTTGTGGTATCTTTACTGGTAGTGGATTGTTACTGCCGTGCACTAATCCCCCAACTGGCAAAATGTATTCCTTTCCAGATCTGGATTTGTGACTTGTGAACACTGTTTTGGTGTTGTGCCTTTTTGTATGCATCCCTTGACTGTGCAGCGTAATCTTAATCTGTGCATTTGCATGGCACCATTAATTCTGGGAGACTGCATTTCTTGTTGTGCTCTCATTTCACTTTGTCAGCACTGGGGAATTTTCTGGACACAAGACAGTAGCATTTTGGGGATGCACATTAATTCTGGTGACTCTGTGTGTGACCTTACCACTGCGCGCATGACTGAGTGAGCCACTAATTCTGGGAGACTTTGCATTTCTTATTACACTCTCATTTCATTTCATCAGCACTGGGAAGTTTTCTGGACACAAGACAGTAGCACTTTGGGGATGCACATTCATTCTGGTGACTGTGTGGGTGGGATGCTGCCAATATTGTAGTCACTCCACCTTACTTCATGTTTACGGCAGAATGACAACATGAAGTAATAATAACAAGGTGAAGTGAGCCTTTCCTATGGGGCACTCCGCGTAGTAAAGTGCCAATGCGAAGTGGCCACTTTGCGCTCACTTCGACGGCGGATTTTAAATTTGCTGTATCTCTAATCCCACCCTGTCATGGCATCTGTAACTTTTCTCATGCATCACAGTCTGTTCAACTTGTTCAAAAAACTGAGTTTTCAACCTTTCTGGCTACTGAAATTACTTTAAACAGCAAACGATTGTCTCTGATTGTACATCTCAGCACATTTAGCTGATTTAGAACTGGTAACTTGACTTTACAATCAGCATAGTTCAGAAAAATTATATTTACATATCTACAATTGCTCAAAGTCACTTGTAAGCCCCACAGTCTTTCTTTGCTCAGGATTGCCAATTTGCTGTATCCCACCTATACAACTCACAGTCCTGCTGTTTAGAAATTTACTGTTGCTGTACCCATGTCTCATTGCTCACTGTCTATAGCTCAGAATTTACAGTTTGCTACACCTGCTTTTACAATGCACTGTCCTTCTTTGCACATAAATCACACTTCTTGCACACAGGTTTAGCTGGCTTTGCATTCACACACAGTTTGTTTGCATAGTTTACTTGTTTAATCACTGTATTCAATAGCTGGTTCCCTCCGATGGAAAATTCCGGCCTGCTGCCAATTCAAGAAAGGCCTCTGGGGTGAAACAGGCTGGCAGTCCCACCGATCATAGCTACAATCACCTCGATCACTCTCTAGTCGGTCATAATATGGGTTGAGCCCCAAAATTACAATTTCAAGTCTGTTTACTAAAGTTTAGAATGCTCTTAGAAGTGTCAGTGGCTCAGTAGGTAGCATACTCACCTCTGAGGCCGGGAGATCAGAGGGCTGTAGGTTCAATTCCGTCATCTGGCACTTGGGTTAATATCCCAGTACTGACACTGTACTGCAGCATGAGAGGGGCGCTGCACTTCTGAGGTGCCATCTTTCGGATGAGACATTAAACCGAGGTCCCATCTGCTTGAATTGGTGGTAGTTCAGGTGAATGTTAAAGATCCCATGGCACTTATTGAAAAGAGTTGGGGAAATTTTTATCAACAACCAAAAGCAGAATACAGAAAATAGAAATAATACAGAACATACAACAAACATCTGAAAAAGGAAAACCTACAGAAAAAAGGGAAATTACAAAATAAGAAGTAGAAATACCACAAAAATCTACTGAATCACAAAGTTAGACTTTGGGCATTCTGAAATACAAAAATAAAAGTGTTAATATCAGAAACCATACTAACCTACCCACCCAAAATCGTGCCACAAATGATTACCAACTTCAGATCCCAAAGTTCGAAATTCATACTGGTAGTTTTTATCCAGTTCACTCTAAATTTGAAAAAAAATGTCTTGCATACGAATCACTTTGTTTTGAAGAACACTTAAACACCTTGCTTGCCAGATGGACCATTTAATACAAGCTAAAATAACAAAAACTGTACTTCTATGCCATTTACCCCATTTTTTTGGGATCTGGCCTAATACTAAAATATCATAAGACATAATACAAAAAGGTGGTTCACCCCACCAATGTACCAATGCTTGCCAAAAATTTCGCATATGAACACAATCAAAATATAGATGCTGAATGGTTTCTAATTGTCCCTGACAGGACTACTCATGACATATCCTAGCAGCCAACTGTTTATGTTTTTGATTATTTTTCACATTGAGTTTTTGATGTCCACAGATCCAACCCATATATTGCATTTTTTGGGGAATTCTGGGTTCTGTCATACTATCGGTATTGACAGTCTCAGTAACCTGGAAGATATGTTCTTCAAGATAACAAGAGTCCACAATAAAGTTATAGAAAGATTTCCTCTCATGGGAGATGGACCAATGAAGCTCGATTTTCCACATTCTAATATACTTTAAAGTATGCCGAATATAAAGAGGGAGTTGCTTTTCTGATGAGTGCCACTTGCCTCTGCCCCAAGCAGTTAAAAAAGTCTCACTCCAAAATTTCATGCACATATTCCCCATTACATCAGTATTCAATAACATAGGCCTAATGGAACTATAGAAGAAGTTACCAAATAAATAAATAAGAGGCTGAATCATGTTAAGGCCACCTGACTTCCAGGTTCTATAAGTATGTGCCCTTTTCACAGGATTCAGCCAACTGCTCCAAAGTAACTGAAAAAAAAAGACTCATAACTTTAGCACGCATACTATAAGGAAGGGGGAACACATGAGAAACATACAGAAAAAATCGGTGTAATATATGCTCTAAGAAGAAACACCCATTTCTTTCTTGTCATCTTCCATGACTGCCATTTAATTACTTTTTGGTAAGCTATATCATAAACCATGTCCAAATTAAGTTGTATAGCACCCTGTGTACCATAATAAATACTGAGCAACTTCAGATTCCCAGTAACCACAGGAATAATAAAAGTGTCTATCAATAAGGCTGTACCCAATACCAGCAGTTTACTTTTACTATAATTAATCTTAATACCAGTACATATGGAGGATCATAAGGATCCTCCTACCTGAATTGAGGTCAGCCACAGAAAATACATAGTCATCTGCGTATGCCAAAACTTTCTGAAAGGAAAATTCTTCTGAAAGTTACAATAGCTGAGATTTGTACATCAGCTTTGATCAGTTGTAATATGGGGTCTAAACCAAACACAAATAACAAAGGACTCATAGGACATCCCTGTCGAACCCCAATCTGAAGTGGGACAGGAATGCCCAGGTGTCCATTAATGAGAGGGGTAACCTGTGCTGCCATATACAATGTTTTCAATAAATTAAGAAATGAATCTGCTATTCCATAATGATGCAATACTGCCCAGATATGGTCATGACGAATTGCATCAAATGCTGTTTTTTGGTCTAATGATAGAAGTTAACCAGATAATTTATGTTGTAGCCCTTGATCTATAAGTTCTCTGAGATAAATAAGGTTATGAATAATAGTTCTACCAGGGACAGCACAGGTTTGTGTGGAGATCAGTAATATTTGGGCAATATTGGAAAGCTGCCATGATAAAATATTGGCTAAAATCTTGTAATCAGAAGTTAACAGACTCAGTGGTCTCCAGTTTTTCAAGATTTTAGGATCTCCCTTCTTATAGAGAAATATCATAATCACATTATACATACTAGGCACCAGCCTATTCTCAGACCAAATAGCTTCATACACAGAATGTAACCATGGAATCAATAAATCTGAGTAGGACTTATAAAATTCATTTGGGATTCCATCAATACCTGGTGTAGTACGAACCGACAATTTATTAATATCCAATCTGATTTCTTCAGTAGTAATTGGGGCTATCAACTCCTCAATTTCTGCTGGCAACAAAGGGGGGACAACTATATGCTGAAAAAACAAATTCAAAGAACTGGGAGCAGGATTTTGAAACGTAGTCTTCACATAGTCCTGTACAACCTGACGTAAACCTCTAACATCCTGCACCACTGTCCCTGCCGAAACTAATAATTCTGTCATACCAAATCTATTGGACTCTTGTTTGGAAGAATCATAAGGATTAACTTGTTGCCATGTGCCTTTAAGTAAATATTTTTGCTGATACAAATATCTGTCTTCCTTTTCCGTAAGGAAGTCAAACATTTTGGCCTTAATATCTTGAAATTGTTGACACGCTGCACCAGCCGAAGAAGTCACCTGAGTCAATAGATTCAGATATTGAGCTCTATATCCCAAATATGTTAAGTAAGCATCTTTAGCCCTTGCCTTAGAAAGCTGTATAAATAATAATTTTAAATCCCACTTAGTGTCCTCCCACCAGTCAATAGGACTGTCATATAAAAAACAGAGATTGGAATGTGCCGAAAAAAAAGTTTGTACATGAGACCGAGTGATTGCATCTTGCAATAATGTTACATTTAATTTCCAGTAGGCACATCCCATTTGGAGCTTTTGATAGGGACCTATCAGTATTTTAACTACCACATGGTCAGAAGTCTCCATTGACAACACCATAACCCCTGAGCAAGTGATTCTGTCGGATAAGAACCAAAAATCTATAAGAGAGGATAAAACCCCCTTAAAAAAAGTATGCACAGGAGGTAAGTGTAACAAATCATCCACATCTATCAGGTGATTATGTTGTACTATGTCCAATAGCGTATTAGTATCACAGCAAATCTTCTGCGATTGCCTTCCCCAATCTCTAGGGGCAAGGCCACAAATAAAATCACCCCCCATAAGACTAATTTAGTAGTATGCAAATAAGGGATGATTCGCTTAAAAAGTAATGACCTATCAGCTTTTAGCTGAGGGGAAAAAATGTTAATAAGGCGGTATACACAATTAGAAATAATGACGTCTATAAGCGTAGCTCAGACAAGAAAAATGTCCAGGACTTGTAAAACATGAGCAGTGATATTGGAAAACAGGATACCTAGTCCATCGCATACATCCTTTCCCAAAAACCAAAATGAAATACCCCACCTCCAATCTCTTTCTGCTTCCTTCAAGTCTCATAAAGAATGTAATTTAGTATCCTGTAACAGAATGATATTACCATGACTTTCCTTCAGACTGTCAAAGGTAACCTGTCTCTTCTTCTGAGATTTAATGTTGTTAACATTAACTGTGAGAAAGGAGATACCCTCAGCCATAATAAAAAAGGAAAGCACTATAGTGAGAAATCAAGCTTATAACACTAAAAATCAATCTGCATCACTTTCGTTTTTTCTGTTTTTTCGGTTTGGGCTTGTCCCTATTCCCTAGATCGAGGACAGTCTCCATATGTGAGGAAGTAACTGAAGAAATATCGGAGTCTATGCCATCCTCGTCACCTTCCTGGTCAAGCAAAGGGGCAATAGGAATTTTGAACGGGGACTAAATCAGGTTCAGCAGGAGTCTGTTGACCATCCAAACCTGATTTACTAGCTTTAGAGCGAGTTACCCTTTGAAAAGGAATGTCCTGCTACACATCTGGGGGAAGCATACTAGATACCTCCAAACCCACTGCAGCTGTGCAGACTGTATGCACTACCACATCACCAGAGCCGGCGTCTGTAGGTGACAGTACAGCGGGAGTGGGGGGATCAATTTTCAGCAGGGAATCAAGACTAGGAGGTATGCCCACCCCAGATGCATCAGGGTTGTGAGATTCCGGTCATGAAATCTCCATATCACTCTGCACATCCTCCATTTCAACTACCGGTTCCTCAGGGTCAATAGTAGACAGATTCTGGGGTTCTGGGTGTGGAGGACAGGACTGCAGGAGCAAGTCTTGCATTTTTTATTTTTCCTTTTGAGCATTAGCAACACATATATCCTGCTCTGCACGGAGAGTGGGATCAGCATTATTATGTGATGCCCAAGAACATGTACGAAGTGTATGTCCCTGTTCATCACAGAGATTGCATTTCATAGGTCTTCTACAAAGAGCACCAATGTGACCCAAATCCCCACAAAGGCCACATTTTTGTTGATCACAAACATTGCTAAGGTGTCCCAATGCTCCACATTTATAACAAGCCCTGGGCTGACCAGGATAGAATAACACTCCCCATCTCTCCCCCCAAAAAACAGTTAGGTAAATGCTTGGTGAGACCATTTTCAAGATGCAAGTCTACCAGATAACGCCAGCCCCCAGTCCAGAGGTGTTTGTCATCTAAAATAGGTTCAGGCTTCCCTTTTACAGTACAATGTTGTTGCAACCAGTAGGTGATGTCAGCAACATTAATTACCTCATTTCGGAATAGAACAGTGATTTTCTTTGAAACTGGTTTCGTCAGGGGAATAGCCACAAATGGTTTCCATAAAAGAGTGTTTTTAAGTACTTGAAACTGTTTCCAGAACCTATCAAGTCCGACGGGATGTTTCAAACTTATATCAAAAATAGAGTCCCCAGGCATATGAATGAAAGCATATATTTCATATGCATAAAACTTCATACTACCCTTCAAAAGTTCTCGCCCCACAAAATGTCGGTTCGGAACATCTGTCATAGGCCCTCTAAATTTTAAACGGACTGCATTACTTCTAGCAGCAGGATCAGAAAGAAGTCCAAAAGTAGCAGGAAACAACTGCTCCTTAACCTTATCGTGCCATACAGTAGTGGAGGTTTGTTGAGAAGAAGCGGGGTCTATTGGACCTGAAGCAGAAGGGGAGGATAAGTGTCGCTCAACAAAAACCTGATGTCCATCAGTTAAGGGGAGTACATCAACAGGTAATGGAACCTCTCCCTCTAACCGTTTGATATCTTGCAAAAGCAAATCTTGGGTCATTTCAGGAGGGTTCTGTATCTCCACCATTGGGGAATGCTGTCCTGGTGTTATAAGGGAATCTGAAATATCTGTATCAGGGTCAGCAGTAGGCCTTACCTGCTCCCCTACATCTGGTAGCACCTTAATATTAGTGTCCCATCATTTCCTTTCTGGGGATTTAACCCAACTTGCTGCCTCCAACGCATTTGCTACCCATGTTGCAGGGGACCCAGCCTCTCTGGCTGATAAGTCCATTCCTGGAGAGGCGAGTGTAGAAGAGGGGAAAGTCGGTATAGTTGAGGAAAACATACAACCCTTGTTTTCATGACCCAGGCCCATAGAGCCACCGATTCTACCCCCTTTACCCTTTGATGAAAGTTCAATATTAAAGTGACCTATACAGGAGGAACCCAAACTCAAGTCCTCAATAATAGTTATGCCTGCTCCAGTCAAAACATCCACAACAGTCCCCGTAGGAGATAATGAACCCCGAACTGTGCCACCAGGTGTGGAGTAAGCCCTACCCGCATCAATTGTACTTACTTCCTTCAGAGATGAATCCGTACGATGTGGTGACATTATAGGACTTGCAGTAGATTCCATCAGCACAGGATTCTCTTCAGGCAGGACCTCCAAAGCAGGGTCCTGCACAGTGAGAGACTGTGCTACTTCCCGTTCCTGTTTGCTAGGTAAATTTCCCTGATGACGCCCCAGCTCTTGCAGCAAATGGTTCCGAATATTCAGGAACTGCCTCTCTGCTTCAGCAAGCTGCATTTGGATCGTTGCAGCATCGCGAACATTGCCTTGTGCATTCTCCACCAAAATGTCGAACTGGGAAGCAGCAATACCTGCAGTGACACAGCTCTGGTCAGTTTCACAGGTAACATAATTTTGTTCCATACAATCGTCGGCCATAGTGATCACTCCGTTAGAAGGGGCCGAGGAGGTGATCAGCACCTCAGCCTCCCACACGTCCACACTCTCCACCGTCCAGCAGCACACTGCCAAATCCTGAAGGAAGTGCAGTGCTCTCCAGCCAAGAGTAGGGGACGTTTTGTATTGTGAGAGAATCGAACAATACTAGGGGACAGTAACTTTTAAGAAATCTTTAAAAGTAATCAGTGGACTGACTTAGGGTAGGAATCAACATATAGACTTAATCCATAGGTGGAAAAAACATGTCTATATGCAATTTTGACTCACTAACAAATATTTAATTTCTATGTGCCTGTGAAAAACTAATAATTTTAACTACTTAAACTGTTTAAATATGAACTCAACTAACCAAAGTCTAAGAAAACATCATAATTGAAGCAACCATTTCCTACCAACCTGTTCTAACCAATCATTCCTCCCTTCTTTTTTTCTTCATCTGTTTTATATTTTTTCCTCTTTATTATCCTCATCCTGTCATATCTTTTTATCCTTTGTTTGTTTTTTTCCCCTATTTTATCCATTCAAGACAGTGCTTCCATAAAAAATCCATCTGACGATTATTATTCTGTTTTTTGTCTAATTCATAACTATACCGTACTTGTCCCAAAATATTCCTGACAAGCTCCTGTTGAGAAATGTACTGTTTCTGTAACACCCAATGACACCTAGCTTGCCAAATGTGGTACTTTAAAATCCCACAAATTAATCTAAGTGTACCCACATTATATTTCTTCCAGAGGCCATTATAGATGCCTAAAACCAAAACTTCATGGGACATATTCGAGAAGGCCTGATCCTGGGTCATAAAGCTAATTAAATTCCAGAAAGAAATGACAAAAGGGCAGTCAAAAAAGAGATGCTCTTGAGTCTCCAGCACCATATTATACATATCTCTAAGGCAATACTTCTCTTCCAGTTTTTTGTGTTTATGATTATTTCTAACCCCCAGCCTACCATGACATGCCAACCACGTGGTATCCCACAAAAATTTGGGAATTCTGGAGTCTGTTAATTGCCTTGTGATAACAGTCACATCTTGTGAAGTTCCCATTGGAAAACAAAAAGATTCCATAAAATGGACTAGCACTATTTGTTGATACATGAGCTGTCTTGAAAGAGTCAGGAACTCAGTTACAGTAAGTTTCCATTTCCTGACTTTTCGTAATATGTGGCACATATAGGTTGGGATAATCATGTTATGTAATTTAAAAGTCCATTTATCTAAGGACCAGATCGGCAGAACCCTTTCCAACCATTCTTGTCCCCAAATCATCCAGTTTTGTGTCCCTTTCCTGAGGCTAGGTACTAAGTTCCCATACCAAAAGATGGAATGAAAGAATACCAGTGGGTGAACCATACCTAAACCACCCTGAGAAATAGATCTGTATGTAGTATTCCATTTAACCAGATTCAAACGGCTCCCCCAGATTACTCTAAAAAAGGTGTTATACAGTCTAGAGTCCAATGTATTGGGCAGGGGGAATATAGATCCTACAAATAATAAAAGTGGAACTATGAAAGTTTTAAGCAAGTAAACCCTCTTTAGTTTAGTGATCTGTAAGCCTTGCCATGCCTATATACGTATGTCGCATGAAGTTAATTTTAATTCCCAGTTTATTTTCTCCATTTCTTTAGGACCAAACTTAATTCCTAATATAACCGCTTCCTGAGATAATGGTACCCCACAGATCTGATCCATATGTGCTGCCTGTCCAACTACCAGAGCATGACTCTTATGAAAGTTTACCCTAGCACCTGTTGCCTCTGAATAGGCCATCAATTCATTGTGTGCAACGTCCCCTTCCAGTTGAGATTTCAAAAATAAACAAAGGTCATCAGCATAAGCTAAAACTTTAAGGAGTGAGGTTCAAGGGGAAAGACTCATACCTCCAATATGCCTTGAATTGTCAATATATCTTACCAAGATGTCAATGTAAAATGTGTACAACAGGGGGCTCAAAGGACTGCCGCACCCCTCTCCTGAGCTGAATTCTTTGGCCAATCATACCATTTAAAAGCAGATGAAAATGTGCTGAACTATGTAATAGCTGTAGCCATGCAATAAACTGTTGTGGGATGCCATAAAAGACTAAGATCTTGAACATGATGGTATGTGATACCCAATCAAAAGCTTTTTCTTGATCAAGAGTAACAACATACCCCTGCAAGGTCCCCAAATGCCCTCTAGCAAATACCTCCCACAGACAATACAAGTTGTCTTTCAGTGTGTGACCTGGAATTGCACAATTCTGGTGAGGTGAAATAACTGATTCTGCCATACCACTAAGGTGGTTGCATAGTATAATTGACAGCAACTTGAAGTCTATATTTAATAAAGAAATAGGTCTCCAATTGTTTACACCCAGCCTATCTCCTCTTTTGTATAGTAAAATCAGCAAAGCCTTTGCCATTGCATCAGGAATATCCTGATTACATAAGATATCATTAAAAGTTTCTACCAATAATGGAATAAGGGCATCCTGGAATGTAGCATAAAACTTTGGGCCCAACCCATCTGGTCCTGGAGCCATATGAAGTTTAAATTTTTTCATTTCTATACAAAGTTCATCTTTGGATATCGGAGTTATCAACCGTGAGGTTTCTCTAGGATGAAGAATCGGGGCATTAGCATTGGTCAGATATGGCCAAGGAAATAGTTACTGCGGACAAAATAGACCAATGTTTAGAAACAAACACATAGTCTATCCTTGAGGACAAAGAAGTCCTGTGATATATGTGTGCCCCCCTGTTTTATGCAAAGATCTGAAAGTGTCCTGCACCTCTGCTGTGCTCAGGATTTGTTTTAAAGCATTTGTATCAGAGAACAGTTTGGATGTAGTCCCAGTTTTATCTTTTAGGTCCAATGGACAATTAAAATAGCCCCTTAAAATGAGTTTTCAGTGTGTATGTAAGTATGGTTGCAGAGACTGAAATAGCTGCACCCTAGCTTTTTTTTGTTTGGGGTGCATATACCACCCTGACCCATAAGTCCTGTGACTGATAAGTGCTATCAATAAATAGGGCTCTTCCTGGATCAATCTCAATGATCTTGGTAAGTTGAATGAAGCCTCTAAACAATATCCCCACTCCAGAGCAGGCTTCCTCCCCCAATGACCATATGGAAGTGCCCCAAACCCAAGCCTTTTTTGCCTGATAGATATCAGCTTCAGAGCAGAGCCTAGTGTCCTGCAAAAGCCAAATGTCAGCTTGGGTGTCCTTTAAAGTCTGAAAGGTGATGCATCTATGCTTATAATTTTTGATGCTGTTTGTATTCAGGGAATGGACTTTGATACAATTTTCAGCAGTGCTGGGCATTTAAAAGTAAAACTAGGGGGAGTGGGTATTCAAGATGTTTTTTCTCATCCGTTTACGCACTCTGGGCCACTCCCCCACCTTTCCCTCCATGTCTGAAGTTTCCTTCTAAGACGAGGCTAACGAAGAAGCCTCAGAATCCTTGTCATCCTCCCCAGCTGAAGTTTTCAAAACAGCATATTTGTTGGGATCAGTAACATATTCAGTTTGAGGAAGTTTTGATTTGGGAATATTCCTGGCAGACCGTCACTTTCCTGTCACCAGTTGGTATCCTTCCTCAGTTGGGGGTGGGGGGCATTTCCCCCTGACTGGCTTGCCACAGGAGAGGGCCCTGTCTGTTCTTCAGCAGTTTCAGATGTGACCACTGAAATATTAATGACCTCTTCTGGAGGTAGAGTCTGACCAGAATGACCATTAAGAACAACTTTTGTGTCTGTCTGAGGGATGATTGGCTGGGCTATGGGCTGATCTGCAGGTACCTCTGGCTCCTTCTCTGAGCTCAGGAATCTTTGTTGTTCAGATTGTTTTTCTTGTGCAGCATGTACCACAGTATCCTGGTCCCAGAAAGACCCCTTATTGTGAACTGCCCAAGGGAATTGCAGAAACAAGTGGGCTTGATCTTCACATAAATTGCACTTCGGGGGGGTTTTGACATTGATTGCTCAGATGCCCCATTTGTTGACAAAAACTGCAGATTAACGCCGTACAAGCATTACTTAAATTTGAAAAGGATCCACATCTGTGGCACATCTTGAGTTGGCCTGGGTAAAAACAGAAGCCTTGGTCGACACCCAAATAGAAGCAACTAGGAACATGCACCGTGCCCTCCTCTGCCATCCATAGCTTAACTTTAATTTTCCAACCCCCAGTCCATATGTTCTCACTGTCAATAATGGGAGAAGGTCTGTCCATAACATCTGCTCGTTGTTTAACCCAATACAGCATATCCGACACATGCACATTCTCATTTCGAAAAAGAACTGTAATCAGTTTAACAGATGGTCTTGTTAAAGGAATGGCTATAAAGGGGGCCCACACTGGTGTGTGTTTTAAGTAGGAGAACTTTGCCCAAAATTTTTCAAGGTGGACTGGTGTGCTAAAACTAATGTCAAAGATGGTATCTCCTGATATGTGGATTAATGCAAAGATATCCAGTGCCTGAAATTGCATTGATTCCTTCAGAAGTTTGTGAGCCACATAAACCCTGTCCGGTGGAAATTCCAATCCTCCTTTGCATTTTATACAAACTGCATTCCTTCTAGACCTTGGTTTACCTAGATTGGCAAATAAATCAGCCATCCTTCTTCTAGGATTCTGCTGGGGTCGGGGGAGGGGAGAGCAGGATTCGGGTCAAATCTCCCAGCTATGTGCTCCACTAGTCTCTAAATCAGCAGCTATTGTCGGATGCTCTATGGAGTCAGCCCATGAAGTAGAGCGAGCCTCTTGATCAACCCTGTTAGCAACAGTTTGTGAGGTAGGCCCTGGTGGCCCAGGGCTACTAATCGCATCAGACAGTACTGGCCTAGCTTCAGAGTCAACAGAATCATTCTCATTGGTTATAGTCAAAGGGACAGTATTAACAGCCATAGCAATATGAGAGGAATGCACAGTACCTGGTATAGGAATGTCAGTAGCATTTGCAATGCCAGCCTTCGCTTGCCGTGTAGAGTCTTGTCCATGATGCAACCCATCCCCCTCCGACACACCCGAGTGAGAGCTTTCTGTGAATTCTCCTCAGGAATCCTGAGGGCAGCCAGAATTAGGTTGTGAAGACAGCGCTATGATTTGTGCAGTTGTAGGTGCTTCTCCGGGGAGCCAGTGTTTCCCATCTGCAGCGAGCAACCAGCCCGTGGCAGTGGGAACCCTTTCAGAAGACCACATACCGGTGTTTATGGACTGAGCTGCCTCCTTGGCTGAGGAATTATCAATTGGTTCTCCTGGCTCCTTGTCCTCAATTTCTGGGTTTCCATCTCCATTATCCAGAATCATGTGAAACAGCCTACTTGTGCCGGCTGCTGTTGTTGTAGAGGAAGGTATCCCTGAGTTAACTTTCTCTGTTCCTAGAAGTAAAGGTCTCAAGAAATCCTGCATTTGTGGATTTCCTCCATCATCGCCAGAGTACACATTCATGGTCCCAGTCATCAGTGCAGCTAATGCATCTGCCACCGGGATCTCCATTGAACAATGAAATAAATCTTCCTCTGTAGCAGGGAGTTGTTCTCCCCGACTACCTTCTCCTTCGGTTTCCATTGCCACATTACAAGAGCTATCAAGATCACCTGGATTATTTGTTTGTTCTGTGGTAGTCTCTGCTTCCTCTAAATTCATTTTCCCTTCAGAAGTTCCCATTTCTTCATTTTGTTCTTCAGTCTCCATAACTTCCTCCGGCTCAGTAGCACTCCTGGATGCCATCTTGGTACTACAGCCAAAGCAGTCCCCTCTGCTTACAGGAAGCAAGGCCCTCTGCAGACAGAGTAGGGGAATTTCCCCGGTGTCCTGGCCAAATTTCCCTCATTCACTAAAAATACCACCAACAGCTTAATCTGGTTCAAATTCAGTTGCTTACCATCTGTATCCCCCCTCCCCCCTGGTCATCCCTGAAAAAGGGACTTCTAGACCCAGCGAGCTTACTGGGTCAACAAAATTCAACAAACATTAGCTCCTCGATGGTTGATCCTGGTCTAACCAGCTCTCACACCTCTCTCTCTCCTCTGTGAACACTCTGCAGCACACAGATGTGGCCAGGGGCCAGGACTGGATGCAGCCACATCAGTCACTCGCTTATTCTTCCTTAAAGGCAATCATCAAGTAGGAGAAAATTTAAACTGCAAACTGTAACTTTTTTCCTCAGCTGCAATTTTCAGCAGCGAGAGCACCATTTTGACCATTTTTACCACAGTTTCTGAACATTTTCTTTAGTGACTCCCCCAATTAGCACACTAAGCACATGAAACTTTCAGGGCACATGTCTGAGTCTGTCCCGTAAGGTTCACAGTACTTTTGGCACTTGAAAATTGCAGAGATGAGGACACATATTTCAATGCTTTACTGTCTATTAACAAGCTGAAAACACACAAACAACACTCTGTTCCTTTACTGTACTGGAAGCAAACAAGCAGCACATTTGGGTGGCATTTTTATGGGCACAAATCCCTTGTTCAGAGCTTCCTGTCCACTTGGGCTACACCACTATGAGAATGAAAGATGCTAAACATACCTCAGCAAAACATTCTGGTTCTTTCCCCAAATTAAACATCCTGGATGAGCTCCCATTTTTTGTAACGGCCCCCCCCACACACACACACACACTTTACAGAGTAAGCACCTCTGGCACCCATACTGGGCACAAACTCAGAAATTTAGAAATGGTACCACCTTTAGCTTTGGAAATGTAAATACCAGGCTCATTCTTCTAGAGATCAAGGGTTGGGGGTGTACAAAAGCAATAACCTACTGGTATTTATAATACCAGGTCCTGGGAAGAGAATTTTTGCTAGGTATATGCTAGACCTGTCTTCTGTAGGGGTACCTAGTAAATCCACACTGGAAGCAATAACTTAACTGTCCAGATCACAGTTGGGGTTCTAGACTCTGACTTTATTCCAAAAGATGTTCTTCAAAGCAAGGGTGGACCCCCAAGGTTTACACATCTTGGCACTACGAACTTGCTGAACAACAAAATCGAACTGTATCTGATAGAAACTTGGTATTCCCACTGTGGTAGGACATAGGACACTTGCACTTGTATTCCCACATGTTGTAAGACATGGAACATTGCTTCCAGTGGCACTGGCCACAACTGAAAACACATTTGCTAACAGTAGCACCATTCTTCATAACCACAGAAGAAACTGTAATCCACTCCATGGGGTAAAAAATATTCTCTTCAGACATTTGGCCCTTTATCAGAATTAACAGGGTTTCCTTACTGAATCTGTTAGTCCTGAACTGGTTACTCCAGATGGGGTTCCGCCCACCCTTGGATCCCAAATACAAACTCAGCCATTCTTTCAGGGTTACATCTTAAACATTTAGAAACCTTTTGAATTGCTTTTGAATGAACTGGCATTTCAAATTCAAATTCACCACCTCAGCAGTGTAAAGGTTAAAAGTCCTGAACAGTGTGGTATACTCATGCATGTGGACATCACACATCTCAGTCAACTTTACTTCAAAGACAGTCTTGCATGTCTGTACTTACAGAAACAGAAATTGTGCCTTCCCTCTGGGCAATGAACACAATGAACAGGTACTTACTTTCTGTAGCAAAAGTCAAAATCCACTACTGTTAGACATTTCCGGCAGCTTCAAAACATCCTGGACCAAAAGAAGGATTGCCCCTTGGATCCATCCACTAGCAGTCCTTTTCACCCCTCCAGGGATGAAGATCAGAAAATCCTGCTGTGGAAAAGGTCTCCACCACGTCTCTTGTCAAGCTGGAGAATACAAGAACTAGGGTGAGAATGCAGGGCTCTCAGCTCAGAGCCTATAGCTGAGCAGTTCTCACTCCTCTAACTTCAGACTGCAACTCTACAGTGACTCCTGTCTCAACATTCTAACTCCTTTCTCAACAGCTGGCACAAGGGTTATGCTGCTGGGAGAATTCCAAATGAGCTCATCACTTCTATCACAGCTGAAGTCATGTAAACAGAAGAGTGAGCAGGTGAAACCCCATTTAACTAGTTAATCACCAGCTGCCTCCCCCTGCCTAACACTGATACTGAGGGGATTCAAGTAACCCCAGGGGACTGGGTGGTTACATTTACAACTGCACTGCTGACAGATTTGGCATAGGCACATCACTCTGTTCAAGTACCTTGGTGGATATTCAGGAAATATTTATTGTCAGGACCCTAAAATATTTATTATTCAGCCAAGACTGTGTAAGTCTTCCTCCTCCCCATATAACCATGGCTAGCTAGTCCCATGACCAACATTCGGCCATCTCCCTAATCCTTTCATTATAATATCTGGCATTCTACTTGCTCACCTCAACACCAACTTTTCTAAACCACTTTTACTCCACTCCCTAAACTGACCCATTCCTAGCCATTTTGTGTTATTGAGAAAAGCTTAAATCATAACTGGAAGGGACCCAGATGATTCTGAAATGTCCTGTGCAATGTACAGACAGTGGTGTTCCACAGGCCACCACTGTAGCCACACCGATTCAAGGTTAGTATTTTGCTGATACTCTACCACAATAAATGAAAGTAGAAGTGGTATGTTATTAAAATTTCTTGTAAACAGACCCCCAGTACTTCCTTTCATCAGGAGTAATTTGCTTACCCCAAACATTTCAATCGGTTAGTAGTAACCACTGCATCTGCTTAAGGTTGCAAGATCATAAATTCCCTTCTTACCCTAGGAAATCAGTAACAAAGTACCAAAACCCATGCAAGATGCACAAAAAATGCATTTAGCAAGTCCACTATTCAACAGAGAATTGGTGTCATATTGAAATCCACTTTCAGTAGCATTTTTCAATATAATACTATCCATTCCCACATTTGTGAGTTCCCAATTTCTGGAT
This sequence comes from Neoceratodus forsteri, assembly GCA_016271365.2. Classification (NCBI taxonomy): domain Eukaryota; kingdom Metazoa; phylum Chordata; order Ceratodontiformes; family Ceratodontidae; genus Neoceratodus; species Neoceratodus forsteri. The sequence goes on along the minus strand of CM028131.1, from coordinate 172,719,154 downwards.
CATTTTTACTTTTATACCCATCCTATATTTTCCCATTGACTTAGCTTGCATTATTCTGTTTCTTATGCTATAGGTTATCATGGCTCTAACCAATTTAACACATACGTATACTTCAGTTTTCTGCTCTCCCTAATTAACTATGGATTTCTAGACCATGGCACTTTGTGTTGCCTGACCCCACTGTATACAGGCACTTTATATACTGTATTTGTTGTATTTTTAGGTAGGTAGGTAGTTCATTGTTTATTGATTTAGTTATTTATTTACTTTTTGGGCCAGGAAAGACACGCTAAGCTGAAGCTTGTTTCCAGGTGTGTCCTGGGAGAACAGGGAAGTTAAGTGACTTGCTCATGGTCACACAGTATATAAATGGTGGTGTGGGAATCAAACCAGATTTGCAGCTCAGTGCTCTTAACCACTACAGTATACTGACTCCATATTTGCAGAATGGACTTTCCTTAAAGATCAGTTGCAGTGTTTTTAAAATGCTTTTTCCATATTTTATTTCCTCACCTTGGCGGCTATTCTCCAAGGTGGACCTGCACCGTGCAAGAGCAGTGCGTATGGGCGCAGCACACAAGGTGCAGACAGAAACGTGGCATTCAGCAACAATGTCGTGTGCAGGGGTGGTGTCAGGTGCAGCACACAAGAAGGTGTGGAGAAGCATGCAGGGGTGGGGCAGAGGTCCACACAGCACAGGGACATGCCCCGTGATCCTGCCAAATAAGGGCATGCGTAAAGGCAGCACGCATGCTCAAATGCAGAAGTGAGAACACAATGGCAACACCAACAAACATCACCAAGATCCCAGGGGGGGAGACCCGCAGCTGAAGACTGGCCCGGACCAAGCGGCGGAGGCACGAGCACCACTGGGAAGAAGGTGAGCTCCAGCAATTTCACCACCGCCCAGGTGACAGCCCTGGTAACAGACATCCAGGCCAACTACAACATGCTCTAAGGTGACCAGTCACTGACGGCACCCACCAAGACCAAGCAGCGGCTCTGACTGGAAATCCAGGTGGCTGTCAATGCTGCCAGACCTGAGGCATGGACCCTCTCTGCCATTAAACATAAGTGGAGGGACCTCTGCTCCACTGTGAAATGGAAGCTGGTGGCAGCACACAGGGCACACACAGGAACAGGGAGGAGACCACTGTCACCCGGAACAAGGCAGTCACCCCTGGAGAGGATCGTGGCACATACTGTCGCCAAGGTCACCTGGCAGAGCCTGCCAGATGGATGCGACACATCAGCAGGTAGGCATGGGAGGGCCACTGAGGGGGAGGGGGAGAGTCACATCGGACAGCACAGCCCACTGACCATGCCACATCTCACCATGCAGGGCACCAACGCAGGACCTGTGCAGCATCCAGCAGCAGCACAGGCATTGCAGATAGAACACCAGTGATGGAGGGTATGTATGCCGCCACATGCCCGCCGGCAGGTACACATGCTGGACACACCAGACTGACACTTTCACCCCAGTTCCCCCCCACAGGGTCCCTGTGCTAGGATGCACCGGAGGAGGTGAAGCCAGTGACAGGGGTGGATACCAACCTGGACATCCCAGACGATGCTGCTATGATGGATGACCCACCGCCGACCCCAGACGCCGAGCCAGAGGACAGCACACCAATGCAAAAGACCTGTGGCATGGAGGAAACATCCCTGGATAGTATGAGACACAACATGCACCCTGTGACCCCAACCATCCCCGTGGCAAATCCATGCAAAGAGTCACCCTCACTGACACCACGCCCATCCACAGACCCACTGCAAGCGGTGCCCGTGGGATAAGGCACGCCACCATAGAACAGGGTGGTGGACAGGGCCGTGTCACACAATGGCGTGTTGTGCATCCCATGGGTGCAGGGGTGCTGACCATGCACCACACAGAGCTGCAGTGGCTGGAGGAGGACAGGCTAATGACACAGAGAGAACAGACAGAGGTCATCCGCATGCTCACCCGTGTGGTGGAGGGTATGGCAGAGGACATGACCGGCATTAGGGACGTGCTGGAAATGGTAGCAGCCAGGGAGCGTGAGGCACCTGTTACATGCACACATGTCCCTGTGCACACCCATACCATGAGGGCCACACAGACATGCAGAGATGTGAGACAGGATGCGCTGGAACCCGCAGCACCACCATGCATGGGGCCCGCCGGCCCACTGCTGCACAGTCCACCGGCACACCATGGCAGTGCTGCTGTGGCTGCCCCTTCCAGCAGGCTGCCCCTGGTGGGCCTGCAGGATCCTGACCCCAATAGCACTGGCAGCCCCCTGATCAGACAGCTGAGCCCCACACAGGTGGGGTGTCCCTGGGTGACATGACAGACACTGGGTACCCTGTTCAAGCAGCGTGTGACCAATAGGGGGGTAGGTCCGATGCCACGGTGCCATGCTGTGGACCATGGATGCATGGGTGGGGTGCACTCAGGGGCCATTGAGGGAGGCCAGGGCATGCCACACCACTGGGGGGGACAGCAGGTACCAGCATGCAGGCAGCACACATGGTGCACACACCGAGGGGGATAGGGTGGTGGACATGGCACATCCTGGGGTACTCCCGCCATGCTGCACAGTCCATACACTGCACCACTGCCGTGGCTGTGCAGGACAACATGGGCCATAGCTATGAACATGGCCAGGGGCACTTAGAACACAGAATCATCACTGCGCCCATGGCCCACGAGATGCTCAACCGAAGGTACCATGCTCCACAGTGTGGTGGACTGCACGGCCAGTCGGCATGTCCCGGGCCCCATCTGGTGCTGGTGGCATGTCAGGGGGCCACATGTCACATGGGGGATGGGGTGGGCATGGCAACCCATGGCAAACGCAGATGTTATGCAGCATCGCATACACAGTGAACACTCTGCAGGCGAACCCAGGTTCATGCATCATCGTGCCCTCTGTGTGGTCCTGGCACCAGAACCTTTTCTTCAGGATGCCAATGGTGTGCTCCATGCACCCATGTGTCCATCAGTGCACCTCATTGTAGGCCACCTCTGCCCTGTCCTGTGGCATGAGGTACGGTGTCATCAGGTAATGCCACAGGGAGTATCCTCTGTCACCTGTGGGAGGATTCAAAGGCATGGTTACAGCTGGTACAGCCCTGGGGACACACACCACCATGCCGTCCTCAGTACGTGGCCGCGTGTGCACACACACACACACACACACATCTGCACACATTCACGGCACTGCCGCGTCACCTGGGGCACTCACCCAACAGCCATCCGGAACCACCATCCCCTGCCGCAAGCCGTGCGCTGAAGCCAGAGTTGTCATGCACATAGGTGTCATGGCATGAGCCGTGGTACCGTGCGCACACATCTGTAATGCAGCAACAGGCATCACACACCACCTGGCAGTTGAGGTTATGGAAGCCCTTTCTATTCCGATATACCACTTCGTTCATTGCCGGCGTCAACACTGGCATGTGCGTGCCATTCATGATGCCAAGCAAATTGGTCATGCAGTTGCAGGATGAAGAAGGCTTCCTTGGAAGCACGCTGTTCCAGTGGTGATGCAGGGAACTGTATATGGTCACCCACTACCTGCAACAGTGTGTCAGTGACCTGGTGTACAGCCCTAGACACTGAATGGCAGACACTGGTCACGTCCCCACACACCTGCGGGAACGAACTGGTGGCATAGTAGGACAGGACACAAAGGATCTTGGTCTCTGTGGACAAGGCATGCGAGCGACACGTCCATGGCTGCACTGTTGGCTCAACAATGTCACACAGGTATGCCACTGTACCATGGTCAACCTGGAATCTGTCCATACACTGCTGCACCCTGAGGTCTGCGGCCCTGAGCCAGGGGCAGTATGACCTGGGCCTATTCCATGCACGTCAGTCCCATCCCTGTGCGTTAGCAGCATCCAGTAGTGCTACATTGAGCAGCAACCCGGGGCACATCGTGGTGGCCATGGGTGTGTACAGCTGTACCCAGTAGGTGGTCAGCCCTGGATGCCGCACCGTGTCTGTGTTCTGCCCCTTATAGCCCCGACACCCACCCACCACTGGTGGTGGCACAGTGCGCACGCACACCACACCCTGTGGGCGGGTCATGCACGTGGGTGTGGCCCCCATCACCTGTATATTCATGGCCATGGTGACAGTAGCAGGTGCGGGCGGGCTTGGCACGCATGTGGGCAGGTCCGTGGTCTATCCACAGAAACTGTGGTGTGTCTCCTCACAGTGCTACCAGGACTGCCTCGAGGGAGGTGTAATCTGGGATGTTACCGAGCCCCCAGAGGTGAGTGACCCCTGTGCGCCCAGTCCATGGTGTGGCCACCTGTGTGTGTGTTACCACTGCCTTTGACACTGTCCTGTTCTCTATTGCAGACCACTACTGGGAGGCCAGAGCACTTTGGTGTGGAGCTGCATGACCTTGGGAACAGTAGCACAGGACAGGTTGTGGCGAGGTGGCGGGAGTGGCCCCAACAACTGCGGGACTTCATCTCCCTGAGGGTTGGCAGCAGGGACATCTATTACAAGGATGACTGTGGTTGGTACTGGCATGTCGTGGAGCAATCTAAGGTAAGGTGTTCACCATTGCAGGTGTCTGGATGGGGCTGAGTCTGGCAGCATGCGTGGGGCTGATGTGTCCATTTCACTGTGCTTTCTCCACATGGGGGTACCAGGGCCCGTTGTGGAGGATGCTTCTGGAGGTGCAGGACTACACTGCAACTATGTCTGAGCGGTTGTCCGAGGACTTGAAGGAGGAGGGGGAGGAGGAGGATGGGGCCAGCTAGAGCTGGCCTTGTTTAGGCCGCACCATCTACATGGCTGGTCGGGGCCATTGCTGGTGGTCTACCACTGCTGAACTGATCAGGATATGGCGCTACTGTTTGCCTGGGGGGGGCTGCTGCCTGTGTGCTGGAGGGACTCTGTGGCTGTTGTCACCTGCATGTTTGTGGGGTCCTCCTTGTGTTGCTCAGGTCCTACTGGGGGGGCCTGGTCATGTTCATCTGAGGGGGGGTTGCGCCCTGTGTGGTGGTGCTCTGGAGGGTGGGTGGCTGTGCCCGCTGTTGTCATGGTTTGGCACTGCACTGCCTCTGTGTTCTGTTCATGGTGTTGGTTTGTGGCAGTAAACATACCTGTCCCATGCACCCATATCTCTGCCTCTTTTGTGTGCCTGTGCATTGCGTGCCTGGTGTGTCCTGCTGCATTCAGGGCCATGAGATGGGGCCCACCATGCTGGCTGCTGTGCACTTCCCTGCAGTTTCCTACTCACGCGCCTTGTTATGACTCCCCCATCGGGACATCTGGCTGCTCTCCCCTTTGAACGCCATTTCCTGTTGTATCGGCGTTTGTGCATGTGCGCGGGCGGCCGACGTGGTCCACACCACGTGGCCATGCCCCTCTGCCCGTGCATAGTGCTGGGTGTGTGGTGGCTCTTCCGCACCTCTACTGTACCATCCTGTGTGGCATTTGTGCATGCTGTGTACTGTGTTGTGCGCTGTGTTCTGTGCCCTGTGCCCTCTTTCCGCACAGTGTGTGCCTTGGACAAAAGTTGCCCATGAGAACAACCATTCCATATACATTGAAAGGAATGTGCAGGAAGAGTAATTTCTGATGTTCAGATGCTATTTTACTGTCTGTGTTTTTGAAGGTTTCACAGAAAATCCCTCAGACATTTTCAGCCCAGCTGGCAGATCCTGAGTGAGTGCTGATTCCATTTAAGCAACAATGACATCATTTTCCTCAAGGTCCTGGCAGCTCAGTACATCATATTATGACCTTCAAAAAGCAGTATTTGCTTCCAGTTTTCTGGTGGTGGCTTGTATTTATCAAATTATTCTAGTAAAACACCATAAGTAAATATCTGTCAGTTTCCCTAAGCTGATCAGCATGTGGTGCACAGTATCACCCCCCAAAAAAACATCAACAATATGACAGGCTTTTAACATGAACATTTTTGTTTCCTTTGTTCTTTTCTTGCCCTGAATGAAGCCCCAACAGCTTCTTCCTTATTTTAAAGTATTGTCCCTTAAAAATACTGATTAATCTGTGAAAGTAACTAAATATTCATCTGTAATGCAGTATCAATAAAATTCAAAAGGCAAAGATCCTCAGACAATTGAAAGTAAACATGAGTTGTTACCATTTTGCAATCTGTTGTACGTGTGTGTGTGTGTGTGTGTGTGTGTGTATGAAGGAGAGTCAGAGTCCATTCTTATAAACAGAATTATATTACTGTTCATGTTAACATATATTGTACATACAGTGAAGTGTATCTTTCTCCTCTCTCTCTCTCTCTCTCCACTGTTCATCCAATCATTGATGCCTGAATGGAATGAGCACTCACCCAAGATTCCACCAGCTGATTTAAAAATGTCTGAGGGATGTTCTGTGAAACCATCAAACAGGAGACCATTAAAATAGCATCTGTACATGACAAGTGGCAACTTCTTCATTTCATATGTAATAAACAAAGTCTAGTTGTCCTTATGTTAGGTAAAAGGAGTAAAGTTTATGTTTGTAATATATCTGCAGTTGATCTTTAAGAAAACCATTCACCACATTCATACACAGAAAACATATTTATTTATTTTTTATTTATTTAGTTTTTGTTGACAGGGTAAGTGCACTAGACAAATCCTGCCTATTTTCAAGCATGACCCAGGGGAGGGGGATACAGATGAATGCCAACTGACCTTGAATCAGATTAAGCTGTTGGTGGTATTTTTAGTGAATGAGGGAAATTTGGCCAGGACACCAGGGAAATTCCCCTACTCTGCTGTAGGGAGAGATGCTGTCCTGATGCAGTGATGACAGACAGTGTTGAACAAGCGATGCAGAAGGTTGGGCAGACTGCAGCTCTGCAGGTTACTGAAGTGAGCGAAATAGAGTTGTCAGAAGAATGTTTTCCACACAATGAACAAGAGAGGTTACGCAGTGATTTGCATGCCCGAGAGCATGCAGTGGGAGCTTTATGAACCGAATTGGACAATGACAAAAACCTGACCGCCGATAGTGTCTCTCGTACTCCTGATAAATCTCTGGATTGGGCCTCTGATGTACTGATAGTTTCTCTGCTGGTTTGCTTGTCAAAGGAACACCAAGCCTCTGAAGCGGAGCACGTCATCTGCACAGCTGACGACAGGAATGAGGAAGTCAGCATACTACCCAAGATCTCTGCTGTCTCCGAAGCGCACATCTCTACTCGGGACAAACAGGAGCTTTGGACAAAAGAAACAGCACTGTCTTAAGCAGGATGGATGCAGCAAGCTGACGGTTGCTGGGTTTCAGACCCGAATTGGATTTCATTTTCTTCCCCAGCACCATTGGACTGTCACTCTGAGATGGAACAACAACAGGCGTCCACTTCAGGTCAGCAAACTTTTTCTCAACTCTCAAATTCACATATGGGTCACACTTTTCAAACTGGGGCACAAGACTATGCAGCTATTACAGCTTCGGAGGCCCCTCCACGGACATCTCTACCTCATTCCCCATGGGGGGGATACCAGACAAGGCCCTAGATTCTCGGACCTTTTCAGAAATAACAAGCTGGAGCAGGCTTCTAGGTGGAATGCCGTCAGACTTAGATATTGTGGAGGTTTTCCTGAGCATCCTGATAGAGCTTTTGTGGCAAAAAAACTCTTGAAAGACTCCATGAACTTTTTGGCCTCGGACATCTATGCCTTAATTAATATACAGGGAGAGGACACCTTTGACATTAGTTTTAAACATTTTTCAGGCCTTGACAAGTTTTGGCATAAATATGAGTCCTGTAAAACATCACCTTTATGGCTTCCTTTCTGGGCAATACCAATCACAAAGCCTTTATTTAAAAATGTCAATGTAATGTTTTGTAATAAAAGGGTAAATGTGGGTGATATTCAGTACTGGTTAGAGAAGAAATGTACTGTCTTAGGGCCTCCTGAGCCCATTATTGATACTGATGGAATCTGGACAGGGGCTTGGCACTTTTAAGTTAAATTACATATTATTGAGAATGATATTCTTCATATCCCTAATAGTTTTTTTCTAGGGAAAGACAGGGGTGTCTGCTTCTATCCTGGGCAACCTAAGGCCTGCTATAAATGTGGGAGCAGACGCCACTTAAGCAGTGCCTGCGATAAGGTTAAATGTGCTCTATGTGGGGAAATGGACCATGGTAGTGAAGTTTGCAGGAATGTCTTTAAGTGTAATTTATGTGATGAGACTGGCCATGCATATCATCAGTGTCCTTGGGCAGGACAAATTCGACAAGGGGCCTAGATAAGGAGCACTTGATAAATATGGCTCAAGAGAGATATAGGCCTCAGGCACAGAATGCCTCGGACGATGACACAGAACATAGAGATCAGGATATCAGGAGAGAGGAACAAGCTACACATGACTCTACATCGCATCCATCACAAGGGGGGGAAGCAATACCAAGGCCATGTCCTGCAGCACAGGATCAAACAACTGCACCTACTGCTTCTCAAGAGCAAGGTGTTGATTCTGCACCAGGCCTCTCACAGATGAAACCTCATACCTCTGCTAGGCCTTCCTCTGATACTTATTTTCAGACACCCCATTCCAGATGGATGACTCAGGCTACTAGTAGGTTGAAAGGGAATAAACCTATATGTGATATTCAAAATGCTTCCCAGGTTATGGCTGATCTAGAGGGTGATTCTGGCTCCGAAGCCTCCTCTAGACCACAGGCCCTATCAGAAATGGAACTGGAGGAGGAAGGAGACAAAGACCTCCCAGACACTAAGAAAAAGAAGGGTAAAAAGCGAAAACAAGATAAACCCTTGCTGCCACCTTAAAATCATAATGCCTGTCTAAAGATGATATCTCTCAACTGCTGTAGTATCAAGAATTATAGAAGAAAACTGATTTGTTTGATGTATTATAAATGTAACCCCCAGGGGGCGCTATCCTCAGGGTTACTACCCCTGCCTGCCTCCTCTGAGACAGGATGAGGGGCCCAGATCCATTGACGGGTGCCTCCACCCAGAGGTCGGGGTTAGTACTGTCGAGATTGCCTCGGTTACAGCCCTCTGGGTTACTGCAACCCCCCTTTTGTTCCACTAGTGGCTTACACAGTGTACCCACAATACTTTTCCCCAGATCACTTACCCCCCGGCTGGTATCTCCCAGCTCACTCCGGGGAACCCCTGTAAAGTAAGGTACAGTTTTATCACAATCGCTATGCAGCAGTTCACCAGCAATGCACACAGTAGCCAGGGTGTAGTTGCAGAACAAACAATCTGATTTATTCAAGGGGAAGTAACCAGAACGGTGGGGGGAGGGAATCAAGCTGATTGGCTTACCACTATACTTATCTACCTAGGGCTCTGTGCACAGGCCTGAACCTAATATTTACCGTCCCTGGGTACCCAAGCCCTAATGGCTAGTCCTCCGTGGCAGCTGGTTGGGGCCCTGACACAGATAGCCTTTGAAGTACTGAACGAGTCAGAATGAGAAGCAAAACTCAAGCAGACAGTCAGCAGTCTGCTGAGGCAACTGAAGGCCACTGAATGCAAACTTAGCAGGGAGCTACCCTGATTTAGTACTCATGACTCCAGTAAGCAACGAGTTCTTCACCTCTGGTGGGATTAAGCCTGAAGTGCACCAGCCTTCTCACACATTTATATGGCAAATAACAGAGGGGTACCATACCTGCCACTTTGCCACGGAGGGGAGAGAGGGAGACCTGACCTGGAGGGTCCCCCCACCCCCAAGCCCTTCTACTGACGACTCACACCTCCTAGGCTACTTCTCCCGAGTGGAGGTGCTGGCTTGACAGGCATCGGCGGGCCTCCTCGGGGACATCGGGACTGTGACTGCTGCGTGACTAGGAATCTTTTCCCCTGCTGCTTGCAGGTGAACTTTAAAAAATAACCCGAAATCCTACCGGTAGCATCCAGTGGCGAGCCCTGCTCTACCGACCAGCTTCTCGAGACGACATTTTTTCGGGAAGATCCTTTGTCTACTTTGGCGCCAAATTCAGTCTGCCCACCGCGCCCTCCGATTGGCTGCTGCGATCCCCAACCTCCTGAGCCCTCCTGATTTAAAGAGCGTTCCCAAGTCAATTTCCTCCTGCCACTTTGCCACGGAGGGGAGAGAGGGGGAGACCTGACCTGGAGGTCCCCCCAGCCCTTCTACCGATGACTCACGCCTCCTAGGCTACTTCTCCCGAGTGGAGGTGCCGGCTTGACTGGCAAGCATCGGCAGGCCTCCTTGGGGACATCGGGACTGTGACTGCTGCGGACCAAGGAATCTTTTTCGCCCCTGCTGCTTGCAGGTGAACTTTTAAAAAAATAACTTCGGAAATCCTACCCGGTAGCATCCAGTGGCGAGCCCTGCTCTACCGACGGCTTTTTAAGTGCCTCCCACCCGCCCTGGTTGTGGGCTGAGTTTTGATCGTTGCCTGCTCTGCCCACTGGCTGTAATCCTAGACTATTGGTTGAAAGGGCAGATTGATTCTACCTACTCCATGGCTCCCACTTATGCTCAGCCCACCCGTTACTGTACCTCGCTTACTAACCCTGTTCATTTTGTCTAATCCTGAAACTGTTGCTTTTCCAAGTGTTATTATTACAAACTGTTGACAATTTTGACCTCTCAGCTAGATTGCTAAGAATCTTTATGCTTAGCAAGCAGCCCACCCCTAGTGCCTCTGTTACCCTGCCTGACTTTGTCCTCAGTCTTCACGCAGCTCCCAGGCCCTCCAGCTCCCCATTATCCCTGAGCTCATTCTGCCACCACCGGTTGTACACATTTCGGACGAGCATCCCCGTACCTCTCCCAGGTCCCTACAACTTACCCCTGCCACCAATCCCCAAAGGTGTTTCACCATCGTGCTCCTGCCTAAGTTGATTATCCTACCATAACCTAGTCCGGTCTTTCAAATGAGTGCTCCCAAGGGTATCTGTTTCCTTCCTCCCCCTCACAAAGTTCTCCTGTCTCTCCTCATCCTGGGTCTCATGTCCCTCCACTCTGACACTGCCCCAGGCCTGGGAAGTTGCAGGGACAGGCCCCCCCCCCACTGCTCAGCGACCGATTTTACGTTCTCAAACCTCATGGCCAAAACAGTGGGTCCACGCTATCCCCCTTGTGGACTGTTGCCTAGACCCATCCTGTTCCAAATCCGGACAATATGTCGCCGGGTCCGAAGGCTTGAAATAAAAAGGTCCCTCCCTAGTGGACTTCTCCGGTGGTTACTCTTACTGATCCTTGCCTTATCTGGTGACATCAAACTGAATCCTGGCCCCCCCTTCTCCTCCGACTCTCCTCAGAATTGGTGGACCAGCAAGGGTTTGAAAGTAGTTCACCTTAACATTCGGAGTCTACTTCCTAACCTCGATGAGCTCACCGCATGGGCCTCTCTCTACAAGCCCGACATCTTGGGGATAACTGAGACCTGGCTCAAACCCCAAATTCCTGACTCTGTCTGTGGGCTCCCTGGTTACGAGTTCAAATGGCTGGACAGAGCCGGGAGCAAAAGGGGTGGAGGTATCCTGATTTACTACAGGAGCTATCTCAACATTTCCTTTATAAACCACACCTCCTTGTTGCCGTCATCCTGTGAGCTCCTCCACTCCATGCTACTACTTGGCAACGCTAAGAAATTGCACTGGTGGTGCACCTATAACCCACCCAAGGGAGGGCTCCAGGGCCTCACCCATCTTCTTGATACTGTCTGTCCCAGCACCGGGACAACAAACTTCTAATCCTGGGGATGTAAACTAAACTGGGCAGGGAAAATGTCAAGCAGTTTGAGGCTCTTGCCACCCAATCCTGACTCAACTTGTAAAGAGCCCACTCGACAGAAGGCTAATGGGACTTCCTGCTCCCTTCTGGACTGGATCATGTCAAACCGACCCGAGAGGATCCCCTCTGTAGGGACTCTACCCGACGCCATCTCTGACCACTCTCCTGTCTTTTGTAATTGGAAAATCCCCTTCCCTAAGGTCCCCCATAAAATTATCCAGGTCTGAAACTTTGCCAGTTTCAACTCGGACCTGTTCTTGGAGGAACTAAGGCTCATGGACTGAACAGAAGTCCATCAAGCTCAGGACCCCTCCTCTGCTGTCACCGCGTTCCACAACATCTTTGCAGACCTACAAGATAGGCATGCCCCTATCACTAGACGAAGGGTCCGTGGGACAGCCACCCAGTGGCTGAATGGGGGTCTCCTCTCCCTCATGCGAGTGAGAGACAAGTGCTGGGCACGGTACAAACGCTCACACGACACTGCCGTGTTCCAACAATATAGAAAACTCAGAAATGAGTGTAAGAAAACCATCGGGGGGCCAAAAGTGACTTCTGTAAGGCCGCCCTTCTCAGCTCTGCAAATGACCCCAGACGGTTCTGGAGTACCATCCAAACACTGGTCAGTGGTTGCTCCAACTCCGGGGTCACTGACATGCTCATTGGAGGTGTCTCCTGCAATAATCCCCACGTGATTGCCAATGCACTTAATTCTCACTTCACCGACCTCCCTACCATCCTCCCTCCAGGGTCTACGGCCTGGAACTCTAACCATTATGCTCCCACGACCCAGCGGGAGTCTGGCCTGGTCTACCCTCCTTTCCACCTAAGGGTAGTATCAGTAAACGAGGTGCGGTCTCTCCTTCTAGGCCTCTCCCAGAATGCAAGCCCTGGCCTGGATAACCTGGAGCCAAAGCTCCTCAAACTTGGCGCCCCCCTCATAGCCTCCCCAGTTGCCCACATCTTCAACCTATCCCTCACCCAGGGACGGATTCCTGACATCTGGAAGGTTGCCAAGGTCGTCCTTGTCCCTAAGCAGGGTGACCCCAAAACCCTGGACAACTACTGTCCTATAGCCATCCTCTCAGCTGTCAGTAAGCTCCTGGAAAAAGGTGGTAGCCAAACAACTCTCAGAGTATATCCACACCCATGGCCTGCTGTCCCCTGCCCAACACGGCTTTCGAAAAGGGCACAGCACTACCATGGCACTCATCTCTGTCTCCTCCAGCATCAGAGCTGCAATGGATCTGGGGCAACTCTCCAGGCACTGTAGTAATTGACTTATCCAAGGCCTTGACCTCGCTGACCACGACATGCTTACCGCAGATGAGGTCCCTTGGTTTGTCCTCTTCTGCTCTAAACTGGGTCTCTGACTATCTGCATGGCAGAGAACAGCTAACTAAATTCAACAAAGTCCTCTCTGCCCCCCTACCCATAACCTCCGGTGTCCCACAGGGGTCTCAGTGCTGGGTCCACTACTCTTTTCCCTGTTTATTAACAATCTCCTGCCGTGATCACCAGATGCCGAGTTACCATATCAGCGGGATGATCTAGTTCTCCTGGCTCACTCCTGCAGTACAGCCACTCTAAATCATCACCCTATCAAGAGGACCTCTGGAACATCAAGCTTGGCTCTCCAGCCACAAGCTGGTCCTAACCAAAAAAAACCCAGGCCATGCTATTTGGCTCCTCAGCCAAGATTCAGGCCTCTCAACTCCGCTGCAAATCAACCATGGCGATGGTACTCCCCTTCCTACAGTGACCTCCTTAAATATCTTGGTATGACGCTTGATCCCCAACTGGGCCTGAAATCATATCCACAATGCCTGTAGTGGGGTAAACCGTAGCTGGGGCTGGCTTACAGGGCTCGGTACAACCTCACCCCTGCGGCACATCTAGCTATTGCCAGGGGAGTACTACTCCCTTCCCTAAGCTATGGTTCCCTCCTATTTGCTCATACTTCCAAGGTCCTCCTAAGCAAGTGGAGCACGGCGTACAACAATATCTGTCGGTTTGCCCTGGCCAATCCCCGTCTCACCCATCACTGTGAACTCTATGATAAGCTTGGCTGGCTATCCCCGGTCAATCACCTCTACTTTAGCACTGGGTGCCTCACGAGCAAAGTAGTCAGCTCCGGCACCCCTCTGGAACTTGCCCGGCTTCTCGCCCCAGCTGATATCTCCTCCTACCCTCTTAGATCCCAGGACCCAGGCCTACTGAATATACCTACCACCGCTTTGCGTCATGGGGACCGAGCTTGCTGTTCATGCTCCCAGGCTTTGGAACTCCTTCCTGAAAATGTCCGCACCACCTCTTCTCACAAACTTTTCCGGACCTCCTGTGGGAACATCTAAAGCTGGCCTCGCTGCGATTGCCTTAAAGCCTCCCTAGAACACAGTTCTGGTGTCCACTGGATAGCTGGTTTCACCTTGCCTGCAGTTATACCGCCAGCCCTGCTGGTCATTGCACTCTTATCACAAATTGTATTCTTGCCCCAAATTTGAAACTGGGTGTTCTTTTCCAATCCAATGTAAAATTTGTAAACTGTCTTTTTCTACTGCTTGCTGTATTGATGTACTTGCTATACCCTATCGCTGTAACTGTTGTACCTGTTATACCTCCACTGTACTCTCCCGGGTCATTCCTGAAAATAGGCATATAACTTGTCTAGTGTACCTACCCGGTTAACAAAAACTAAATAAAATAAATAAATACCAGGCCACCACTTCCAGACCCCACACGAACTTGCAGTAGGCTCGGGCAATAAAAGGCAACTTCAACCTCACCGGTGGACCGAGCGCGATTCAGCAATTTTCTCCAGTCCTCTCAGGTTGAGCCTGGTAGGTAGCTGGGCTGGCACCAGCCTCCTCTGACCACACACCGGCGGATTTCGTCCGATTCAGTTTAAAATGGCAAAAATGGCCACCTCAGGCCTTCATGCGCTTCCCCCGCAAACACTCGCACAGCACAGAAGCACACAGCTCCTTCCTTCTCCTCAGGCACTACACATCTGCCCCCCCCTCAGCATGGGGCTCTCGTTTCAGATCAGGCGCTACCCGAGTCTATTGGCTGGCATACCTGTCTGTCAATCAATCTTCTGCCCCTCAGTGGTGTGAAAAAGCGCCATGGCCCATAATGCCTTCTCCAACTTATAAGCAGTTCCCCTATTGGTCAGACAGCTCTCCAGAGTCCCGGGGTACTGATTGGTCCAATTCAGCAGTTCTGGACCAAAATGGAGGAGACAACCGAACAGTCCTCACTGCAAAGGAAGGCAGGTTAGAACAACTACATTACCATGATTAACTTACGTTGTTTCCAGCAAACAATTACATCCCCCAATAAAGCTCCCTCTGCCCCACTAGCGGAGACAGATGTGAGGTATTTTCCAGCGTCCCGGGTGGGACTCGGGCATACTACCATGCAGCCCTTAAAGAGACAGCACACGGAGGTCTTACCAGCGCTCCCTGCCACCCATTTAAACGGCTTCATGCCGATCACCAACCAGGCATAGAGCAGGAAACGAGCTCCAGGAAAGCCTTTAGGAACCCCCATTTACAAAGGGGCTACACCGTCCCTGGCCTGAAAAAGCTTGGCATCCACGCCAAGTAATTACCCTTAATTGACTCGAAGGCACACAGCATCACACTTTGCATTACATACATGAATATTTACAGTGTACTAGGGGTTATACAATGCTGTACACACATAACCCTTTGTTCCTCTTTTTCCCAATCAGGTCAATATTTCCTGCTCATGTTCCCAGGACTGGGGAAACCCCTCCATTTCAATTACTGGTGGGTCACCTAAAGTAGGGGCACCACATCCAAAGGGTAATACCAACAAACTAGAGTTATCTCCCAAAGCTAGCTTAGGCAAGGAGCTCGGGGACACATACACCCCTTTGTGGACCACATTTAAGGGCAGGTCCACTGGCTGACCCAGAGACTCATAACTCAACTTTATTATAGGCCGTACTTCTCAGCTAGAGAATCTAGGTGTCTTGGGGAACCCTGAAACAAGCTCTGATTCCAACTCAGCCCCACTGACATTAGGGACGGGAACCTCCACAGGGGGACAGGGCCCGGTACTCATAGTGTTATTGGTGGCCTGACCCTCTACCCCAGGGCCCACTCCACTGGGTTCAGCTGAGGGCTGGGTAGCTACTAGTGAGGAGCCATCAGGGCACTCAAAATATTCTTCTGGTTCTGGCACATCACTGGCTGGTCCCCCCACCTCACTCTCTTTGTCCGAGAAATCAGATAATTCAGCCAGGCCAGACAGTTCAGCCAGGCTTAAGGACCCCACCCCTTGGGCTTGTCTGCTACCCAGCTCATTTTCTGGCGGTATCAGCTCTGGAGACATAGCAGGGGGCTGAAGCAGTCCGGACGGGCCACTCTCATTTCCAGAATTAACACGGGGATTGCCCCGAAACAACTGACTCAGTTCGTAAGAGGGATAGTATTCAATATCATCTTCATTGTCTTCCGACACTGACTGTTGATCATCTCCTTCGGCAGGGTTGGGACAAGGCCCTCTTGGTGGGCTTGCTGAAGAATCCACAGGTTTGGTTCTTTTCTTGGCAGCAGATCTAGTCACAGGCCGGTATGGGGCAGTAGTTGGAGATTCGGCTGCAATCAGGATTTGCCCGATTGGCAGCAGATGATTTCGGTGAATAGTTTTCACATCTTTGGAATTGTTTTCTGGTCACATCTTATATACAGGCAAATCGGCCAGCTGGCCCACAACAATGTGCGGGAGGTGATGCCATTGGTCAGCAATCTTATGTTTTCCATGCAGCCCCAGATTTCGCAGCAACACTCTATCCCCTTCTCTTAGCTCTAACATTTTCACTTTCTTGTCGTACCTCTCCTTATTGGCCAAGTTTCTTTTAGCAGCCATGGTCTGGGCCAACTGATAAGCATGGTTTAACTGGGCCTTCAGCTTCTGTACATATTGTAGATGATTTTCTGACTGCACCCCATCAGGGGAAACTCCAAAACACACATCCACGGGCAATCTAGCCTCTCGCCCAATCATCAGTCGGTACGGGGAAAATCCCGTGGCATCACTCTTAGTGCAATTATAGCGTGAACCAGGGTACTAATCTGCTGGCTCCATCTCGGTTTGTCTTGGGTTGCAAGATGCCCAACATGTCAAGTAAGGTGTTAAACCTTCAGGCTGGGGATCTCCTGAGGATGGTAAGGGTAGTTCTTGACTTTTGACCCCCACAAAGACAGCATCTCTTTAATCAAGCGGCTCTTGAAGTCCTTCCCTGGTCGGAATGGATCCACTAGAGGCCCGTAGTGGACAACAAAGTTTCAACAAGTATCTTAGCCACCGTGGTTGCTTTCTGATCATTAGTAGGGAAACACCTGTGGACTCGGTGAAATGATCAGTGACCACCAATATATTACTGATATTTTTCAGATCGGGTTCCAGACTTAAGAAATCAATGCAGACTAGTTCCATAGGGCGCTAGTAGTAATGTTGACCATAGGAGCAGCTTTCTGGGGCAAGGCCTTCCTCTGCAAACACCGACTACAGGTCTTGACATACCGCTCCACATCTGCACTCATTCTTGGCCAGTAAAACCAGGCTAGTACCAAATCGAGAGTTTGGGCGATGCCAAGATGCCCCATCTGATTAAGCAAAGACTTTAATACCAGTTCCTTTAACTCGGAAGGCAGCACCAGCTGTTGCTTGACGATCTGATCTTCTTTATGTACAGTCTCTCGATATAGTAGTTGGTTAATCAGCCTTAATTTGGGCCCTTCTCTATATAACAAGGTGGCTCTGAAGTCGGTAGAGCGCAATTTGGACACATCTCGCCCGGCCTGCAGGGCTTCTACCACCAGCTTTATCAGGGGATCTCGGGATTGAGCCTGCTGAAGACTAGTATTGTCAAACTGAGGCAGTGAACTAGTGTCCAGGGTGGAAAAATAACAGTAGGCAGCAGGTATACAGCTCTCAGATGGCCCCAAGCAATCCACCATACAGTTCACAGCATCCGGGGACACCTGATCTTCCTCGTCAAGCTTTTGGCAGATGGCTCTTATGTCAGGCTCAGACAACCTGATCCAATCAGCTTGGGGCATCGGCCTCCGAGAAAGGGCATCCGCATCTATATGGTTTAAACCAGCCCTGTATTCAACAGCATAGTCGTAAGTGGCCAAGGCAGAGAGCCACCTGTGTCCAGTGGCGTCTAACAAGCTGAGGTTTGTACATAGGTCAGAGGGTTGTTATCCGTCTTTACTAATATCTTGGCACCGTACAAATAGTCATGGAAGTGATCAACAATGGCCCACTTCAGAGCCAGAACTCTAGCTTATGCACGGGATAGTTTTTCTCTGACTGAGCCAGACTTCTACTGGCAAAAGCCACAGATCTCAGGCCATTTGAGTGCTCCTGATAAAACACAGCCCCCAATCCTTGAAGACTAGCAACAGTATGGAGAACGTAGACCTTGGCTGGGTCAGCATAAGCCAACACGGGGACATGGGTGAGCTGGTATATGATGTCATAGAAAGCGTCCTTACACTCAACAGTCCAATGATCCCCAAACAGTTAATTCTGCTGGAAATACCTCTTCTCGGCCTCGGATCGCACAACTTTCTTACACTTCTTGTGTGTAGGAGGGTACCCCTGAGTGAGGTTGAGGAAGGGACGAATCACTCTAGAATAGTCCTTGACAAATCACCTATAATATCCGCAAAACCCCAGAAACCGTTGCAACTCTTTCAAGTTCCTGGGTTGGGGCCAAGTAGTCAATGCTTCCACTTTGCTAAGGTCGGTCTCTATGCCATCAGTAGACATTATATGGCCCACATATTTTACAGAAGTCTGGAAAAATTGACACTTATCTATACACAACTTGAGGCCAAACTCCTCCAGCCGATCCAAGACCTTAAATAGTCACTGTTCGTGTTCTTCCAACGAGCGGCCAAACACTATGACGTCATCTAAATAGACCAGACACTCGAGCAAATTCATATCCCCCGCGGCTCTCTCCATCAGGCGCTGAAAGGTGGCTGGAGCACCTGAAATCCCTTGCGGCATCTGAATGAACTCATAGAAACCTAGGAGGCAAATAAATGCAGTCTTCTCTCGGTCCTCCGGGGCCATCGGGATCTGGTAGTACCCACTGCGGAGATCCAACACAGAAAACCACCTGCTGCCATTTAAACAGTCCAAGGCGTCCTGTATTCGTGGCATGGTGTACTGGTCGGGGATGGTCCACCGATTCAAAGTGCAATAGTCTACACACATCCAAACCATCCCATTCTTCTTCCTCACTACCACAATGGGGGAAGCATAGGGGCTTCTGGACTCTTGTATCACACCTGCAGCCAACATCTCTTGCAGATGTCTCCGTACGTCATCGATGTCAGCCAGGGCCAGGCGCTGGGATCTCTTTCAGAAAGGCCTTTCGTCATGCAGCCGAATGTGATGCTCAGCCCCTTGCACACATCCCACATCCCATTCTCTCAGGGAGAATACCTGGTCCCTTTGAGCAAGCCTCTCACGGATCCTCTTTTTCCATTCAGCTGGTAACAGAGAGTCACCGAAATGAAACAAATCAGGAGTAACTCGATCGTCTGCCTCGGGACCCTTACTACTTGGCAGTACTGTGGTATCCGCACTGTGGACACTTGCCAGGGTACACCCTCTTCTTATTCGAATCTCTTTGTCGGACATATTATGCACTTGAACCATCACTGTCCTGACATAAGCTTGAGCTGTAGCTGGCAAGATACTGGGCTTTATCAACAGTCCTTCAGGCAATCTTCCCTTCCCAGGTGCATCCAAAATCAACAGTTTATTCTTGACATCCGTCCTTAATTGTACTTCTCCATGCAAGACGTACTGGGCATTTGGGGCGAGTATCACTGGGGCCGGATCCTTTTTCCACACCACCCACAGGGCCTCAGGTTTCCTCCTGACCAACCTTCCTCTCTGGGTGGCACTGCGTTTTGGAGCACAGTGGGTATTTTTAGAGCTCGCCCAGTTTTGAATGCCTGTTTTTCTGAGCACTACTGGGCCAATTGTCCAAACATATGAGCAGTCGTCCCAATCAACAGAAGCACCCCATCATACAGTCCAGCGGGTGAGCAAACTAAAACTAAAGTTTCCACCTGTTCATCCATTCCAGCCACAGAAGTCGAGAATGATAACCAGACTCGGATATACCCCAGATACGGATATGCCTTGTCGCTCAACCCCCACACATGTAGACCATTCAAGGGTTGCAGGGGCACCTCAGGTAAATGTGCCTGATACCAGTCCTGAAACATAATGGTTACCTGAGAGCCACTATCTAATACAGCCCGAGCGGGAATCTCATTTACTCACACTGGGATCTCCATTGAAGGCCCGACCACATAAGACCAATCGGGGGCCACAGCATCGAGGGTCAACTCAGCCTGGGCCCGAGTCACAAAACTTTTCCTAGGGGGTCGAGACTGGGTCCAGCGATGCTAAGTGATCAGTCTGCTATTAACTTTCCTTAAGTTCTCCGGCCTCTGACACTCAGGTTGAAAATGCCCATCTTCCCCACAATGGTAACAGAACTTGGGGTCCCGGAGATCACTGTTTGATGGTGGGCCCCGTATTTGTGGAGGGCCCTTAGAGGGGTGAGGGGGCTCCCTTGGGCTGGGGGTTTGATTTCAGTTTATCTCAGGGGCCCCGGACCTAACAGGGTACATAGCAGATTGCTTTAAATCCCTCACCAGTTCCCGTAAATTCCTGACCTCAGCCCTCAACTCACTCTCTACATGGGGGTCAGAGGAGACAACTCGCATTCTCACAACACCAGAAAAATCTGGGGATCCCTCAAACCCTCTGGACAAGCTGACCTCCTCAGGAGTGCTAGGCTTAGGAGTCCCACTAGGGTTTACCGCCCCCACACATGGCTCCCAACCCACTTCATCAGTCTCCACCTCCCTAATTTCCCTCATCAATTGACAATATTCAGGTGGGTTGGCCCGTCGATCATGTAACTTAAGTTTCAGCAGTATTACACTAGAAAATCTGGCAGATTTTAACGCATGTTCTAACCTGTCCTAATTCAGGGCTGCGGCAGTGATTCCCCCCTTTCTATAGGCCTTCTGCAAGGCCCGCTCCACTCTAGTGATGAAGGCGGACAGTTTCTCATTTCTCCACTGCTTAGCAGACCTGAATTTCCATAATAAGTCTTCACCAGTCTCTGTACTCCCAAAAACCCCTTCTAAAGCATAGAAACATAGAAACATAGAAGTTGACGGCAGATAAGGACCGCAAGGCCCATCCAGTCTGCCCATTTCTTTTTCTACCTTATAAATGTGCCATCGACTTTTGCTCTGTCAGTGACCTCATCTATTCATAGTCATTGTATTGCTCCTTATGCCTATCCCATGCCTGTTTGAAGCCCTGCACTGTATTCATAGCCACCACTTCTTGTGGTAAGCCATTCCATGCATCTACCACCCTTTCTGTGAAAAGAATTTCCTCACATTCCCCTTAATCGTCCCTCCCTCTAATCTCATGCTGTGTCCTCTTGTCCTGCTATTTTCTTATATTTAAACATGTTAGACTCTTTCACCTTGTTTATGCCCTTAAGGTGTTTAAATGTCTCGATCATATCACCTCTCCCTCCTTTGCTCAAGGGTATACATATTGAGCTCCGTTAATCTGTCCTCATATGTCTTCTGATGCAGTCCCTGCACCATTTGGTTGCCCTTCTCTGGACTGCCTCAATTTGGGTAATGTCCTTGTGAAGGTGTGGCCTCCAATACTGCCGCAGTACTCCAGATGGGCCTAACCAATGTCTTGTACAGAGGATTATTACCTCCCTCTTACGACTTGTGATACCCCTACTAATACACCCTAACACCCCCCTAGCCTTACCTACTGCTTTAGAGGTCTGCTTGGATGATTTTAGGTCATCAGTGATGATGATGCCCAAGTCTCTTTCTTCCTTTGTGACTGCTAGCAACTCCCCTCCCAGCCTATAAGTGGCTTCAGGGTTTCCTCTTCCCTATGTGCATGATTTTGCACTTCTTTGCATTAAATCCCAGTTGCCACTCTTCTGACCATTCTGCTAGTTTATCCAGATCTCTTCTCATTCTGCCACCCATCTGGATCATCTACTTTGTTGCAGATCTTGGTGTCATCTGCAAACAGACAAGCCTTACCCTCTAGTCCATCTGCGAGGTCACTAATGAAGATGTTGAATAGGACTGGCCCCAGGACTGATCCCGAGGTACCCACTTGTGACTTGCATCTCTTCTGACTGTATACCATTTACCACCACTCTCTGTTTTCTGCCAGTCAACCAGTTTGCCACCCAGTTGACCAACTTCTGACCCACCCAGCCTACCTAGCTTATTTATCAATCTTCTATGTGGAACAGTGTCAAAAGCTTTGCTGAAGTCAAGGTAGGCGACATCAACTGCTCCCCTTGGTCCACCACTCTGGTTACCCAGTCAAAGAAATCTATGAGATTAGTTTGACAGACCTTCCTTTGTAAACCCATGCTGTCTTGGATCCTGTGCCCCTATGGATTCCTGGTGTTGCACTATCCTTTCCTTAAAGAGTGCCTCCATAATCTTGCCCACTACTGAGGTAAGACTGACCGGTCTGTGAGTTCCCCTTCCTCCCTGCTACCACTCTTGTGGAGTGGGATCACATGAGCCCTTCTCCAGTCTTCTGGGACCTCTCCTGTGCTCAGAGACTCACTAAACAATTCTGCTAATGGCTCTGCTAGTTCTTCCTTTAGCTCCTTAAGTACCCTGGGATGTATGCCATCAGGTCCCATTGCCTTATCCACCCTGAGCTTAGCAAGCTCTGTAGGACCCTTTCTTTTGTGAGGAGTAGTGCTCACCTCCCTCCCCCTGTGTCCATGATGCTGAGCTGTGGGCCCTGCCTACCTTCTCTTCAGTAAATACTGAGCAAAAGTATCTATTTAGGATAGATGCCTTTACAGGTCCTCCTCCTCACATGCTCCCTTTTCTCCATTAAGCTTAGCAATACCCCCTCTGGACTTTCTCCTTTCACTAATGTATCTATAAAAAGTCTTGTCACCTTCTTTTACTGTTCGTGCTAGTGACAAGAGATACTCTGCAGTGGTGGCTTCCGGACTGGTGGCCCGAAAGAACCTAATGGCTTCTAAAGCAGGACCCCGCAAGCTCTCCATCAGCCTCTTCCTTTTCTCCCCCTCAGAGCATTGCCATTCCTGGACTAAAGGGGTGGCATAGTCCATCCAAGCCTCCAGGTCATCCTCCCCTGGGGCATTGGCACCATGCCAGAGAAAAGTTTTAACTACAGTGAAATCGAGCTGTATAGGTGGGACCACTAGGGCAGTGGCCAATACAGAACTCTTGGGGGACAAAGGGAGGTTCCAAGGGAGCCCTGAGGGGTAGTATCACTGGACAAATCCAATGCTTGTAGCAGTTCCTGGGTAGTTCTCCTCTCCACAGCCAGCAATTTAAGCAGTTTGTCTTTAAAACTATTCATTTGGGGAGACTCCCCAGGGGTGACTGACCCACTTCGAATACGAATTAGCCTTCATCCCTGTGAAGCACCCTCCAGGTAAATCACGGGAGGTACCTTCTCGGGGTCGATGGCCACACTGCACAAGAGTAACACCTGCAGCATCCGATCAAGCAAGTCAGCCATACGCCCTTTTACCTCCACTTTGCCTAAACATTTTACTCACTCTGCTGCAGAAATGATGTCAGCAGTTGGGGTTCCCAAAGGCACATCTAGCAGTAACACAATTTTCTGGGAGTCCAGCTCTTCAGCTTCACCCCACCCCATCAATCTGTGTACCATGGTCTTAATAGGTCCAAACCTAATTTTTCCCAACATATCCCCTTCCACTTTTTCCATCTCTTGTGTGCTTTCCCACTTGGCCACTAGGGGACGCTGATCCCAGCGGTGCCTCCAATTTGTAACCCCCAAGGGGAGCTATCCTCAGGGTTACTACCCCTGCCTGCCTCCTCTGAGACAGGATGAGGGGCCCAAATCCATTGACGGGTGCCTCCACCCAGATGTCGGGGTTAGTACGGTCAAGATTGCCTCGGTTACAGCCCTCTGGGTTACTGCAACCCCCCTTTTGTCCCACTAGTGGCTTACACAGTGTACCCACAATACTTTTCCCCAGATCACTTACCCTCCGGCTGGTATCTCCCAGCTCACTCCGGGGACCCCCTGTAAAGTAAGGTACAGTTTTATCACAATCACTATGCAGCAGTTCACCAGCAATGCACACAGTAGCCAGGGTGTAGTTGCAGAACAAACAATCTGATTTATTCAAGGGGAAGTAACCAGAACGGGGGGGGAATCAAGCTGATTGGCTTATCACTATACCTATCTACCTAGGGCTCTGTGCACAGGCCTGAACCTAATATTTACCATCCCTGGGTACCCAAGCCCTAATGGCTAGTCCTCCATGGCAGCTGGTTGGGGCCCTGACACAGATAGCCTTTGAAGTACTGAACGAGTCAGAATGAGAAGCAAAACTCAAGCAGACAGTCAGCAGTCTGCTGAGGCAACTGAAGGCCACTGAATGCAAACTTAGCAGGGAGCTACCCTGATTTAGTACTCACGACTCCAGTAAGCAACGAGTTCTTCACCTCTGGCGGGGTTAAGCCTGAAGTGCACCAGCCTCCTCCCACATTTATATGGCAAATAACAGAGGGGTACCCTACCAGGCTGCCACTTCCAGACCCCACATGAACTTGCAGTAGGCTTGGGCAATAAACGGGAACTTCAACCTCACAGGTGGACCGAGCGAGATTCAACAATTTTCTCCAGTCCTCTCAGGTTGAGCCTGGTAGGTAGCTGGGCCGGCACCAGCCTCCTCTGACTGCGCACCGGCGGATTTAGTCCGATTCAGTTTAAAATGGCAAAAACGGCCGCCTCAGGCCTTCATGCGCTTTCCACATGAACACTTGCACAGCACAGAAGCACACAGCTCCTTCCTTCTCCTCAGACACTACGCATCTGCCCCACCTCAGCATGGGGCTCTCGTTTCAGATCGGGCGCTACCCGAGTCTATTGGCTGGCGTACCTGTCTGTCAATCAATCTTCTGCCCCTCAGTGGTGCGAAAAAGCGCCATGGCCCATAATGCCTTCTCCAACTTATAAGCAGTTCCCCTATTGGTCAGACAGCTCTCCAGAGTCCCGGGGTACTGACTAGTCCAATTCAGCAGTTCTGGACCAAAATGGAGGAGACACCCGAACAGTCCTCACTGCAAAGGAAGGCAGGTTAGAACAACTACATTACCATGATTAATTTACATTGTTTCTAGCAAATAATTACATCCCCCAATAAAGCTCCCTCTGCCCCACTAGCGGAGACAGACGTGAGCTATTTTCCAGCGTCCCGGGTGGGACTCGGGCATACTACCACGCAGCCCTTAAAGAGACAGCACACAGAGGCCTTACCAGTGCTCCCTGCCACCCATTTAAACGGCTTTATGCCGATCACCAACCAGGCATGGAGCAGGAAACGAGCTCTGGGAAAGCCTTTAGGAACCCTCATTTACAAGGGGGTTACATAAAAATCTACAGGCAGATATTCTTTTACAGGAAACCAGATTTTCTAATTTGACTGATGTTTCACAAGCAAAAAAGGCTTGGTGGGAGGGTCCCTCTTTCTGGTCTTTTGGATCAGATGCTGCCGATGGGGTGGGGATCCTCTTCAATCATACTACTGTGCAAGTTACCAGGCTCATTGATTTATTGCCTGGTAGGGTCTTGGTTCTTAATTGTATCTATAAGGGATATTCCCTTCGGCTGATTAACACTTATGCCCCACAGATTAAAACTGCTAGAGTTGATCTCTTTCATTTGATCAAGCCTTATCTATTTACTTCCAAACATATCATTTGGGGAGGTGATATGAACTGCGGTTTAGACCTGCGAATTAAGGATGCTGTACAACAGAAAATGTATTGCGACTCTCATGCATTGTACAATACAGTTTCAGTTGCAGGTCTTGTAGATGCTTATAGGTCTTTACACAAAACTGGAGGGTACACCTATCAGAGAGCTTCTTTCTCTACTAGGATCAATTATTTTTTTTATTTCTAAACATTAAGTGGCACAACATTTTTCTCTTCACCCTTGTGAATTCTCTGACCACAAGGTATTAATTTGTCATCTGGGCCTTAGACATGTCCTGCCTAAGTTTCCATCTTTACAGAGGAGATGGAAACTGAACTCTCAGTTGCTGGGAAATGAGGTTGTTCTGACTCAGTTAAAGTATTTGCTACATTCCAGGAGGTCAGCAGTAGACATGTATGATGACTGGTCTTCTTGGTGGTTTGACACAAAGACTGCTTTGAAAGATTTCTTTATTAATTATGGCACATGAAGAAGCACTTCTGATTATTTACAATATTTACAGTTTAGGAATCAGTTTTATAAATTACTTTCCAGTCCTCAGGTAGCAGATTCTAATATTCAAAGACAATTAGAGGACATTAAAAAAATATGAGGCAATATCAATATGATAGGGCTGTTTCTATGTTTGCAGAAATGCACTATGGTATGCAACAACAGCCTTTTAAGGATTCGTACATGGCCTGTAAACAGAAACTAAAAAAAAAAATTATGACAGGTTTAAAAGATTCAGCAGGCCAAGTCAGAACTTCTGATGTGGAAATGCTAACTCTTTTAGAGCAACATCCGAAGTCCATGTTTGGTACTCCCTTTTGTCCAACTACTGCATGTAATGATGTTTTTCATTTTCCTATTCCCACAGTTCCTATTTCTGTCCTGAACACTTTAGATATACCCATTTCTAAGCTAGAAGTACTTTCTACTACTACTGCTTTAAAAACCGGAATATCACCTGGAGAGGTTGGTATCACAAATGAGTTCTATAAAGCCTTTAAAGAGGATCTTAGTGATCTTTTGCCTTTCTTTTATAATGATATCCTGAAATTTGGAACAGGGGCTGACAAGTTTAATTCTGCAATACTCACATTTCTGTACAAAAAAGGTGGCAGCACGGGTTTAGGTAATTGCAGAACGATAAGCCTCCTTAATACTGATTATAAGATTTTATCCTCTATTCTTTGTAAAAGATTACAGGCCATTGTACAGTTAGTAATTCACCCTGCTCAAATCTGTTCTGTACCCCAGAGATCTATTCATTAAAATATACGCTTTATTTGGGATGTTTGGGAATATGGAAATCGAAACAAATTGTCTGGGTATGTCCTAGCTTTGGATCAGTCCAAAGCTTTTGATAGGGTTTCACATGCTTTTTTGTTTCAGGTTTTGATAAAACATGGCATATCCCAGAAATTCATCAGCCATATCCAACTGTTATATAATAATGCAACACTATACCCTTTTGTGAATAACTTAATGAGTACGGTGGTTAGTTTGAGGCAAGGGGTTCGACAGGGGTGCCCCATCAGTCCACTATTATATACCTTTGTTCTGGACCCCATTGTTAGGGAAATTGTTCATGACCAGCTCATATGTGGTTTGACTCCCCTTTTATCTATCCCGGCACAAAAAATATCAGTTTATGCTGATATTTGTCTGTTGGTTAAGGATGTTTCCTCTGGTCAAGTTGCATTACAGAAATTTGATTTGTTCTCAGCTTTAAATGGCACTATTTTGAACTATGACAAATGTGTGGGCCTTGCAATAGGTAGTGCTTCTCCTGACTTAGCTATTGGGCCTATTTCTATTATTACTACAGCCAAGATTTTAGGAATTCAGTTTGGGGGACCAGATATGGCTTATCAAAACTGGAAATGGCAGATAGTGGTGGGAGAACAAAAGATCCAGCAATGGAAATCATGGGGGTTTTCAAAACAGAAGAGAGTCATGATTATTAAAACAATTTTACTTCCTGTTTTTTTATACATTTCTTATGTATTTCCCATTCCGATCTCTTTGGAAACCAGATTATTTAGTTGTTTTTTTCAAATGGTTTGGGGCAGTCGGTTGAACCCCATTAAACAAGCTTTTACTTATTTAATTTTTCCTCAGGGTGGCATAGGGATGATTAATCCTTTAGTGTTCTACCATTCATTTTTTATGTTGCCTTCTTTTCAAATTTCAGCATCTCCTTATCATCATCCCTGGAATATGTGGACTTGTGGTTTATTCCAAAAATTCATGAGCAAATTGGAGGGGGGTATACCAAAGCTTACAGCGACACTGGACATCCCAGGCTTTGCAGTATCTGCAATAAAGAAACTGCGAGAATGGAAATTAGGGAAAGCCCAACTGCAGGGTATTTCTAGAAAATATTTTTATACTGAAATTATGGGAAATGTTTTTTTTGTACAACTTGATTTTCCACTATGTGTCCCTACTAAGATACCACAGACATTACGTACTCTCACTGACAAGAGAATTTCATTACAAATGCGGGATGTCTAATGGCTTAGCTGTCATGGCAAGCTTGGGGTTAAGGGTAATTTAAAACATAAACCTATTGCGAAACGGCAGTGTATTAGACCAGAGTGTACTGCACTATTTGAAACACAGGAGCATTTCTTCTTACAGTGTTCATTTGCTGTTAAGTTTTGGGCAGATCTGGCATCTCATTGGAAATGGAATATTGTACGACACATTTCTTATCAAAGTCTGGTTCTTGGAAATTATTCTGGGTTTTTGGGGAAGTATCATTCTAGTACAGTGACACTGATATTTGTTGGTATAAAATATTATATGTGGCAAACTAGTTTTCTTTACAGCATACTGTTATTCCTAACCTTGTTTTAATTAAACAAATCGAACAAGCGATAGCTAGACAAAAGTTAATAGATTATGACAACTGTGATAGACATCTTTTTCTTTAATATTGGAGACATATTTCTTGGATAGCATGACCTATCTTTATGTTACATAGTTTATGCATTATTTACTTTGGCTGTTAACCTAAATTTTTTCATCAGTTTTGTAATGCGTCTGTGATTTTTCCTGTTCTTTTTTTTTGTGTGTGATATTCCTGAGATATTATATTCTTGATGTACTGTATATTTTTTCTAATAAAATTCCCCTACTCTTTTCAATAAGTGCCATGGGATCTTTAATATCTACCATAAGTTGTATCTATTTAAATGTTTCTTGTGTTTTTATAATGTGTCTTTTGGCAGAATTGTGGCTATACCCCATTATGTACTGTATGTGGCATTACGGGGTAGGGCTGTGATTCTGTCAGTCAGCATACAGCCAGCAGAGGCGGAGAAAGGGTGGGTCCCTCATTGATTAGCTGCAGAACTGAAACTGTGGTGCTGGATAGAGTGAGATTGAGGACTTGCCCTTTTTCAAATCTCAGGAAGGTGCTGCAAGCAGATCCATTTTCTTGGTATAATAGGAGGTGGGATATGGTGCTAAAATGTGTAGGGGAATAATGAAATAAATATTATGGGAAGGATCTCAAGAAGACTGGGAATAGTAGGGATGATGCCATCTTGTCAGGTTATGAATTTTGTAGAACATACTCCAAAAATGCTTTGTAAGACTACTGTTACAAAGCCTAAAAAGATGTTTTATTCAAGGTGTATCAGCTGCAATTCAGATATACCTGACATGCATATCTTGAGGCAGATGTACAATGTTTTCAGATGAGCATGTTGGTCTGCAGTGTCTTATGCAGTACTTTATTCAAAATTGACTTTTGCAATCAACCTCTGAACATGTTAACATTCAGGACTGCAGATGATATCATCATAGAAACAAACATTTCTCTTCACACAAAAAAACTAATTTCAAGGTATTTGAGAAATACAGTTAGGCATTAAGTATTTTCATATTATGAGCCTTGAACTTAACTGGTGTCAGAAGTAAAAACATTAACTCTGGGTTTATAGCTCTGCTGGTAAAATGGAGTGGGCCCTAAACAGTGATTTTTGGGATGTCTTTCTTTTAAAGCTCCATGGATCAGCTGGGACCAATGACTCACACAGAGCAGTTGTCAATAGAATTAGAGGTCATTGCAATTGACTGTAGTCCAGCTACCTGGATGGGAAAAGGGTGCAGCAATGTGGAATCTGGGCAAACCTCCCCCCACTCCCTCAAAAAAAGAAAGGAAATAAACTGGGTCTGTACAGGCACTGTGCATCTGCTTTACAGACCTTTCCATTATCTAGAGTGTGTGTGCGACAGGGCTAACACCTGTCACGGAATAATGTTTCATACTTTCTCTTGGTTGCAACCATCTATCTTCTTGTCTTCTAGAGCTATCCCTTTTATTTTCCTGATAAGGAGGCAGGCCACCTCCTTATCAAGTAACCCCCCTTTAAGTCTTCTATATTCTTTGCCCTTCTTTTTTATTCTCTTCCTTCCATTGAAACATTATTCTCAAATTTCCAGCATAAATCCACCTTATACTGGGTAGAAAAGGGTTATGGCTCCCTTAAAATATTTGATGTAGTGGTATAACGCCCTAAATAAAGAAAGACATATCCCCTGTACTTTTGTGGTAAAGACTGTGGGAGCTTTGCAGTTTATAAGGTTCTTAAGTTGCCAAAAGGGGTAATAAAATCTGTTTGGGCTTAGAAACAATGCTGCCAATGGCTTAGCCTGCCAAGTCTGCACTGAAGCCAGCTGTGTAGTTTAAATAAACTTGGTTTCCTCCCGTTTTCATGCTGCAAGAGTCTGTGCTTCCCAATAAAATGGACCTGGTTGCAGCAGAATGTGAGTAGGCTTAATATAGAGGTGTTGTCCTTGCAGGAAGTCCAGGAAACACTGTTAAAACAGGTATAAGCCCCAGTTCCCTGTGAGAGTCTGTGCTTCCCAATAAAATGGACCTGGTTGCAGCAGAATGTGAGTAGGCTTAATATAGAGGTGTTGTCCTTGCAGGAAGCCCAGGAAGCACTGTTAAAACAAGTGTAAGCCCCAGTCCCTGTGAGAGTTTTTCTTTGTTTTTTCTTTCCCCTGGAGCAATATATTAGTAGTGTGGCTCCTACTTTTACACTCTGCACTTTTGAAATGTCCCCCTTCAGTTATACCACAGTAGTAGAAATTGTATATTCCAAAATAAAGGAATAAATAAATTGTACCTTAAGCTTGGCAGGAGAGACACAAAATGGAAGCTGCTCTGAGGATTAGCTGTGTCATTCTGGCAGGGAGCTATAGGGGAATGGCGGCCCCTAGTGGGCTAGATTTATACTGTTGCAAAGTCATTCATGGTGATTGAATATACTTAGGCTTTGTATTTCAAAACTGGTTACAAAAAGGACTTCTACAATTCATTTAAGCATTGTACAACATTTCATGGGTACTCTAAAATGTTAAGATATGTTTTAAAGAAATTCATTGCTTGTTACATAATGAATCTAAGTCACGTGATTCAGGAGGAGGATATAAATGTCCTTTAGTAAGCTGCCTTTTTTTTTTTTTTAAGATAAGGTCAGTACTTGCTGATCAGTGGTGGAGGAAGGTTCTACTGGTTTGAGGATATTCTGTTTATGTTTTTGTTCATATTTTGTTCTACAAACTGGTGCAAGTGGAAGTGAATGCTGAAGAAGGTGCCAAAGCTAAGACTGTGATTTATATATTTTTTTTATTATTTTTTTTGTTTGTTTTATAATAAAATTCCCACTTAACCAGGTGGGTTGCACCTTATTCTGGAGCATCTGTCCATCTTTTATATCCCACACCGTAACAGTGTGTTTAGCCTGGGGCTGTGCAGGTGCTATACAGGCACTCTATAGGGCTGTGTGCCATTCCAGGTGTATCAGTTTTCTGGCCTGCTGATGCCTTTAATACCCCTGTTTCTCCAGTGCTACAGGCCCAATATAGTTCATTGGTATGCACACTTTCTGTCTTATTATGCACACTCCTGCCAAACTGCAGGTATATTACAGGCGTCTATTTTTTAAGACATAATACAGGTATAAAATAGATACTGAACCTGGCAAAGATCTGGCAGTGTGCACTGATGAGACAGTACTTCAGTTTTGACCAGGGTATGACTTTACAAGTTATTGCATTGCTCCTTCATTGCTGTTACAGAACATTTGTGTTATGTTATTGAATTCTGTAGTTCGGAGCCAGATAAACCTCGTACATCCTACAGTTCTAAAATGGTACTGGCCCCTGTGTGACAATCAGAAACATCCACTCGGTTTAGTAAAAGGCAAGTAGTGATAAGCAATATTGAACTGAAACCAGAATTCGAAACGTGCTTCTACAGGAGAAAATGACAAAGGTTCAGCATAGTTCACATTTAAAGAGCAGCTGATGCCTTTGGGCAACTGTCTGACTACATATAGAATAATGTATGTACAACCATGCACAATAAGCTGTCTTTTCTTCAAGGGGCTGAGATAACATATGGACCTCCAGAATGAAGCTTGAGAGGTCCATGATATTATCTCAACTCCAAGATGGAAACACAAGCTGAGTCAAGCATGGTTGTCTAACTTTGTTATAGTACATTGTTTTAAGTTGAAAGCAAAGTTATATTTTATGTGGAAAGAGGGACCTGGTGATTCCCTTCCTCCCTACCTACCATTCATCACTTGTAATCGGTAACTAAATCAAA
The DNA here is from genome assembly GCA_016271365.2 of Neoceratodus forsteri. Taxonomy (NCBI): domain Eukaryota; kingdom Metazoa; phylum Chordata; order Ceratodontiformes; family Ceratodontidae; genus Neoceratodus; species Neoceratodus forsteri. The sequence continues at coordinate 172,686,917 of CM028131.1, read as the reverse complement.
GATAAATGCAGTAAGAATAGCTTGGGGGGGATACTGGGATGTATAGGGAGAGGCATCACCAGTAGGAAACAGGAAGTTGTTATCCCTCTGTACAGACAGTTGGTGAGACCCCATCTGGAGTACTGCATGCAGTTCTGGAGACCCCATCTATGTAAGGACATAGACAGGATGGAGGCAGTCCAGATGAGCGCAACTAAAATGGTGCAGGGTCCGCAACAGAAGCCAAATGAACAGAGACTAAAGGAGCTTAATATGTATACCCTTGAGGAAAGGAGGGAGGGGGGACATAATAGAAACTTTCAAGCACCTCAAGGGAATCAACAAAGTCCAAGAGGGTAGCATCTATCAGAAAAAGAGATGTGCAAGAACAAGTGGACACAATTTGAAGATAGAGGGGAGATGGCTCAGGGGCAACGTGAGGAAGTATTTTTTCACAGAGAGGGTGGTGGACGCATGTAATGACCTTCCTGAGGAGGTTATGGGGTCAAAAATAATGGGGGAATGCAAGAATGCATGGGACAGACATAAAGCAGTTCTGGTGGGAGATAGGAAGAAGTAGGCTGTTGGTTAATTAGGATCTGAAGCTTATCCAATAGGTAGGGAAATGGGCAGACTAGGTGGGTCAAGCAATCCTTATCTGTCATCAAATTCTAGGTTTCTATGTTTCTATGATTATGATGTTGACTGGTGGGCTTAAAATGAGATAATCAGACACAGCACATTTTTGTGACCTTTAAACTGTGTACAACAGCTTTCTGTGACCTTTAAACAATGCGCAACTTTCACTGGCCTTTGAACTGTGAACAACAATTTTGCCCATGCACAACAAGGATTCTGAATGTATGGAGATCCATACAGAACAACACATAACTATATACTATGTAAGCAATAACCCACAACAGGGTGTGTGGGTACTGGGGATTAATCAACACACCGGGTGCATTGTGATGCATGAGGGTACAGCCCAAGTGCCCTTACAGCTCCTGGGGCTTTGATTAATTCCCAGTACTCACACACCCTGGAGTGGGTTATCGCACTTATGACATGGGGTCTCTCACCAAACAAAAATAATTAAGACAAACTGTTTTATAACAGTTTAAATGGAAGAAATGTGCATGTATCCTGCCTATGTGTCAAATAGTCCCCAAGACGGATTGCATATTTCGGTGATGCTAACACACACCACACACACACAGACCAGTGTAGCAACTGGGAATGCAGTGGCACTCTGTCTCTCCCCCCATCCCCCCCAAAGTATTGCTAACCCCCACTCTCTCCCAAATGTCCACTATGGAACTCAATGCAGGGAGCCAGAGAACCACACACACACATGGAACAGTGCAGCCACTGCAAATGAAGTAAACAGTGCATGGCTCTGTCGCTCTGCTTCTCTGCTCTCTCACTCTCTTTGGTTGTCGGTGCAGCTCAAACAGATTAAGGGAGACCACATACAAATCACTCCTCTCACTGCTCTATTGACAAGTCTCTCTTTCTCTGTAAAGGATGTGATGCATAGGCTGTTACTGGAGTGAGGGAACATACACTGGAATGGGGTGTTCAGTAACTGCACCCAGCGAGCTACACACACCGGGCACACACACCCGGGACATTGCCGCAACTTGCTGTTCTATGTGCCAGTCCCACTGTGTGTATCTATCTCACACATCCTGCTAAACTGACGAGCTGTGCACTCACCTCCACTCCTGATCACCAAATGCAGATCTGTGCACATTTCACTGTGCTGGTTGCGGCACTCTGGATGTCACTCTCTCTCAATCTCTGTCTCTCTCTCTCTCTCTCTCTCTTAGGTGCTATGTGCTGGCTCTGTCTCTTTGACACCGACCTCCGATCCAAGAACTATACAGAGTGAGACATGAGGACACTGCTGACAGCCTGTCTCTAACCCCTGGTGAGCGCAGATCATTGTGGGGTGGGAGGGGATACAGTTTTATTGCCTGTGTATATCTCTCTCTTCTCTGGTCTTGGATGGGGGAACCAGCCATGCAAACTGAAGACAGAGGCAGTGAGTAGAGCAGAGATCTTCACTGCAACTTGGGGTGTGTCTCTGTCTCTGACTCCTGGTGAGTGGAGATAACTGTGGTGGGGGGCTGAAAGATTGCTGCAACTGTTAATTTGCTGTCTTTCAGAGGCTCATCAGTCCTTGGTGATGTGTGCTTGGGGGGGAGGCACATATACTGTCACAGCAGCGCTCGCTGAAGTTGGCAAAGAAATGGCTACTTTTTACATTTGCTCCATCAGAGCAACAGAAGCAGACCCGGCTTAGCTCAGTGATCTCTCCTGGCACCTGCTCACATCAACTGTAAGTATATTGTGTATTAATGCATGGACAGGTGCCAGGATACCACCAATCACATCACTAGTTCACCTCTACCCATGTTATAAATAACATTTAGACACAGTTCTGTAACAATTTCAAATGGTTTCTGTGTTTATCTTCCACTTTCTCAGTGAAGATGTTTGCTTGTAAACAGGACTTCTTTCTCTTAGACTTCATCTGTTATGGCTGCTTATGCTCCACTTGAAGTCAAAATCCTCAGACTGTGGCATCACAGCTGCTTCCTTAGCAGCAGATTATGATGCCACTTTGACTGAACATTAGGCATAGATGAATTCTAAGGTGTACACACATGTTTTATTTGTGCAAACATCCCTAATAATAAAATGGAAGTGGATGAGTAAAACTAAATATATTAAAATTATAATCAGCAGTTTGTTTAACTATTATGTTGCTTCAAGGTTTTCATAGAGGTGTCAGCTGTTCTTTAAGAGGAAATGCTTATCCTTACACAATAGCAAACAGGTGACCTTTGATAACACTTATTTTATACAGTTAACCACAGCAACAAAAACCCTTTGCAGGGAGCATTATCACTAGGTAAATGACAGTGACATATGTTAGGAAGTGTCACCTTCAGGTAGCAATGCTCAAGAATCCACCCACTCAATTACCTAGGATAATGCTTAAGATGGAAGAGTTTAGCAAATGAATTATACAGATACACAGAAATGTGACGGCAGAGAAAGGCACCACGGCCCATCTAGTCTGCCCAACACCCTACCCCCCCTTCTGTTATGCTTCCACCCTCTTTTCCCATCCCCTTAAATCTATCCCAAGCCCTCTTGTACCCCTCCACCATTTCAGCTGCCACTACCTCCGACGGCAGCTTGTTCCAGGCCTCCACCACCCTCTCCATGAAAAACTGCACCCTGACATTACCTCTGTATTGTCCACCTTCCAGTTTGAGGCTATGTCCCCTCGTGTTCACTCCCTTCTTCAATTTGAACAAGTTGTTACCCTCTACCTTATTTATTCCCTTCAGATACTTGAAGGTCTCAATCATGTCCCCCCTCTCCCTCCTAGTCTCCAGAGGGTACAAATTTAGCCCTCTCAATCTTCTCTCATAGGGTACATCCTGCATCCCTTGTACCATTTTGTTTGCCCTTCTCTGCACCCTCTCCATCAGCTTAACATCTCTTCATAGGTGAGGCCTCCAAAACTGCACCCCATACTCCAGATGCGGCCTAACCATGGTTCTGTATAATGGTATTAGCACCTCCCTCTTCCTACTATTAAAACCCCTCGCAATGCAGGCCAACATTCCATTTGCCTTTCCCACCGTCCTGCTACACTGGCTGCCCACCTTGAGGTCACACGATACCATAATCTCCAGGTCCCTTTCTGTTTCCTTCTCCTTAATCACCAACCCCCCAAGGGAGTAAGTTTCTGTCCTGTTCTTCCTCCCCAGGTGCATCAGCAAGCACTTTTGTGTATTAAACTTCAATTTCCAGGTGTCAGACCATCTCTCCAGCCTCTCCAGGTTCCGCCTCATGGCTTGCACCCCACTAGGTGAATCCACCCTATTGCAGACCTTTGTATCATCTGCAAACAGGCACACCCATCCCTCCAGACCCTCCGCTAGGTCACTAACATAGATGTTAAAGAGTATTGGTCCTAGCACTGACCCCTGTGGCACCCCACTGGTTACCACCCGTTCCCTGGAATGTGTCCCATTTACCACCACTGTCTGACTCCTTCCCTTCAACCAGTTTTCCACCCACCTGGTGATCATGTTGTCCACCCCTAGTCTGACCAACTTATGTACCATTCCACCATGCGGAACGGTGCCAAAGCCTTATTGAAATCCAGATAGGCCACGTCCACTGCTCCTCCCTGGTCCACTATCTGTGTCACCCCATCGAAAAACTCTATCAGGTTAGTCTGACAGGACCTTCCCTTGGTGAAGCCATGCTGCCTGTCATTCTGCATGCCATTCATCTCCAAGTATTCTATCAACCTGATCTTAAGTAGTGTTTCCATTACCTTCCCTACCACCGAGGTAAGACTAATAGGACAGTAGTTTTTGACCTCATCCTCCCCCCTTATATAGTGCGACCACCTCTGCCTTCTTCAAGTCCATTGGCACCACCCCTGTGACCAAGGACAAGTTAAACAGTCTCGCTAGATGCGGCGCCAGTTCATCCTTCACCTCCTTGAGAACCCTTGGGTGTATTCCATCAGGCCCCATTACCTTGTCTAGACTAAGTATACCCAGCTTTTCCCTTACTCCTTCAGCAGTGAATTCTGCCACAGCCACCTGTCTGTGGCTGTCACACTCCCCACCCTATCCTGGTCCCCTACCCTCCCTTTCCTCGGTGAAGATTGAAGTGAAATAGCTGTTTAATGCCTCTGCTTTTTTGAAGTCCCCTTCCAGTATTGTTCCACTTCCCTCCTTATCCTTCCAATCCCATGCTGTGCCCTCCTCCTTTCTCTAACGTTCCTAAAGAAGGTTTTGTCCCCACTCCTTGCCTGCTTCACTATCCTCTCCTCAGTGGCCTCCTTAACCCTCTGTATCTTTTGCCCAGCCTCCTTTCTTTTTTCCCTGTAGGTTTCCCTGTCCTCAGCCTTTTGTGTCCTCCTGTACCTCTTGAATGCTCTAGTCTTCTTCTTGACCCCTAACGCCACCTCTCTAGTGAACTATAGAGGTATTTTCTGTCTTCTATTCTTTCTTACCCTTCTTATACATGAGTCCATGGCATTAAATACCCCTCTCTTGATGGCTGCCTGTAATTCCTCCACCCCCTGCACATCCCCTATCCTCAACATTTCTTTCCCAGCTACCTTCCTCATTCCATGAAAGTCAGCCTTTCTGAAGTCCATTACCTTGGTTCTTGTCCTAACCCTCTCCCTGCCTGCTCTCACCCTGAACCTGACAGCCCTGTGGTCACTGGTGCCAAGCTCTTCCCCCCACCTCCACCTTCTCTACACTGTCCCCATTTGTGAGGACCACATCCAACAGATTTATACCCCTAGTGAGCTCCCTGACCCTTTGTTGCAGGAATGTGCCCCGAAGAGCCTCTAAGATGGCCCTGCTCCTTGCGGAGATTGCTGTCTGGGCCTCCCAGTTGATGTCTGGAAGGTTTAAGTCCCCAACTAGCACAATTTCCCCCTTTCCATGCCATCCTCGCTACTGATTCTACAAAGTGTCTATCCCCTTCCTCCTCCTGCATAGGATGCATATAGACTACCCCAACACGCAGGTTTTCCTCCCTTACCATGTCTAGGGTGACCCACATTATCTCTGTTTCCTTCTTCTCATCCTGCCCTTCCATGGCCCCAATCCCTTCCCTGATACATAATGCCACCCCTCCCCCCTCTTCCCCTCCCGATCTTTCCTAAACAACCGATACCCTAGGATCACCGTCTCTCAGGCGTAGTGATCATTTCACCAAGTCTCACTCACTGCTACAATGTCTAGGTTCTCCTCCACCATGGTGGCCTCCAGTTCTCCCATTTTGTTCCCCAGGCTCCTGGCATTTGCAAACCAAAGCCCTCCAACATGTAGCCCCATCCCGTCCTTCCCTGCTGCTAAGAGTTCTCTTGATGAGTGTTGTAACTTGGGAGGGAGGCTGATAGCCTCTCTACTCTGCCTCACATAAGGCTAGTCCTGTCCTTAGCCACCCCCTCTTATCTAGTTTAAATTGAACTTCCATGCCATGAAGTCCCTCAGTTTACTCTTTAGTGTAGCTGCTCCAGAAGAGCTCAGGTGCAGCCTGTCTTGGGCATACAGACCCTCCTCCTCCCATGTAGAGCCCCAGTCACCTATCCAGCTGAACCCCATCCGACTGCACCAACCTTGTAGCCAATTGTTGAATGCCCTTATCTTCTCCTTTCTGGGTGTGCTCGCTCTTGGTACTGGTAACACCTCAGAGAAGGAAATGGAAGGAAAAACAGTGCTGCTGCTATAGAACCAAGCAAGTTCCTCGAACCTTGCCTGTACCTCCATCAGACTGTTCCCTTCCAAGTCATTTGTGCCCAGGTGAAACACCAGATGTGTCCTTTCATCCTGCTGCTTACCCCAGGAAGGAATATGATGCCTCACCTCCAGCAGCGTCATTCCTGGCATGCACTGTACCCCATACTTCATTGCTTTTTTCTCCCTTCCTTCCCCATTTTAGCCACTTAATTATTGAGACCCCCAAGAGTGCCACTCTACTGCCCCCTGCTTCCTGGGTGTCCTTTTGGCCTCTAGCTTTGTGTTGCGGAGTTTGGCTCCCTTTGGACTCCTCCTCCTCCTCATATTCCATCCTGACTTGGTTTCTGCCCCTGCTCATCTTTTGTTCCCCATCACCTAGCCTATCCTGATTTTTACCCACACACAGCATCTGTACGTCTTCACCCTCTCCCTTTATCCTTTCATCAGACTCCCCCCTTCCTGTACCTCTTCGTGCCTTGTACTTCCGCCTGGCTTCCTTCATCCCTGCAGACCCCTCCTGCATCACTGCTTGAGCATGATCCAATTTCACCTGACCCCCCTCTAACTGGTCCTGGCCTTCCCTCATCTGCATCACTGTGCGAGATTGTGCCAACTGTACTTGATCTCCCTCCAACTGTTCCTGTCCTGCCCATCTTTGCAGAAGGTTTTGAGCACTGTACCCCACTTGGAGAAGTCTTCCTCCTTACCACCTGCCCTGTCTGCATATTTCCCCTCTCCTGCACCCTGCCCGGTGCATACACCAGCCTCCTACTGCAGCTCATACCCTGCAGGGTTTCCTCCAGTTCATTATCAGCCTCCCAGGAGCTCAACTCCAGCTCTTCCAGTGCTTCCTTCCTGTCCCTTTTCTTATGCCAAAGTTCTCCTAGTGCCACCTTTTGGTGTGTCCCTAATGTGCCCGTCCCCTTCTCCACCCCTTCTCCTGCATGCAATGTGCCTACCCCCTCCTCTCCCCCTTCCACTGCACCTGAGATCTTTCCCCCACATCCCCCAGCCGCTCTGCACCCCCCTTCCCTGATGGTCCCTGCCGGACCTCTTCCTCTCCAATGTCCTCGACTAGAATACCTAGGAGGGCAAAACTATTACTTCCACCCATTTCACCTATGCCTGTGTTGTCCTTCATACTGGGCATCCATCTGCCTTTTCCTGAGCCTACTGTCTTCCATTCCTCCTGATCCCTGACTGACCCCTTTTCTCTAGCTACAGGCATCATTTTTGTGCCTCTAGACTTCCTGCTGTCAGTTCCCACTGACCCCTTTCCTCCTGTCTCAGGTGTCCCTGTCCCAAATCTGGACTTGCTGCTGTCTGTTACCACCTCTAGTCTATCCCCTCTGGATCCCCTTCCACCCTCTCCCTCCCAAGTCCTTGACTTCCGGAACAGTGTATCTGATCCTCCAGTGAATCTACTCAGCCCTTCCCGCTCCTTCCTTGGCTTATAACGTCCCCATCTCTCTACCCCTTTTCCCCAGCTCCCCCCGATTTAACCCCCACCTCAGCCCCGTCACTTCCTCTCTCAGCTGAGTGAGCTGCTTACACATTATACAACCCCCCATCCTCCAAGCCCAATTTAGGATCATAGCCATTCCACAGCCACTGGACCCCACCACCCTGTCATAGATCCCCCTCCCTTGGTCACCCCTCCCAATGTGCTGCCCTACCATTTCTTCCATGACACTTAGTTACAGTCCTAAAATCACCCTTATGGATTTTTTTGGGCCCCTGACTCTCACCCCCTTCTCAACCCCAACCCACAGTCAAGACTTTTTAGAAATAATAAAGCATGTTCAAACCACAGGCATCAAGAATTAATAACCATAGCCACCACATTCAAGTCCAAGTCACCAAGTTCAAGTCCAAATCCCCCAGTACTTCCAGTATCAGTAGTCCAAGATCAAGTCCCCAGTACCTCCAGTGACAGTAGTCTCGACCCAGTTAATTTCACCTCAAATCAAGTCCAAATCCCCAGCACCTCCAGCGTCAGTAGTCCAAGATCAAGTTTCCCACACCTCCAGTGTCAGTAGTCTTGACCCAGTTCATTTCACCTCAATTTCAGCTCTTTTGTGAAGGATTTCTTAGTGTCTGTATCAATTTCCCATATCCACCGAGGCTGAAGTCCAAGTCCCTTGTGGAGAAATGCAGGACCCAGTTTCTTTGCTGCAAACCAGCTCCTCGCAGTGATTTTCTTAGCTTAGAATGCTCCTTGCTCCCACTTTTAGTCCTTCAATCGTTTTGGCTGGCTATTTTTAAAGCCAACCGCCTTGGCGCCTCTCTCCCTGATTGGCCTGATCCTACACCACTGTCTGCGGTTGGCCAGCCGCCCCTGCTTCAGTCGCCGGACTGCCACCTGTGTCCCTTGCTAGTTCAGCTCCAAACAGCTCAGCTCTCCTTCCTCTGAATTGTGAAGGATTAACTGAAATTCACAGATAACTGAATCTCTTTGTGTACATAGTGGGATCTGTTACAAAAAAGGGTGGCAGTTTACATACCCTGAGATAGGCTGCATTGTTTTTTCACAAGTGGTGAAAACAACCTAGGACCAAGAATACAGCCTCAAGAGAAAAGCCCTTACTCAATCAATGGCTGTGGCAAGCAGTCATTAATGACAAACAGTCTGACATCAATGTAAGCAGATCATTTGTAAAGGTAGCGATAATATCCTGTCTAAAACCCAGGCTGGATAAGCTGCTCAGCTATATGTCATGATCAAACATATCAAAATGCCTTGGAGAGAGATCTGTGGAAACTGCACCTGTATGTATCTGATTACCATATCAGCAAGCATCATATCATTTGTAACTTTTGTTAGGGCTGTCCGGAAACTGCAATCGGTTCTGAAAAGAAAGCAGCAAGCATATGGGTCTCTGACAGAAAATCCATAATCTTTGGATGAATCAACTTCTCCTACAGTTTGGAAATTTCAAAAAATAAATAGGGTGAGTATTAATCTTCATGTAGACCCAGTTGGGACAGTCTCATGCCATGCTGGTAAAGAGACTAGGGGAATACTTAGAATAGAGTTTATTTATAGTTTCCTTTTATTTATACTGAGCCATACAGTATCTTAAAAGAGTGTACTGATCACTGGCACACAGTTGTTCCAAAATAAGTAGGACAGCTTTCATTCCCCTACTCCTGATCATTGTGGTGGTTCTGCATGGCATACTGTTACTGCCTCAATGTCCTTTTCGTACTGAGGAGCCCAGAACTGCACACAGTACTCCAGGAAGAGGCTCAGCAGAGCATTGTAAAGAAGGCAGATACCTATGCATGCCCTGCTGGTCACTCCCAGTTTTATGCGTCCTAACATTCTTCTGGTCCTTTTTACAGCAGCTGCACACTGCTTGTCATGTCCTCCACTATAGCACGAGGAGCTCAACATTGTATGTAGGTTATATCTCTGGTGTTCATCCTCAAGAGAAAAACCTTTGTATTTGACTAAATTGACTCTTCAGCTCTTGGAGTCCAACCAGTCACCCGACATTGTCCGGTCTGTCTAAAGCTTGCCTTCATTATCAAGGGAGTGTGCTACTATTGGGAGCTTAGTATCATCAAGGCTCAGTTGGTAGCACACCCACCTCTGGACCAGAAAGTTGAGGGTTCTAGTTCCACACCAGGATTGGGCTTATAGCACAGACCCTGGCACCTGTGTGCACTATCAGGGGGATGCTGTACTGTCAGGGTGGGTCATTCTTCACATGAAATGTTAAACTGAGATCCCCTCTGCCCATCTCTGATGCTTTCCTGGTGAGTGTTCTGATGGAAATGGAACAGCCCAAGGCACTTTTCACAAGAGTGGGGGATTTTCCACCATGTCCTGGCCAAAATTTTCCCAACCATAATACTCATTCATGGAATTGTCCAAGGCTGTGTGTGGATATTGATGTGCAAAATGACTGTCGCTAAACATTTACAGTAACTTCACTATCAGTTTTCTACAACTTGCAAAGTGCTTTGAGATGCAATATGCATGAAAAGCATTATATATATATATTCTTCTTTTTCTTTTAACCCAAGCAACCTGTTGGAGATCCTGGCATCCAGATGGTTGATGAAAATGTTAAGCAGAAGTGGCCCCAGCACTGATACCTGAAGTATGTCACTGAAAACCACTTTCCACTCAGAACAGTACCCATCAACCTCCACTTCTGCTTCCTGCCCACAAGACAGTTAACAGTCAACATTGTGTATACCTCAAGTATGACAGTTAGATTTTCCAGCTCTAGCTCTCCTCTGGCAGCTAGTCCCTTTGGTTCTGGTATAGTCTTCAGCAGATAGACCCTTGATTTTGGGCATCCTCTCTGGCAACTAGGCCCTTTGGCACCAGGACCTTCTTGCTCAGATGTCTCTGAGTGACTGATCTCTCATGTTCTTAGCACAGCATTCATCTGGAAAAAACAGTCCCATCTTATTCTCATTTTAAAAGCCCCTATCTCTTAAGTCACCCTGGGAAGCTAAGTTCCTAACCTATATGACTGATAAAAAATAATCTAAGTAAAGTCACAGACAAAAAAAAGTTTGGTTGTCTGTACTGAGGAGGTTTTTACTTTGCCAGCAGCATATATAAAAAGAACAGACATGACTTCTGGCCAGAATTATAAACTTTCACCTATTCAGACCAGGTTTCAATTCAATGGCCTATGCAGCCAGTATAGTGTTATGCTTGTGCAACTGTGTTACTTTGGTTTTGGCCGTTCGCACTTTCTATTCCAGAGGAATTACCACCCTGTAGGGGTACCAGAGACAAGGAACCTTCAAAGAGGGTTCTGCCCCTAGAGGTGCCACAGGATGATTCCTTTGGCTAAAGGTACCTTAGGAAGCATCCCCCAAAAGAAATGTATTGGTATGAAGAATGTTAGCAATTAGAGCCATGAGATAGGGTAGAACAGGCAAGGCAGTTTGAGAGGTAATGAGATGCACAAATGAGCAAATGGCATGAGTACGATGGTTTGCACTGGAGACTGAAGGGGCCTCCTAAGGAGAGATGGAATGGCAGGTAGGGACACCATCCACCTCCATCCAACAGTGGAACCTACCTAAAGGAGCTAGGAAACATTAACTATGCTAACTAATGTTTATGACCTGAGGCACGGAGAAGAGAAAAAAAAACTTTTCAGGAGGAAATTTCTAGGGATTTAAGGCCTAGGTCACCTTCCCTCCAGGCTTGGGATATTTTGTTTAGTGACAGCTGTGCTGCTGAAATTTGGAAACCCAATTAAAGGGAGGTGGAAAATATTACAATTTGAAGGAAAGCTGTCACGCGATCCCTCTAATGGCAATACCGTGGGAGGTTGTGAGCGCTACTCTACAATGGGCAACCAAGGTGAGAGGAGGAGAGCAATGACTGCTGGGGTGCTCACCTGGCCTACTCACCCTAAAAACAAACCAGGTGAACCAGAGGCAGTTGTGGGGAGAATAGCTTTGAAGGGTGCCTCCAAACCCATTCGGGCAGTTAAAGGGCCCTGTGAGAGCCCCACCCCTTCACCACCGAGTCTTAAATTCTACAACTTGAGGTGCCATCAGTACAGTTGATGACTGAAGGTTCACCCACAGCGAGGACATTCCCAGCTATGGGCCAGGTGAGAAGGACCCCGCCCCAAGCTTCGCATGCTCAAGCTGAGGACTCTGGGTGCAAAGCAAGACTGTCAGCTGCAGGGGTGACCCTGCACCATGGAATTAATTGTCATGGTTGGCATGCCCCATAAAACAAATGAGGAGGAAGTTGAATGAAGCGGTGAGTGCTGAGATCTTTATGTAGGTAGGACATGTTAGTAGCAAGCACTGAGCAAATGAATTGCTTAAACAATGAGTGGACCTGCACGTAGGTCTGTAAGGCAGAGTAGCAATGATCGAGCCTGTACGTAAGTAGGAGGAGCAGCAAATATGAATTAGCAGGGGCAAGCCAACCAGTCCCACCAAAGAAGCCAATGGAAAGGTGACAAATACTCAGAGGATTTTAGTGGCCGAGGCAAGATTTGAACATGAGGTAATTAGCCCGCATGGGGCCACGGCTCTTCAACAACACTCTCAAGTCCCCCGCGGTAGGAAAAACAAGAAAGTGATGGGAAAGCACTGTGACCCACATGCAGATATTAAAACTAGTTTACAGCATCAGCAGTAGCCTAGCTGACCTCCAGAGTACAACAGAAGCATGTAAATGTAATAGAGCACCATCAGCATTGATTAACTATGGGTCATAAGGGTAGCAATCTAAATGAACATAGAAACTGTAGGAAGGCTATGCTCTGAAGCAGCAAACTGGCTAGGCAATGCAGTAAAAACAGCAGCAATGAGGTACATGGTAGGAGTTCAGGAAGCAGGACAGAGCTGCATGGCTAGGGTTCAGAGTGAGCCTGAACCAGGTGAAAATAAAGGAGGTGCATAGCATGGAGCAGCAACAGGGAAGCAACTTGAGCTGAGCACACAGAACCTTTGCAGTTGCAAGTGTGAGAAATGGGAGCAAGTAGCATGAGTTCTGGAGTAACAAAATATAGGCAGAGACAAGGAGTCTAGAAACAGAAGCCCCCAAAAAGAAAAACAGCTGAACAAGACACAAAAGCACAGAAACAGCAACACAAAGAAGTACACAGCCGGAGGCAGTAATACAAACCAAATTCAGGAAAACAGAAAAACAGAATACCAGCAAAACCAAGCAGGCCAAAACACAGCTAGATGGGGGAGGGGAGGCAAGCCCCAGCAGGCCGCAGAAGAGACAACAGACTGATGGAGCCTCCAGCTGCAAAGAAAAAGTGCTTCAGAAAGAGGCTTAGAGGAACTGCTTATATAGCTCAGGAAGGAGGAGTGGCTAGCTTCTTGTCCATTGAACTGCAGGCCCAGCCTTCCAATTGAATTTAAAATATCTACACAAATTACAGACAGGAAGCTTCTGGAACTTCATCTCCACATATTGTAAAAGGAGTCTGAACTCAGCCCAGCTTATATACAGAGCACATCTGTCTAAAAAAACATGTACCCCCCCAATGAGTGAGGACATATCTTCTTGGCTCCATGGAGCCACAGCCACCCTGCTGCCACTGTTCCTTCTCTCTCCAGAATCCAAGGATTTGGATTGGCAGGGAGAGCTGGATTTCTTTGGCATTTGTTGCGGCATTAGTGCCACAACAGTCACTGCACATCAAAAGATAGCTCTGCTGCCCCTGATGGAGGAGCACATCAGTGCTTGTGATGGAATCAGGACTCACCTGGTCACTGCCCTGGACTGACCAGGACAGACTGTGATAACATGGTTGATTGGCTACAATAATTGTTTAGGAGCCATGCTCTGAAATAGCTGCAAGTACAGTAGCCATATTGGTCACCCTCTGACCCCTCTCACCAAGTCCACAGGGTCAGAGGGAATCAGAACAATCAATCAACCTATGGATCCTGTCTACTGAGCTGCTGAGGGTTCTAGAGTTCTTATGGGACTTCATTATTCACCCTGAGGCAGGGTAGCCAATCTGTCATCGAGTGACAACCAGGCAATCTTCGCAGGAAACTGAGATACTTAGGCAATCAGGAGGCTGTCTGTTCATGGTAAGACTGAGGTATGTTACAGCACATCCTCAGTCTACTGTCATGTATGGACAGAAGCAGAACTCTCATCTGCCAGAGTGAGAAGGAACTGGACAGTAATTTTGGAGGGAGAAGTGTGCTTATACAGCCAAGAAGAAGGAGACTACAGCTCACAAAGCTTTGCTCTTGAGGTCTGTGATGTCATCTCACCACTGGGAAACACAGCCATGTTGAGTATGGGTTGCCCACACATTATTCTACATGTGCAGGAGCTCAGAGGGCTGTGCCACTGGAGATCAGTGGATAAGTATTGTTTCTCAGAGGGAAGTACTAGCAAATTAAGTAAACAGAAAGGAGAGGAGGTACTGTGGGTCACCTTAGAGACTGGAAATGGCACCACAATCTGCACAGGGGGTTGTATATAGATCCTCATCTCAGGGAGAGGGGAAGGAATGGACAAGGATATAATAGAAAGTATCCTTAGGATGGCAGAGAAAGGGGAGATACTGTTGTTGGGGACCTGAATATGCCAGATGTTAACTGGAGCACCTTTGCTGCAGCCACATCAAAGAGAAGACCCATTCTCTATGCCCTACAGGGGGCATGCCTCAGACAGCTAGTGTTGGAACCCACTCGGGAGGGAGCAATCTTAGACGTGGTACTCTCAAATGAGGACAGTGAGAAGATCTCAGATCTAGAAGTGGGTAGCCATCTGGGAACAAGTGACCACTAAACAGTGTGGTTCTTGATAAACTCAGCCGCAGAGTCAAGCCATACAAAAGTAAGGGTACTGGACTTCAGGAGGGTTGACTTTGGCAAAATGGGAGAGTGCCTTAGAAAAGCACTAGCAAACAGGCAAGAAGGAGGGGTGGAGCAACAATGGGGAAACATTAAAATTGCCAACACAGAGGCAACAAGCATGTGTGTGAGGCAAATAAACAAATCAAAATAAAAAAAAAACCACTATGGTTCTTAAAAGAGGTGGCGGGAAAGGTTAGGGAGAAGAAGATAGCATTTAGGAAGTATAAGGAAACACAGAAGGAGCAGGACAAAGAACTGTACCAGTTAAGGCAGAAGGAAGCAGGAAAGGCAGTCAGAATAGCAAAGGCCCAAACTGAGGAAAAGATAGCCACTTTGGTTAAGAAGGGGATACAACCTTTTATAGGTACATTAGGGAGCGTAGAAAGCCAAAGGGAGGGATAGTGAGGCTGAATAGAATGGATGGTGGGTGGGCAGAGCGGAACAGTGAAAAAGCAGGGATACTGAATAAATTCTTCTGCTCAGTATTCACAAAACAGGAGGAGGGCTTAGTACCTAATCCAATTAACAGAAGCACTCTGGATAGGGGGGTTGATCCCTGTCCTTTCACAGAAGAAAGGGCTCTGAAAGAACTCCTAAAACTGAAGATGGACGAAGCAATGGGGCCTGATGGGATTCACCCCAGAATTCTAAAATAATTAAGGGGAGAACTAGTGACACCACTGACTACCCTTTTTAACAAATTATGGGAGGATGGTGTGGTACCTGAGGACTGGAGGAGGGTGGATGTGATTCCCCTTCACAGAAGGCGGAGCAAGACAGAGGCAGGAAACTACAGACCTGTCAGTTTGACCTCTGTGGTAGGAAAAATGATGGAATCACTTCTGAAGGAAAGAATTGTTGAGTACCTACAGGCCAGTGGGGCACAGGACCCAAGGTAGCATGGATTCACAGCAGGAAGGTCATGTCAGACGAATCTAATAGATTTCTTTGACTGGGTGATCAAAGTAGGAGACCAAGGAGGGGCTGTGGACATGGCCTACCTAGACTTTAGCAGTCCCACACAAAAGATTAATAAAGAAATTGGCTAGCCTGGGAGTGGGTCCCAGGGTGGTAGCCTGGGTAAAACATTGGCTGGACAACAGGACACAGAAGGTAATAGTAAATGGAGTCCACTCTGAAGAAAGGAGTTACTAGTGGGGTACCCGCAGGGTTAAGTACTGGGTCCAGTCCTTTTTAATGTGTTTATAAGTGACATTGCAGATGGACTGGAAGGAAAAGGATGCCTCTTTGCAAATGACACAAAGATCTGCAACAGGGTTGATACACAAGGGGGCATGGAAAGGATGAGAAGGGACTTGGCAAGGTTGGAGGAATGGCCAGAAGTATGGCAGCTTGGATTCAATGCAAAGAAGTGCAAAATAATGCACCTGGGAAACAAAAACCCAGGGGAAGAGTACACAATGGGGTGGAGGTAGTAACAACAACAAAAATGGAAAGGGGCCTGGGGGGTTATCATATCAGATGACCTTAAGGTTGGCAAGCAATGTGAGAAGGCAGTAGGGAGGGCTGGGAAGATACTGGGATGTATAGGGAGAGACATCACCAGCAGAAAACAGGAAGTTGTTATCCCTCTGTACAGACAGTTGGTAAGACCCCATCTGGAGTACTGCATCCAGTTCTGGAGACCCCATCTCTTCAAGGACATAGACAGGATGGAGGCAAGGCAGTTTGCTGTAACACTGTTTGGTTTAATTCACGATCAGTAAAATAAAAATTTCCATGATTTTGGAACTCCATGGATTGCGGATCTTCTGTATGTATTTAGCTACGTGGATAATATAGACTGATCGTCATATTTCCATTAGGATTTTATTTTGTGTACTTTATTTGCACAGCGTTTTTTGGTATTCAATAATTGTTAATGGGCTTGCTACCCATTTGCTGTGCAGACCCGAACAGTTTCCACTGGCTCGCTGAGCAACTGTTTTTTAGGACAGATATAAGGCAATTCTTGTGGAAGGTAGGAAGAAATAGGCTGTTGGTTAACTAGGATCTGCAGCTTATCCAGTTGGTAGGGTAATGGGCAGACTAGGTGGCCGAAGCAGTCCTTATCTGCCATCAAAGTCTATGTTTCTATGTAGTCTATGTTTCTATGTTTCTAGCCCACTAAATCTTTTCCTGGGTGGAGTACTGTGCAATTGACATGTGAACTTTAACTAACTCAACATCTCTGGATAATGAATCTTCACTGGAGTTATTGTCACAGATCCCATATATACAAGAATATATTTATATTTTTATAGAACATGCATTACAGTGGAGCCAGCCACGATACAAAACAATACCTTACAGTATTACTACAGAGTGCTGCAGTATATTGCAGGAAACAGTGTAATTCAATGGCATATGATCCCTTTGTTATGCAGTATTTTGTGATATGTCATTTGCTACAAGGTACAGTAGTGTGTTGCACTCTGGCTGGACCCGCTGTGTCACATATGCTCTGTCCACACTAGGGGTCCGTAATGTTACTGCTGGGTGAAAATGGGGCAGGGAAATCAGGAGAGGAGTCAGACTGCATCAGTAGCAGAGGTATTCAGTGCAAGGAACTTGGAGGGGCCTCATCAGCGACAGGGGCATTCGGAGGCTGTAGCTTCAAAGAGCTTAGAGGGCCACATTGACAGCTGAATCGGGCCACATCCATGACCGAGGAGTAGGGAGAGGGCTCCCGATTGGCTCTTTGATTTTTTTGGCCAATCAGTGAGAAGGAGCACCAAATTTAAATTGGCAGCTGGGTATAAAAACCTGGAGCCCAGCCGCACATCCCTTCTCTTTGGCAGGGGCAGGGAAATCAGGAGAGGAGTCGAGACACATCAGCGGCAGGGGTGCTCAGTGCAAGGAACTTGAAGAGCCACATCGGCGTAGGGGCATTCGGCGGCCATAGCCACAAGGAGCTTAGAGGGCCGCATCAGCAGCAGAGTCGGGCCGCATTCTGCAACCAAGGAGTCGGGGAAGGGCTCCCGATTGGCTCTTTTGTCTCCCACCCACCTGCCCCACACTGCTCCTAGATTAAATGGTCTCTGGATCCATGCCCAGCAGGGGGAGTGGGCAGAGGGTGGAGTATTGCAGAATGGAAGTGAGGAGAACTGTGGGACAGGGTCTACATAGGCCGGGGTGAAGTTCATCGAATTAAGGTACTGTGTCTATGCTTTGAAATTGCATTTCTATTAAATGTAAAGTGCACTGCGATTACTAGCTGAATGACATAACTGTGGGTACGATTTGTTCATTTTGGGGCAAACTAGGATAGAACTTAGTAGAGTTTAATTTAGATTAATTTTGTGTCTTATGCATTGAAATTGCAGTTCTACAGTGAAAAGTGCACTGCAAGTGTAACCCTAGGTCAGGGGAGAAATCTTGTTGCTCAGCATTATGCTAGGTTTGTACTTCTGGTCAGGGGCACCCAAGTAAATCCGGACACTGGAAGCAATAGCTGAAATGTCCAAACCAGGAAATGGGATTCTAGAGTGCAGCTTTTATTCACATCAACACAGAGAATAACAAAGCAAAGATGGACTCCCACAGGGCTACACTCGCTGGTAATGCAGATTACAGAGGTACATAGCACACTTCTTCACTACACGAAACCCTCAGGTTCTGAACGAATCTGGGCTCACATGGCCCAAACTGGTACACTTCTCTTTTATTCCTTGACATGGCACCCCGGCCAGTACTAGAACACTTTTCCATATGGCATGGAGGTTGATGGTGGCTCCCTAAATCACCCATGAGCACTTTCTAGCTCTAAAGGAAACATTCCAAAATCCAACGTCTGGGTGCTTTCTGCAAACACTGGCCAAGTGCCTGGGAGAAAGCCATAGGTGCCCAAACTGAACCTGGAGAGATAAACCTGGTTACTCCAGATGGGGGGGGGGTCTCCCACCTCTTGCTCCCAAATCTATACTCAGACTTTCATTTGGTTACAACACCTTTCTTCGAATCTCTGGTTGTAGATGCTCTCTAGAAATGTTTAGCGCATTTAACATTCTATACTGCACATCAGGCGGTGTCCTGACTTAAAAAGTTCTGTAAGTGGCTATGTCCATACCCTAGACCCCCACTGTTTCATATGCTTCCAAGCCATACACAAATTAAAAGTACTGTACTTGGCAAGTCTTCTCATGACCCCACAGTAGGCAGATACTTTTTCACTAATCTCTGTCTTGGTGAACATAGTCTATATCAGAGCAGAACTCACCATGATTTGCAGGTGCCCCAGGCTTCTTTCCCAAAAACACAGATTCTCAGGTACTTTCAGTACAAACTTCACTCTCCGGCAGCTTTTCCCTTTCCAGGCAGGGCCAGGGGATTGCCCCTGAAATGCTGGTATTTCCCCCCCATCCCTCCAGGGATGGGGCACTGGAACAACTCTAAGAAGTCTCTACCACTTCCTTCTTGTCCCTTCTGTGTTCCTCGCTAGGGTGAGAACACACAACCCACTTGTCTGATGTAGCTCTATATCAGAGCTAGGCTCTGAAGGGCTACTAACTGCAGCACATCTCTCTCTCACGACTCCCTTGCACAACAACTGATTTGAATTCCCCAACGTTCTACCACTAACCCCTGCTGCTAGCATTCCAATGTGGCTTATGCTGCTGCCAGAATTCTATGGTGACATCATCACTCCAGCTCAGCTGAAACTGAGAACAGAGTGAGACAGTGTGAAACCCATTTAACTGGTATCCCACAAGCTGCCTTTCCCTGCCTGCCACTGGTTCTAAGTGGGATTCTAGTAACCCATGGGAACAAGGGGGTTACACAAGTAATAGACGTATGATGTAAATGTGGTTAGAAATTGTTTAGTTTTTCAGGCAAACTAGGATAGAACTTTTAGTTTTTATAAAGCTGTTATTGGAAACGGGGTAGTTAGGACATTTAAAAGGGGCTGCTCAGTAGGCTGTAACAACTCCCATTTGTGAAGCGAGAGTTAGGAAATTAAGTATAACTGTGGTAAGGACACATAGGATGGAGAAAAGGAGGCTGCTTAATGGGTTAAACAGCTGCAATTGGGAAAAGGAGGATTAGGAGTTTAAAGGAAGCTGCTCAACAATCTTTAATCTAGTGATGGGAGTAAGGGAATTGGAGACCAGGAGGAACATGGGTAGAAATGATAGAGGAGGGAGTAGGGAGGCTTGGGGGAAGGTGGGGGATCCCTTGCCTGGTACGATGGGAGTCACTGGTGGGCAAATAGAGAAATGCGAAGGGTGATGGGTTGCAACAGCTGTGGAGCACCAATCTTTCTTAAAATTGCATGGAGAGTGGGGGTGTGTTTAGTGTGCAACCGAATAGAGAAACTTAAAAGAGATCATGGGTCAGCAGAAGGAGCTGAGACAGGCAAGACATGCTGCAGTGGGTTATGGATCTACAGGGAGAGGAGAGATGAGGAGAGTGGGTGGCTTAAGCAGTCAGGGGGGTGGAGAGGAGATAGGTTGGAGGAGGAGGGAGGGCAACTTAAACAGGCAGGGGGGAGGAGGACTTGGGGACTAACGGCCTAACTGGTAATAGTCTCATGGAGGTGCAAACAAGACTTGGGGCCCTAGCTAGATTCTGTGGGAGGTTGAACTTCGAATTTCTAACCTTCTGTCAGGTATTGCACATACCGAGAGCCTGCACTGAGAGGACACAAAGGATACGGGAGCTTAACAACTGGCTAGCGGATTGGTGTGCGCAGATGGGGTATAGTATTATAGGTGATTGGGGTGCAACTTGGGAGGATGAAAGCCTCTTCTCAGTGTACAAGTTACACCACAGCAGAGAGGGGGCAGCCATACTGATGGATGGGGGAGTTCTTCGAAAAATAATTTAAATTTAAACTGAGTGGGGGACTGGATGTATATCCACACTGTACCACGAACAAGTTGTGGACCCTGGGCCCCCTCCCCCGGGGAGCGATTGACATACAAGTTGTTGGCAGGCAGGGAGCAACGAAAGAGGAGGAAGTTGGTGGAAGGGGTTGGTGGTGAACGCTAGAAGCCTGGCACATAAGATGAAGTTAGACATCATAGCGATAACTGAGACTTGGTGGATGGACCTCCACATGTGGGAGACAACAATACCAGGCTTCAGGCTGTTTAGGAAGGACAGGAGGGACAGGAAGGGAGGGAGGGTGGCCATTTATGTTAAAGAGGACATACAGGCAATGGAGGGGCAGGAGGGCGATGAGGTCATGGAACTTCTGTGGGTGAAGCTATTCAGGCGGACAGGGGAATACTTGAGACTTGGGGTCGTATATAGATCACCCTCGTGGGGAGAAGATCAGGATAGGGTGATGCTGCAGGATATTGAGAGGATGGCTCTCAAGAGGGATACATTACTGGTAGGTGACCTTACCTTACCAGCTGTGGAATGGACCATCCCTGAAGCAGCATCAGCAAGAAGTAGGGAGTTAGTGGACAGACTTATTGGGGTGTTCCTGAAACAGCTGGTCGGGGAGCCTACCAGAGGGAGCAACCTGCTGGATGTGGTATTGAAGAATGGGGAAAATGTGGAGGAGGTGGTGGTAGGGGAAAAACTAGGGAAAAGTGACCACAGGACTGTCAGGTTCAAAATGAGGGCAAGGAGGACAAGGACCCGCACGGGCGCAATGGTGCTGGACTTTAAGCGGGAGGACTTCGACAAATTAAGTAGGCTGTGAGAGAGGCAATGGAAGGCTTAGGGGATATAAGTGACACAAATGAATTATGGGTAGCTATTAGGGAACGGATCCGGAAGGCTACACAGGCATCCATCAAAAGTGTTAGGAAGGGGGCGAGAAACAGGAAGCCATTTTGGTTCAGCAGGGATGTAGCAAGGGCAGTAGGGGGTAGGTGGATGGTGTTCTGGAGATACGAGTACTCAGGGGGAGGGGGATAGGGAGGCTTACAGGGAGGCAAAGAGACTAGTGGGAAAAGTTATCAGGAGGGCTAAGGCGGACACGGAAGTTAGGTTGGCAAAAGAGGTCAGGAGAGGGAAAAAGGCATTCTTTAGATATGTGGGAGAGAGGAGGAAGGCTGGCCAGGGGATTGAAAGGCTGAGGGGGGAAGGAGGCAAGCACTTGGAGGAGGATGGGAAGAAGGCAGAAGATCTGAACAGGTATTTCTGCTCTGTATTTACGGAAGAAAAGGGCAGTACAGGGACGGAGCTGGAAGGGGAGGGGAGACACGGGGATGGTATCGGATCCATTCACCACAGGGAGAGTTAGGGAGGAATTAACCAGGGTGAAGGTGGACAAGGCCATGGGGCTGGATGGCCTGCAGCCAAGGGTGATTTGGGAACTAAGAGATGAGTTGGCTGCCCCGCTTGTGAGGTTGTTCAACCTGTCTCTGAACACTGGTATAGTGCCGGATGACTGGAAAAACATGACGGTGGTGCTAATACACGAGGGGGGAAGCCGGGAGCTGAGGGAAAACTACCGCCCCATCAGCCTGATCACTGTGGTGGGGAAGGTCATGGAGGCACTCATTGGTGAAAGAGTAAAGAGGTACCTGGAAGTGAATGGACTGCTGGATGACAGACAGTACGGGTTCACTAGGGGCAAGTCATGCCAGTCCAATTTGATCTAATTTTTTGACTGGGTGACACAGGTAGTGGACCAGGGGGAAGCAGTGGACATGGCCTATTTGGATTTCAGTAAAGCCATCAACACTATACGCCATAGGAGGCTGGTCAACAAATTGAATAGCATAGGGGTAGGGGTCAAAATAACTTGATGGGTTGAAATCTGGTTGGCAGATAGGTGTCAGAGGGTGGTGGTGAATGGGGTGTACTCAGGGATTGAGTAGGTGAGGAGTGGAGTTCCTCAGGGATCAGTCCTAGGATCCCTTCTGTTTAATATCTATGTAATAGAGATGGCAGATGGGCTGTCAGGGAGGATGGCCCTCTTTGCGGATGACACAAAAATCGGAAGGAGGGTTGACTCCCCTGTGGCGGGGGGGGGTGGAGGACATGAGAAGGGACCTGAGATTACTGGAGGAGTGGGCGGAGACCTGGCAGCTAAAATTCAACATCAAGAAGTGTGCTATAATGCACCTGGGGCACAGGAACCAAAGGGCTGAGTATAGGCTGAGTGGGGAGAGAGTCAGGGTGTCAGAGGAAGAGAGAGACCTGGGGGTAACAGTCTCCAGCAACCTCAAGGTAGGGAAGCAATGCTCTAGGGCAGTGGGGAGGGTGTATGGGATGTTGGCAAGTATCGGCAGGGGGATCACCAGCAGGCGTAGGGAGGTCCTGGTACCCCTGTATCAACCCCTGGTGAGGCCACACCTCAAGTACGGTGTCCAGTTTTGGAGTCCTTATCTGTGCAAAGATATAGACTTGATTTAAAGGGTCCAGTGGCGGGTGACCAAGATGGTGCAGGGGATGAACAGCAAGCCATATGAACAGAGGTGCAAGGAGTTGGGGCTATATAAAATGGAGACGAGGAAGGAGAGGGGGGACATGATTGAGACCTTTAAAAATATCAAAAGGGATGAACAAGGGAGGACCAGGGAAGTTGTTCCACATGAAGGAAGGAAACATAACAAGGGGGCATGAACTGAAACTCTGGGGGGCACTTCAAGAGCAATATGAGAGGTAAATTTTTCCAGGAAAGGGTGGTGGAGAACTGGAATGGGCTTCTGGAGGAGGTGACAAATTCAGTGACCATAGAGGGATATAAGTCCATTTGGGAGAGACAAATGGGGCTAAGGGGAAGAAGGGGTGGCTCAATATATGATAGGGTGGTCTGGGGGGCAAAGAGCAGACTAGATGGGCTGTGAGGTCCTTTTCTGCCATCACCTTCTATGATTCTGTGATCATATGAAATAGTTTGGAGGAGGGGGTTCTGAGCCAGGGAGACCCAGGCCTAGGCCCAATGAGTAATGAGTAGGGGGAACTAAGGTCAAAGGCAGAAGAAGGAGAAACTGTGGAGGAGGGGAGGTGGTGATGGACAAGGAGTTGGAAGTGGGAGAAGGGATAGCATGGGGGAGTTAGGAGTAGGCCTAGGAGAAGGGTCTTTGGAAAATCAGTTCACAGTGAGAGAGGGAAGGAAAGAAGTTAGAAGAGATGAGCTTGAAGGCGAAATGGATGGTAATCAGAATGAAACTGGTATGGGGAATACAGTTGGGGGAATAGTAGCAGGGGCAGAAGAGGGAGAGGTAACAGGTGTGAAAGGAGGAACTAACGTGTAGGAGGAAAAAGAGATGATGAGAAAAGGGGATGGAAGGAGGGGGAGCAAGCAGATGGAAAACAGGGTGGAATCTTAGTGCTGGGGGACTCAGTACTAAGGGGAGTCAGGTGAGGTAGCAAGAGCGAGCGGCATAGTCACATATGGGTGGAGGCCATGCCAGGAATGACAGCGGAGAGGGTGGGGCAATCTGTGCTGAAGTATGCCAGAAGGGGTAGGGAGAATCCTCATTTAATTCTGCATTTGAGAATAAACAACCTGGCTGATAGGACAGTAGATGTAGTTCAGAGGAGGTTTGAGGAACTAGGACCAATATGCGAGGGGACAGAAAGATTAGTAACTTTCTCAAAGATACTTCCTGGGTGAGCACTGCAAGAAAATGGAAAATAGAGGAATTTAATAAATGGCCAAGAACTTGGTGTCAGGCCAAAGGGTATGGGCTGATGGGGTGGTGGGGAGGCACCTGGGCAGGCAGTAGACTTTACTCGAAGGCCAGATTGTATTTAAGTGAGGAGGGCAAGAAAGTGTTGAAAAAGGGCATAAGTGATTACATTGAAGAGACTAGGAATTTAAACTAGGAGCAGGGGGTGGCAAGAGGTCAGGAGGCAAGCAGAGGCCACAGTATGGGAAGACTTACGAGCCCACCCTCCATAACAGAGACAAGGGGTTAAGGGCTAATACTAGGAAGGATGTTAGAATGGGATGCCGGGGTGGGGAGGTAGGGGGGTGGAAGGTGGTCACCTTGAATGCTAGAAGCCTGGGGAAAAAGACTGCAGAGCTTCAGACCCTCATGGCAGAGGGGGAGGCTGGACATGGCGGTCAGTATCAAAACAAGGGCCACCCAGTACCATGACTGGGACCTGGCGGTACTAGGATACATGATATTCTGCAGAGATAGAGTAAAGGGGAAAGGGGGGTGGTGCTATGTGTGAGGGAAGGACTGAAGTGTGTACTGGAGGAGGGGGAAGAGGGCAGTATGGAGTCACTCTGGATGAAATTCCAGGACTAAATGAATAGGACTCTCAGGATGAGAGTGGTGTACAGACTGCCCTCCCAGACAGAAGAATTGGACAGGGAACTGGTGGAACAGATCAAGCGGGCCTGCAGAAAAAGGGAGTGTGGTGATGGTGGGGGACTTCAACCTAATGGGAGTGAGTTGAAGTTATCCAGCCACCAAGAATAGAAGGGAGCAGGTATTGCTGGATGCTGTCCAGGACAACTTCCTGATGCAGATGGTCAGCGAACCAACCAGGTTAGGGAACAACCTTAACCTCGTGCTGGCAAATGGGGAGTTTGTGAGGGAACTGAGGGTAGAAGAATCACTGGCGGGGAGCAACCACTACTCCATATGGTTGATGCTGAATATGTGTAAGGAAGTAGTATCTGACACAAGGGTGGTGGACTTCAGGAAGGCCGACTTCAGGATGATGGGGGAAGTAGTACAGGAGTACATGGCCAAAATTCAACCTAGTATGGACGCTAACCAGAGGTGGGAGCTCATAAAGTTGGGGGTAGTGGAGGCAACTAAAACCTGCAGCAAGGCCAGGCGTAAGAAGGGTGGGGCAAAGAAACCTAGCTGGGTGAGCAAAGGGGTCATGGAAAAGAGGAAAAGAGACGCCTTTAGGAGATACGAAAAAACAGGGAGGGAGGAGGACAGGGAGGAGTACCTAAAGGAAATGAAGGAGGTGACAAGGGCTGTAAGGGCAGTCAAGGCGTCGAAGGAGCTCAGGCTGGCACAAGGCAGTAAGGAAGGGGAGAAGGACTTCTTAAGGTACATCAGGGAGAAAAGGAGCTGTAAGGACCATATAGTAAGGATTAGGAGGGAAGGGGGATGGGTGGAAGGGGGTGAGTCAGAAGCGCTTAACGACTACTTCTGCTTGGTATTTACAAAAGAAAAAGATGGGGTGATACCCAAGGGGGGTCTGAGGTCAGGAACGGGGGGGGGGGTGACAGATGGGAAAATCACAGAGGACTAAGTGCTGGAGGGCTTGAGGGCATTGATGGTGGACAAGGCTCCAGGGCCTGATGGCATTCACCCCAGGGTACTGAAGGAGCTGGCAGCGGTCCTAGCAGGACCTTTGACAGACCTATTTAATGCCTCACTGAATCCAGGGTGTGTACCTCTGGATTGGAGGATGGCTCATGTGGTTCCTCTCCATAAGAGTGGCCCCAAGGATGAACTGGGAAATTATAGGCCGGTAGCCTCACATGCATCATGGGTAAGCTGATGGAGACAATCCTGAAGGAGAGGCTGGTGTTCCTTCTGGAAGTCAGTGGGCTGCAGGACAGTAGACAGCATGGCATTGTCGCTGGAAGATTCTGCCAGACCAACCTGATGCATAGCTCTCAACCTCTCAGCATTTAAAAATCATAGCACTGGACTTCAAAAATCACAGCAAATGGCCAGAATGTGCAGCACTTTCTTATTTTAAATAATAATATGCTTACAAATAGTGGGCCCCATATAGTTAGTGTTAAGGAATGTTTCTATCAATTTAGTTCAATGATTTAAATAATCTGTGCATCGTGCAGACTTGAGAGACTGTTAGGCCTATTCTGCAGGCATTTTAGTATGTTAGTATGCATCCAGAAATAGCTCTAAAATTATTAAGAACATCAGTAAACCTATGCAGAGCAAGAGTAAATCTGAGTGTGAAAATCATAGCGCTATGCGAAATTCATAGCTGTTCAGAGGTATGGCCTGGTGGAGTACTATGACTGGGTACCTAGATAACTGTACAGGGGCCATGCGGTGGATGTCCTGTGCCTGGACTTCTGTAAGGCATTCAACTCAGTGCCACATGGGAGACTGGGAAGTAAGATACAAGGTACGGGAGTGGGTGCAAAGATGGTGGGTTGGGTTGTGAACTGGCTGAAAGGAAGGCAGCAGAGAGTGGTGGTGACTGGGGAGCTATCATCCCCAAGGGCGGTGATGAGTAGAGTTCTGCAGGGTTCAGTGTTGGGACCAGTGATGTTTGGGATATTCATGGTAGACATTTTGGTAGGCATCAAGAGCAAAATCACTTTATTTGCTGATGACACCAAGATGGGAGTGGTGGATGACCTAGCGGGATGGCAAGGGTTGCAACAGGATCTGTCAAAGCTGCAGACCTTGTCAGATACATGACAACTGGGGTTCAATGCCAGTAAGTGCAAGGTGTTGCATTTTGGGGCAAAAAACCCTAGGAGGGGCTATCAACTGAGGGAGAGTGCAGTTAGCTGTGACTGAGGAAGAGCAGGATCTGGGGGTACTCATTACAGGAGCAATGAACAATTCAGCACAATGTAGAAAGGTGGCTGCAAAGGCCAACAGAATGCTGGGTTGTATTGCTAGAGGTATGTCCTCAAGGAGGGGGGAAGCAATTCTGCCATTATATAGATAGCTGGTTAGGCCACACCTGGAGTACTGTGTGCAGTACTGGCACCCGTACCTGAAGCGGGACATTAAGTTACTGGAGGGGGTGCAACACAGGGTGACAAATATGATCCATGGTCTGGGGGACTTACCTTATGAGAGTAGGCTGAGGGAATTGAACATGTACTCATTGGAGGAGAGGAGAGAAAGGGGGGATATGATTGAAACCTTTAAGTACATGAAAGAAATAAACAAGTCTTGTATGGAGGGGCTGTTCAAACTAAGGGAGGGGAGGGACACCCGAGGCCATGATATGAGCTTGGAAGGGGGAAGCTTCAGGAGGGAGATGAGAAGACACATTTTTACAGAGAGGGTTGTGGCCAGGTGGAATGCATTACCAGCAGATGTGGTATCCAGTAGTACAGTGGGCAACTTCAAAAGGGGCTGGGACAGGGCAAGAGGGAGGGTCAAGGAGGGGAAAGGGAGGGAGTGACAGCTTCAGAATGAGGGCTTCTAGCTGCACAATCGAGTAGACTTGGTAGACCATAAGGTCTTTCTCTGCTGGAAATATTCTTATGTTTGTATGTTACCGGACCCCCTTAACACAGTTTGTGTCCGCATCGAACACGGTACTGAACCATGTTCAGAAACCGTGCTCAAACCCTGAAAGGTTCAGTGTTGTAGCACTGTTCCATAACGTTTATGTTTTAAACACGCTTATCTGCTCAAGTGTGGACAGGAGAGTGGTAGCGTGTTTTTCCTGGCGGTGTCTGTTGGTCCTGTACACGAATCAAAACCATGTTTACTTGACACAGTTAACAACTTATAATGCAGACCCAAGTACAGGCACAACCGGGACATGTATCTACTGTCGGGCTCAAGTGTGGATGCCCTGTAATGGAAAACTGTGTAATGTTTTGAAAAAAATTTTTCCACAGCGTGTCAAGTTTGGACAAGGCCATAATAAATCAGTGGGGATCAGTCTCATTACCTCCAAACAATGGGCAAAAAGCTATTAATTTCTTTCTCACCTAGGGTTACCATCCTAAAAGCAGCATTATTTGTTATTCGGCAAAAAATTCCTTCATATAGTTTTTTCAGCAAAAATGTATTCCTGACATCCTAAGATTCCTGTCCAGTATACTTTTAGTTTTCTCAGATATTATTAAAACTACTTTTACAGCTTTTTTTAATTAATGACTCATGACATTAAAGATGTCCGCCACTCAAAATGTTTAAAAATCTCTTCTGCTGAGGTTACCTATTGAATGTACATGCCAGATTCATAATGCAGATGCATTATTTATTTATTTATTTATTTGGTTTTGTTAACTGGGTTAGATGCGTTAGCCAAAGTTGACTATTTTCAGGCACGACCCGGGAGAATACATACATAAAATGAGATGAGATTATACAATACATAGTATATAGTACAGGTACATAGTATATAGTACAGGTAGGTTAGAATACAGATCAAGTCAGACAGTACTCGAGACAATACATATAGCTATGCAGAGATGACAAAAATGACATTAGTACATGCAAATAACTGAAACTGTGCTAAGTGGCAGCTATAAAGACATTTTATAGCAAAGCTTGTTTAGAAGCGCAGCAGTGTCTTGGGCGAAATAGGGTGGTTAGCTGTGAGGCATTAAGTGGGATCAAACCATGTGCAGGGGTCCCAGGACAGGTGGCGATATAGTTCTTTTTTGAAGATTGGGTGGGAGTTAGCCTGCCTCAGGGCAGAAGGGAGGGAGTTCCAGATGGCTGGGGCGGTGCAGTGAAATGCTCTAGAGCCTTTTGAAGTAAGACACCTGGGTATGGTGAGTAGAAATTTGTTTGCCGAGTGTAGTTCGTGGGCAGGTGTCTGTGGTACAAGTAGAGCTGCAAGGGGAGGGGTTTGGTTACGGATTACAGAGTCTGTGAGGTCCCTAGGGACATAGTCGGTGAGCAGTTGGGAGAGCCAGCCTAGGTGCTATCTCGGTGTGCAGTGGTGCTTGAGCAGATGGGAAGAGGAGGCATACGACCATATGTTGTTATCTGCGACATCCCATTTATGGAGAGCAGTCTTATGGGCATTAGCAAAAGTGGAGACACCATATGTCAGCGCTGGAAGCAGAATACCCTTGGCAATTGCCAATTTGGTGGATGGTGTTAGCAGGCGACAAGTCTTATAGGCGATTCCAAGTTTGGCATTTGTTGCTTTACAGGTTGACTGGATGTGCAGACTGAAATCAAGGGATTTATCAAGGAGGACTCCCAGGTATTTGCAGGCTGTGACGGAGTTGATGAGAGACCCCCCCAGAGTCATGGACTAGGAGGGGTTCCTTACAGGCCTTGAGTTTGGGAGCAGTGCCAAATAGCATGGCTTCAGTCTTTTTTGTGTTGAGGATGAGCTTATTAGTATTTAGCCATGTTTGCACATTCCTGAAATCCGAGGAGAGGTTTTTGTTAATGATGTTAACTTTGTCAGCGCTGTAGTAGAGGACGAGATCATCAGCATATAAAATAGCTGAGCAGGAGAGTGTGGCATAATCTATGTTGTTGATGTATAGTGAGAAAAGAAGGGGTCCCAGGATGGAGCCCTGGGGTACACCGATGTCAGTGCTGGTCACATCCGAGAGAGCGGATTTGAATTTAACAAGTTGTAATTTGTTTGATAGGTAGTTGTTAAACCAGTCAACTACTGAGGATGAGAAGTTAAGTCTATGCAGGGTTGAGAGAAGCAGGGGATGATCAACAAGATCAAAAGCTTTGGTAAGATCGATAAATACTGCTCCAGTGAGTAGGCCTTTGTCCATGTTGCAGAGTACATTAGTGGAGAATTTGAGAAGAGCGGTTGGTGCTGTCATGTGTTTCTGATGATGAGCAGCACAGCACTGTATCAAGATATTTATTTTTTTCATTGTGGGCATGGCAAGGGAGTGGGGACTTTTAAAATCTTCAAAATCCTGCATCTTTTTTTATTTATTTATTTATTTATTTATTTAAAAGTTGTTGACCAGCAAAGGCCACTGAGCTGAGGCTCATTTCCAGATGTGACCGGGGGGATTATACTCATACAAGGTAGTGAGACACAGAAGGTACACATCCAAACAAAAATACTCTGCAAGCTACATTTGAACCATGGCGATACTGTGAAAAGATAAATTCAGAAAGTTACAGCAGCAACAATTTTGTACGAAGTAGTACAATATTTACATGGTAAATTCAGGAATTTACAGCAGCATCAATTTTGTACAGAGTAATACTTTTTTTAAATATTTTATTTACATGATAAGTATAATACAATAAGGAAAAAGAACATTAATTACCGGACTACATACAGAAAAGATTAGAGAATGCACATACCAATAATGATAAGGGATTGGCGACTCTGACCTCAGCAGAGACAGAGGAGGCACAGTTGTATAAAGCAAAACAAGCAAAAGAGAGGGTGCCAGACCACCGTAATAGGTGGTCCCTTATGTAGGTAAGGGTGCTGGTCTTTTGGGAAGTGTGGAGGAAAGGTTGGGGTGGGTGGGTGGAGGGGTGGAAAGAGAGGAGGGACAAGTGCAAGGAACAGTGTGAGTGGCGCAAAGCAGGGATTTGAGGGCAGAGAAGGTGGGGGCATGGTGGGTTGGGTGGCCCATGGGAGTAAATTCCAGAGGTAAGGGAGGTGGTAGAAGAAGGCTGCTTGGCCTGAGCATCTGCGAGGGAGTGAAAGGGAGAACATTTGAGCACCCCTTGAATGAAGGGAGTACTTGGCAGAGCTAACTGGGGAAAGACATGAGTTGAGGTAGGAAGGGAAAGTCCTGGACCAGAATTTACTGACAATGGTGAGGCTATCCATCTGGCACCTTGTGGGAAGGGGCATGAGGGAGAGAGAGGAATAGACAGTACAGTGGTGAGTGAGAGGAGGGGAGGAGGTGGCAGAAGGGCAGAAAGAATTTAGCAAGGTATCCAATCTGGCTAGAGATGTAGCAAGAGCAGAGCAGTAGACAATATCAGCATAGTCTATAACAGGGAGAATGGTTTTAGTGACTAAGTCACTCCGAGTGGACATTGGGAGGCAATCTTTGTGCCGATAAAGGGCTCTGAGTTTGGGTCAAAGCTTGGAGCAAATGGAGTCTATGTGTGTTGAGAAGTCGAGAATGCAATCCAGCCAGACCCCTAGGTATTTGAACGAGTTGACTGACTGGAGGGGTAAGCCATCGAGGGTGGTAAAGGTAGGGCGACTTAGAGATTTAGAACGTTTTTGCCTCAAGCCAAAGAACATTGAAACTGTCTTTTTGGAATTTAGTTTAACTTGGTTTTGATCGAACCAGGTCTGCACTTTGTTAAAGTCTCACTGAAGGGAGGTTGTTCGCAAATGAAAGAAAACAAAAAAAGGAAAATGTGCATCTTGACCATTTTGCCAGGCAAACATTATTGCTGAAAAAAACATCTGATTGCTAACAAATACTGCTGTTTTAAGGGGAACATACACCCTGTTGTTTGCATTTTCTAAAATAATTGTTATTTTGGGCATGTGTTAAGTCTGTTTAATCACCTTGGTGTACTGTTCTGTGTGTTTGTTTTCTAATACAGTAGTTCTATTTTTCCTCATTTAGGGCCACATATTAATGTAAAATTACACATATTTTCATAGGGTGAAAAATCATGTGAAGTATATGCAAATCACCCGGAAAGAATTTTGACTAGTTCTAATTTAAACAAGAGTGCATGGTGCCAAACAGCCCATCATACACTCTGCAAAGGCAGAAAACAGGGGGCACAGACACTTGTTTCATCCTACCCAGGACTCATCAGTGTGCCTCCTTGGTAACAGCCCAGTGGAAGGATGAACCAGTCAACCCTCAATAAAGCCTGTCGATTTGCCTTAGGTGCTGATTGCCTAACAGATATGTATGATCTTTACATTGCAACAAAATGGCTCCCTCTCATGGATCACATTAAGCTTCAC
This sequence comes from Neoceratodus forsteri, assembly GCA_016271365.2. Lineage (NCBI taxonomy): Eukaryota > Metazoa > Chordata > Ceratodontiformes > Ceratodontidae > Neoceratodus > Neoceratodus forsteri. Next base: position 172,654,851 of record CM028131.1, on the reverse strand, counting down.
TCCTGCCTTCTAGAGGAGAAGAAGGCCCTCCTAGGACTGGTTCCTCACTCCCTTCCATCTTTATCCCCCCCTGCACCCACTGAGCATGCTACAAGAACTGTCACCAAACAAGCCCTAACAGTCCCATTCCAAAGAACAGCCCTGGACAGGTGAGCCTTTGCAGTGAAGGCTCCTAGCTGGCTAAATCAGGTTCCTTCCTTCCTCCACCACAAGCCTCTCCAGTATCGGTCCCTTTAAGTCCGAGCTTCAGAATACTATCTTCCCTCCGGAAAACACTGCTACTATAGCACCTAACCTATCTGGTACTAGCCTTCTGTGCACCTGGGCAATGCCTAGGTCAACCTTTTACTATCTTACTGAACCATGAAGCTCACCTCCCCCCACATGACCCAGCTTACCTACTTGCCACCCCACCCTGCTCCCAACACCCCCCAGAAGCACTCTCAACTGCATTCCCAATACCCTCCCACCCCAATGTGCCTTGTTGCCATCCCCTTTCCTGCTACTTTTGTCTTCTTCCTGACTCTCATCCAGGCCCATAATCCAGTAGCCTCCCCCAGATGTTGCTGTCAACTGTCCTCCGCTTAACCCCAACCCTAAATGAGCCCCTCTGCTATCCACTCTCTCTCTCTATTTTCTCCTCTCTCCCTCTAAGGTTGTAGCCTTCTCTCCCAATGAATGGACACACTCTTCCCAAGCTGATTCAACATGTATTTAAGACACTGACACAGTTGCTCCCCAATCCACCACAGAACATTGATGTCTATCTTTATGTAGATTGGTGTACTTACTTCCTGCACTGCTGAGGGAACTGTATCCCGCTATTGTATTCTATATCCATATGTTTGCTTATGTTATGCTTTGCCTGGTATAGATTCTGTAAATTATCCTGTACTGCTTGTTATTCTGTTGATGACTGACAATGCCTTTTAGCTGCTACTGTCTTCACCCATTAATGTATATGTTCCCCTACCTTTGTTCTGATGAGGATCCTTTGTAAATGAGCTTTTAGCTCAAAGGTTGTAATTCCAATTTCTCAATAAATAAATAAAAAATAAAGTAATTTGGTCTTACTGGTCTGGATCATAGTGAACTGAAAATAGGGAAGTAATCTAGAAGTCCAAGAACTCAACTATTGTCAATGCCCTTTCCTGGTAAAGGGTAACCCTTGCCTCAGTACTTTTGTGTTGAGGTTCTTTGACTTTTAGATTACTTTCCTATTTTGGGCTCACCATGACTTAAACCAGTAAGACCAAACTATGACTGGTTCATTTTTCCCCCCTGAGCTGTTACAGATGAGGCACACTGATGAGTCCTTGTGGGATGAAACACATGTCTGTGTCTTATGTTTTCAGCCTTTACAGAGTGTGTTAGAGGCCATTTGGCACCATTTGGCTGAATTTCCATGTTTGTGTATCTATTTCAGCTTTTTTTAATTTAGTGTATCAGAGGAAGCAGGACGAGGGGAACCTCGGACTACCGTTGCTGGTGACTGATTGTTTCTTTTTCAGCAAGCAACAGCAGAGGCTAATCCCTCCCACTTGCCCAGGGTCATCCATTTTTATAGAACACAGTACCGGAGGGCATTAACAGCTTCCTGCTGCACAAAGAAAAGTGGAAACCACCAGGCCACACAGTTCAGTACTACTACTTATCAGTCTCAGTATCTTAGGCAGTAAGAGTAAGAGTTAGACGAAGAAGAGAAAAGAGAAAAAAAAAGAAGAAGAAAAAACTCCTGGTAATAGATGAGCTAATAGGGAAGTGAGAACTAATCAGTTTTTGAGGACTAAAACCTGAGATCATGGGATAGATGAAGCAAACTACTGGAGTAGTGAAGACCCAAGCAAGGGACAGGGGGAAACAACAGAGAACAGGGGGATAACCAAGAAATAAGTAGATAATCTACTGGCTAACTTAAGTTAAAACAGGGAAGAGGTTACACCATATCGAAGGCAAGAAAAAGAGAGCAGAAGGGGATTTATCTGAGCACAGTTAAGCAAGGTAAACAGCATTGAAAGGAACGATGACAGGAGTGGTCTAATGCAATAGCTGCAGGGCAGCAGTGTTCAGGAGGACCTACTGGATGCTGCAGTGCTGCCCCATCTGCAGGCACTTCTCTGGGCTGAGGCAGTGGTTACCAGTCTCCAGGCTGAGTTGGCTAGGATTCAGGGAACCTCCTCTCCCACCCAGAGACCATCAAGTCAACCTCTACTAACTCAAAGGTTGCCTAGCAGAAAGAGTGAATGGACTATGGTGGGCTCAGGGAGGGTGAGGGTGGTGGCACAGAGGCACATCCCCCATCTGGTAACACTACAGAACTTCTACGTGGTGTTGGAGGAGCGGGACGGTCCCAAGGTGGCACCTGAGGTAGTGACCGAAGGGGATGGTGGTGTCATTCAGGATGGACCCCTTAGTGTGGGAAGCAGAGGACCCCAGAGGAGGAGGAAGCAACTCCTGGTGGGGGACTCCATTGTCAGGGGAATTGACTTGGGAAGAGGGAACAGGTGGGAGAGGGTGGTTAAGTGCCTACCTGGAGGCACAGCTTTGAGGGATGGGGAGCAGATCCTGAGTATTGCAAGGGTGATAGCAAGGAGAGGAGTGCTGGATGTAATTGTCCACCTGGGGACAAATGACCTGGTAAGGGACGAAGTAGGGATGGGATGAATACAGGAGGAGTTTAGAAGGTTGGGGAAGGGCCTTAAGCAGACCGCAAGCTCCTTGTCCTTCTCGGATGTACTGCCTGTCCATGGCAAGGCAGAGGCTAGGACAGTCTGCATCAATGAATTCAACTCATGGTTTAAGGAATGGTGCGGGGAGAAGGGGTTTGGCTTCATGGGGTATTGGGGCCCTGTGTGGGGGGCATGGAGGCCTGGATAAGTGAGACGGCCTGCACAGAAACATAGAAAACATAGAAATTGTCAGTGGATAAGGACCACCAGGCCCAAACAGTCTGCCCAAAAGCCCTACACTAGTTTGTGGCCTCTGACCCTAACTGATCAATGACTTTTCACCCCACCTTCCCACCTCTAAGGTACCCTTATGCCTGTCCCATGCATGTTTAAAACCCTCCACTGTGCTCGCCCCCACCACCTCCTGTGGCAGTCTATTCCATGTCTCCACTACCCTCTCTGTGAAGAAAACTTCCTCACATTTCCCCTGAGCCTTCCACCTTCCAATTTCATATCATGCCCTCATGTTCTTATACATCTCTTATATTGGAAGATGTCTCCCCCCTGCACCTTGTTTATGCCCTTAAGGTACTTGACTGTTTCTATCATGTCCCCCGATCCCTCCTCTCCTCCAGCAAGTACATATTGAGGTCCTTTAGTCTTTCCTCATATATTTTCTGGTTCAAGCCCTGTACCATCTTAGTTGCCCTTCTCTGGACTGCCTCCACCCTGTCAATGTCCTTACGAAGGTGAGGCTTCCAGAACTGCACAGAGTACTCTAGGTGAGGCCTCACTAACATTTCGTACAATGGCATCACTACTTCCATCCATCCAGAAAGGGGACCGTAGTACTTAGTGAACAGTTTAAATGCTTCGTTAGCAAGAATTTAAACTAGCAATGGGGCAGGTGGAGAGTGGAAGGGAGGTAGAATCTGCACCCCCCCCAAGATCGTGAAATCATCACTAGGAGTCTGGAGGGAGAAAAAAAATATACAATGTCAAGGAACTGGAAGAAACAATTACTGCTAGAAAGGTTAGTGGGCAAAGTAAGGATGGGCAAAAGGGAATGGGTGGGAAAAAACACAATCTGGAGAGCCATGTGTACAAATGCTCAGAGTCTGAACAACAAGATTGGTGACCTAGAAGCTACCATGGCAGCAACAGACCTGGACATAGTAGCCATCATGGAGTCCTGCTGCAATGACAACCAAGACTGGGAAGTGGCCATACCAGGTCACACTCTGTTCAGGAGGGACAGGGTAGGCAGGAAAGGGGGTGGAGTGGCTGTTTATGTGAGAGACAACATGAAATACATGGAAATCCATGGAAAACAGGGAAGGGAGGAGATACTGTGGGTCACACTGGAAGGGAGGAAGGGGGCCGCTATCCACATGGGAGTGGTCTACAGATCTCCAACGCAGGGGGAATAAGTAGATAAGTATATGATGCTAGCAATCCAAAGGGTGGCACAGAAGGGAGAGGTGTTGCTGGTAACCTACCAAAAGTGGATTGGATCATCCCTGCAGCAGCAACAGCCAGGAGCGGGAACATCTTGGATGTCCTACAGGAGGCATTCCTCAAACAACTAGTCATGGAACCCACTCAGGAAGGGGCACTACTTGACCTACTACTTACAAACAGGGACAGTTTGGCGGAGGTTTCAGTAGGGGAACACCTAGGGAACAGTGATCACTGTACAGTGTGGTTTAACATAATAAATGGGCCAGAATCAAACCACACAAGGACTAGAATCCTGGACTTCAGCAGGGCAGATTTCAGGAATTGGGAGATTGCTTAAGAGATGCCCTAGCAGGAGTAGAGAATATGGGGAGAGTGGAGGACCAGTGGACAACTGTCAAAGAGGGAAGTGAAGTAGCAACGCATCTCTGTGTCAAACAAGTCAGCAAGGGTAAGATGAAGAGGAGACCACTGTGGTTCTCTAAGGAGGTGGCAGAAAAAGTAAGAGCAAAGAAGATGACAGTTAAGAAATACAAATGGACACAGGAGAAGGGGGACAGGAAGAGTTACCTGGAAAAGCAAAGGGAGGCACAGAAGGCAGTTAGGAGCGTGAAGGCGCAAACAGAGGAAAGCATTGCAAATTCAATGAAAAAGGGGATAAAACTTTTTTTAGGTACATAGGTGAAAATAGGAAGGCAAGGGGAGGAATAGTGAGGCTGCAAGATAAGGAGGGGGGTTGTGTGGAGGAAGACCACCAAAAGGCAGACATATTGGACAAACACTTCTGTTCAGTATTCATGGATGAGGAGACAGGTAATGGTCCAACAATAAAGGACAAAGGCATAAAGGGGCAGGAGGTGGACACTAGTCCTTTTTCTGAGGAAAGGGTCCTCAGGGAACTAACATCATTAAAAGTTGATAAAGCAATGGGACTAGATGGGGTGCATCCCAGGATACTGAGGGAACTAAAGGAGGGTGTTGGCTCACCTCTGACAGCCTTGTTTCAAGTTCAAGTTCAGGTTTATTGCAGGAAAACTCCATTGAGCAAGCTCATTCACAAGGAGGTCCTGGAACATTTACACTGACATACGAAACACTACATACAAGGTATTATTACAATAAAGGAAATAAGTGCGAACAAAACCTGTCATTAGAAACAAAGGTGGTACCAGGGGACTAGAGGAGGGCAGATGTAGTCTAGCTATACAAAAGTGGAAACAAGGAGGAGGTGAGAAACTACAGGCCAGCCAGTCTGATCTCAGTCGTGTGCAAGGTAATGGAAACACTATTGAATAAAAGGATAGTGGAACACCTAGCAGCCAATGGTTTGCAAGATCTGAGACAGCATGGTTTCACTGGGGGAGGTCCTGCCAGACAAACCTCATAGAGTCCTTCAGCTGGGTAACCAGGGAAGTAGATCAGGAGGGAGCAGTGGATCTGGCATACCTGGATTTTAGCAAGGCCTAAAGACTGGATGGGCCTTGTGGTCCTTATCTGCTGTCAGCTTCTACTGTATGTTTCTCTGTTTCTATGCCTTTGACACTGCTCCACACAGAAGGCTAATAAAGAAGCTGGGAAACCTAGAAGTAGGTTGTAAAGTAGTGAGATGGGTGGAGAGTTGTCTGGACAATAGGACTCAGAGGGTGATGGTAAATGGCATATGCTCTGGAGTAGGCAGAGTGACCAGTGGGGTGCCACAGGGATCAGTGTTAGGCCTAGTCCTCTTCTATGCCTTTATCAATGACATTGCAGACAGTCTAGAAGGGATAGTATGCCTGTTCACAGACAACACAAAGCTTTGCAACAGAGTGGACATATCGGGGGGGGGTGGATAAAATGATGAGAAACCTAAAAAATCTGGAGGAATGGTTGAGGGGTTGACAGCCAGGTTCAGTGCTAAAAAGTGTACAAATAATGCACATGGGGCACAGAAACCCAGGGGCAACTTACCACCTGGGAGGGGAGGCAATAGCAGGCTCAAAACAGGAAAGAGACCTGGGGGTAGTCTTCTCTGAGGCCTGAAGGCAACTAAGCAGTGTGATGAGACATCAGGGAATGCAAGCAGGATGCTGGGATATATAGGCAGGGGAATCACCAGCAGAAGAAAAGAGGTAATAATCCCACTATATAGATCATAAGTGAGGCCACACCTTGAGCACTGTGTCCCCATCTTTGAAAGGAGATAAACAGGGCAGAAGCAGTGCAGAGGAAGGCAACCAAAATGGTGAGGGGCCTGCATCAAAAACCCTTTGAGGAAAGATTGAAGGAGTTAAATATGTACTACCTGGAGAACAAGCAGGAAAGGGTGGATATGACTGAAACATTCAAATACCACTCAGGGAAGAACAGTGTGCAGGAGGGTATCATCTTCCAAAGAAAAAGATGCTCAAGGACAATGGGACACAATGTGAAGTTGGAGAGGGGAGGTTCAGAGGTAATGTGAGGAAGTACTTCTTCACAGAGAAGGTCATGGACAAATGGAATAGCCTAGTGACGGAAGTGGTGGGGGCAGAAACAGTTACATGATTCAAAAATGCATGGGATAGACACAAAGGGATCTTGAAAGTTAAGGGGGGGAGACCATAGGCTGATTAGGGCTGGCAGCATCTCTATAGGTAGGGAAATAGGGCAGACTGGGTGGGCCTGGAGGCCGTCATCTGCCATCAACTTCTGTTTCTATGCTTAAAGCCAAACCAGTCTAAATTATGTTGTGGTGATTTGCATATACTTCCCATGATGCTTTGCACTATGGGACTATGTGTAATTTTACATTTCTTTTGAACCTGGTTATATTGGCAATTTGGGTAAGCCTTGCCTCAGTGCTTTTGTGCTGTGGTTCTTTGACTTTCACATATTGATGATGCCTTTTTCCCATCCAATATTAATGTTTTTTAATTACTTAGCAGTTCCAGAACCCAGCAACAGCTGAGCTGAAAACTACAATTAAGCAGAACCTAGTGACATAATCTGAGCTGATATCACTGAGTTATGCTTCACTGTAGTCTTCAGCTCAACTGGTGTCACTGAGTTCATGAAAAAATGGGATGATTAAACAGACTTCAAACATGCCCAAATTAACAATTATATCAATATATTATACAATGCAAACCACAGAGTTTAAGTTCCCATTAACACATCTCCTTGGGAGAGTTCAAACTGATTCTCTTTAATGTGATTATGCATAAGTGCTCCCTCTGCTATAGTAAGTGTTGTACCAGTAGTAATTTACTTTAATAGAAAGACGGTGGCTTTTGAAGAGTTACAATACATTTCACAGCAGACCCCTTCAATAAAATCAATATAAACCCTGACATACTGAAAAGCTAAAGTAACTGATTTTAAACACTTGGGAACCAGGAGCGATGGATAAAATAAAGAGGCATTTTTACCTTGCCTGCCATTGGTTCAAGAAAAGACTGACAGCTCTAGTTCCAAAGGGTTCCAAAGGGTGTGTTCCATACTCAAGGTTCCCAGGGCACTGAGCAGCGCTTAACTATGTAAGGAAAAGTTGCTTTTAAAATACATACATTCATTCAAATCGATCTTGCCCTGCTCCACACCACATGGGGAAGGGGGCATAAGACTTGACTATGTGGACCGCTTGGTCCTTATCTGCTGTCATATTCTATGTTTCTATGTAAAACAAGGCATAAATGAATTATTTTAATAAGAGGGATACTGGCCATTAAACCACGTGTGCCCCTTTGCATTCATAGACTTTTTATGTTTGTGTGTGCATGCATGCACAGCAAACATTTTGTTACAAAAAAAAACCCCACATTTTAGATGTGTGTCACTGTTGTGTCCAGTGCAATTCAAGCTGCAGTGACAGGCCAATGACCAGTCAGGCTGATCATGATGGTGTTTGGGGGATGATGGGCAGAAACATTTTATAGTTGAAAGCAGGCAGCCACACGTAAGAGAGAGCAGCCACCTCCTTTCATCTATAGGACACCAACCAGCAGCCAGCTGAGCACTGTTTTTATGTGTCTGCTCCTCGTTCTTTCACCAGCTGCAGCTCCCCATGTTGCACCTTGTATGTCCGCTATTGGCAGCTGTTCACATCAGTTTTATTTGGGGCCATTTGGAGGAATGAATGGGTGAATTTCATTTTTGTGCATAGGTTCCTTATAAGAAACTGCCAGTTCATCACACATGTCTTGCCCCCTCATGCGAATAAAAAAAGACCAAATACACGATCAGAAAAATCACAAATCCCCCCATGCTCAGCACTATTACCCATGAGTTTTCTAAGAGGTTGTGTAAAAAAATGTTCCTTACCAATCGAAACACCATCAAGAAAAGTATAGAACAGTCATCTTAGACCATAATAATGCTAATCATAAAACTGAATCATTTTAGACTGGTAAGCAATTTAAAGGATGACTTGGTAGCATTAGATACTTTTTTGATTGATACAGATAATAGGTGTGTATTACAGTTCCGCTACAGGTTATGTTCATCTACAGTCTGTATGTAGATGGATAAAGTAAATTGCTCCGAGCAATGGGACAGTCACAGTCAAGGAACAAACACACATCTGGCTGACAGTATTAAGGAACATCTGAAAGCTATTCTGCACACAGAACTGTCTCATGTCCAGCCTGAGCACCACTAATTGGCTGCCTGGACTGATGAGGGAAGCGCTGAGAAATGAAAGAGGTCACCGTGTTTGGCAAGAGATGGACTCCAGAGCGACCAGAGGATGGAGGAGGTAACATTGTTTGCTGACGACATGTACTACCGTCTCTGCAGTCTGAAATCTTGCTCAGCATCTTTACTTTAGACCTGCAGCAACTACTCGGTGGAACCCCCCCCTCGAGAGCTCCCTCCTGGAGCGTGGATCACGCGGGCACTAGGAGGTAATAAACTACCTCCTGATTGCAGCACCCTTGTGAAGGGTGATAGCCCGTCAACGAGCTATGCACGTCGACTGCCCCACCCACCCTGGCTCAGCATTTCCTATATAGGCTCAGACTAGTGACATCACTTCCTTTCACCCCTTTTAACTAAGTCTCCATTTCTCCATTTGCAGGTTATACCTGCTAGCCACTAGAGGGCCCCTCTGTCCTCTCCTCCACTACCTGTACTTCCCTCTCACTTCTGCTTGTCTCTCTACCTGCTCAGGCCACTTCTCTCCCCTCCCCTTCCCTTTCACCTGCCTCTGCCCACTCCCTCCTTGTCCCATCTCTTGGCTAACCCTACACACCCCTGGCCCTACTGCTCACCCTCACCTAGCCTGCTACTTCCCTAGTGTCCACTAGGAGTCACTATTTCAACCCCCTTTTCTGGCCCTATCATAGCCCACGGTCGCTCGCCTAGTACCTGGTGCCCTGCTCCCAGCTAGGTCCGAGCCCTACTGCCCTACCAGGGTTTCGAACCCTGCACCCTGCCCACCAGAGGCCGTGACAGTACCACTACTCCAAAGTGGTATCTACGTATCTGAAGGGCAACTCATTCACTTGTAATTCCCTACCGGCTTCAACAGGGTTTCATGACTGGTCACCTCTACCTCACATCTGACATAATGACACCTTCTATGACCCTGGCACTACTTCTGTTCTTCTCCATTTTACTATCCCTCCTGACACCCTCGCCCCCTCTATGTCCCTACCCTTCACCACCCCCTCCACTGCCATTCCTGCTACCCCCTTCTCCTGACCCCTCTAAGTCCACTGCTTCCCTCCCAGCTATCTCCTGGTCCCATTACCCCACTCCCCCCTCCTCCTCATCATACTCCTTCGGTTGCCTCCTTGCCTCTCTCTCCTTCTCCTGCACCTACCCCCTCCATACTGCCCACTCAGCTACTGCCCCCACCCACCGTAAGCCTAAATCACAGCCCCTTCGCATGCTACACTGCCACCTTACCATAGTACTACTCCTCCTGGCTGCTGGGGATATACACCCTAACCCCGGCCCAGCCTGTACCCCTGGCCCTGCCCACCACATACCAAACCCCTCAGACAGGGCAAACTCCGTCCCCCATCCTAGCCTCCTCCCCCGGGGCCTGCGTCTTCTCCATCTAAATATCCGTAGCCTAGCCCCTAAGCTTGATCAGCTCCAGGTTCTAGCTGTTCACCACTCCCCTGATATAATCATCCTTTCTGAGACCTGGCTTAAAACCTAGCCTACCTGATAATAATTTCGCTATTCCAGGGTACAATATCATACGGCAAGACCGACCCTCCAGAGGTGGTGGGGTGGCTATCTACATCAGTTCAGCCCTCCACTTCACTGTTTTCTTTACAAAAACTGTACCCAAAACTTACGAGATTTTGATGGTAAAACTGTCCCCCCTCCTCACTACCCATCTTTGTGGCTGGCATCTACTGCTGCCCTGGCACGCCAACCACTATAGTCACCGACCTGCTGGGCCAGCTGTCTTCCCTTGCCCAATCGGGTGAATTTTACGCTATGGGTGACTTTAACCACAACTGGCTAGTACCCACTTTCAACAAAACCCAAACTGAGTTAACTGCTCTTAACCTCTATCAAACAATTACGAACCCACCACTCTAACCTTAATCCGGTAATCACTCACTCCTCGACTGGCGCCACTTCCCACCCACACCGCTGTCCGTCAGCTCTGGCTCTCCTGATTCCATTAGCGACCACCACCTTATCTACTTAGTCCGCAAAATCCATAGAGTCAAATCCCCTCCCAAATTTATACTCCAGCATGCCTACAAATCCCTCAACCTCTCCCCCCTTCTGGATGATCTTCACCACTCTAATTGGGTCCCAAGCACAAACCGCTCTAATATGGACTCAGTCCTTATGCACTTCCAGAACACCTTCCTCTCCGTCTGGGACAAACACGCCCCCCTACGCCGGGCTAGAGTCCGCGGTTCCCACCTACCCTGGATCACTCCCAAGCTGATTGCTTGCCAACAAGCCCGTGACAAGACCTGGCATAACTACAAATCCTCACTCCTCCCCAGTGACTTCACCTCCTATCGCATGCTCCGCAATAGGTGCACCAAGGCCATCCGCCTATCTAAGTCTGAATATTTTAATAACACACTTAATGCTAACCTTGGTAGACCTTCCAAATTCTGGAAAGTCATTGGCTCCCTTTTTTCCCCCCAAACAGTTAACCCTCCACCTCTTCTCCTTGCCAAGGGTTCTCTCCTCTCCAATCACCTAGAAGTCGCCACCGAGTTTAATTCATATTTCACTACCTGCACCCATGCCCTCCTTGAAGCCCTTCCACCTGCAATTACTCTGTCTCCTCAGTCTCCTATCCCCCACCTATCCGGCAAGAACCCCTTCTCCTTTCGACCCATTTCCCCCTCTGAAACCTTAGATGCCCTCTGCGCCCTAAACCCTTCCAAAGGCAAATCCCCTGATGGTCTTGACAACAAGCTTCTCTTCTTTTTTTTTTTTTTTTTTTTGTGTGCCCCCTCCTCCGCGCCAGATTTTCTGCCCGGTCACGGATCCCCTGCTGTGGCATCCCCCTCTTGAGCCGTGCTCCCAGTACCCCTGCTTGCCCCCAAGGTGGGGCGTGGCACCTCGACCCTTAGGGTGCCACGAGCGGCGTAATAGGCTGGAAGCCCCGTGCTCATTGGGGAGCCCATTGCAGCCGAGGGCCGGGCATCATAGAAGCGTCGGAGGTGAGGCAGATTTTCCCCTTTGAGGCGGGGAGTGTGCAATGGCGTCGCGTCTGCCCCGCCCCATCTGACATCTGATCCCGAGGTGCTTGGGGTTCTCCCGGTCTCCACAAGGAGTCCACCGTGCACCGGCGATTATACCCTCCCCGGATAGGAGAGCAGTCATGAGGCGCTCGATCCTTCTCCCCGGCCGCCCTCCGACGACCCGAGTCCGCTCCGAACCCGGTTGCCGGCGTCGCAAGCGGAAATCCAACCGCTGCTCCGGCGGGCCGGCTACAAGTTCCTCTTCTTATCCAGTCCCGCCATCGCTACCCGCCTCGCAGCCCTTCTAAATCTTTCCTTCAGTACCGAGTCACTCCCCTCCGCATGGAAGTATGCCACTGTTCTACCCCTCCCCAAAGGTGGTGACCCCACCTCTGCATCCAACTACCACCCCATCTCCCTCCTCCCCACCCTCGCTAAACTCCAGGAACACCTTGTGCTTTCCCAACTCTCCCACTTCCTCACAGATACTAACTTCTTCACCCCTTTCCAGTCCGGGTTCAGAAAGCACCACTCCACCACCTCCTCCCTACTCAGACTCACTGACCACATCCTCACTGAGATGGACAAAGGGCTAATTACTGCTGCTATTTTTATCGACCTAGCAAAAGCCTTCGACACCGTATCCCATTCTCTCCTACTATCCTGCCTTTCTGGAGCTGGTTTAGCTGAATCCGCCATAAACTGGTTCAGTGCCTACCTTCTAAATAGATCCCAATCCACTAAAATAGCGGACCACATCTCCCCCTCCCTATTACCTCTGGCATTCTGCAAGGCTCAGTTCTCGGCCCCATCCTCTTCTCCATCCTCCTAAACGACTTGCCAAACTCCTGCTCCTCTTCCGCCATTCATATGTATGCAGACGACACAGTCCTCTTCTCCTCCGGTCGGACCCCCGAAGAAGTCACTTCCAAACTTCAAACTGATTTCACTAAAACCAACTCTGGTTCAACTGCAACCAACTCTCCCTAAATGCTAAGAAAACCAACTCTATGATTTTCGGCACCAGACAGCGCCTTTCCAAACTCACCTCCCCTCTAAGATTCCACACTCTGAATAACACGGTCCTTGAAGAAGTATCCTCCTTTAGGTACCTCGGGGTTTGTCTCGACCACCACCTTTCCTTTTCTACCCACGTCGATTCCATCATTTCCAAACTGCACCCTAAACTTGGTTCCCTCTATAGAAACTGCACCAGTCTCCCTCTTCCTGTCAGACACGAAATTGTTCTGAAAATGATTCTACCCTCCTTCGACTACTGTGATGTAGTTTACAGTTCCACAGCACAGACCACCCTCGCCAGATTAGACCCCCTCTTCAATGCTTGTTGCCGCTTTGCCCTCGATGCCCCCCCCTTGTTCACATCACTGCACGCTTTATCGTTCCCTATTCCTACCTTCTCTGTGTAATCGGCGCCTAATTCATTGCGCTAAATTCACTTCTAACTTCTGGCTCGGTTCCCTCCCTACCTATCTTGCATCTGCCCTAGCCCCCCACCCACCCCTCACCGCCTCAGATCCTCTGACCCTAGATTACTTTTCATCCCAGCCGAGACCACCACCGCCAATCTGCCTTCTCCTACCTCTTCCCTAAACTTTGGAATGGCCTACCCACCAGATCCATCATTCTTCATCCAAGCTCTCCTTTCCTATGCCCTCTCAAACTTCCTGGCACCTAGTTGCGACTCCCCTGACCACCCTCTGGTTGGCTCCTCCCCCACTCCCCATTGTGCCTGACCAGCGGCCTGGCCATGCCTAATTGTCTGGCTTATATGCTACCCCGCACACTTATATTTCCCTACTTCCTCCCCTCACTCTTTCCTCCCTTCCCCTCGTCCTACTCAACCTAAGCTCCCCATCTCCACTCCCCCTCCTCACCTATACCTCTGCCCTTCTCACCTACGTTTCCTCCACCTCTATCTCTTCCCCCCATATTCACTCCAAATCCTCCCTCTCTATGTGTTGCATCTCTCTGAAGCTCAACCTCCACTACAGTCATTCAATACCTGCTATTACTACCTCTGTTCTGTAACTTGCACTTATGCACTTCTTGTGTTTGCCTCAAAGCTTACCCTTGTATTGTATACCTTGCCTTATGATCATGTCCTGTACTGTTCTTCCTGCTAGAATCCATAATTGTATACCTGTACTTACTGTGTCCGCTGTACTGTACTGCCTTTGTATAAGTTCAGATGTAATCCCTCCCAACTATGTACTTTTCCCATATTATGCTACTGTGAGTTCAACTATTGTATGTATACCTCCTTTGTAACCCCCCCCCCCAGGTCGCACCATGAGACGAGCATTTCTTGCTCAGCGTGCTTTTCCTGGTGAAACATTTTCAATAAATAAACAATAAATAAATAAATAAATTTAGGGAAAAGAGACAGGAGGGTCTAATTTTATTATTTCTGCTGCTTACAAATTGTGCTTACTGTGAAGAAATGATGCTGAGCAGCGCACCCAATGGGTGGCAACAAGTAAGTGACTTTTTTCATGAAACAGTAACTCTGTACTTCCATATGTTCCACTATTACAGTTTACCAGCGATTATAGATTTTTATTCATTTTCAGTTTTCCCTTTAAGGGTTTACACCACATCTTGCTAGACTATCTGAGCAGTGTGCATGAAAAGAATTAGACTTACCCCAACTGCCCTCTCATTGTCTTTGCTTATGGCATATATTTATTATTTATTTATTTATTTATTTATTTTTTGTTAACCGGGTAGGTGCACTAGCCATAAAATTACTATTTTCAGGCATGACCCGGGAGAGTACTACAAAAACAGAATAGTTGAACAACAGCAACATGGGTACAATAATACAAACAGAGGAACAGTACAGCAGTGCTACAAAAATACAATGGGTAGAAACAACAAAAAATAATGACAAGCATTATACAGATAATGGCACTAAGATATATAATAAGTGCAGAAACCATGGACCCGACTTGTGGAGTGAACGGGTTAATAAGATAATAAGGTTATATAGAGAGAAATGTGAGGAATGTTCAAACATAACAAGAAAGACTGACAGAAGGAAGGTCAGGGTGGTAATCATAAAACAACAGTGGATGGTCAGCAACAAGGTTCGAGAAGGAAGAGAGCTAGTAGTCAAGAAGTTATTTACAAAGAGAAGGAAAAATATGGGGAAGGGAAGAGGAGACAATCTTGGAGCTGGATTAGAGCAGGGGTGACATTACTGGTAAGTCTCAGGAGCTTCAGGTTGGGTCAAAGCATGTACAAGCATCAGCTAAGGATAGATAACGATGATATTCAGTTTTAAATCCAAAGTGAGACTGAGACAGTCAGAGGTTGAGTGGAAGAGCATTCCATAGCCTGGGAGCAGAGAATTAGAAGGCCCCTGTGCCTTTAGTAGTCCGACATCTCGGAACATAGAGCAAGGATTTGTCAGCTGATCGCAGGCTATGGGAGGATGGTTGAGGGACCAGCAACACCGCCAGCTGGGATGGGTTTTTTTCCCAGATGATCGAGTCCATTAGTGATCCCAGGTAGTACTGTCTACTGGCAGAGGGTGAGAGCCAATTCAGATTCTTATAAAGAAGGCAGTGATGTTTGAGTCGAGGTGACGAAGAGGCAAATCGGCATATATTGTTATAAGTTATGTCCCATTTTAGTAGGGAGGTTTTATGGTCTGAGGTAAGAATAGAGGCACCATAAGTAAGGGTTGGGAGCAGAATACCTCGGGCAATTGCTAATTTGGCCGAAGGTGTAAGCATGTAGCTCGTTTTGTAAGCTACTCTCAGCTTTGAGTTTACAGCTTTGCATGAGGACTGAATGTTTTATTTATTTATTTATTGATCAAGTCTAGGATTACAAATACCTTTGAGCCATGGCTCTTTTACAAAGGTTCCACGTCAGAGAAATACAAATTGTGGGGAACATCAAGACAGGCATTACAACAATATGGACATTGCAAACAGAGTACAGATTAATACAGTTCAAGGGTAGCATTGTAACAAGGCAGCCAGCGGCATTTGTCAGAAAATAGACAACAGATAAGAAGTGCCAGAGTCATAGGTAGAGGAAGAGGGGTAGGGGAGAAGGAATGTAGGAAGGGTGGCAAGAGGGTGAAAAGTGCAGCATTGGGTATACCAAGATGTGAGGGTAGAATCCAGTGGGGGGACAACTAGAGCAGAAAGGAAGTGAGAAACAAGGTTAAATTGGGCAGTCACAGGTGCGTGTAAGTGAGATAGTCCCAGAGCCTAGTTTTAAACATACCAATAGTTGGGGCAGAGGAGATGGTTGGGCTGAGGCCATTGAACCAGAGTGGCAATTTATAAGCAAAAGAGCGTTGTCCTGTGAAGTGTGACAGTGGGGCTTTCTCGTAGCTGTAGCGTGGATCTCCTATGGCACCATTTGTTAATCTGGTGTTGTAACAGAGTTGAGACCCCAGAAAGTGCAAGGCCAAGGTAGATTTTTTCACCATGGAGCAGGTGAGAAACTTTATGCGGTTTGATAGTTGGAGCCAGCCGGTCTGAGTGTACAGGTCACATGTGTGGGTGAGACGGTGAGCACCAGTGATGAGCCGACATGCTTTATTTAAGGTAGTTGAGATGCATCTAAGGGTTGTGGTTGTGGCTGAGCCTTAAATGATGAGACCATAGTCTCATCATTTATGAGATTAAAATCCAGGGACTGGTCCAGCAAGGTTCCAAGGTACTTGAAGGAAGTAACATTTTCAAGTGGCAGTCCTCCTGGGTGAAGAACCTCCAGGAAACTAGAACAGGCCTTAATCTTTGGTGCGGAACCTAGGAGCATGGCTCTAGTTTTCTTTTCATTTAGTACAAGCTTACGGTCTAGTAGCCAGTCTAAGACCTTATTGAAATCTGAAATAAGTGATGTGTTTATGCAGGCAATACTAGAAGAACTAGTATAGATGATCAGGTCATCAGTGTAGAGAATAGCTGAGCAGGATTCCAGGACCTCAGCTGCATTGTTGATAAAAATTGAGAACAGAAGGGGCCCAAAGATAGAGCCCTGGGGGAACCCAAGGTTGATAGTAGATGTGTTGGACAGGGAGGAGTTAAATTTGACAGCTTGCGACCTGTTTGACAGGTAGCTACAGAACCAGTCCACAACAGGGTAGAGAAATGGAATTTATGGAGAGTGGAGAGAAGCAGGGGATGGTCTACAAGGTCGAAAGCCTTAGTGAGGTCAATGAAGATGGCACCTGTGAGTTTTCCAGAATCCATGTTGGACAGAATATCAGTAGTTAGTTGAAGAAGAGCCGTGGTGGTGCTATGACCTTTTCTGAAACCATGCTGGGTGTCTGAGAGGAGATTGTAGCATGTAAAGTAGTCAATGGTCTGTGATGCAACTATTTTCTCAAGGATCTTGCTAAGGACAGAGAGAATTGCTATAGTTCTGTAACTGGCCATGTCCTTTGGGTCACCTTTTTTAAAGACAGGCATTACTCTTGCAGATTTCCATAGGTCCAGCACAGTGCTATGGATAAGGGATAAAGTGTAGATTCTGGCAATTGGAGAGGCAATGAGTGGAGCAGCCAGCTTAAGAAGACAAGGTTCCAGTGAGTCAGAACCAGAGCTGGTATTGGCAGATATGGATCTCAGTAATTTCAGAACTTCTGCTCTTGATATAGCCTTGAAATAGAATGGTGGCGCTGGAGGAGCATCATACGATAGGGCAGTATGGTTGTCTGATGGTAGAGTGGTAGGTAGATTGGAGTGCGATCCACTAGATTGTAAAGCCAAGGTATAGTGTGACAGATCAGAGAAAAGATTGTTTAAACTGTTTAAGATGGTCCTAGGGTCATTACAATGTGCCCCATTTATGATAATTTTATCAGGAGTGACCGACTGCGAGGTACCCAGAAATGTTTTGACATGGGCCCAGAATTTCCTCGGGTTGCAGGCTGAGCTTTGTAGAAGGTCCTTGCAGTATTTGCTTTTAGCAGCTCTAACTTGTCTCTTACATCTGTTCCTTAGTTCACAATAGACAATAAGATCTAACTGCAGGCCAGTTTGTTTGTAGCGAATCCAGAGCTTGTCCCTCTGGCGCAGATTAGCGAGGAGGTCTTTATGCAGCCACCTCGTCTGTTTTCCTCTGACCCTCCTAGTAGTCTTGGGGGCATGTTTATATTGAATGGTAAGAAATTCATTTATGAATATCTGTAGAGCAACCTCCACATCCTTTGTTTGATAGATACCTGCCCAGTCGATATTGGAGACATCATAGAGAAATGCATCCTGGTTAATAGGAGCTGGATTTGTAAATGTGATTAGTCTTGATGGAGGAGATGGAGGCACAACCATAGATAGGATACAAAAAGTGGGTGAGTGGTCTGTTAGTGCATCTGCAAGGATTCCTGCTTTCGACACATGTTCCATACAGTTAACCATCACCCAGTCTAGGAGTGTACCCGTTTGAAGGGATGACGCAGCTCTAGTTGCTTCAGAGATCAACTGGTGAAAATTATAACTAAGCGTGAGTGATTGCAAGGATATTTGAGCTGACCCTAACCAACTGAGGTTAAGATCACCTAGGATGACAGCCTCATTATGATTTACAGTCTGGGAGGTGATGTCAAGGAGTGCTTATTCACCATTTCAACAGACTGTGACATTACAATCAGCAGTTGTGAGGTCAGAGACAGTCAGATGCTTTTTCAAAGGCACATTAAAATATGTACTGCACTACCTGAAATATTTAGTATACCAGCAACAAGAGAAAGTATCATCCCGCTGCCCAAGTTCCCTATACAGACGAACTTGGCACTACACTAGATCCATTTAAAGTTGAAGAGCATGTAGTTGAGTCCCTTCTGGATGTGCACAATGATCTGTGGCTTCTCTGTGGTTAGCCATTACATTTTTCACAGCTAGATGCTGAATGCATTTCCTGGTGAGTCTGGAGAGCCTGAGAACTCGGAATATACAATAGCGCACCACTCTGTCATGTTTCTGCTGCCTTGCTGTTCTAACCAATGGCTTGCAATAGTCATCGCTGTCCAGCAGATAAGCAACACACACATCTGGGAATTAGCTGGCCAACTAGTGTCTGTAGTGTAATCTGGGCATTTGTCCCCAAGTGGACTGCTATAGCATTTATTCTGTGGTGTTGCCGGAATAACAGAACAGTGACTTGCAACATCGGTACCCACCATTTATTCAAAAAAAATCCCTTTCAAGTGTACTTTCCCCTTCACAGAAACAGAAAAAATATTTGCTTCAACTTTAGTGACTGCTTTCATCGTACACATGTTATCTTGTGCACCTCGAGTCTCATCTAGTCTTGTGGTCTGGTGGAAGATGAGACAGTGATGGTAAATAACCAATGTACAGTATGGCACGATGAGGAGGCTGCATAGAGAACATATAGGACACACTAGAATAGGACTTTCTGTTCTATTTCTGTGATATAGGATGAACCTCGAGCTCTATGATCCTCACTGCCCCCGTGATGTCATCCTGAAAGGGCTCTATGGTTTCTCCAGTAGGAGGCGTGACGAACCAGTATGAAGATCCTTTAACTCAACATGGTGTCTTGGCCTCATAGTCCTGAGTCCACAGCACGTAGGTTCAGTGACACAATGATATTGATTTGGGCCAGGTATTGATTAGGGCACCTGGAATTCTGAATAAAAAGCATGGAGGTTGGCAACATGGTTATCACTGAGAAAGTGAACCCGGCAACCTAGGGAAAGGCAGCATGCCAGAGAGAGGTTTCAGTCTCATCAAAAGGAGCAGCAAATGGAAGCAAAAGCTAGAGGACAAACAGATATATACAAAGGGACCCTAGGCCAGCAAGAGACACCAGTTCCAACCGATCTCCGGGGACAAGTTGTCGGCATGGAACCATGATCTAAGTTTTCATTACTTTTGTCTTGCTTGTTGGTGACTGCAAGAAGGACTCAGTCTGAAGTATAATTTGGGGAAATGTGGGGATGCTGTTCTTGTGCTAGATAGAGCAGCTTTAGATAGAAGCAGCAGAGTACGCTGTTCGCAAGGTGAAACAGTGTGAAAAGTAAAGTTTGGCGACAAATAGCCATATGAAGACCTGATGAGAAATAAGAGAAAAATTCATTTCTCACTGAAGTCAACTAAAGGAGTATCTCACAGGGGTGAACAGGATGCAGGAGAGGAGTCTCTTTCAAATGAGAAACAGTACCAGGACCAGGGGGCATGCAATGAAGCAAGGGAATCAGGAGGTTAAGAGGGATGTGAGGAAGCAATATGTCGCTGAAAGGGTGTTAGACACCTAAAACAGACTGCCAGCAGAACTGGTGGAGGTGAAAACAATGGGAGCTTCAAGCATGTGTGGAATACACATAGTGAATATTTAAAGGACATGGAAACAAGCTATTTTTACAAATAACTATTCCAAAATCTTCCTTCATAGTGAGGTAAATGTCAGGCTGCTGTTTATGTTTATGCTAAAACTGCATTTATATAATTAACATAAATGCAGTTTCATAGAATTTGAAAAATGTAAACAAAACCCCTCTCCCTTCAAACTTCCTGCCCTGTCTACTCCTTAAAATGGCCTTCAAATGTGCTACATGATCAGCTTATAGGAGTGAGAGCCACTCTACAAGATTCTCTTCTACAGTGCTAACTCCTTGATGTTTGCCTGCCTTTTGTTATTGTCGCTTTACGAAAATTATCAAATTCATTACTTAACGTGTATTGATTTATATTATATAATAGCAAGAAAGAATGCTGGGCTCTGATTGGTCAGTCTGGGGCTGGACCTGTAATGTTATCCTAGCATAACATCATGGATTTAGTCCCAACACACACATGACCAAATCACATGAAGAGAAAAAAAAATCAGTACACCTACCATATTGTACCTAAAGTGAAAGCCATGTTCTGATCAACCTCACACCACTAAATCCCTCCCTCCCGTAGCACAGAAACCACTCAAAATGATACTCACAACCCTCACACATTCCCCCAAATCCCCAAATGTTTTCATTTAAAATAAAAAACAAAACTGAACTTTTCTGCAAAGGTGTCAGGGCGATCGGCTTCAGCTCTGCCCGCCTGGCCAAACACTGAGAGTGTGTCTGTTGAAATACAAATTGTGCACCACTAACTCACGCCACAAAGATTCTTCTGTCTGATTTTCCTTTCTTTTTACCAACAAATGTCAACTGTACCCCACAAGCAGGCCAGGGTGCAGAGACTTGCATGTTTAGAGCGAGTGAGATCGCACACGGGGTGGGGGACTAGACCCCGGAGTCAGTTGAAAAAACAATTATGACTGACTTACCACACATTATATCTAATATTTCCAACTAGTTTGCAATTTGTGACTTCACCTAACTGAAGAAAATCCAACCAATTTGTTTCAATTTTCACCATCGTTGATTTTTATTATGTAGTAGTTTGTCACTTTTTCAACTTTGTATCTCGTGCTACATTACACCACTAGGGGGTAATTAACAGTTAATCACTAGTCATGTCTCGTTGCTTAATAAATCACACTTTGGTTTACATCCTGTTCTGTACACATATCACAACCACTCTCAGGGGTCAACCTTAATCTTATTTTGCACTAGCCAGCAGCCAAAGTGATTCAAAATAGCGGTAGCCCACAAATGACTGCAGTAGCCCACAATTAAAATGGCAAATTTTGATCACTTATACAGGAAACAATAAAAGCCAAGAAATACTCTGATTATTGCACATTTATCATGTTTCCCTATTCTTTCCTGCCCCATCCCATCTGCAAAAAAGAGGCTGCAATGCCATCCCATACAGTGAACCCCACACTGTTTTGTACCACGGCCTTCTATCTTCCTCTTTCTTCACAACCTCCCCCCCCCAAACCAGAGGATATCACAACAGTAAATGTTCAGTGAAGCAGACATAGCTCTGCACACACAACAGCTGACATCATCATACACCTCACCACACTCACACCACCATACCCATTGCAGTGAACAGATTCTGGCAGAGAAAGACACGCCACTCAGCCCCCACCCTATAGTCAACTGGAGACATGCACTTCTGAAATTTTTGTACAGTGAGCTAGGAGCTCATCTAAGATTTCTTTGGGTGGGGGCTTCACAAACCTATGAGGTTTCAGAAATAGAAAACTGTGGCATTTTTATATTTAAAAGCATTGATTTTAATGTACTGTGCCCCAACAAAAATACATTTTTCTTTAACAGTGTCCTTTCATCCTTTTATCCGTCCAGGGGAAACGGTGCACAGGCATGATGCAATACTACCTCCATTTCTACACAGGATGATCTATGTTCCCCCGGAATGTCTATTTTAACCTTTTAAACTATGTATTTTATTAAGTTTTTTTGGGAGGGGACCAAATATGATCTAAAGCTTTTTTTAGCTGGGTGGGATAAGGGTGAGAATGTAGGGTGGGACTGTCTGGATGGTGTTTACATACTAACATACTAAGAAGCCAGCAGAGTAGGCCCTATGATCTATTGAGTCTGCTCAGGGATCAGTGCCTGTTTAGGGCACCATTTTTTGCCCCTCTCCTCCTCAAGGTCCCACTCCCCCTTCCCCTGACTTGGCGCTCCCACAATGCTGCCCTGTTTAGATGCACCCTCCACGCATACTTGTCCCAGCCCCTCTTGAACCCCTCCATAGTATCCACAGCCACCAGTGTTGGCTGGCTTGGTCCATTTAGAAGATCTGGGACCCCCTACACTTTCAAGCAATGGCAACTATGGATCTGTGGATGGCCATTTCAGAGTCTGGCCTACAGTGGTGTCCAGGGAAAGAACAGAGTTAAGAGATTTGGATGGGAAAGGAAAGCTATGGTGAGGCTGTGATAATACCCACCACCTGCAGGGAAGACCCTGTATACCACTTAGTCTTTTGTCACTGAAATGTTGGATACAGACACTCAAAATGTAGGGAAATGAGGGGCACAGGTCTTAATATGGGACAACTTGTCAGACAGACACACATGAGGACAAAAACCTGCTAAACAGAGACTTTTTTAACTTCATTAACTGCCATGAAAACATGCGCTGGTCAAGATGGACAACATTTTGCTGGGATTAAGGCTCAGACAGCTGGCAGCCATCCAGTCACTTAATTCAGATAGAAATTGATCACAGCTACTGAGATGACCCAGTTCAGTGAGAAGGAGAGGATCAACTGAGTATTATCAGCATACCAGTGAAAACCCAGATTGTAGCAAAAGGTTAGACCCCAATCATCCACCAGTTGATGTAATGCTGTTCGACTTTAGTAGGGCCTTGTTTGGTAGAAGTGAATGAAACGGTCAATAAAGAAGTCGTATACCTTGCAAAGACTCCACAACCACTACTTTATTGCCTTTCTCATAAAGCTAGAGTAAGTTCTGAGCTATTTCTGGAAAAAAATTGTCAAGTCTTGGCTTGGCTTGGACCATGTACATTGCAAGAGAGTGGGTATCAAGTGCACCATAGCCTGTACCATCACCCATCTGCCCTCTTTGCTATTTTTCTAACTTAAATAGGAAGCCATTTGTGAAATAGAATTTTTACTTCATAAGCTTTTATTCACAAAACAGAAAGATAACTACCATTCTTACTCTTTCAGGTACATTAGCATTTTTTACGGACATTCCACAAATTTATTTTAAGTATCTTGGGAGACAACTCATAGGTACTAAACTTCTCAGTGTGTAAGCTAAGGGAACAAGAAATGCAGTTTTACAGGCAAAGTTTTGGAGAGCTGAGATAGGGTACCAAGATAATGATTATAGGTGGAATTAGCTTTAAAGACTCCCTGAAAATGCAGGTACCCAGTCCTTTTGCAGCATTTGAACTATCAGTGCCAGCACCAGTGCTGGCTTCCCAATCCATCAGTGTCCCTCCCTTTCCCAGTCCCAACCATGGAGGCCCGCCCGGCAATGGCATGTTCTAAGTACCCGAGTCTGTTAACTTCTGACCAACTCACTGCACCCATCCTAACTCCCAAACAGTATAACAATCATCACCTCTATGCAGCAGGCTGTGGCTGGCCCACCGCTGTGCTGGAGATTGCTCATTCCTCCTTTGACTCCTCAGGACCCACGCTCCAGTTCGTTCGCACTACTACAGCAGTCCAACGGTTGTCCCCGAGTGTTTTCTCTCTCTCTCTCTCTCCTTTCTTCTCTTCTTGGTCCATCATCCTGTCCTAGTGGGTCTGGGTCAAGAAGACAGTGGTAGACAGGTCAAGTGGTGGAGTCAGACTAATCGACATGATTCATCCCCGCGCTTTGCACAAAAACAACCACTCAGGCTCTGCCTTGGACCCACGTTCCATTTCATCCAGCTCATCTGGCCTCTGATGTGCAGTGCGCATAACTCCCTGATTCCTTCATCCCTCGCACTTTATTGGAGGATTGGAATTTGGCTACAGGAGCCAGGACACAATTTGGTTGGACGCTACTTGCTGAAAAAATAAAAAAGCTGCCTGTCTGTTGGAGTCAGTCAGAGAAATTATGTCTCCTGTATGTCTGGGGTGCTGGGGGATGAGAGGACTCGGGGGGCTTTCAGGGTGAGTTGTAACCACTCAGCCATGTGAGAATAAGATGTGAGCTAATTCTACTACAGGAGTCGTCGATTTAAAAAAACTTACAACTCCACTCAATTACGGCTACAACTCGGGGCAATTCCAGTTGATTGCAACTGCTCTGAATTGTGGCCCATGATTCCGACGGCTGATGGCAGCTCCGGCGTCTGGGGGGGACAGCTTTACTGTTTCTGGCAAGCGTTCGCTCCTCACCATTCATGTCATGCTTTTCTCCACAAAAGAGTTTTTTTTTTGTCCCATATTCATTTCTTCTCCGGGTACAAACACATGTCAACTGTACAGGAAGAACCACAAACAGAGCCCAAGAACCTGAAGTATTCTCCCATATTCAGAGTGAGGGGGGAGGATGGCCTGATGGCTTCACTGTTCGTGGTGCACCTGCTCACTCCTCAGTGCTCAGATCCTGATGTTCTCTGGGAAAAAAAACATCTTCAGCAATTCACAAAGCAGGCAGTGGGACCCAGTCAATTAAACTCAAGGGGCAGGAAAGAGCTGTGTGTGTATATGATGTGGGGGGAAGGGGCAACAGAAGAAGCCCCTGTAATAAACAAAAAAGCAGCAGCACCATTTGCTGAGCAGCACTATTTTTCCTGTATGTATACCTACTCAGTAAAACCAATGACTAAAAAAATATTTTTAAACCTATTTTTAATCTTTTTTTTTTTTATTATTACAAATAAGCCATTGTATAATAGGAATAATGCACTCTAGGGTGTGTGTCATTCTGGCATAATGTCACTTTTCAGGTGTTGGACGCACTTGGCCTGTGATCTTGTGCCCAACCACCCGAGGTGTGACACGATCCCAGCACCACACACACTCTGTTGTGCATTATTCCTTTATAAATACACATATTAAAGCTATGGTTTTGTAACTTATATTGCAAAAAACTGTAGAAATAAAAACAGCTCTGTTAGCTGAACAGCAATATGATACTAGTGTTCATTCACATACCTGGTAGTCTACTGGCTGATGTTGCTGATGGTGCCAGTCCGGTCCAAATGCAAAGTTATACAGCTCTTAGGAAACCCTCTTACTTTATGAAACTTGCTTCAGTTGTTTTCACCACCAGCCTGCCCTCATGTCTTGACATCTGCCTTTCACCGATTATCTCAAGTCTATACCATTGCACTTTTTGCCTGGTCCCAGAAACCCATTGCTGGTAGAATTAAGAAGAGCATGCACAATGAGTATTGCGACAACCTACTCCTTGTCCTTGTCAATCAATCAATCAATACTTTATTTTTAAAAAGCACAATTTGCAAAAAAGTACTTGTACAATCATTATGAAACCTAAAGTTAAAATTTCTAATAAATAATAAAAAGCTCACATCAACAACAGTTCACATTAATCAGACTCAGAAAAAGAAATTAAAAAGGTGGGTCTTACGTGCAGATTTGAAACTCTCCACAATCAGGCACTCTCTTATCCAGCAAAGTAGAGAGTTCCACAAGGTAGGGTCTGCAAATGCAAATGCATGGGCACCAGAGGTCTTCAGGCAAACCCTGGGAACCTCTAGCAATCTGTTGTCAGAAGAGCGGAGTGAGCAGAAGGGATGATAGGGGCAAAGAAGATCTTGCAGATAACACGTCCCTGTCCGTGTAGGGCCTTATAGGTCAGCAGACTGACCTTGAAGGTGATCCACTACTGAACAGACAGCCAGTGCAGGCCGGAGAGCACAGGCATGATATGGCATGATGAAGATAAGCCAGTCAGTGGTCTGGCAGCCACATTCTGCACCAGCTGCAGGCAGCAGATATCAACCCCTGGTAACCCTAGGTAGAAGGCGTTGCAATAGTCAAGGCAGGAGGTCACAAAAGTGTGGACCAACATTGGAAGATCATCAGGAAGAACGAGATGTTTAATCCAGGTGATATTCCTCAGATGGTAAAATGAGGTCTTGACAATGGCTGATGCCTGAGATTTAAGTATCAGCCCCTCATCAAGCATAACACCCAGATTTTGCACCTGATCAGAAGACACCAGCTGGTTGCACCCAAGCCAAAGCCCAGAAGGCTGACCAGATGAGGATCCCTCTACCTGACGACCGGGTCCACAACCAACACCTCAGTCTTGTCTGGGTTCAACCTCAGCCAGTTGGAACTCATCCAGTCTTGGATTTTGGCGAGGCAGTTGTTAAAAATCGAGACAGCTCCACCTTGTTCAGGTACAAAGGACATGTATCAATCAATCAATCAAAATCTTTGTTTATCCAGATGAACACCATTGAGTATAGCTCATTTACAAGATGGACCTGGTTAGCACAGGAACACAGGATATACAATTTAAGAACAGTCACAACATAACATCCCAGTAATACTATACATTACAGTGATACAATAGTTTAATGGAGACACAAATGGAGAACAGTTGGGGAACAGTGGTTCAATTCCTTCATGGTGTAGTAATGTGTCTAACAACAGTAACTGAGTAAACTATATGAGGACAACAGTTAGGTAATGGTATATTACATATAGTGCCTTGTGAAACAAGACAGTCAATGTGTTCATAATCAGTGGAAACAGGGTGGGGGGTGGTGGCAGGCAGAGGGGAAGTAGAGTACAGGCAGGGTGGTTGAAGGTAGACGGGGGAGAGATAAAAGCCACAGAGAGGATACAGGACAGGAGGATGGAGAGCACAATTAGATACTAGAAGAAAAGTGAAGGAGCGACCACAAGGCCAGGCATAGCAAAGAAGACAAACGCCATCACGGTGCGCAGTAGGTGCAGGAGAAATTTACGATCAGGGGAAGCAGTTGCAAATTTCTTTGACCAAATGGGCATATAATGTCTTGAAGGAGGTTAGACTGACCGAAGTACTATGCTTTAGCGATTTTTGAATTTTGTTCCATAGGGATGGCAGCGTAAAGCTTATAGCCATTCTCCCAAAGCATGTTT
Organism: Neoceratodus forsteri; assembly: GCA_016271365.2. Lineage (NCBI taxonomy): Eukaryota > Metazoa > Chordata > Ceratodontiformes > Ceratodontidae > Neoceratodus > Neoceratodus forsteri. The sequence goes on along the minus strand of CM028131.1, from coordinate 172,627,650 downwards.
TAAGCTTAGGTACCTTTAAAGAAATAAGGGAGTAGCTTCTCAGTGCATAATTCCCTAACTCGCATAGTGGAAGACAATCTGAGATATAGAGAGGTAGTTTTTTGATAATAGCTCTGAACGTCCAGAGTACAGCATTTCTGTTTCTCCTATACTGAAGGGAAGGCCACCCCATGGCAACATAAAGGGCACAATTAAGAGTGGAAAAAGGTAGGCCGATAATAAATCTCAGAGCTCTGTGATACAACGTATCCAATTTAGCAAGATGAGAGGCACGGCAGTGACTATAAAGAAAGTCAGCATAGTCAACCAAGGAGAGAAACGTTGTTTGTACCAGCTGCAGCTTGGCATCTCTAGTAAGGAAGTTATTAATCCTGAAAAAGAGTCCAAGCCTCTGCCTCAGCTTTTTTAGTAGATCCTCAATATGGTCCGTAAAGGAGAGTCTATGGTCAAGCCACACTCCCAAATACTTGAATTTATTGACAAAATCTAGGTTTTCTACCAGGATTGTCGTGATCTGTGGAATAGAGCCAGCACTAGTTGGGTTTGCTACATGGAGATGTGGAGAAAACAGCATTGCCTTAGTTTTTTTTTGGCATTTAGTAAGAGCTTTTTATTTAGATGTTGGCTTTGAAGTAGACTGAATTTAGCTTGTAGGTCTCCGCAGGCAGCTTCAGGTGACGGGCGACTTAGATCAAGTACCATGTCATCAGCAAACAGATGAATGTTGGCCTTAGTTATGATGGTGTCGATGTTGTTTATGTAAATTGCAAACAGTAGGGGACCAAGAATCAGTCCCTGGTGGACCCCTCTTTGCAGGGGTTTAAGGGGAGAAAGTTCACATTCTGCCTTAACTTGCTGCCACTGGTCAGAGAGGTAGTCAGCAAACCAGTGCAAAGACAGTAGGTCCAGGCCTATCGCCCTCAGGGAGGAGAGGAACAAGCCATGGTTGACAATGACGAAAACCTTGCCTAAGTCTAAGAACACTGCACAGATGAAGTTTCTATACTCCAGGTCTCGCTGCCAATCATTGGTCACTTTGGCTAGGGCCGTAATGGTGCTATGCTGTGCTCTAAAGCCAGATTGCATTGGGTTTAAAAGGCTCATAGTTTCTACATAGGTTCTCAATTGCTTGCTTACAATTTTTTCCAGCAATTTGGACAGTACAGGGAGTAGAGAAATCAGTCTGTAGTTGTTAAGATCACAGGGGTCCTCTGATTTAAAGTGGGGGATAACATGGGCTGTTTTCCATAAAGGTGGGAGGATTCCATGGGACAGTGAGAGATTAAATAGATGGATGACTGGTACAGCTAAAACATGGTAGGTGACCTTTAGAAAGAATGGGTCAAGAGATTCAGCAGCTGCAATTTTTTTGGAATCCAACTGTAATAGGAACTCTTCAACCTCTTTCAACGAAGTAGGCTGGAGGGAAAAGACTGAGTCAGTAAGAAGAGGTTCAGTATTTTGCGCAACCAACAGGAAATGTAAGGAACATGCAGGGGAGTTGTCAAATGCTAGCCCTGCGGTGGCAAAGTGGTTGTTAAATGCATCCAGGATCTCCATTTTGTAGCAGATGGTGGCACTGCCAGAGGTGATCTTTGCAGCCAGAGAGTTCCCTGGTGTATGGCCCAACATGTCCTTAATAGACTTCCAAAATTTGGAAGAGCTCCTGGCTGCAGAGTCCAGTTCCGAGCGGTAAAAGGAGGCCTTAGCTTCTCTTATCATATTGGTACATGTATTCCTAGCTTTCCTAAAGTGACACTAGTCCATAGGGGCCTTAGTTGTTCGTGCTTTTTTCCCGAGCTTGTCCCTGTCCAACAGTGCTGTTCTGAGTTCTGAGGAGAACCAACAACAGGCTCTGCTTCTTACCCTGACTTTTACAAGACGGGCATACTTATTTAATGCCACAGACACAATTTCAGAAAACATATCATATGCCAAGTTGACCGAATTAGCTAGGTAAAAGTCTTACCAGTGCAGCGAGTATTTTAGCTCATCAAGGTAGGCAGACTGATAGAAGTTATGTCTGGACGTCTTTGCGGATAACCTTGATGAGGATAGTGGATTCTGGACAGATCTTACACCGGCAATGACACTATGGTCACTAACATCAGAGAAGAAGGTTCCTGCATGGGAGAACAGGTGCAGTTTGCTTACCAGGATGATGTCAAGCAGTGTGCTGTTAGCAGGGTTCTTCTTATTAGGGCATGTAGGCTCGCCAATAAGTTGCATCAGCCAGTGGGCATCACAGAACTCTTTAAGTGGTGCAGCGGCCTTGGACATCCAATCAAAGTTAAGATCCCCAAGAATAACTGTTTCAAAGGAGCCATGCCACATAATAGTAATTAGATGGGTGAGGATTTGAGAGCCTGCAGATGGAGGTCTATAGCAACCTATGACACAAAGCGCAATAGAGGAGGATATCTCAACCTTTAGTGACAGGCATTCAAATTGGTTTGCAATGAATAATGAGTCTAGGCATGGAGTCGAGTATTTATCCTTGACGTAGATGGCCACTCCTCCACCCCTAGCGTGCCTGTCAGCTCTAAATAATGAATAGTCTGGGATGTTAATTTCCCTGTCAGGTGTAGAGGGTCTGAGCCATGATTCGGAGACCACTAGGACTTCCGGTGCGGTATGATTGACCCAGGCCTGGATCAGAGTAAACGTTTTTAACCAGCTGTGTGCATTCACATGCATAAAATGCATTCCTTTTGGCTTTGCTAGGTCCGATGGAGAAGTAAGAACTTCAGCTGGGCAAGGGTTAAGTTCAATGTCTCCTGAGCACAACAGAAGGAAGAGTAAGAGCTTCCTTAGCACAATATTGGTCATTTTGTAATCCCTTACCTGTGTTTGTCTACAAGAGGTGTTGGGCCGAGTATATAAGACCCTGTGTTTAGCTCCAATCTGTCCTAAGACAGCAACTACTAAGACCCTGGCTGTAAGATGTAGGGAGAAGTAAGTGCACGGTAGAGTAATGGTTGTGCTATGTAGGGGCAGTTCGGCCCAAGTCCCACCACTAATAATAGTTTAAGTAAGAGGCTGCAGGTAGGGGAGTCTAAGAGCACAGAGATAATTGTAAGATGAGTTACGGTGCACATGACAGCCCACCAGAAGGCTATGTTCCCCCTGGCTAGAAGATTGAGAGAACTTGTGTACTGTACATGACCCAAGGGAGAGAAGGAACAGATAGTTAAGCCAGTGGGGCCTCCACACGGTCAGGCCTTGCAGATAGCAGAGATAGATTATCTGACTGGTCCTTGTAGCCTATAAACTGAATTAGCAGCCTAAGCCGCTGCCACAGTATTCATAAGTATGTAGATGTAGAATACCATCAGCTGCTGCATATTCACAACACAGCAGATCTTCATCCTAAGTTAGCCGATCAGAGCCCGGGATTCCTTCCTAAGCTAATAAATCAGGGATAAATTATCACATTAGAACATTCCTAGGCCTAAGTGATGCGGAGGGAAGCTATGGAACATGGTTGTAATGATTGAGAGGCAGAATGGGTGTGGGTATACTGTGAGGCAGGGCGAAAGCTTATTTAATAGGAGGCGAGGTGGAGGATGGGAGGGCGGGTGAAAAAAAGTGGCTTTTGCCGTACCTTAGTGAATAGTTGAGTGTCATCTACATAGCAGTGAAAACTCAGCCCATACTGCCTTATAATGTCTCCCAACGGCATCACGTACACCCCAAACAACATGGGTGATAAAACAGAGCCCTGCAGTACCCCACAAGACAGGGAGAATGGGTCTGAGAACAAAATCCCCGCGACAACACCCTCTGAAACTTGCTGGTGAAGAAAGAGTGGAATTATCTGAGGACTGTCCCAGACAGGCCACAGATCAGCTACAGGCCACAGGAGGGACAGGGAAGGTAAAAGAGGAGAAGGAGTAGCTCTTTATGTAAGGGAAGGGATCAAAGCAACAGAACAAAATAATAATCAGGGAGTAGAGGAGGCACTGTGGGTCAGCCTAGAGACAGGAAATGGCACCACAATCCGCATGGGGGTTGTATACAAACCCCTATCTCAGGGAGAGGCAATGGACAAGGAAACGCTAGAAGGCATCCTTAGAATGGCAGAAAAAGAGGCAATATTGTTAATGGGGGACCTGAATATGCCAGATGTTAACTGGAGCACCTTTGCTGCAGCCACATCCAAGAGCAGTGTTATTCTTGATGCCCTACAGGGGGCATGCCTCAGACAGCTAGTGTCAGAACCCACTCAGGAGGGAGCAATCTTAGACCTGGTACTGTCAAACAGGGACAGAGAAAGGATCTCAGGTTTAGAAGTGAGTAGCCATCTGGGGGCAAGTGACCACCAAACAGTGTGGTTCACAATCAACACAGCCATAGAATCAAGCCATACAAAAGCAAGAGTATTGGACTTTAGGAGGGCTGACTTTTGGAAAATGGGAGTGTGCTTCAGAAAAGCACTAGCAAATGGGCAAGAAGGAGGGGTGGAAGAACTATGGGGAAAAATCAAAACAACCATGACAGAGGCAATAAGCCTTTGTGGGAAGCAAACCAAAAAAACAAAATGAAAGAAAAAAAACACTATGGTTCTCAAAAGAGGTGGCAGGGAAGGTTAAGGAGAAAAAGGTAGCATTCAGAAAGTATAAGGAAACACAGAAGGAGCAGGACACAGAACTGTACTAGTTAAAGCAGAAGGAAGCAGGGAAGGCAGTGAGAATAGCAAAGGCCCCAACTGAGGAAAGGATAGCCAATTCAGTTAGTAAGGGGGATAAAACCTTTTATAGATACATTAGGAAGCAAAGAAAGACCAAGGGAGGGATAGTGAGGCTTAATAAAGGGAAGGGAGGGTGGGCAGAGGGTGACAGGGAAAAAGCAAGGATACTGAATGAATACTTCTGCTCAGTATTCATAAAAGAAGAGGACGGGTAGGTACCTAAATCAAAGAATAGAAGCACTCTGGATAGGGAGGTCAATACCAGCCCATTCACAGAAGAAAGGGTTCTGAAAGAACTCTTAAATCTGAGGGTGGACAAAGCAATGGGGCCTGATGGGATTCACCCAAGAATTCTAAAAGAATTTAGGGCAGAACTCGTGATACCACTGACTACCCTTTTTAACAAATCATGGGAGGATGGTGTGGTACCTGAGGACTGGAGAAGGGTGGATGTGATTCTCCTTCACAAAAGTGGGAGCAAGACAGAGGCAGTAAACTACAGACATGTCAGTTTGACCACTGTGGTAGGGAAAATGATGGAATCACTTCTGAAGGAAAGAACTGTTAAGTTCCTAGAGGTCAGTGGGGCATAGGACCCAAGGCAGCATGGATTCACAGCAGGAAGATCGTGTCAGATGAATCTAATAGGTTTCTTTGACTGGGTGACCAAAGTAGTAGACCAGGGAGGGGCTGTGGACATGGCCTACCTAGACTTTAGCAAGGCATTTGACACAGTCCCATACAAAAGATTGATATACATGTTAGCCAGTCTTGGAGTGGGCCCCAAGTGGTAGCCTGAGTAAAAAACTGACTGGAAAACAGGATGCAGAGTGTAACAGTAAACAGAGTCCACTCTGAAGTAAGGGGGGTTACTAGTGAGGTATCGCAGGGTTCAGTACTGGGACTGGTCCTCTTTAATGTCTTTATAAGTGATATTGCAGATGGACTGGAAGGAAAAGTATGCCTCTTTGCAGATGACACAAAGATATGCAACAGGATCGATACAGAAGGTGGGGTGGAATGGATGAGAAGGGACTTGGCAAGGTTGGAGGAATGGTCAAATGTATGTCAGTTTAGATTCAATGCAAAGAAGTGCAAAGTAATGCACCAGGGACACAAAAACCCAGGGGAAGAGTACATAATGGGGGGTGAGATATTAACAACAACAAAAATGGAAAGGGACCTGAAGATAGTCATACCAGATGACCTTAAGGTGGGCAAGCAGTGTGAGAAGGCAGTAAGAATGGCTGGTGGGATACTGGGATGCATAGGGAGAGGCATCACCAGTAGAAAACAGGTAGTTGTTATCTCTCTGTACAGACAGTTGGTAAGACCCCATCTGGAGTACTGTGTGCAATTCTGGAGACCCCATCTCAGCAAGGACATAGACAGGATGTAGGCTGTCCAGAGGAGGGCAACTAAAATGGTGCAGGGTCTACACCAGAAAATATATTAAGAGAGATTAAAGGAGCTTAATATGTACACCCTTGAAGAGAGGAGGGAGAGGAGGGACATGATAGAAACTTTCAAGTACCTCAAGGGAGTCAACAAAGTCCAAGAGGGTAGCATCTTTCAGAAAAAAGAGATGTGCAGGAACAAGCAGGCACAATTTGAAGACAGAGGGAGGACGGCTCAGAGGTAATGTGAGGAAGTATTTTTTTCATGAAGAGGGTTGTGGATACATGGAATAGCCTTCCTGAGGAGGCATTGGAGTCAACAACAGTGGGGGAATTCAAGAATGCACGGGACAGACATAAGGCAATTCTAGTGGGGGGTAGGAAGAAATAGGCTGTTAGTTAACTAAGATCTGCAGCTTAGCCATTAGGTAGGGAAATGGGCAGACTAGGTGGGCCAAGCGGTCCTTATCTGCTGTCAGATTCTATGTTTCTATGTTTCTGTGTTAGGCACTCCAATAACACTCCATGGTCCAAGGTGTCAAACGCTGCAGAGAGATCAAGGAGAACCAAGATGGAACGCCTCTTCTGATCTCTCACTATTAGGAGATCATTAAGTACTCAAACTAGGGCCGTCTCACTACTATTTCTCTTCTGAAATCCAGACTGGAGAGGATTGTAGACATCATGGATGGTAAGCTGATCCTCCAGCTGCAGTGTGACCACTTTCTCAATAACCTTGTCCACAAAGGGAAGGTTAGAGACAGGTCTGTAGTTGGCGAGACAGTCTGGGTCAAAAGAGGCTTTCTTAAGGAGGGGTGTCACCACCAACTCCTTCAGGGTGTCAGGAAACACACCTGTCTCTAACGAACTCCAGACTATCTCAGCTAGGACCGGGCTGATAACATCAATGCACCCCATAAGGAGGTGAGTCGGACCTGGATCCAAATTACAGCAGGTCAGCCACATACTCTGGATGATCTTCACAAGATCTACAATCACCACCTGGTCAAAGTTGGACCAGACAAACCGAGGGCTTGCAACCTTCTACCGACCACTGCCATGCCTCTTAGAGAGGGCGGTGCAGATCTCAGATCTGATGCTGGCAACCTTATCTGCAAAGAATCGAGCAAACTTGTCACACTTATTCTGTGATCATGCTCTCCGAGACTGCAGACAGACTGGATTGCACAGTCTGCTAATGGTTCAGAAGAGCTGAGCCAGTCGGTTCTATGCAGCGGCAATCTCCCTGGGCAGAAACTGTACCTTCTTATGGGAGACAGTCAATTGATAGTCCGTATAATGGGCCATCAATCTAAGTCTGTTGGCATCAAGGCACAGTTTCTGCCAGCACCACTCCATCCTTTGTTCCCACTCACCTCAGCTGCCACAAGGTCCCATCAAACCAGGGGGACCGAGGGGGAAGGGTGAGGGGGTGAACCTGGACAGGAGCTATGGAATCCAGAGCCATGGTCACAGCCTTACTATAGGCCAGTACAAGGTTGTCTGGCTCTGAGCTTGCACTCGGAATACCCGATAGGTCAAGCACCGCCTCCATGCAATCTAGGGTCAGACACCTTAAAGGGCGGTACTGGACCATCTCCGTAGGGGCAGGCCTATGGGGGGGAGCTTGGAAACTGAACCTTATAGTGTGATGGTCAGACCATCCGACCTGCTCCACCACCAGGTCAGAGGTCTCCATACCCAGTAGGAAGACCAAATTCAACAAGTGACTATGCCTATGGGTTGCAGAGATAATCACCTGTGTGAAGCCCAACAAAATCATAAGTTGGAGGAATTCCTGATCAAATTGCGAGACTTTGTTATTGACCCAGGCATTGAAGTCCCCCAGAACCATTCATCTGGGAACTCCAACACCATATCGACGACGAAGTCCACGACTTCCTGCAGGAATTGCTTCTCACCCCCGGGTGGATGGTACATGAGAAGAATCCTGCACCCTACACCTGCCCCCATGATATACTCGAAGGACCTGGTCTCCCCCACTGGCACATCTGCAATGCCCAATTCTGATCTAAAACATATGACTACACCCCTGCCCCTACGATCCATCCTCGGGCAGTGTACAGTATCACCAAGAACCAGGACGGAATTACTGAACCCAGAACTGGGCCAGCGTTATCATCCAGCCAGATCTCGGTGATGTCAGCCAGGTCTGATGTCCCAACAAGATCAGCATTCACTGCTGTCTTGTTTTTAATAGACCTGCCATTGCATAACATCACCCGAGTAGGATGGGACACCGGAGCCGGCCGTGTCATCTGCCCACTCAACGTGGAGCCCTTGGATATGGGAATCAGACAAGGAGGTCCACTCTGCTGAACCCATTTCACCCCAGGGCACCTTCTAGTCACCACAACCCCAATCTGCCCAACCAGCTCCTCTCCCCACCCCCAGGTCCAGGACCCCCACCCCTAAGCCTCCTCCCTAATATCCCTGAGGCACAACCCTGCCCATATACCTTGGTGGACAGAGAAGCATAGTTGAAAGTGTGGAGGCCCCAGAGCTCAGAGGAAGAGTAGCACCTGACTGGAAGAGATATCTGCCAACAGATAACCTCACAAACCCACAACAACAATCAAACAACAGAGCCAAAACAGCAGACACAAAAAGAAATAAAACAATTCCCCATACTCTCCAAGCCCCCCAAAAAAAAACAAATCCCTTAAAATATTATAACAAACTCAAAAAATAAACAATTGAGAGCACTACTGAAGCAGTAGACTGATGATTAAAAAGTCAGTATTCAAGTATAGGGGCGATGCACACCAGAGCTTCAAAGCTGGAATTAGGCAAGAGATGGAGCTGGTGCTCTCACCCCCATCATCTGCCAGTAAAAGTTATGTCCCAACTGCAGTACTCCCACTACCACAGATACTTTTACCTTCTGCAGTACTCCCACTACCACAGTTACTTTTACCAACTGCAGTACTCCCACTACCACAGTTACCTTTATCTGTCCAAGTACATAGAATAAAAGTCCTTGTATTACATTGAAGATGTTGTCTAACAAAAAGTGTAGTGGCATCTGTCTGTCTTACCTCCCCCCCCCCACATACACACTCACACAAATTCCTTGGAGAATATGTTTTTATTCATTTTTTTTTTTTTTTTTTTTTGTCTGGCTATCTTGGTTAATGAGAAGGACAAGTTTTAGTATAAACAAGTGGGGAGCAAGGGTGTCCCTTAGCAGCCTCCATAGCTAGCACATGATAGCACTTTCCTGATTACAGTGCTATGGCGCAGATTCGGGTTGCAGTCGGAGGTTGGGTAAGACCTTCAAGGCACATTGTGGATGTGCCACTCTTGGATTCTCAGTCTTATTGTCACAAACTAGATCCCAATCATGACAGTTTCACTAATTTAACCTCACGTTATTAATTTATTCATTTTACCTACCGTGCTGCCTACTCACAACAACTACAAAGCAAATACAAGAAAGCAAACATTTGGTACTGGCAAATGCTTGTTTTGTCCAGGATCAATTGTCTTACTGCAGATCCTTGTTGAGCAGTATAAAGCCTAATCTCAGACCCCTCCCAACCCCCATTTATAGAGCTGCAGACCTTTTGCAGTTGCTTCAAGCACAATATTTAATGAACCCAACATGTGCACTGCATTACAAGCCATGTGAAGCAGCTCCAACCCTTAGACATTGGGGGTTAGATTCACAAAAAAGCACAAATCACAGTGCAAAGGTTTGTGCTGCGCTTTGTGGTTGTGCAGGTTTGGAATTTTGCTATTCACAGTGGGATAGCACACTTTGCTTTCTGACTGTAAATAGACGCTGGAGGGAGCAGCACTAACCCAGGAAAGCACCGCAAACTCCAGTAGCGCTGCCCCGACAGCCAGTCAGGAGTATGGCCCTGCAATGACAAGCACAGGTGCGATGTTTGCCATTCACAAAAGGAGGAATGCAAATGAGCCCATAGGGCATGCAAAGCGCTAGGTGGACACTTGCTTGCACATTGTGGGCCTATTTGCATTGCCAGCGGTGAGTGTAGCGTGGCCCCCCCCCTTATCGCCATCGATGGCCCAAGATGAAATAAATGTAATTCCTGGTGATGTAATGGTTCCCCCTTTCACCGATCGCCATCCCATTGTGATTAACACATTTATCCCTGGTAGTCTAGTGGTCCCTTCCCCTTCCTCTTTGTCTGATTATCATCCTGTAGGTGAAAAAAATACTGTCCTGCTTCTCCCGTGGTCCCTCCCTCACAAATCGCTGGCTCCATATACATGCAAAATATACCCTGGAGGTCTAGTGGTCCCTTCCCCAGCCAATCACCATTCTGATCCCACAGTGCCATTAAAATATGTATTCCTTGGTGATTTAGTGGCTTCCCCCAAACCCTCGCCAATTGCCGGACCAAAAAGTACACAGACAAATAGAGAAATACAGTCCCTGGTGGTATTGTTCCCTTCCCCATGTCCTCCAATCACCAGCACATCATACAGTAAATAATCTCCCTGGTGGCTAGTGGTCCCTACCCTACCTGAGGACCTGTCCAATGTGTAGAAAATATTAGCATTGGTGTCTAGTGGTCCTCCCAACATCCTGATCCCTTGTAATAGAAAGATCCCCAGTTCTCTGGTGGTCTAGTGGACCACCACTCTGTCATGATTTGACCCATCACCCGCCCCCCCAAAAAAACTCACTCCCCAGCTTGTGACCAGCCATGGAGGTGAGAAGAGGGTTGTGGTGGTCACCGACTGAGGAGCGGGTTGGGTGGGGAGCAGGGTGGTGTGTCAATCCCTGACATAGTGCGGGATTGTTCTATTACAAGGGATCAGAATGTGGGGGGGATCAACTGGACACCAATGCTAATATTTTTTACAAGCTGGTCACCAGCTGGGAAGTGGGTTGGCAGGAGAGTGGGTGGAGGGTCTATCCTGACAGGGTGGGGTGTCCACTAGACCACCAGAGAACTGGGGATCTTTCCACCACATGGGATTGGGATGTGGGGAGGGGGGCACTGGACACTAATGCTAATATTTTCTACATTTTGGATGGGTCATTGGGTGGAAGAGGAACTGTTGGCCACCAAGGACATTATTGTATGATGAACTGGCGTTCAGAGGACTTGGGGGGCACAATACCATCAAGGACTGCATTTCTCTATTCATCTGTGTACTTCTTGGGTCAGTGATCAACGAAAGGTGGGAAGAAGCCACTACATCACCAGGGAATACATATTTAATGGAATTGGGGGATCAGAATGGTGATCAGCTGGGAAGGAACCACTAGACCACCAGAGTATATTTTGCATGTATTTGGGATTGGCAATTAGAAAGGGAGGGACCATTGGACAACCGGGACAGTATTATTTTCACCTATGGGATGGCGATCAGAGAATGGTGAAGGGGACCACTACACAACCAGGGGAATTATTTTTATTATACAGGGACAGTGATCAGGGACTGGGGAGGGACCACTAGATTACCAGGGAAAGCTATTTTAAACATATCAGGGTGGCTATGGGAGAACAGGGAAGGGGGAGAGACCACTAGACTACCAGGGGAAATTATTTTCATTATACAGGGATGGCGATCAGAGACCTGGGAGGGAGTAGGGACCATTAAACTACCATGGAAAATTATTTTAAACATAATGGGATGGTAGTCAGAGAATGGGGAGAGAGGAAGGACCACTGAACTACTAGGGAAACTTTATTTTACACATAACAGGATGGCAAACAGAGACCAGGGAGGGGGGAGGGACCACTAGACAACAAGGGTCACAGAGTTCTGGGTGTGGGGGCTGCTGTAGTACCGCCAGAAGCCACTAGGGTTGCAGAGAATACTGCCAGGTCTCAGTGGGCAGTATTTTCTCCATGAAAGGGACCTTCGCAAAAAGGCCCCTGCATGGAGAAAAATGGTTTGTGAATGGCACAGCACCGTTATGTAGGTCCCCTCCCCCTATTTTGAATTGCGGCCCCCTGAACCCTTTTCCCTGGTGCAAGTCCATTCTAATGGTGCAAACTGGGCTTTTGTGACTAACACTGTGGCACAAAACCCAGTTTGTGCTGCGTAAACAGGGTTTGCACCAGGGCAAAGCTTTGTGAATCAGGCCCTATGTCCTTCATCTTTGTAAAAATCTTTCCTTCCATGTCTAGTTCTGTTGAAACCTAGCTAGTCTTCACTGCTTCCAGGGAGAAGGTTACTGGTTGTGATCTCAGACTCCCATCATTTTGCTTGATATTAGGCACTGGAGATGATTCCATCACTACTTGATGAGAACAAAGTCATGGTTGGCCTCAAACCTTGTTGCCTGCTGAACATGCTGCTCTAGGAAGCAGTCCTTCAAGATCAAAAGGTGCCTAGTCGCAACCATTTGCCTTCTGAAGATGCCAGTCTATTGTATGGAGATTGAAGTCCACCAGGACCACCTCTGTGTCTGATTTGGCTGCTCTCATAATTAAACAAAACAATGCTCTTGCGCATTATTACATGTATGTAAGGTGCTTTATAAAGTGCAAGAAAGGACCAGTCACTGGAGATGTCATGATAACATGATAGGACGGTATGTCACGATAATTCCTACGGACGATAATTTATTGTTAGAAAAAACAATATCGCAATGTCATCCAGCACAATATACTGTGATATACTGTACTTTGATAAACAATCTTACTGTAACTTGTTGCTCCATTAGTGTGTCTCTCTCTCTAGGTGTGACCAAGATTAGCAATTCCCCACCTTCTTCCAATCAGATGTTAGACTTTGATGACAAATAAGGACCGCTTGTCCTACCCAATCTGCCCATTTCCCTACCTATTGGATAAGCTGCAGATACTAGATAACTAACAGCCTACTTCCTCCTACCCCCCACTATAATTGCCTGATGTCTGTCCCATACATTCTTGAATTCCCCCACTGTTTTTGACCCCACAACCTCCTCAGGAAGACCGTTCCATGCTACCACCACCACCCTCTCCATGAAAAAATACTTCCTCGCATTGCTCCTGAGCCATCCCCCCTCTGTCTTCAAATTGTGCCCCCTTGCTCTTGCACATCTCTTTTTTTCTGAAAGATGCTACCCTCTTGGACTTTGTTGATTCCCTTGAGGTACTTAAAAGTTTCTATCGTGTCCCCCCCTCCTTCCTTTCCTCGAAGGTATACATATTAAGCTTCTATGGTCTCTCTTCATATGGTTTCTGGTGCAGACCCTGCACCATTTTAGTTACCCTCCTCTGGACTGCCTTCATCCTGTCTATGTTCTTGCGGAGATGGGGTCTCCAGAATTGCACGCAGTACTCCAGATGGGGTCTCACCAACTGTCTGTACAGAGGGATAACAACTTCTTGTTTTCTACTGGTGATACCTCTTCCTACACATCCCAGTATCCCCCCAGCCCTCCTTATTGCCTTCTCACATTGCCTGCATATCTTTAGGTCATCTGCTATGACTACTCCCAGATCCCTTTCCATTTTTGTTGTTGTTACTAACCCCCCCATTGTGTAATCTTCACCTGGGTTTTTGTTTCCCAAGTGCATTACTTTGCACTTCTTTGCATTGAATCTAAGCTGCCATACTTTTGACCATTCCTCCAACCTTGCCAAGTCCCTTCTCATCCTTGTTTTCCACTTTTTTTAAAATTAGACATGCTGCAGATTTTTGTGATACGCAATAGATCAGTAAAGAAATAATGCACAACAGGGTGTGTGTCCTGCTGAGATAACATCACACTTCAGGTGGCTGGTCATGAGTCTGCAGTCTGGATGCATCCAACACCCGAGAAGTGATGTTGTCCCAGCATGACACACACCCTGGGGTGCATTATTCCTATTATACAATAGCTTATTTGTAACAAAAAAAAAATTTAATTATGCTTAAAATTATTTTTCATTCAGTCATTGTTTTTACTGAGCAGGTAAACATACAGGAAAAATAGTGCTGCTCAGTAAATGGTACAGCTGCTTTTTTTTTTTTACTACAAGGACTTCTTCTATTGCCCCCTCCCCTCCCCCCACATCACATACACACACACAGCTCTTTCCTGCCCCTCAAGTTTAAATGACCGGGTCCTACTGCCTGCTTTGGTACCCACTAAAGATGTTTCTTTTTTTTTTCTCAGAGAAAATCAGGATCTGAACCCTGAGGAATGAACAGGTGTGCTAGCAAAAGTGAAGTCATAGGGCCACCGTCTGCCCTCCTCACACTGAATATGAGGAAACACTTCAGGTTATCTGGCTCTGCTTGTGGTTCTTCTGGTACAGTGCACATATGTTTGTATCGGGAGAAGAAATTAATTTGGAACAGAAAAAAAACACTTTAGGAGAGAAAAACATGATGAGAGCAGTGAGAAGTGTGCATGCTAGAAACAGTAAAGTTGCCCCCCCCCAGCATGATCCCTCTCACTCTGAACATGCAATTTCAGGTTCTCAGGCTCTGTCTGCCATGTCCAAAATGGTGGTGGAGTTCTGTGCTCATGTGCGATGATTTGCACATGCACACTGAACTCCAGCAGCATGGTGGCACTGTCTGTCATTTCCAAGATGACCACTGTAGTCCTCTGCACATTCGTGGCAACTCACATAATGCACACTAGGCTTCAGTGGCCATCTTAGAAACAGCGGACTATGCCACCAGAATTCAGTACACATGCGCAAGTCATCGCACATGCACACAGAACTCTGCTGCCATCTTGGATATGGCAGACAGTGCCATGTTCCTCCCTCAGCTCGGCTGCAGCCATACCAGCTCTGGCCAGAGTTTGTTTTAAATGTGCCTGCCACCATGCTAGGTACACTGATAGGTGTAGTTTTCATTACGTGTCTACTTTCTGATTAAGCAGTGTATTTCAGCCCACATTTAAAGCTAAATTGTCTGCTGTTATCTGGTGCAGTCTGCTCCATTCCATGTGTCCCCGACTGTGGTGTGTTGCTGATCTTGCTGAACTCATGCATAAACGAATTTGGCGATTTTTGAGTCATATCAACTAAATATACTGTGGTATTGCAGTAACTTAGCTCATTTCAGTAATACTTTTCTTTTTCAAAAACGAGGGCTGTTTCTGTTGGAAATTGCAGTTTGAAAAGTGAAACCAGGACTCTGCAAATGTATGCACAGAGTCCAGTTTCACTTTTCAAACTGAAACTTCTAGGCTGCTGACAGGTCTTTTGCGGCTGAGTCATTTCTCTCCAGTGGTGCATGAACTGCACTGTCCAGAGCATGGAATGGCTTAGGAGAACCAGGAGCAAGATCCCTGAGGCAGTATGGCACATGACTTGACTGAGCCAGGCAGCAAGATCTCAGAGGCAGGGTCCACCTGCAGAATGATAAGGCTGTAAGTTCTGAAAAGAAGCATGGAATGGCCTATGTGAAATGACTTCTGGTGGTCTCAGTCCAGCTTCTAGTGGGCAGGAGTCCACATCACAAAGCAACCAACAGAATCAGCACTAATTGGCACCCTTGTTACCTAGAAACATAGAAACACAGACTTTGACGGCAGATAAGGACTGCTTGGCCCACCTAGTCTGCCCATTTCCCTACCTACAGGATAAGCTGCAGATCCTAGTTAACCAACAGCCTATGTCTTCCTACACCCCTCAAGAATTGCCTTATGTCTGTCCCATGCATTCTTGAATTCTCCCACTGTTTTAGACCCCACAACCTCCTAAGGAAGGCTGTTCCATGCGTCCACCACCCTCTCTGTGAAAAATACTTCCTCACATTGCCCCTGAACCGCCCCCCTCCATCTTCAAATTGTGTCCCCTTGTTCTAGCACATCTCTTTTTCTGAAAGATGCTACCTTCTTGGACTTCGTTGATTCCACTGAGGTACTTAAAAGTTTCTATCATGGCACCCTCTCCCTCCTTTCCTCAAGGGTATACATATTAAGCTCATTTAGTCTCTCCTCATATGGCTTCTCTTGCAGACCCTGCACCATTTTAGTTGCTTTCCTCTCGACTGTCTCTATCCTGCCTATGTCCTTGCAGAGATGAAGTCTCCAGAAGTGGACACAGTACTCTAGATGGGGTCTCACCAACTGTCTGTACAGAGAGATAACAACTTCCTGTTTTCTGCTGTTGATGCCTCTTCTTATACATCCCAGTATCCCCCAGCCCTCCCTACTGCCTTCTTACATTGCTTGCTAACCTTAAGGTCATCTGATATGATTACCCCCAGATACCTTTCCATTTTTGTTGTTGTTACTACCTCCCCCCTCATTGTGTAATCTTCCCCTGGGTTTTTGTTTCCCAGGTGCATTATTTTGAACTTCTTTGCATTGAATCCAAGCTGCCATACTTCTGACCATTCCTGCAACCTTGCCAAGTCCCTTCTCATCCTTTCCTCACCTTCTTGTGTATCAACCATGTTGCAGATCTTTGTGTCATCTGTAAAGAGGCATACTTTTCCTTCTTGTTCCTGTGCAATGTCACTTATAAAGACATTCAAAAGGACTGGACCCTATATTGAACCCTGCGGTAGCCCACTAGTAACCCCTCTTTCTTCAGAGTGGACCCCATTTACAATTACCTTCTGTGTCCTGTTGTCCAGTCAATGTTTTACCAAGGCTACCACCCTGGGACCCACTCCCAGGCTGGTTAATTTGACTATTAATCTTTTGTGTGGGACTGTGTCAAATGCCTTGCTAAAGTCTAGGTAGGCCATGTCCACAACCCCTCCCTGGTCTACTACTTTGGTCACCCAGTGAAGGAAATCAATTAGATTCATCTGACATGTCCTTCCCGCTGTGAACCCATGCTGCCTTGGGTCCTAGGCCCCACTGGCCTCTAGGTACTCAACAATTCTTTCCTTCAGAGTGATTCCATCACTTTCTCTACCACAGAGGTCAAACTGACAGGTCTGTAGTTTCCTGCCTCTGTCTTGGTCCCACTTTTGTGAAGGGGAATCACAACCGCCTTCCTCCAGTCCTCAGGTACCACACCTTCCTCCCATAATTTGTTAAAAAGGATAGTCAGTGGTTTCACTAGTTCTCCCCTTAATTCTTTTAGAATTCTGCGGTGAATTCCATCAGGCTCCATTGCTTTGTCCACCTTCAGTTTTAGGAGTTCTTTTAGAACCCTTTCTTCTGTGAAAGGACTGGGATTGACCCCCATCCAGAGTGCTTCTGTTAATTGGATTAGGCACCTCCCCTCCTCCTCTTTGGTGAATACTGAGCAGAAATATTCATTCAGTATCCCTGCTTTTTCACTGTCCCTCTCTGCCCACCCACCCACCATCCATTCTATTCAGACTCATTATCTCTCCCTCCCTTTGTCTTTCTACACTCCCTGATGTACCTATTATAGGTTTTATCCCCCTTCTTAACCGAGTTGGCTATCTTTTCCTCAGTTTAGGCCTTTGCTATTCTGACTTCCCTCCCTGCTTCCTTCTGCCTTAACTGGTACAGCTCTCTGTCCTACTCCTTCTGTGTTTCCTTACATTTCCTGAATGCTATCTTTTTCTCCCTGACCTTCCCCTCCAGCTCTTTTGAGAACCATGGTGGCTTTTTCTTTCATTTTGATTTGTTTATTTGCTTCACACAAAGGCTTGTTACCTCTGTTAACTGTCTCATGTGATAGGCCAATGACTGAATGGCACTGAGTCTGAACTACCCTCTCACTTATGTAGTGGCCGCTCCTGCACTGTGGTCACCCGTGCTGTACCTGTCATGCGCCTAAGCAGAGGACTTCAAGTTCCAGTGCTGTCAGTCCAGGACTTTTCATGAGCACCAAATTTCACACAGAAAAAACAAAATCTTAAAAAAAAGCGCATGAACAAGTACAGAATGGATTGGATAAGTCAGGGAACAAGGTCCCTGAGGAAGGTTTCACCTTCAGTTTGACAGGGCAGTAATTCCTGAAGAGAAGCATAGAAAGGCTCGACTGAGCCAGGGAGCAAGTTCCCAGAGGCAGGGTCCACATGCAGTTCGATAAGTCAGCAAGTCCTGAAGAGAGCACAGTATGGCTTGACTGAGCCAGGGAGCAAGGTCCAAAAAGCAGAAGCCAATACCAGTGGCATGGCACAGGACTCAGACTGAGGCAGGCAGCAAGGTCCCAAAGCAGGAATGGCTGCAGGGTCCAAGAAGCAGGTAGGGGGAGCAAGATCCCAATGCTAGGCAGGCAGGCTGTGGAGGACTGAAGTCTGGAATTGTACAGGCTCACTAGGAGCCAGTGATCAAGGTCTCAAAGCAGGAACATCTGTAGGGTCCAGAGGCAAGTAGTGGGAGTAAAGTCCTGATACTAGGTAGACAGGCTTTGAAGGAGTGAGATCCAGGACACTGAATGGCTCAGGGGAGCCAGGGAACAAGGACCAATACCAATGGCATGGAACGGGACTCAGATTGAGCCAGGGAGCGAGGACCCAAAACAGGAATAGCTGCATGGTCCAGGAGGCAGGCAGGGGGAGCAAAGTCCCAATGCTAAGCAAGCAGATTGTGAAGAAGCCATGTCAGGAGTTGAAGGGGCTCGCTGGGAGCTAAGGAGCAATGTTCAAAAGCAGGAACAGCAGTGGGAACAAGGTCCCAATTCTAGGCAGGCAGGCTTTGGAGAAATTAGGTTCAGAGCTGTGTGGGCTCGTTGGGAGCCAGGGAGCAAGGTTCTGAAGCAGGACCTGCAGTGTCCAGGGTCATGTACTGGAGCAAGGTCCCAATTCTTGGTGGGCAGGCTTTGGACGTATGAGGTCTAGAGAGGTACAGGCATTCTGGGAGCCAGGGAGCAAGATCCTGAAGCAGGAATGGCAGCATGATACATGAGGTAGGTAGTGGAGACATGGTCATGTGCTGGTTACAATACGATGCTGTAGAAACAAGGTACACAGGGCCTGTAAGGGGCTACCAGTGTGTGTGGGGGGGTAAGGATGAGTACAGTTAGCCTGCATGAAGCCAAATGTGAAGTATACTGGCCTGTGAGGGGCGAGGCAGGACAGACACCCAAGTTGAAGAGCAGTAGGAAGGCCCAAAGAAGCAAGAGGTGGAGCATGGCTCCTGCAGCAGCTGGAGGGGCCTGAAGGCAGGCAGTGCAGTGTGTAGCAAAGGGCAACAGGCACAGAAGCAGAGACAGGAGGCAGGGGCAGCAAGGGGAGAACAGTAAGCCCCAGCAGTCCCCAGCAGTGGGACGGTGGGTGGCAGAAGGAAAAGGCAAGCAATCGCCAGCTGAACAAGGCAACAACAGGCAGAAAATGGCCCACCCTTAGAAGGAACCTGGAGGCCAGAGCAGCAATGGGGGGGAGCCAGGGAGAGTAGCGAGCAGGCAAACAGCAGAGCCAGGAGAGCAGCTGGGGGAGTAGTCACCTGGCAGCACCAGGACACAGCAGCAGTGGAGCAGCCACCAGGCAGCTGAGGCCTGGCAAGAACCAAGGCAGGTGAGCAAATGAGTGGCAGGAGTCACCCCAAGCAGAAGAAACAAGATGGGATGTACAGTCATGGGCAGGACACCCAACAACTCCAGTTGCACAGCAAGTTAGAAATGGTGAGGAGGGTGAGCAGGAGTTGGCAGTCAGGCAGCCACAGGGAAAACAACAAAATAAGTGACCAAAGGATGCTTGCAGATGTGCTGTCTTTACAGTGCTTGGTGGGGGGTGCATGACATGATCACCCAATGTGCCACTGAACCCTAGGTATAGAGATGTGAAGTTTAAATTCTCAGGTGAAGTTAAGTCAAAGTTGCCAAATCTGCCTCCATGGATAATTTTGCAAAGTTTTATATTTAATAGGAAAATCGCCATTGGTAAGTTTGCCTGCCAGCTTCGCCTG
Source organism: Neoceratodus forsteri (assembly GCA_016271365.2). NCBI lineage: Eukaryota > Metazoa > Chordata > Ceratodontiformes > Ceratodontidae > Neoceratodus > Neoceratodus forsteri. The sequence continues at coordinate 172,607,843 of CM028131.1, read as the reverse complement.
TAACTTCTCCTTGGGGTACACCAAGGCAAAGTTGGGTCAAAATGAAGCTACTGATACACAAAAGTTTCAGTGTCAGCCATTCCCCAGTCCCCCCATTATGTAGCAGCCTGAAGACCCATGCCACCCCCTGCACCCTGTCGTACCACCACCACAGGCTGCACCCACACATCAGTCTCAGTCAGGAGCAAATGTAACATTTTCTGACCTATGTTTCATCCTGTTACACTCATCACTGCCAGTGTGACATGCTGGCAAATACCCAGAGTGTTGTTACCTTCACAGTTGGGCTTAGTACAATTTTTTCCACTGGCCACAGTCGAATACTACCTGAGGTTCCTGTGCCCAGTGTGTTGTAATACAAAGAAAGCAGCTACCACCTGTTCAGCCACTGGTCCACATATACATACTGGGGACCTATTATCCAGATCAGGCTGAGTGCCACCACCACCAGTCAAGGAGACACCAGCAACCTCCCCGTTGATCACTGTTCCTAATCCTGAGCCACATATTTTGCTACCTCTTGGACTGATCCTCTTGTTGCTTCCTGCCCCATCACCCAGCAGCATGGATGCCAAAGATGTGGCAGAGAGTTTAATTAGGCAATACAAATGGCATCACCCCACTTCCACCAACTACTCCTTTACTGCTGCTACTACTACTGGCCCCAAAGTCAATTAATGAAGCTGCTGCAGACGTACAGTAGCTTTTTAAGTGCAACATTTTCCCCCACCAAACCTATGCACTTTTAAGATACCTTGCCGGCACCTCTCCCTTTACTCAAGGTTCTCTTTCCAGTCATTTTATACAGTATATTTAGATTTTTAAAATTGCAAGTGAAAAAAAATAAACACTACAGTAAAACTAAATACTATCATCAGCAAACAAAACCCTGACCAGAGGGACTACTAGCAGTCCCCCTTTCTGGCTACCCAGAAACCAGAGACTTTGATGTGGAGGTGGCTGATTTTATATGGGCAAAACTGTGTCTGGGAATTTTTTTATGCATGAGTTGGTCAATTTTAGTCAGCTGTATCTGACACTTTGTGCAGTTGTAATGCAAAAGGAGATACACATTTGGTGCATTTTTGCTGATTATCAGATTTAAATTGTGGATCTGGCATCATAGTGAAGTTGGGAGGTAATTTTAGGGTGCTGTGCATACCCCTTAAATTGTCCAGTGGTATTCTGTTTAAGCCTTGTAGTACTCATTGAGACCTTTTTTTTATATAAGAACATGACAGCAGATGGGGACCATGTGATCCATCTAGTCTGCCCGTTATTTGACCTAGTCCCCCCAAGTATATTCTCTTATTTCAATATTCCGCTATGTCTGTCCCAAGATATTCTGAACTCCTTAACTGCCTTGGTCTCCATGACCTTCTGTGGCAGCCTGTTCCATGGCTCCACCACCCTTTCAGTGAAGAAAAACTTCCTAATGTTGCTCCAAAATCCCCCTCCTGTTAGACGTCTGTTGTGGCCTCTAGTACATGCCTCCTTATTTTCTTGGAAGAGGTTCTGATTCTGTGCTGAGCTGATACCCTTTAGGTATTTAAATGTTTTTATCATGTCTCCTCTGTTTCTCCTCTGTTCCAAGGAGTACATGTTTAAGTCTTGTCTCATAGGGTTTGTGGAGAAGGTCCTGAACCATCTTTGTAGCTCTTCTTTGCACAGTTTCCAGATGGTCTATATACTTGTTAAGGTGGGGTCTCCAGAACTGGACACAGTATTTCAGGTTTGGCCTCACCAAGGATCTGTAAAGTGGGATTATCACTTCACACTTTCTGCTTGTGAGCCCTCTTCTGATGCAACCGAGGATGTTACTGGCTTTCTGTGCTGCCTTCTTACATCGTCTCCCTACCTTTAGGTCATTGGATACCATGACCCCTAGGTCCAGTTATAGATTTGTGATGTCTAGTTGTTCACCCCCTAGATAGTAATTCTTTCTTGAGTTCCTTTTCCCTAGGTGCATGACCTTACAATTCTTGGTGCTGAACTTCAGCTGCCAAGTTCTGGACCATTCTTTCAGTTTAGTAGGTCCCATTCCATCGCTATGATCCCTTACTGTATGTCCACCCTGTTGCAGAGCTTGGTGTCATCTGCAAACAGCCATACTTTCCCCTCAAATCCATCTGCGATGTTACTGATGAATAAGTTGAAGAGGATTGGTCCAAGCACCGAACCATGTGGAACCCCACTGGTCACTATCCCCTCTCTCGACAGGGTGCAGTTCACTACAACATTCTGGGCCCTCCCCTGAAGCCAATTTCTCACCAAATTAACAATTTAATCAATCAATCAAAATCTGTATTTATCCAGGCGGGCACCATTGAGCAGGGCTCATTTGCAAGATGGACATGCTCATACAAAAATCATAGTACAGTAACATGGTAAAACATAATGCAATATTATACAAAGAAGAAAAATATACATATGTACATCAACATTTGAGTGAGAGGGCCTTCACAACAGATAGGCTCATAACTGGGTACAGCCGGAATGTTCACTTAAAAGGAGAGAGAAAGGCAAGAAGACAGATACCAGCATAGGAAGAAATGATGGGGTTGGAATAGTTAACTGGCATACTTCAAGGAAGGGGGTGGAACTTGGCCATGGCTAAAGAGAGGCAGAGAAGCCAGTATTTTAGTAGGGAGAGAGAGGCAGTGGCAGAGGTAGGGCGGGAGGCAGGATGGGCAGGAGGGAAACTGGAAAATAGATGAGCTAGCGATGTGGGAAACATTTGCAGGATTCCTTCACAGAGCGGTCATAGAGCGACTTGAAAATATTCAGGCTAACAGGACAGCTCAGCTTCAAGTTTTTTTGCATATTGTTCCACAAGGAAGGCAATGAGAAACTTATGGCAGCCCTGCCGAAATGAGATTTGACCTTAGGTAATTGCAAGACAATTAGGGAATAGCTTCTTAGAGCATAGGCACCTATCACACTCAGGGGAATACAATCAGAGAAGTATAGGGGGAGCTTGTTGGTGACCACTCTGAAAGCCCATAGAGCAGCATTTCTATTTCTCCTATAATGGAGGGAAGTCCAGTCCACCACAGTGTACAAGGAGCAATGGTGTGTGGAAAGTGGAAGGCCCGTTATGAACCTGATTGCTCTGTGGTATAGGGTGTCCAACTTAGCCAGGGCATAGGCTATATAATGGCTATAGAGAAGGGCCACGTAATATATTAATGAAAAGAATGTGGCTAGAACCAACCGCTGCTTGGCATCCCTAGCAAGGAAGTGGTTAATTCTGTAGAATAGTCCTAGTCTTTGTCTTAGTTTCTTCTGTAGTTCTTTGAGATGTTCAGAGAAGCAGAGTTTGTGATCGAGCCATACACCCAGATATTTGAATTTTGGCACATACTCTACATTTTCTCCAAGTACTGTGGTAATCTGAGGGATAGCCCCAGTGCAAGCGGGGTTCACCGCATAGGAGGAAGGGGAAAAGAGCATTGCTTTTGTTTTTCTTGCATTAAGCAGAAGCTTTTTTCTTATGACTCATATGAGCTGGTATTGCAATAGGTTAAATTTAGCTTGGAGGTCGCCTGGTCCTTTCCCTCTCTACAGTGATTTATTAAAGAGTTCAGACTATGGAGCAGCAAGTTTCTCCCTAAGCTCTTTCAATACCCAATGATGAATTCCATCCGGTCCCATATCTTTGTCTGTTTTCAATTTATTTAATTCTTCTAGGACCCTCTTTTTTGTAAAGGAGCTTGTATCTGCTTCCTGGATGGTTTTGTTGCTTGCAATTTTATCTCCTACACCTGCATTTCCCAGTTTGTTAATAAGCCTCCTGTGGGGGACAGAATCAAAGGCCTTACTAAAGTTTAGATATACAACATCTACTGCCCTGCCTTGGTCTACTACTTTTGTCATCCAGTCAAAGAATTCTATCATCTTCATCTGGCATGACCTACCAGTTGTGAAGCCATGCTACTTAGGGTCTAGTCTTCCACTGGTTTTCAGATATGTCACTATCCTTTCCTTTAGCAACAATTCCATAATTCTTCCCACAATTGAGGTGAGGCTGACAGGGTTGTAGATCCCTGCCTCTTCCTTGCTTCTGTTCTTGTGTAGGGGTAGCACAGTGGCCTTTTTCCAGTCCACTGGTACTTGTCCACTCTACAGTGATTTATTAAAGAGTTCAGCCAATGGAGCAGAAAGTTTCTCCCTAAGCTCTTTCAATACCCAAGGATGAATTCTGTCTGGTCCATTAGACCCTCTCTTTTGTAAAGGAACTTGTGTCTGCTTCCTGGATGTGGAGACCAGTAGCTAGTGTTGAACCATTACCAAACTGTTCTCTTGTAAAAACGGAGCAGAAGTATTCATTTAATACTTCTGCTTTCTCTGCATCATACTCCACCTGAGGTCCTTCCTTGTTTCTTAGTCTGACTACCCCCCCCCCCGGTCTTTCTTTTTCCTGGATATACCTATAGAAGGTTTTGTTGCCCCTTTTAATTTCTGCAGCAGTTGTTCTTCAGTTTGTGCTTTGGCTACCTTGATTGCCTTCCTGGCCTCTTTGAGCTTGGTCCTGTATTCTTCCCTATCACAGTCTTTCTTTGTTTCTTTATACTGTCTGAAGGCTTTTTTCTTTTATTTTATTTTCAATGCCACCTCTTTCGTAAACCAGAGAGATTTTCTCCTTCTTTTGATTTGACTGATCACCTTTGAGTATTTTGCTGTGACAATGTTTAATGACATCTGCAATCCTGTCCATGTCTCCTCGACGTCTCCATCTTTTATGTTTTTGTACAGGCTTGAAAAGGTGGACTTCATCTTGAAGTTTGCATTTTTGAAGTTAAGGATTTTTAGTTTAGTGTGGCTGGTGACTTCTTGTCTGTTGACTGTGAACCATATTGATCTGTGATTACTGGAACCCAAATTGATTCCTACTTTAACATCAGATATCCTTGTGCTGTTTGTTAGCACAAGGTCTAGGATTGCATCTTCCCTTGTTGGTGAATCTACTATCTATGTTAGATCCACCTCTTGCAGAACAATGAGGAATTCCTTGCTCTTTTCTGACGAGGCTGTGTAGGAGACCCAGTTCACATAAGGCAGACTGAAGTCTCTTACAAGCAGTAGTTCACCTCGTGTCAGCCATCGTAAGGATTGTTTCAAGAAGCTCCTTATCTCTTTCTATTTCTTGTAATGGGGTCTGTAAACTATTCCCACCCGTATTAGGGTTTTATCTCCTGCGCCGAGGGTTACCTATAGGGACTCAGTATTGTTGTTAGTCCCCTGAATCTCAATGGCATTTATTACATCCTTGACATAGATTGCCACACCTCCACCCTTTTTGCCTTCTCAGTCCCTCCAATACAGAGTGTAGCCTGGGATTACAACATCCCAAGTGTGGTTCTCTTTGAACCACATCTCTGTCACTGAAACATGGTTTATCCCTGAATCCCAAAGATTGACAGATTTAGAGCTTGTTAAAGTTGCAGTGTTATCTTATGGGAATTTAAATATGTTTTAATTTGTATGTTTTTATATGTCTGTTTTCAGTTGGTATTTCTTAGGAACTTAGTCTTGTAGTACTGAATGAGATCTTTTTTCAATATTTAGATTGTCTCTAAAGATAGACAGACTCCATTTTTTATACCTTTTAGATACTTTTATTTTTCTCATTGTCTTAACTGTTTTCTCTTTGTATCTCTCACTTTCTCTGTCTTTCCTTGTTTTGATTTCTTGGAGCATGGTCATCGTGGTATTCACACGCATCCATGGTTGGGTCATCCATCTTCATCAGTCTGAGTTTCTTGGGGAGCTCCCCCGAATAGCACCTTAACTCCTCCTTCTACCAGTGCAGCATCAGCAGCCCCACACCTTATCCTCCAACTGGGCCACACCCACAGCAGTAGGAGGACGTTAGTATTGCCCCAGTCCCAGATTATCAGAAGCAGCAGCAGAGAAGGAGGAAGAAATGGAAGGGCAAGAACTCCCTGTGCCCCCCATCATGATTCCACAACCACTGGCACAATCTTCCACCCCGCAGAGAAGCCCTCTGTTTATCCAGTGGCAGCACCCCCCACCCATGTCACCCATACCCAAGTCATCTCTTGTGTGGTCTTTTTTTACCTGTGACCCTAGTAACCACAGTGTGGTTACTTGCAATCTATGCAATAAATGTGTCCACCGGGTCAAGCAGGGGACCCACATGAGTACTGGAGGCCAGAGAACTCATCTCATGGCAAATCACCAGGCCAAGTGGGAAGAAAAGCAGAAGGAAGCAGTGAGCGGGGGTGCTGGAGGTGGTGGCACATCTGTGCCAGCATTGGTTCATGGGGGATATTAGGGAAGTTCCAGCATCACAGTGGTGTGGCGGGCACACCCTGTGGAAGTGGCAGCACCCTCTGTTGAAGTTCAAGCTCCTCCTGAACCAGCAGCACTGGCACCACCACCTGCAGTAGCAGCAGTTGTGCTCACCACCCCAAGCAAGGAAGTTGGGGACCTTCATTGGTGGCTTACCAAGGTGGAGAAAGATATTAAAATTATTATTTCCAATCAGTAGAAGCTGCTGGAGGGTATGACAGAGCTCTGCCATGGTGGTGTGCATGGTATTAAATCTTCTATCTGTGCCCTTTATTCCCTATTCTCTTTTTATTCTTTACTTTCGAGTGCCCTACTCCTTTGCCCTCCCAAGAAAGAAAAAAATATTAAAATAAAAAAAATGCAAACCACAGAAAACAGGAAAAATAATTCACACAGACACTGACTACAAAAGCATTAGTGCTGCTAAGTCAGAAAAGGCTGCCATTTGCGTGCTGCTAGCTACCCACACAGAACTGCCTCAATACACACAATACAGAAAACAAAACTACAACTTTAAAGTAACTGAATCAGAAAAAATACCACAAATAATTGGTAATTTAGAGTCACAGGGCACACAAGACACATTATGGAGTGCTTTTATTGAAATGACTTCATGTTTTAAATGCTTTTTAAAAGGTTTTGGGGCACAAAGATTCAGAGCTGGCTTAATACCAACTTTCTTCATAAGACAGCACTGAAAGTTCTAGCTGCAAGGCTAAGTTGAACTTTGCCTTGTGGATTAAATTTATGAATTTGGGCAAATTTGTGAATTTCTCTGCATTGCTAAGTTTTCTGAATTCACCCACCACTACCTAGGTAAGCCTACCAGTAGATCTCTAAAAGAGATATCGTATTTTTTTTTTATTTTTGTAATTGTACAATTCACGGATACCTTGCACTGACCTATAAGTTTGTCAACTCCTAACAACAGGTGGAAAAAAGTGAAAAAAGGCAAAACTTAGTATTAAAAGTAGACCTAAAAAATTATGTCTTTCATTATTTTTAACACGTCTTGGATTTGAAGTACTACTGTACAATATTAATGGTCTACTCCATAACAAAATAAACATAAACATCAAGTGAGATCATATGAAATACAATAACGATTATGCTTCCAGGGATTAAATTCACAGAGAGATGATGCAATTAAACAGCAGCTGAAGAAAAAAAAAACATGTTGTCAGTATGGTGCATAAGTCCCTTCTAAGTATTTTATCTGTCATGATTAGAGGCTGCTATTTATATTCAAGGGTGTCTTCTAATCAAATTTGTATGGTAGCCCACCTGTAAAATCAAAAAACAATTATGCAAGTATGGTGCTCTGCTGTGGTGGTGGTGATGAGCACCAGGGTTCAAATGAGTAAGGATAAATAGAATTTACCCAACAAGGAGAGGCAGGAGTCGTCCAATGAGTTTGATACCCACTGGGCTTAATTCAGCAACAGGGGTAGGATGACACGGTCACAGGAGGGGAAAAATATAACATTAATGAATAGGCAATTTTCATAAAACACTACTGTACAGTTACTGGATCTCTGTGAATTCAGGTTTCAGAACCAGGTAACTAAATCGTATTCTAAGAAACAGAACTGTTCGGAGGTGCACCTTGGCCTAGTGCCACTATACTCTGTGTTACTTTTAGAATTACTTGTGGTATAGTAGTACAATGCTGTATGTCACCTTTAGTATTGCCTAAGGTATCGTAATACAATAACTACCCTTTTGGAAGACCTTAGAACCACTGACTTAGGTTGATTACATCAATGTACACTCAAAGACCCTACAGAGTCCAATTGTAGCTGAAGTCATTGTGTGCACCATCGAGTGGAGTTGGTAGCTACAGAAAATAAGGATAACTGAGTTTCATATGACACTCAGATTATGATCCCAGCACAGACCTAGCTAAGGCCACTGGGGTGGTGAGGTTTCTCGGCATAAAACCCATTCTCTCTGATGCTGCCAGCATAAAAGAACAAGTGAAACAGATTCCTGGAATAAGCCCACTGGAGGGCGATCAGAATCAAACTAGTTGAAGAAAGCTCCTTGGCCAAAACCCACTTTGGGGCCACCAAGGTTGGAAAAGAACAAGGAAGATTCTTGGTGATGAACCCACTGGAGGATTAACAAGAACTGGACAATGCTGTGGAAATTCTGATGCAACCAGGAACCAGAAGAATTTGAGGTGAAGATGGATGATTCTGAAATGTCAGCACAGGAGGAGACTGGAACACAACAACAAAATGGTGAACATGTTCCACACAGGGCTTCGACAGACTCGACTTGCAGCGAATGACCAGGGGACACAGACAAGGTTCTTCCAGGACAAGCACCCTCTTCAGAGGGCAGCCAACTTCAGGACATCAGGATCAGGAACCAAGAGACGATAATGAAATGTCAGAAGCAATGCCCCTGGGCTTCAGCGTACTCCACTTTGAACTGACGAAAACAAGAAATGGAGGATGCAACTTGCACGGGCTTCGAGTTACTCAACCTCGGTGTACTTGACTTCAGTGGATGACTGGAATGTGATCAAGGATCTTCTGGGCAGATACCTTCTGGAGAAGGGAGATGTTGAAGGACATCTTCCTCCAGGTGCAGACTGATTCCGTAGAAGTAGGATGGCAGGCAACACCATACAGCAGTATCATGGCCGAAGATTGAGTCTATACACATATGTTGGCATCAATAAAGCTGGCAGATACACTTCCACACTGCACCAAGAGAACTGTTCATTGCTGGGGTAACTTGCTAGGAACAGGGGCAAATTTCCAGAATCTGGGGCAATTGTTAATTACAGGGGCAATTTGCCAGGAACAGGGGCAAATTATCAGACTCCAGGGCAATTGTTCTTTGCATGGGCAGTTTGTCAGGAGTGGGGCAAATTTCCAGAATCTGGGGCAATTTTTCATTGCAAGGTCAATTTGCCAGGATCAGGGACAAATTACCAGAATCTGGGACAATTGTTCATTGTAGGAGCAATTTGCCAGTAACGGGGCAAATTTCCAGAATCCAGGGCAATTGTTCTTTTCAGGGGCAATAACTAGAGTTCCAGGGCAATTTTTCATTGAAGGAGCAAATAACCTAAATTCCAGTAACAACACAGTCTTGGTACTTCACAATCAACACAACAGTTCAGACACTAGTAAGTACACATTTCATCAATTAACAGTCAATAGATAGCAGTTGTGTGCTAAGCAGCCTTCTTTTCGCTGACCCTTCATAAAAGTACTGCACTTGTGGGTCCTTTTTGTACCAGGACTTGGCTATCCCTGGCAAACTCCTGGATAAAGGCTCTTCTTCCCTCTGGGCCTCCCTTGCCCTTGTAACTGCTGGACCCCTCTAACTATTGTGGGGCTAGTGACAGAGCACCCTTAGAATTTTCGGCTCCTTGGATGGCTGTGCTGCCCCTCCTAAAACACAGTGGGCCTACTGGCAGAGCCTCTTTTTATCTGGGCTAAATGTGGCTTACCCCTTTAAACACTAGGAGCCTGGATGCCCCCTCTAATCACTGTGGACCTAAGGCTGCCCCTCTTAATTACTTGGGGGCATTTGCTGCCCCTTCAAACCATTGGCCTAATGTTGCCCCTTTAATTCTAGGGCATAAATTGCCTTTTTAGTCCTGTAGGCCTGCTCAAGACCTTTCTGTCATTTATCAGGGCCGCCCCACCTCTGTTCTGCCCCACTTATGAATTTTTAATAAATCCACTAAGGGCCTCTATGGCTGGCCCCTCCCTGTGAGTGTTGCCACACCCAGAATTAATATTTAATGATCCATGGCTCTGGGCAGTCCCGCCTCTGCTCTGCCTCTCTTGAAGTGGTCTGAGTACTAAACAAAATAACACTTTTTTTTATTAAATTAGGTGGTAACACTCTTTTTCAGTGCTACTGATGACTCAACACCCCGGCCAGGGGTGAAGCTGATGCAGGAGGAGGGAGATCTCTGGCAGTGGGAGGGAACCGTGGAAGGAGAACAGGCAGTGTGGCAGATAGCAGTGGGCCTTGCGGGTCTTCTGACACTCGACGGTCAATGACAAGGCTCTTCTCTGCCGTCGATGAGGTACCGGAATTTAAACTTTTTAATACCGGGCGCAACAAAAATAAAAAATGGGGCAATACAGAGCACACACCGCATCATCTGGGACAGGATCCTTCTGTTGGGGAACCACTGGACTTCGACCTCAACACAGCACAGGAGCAGTAGCAACAGGAGTCTTCACTGGTGGAGGAGAGGGTACCATTGCAGAGTCGACGAGACTGCTTCAACCACCAAGTAAGTACCTTGTCTCTGTCACACTCTTTAGGTCCCTCCTCTTCAACAGCCCAGCACAATCTGCTGAAAAACAGCTCTTCTTCTTTTTAAAAGGTGCACATGGTTCTGGTTCTGGAACCCCAAGCCCGTGCCCCAAACCAATGACCAGGATTCAAACTGGGTACCACGCACTGGCCAGGAACAGCGGTTTCAGCGTGTGGGTGCCCACTCTTGTGCTGCCCGCTCGGGGGGGGGATTGGAATGGAGCAAGTAGGCAGCAGTGAGAAAAAAAAACTTTATTTTCCCTTTAAAAGAGTGCCCTGTCTGACGATTATCTGGGGGAATAAACAGTGAACCTGGAGACCCAGAACTCAGCCCTAAATGTGCCACAACACCACAGGGACCCTTGGGGCAGGCTAATCCCCCTCTATTTCTGTGGTGCCCCCATTCTTTTACTCCCTTACTTTGGGGCTCTACACAAGTATGTTCATTTAGCTTCTATAAGTATTGTAGTTAAAACTACATTTGCCAGTACAGACACACCTTATCAAAGAAATTTAGCATTCTAAGAAACCAGGTTGAAATACATCCTTTTTCTGGTTACTTTTGCACATGTGCAGGGAACATATTGGCAGCATGCTAGCACCACAGGGCTTTTGAGGGTGTGGCCATATTAGGGCAAGTCCAGTTAAGCATTGTAAAGGCTGAGCCATGAGCAGCATTTTAGAAGCAGGCTACTAATAATGCTAATCAGTTTTCTGACGGGTGAAAACCTCTTACATACAGAAACATAGAAATCTGACAGCAGAAAATGACTCCATGGTCCATTTAGTCTGTCCGAGTACCCCCCCACCCCGAAGACCTCCAACCTCCATTTTCTGTCTGCCTCCTGTAGGTTAGGCCCATGTATCTATCCCAGGCTTTTTTTTAATCTACCCACTGAATCAACCCCCACCACCCATTCAGGCAGTCTGTTCCATGACCCCACCATCCTCTCTGTAAAGAATTTCCCCCAGATGTCACTTTTAAATCTGTCACCCTCGAGTTTTAGTGCATGCCTCCTAGTGAAAGGAAAGGAGGAAGCCACTCCTATGACAAGTTTTCTCAGAGTAGCATACCAACTTGGTGTGGTAAGTGTGACAATCAGACGGCTGATTCTGATTAATCTATGATTTTTGTAATATAAAAATGTGCTATTGAATGTCTCATATGAGAGATGCTGATAGTCTGTGGTTTTAGCTAATAGGTGTTACCTGGAAGGCCAGGAGATAATTACAGGCTAGAAGAAGCCTAAAATAAGCATCTCCCGTTTATCTAGCTTAATTGTAGCTTGTCAGCTGCTAGAATGGGAAATCATAAACTTTTATAATGTTTAGAGGATGAATAGCAGGTTATGACACCTTAGTGCGAAGTCATAAATGTTTCTTTAATGTACTGGAAAGGGGAAGCTGCTCATAGATCAAAGAAAGTCATTTAAAGAAAATGAGTTGTGCTGAGGTCACAGAATTTAGTACTTTGATAAGACATCCTGTTTCACATAGATATATTTTTTTATATTCTGACAGGGAGGAGCTAGGTGACCTCATGCAAAGAGGTTGGCAAAGCCAGTTTTTAAACAGTATTCTATTTTCCATTAAAACACAAATGTTTGGACTCTGAAAGCTACTACATGCTAGCAGCACTGTAAGAGATACATTATATAGATCGTCTAATTGTCTGGTGGTAGGAAATTGCACTTTTAAAATCTTGTTTTTTTTTAAATGATTGTATATTTTTGTGACATATTGTTCTGTGTTTTACATTTTACATTCCTATCTATTTTTAAGTAAACATCTAATTTTTAAATAGACTATTTGTGGCTTCCACGTCCTTCTGTTTTTGCCTGTGATGCGTGGATGGTTAAGAGTGTGACAACACTGTGCATGAGCTTATATGGTAATACCAAACTGGGAAAAGGTTAAAGTTCCTACCCGTTTTATTTTTTTTTCTAAAGTGCAAGTCAGAGTAGCCGTAGTTAGAGAAGAAGATGGCTTCCAACTACAGCACATGCACTGTAGACTACTTAATGCAGTTGTGCGGGGACAGAGGAGTCCTGTTCGAGGTGAAAGCCAGCAAACAGAACCTCATGGATGTCCTGATGGTAGCAGATACCCAGAGCACTGAGTCACAGACAGTGACTGTAAGGGACCAAACCATGAATGTGGCAGGGCTAGCGGCCAGTGCAGTGTCCAGATCTGGTGAGGATGACAGCAGGGCCACTGTCAGAGAAGGGCCACAGCAGCAGGGGAAGGTCACCAGTATCCTGGATTCAGAAGTACTCAGGCTGCAAATTGAGTTGTGCAGAATGGAGCTGGCATTCAAGAGGGAGAGCGACCGTGAACAACGGGAGGCAGACCATGAGGACCATGAGTGCCAGACAGCTGCAGAGGAGACGGGGTACCGTGAACAGAGACACATAAACCGTGAGGAGAGTGAGCACTGGTGAGCTGCAGAGGAGAAGAGGGAGCGAGAACACCGAGATGCAGACTGTGAGGAGTGTGAGCACCAGAGGCAACATGAACTGGAGAAGCTACAACTCCAACCACCAGCACCAGAGCAGGTAAGTGGCTTGGGTTTAAAGGGTTTAACTGGGACTACAGGACTGGGTTACAAATTGAATTCCAAATTGATAACCAAATGTAAAGAGGGGGAGGATATGGATGCATTTTTAAATTCTTTTGAAAAAGTTTGTATTCGGGCTAAAATTCCTAGGGAGTCCAGGAGCTTCCAGCTACCCCCGCTACTTATCGAGAAAGCTCAGGATGCATTGGGTCAAATGGACAATGAGGACAGTGATGATTACAGCAAACTTAAAGCTGCACTGTTAAAGAAATTTGAATTAACTGCTGAATCATACAAAGCTAAATTCTGTAAACTCCGGAAAGGCCCTGACATGAGCTATGAGGAGCTAGCCATGAGACATCGTCAGTTTTTAAAACATTGGTGGGAAGGAATTGGAGCAAACTCTGTTAATAAAATTGAAAATATGATTTTGTTAGAACAGTTTTTCTGGGCATGCCGAGCAGAGCTGAAATCCTGGCTGGAGGACTGAGATCCCAAAACAGTGCAAGAGGCTGCTGAACTCTCAGACTGCTGTGCCAAGAACAGACCTGCTCTGAGAGCGAATGGGTCAGGCATGGCAGTGCAGAAAGGGAAAAGCGTGCCTTCAGGGCAGCTAAACCCCCACTGCTTCCACCAAAACCAGTTAGCCCCAGGTTTCAGACAAAAGATTTCTCTGAAAAGAGAAATGAATGTTGGTTATGTATAAAAACTAGGCATATTGCCAAACAGTGTCCCAAAAGAATGAGCAATAATACGCAGAATGGTACTAGAAACAAAGTGGGTTGTTTGTGCGTCCCTGGAAGCATGCCTGTGAACATGAGGGAACACATGCACCCAGTCATGGTGAATGGGGTACAGACGCAAGGGTTAAGGGACACAGGGGCATCCCTGACATTGGTAAAAGGGGATCTAGTAGAGCCTAGTCTGCTTATAACCAATAAAATGTCACTGTACAGGATTTTTCTGGTGAAGAGAAAACATTGCTACTGGTTAGTGTTCTCCTAGACTGGGGTGAAACAGGGGGAACTGTGCAACAGGTGGCAGTAGCCAAAACGTTAGCCGTGGATGTGATCCTGTGGAACAATCTCAAACAGGGGATGGTATGTGCAGTTACCCGTAGCCAAGTGGCAAGGGAAAATTGTAGTTCCCCTGAACCCCACAGGAGCCATTGAAGAAACCACTGTGAGGATGGTTCCTCAGCCTGTGTCTCCAGATGGGGAGACTAATGAAAAGGGGGTAGAAAATTCCTCAGTAGCAGTCAACCACACAGCTACGGAGGGTTAATTCGAAGAGGGAGGGGTGACCCATTGTCAGAGGGTTGGGATTGACAGTGATCCTGAGTGCCCTGATGCTAGTTCTAGTGACCCTAGCTTAGCAATTGAAGGGGACCTGTCCCATGCCTTGGGAATGTGTGAGGGGTTTGCAGCTGCTTAGAGAAGTGACCCTAGTCTAGAGAAGCTGAGGGCTTGGGCAGACTCGGACGGTACACAGGGGGAAGTGACAGCAAACATATGGTTTATTGGGAAAATGGACTTATGTATTCTCAGGCTGTACAGACAGAGGGAGGGGTGTTAGTCAGGCAGCTTGTCATTCCCCAGGGGTATCGTGAGCAGTTGCTCAAGATTGCAAATGACATTCCCTTGTTGGGTCACCTGGAAATCGTGCACACTATGCAGCAGTTGGCCCAGAATTTCTATTGGCCTAACTTCACCCAGCAGGTGAAGGAATATTGCAGGTCTTGTCACCGGTGCCAAGAAATAGGGAAGGCAGGCAAGAAAACCCAAGTTGCCCTGATCCCATTGCCTATAGTGGAGGAGCCATTCCAGAGGCTGGGAATGGATCTTGTGGGGACTTTAAATACCCCAACTCCTTAGGGAAGAGATTCATCCTGACTGTGGTGGATTATGCCACCCGGTACCCAGAGGCAGTCGCCCTATCCTCGCTGAGGACAGAAAAAGTGGCAGATGCCTTACTTGGGATTTACTCCTGTGTTGGGTTTCCACAGGAGGTTATCACCGATCGAGGGGGTTCCTTCATGTCAGACCTGATTTAATTTTTATGGGAGAAGTGTGGGGTGGTGCAGAGATGCATGACACTGTATCACCCACAAGCCAATGGGCTTGTGGAAAGATTCAATGGTACCCTAAAGTCAGTGCTCCAGGTGTTTGCTGAACAGCATGGGAGGGACTGGAAGAAATACCTTCCCCACCTGTTGTTTGCATACAGGGAGGTGCCTCAAGAGTCGACAGGATTTTCCCCCTTCAAACTCTTATATGGATGCCGGGTACATGGGCACCTTGACTTGATCTGGGAGGACTGGGAGGGCAAGCACACCACCCAGGAAACTCCCATAGTGGATTATGTCCTTAGGTTTAGGGAAAGGCTGAAGGAGCTTATGGGGACAGCCCAGGGCAACCTGGCAGCTGCCCAACAGAAACAAAAAGTGTGGTATGACCACAGAGCCAGAGCTCACTCATACATGGTGGGTCAGGAAGTCATGGCCCTTATTCCGGTCTGGAAAGACAAGCTGCAGGCTGAGTGGGCAGGACCGTACAAAGTGGTTAGGAAGGTAAATGATGTGAACTATATTATAGAGTTACCTGACAGAAGACAGACAGGAAGGATATACCATATCGACATGATAAAGCCATATGCAAATAGGGTGGACATGGTGTTTGCAGTGTATAGTCCTGGGGAGGGGATGGACAAAGGAGACCCGCTTATGGACTTGCTGGAAGAAAGTAAGAGGGAGTCATCTGTGGAGACAGCTAAATTGTGTCCCCAGCTGACCCTGTACAAGATCCAGGAAGTAAGGGAGGTTTTAGCAGACTTTGCCCCATTGTTTAGCGCCAAGCCTGGACTAACCCCCTTAGCGACGCATGATGTGGAGACAGGGACACAGATGCCCATACGATGGACTGCATATTGGGTGTCAGAAGCTGTCCAAAAGACATTAGGAGGGAAGTGGAGGAGATGTTGGATTTAGGGGTAATACAGAGATCCCACAGCCCCTGGGCCTCACCCGTAGTCCTTGTGCCCAAGCCAGATGACTCTACTCATTTCTGTGTGGACTATCATGGATTGAATGCAGTCACAAAGTCAGAAACCCACCCGATGCCCCAGATGGATGAACTCCTGAACAAGTTGGGAGGGGCGACCTACCTTACGACCATTGACCTGACAAAGGGGTATTGGCAGGTAGAGTTGACAGACAGAGCTAGGAAAAGGTTGGCTTTAATCACTCCAATAGGCTTATTTGAATTTAAAGTAATGCCTTTCGGAATGAAGAATGCCCTGGCCACTTTCCAAAGATTGGTGAACCAGGTGTTAAATGGTGCTCAGGAGTACACCATGGCATATCTGGATGACATTGCCATTTTTAGTGCCAGCTGGGAGGAACACCTATCCCACCTTAGGGAAGTGCTGGGCAGGATACAGAGGGTTGGGCTCACTGTTAAAGCCGAGAAGTGCCAGGTGGCCATGGGAGAAGTGGCATACCTCAGGCATGTGGTAGGCTGGGGACAGCTCCATCCTAACCAAATAAAAATAGAGGTAATCCAGGTGTGGTCCAGACCAGAAACACAGAAGCAGGTTAGGAGTTTTCTAGGGACAGCAGGGTACTACAGGAAATGTGTACCCAATTACAGTGCCCTGGCTGTTCACCTATCTGACCTGACAAAGCAAAGGATGCCCAAGAAAATTACCTGAGGCCCGGCCTATGAAGAAACCTTTACCAGATTGAATGAGGCACTTTGCAGTGCTCCTGTTTTGACAAGTCCTGACTATAGCAGACCCTTTATAGTTCAGACTGATGCCGCAGACGTGGGTATTGGGGCAGTACTGAGTCCGACATCCAGCCAAGGGAGGGATCACCCAATAGCCTACCTGAGTAAAAAATTACTTCCCAGGGAGCAGGCATACTCCACGGTGGAAAAGGAGTGTCTTGCCATAGTGTGGGCCCTAAAGAAATTTGAGCCATACTTGTATGGGCAGCATTTGGTGGTGCAGACTGACCACAACCCCCTGGTTTGGCTGATGCAGATGGGGAAAAACAATGGTAGATTGCTAAGATGAAGTCTTGCTTTGTAAGGGTATGATATGATAATTCTACATAGGGCTGGAGCAAAAAATCAGAACTCTGATGGTCTGTCTCATGTGTACGAGGAGTGAACTGATTTGGGAAGCTCATCCCATGCAGGCGAAAGAGCCCCCAAATTCAGTCTAGGTGGAGAGGAATTGTGTCACTCAGACAGCTGGTTCTGATTAATCTATGATTTTTGTAATATAAAAATGTGTTATTGAATGTCTCTCATGAGAGATGCTGACAGTCTGTGGAATGACACCTCCACCCAAGATTTAGCTAATAGGTGTTACCTGGAAGGCCAGGAGATAATTACAGGCTAGAAGAGGCCTACAATAAGCATCTCCTGTTTATCTAATTTAATTGTAGCTTGTCAGCTGCTAGGATGGGAAATCATAAACTTTTATAACGTTTATTATTTATTTATTTATTTATTTAAAAGTTTTACCAGGAAAGACATACTAAGCAGACTACCGCTCAATTCCAAATGCATCCTGGGGGTTGTTAGGGAACAGGATAATACACAGAAGTAAAGAATCCAGAGGTACAATTACAGAATTACAGAATACCAAAATTTACATAGGTTATATACAAAAGGTACATAAGTTCTAAAATATAATAATAGTAGTATATACAGGAAAATAAACAGAATGTACACAGCAAGCAGTAGGCATTAATTAGCAGAAGAGGTATTGGCAACTAATTTGGACAGTTAAGCATTTGGGTGAACAACATAGTTGTGCACTGGTGAGTTGTTCCATACTTAGTGCAAATCAAGTTGACATGAGCAGCTTGTGGGGACTTGCCCTTTTAGTAGGGAGATTTGTTGCCAAGAGGAGGGTGAGAGCCAGATGTCCGCCGGCAGGGAGTTCCATAGTTTTGGTAGTCGGGCTCTAAAAGCCGACTGTCCAGCAGAGGTAGCCATGTGCGGGATTTGCAGTAGCCGGGAGTTGAAATTTCTGAGTGAGTGTGTAGATGGTGTTTGAGCAGTTAGGGTAGAGGCTAGGTAGGAGGGCAGTAACTGGGCCCAGAATTTGTCTGTGAGTCTGTTACAGTGGTACTGGTGCCTAGTGAAGAGTGAGGGTAGGTTAAGTTACCTGTAGAGGTCACAGTGGTGTGTGGAGGGTGGGCAGTCCAGTGCAAAACGACAGAAAGAGTTAAAAAGAGAATACAGTCTAGCCAGGGTGGATTTAGGGGCAGAACTGTAGACTACGTCCCCGTAGTTGAAAATAGGGAGGATAATTTTCTGCAGTATCTCTTTGAGGGCTGGCAGAGGAATGCAACTACGGTTCTGTTATAATGCTCCCAGTCTAGGGTGCAGTTTTTTGTGGGTTGCTTCGATGTGAGTGCAAAAGTTGAGGTGTTGGTCCAGCCAGACCCCTAAGTATCTGAAAGAGGTGCAGACTTCTAGAGTGGTCCCATCAAGTGTTTTGAAAATGAGGAAGGCGGGGAGGCGGGAGAGTCTCTGTCTCATGCCGAAAGTCAGGGAGATCATTTTCTTAGCATTTACAATAAGTTGATTTCTGCAAAACCAGAGCTGGACTTTGGTGAAGTATGGCTGGAGTTTGGATGCAACTTCCAGCGGGGAGTGGCCTGAGGCGTACAGGACTGTATCATCTGCGTACATGTAAATGGCAGCATGCAGGCAGGTTGATGGCAGGTCGTTGAGAAAAATGGAGAATAAAATAGGGCAGAGGACAAAGCCTTGGGGGACGACAATGGTGACAGGGAAGGGGTTTGAGGTGGAGGCACCAATTTTTAACGATTGGGCCCTGCCAGCCAGGTATGAGTTGAACCAGTCTGTGGCCGCACTGGAGAGTCCTGCATTTGAGAGTTTCGACAGAAGAAGGGTATGTGAGACTGTGTCAAAAGCCTTAGCTAGGTCAATAAAAATGGCAGATGTGATGTGACTTTTATACATGCCTGTGAGGATGGAATCCATGAATCTGAGGAGGGAAGTGACAGTGGAGTGGTATTTTCTAAAGCCAGACTGGTAAGGAGTAAAGAAGGAGGAGGAGTCGAGGAAGGTGGTGAGTTGCGAGAGGACAAGATGTTCCTGGATTTTGGCTAGAGTGGGTAGGCGGGAGATTGGGCGGTAGTTGCTGGGGGAGGATGGGTTGCCACCTTTCGGGAGGGGGATAACTGTGGCATGCTTCCATTCTGAAGGTATAGAGGCTGAGGTGAAGGAGAGGTTGAAGAGGGACGCTAGAGGCATGGCGATAGCAGGGGCAGAAAGGTAGAGCATTTTTTGGAGTCCATACCTGCGGGGCATTTACCCTTGGAGGGATTTAGGGCAAGCAGGGCTTTGAGTACTTCTGATGGGGTAACCAGGGAGAAGGAGAAAGCCGGGTAAGGGGTTTGCGTGGGTGGGGATGTGGATGTCGGGTTGTGTGTAGCAAGTGGTGGGTTAGAGTAGTGGGGGGACCCGTTGCTAGTGAACACTGTGTTGAAAGCTGTGGCAACTGCTAGTGGTTCTGCTATGATGAAGCCACCTACATCTAGGGCTGGAGTGGGTGGCTGGGTGGGAGGGGAGGAAAGTGATTTTATCAACCTCCAGAACTTGGCTGGATGGTTTAAATTTTTTTGGAGGGATGATGTGAAGTAGTGAGCTTTTGCCTGATGGATAAGCCTGGTATAGGCATTTCTAAGTGTTCGATAGTGTAGGTGATCGGCATGCGTCCCCGATGACTTACAGGCTTTCCACGTCTGGTCTCTGGCATGGAGGTGATCCATAAGGTCAGCAGAGATCCACAGCAGATGTGCTCCCCTTACTCGAGCCTTTTTGGGTGGGGCATAGTGGTCCCAGACGGCAAGAAATTTCGACTTAAAAAAGTCATTTAGAGGAAGAAGAGCAGGTTATGATGCCTTAGTGGAAAGTCATAAATGTTTCTTTGATGTCCTGGAAAGGGGAAGCTGCTCATAGATCAAAGAAAGTCATTTAAAGAAAATGAGTTGTGCTGAGGTCACAGAATTTAATACTTTGATAAGACATCCTGTTTTGCATAGATATATTTTTTATATTCTGACAGGGAGGAGCTAGGTGACCTCATGCAAAGAGGCTGGCAAAGTCAGTTTTTAAACAGTATTCTATTTTCCATTTAAAACACAAATGTTTGGACTCTGAAAGCTACAACATGCTAGCAGTACTGTAAGAGATACATTACATAGATCAAGTCTAATTGTCTGGTGGTAGGAAATTGCATTTTTAAAATCTTGTGTTTTTTTGTAAGTGATTGTATATTTTTGTGATATATGGTTCTGTGTTTTACATTTTACATTCTTATCTAATTGTAAGTAAACATCTCATTTTTAAATAGACTATTTGTGGCTTCCAAGTCCTTCTGTTTTTGCCTGTGATGCATGGATGGTTAAGAGTGTGACAACACTGTGCATGAGCTTATATGGTAATACCAAACTGGGAAAAGGTAAGAATTTATTCTGAGGTCTTTAATAGAGTTTTACGGGTTCATTTTGTACACCTGGTTAGGTGCCCATAGGTGAAAGATATCTGGCCCTCCCAAAGAGCAGAATTATCTGAGCCTGTACATTGGGTACGCTAACAAGAGGTTCACAGTTTGAATCCCTCTAAGACTTGAGATCAAAGGTTGTTTTGAACCCACAAAACAGAAAGAAGGGTTACCCTGTTTCTATTTCCAGTTCACAAGACTGCGCTCGGAGGTTGGCACTGTAGGAGCAGAGGGCCTGACCTGCTGAGTGGGTTTGTGACAGTAAGCACCAATTCTGCCTCCTGCAGCTGTTTCCAGCACAGTATCTCTCCCATTCAACTTTCAATGTGTAACCAGAAACAGGTGCTCATTTAACTCTGCCACTGGTATCCCTCCTGCCAAACCTATACTTTTAACATGACCAGAAGTGAGTGCCCAACTCTGCTGCAGGTATCACCCTCCTACCTAATCCCCCATTTGCCCCCCCACAAGACTGATATTACAAGCAGCAGGTGCCCAAACCCTCTGCCACTATCTCTCTCTCATCTGACCTGCTGTTTGCCCCCCGCAAGTCTTTAACTCTGACTGGGAGCAGGTACCAATCCAACTGCCAGTATCCACCGTCCCACCCAACCCATTGCTTTCTCCCCACACAGCATGAATATTTTTTTGGTCAGGATTTAAAAAATTCCTTTTGTCTTGTTCATAAAATGGGGTCCAAAAAAGACAATATTTTGAAGTCAAAATGTCAAAAAGCAAGTTATGAACAAACTTTTAATGTTTTAATATTTACTCATAACTTTGTGATTTTTGCACATTTTGGCCCCAGATTTCAATCCTGACTCATGAACATGACAGGTATCAATTTTCGAACCCCTCCGACAGGTTTTCCTAGTCGGTCTGCCGAATCACCTTTCAGAGAAAAATTCCACCTGTCTTGATCATAATATGTGGTTATAAAAAGACTGTATTAAAATTGGGCATCAAAATGTGAAAATACAACTAAGTATGAAAAAACATTGACTTTGTCCAATGTTTACTTATAATTATAACCTTATTTTTGCACATTTTGGGCCCCAGTTTTCAACACATCCTTTGTGTTACCCCCCCCCCCATGAACGTGACAGGTGTCATTTTTCAAATCCCCTCAAAAACATGTTTTTGCCACTGCTCTGAAAAATTCCCTTTCAGAAGAAATTAAAAAATTCCCACCTGTCTTGATCATAACATGAAGTCATGGAAAGCCTATGTTGGAAATTTGGGGTCAAAATGTCAGAACACACTGAAAATGAGATATTGCCTCTCAGCTGGCATACCCTGGTTAAATACATTGTAAAAATGGGTAAACACTGGGCTCCTACAGAAAATGAGATATTGCAGCTACACTGTACTATCCTGGGCTTGTGACCACTGGGATCTGTCCTCTTAAGCTTCCACAGAGACAGAAAGTAGACTTTCAGCAGACCAGGCGTTAGACTCTCCCACAGTGGATTGTGCCAGTTGGTTCCAAAGCAAGGAGAAAACATTCTGATGACCAAAACAGACAATCCACCAACAAGTAAAACTAGAAATGTGACATTAGAGAACAGCCAAGAAAAAACATGAAGGTTCATTAGTCAACTCTGTACATTGCAACAAATTTTGAGAGGAATGCAGCCTTGTGGCCAGCAGTTGGAGAAAGAAAATGTGCAGTTATTTAAATATTGATTTCATTTTTTCCCTCCTTGTGCTGGGCACAGGGCTTATGATCACTTGGATATACAACAGCTGCCAGGGCAGTGCATCCCAGGGTGGGAATAAGGTATCCAGAATGCTAACTGTTGATAATGGCCAGTAAGACTCTACATTTGAATGAGTCTGTCACTGAAGCAGCTACATCCAATTTATAGAACTTCGTAAATATGTGCAGAGAGGACCAGGTGGCAGCTCTGAGAATGTCAACTGGTGATACGTCCCTTAATTCCACCCATGAAGTAGTTATGGTCTGAGTGGAGTGTGCTATTATTGAGTTTGCTAGTTGAACACCATCTTGTCTATATGAGAGGATGATGGTTGATTGAATCCACCTGACAACAGAGTCCTTAGACAAATGTTTGCCCTGACCAGATTCGAGGACCAGAAGACTAGTAGTCTGCATAGTGTTTCTATTTGTTTGAGGTACTTCTTTAAAGCACATCTGTGATCCACAGTATGCAATTCCTTTTCTTTGTCATTCTTGGGCTGAGGGCAGAAAGATGGCAAGACCAGTTCCTGACTACTATGGAATGCAGAAGTCATTTTTGGCAAGAAACCCAGGTGCATACAGCGTACTGTAAAATCCTGATACATTATGGTGTAAGGCTGTTTGGAGGAGAGTAGACTGTCCCTATCTCACTGATTCATCTAGCTGAGGTAATAGCAGTATGGCAGATGACCTTTATCTTACGATGTAGAAGTGACGTCTCCCCAGAGGTTTGAATGGGGCTTTTTTAGATACTGAAGAATGAGACTCAAGAGCCATGGAGGTACAATGGACTTTACTAGATGATGTTTCAGGGTCACCACCCACAAAAATCATCTGACATCAGGGTGTAAGCCAAGAGATTGTCCAGATCCCACTAGTAGCAGAGTTTCCAAGCTGTTGACTTGTACCCTCTAAGTTGTCAGGTGCAACTATTTGCTGAAACCTTCCTTGAGGAATTGAAGTATTGGTAAGAATACAACCTGATTGCCTGCATTCCTAGATTGGAGCCAGAATAAAAACTTCTGCCAAATCCTATAGTACACCTTGGTGGTAGATTGGCATCTGGATTACATGATAGATAGATAGATAGATAGATAGATAGATAGATAGATAGATAGATAGATAGACAGACATACAGATAGATATGTATTTTATTTAGATAGCTATCCTTTCCAGAGGCTCAGAGCACTGCACAGTTCATAAAAACATCAAATAGAAAACAGCAGCAGTCATTTTGCAGGGTACATGAAAAATCAAAAGAGTCAGTGTGTTTGTCTGAGTTGGGTGAGTGGAACTGTTATCTGTTCAGTTAACTAGGTGAAGAAGGAAAATGTGAATTAGGGGGAGTGACTTATGCATCAGGAAGCCCGGTATTTGGATTTAAAATGGTCCTAGATAGCTTTCAGCAGTGAACAGCAAGAGGAAGGAGGTGCTGTTGGAACTTAACTATTCTACTGGTACTTGAGAACTAGAACTCTACTACTGGGACCTTCAATTTAGGGTAAAAACAAACAAACAAAAAAAAATAAGAGTTAGTGTGTTTGTCTGAGTTGGGTGAAGGGAAATGTTATCTGTGCAGATGGATAGGTTAAGAAGGGAACTGTGAATTAGGGGGAGTGGCTTAGGCAGCAGGAAGCCATGTGTTTGGATTTAAAACTGGCCTAGATAACTTTTGGCAGAGAACAGCAGAGGAAGGAGGTGCTGTTAGAACTTTACTACTCTACTGGGACTGTATAGCCCTCCCTCACTCCCCCCACCCATAGCCAGTTCCACTTTTATAGGCACAGGATTTGACTGACATCAGGAACTCCCTGTTTGGGAGCAGGAAGGGAGTGAGTCACAGAGCCACAAAAGACTCACCATCCTAGAAGGAAAAGAATAGCTCTCCATCCCCCCCCCACTCAGCTGCTGGAGGTCTGACTCTGAGGAAATAAGAAGGAGACTACTGAGGAACAGAGGAACTTCCGGACCCAGAACAGGAAGAGCAGGAGCTTTAAGGGTAGTAGGAAAGTAGGCAGAAAAAATATTTTATAAAATAAAAAAAATAATAAATAGAGAGAGGAAAGAGCAAGCATACAAAACAACAGTTGAGGGGCCACAAATAAGACATGATGGGAGTGGTGCAGTGCAGTGAGTGTAGAGCGGCAGTCTTCCAGGAGATGCTCAGGAGGATGTGGTGTTGTCCCATCTGCAAGCACCTCTCTGGGCTGAGGGAGGAGATTGCTCGTCTCCAGACTGAGTTGGCCAGGATTTGGGGGACCTCCTCTCCCACCCAGGGACCACCAGGGCTGCAGCAGCTCCCTCCAAAGTTGCCAAAAAAGAAGAGCAGATGGACCACGGTGGTCTCAGGGAGGGTGTGGATGGTGGAGCAGAGGTGCATCCCTCCAGTTGTGCCTCTCCACGATTCATTCACTATTCTGGCAGAGCGTGGTTCCTCTATGAAGGCACCCACAGTGGAGACCAAGGAGGATGCTGGGAACCTCCACAATGGAGACCCACAGGAGGGTGGCATGGGACCCCATGGGGAAGGAAACAACTCCTGGTGGGGGACTCAATCGTTAGTGGGGTAGAAGTGGGGGAGGGAGGGGAAAGGGAGGTAAGGAGCCTGCCCGGCACCATGGCTTGGAGGGACAAGAAGTGAATCCTTAGGATCGTGGGAGCAGCTGCATGGGGGAAGGGGCTGGATGTCTTTGTCCACCTGGGGACAAATGACCTGGCTGGAAGTGGGATCAGAGCAGTGCAGCAGGAGTTTGTGGAATTGGGGAGGGGCCTTAGACAAGTGGCACGTATGGTAACTTTCTCTGAAGTGCTATCTGTCTATGGCATGGATGAGGCTAGGGTGCTCTGCACCATGGGATTCAATGACTGGTTGAAAACCTGGTGTGGATCACAGGGATTTGGCTTCATTGCGGACTGGGGGTTCACCTGGAGAGATACATGCCTATACTGGCATGATGGTCTGCATCTGTCTGGGAGGGGAACCAGGATCCTAGGTGATAGGTTTAAATGCTTCATTGGCAAGCATTTAAACTAGCCAAGAGGGAAGGCACTGAAGGGAAGCAGGGAAATCCCAGCCTCCCCACAACAAAACAGGATAGTTAGCAAAGTACACACAAAGGTAGAGAAGTCGACAGGGAGCAGGACAGGGGTAAATCCACAAAAAGACATAGGCAGTAAGGAAAGGGATTGGCCCAAAAGGGGTAAGGCCATCAAAAAATGGAGGGCAATGAGTACCAATGCCGTAGTCTGGGTAACAAGCTCCCTGAACTAGTGGCCTTGATGGAAGAGGGATGCCTGGATATTGTGGCAGTCATAGAAACATAGTACACAGGGAACTATGACTGGGATGTCAACATACCAGGGTAGCCATCTACAGGAGGGACAGGGAAGGTAAATGAGAAGGAGGAGTAGCTCTCTACATAAGGGAAGGAATCAAAGCAACAGAACTAAAGGGTAAACAGGGAGTGGAGGAGGCACTGTGGGTCACCCTGGAGACAGGAAATGGCACCATAGTCTGCATAGGGGTTGTTTACAGACCCCATCTCAGGGGGAGGCAATGGACAAGGAAATTATAGAAGGAATCTTTAGAATGGCAGAAAAAGGAGAGATGTTGTTGACGGAGGACCTGAATATGCCAAATGTTAACTGGAACACTTTTACTGCAGCCATATCCAAGAGCAGGGTCATTCTCAATGCCCTACAGGGGACATGCGTCAGACAGCTAGTGTTAGAACCCAATTGGGAGGAAGCAATCTTAAACCTGGTACTCTTAAATGTGGGTTGGGAGAGGATATCAGATTTAGAAGTGGGTAGCCATCTGAGAACAAGTGGCCACCAAACAGTGTGGTTCACAATAAACACAGCTATAGAGTCAAGCCATACAAAAGCAAGGGTGTTGGACTTTAGGAGGGTTGACTTTGGCAAAATGGGAGAGTGCCTCAGAAAAGCACTAGCAAACAGGCAAGAAGGAGGGGTGGAGGAACAATGGGGAAAAAATCAAAACTGCCATCACAGAGGCAACAAGCCTTCATGTAAAGCAAATCAACAAAACAAAATGAAGGAAAAAGCCACTATGGTTCTCAAAAGAGGTGGCAGTGAAGGTTAAGAAGAAAAGGATAGCATTCAAGAACTATAAGGAATCACAGAAGGAGCAGGATAGAGAACTATATCAGTTAAAATAGAAGGAGGCATTGAAGGCAGTCAGAATAGCAAAGGCCCAACACTGAGGAAAAGATAACCAACTCTGTTATGAAGGGCGATAAAACCTTTTCTAGGTATATCAGGGAGTGAAGAAAGACCAAGGGAGGGATACCAAGGCTTAATAAAGAGGAGGAAATGTGGGCAGAGGGTAACAATGAAAAAGCAGGGATACTGAATGAATACTTCTGCTCCGTATTCACAACAGAAGAGGAGGGGGAAGTACCTAAACCAAACAATAGAAACAATCTGGATAGGGGAATGATACCAGTCCATTCCCAGAAGAAAAGGTTCTGAAAGAATTCCTAAAACTGAAGGTGAACAAAGCAATGGGGCCTGACAGGATCACCCCAGAATTCTAAAAGAACGAAGAGTAGAACTAATGACACCACTGACTACCCTCTTTAACAAATCATGAGAGGATGGGGTGATACCTGAGGACTGGAAGAGGGTGGATATGATTCCACGTCACAAAAGTGGGAGCAGGGCAGAGGCAGGAAACTACAGACCTGTTAGTTTGTTCTCAGTGGTAGGGAAAATGATGGAATCACTTCTGAAGAAAAGAATTGTTGAGTACCTGGAGTCCAGCAGGGCACAGGACCCAAGACAGCAAGGATTCACTGTGGGAAGGTCATGTCTGATGAATCTAATAGATTTCTTTGACTGGGTGACCAAAGGAGTAGACCAGGGAGGGACTGTGGACATGGCCTACTTAGACTTTAGCAAGGCATTTGACACAGTCCCACACAAAAGATTAATATATAAGTTAGCCAGCCTTGGAGTGGGTCCCAAGGTGGTAGCCTGGGTAAGAAATCGGCTGGATAACAAGACACAGAGGGTAATAGTTAACAGAGTCCACTCTAAAGAAAGGGGGGTTACTAGCAGGGTATCACACGGTTCAGTACTAGGACCAGTCCTCTTTAATGTCTTTATAAGTGACATTGTAGAGGGACTGGAAGGAAAAATATGTCTCTTTGCAGATGACACAAAGATCAGCAACAGGGTTGATACACAAGGTAGGGTGGAAAGGATGAGAAGGGACTTGGCAAGGTTGGAGGAATGGTCAAATGTATGGTAGCTTAGATTCAACACAAAGAAGTGCAAAGTAATGCACCTGGGAAACAAAAACCAAGGGGAAGAGTACACAATGGGGGTGAGATACTATCAACAGAAATGGAAAGGGACCTGGGAATAGTCATATCAAATGACCTGAAGGTGGGCAAGCAATGTAAGAAGGCAATAAGGAGGGTTGAGGGGA
Source organism: Neoceratodus forsteri (assembly GCA_016271365.2). Classification (NCBI taxonomy): domain Eukaryota; kingdom Metazoa; phylum Chordata; order Ceratodontiformes; family Ceratodontidae; genus Neoceratodus; species Neoceratodus forsteri. The sequence goes on along the minus strand of CM028131.1, from coordinate 172,579,973 downwards.
TACTGAGATGCAAAGGGAGAGGCATCACCAGTAGAAAACAGGAAGTTGTTATCCCTCTGTACAGACAGTTGGTGAGACCCCATCTGGAGTATTGCATGCAGTTCTGGAGACCCCATCTCTGCAAGGACATAGAGAGGATGGAGGCTGTCCAGAGAAGGGCAACTAAAATGGTGCAGGGTCAACATCAGAAGACATACGAAGAGATACTAAAGAAGCTTAATATGTATACCCTCGAGGAAAGGAAGGAGAGGGGGCACATGATAGAAACTTTCAAGTACCTCAAGGGAATCAACAAAGTCTAAGAGGGTAGCATCTTTCAGAAAAAGAAATGTGCAAGAACAAGGGGGCACAATTTGAAGACAGAGGGGGATGGCTCAGAGGTAATGTGAGGAAGTATTTTTCATGGAGAGGGTTGTGGATGCATGGAACGGCCTTCCTGAGGAGATCGTGGAGTCAAAAACAGTGGGGGAATTCAAGAATGCATGGGACAGACATAAGGCAATTCTAGTTGGGGAGGGGTTAGGAGGAAGTAGGCTGTTGGTTAACTAGCATCTGCAGCTTATCCATTAGGTAGCGAAATGGGCAGACTAGGTTGGCCAAGCGGCCCTTATCTGCTGTCAGATTCTATGTTTCTATGCATCCATGAGGCATTCTCCCATTTTCTTAAAATCGGACTTCCTGAAGTCCAGGATCCTTGTCTTAGTGTGGCTCGATTCTGATGCATTTCTTATATTGAGCCACACTGTATGGTGATAACTAGTTCCCAGGTGGCCACTCACTGTGGCATCAGCAACACTGTCCCCATTTGGCAGCATCAAGTCCAGTATTGCCCCCCCCGCAAGTGGGTTCCTTAACTAGTTGCCTGAGGAATGCCCTTTGCAGGGAGTCTGGGATGTTGCAGCTCCTGGCTGTTGCCGCATCTGGTAGGCTCCTATCCACAATCACAGGATAGGTAGGAGGGACCTCTGTTTAACATCTCATGCATAGGACAGCACCTCAACACTGCAGTAACACTTCATACTGCTCTTTAGTGTCAGCTATGGATATTACTTAAAGTACCTGCTGTGGGGCTTGAATTTATGACCTTCCAATCTTCCAGCCCCAGAGGAGAGCATACTAAATAATAAACTACTACTTCTATTTGATATTTGTAAAGGAGAAGGATGGTCCACTACCAGACAGAAAAGTTAACACCAGACAAGATGGGGGGGGGGGAGCGGATCTGTGTATGGAGCTGATAGACACGGAAAAGCTTTTCAGGGGGCTCACATTCCTAAATATTTGCAAATCTCCAAAGCCACAGGGAATAAACCCCATGGTACTAAAGGAGATGGTACAGTTTATGGCAGCACCTCTGGCAGATCTGCACATCTGCTTAGTGGATTCTGAAGAGATGCTTGCAGACTAGAGAGTGGCAGATGTTGTGCCCCTGCACATAAACAGTGAAAAGGATGAGCTGATGAACTACAGACCAGTCACTTTGACAACAATAATATGCAGACTGCAGGTATTTATCCTACAACAGGAACTAACAGAGTTCTTGGTAGCAAATGGTCTACAGAACAGTATACAATACAGGTTTGTGGCAGACAGATCTTGACAAACAAACCTGATAGACCTCTTTGACTGGATTATTACAGCTATTGATAAAGGCACGGCAGCGCTGCGTCTGGACTTAAGCAAGGCATTTGACTCAGTTCCACAGTAGCCGACATTCATGAAACTAGGGAATCTCAGGGTGGGGATCAGCCTAACATGGTCAGTTGGGAACTGGCTAACAGGAAGAGCACAGAGGGTACTGGTAAAGGGGAGCATAGTCACTAGTGAGTTCCCCCAGGAGTCAGTTTTCAGGCTGGTACTGTTTAACATATTCATCACTGATATAGGGGAGGGTATCAGAGGGTAAATCTGCCTGTTTCCTGATGACACTAAGCTCTGTGGTAGGGTAGATTGTGAGGAGCGCATCTGCATGATGAAGGAAGATCTGGAGAAGCTGGAGAAATGATTGAAGGTCTGGAATCTGGTTCTGAGCTTTATTGCTAAACAGTGTAAGGTCATGCATGCAGGCATCAGACATGTTGTGGCTGAATACAATCTGGGAGGGTTGAAGGTTTCTGTATCAGGAAAGGGATCTGTTTGGCAAGTGATTTTCAACAACCTGAAATCACAATGTTAAAAGTGATGGAAAAAATAAATAGAATGTTGTGACGCAATGGGAAGAGGTCTGTCAGCAGGAGAGAAAAAAGGTATGTTTGCTAGAGCTGGGCAAATATCTTATTTTGAATATTAGGGCAAAATATTGTATTCAGGACCCAACTATTTGGTATCCATTATTCATGTTTGTTATTCTTGTGCTTGTTTTAAAAAATAAATAATAAACACCCAAGCCTTCTCCCTACTCAAGCCACCTTTTCCCCAGTGTCTACAATTCCATAGATGTTTGTAGTAATAAAAGAAAAATCTCCCATGATGGGTAACTGACATAACCCATCTGCCTCCATAGCCAACTGCCATCTTTAGGACTCCTTTCCTGCAAAATAACAATTCCCCCACCTCCCCACCATGGCCCCACCCCATCCAGTGCTCTTCCCGCTGATTTCCCCCACCTCCCAACCCTGGCAGCACCCTGTCCAATGCTTCTCCCCCCAGAACCCAGTTTTCTTCTTTAAAGGCTGTGGCACAGCATAGAAGGTGACCAGCACAACCAGCCCTCCTCCTAGGCCAGCTGCCTTCTACTTCTTTCTGAATGAAAACACCCTGTGCTTGTGCACAGAAAAAAAAAAAAAACTGGCGATTAGCGGGTTTTACTGTGCGTAAACATGGGAGCACTTTCATTCAGTAGAAGGTGGCCAGCCAAGAAGGAGGGTGGGGTGTGTTGCTCGCCTTCTGCATCACACAGCATTCTTTGAAGAAGAAATAGGGTGCTATGGGGGAGGACATTTAGATGAAGGGTGATGCCAGGGTGGAGGGAATCTTTATTTTACAAGAAAGGACTGGTAAAGAGGGTGACTGGCTATGGAGACAGGTGGGTTGGACCAGTTGCCCATCATGGAAGTATTTTATTTTTTATAGTACAAAACATTATGAAATTGTGGGTGTGGGTGTGGGTGGGGGTGGAGGGTGGGGCTAGAATTCTAACAGAGGGTGGAGGAATGGGAGGCTGTGTGTGTTTAAAGGATGGGCTGGGGAGGAGAGTGGGGGATGTTTCTTTTCTTTTTCCTTTTTTAAATTGTATTTCCCAAATAGGAATAATGCCACTATTCATTATTTGGATACAAAGTAACAAACAGTGCTTTATTCGGTATACTGCACTGTCAGCAACATTTTGACAATGCGGTCCCCTACAGTGACAACAGCGACATGCCACTGTAGGGAACCCACTGGAACCTGGCACTGTCTGTCGGGGGTCCTGCAGCCCCCCCCAAATCAGCACCGACTCAGAGTTGACAATCCTAAGTGGCGGGGGGTGGTGCGGGGGCAATGCTCCCCATAGAAAACACTTGTTTTAATACGAAACTGGCAGCTGACTGCAAAATGCTGGTTTCGCTCTCTGGTCGTTCGACAAAACTTTTGTTGACAACCAGTGGTAGATCCCTTTATTCATGGTATTTGGGAAATACTTTTCATTACTCACAAACCTCTGCCATTTACGCCGTACTGAACACTGGTGTGACAGTACATGGAGTACCGTGTGCAATTTTGGAGCCCCCACCTCAGAAAAGACATAAAGAGCTGGAGCTGGTTCAGAGGACAGAGAAAAAGATGATACATGGCCAGTAGGATGGAACACAACAGCACAGACTGGAAAGCCTCAACATGTACTCTCTGGAGGCCAGGAGGGAGCAGGGAACATGATCCATGTGTAGAAATACATGCAGAGAATAAACAAAGTTGGCACAGCTGTTCACAGGGCGTGGCAACATGTACACCAGTGGGATCAACAGGGAACTGGTGGGGTGTAGGTTTAAAAAGGACACTAGAAAGTATTTTTACAGAGATCGGGTGGTGAAAAAGTATAATAGGCAGCCCACAAAGCTGGTCAGTACAGAAATGGTGGTGGGATTCAAGAGGGAATAGGACAGACTTAAAAAGCTGATTAAGGAAGCTGGGGAGGATGAGGTCGAAGGAGAATGGTTATGGACTCGTAGGGTGCATGCATCACTTCACCAGACAGACTGTATAGACAGTGAGGTCTTATTCTGCCAACAATCTTCTGTTTCTGTGTTGGTACAAATCACAGAATTGCATGGATTTACGCATTTTATACCAGAGCAGTACAGCTGCATGATACATATTTTGCTATGAATTGTTTTCTGGACTTCCTTCCTTTCTTCCTTCCTTCCTTCCTTCCAAAACCCAGAAAAATCCAGAATTTAAATTAGCATTCTGAGACAGGGGAGGCTGCTCTGATAGACCCAGAGTCTGTTCCAACCTTAAATTACTGTTTAGTCTCTGGTGCAGTTTTGGAGTTGGACCAGGTTCACCCAGTAGGGGTTACTAATTAGCAATATGGGGGAAGGGTGAGGTATGACAGCCATGGAAAAAAAAGAAAATTATAATAATAGTAATAATAACATATTTTACATTGTTTTTTCCTCTTTCTCCGAAATTCATTAATGTTGCTGTGATGTTATTGTTCATGTACACACTCGTGTTGGTGTCACTTTGTTATTGCTGTTTTACTACCCGTTATATCCCCTTCCCCGTGTCATAATTAGAAACGAGCTCCAACTCAGTATGCCTATCCCAGTCACCAAATTTTAAATAAAATAAATAATTATATTCAAGAGAAAGGGATATACCATTGAGTCAGGGACTCATGAAAACTGTTTTCCAATTGCAACAGTATCTGGTTAAAGCTTAGTGAAGGCACTGTTTATACCTAATAGCTTGAGTAGATAATAAACATCTAATAACAAGAAATCTCAGTTCCTCCTTAAACTAAACACATACACAAAAAAATTCTAATACCCAATCTGCCCCAGACCTGATAATAGTACAAAGTTTTACATCTCTGTCAGATTTTCCTTTTATGTCTGGGAGCAGTCTCATTATCGTCTTGCTAGAGCTAAGGACTCCAGCTGACTGCAAACAGCGTCTGTTGTTTCTTTGTTCCCCCTGATCCTGTCATGCACAACTGAAAAGTAACTTAAAAGTTAATTTCTTTTCCGCTTCTTGTGTTCTTGAAGCTTCAGAAAGCTTTGCTTCTTTGAAAGCCACTGGTGTGCAAAGCATAGACAAGTGGGACTGGTTCTGGGAGATTTTTTAATCTTTTTATTGAAGCACATATTCCTGCATACTAAATCAGATGTGTGGGCATCACGGCCTGCAGTGATGGCAAATTACCAGCCAGAGGCAGTAGGTGCATGTAGTCTTCGGTTATTCCTTCTTCTATTTCAGTTTCTGTCTCTCTCTCTCTCTTACACACACACACACACACACACACACACACACACACTTATGGCAGTGTATTTCTGACTTTGTCTTCCAGTTGTAAACTGGAGTATCATGTATGTACAGATTTGCCAATTAAAGCAGCATTATTTATCAGTGGGAAAAAAATATATATATATATATTTTAGTAACAAATTCAATGTATTTTCTGACAAACATCAATGTATCCATTTTTCTTTTCTTTGTGGGGTTTGACATTTTCTAAAAGTAACTCCTCTCTGTCCATGACTGCAATGAATAAATTGAAAATACTGTACCTCCATCAGTTGGAAACAGGCAGGATTTAACAGCCTGTCTACCATCCAGAAGAGCTGAGCCAGTCAGTTTCTCCACATCGCAATCTCCCCTGACAGGAAAACTGACTTCTTATGAGAGATTGCCCTCTGACATTCACCACAGCGAGTTCTCAGAACCAGTCTGTCCCCATCTGCCCTAGATTTTCACCAACAATGCTCTAATCAGTGACCCAAAGCCTTCATCTCCCTAAGCTCCCTGTCAAACCACAGGGATCTTAAGTGAGAATGTATTTATTTATTTAATTCTGGTAACCAGATAGGCCCACTGAGACTAGTAATGGTCCCTTTTTCAGGGGTGACCCGGAATTAATTACAGATACTTAGAAATGTAACATTTGCAGAATTACATAGACAATATTTTACACATCCCTTAGAAAGGGAACAATTAACAATGCGCAACAATTAGCAACAGTTGTTAATACACTTAAAAGACATCTGTGAATTGACCCACTCATTGGCAGATTTGATTGACTCACAAGATACACAGTTGAGATATTAAAGACCTGGGTTGTACACAAACTGGTGGGGCAGAATCAAGGGCCTAGGCAACAGCCTTGTTGTAGGCTATCACGCTTCTGCTGATCCAGTCCTGCATGCAGCCATCACACCCGAGAGGTCAAATGCTGTCTGAAGTCCTGCTGGGGGATAAACTTTTTAAAGGGAAATAGTGTACCATCTCCACAATGGGAGAGGCCCCAAATAAGAACTTTACAGTGCAGTAAGCCAATCAACTGACAAGATCAATCTCATGATTATTTTTTTTATTTAGTTGTTTAACCAGGTATAGCACACTAAGCTGAAAGCTTTTTTACAGGAGCGACCTGAGAGCACAAGGAGGTTAAGTGACTTGCTCAGGGTCACACAGTATGCAAGTGGAAGCTGTGGGATTCAAACCCAGATCTGGTCTGCTGGATGTCACCAAATTTGCAACTCAGAGCCTTAGACCACTGCGCTATACTGCCTCCATTATTATTTCACTCAAGCTCCAATTAGTATACTAGGTCCAAGGTGTGGCCATATTGGTGGGTCGCAGCAGTAACCACTTGTGCAAGGCCCAGTGATAACATTAGCTGGAGGAAATCTTGACCAAACTGCGAGATGAAGTCACACAGAATCAAACATCTGGGTGACTCCAAAACCCTCTCTGTGTCGAAGTCTGCAATTTTCTGTGGGAAAGCTCTCTCTTACCCAGGAGCCTGGTATACAAGAGGGATCCTACAACCTGCACCTGGACCCCGCCCCCCACCCCGGTATGGCCATGCATTCAAACAACAAAGTATCCCTCACTGGGTGCACTATGAGTTTAGCTCAGACACTGTGAAGTTCAGCTTGGATCTAAAACAGATGCCCCACCCCCCTACCCCTGTGATCGATCCATCCATGGGCAGTGAACTACACTCAGACCCCCAACTGCTGCCTGCATGTGCAGCTGTGCTCCACCAACTGGGTAGCTGTAAAGCTGGGACTTCTCTGTTTTGCTGGAACCCCCCTACCTTCTGTATGAAGGACCATAGCACAAGGGACACCAAGGAGTCTGCAGTCTGCCTTGGAAACAGCCAGCAGCCAGCCATGTTGCTGCTCAGTGCTCCAACATATTTGAGATTCTGCATGTATGTGATCAAACTGAACTTAGCAGTGACAATCATTATATGACACTGCTGCTGTTTGCCTAGCTAATGTTACTCATTTAGCTTCAAGGAGTTTCGTATCATAACTACTGTATCTATTGTGTATACACAAACATATGAACATATGAAACTGCCAGCAGAGACATATGGTCTATCAAGTCTGCTCAAGTGCGCAGCTAGCAAACCCTTATCCAAATATGTGCTTAATGTTGTTATGAAATCACCACATACTAGAACAGGGAAGTCTCTGTTACTGTAGAAAAGGGTGAAGCCAAACTGGCCCGTCTAGTCCTCTGCATAAACCCTATCTAGGTGGTTTTAGTCTTTCAATTTGCCAAGTAAATCTAGAAAACTTACTTACTGTATATTGGTGTTAGGTTTTACCTGCTAAACCTAAGTGCACTGCATACACCCTATCCTGGTGAACCTAACCTATTAGCTAGATGTAATTGTGGCTACTCTGTTTGTGTTGCTCTACCTATCAATTTGCTAGGTGAATTACATAGAAACATAGACTTTGATGGCAGATAAAGAACACATGGCCCAACTAGTCTGCCAATTTCCCTACCTATTGGATAAGCTGCAGATCCTAGTTAACCAGCAGCCTACTTCCTCCTTACCCCCTCCTACCCCCCACTATAATTGCCTTATGTCGATTCCATGCATTCTTGAATTCTCCCGCTGTTTTTGACCTCACAACCTCCTCAGGAAGGCTGTTCCATGCATCCACCACCCTCTCCATGAAATAATGCACCCTCACGTTGCCCCTGAGCCATCCCACTCTAGCTTCAAATTGTGCCCCCTTGTTCTTGCGCATCTCTTTTTCTGAAAAATGCTACCCTCTTGGACTTTGTTGAGTCCATTGAGGTACTTGAAGGTTTCCATCCTGTCCCCCCTTCCCCTCCTTTCTTCAAGGGTATGCTTATTAAGTTCTTTTAGTCTGTCTTCGTATGGCTTCTGGTGCAGACTCTGCACCATTTTGGTTGCCCTCCTCTGGACTGCCTCCATCCTGTCTATGTCCTTGCGGAGATAGGGTCTCCAGAACTGCATGTAGTACTCCAGATGGGGTCTCACCAACTGTCTATACAGAGGGATAACAACTTCCTGCTTTCTACTGGTGATGCCTCTCCCTATTCATCACCAGAATCCTCCCCAGCCCTCCTTACTGACGTCTCACATTGCTTGCCTACCTTAATGTCATCTGATATGAGTACCCCTAGGTCCCTTTCCATTTTTGTTGTTGTTAGTACACCCCTCCCCGTGTATACTTCCCCTGGGTTTTTGTTTCCCAGGCGCATTACTTTGCACTTCTTTGCATTGAAACTAAGCTGCCATACTCGTGTCCATTGCTCCAGCCTTACCAAGTCCCTTTTCATCCTTTCCACCCCTCCTTGTGTATCAACCCTGTTGCAGATCTTTGTGTCATCTGCAAAGAGGCATACTTTTCCTTCAAGGAACCCCACTAGTAACTCCCTTTTCACCAGAGTGTGCTCCGTTTACTATTACCCTCTGCGTCCTGTTGTCCAGCCAATTTGTTTCCCAGGCTACCACCCTGGGACCCACTCTCAGGCTGGCTAACTTGTTTATTAATCTTTTGTGTGGTACAGTACTGTGTCAAATGCCTTGCTAAAGTCTAAGTAGGCCATATCTACAGCCCCTCCCTGGTCTACTACTTTGGTCACCAAGTTAAAGAAATCTGTTAGATTTGTCTGACATGACCTTCCCACTGTGACTCCATGCTGCCTTGTGTCCTGTGCCCCGCTGGCCTCTAGATACCTGACAATTCTTGCTTTCAGAAGTGATTCCATCATTTTCACTACCACTGAGGTCAAACTAACAGGCCTATAGTTTCCTGCCTCTGCCTTGCTCCCACTCTTGTGAAGTGGGATCATATCTGCCATCCTCCAGTCCACAGGTACCACACCATTCTCCCATGATTTGTTAAAAAGGGTAGTCAGTGGTGTCACTAGATCTCCCCTTAGTTCTTTTAGAATTCTGGGGTGAATCCTGTAAGGTCCCATTTATTTGTCCACCTTGAGCTTTAAGATTTCTTTTTTTTTTGCAAATAACTATATTTTATTGAAAGATATACAATATAAAATAAACACACAACATACAACACACTATGTACAAAGTATAAAACTCATATACCATAACTAAAACAAATTAATAAAAGAAGGACCCCCACCCCCCTAAACCCCCACAGCTATCCCGTTTAGTTAACTGTTAATCAATAGCGTAATGTCATGAGATGGCATATAGTAATACTATTAGCTAACATCTTACATTTTAAAGAAGAGAAGAGACACTAAAGGAAAAACCAAGTTACCTCAGGCTCTCAAATGCCAATGGAGTGCAGAGAGGAAAGGAAACCAAAATATTAGGAGAGGAAATGATAAAAGAAATAATAAGGAAAATTATACCAGAAGGAACAGTGATAAAAGGAAGGAGAAGATAAAGAAACAGTGAAAGGAAACCAAGGAGGATTCCTTCCATTAATAACCATATTTATCCTTAAGACTCTGAACAAAACCACCCCAACATTTTTGGAACTTGGCCGAGGCATTAAGAAGTGAAAAAACTGACCTTTCTGCATTTAGTGCATTCAGGAATTCATCCCACCATTCTCTAAATGAAGGGGTCCAGTCATCTCGCCAATGACGTAAAATTAATAACTTGATAACTGATGCAACCAATGCCATTTGGTACTTTTGAATGTTATATGGGATATGGGCATACATCTCAAAAATGCAAACTTCTGGATTAAAGAAAACTGATAAGTCACAATATGGACTTATCCATTGTTTGACCGAATGCCATAACCTAGATATTTTAGGGCAAGACCAGATTTTGTGAAAGGTAGTTGCTAAGGGTTACAATCCGTGCATGCAGGGGAGCACAGGCTATTTAACCTAGAGAGTTTTGCAGGGGAGAGATAAAGATTATGAAGCAATTTAAATTGGATGTCTCTCAGCCTGTCTTGCTTCACATAAGAGTAAATATCAACCCAAACTTTCTCCCACGTCGTCTCTGGCCACCCTAAGGACATATTAATTTTCCAATAAGGGGGAGCCGGAGATAGAGTGGAGTCTAGTCTTGCTAAAATATATTTATAAATTTTTGAAACGGGCTTACCAGATAATATAAGTTCACCAACTTACTAAATAAAACCCTGCTCCTTCAGAGCATTTACTCTTGTGCAAAAGGACCTAATGCTACTTAAGATTTGAATAATTCTTAATGAAGACTGAGGTTTCACCCCAAATTTTCAGAAGGCCGAAAATGGAAGCATGGTTTACCTGAGAAAAATCCCAATCCGAATCTTAGAGGAGGAGTTGGAAAAAACTTGTGATGGGTTGATTGCCGATTAAAAATTAGGATTCTTTAATAGGGGTTGAGATAGGTCATATAACTGGGAAATTTTTAATCTTGAGTAAAGCTGGTGCATAGCTTTGATGTCCCAACCCAATGTGGTGTTCCTGGCCACCTTGGAGACCTTAGCCCATGAGATGTATAAAAAGATTCCAAGTCCAATTTAAGTTCCTTGAGAAGGCTCATCTAGGGCAAGTCCAGGAGAGATAAAAGGTCACAAGTCCACAGAGCTGATCTTGCTGCATGAACTGCTAAGTAGTATGTATAAAATCAGGTAACTGAGACCTCCTAATTTACGCGTTGCTGACAGAGTTTAAAATAAGCCCCACGGGGAGGATTGCCTCTCCACAAAAAATCAGAACAATATTTATAGAAAGGTTTGAAAAGGACTTAGGAGGTATATATTCAAGTTCAACAGGGGTAGAAGATTTTGAAAATCACCATTTTGATCGTGTTAATTCTCCCCGGAAAGGTCAACGGAAGTTTTGACCATCTCTCCAAATCTTCCTTTATAGATTTAAGTAAAGGTTTGAAATTTAAGTTGGCCAAATCTTCCAAGTTCTTCGAAATTTGGATACCCAAATAAGATAGAGACTGTGTTTGCCAGTGTAATCCCAAGGAAAGACATCAACTCTTCTGGAGATAGGGGGAGAGTGAATACACCGATGTTTTAGCCTTGTTTAAACTATATCCAGAAAATTCACTGAAATTGGCCATTGGTTACTTTATTGTGGGAGGCGAAGATGTGGTGTTTGAACATGTAATAATAAATCGTCTGCAAATACTGACAGTTTATATTCCGAATTGCCTATACTAATCCCTTGGATTAATTGGTCCATTAAAATAGTTCTTATTAAGGGTTCAATATACAAATTAAATAAATAAGGTGATAAAGGACAACCTTGACGGGTTCCTCTCAACAAGGGGAAAGCAACTGAAATTAGGTTGTTGCACTGAATTCTAGCAGTCGGACACGAATAAAGAATCCGAATCAAATGTATAAATCTTTCGGGGATACCAAATTTGGCTAAGGTTGCAAACATAAAAGCCCACTCGACTCGATCTAATGCTTTTTCTGTGTCTAGTGAAACCAGGGATGCTTCCATACCTGGGTTCACAAACATGAAAATTAAAATAAAACAATTTCTAAGTGGTCGCAGAACGGCCCTCCACAAAGCCAGCCTGTTCCGGACTCAGCAGTTCAAGCCACACCCGTTTTAGCCTATTAGCCAAAACCTTAGCAAAAATTTTACATCAAGGTTTAATAAAGATATTGGCCTAAAATTACCCACCAATTCTGGAGATTTACCAGGTTTAGGCAATAAAATTATCCTGGCTTCAAAAAGCGTTTTGTCTTTAATCCCTTGTTCACACCAAAAGGTAAAAAGTTGATTCAATAACGGTACAACATTATGTTTGAACAACTTGAAGAAAAAAGGTGTGAACCCATCTGGGCCCGGTGCTTTATCTATTTGAAATGAGTCGATAGCTCTCCTTATTTCTTCCTCAGAGATAGGAGCTATTAACTTTTGTCCAGCATCCTCTGGTATTTGGGGAAAGGAGATGTTAGCTAAGAACTCTCGCATTTTATTCCTACCTTGCAAAGAAAGCGGTTGACTCGAGTAAAGTTTTTGATAAAAATCAACAAAGATCCCTAATATATTTTCAGGGTCTGTAATCAGCTGATCCGATTCTGGTGCCTTAGGGCAGCCACCATTTAGCAGAGGTTTTGTTTTAGTTGCCAGGCCAACAATTTCCCAGCTTTACTACCCTGACCTAAGTATAAAGCCTTTAATCTAGAGGCTGAATTCACTACTTTCTCTCTCAACTTGTTAGCATACCATACCCTTAATGTAGTTAACTTTTGTTCTTGATCCTCCGATCTTAAATTCTCGTGTATAGCTTCCAACGTCGAGCTTTATGATTTCTTTCAGATTTATGGTACACTGTTCATCCTAGTGCTTTAAGTTACCAGTACACCCTAAACATACTGTATACACCCTGTCAGGGTGGTCCTAAACTCTTAAATGGCTACTGGTAGCCTGGTAGACTGTTTTGCTAGGAGTTCTTGGATTTCTACACATTCCTAGCCTACTGCCCACTCCCTACCTGGGTCAACCCTAACTTTCAATTGTAGGACCTGTTTCTACCCTACAGTAGTTGTCCTAATATAACAACATTTAATGCTAATGTATGTCAAGCCCTGTAACTAGGTTGGATCGTGGCCCAAAGTGAAATGTCCCTACAATGGGTCTCTTGCCTCCTTTGCTGGGCCTACCCATCAGAGGTCAATGGCAATACCATTACTAATTCTGCTGGCCCACATACCTATTCTAATGTGTTCAGTGACTGTACAGGCCGAGCCAGGAGTAATGCCCTCCCCTGGATACAGTTTGCTCCCTCCACTCCTCGACACTCCTGTATTGTCCTTCAATGCTCAACCCCACCGCACCTCACCTTATCAAAAAAGCACTTCCATCTGCTGTCACTTGATGAATGCTACAGGATTTACCTGAGCTTCAGTGTTACCAGGTCTAAGCGAAAGACCTATTCCCACAGAATTAAACCCTGCAAACTAAGGCATTGCCTCAGGTCCTCAAGAGGCTTAACACTAAATCAGGAAAGGTCCACCTCAACCCAGGCCCTGTGGTTAACCCGGCCTCTGGTCTAGGTAACCAAGGGCAAATAAACACAGTCTTATTAAACATAGGTAGCCTCCTTCTTAAACTTACTCAACTTGAGGCCTGGGATGTTGCAGTACGACCGGATATCATATCCCTCACTGAAGCTGGCTTAACCCCAAGATACCCAACTTGGCCATCTCCTTACAAGGATTTAACATCTTCAGAGAGGACAGGACAGGGCAGGGAAATGAGGTGGGGGCACCTCATCTAGCTTAGGTCTGACCTACAAAGCTCCAAACTAGAATTAAAAAATCTTGATAAGGACTGGGAATACCTGGCTATTAAAATATTGTTAGGGCATGATCATAAATCTCTTATCCCCCTGTCAGTCTATAACCCCCCCCCAATAAGCAACAATCTGGCCTAGATAGCTTTATAGGGTACTTCAAACAAGTCAGCCAGAACTGGGAGTGCCTATTCACTGGTGAGATTCATATTAACTGAATTGCTAAGTACAGCTCTGGTTATAGGGACAGGATGGCCAACTTTTTCCTATCCTAAATTGTCACAGAACACACCAGAACCAACTATAGAACAGCCAGACATCTTTGGTGACCAGTCACTGGTGCTATGTGTATGGGTAGTTAAACAGCCCAAGCCCTCTCTCTGATTTATCACTAGCCTGGTCCTTAACAAGAGTAAGCTGCTGATTTCAAGTCCCAAGTATCCTTGATTGATTGGAGTTTCCTGGATGCCATACCTGACATTGATTCAACATTTGAATTCTTCATTACAAAATTCACCAAAATCTGTGACAAATTTGCAACCCTCAAAAAATGAAAGATCAGGGGTACACCATCTGCCTGGATCACTCCTGAGCTTCTTGCTGTCATGAAAGAGAGGGACAGGCTGTGATTTGTGGCTAGGGAGACTGAGTCACCAGCTCACCTCCAAAAATATAAAGAAGCAAGAAACAAATGCACCAGAGGGATTAGGCTGGCCAAATCTGAGTACGGTAAGGCCCAACAATCCCTTAACTGGAGAAACGGGAAACGATTTCAGGACAATGTTTTGACACTTCTGTGCAAATGGGAAAAAGTGCCCCCAAGAATGCTCATGTTTGATGGGAAAGAGATTCTAGAACCCTGCAAGATAGCCACAAGTTCCAGTGAAGCTTTCACTGACTTCAGTACTGTCATCCTCAATATAACAGACAAGCCCACCTGTGGTAGCATTGATCATGAAGTCAGCCTCTTGGAGGACCCTGACCTAAGGCACCCCACATTCTACTTCAGACCTGTCACAGTCAAAGACACCTTTAAATATATCAGGAAGGTCCTTGGTAAAACCAGGATGGGGGTACTCTCTTGATATGCAGCTACTAACACTGGCTCTGGAAGCAATGGTTTCCACAGTGTTCTGAGCTTGTATCTCCATGTTTGATTATATGTCCCTCATTATGACAGTCAGTGTCACTCATAGTCCCTCATTTTGAGTGTCTGTGTCCCTCATTTCAGTGCCAGAGGGTTGAGAGGTATGACTATAAAATCTTAAAGAAGTGCCTTCTGACCTTCTTGAAGTTTCCCCCACCAGCTTATAGCAATTCCCCTTTGTGGTCCTATTCCAATTGAGACAAAAGAGGTCTCTGATATCTACCTTATTAATACATTTCAGGTGCTTGAAGGTTTTTATCATGTCCCATCTCTCCTTTCCTCGAGTGAGTACATGTTGAGTTCTCTCAGCCTGTCATTGTATGTCTTGCCCTGCTGTCACTGAACCATTTTTGTCACACTCCTGTTAACTGCCCTGAGCTGGTTGATGCCCTTCTTCAGGTAGGGGCTTCATTATTGTAAGCTGTATTGCAGGTGTAGCCACACCAAGAATCCATACAGCAGCAGGATAACCTCCCCCTTTCGCTCATGAACTATCTAGTAATACAGCCCAGGATTCGGTTTGCCTTGGTTAAGGCTTCTCTACACAGTGTAGCCTGTTTTAGGTCACTGGTGATGGCTATCCCCAAGTCCTTTTTCTCCTCCTCCAATTCAGTGACCTTGACCTCACCAGACTATACTCAGTCCTTGAGCTTTTCTTCCTATGTGCAAGACTTTGCATTTCTTTACATCGAACCTGAGCTGCCCTATGACAGATCAACTTTCCTGCTTTGTTAAGTCTTCTTTTAAGTTGTGTTGCCCCTCATCCACGTCCACCCTTCCACAGTGCTTGGTGCTGCATAGACAGAGGCAGATTTTAACTTTAATACAATCCCCAATGTCATTAATAAACACATTAAACAACTTCAGGCTGAGCACTGACCCCTACGGGACCCCACATGGTGATCTCCCTCATGCTGGAGAGCTCCCACCACCACCCTTTGTTTCCTACCTCTAAGCCAATTTCTTACCTACCCTGTTCATTTGCTATACACCTCTAGGTTCTCCAACTCCCTGATCAACCTCTTATCGGGTACTGAGTTGAAGACCTTGCTGAAATCCAGGTACTGTATAGAATTTCAACCACTTGGCCCTGTCTGCTGCATTTGTTACCCAGTCAAAGAAACTGATTGGGTTGGTTTGACAGGATCTCCCGGACATAAACCCATGTTGTTACTTGTCATGGAGCCCATTGGCCTCCACTGCATTGTGAGCCAAAGTGATTCAACCAATCTGTGAAGCCAAACTGAATTAACGGGACCAAATCAAAGCTAAACCAAAGTGGTTAATGACCCACTTCTTTCACCCTTAATTCCCTGCAGTGATTGGCTGGTTTTATTGCCTTTTATAGTTTGTCATCTACAGATGAAAATATGTAGGGTCCTTCTTTTAGTTATCATTTTCATTGTTTTATCTTTGTAGGATATTTTAATCTTCTGCCTGTTACAATGTGGGGATGTTCAACCAAACCTTGAAACGTTATCATATTCTTTTACATCTGAGGTTCTTAATACAATTATTGCACATCAGCACTCCACATCATTTAACTTCCAAGAACCCTGGACAACAAAGATTTAACTCTGTAACTGGCTTCCAAAACCATAAGTTCACCTTTATTTAATCAGGGCTTTTTGCTTGACATGACCCTTAACACTGGTGGAAGTTGATTCCAAAGAATACATTGATCTGGTTGTTCTCCTGAGTACAGCTACTGCAGCTCCAAGGATGCAGCATTCTGCAGGGAAGATTTTAGGGTATGTTTCGCAAGGCAGCACCACAAGTACTCTGGCACGAAACCATATACGCTTTTTACAGCTCAAATTGTTTTATGGTGTTTTCTTCAGTTCGAAAATGAGATCCAACCCAATCTCTTATAAAGTTTACAGGGGTATATATTTTTGGAACATTCTAATAGTAACCAGGTTAACGATTGTACAGAACAGCCACATGGTGTAACCTGTCTTTAGAAGAGTAATCATAAAACATATCCTCATAATCAAATAATGTGCAAATTTTGCCAAAATGATTTTCACACGATGTTCAGGATCAAGACACCTTCGATATTTGTATAGAAATCCTGCATGAATCCAAATTTTCTTTGTCAGTTTGTTGATATGAACATTACCAGTCACTAGGCTCTAACCAAAGACCAGATATTTGTAGGTCTTTACCTACTCTAAGAAGGTTCCATTGTCTTCAGTAATCTTTAATAATCTTTAACAGTTGGATCAAGGAACATCTAAACTAGGAAGGTGCATTGGATGTATAGATCACCCTATCATCTGCGTATAAATGATATTATACCATGGACAAAAGTAAACAGCCAATGAAATCATCAGACTGGCAGTTTGCCACCCGGTGTAAATCCTCTGATAACCAACGGCTGTTGATGAGACTATCCATTTAATCATCTGCAGCACAGGAATAAATACAATAAAAATAAAAAAAAAAAAATCAACCTCTTTAATATTTGTATTGTATTATAGTAAAAAAAAGTAACCTTGGTATAATCGCAATAAGCCACTCGGAGGACGTGGGTTATTGGGGGATTTACCACGGCTTGCACCTTGTGGGCAAACCACTCCAGCCGTGGTAAATCCCCTGATAACCCACACCACCTCGTGGCTTATTGCTTAAATCTGTGTCTGTGATGCAATCTCAAGTTGTACACAAAACATAGAAACATAGAATTTGTCAGCAGAAAAGGACTGCTTGACCCCCCCCCAAGTCAGCCCAGATGGTCCCTGCCTAGTCTTTCTCAGCAAACCCTAATTGGTCTCTGGTGACCCCCCCCCACTCCCTGTCTATTTGCTAATATTCCAATATGCCTATCCCGCCCATGGTTGAAGGCTCCCACTGTTTTCACCTCCACCACTTCCACTGGCAGTCTGTTCCAGGCATCCACCACTCTTTCAGTGAAGAAGTACTTCCTTTTTTTTTGCTTACTGTACTTCTTCCCCTTATGACCCTGACCATCCCCATTAACCATGCCTTGCACTCAGCCCAATCACCTGCATTCTCTGGGATTTATGTCCCCCTTGTTCCTCCTTGGCTTGTCCCCCACCCCAGGGCAGGGCCTTCTGGGGGACCCAATCCCCTGTGGAATTAGAAAGCAGTTGGTAGTACAGGGCCTGCAATGTGAGGCAGGCATCCTCCAGCTTTGGTCAAGGATGTTTTCCCTATTTTGCTCCCCAGTCCCATGCTGTCAATGGTGCACATGACATGCACACTCGCGCACGCATGCGTATGCGCGCGCACATACACACACACATACACACCAATATCCACCCTCCCTGAGCCTTGGGCTCTGGCTGCACTGCC
Source organism: Neoceratodus forsteri (assembly GCA_016271365.2). Taxonomy (NCBI): domain Eukaryota; kingdom Metazoa; phylum Chordata; order Ceratodontiformes; family Ceratodontidae; genus Neoceratodus; species Neoceratodus forsteri. Next base: position 172,561,848 of record CM028131.1, on the reverse strand, counting down.
ACTTGTGGTCACCCAGGTGATGGTAGTGTGCCAGGTGCCAAACCCTCCCTTCCATAAGGTGGACAGTCCTCCCTTGGAACACTCAACCCACCTCACTTGGCGAGCCCTCCAACAACGCAGGCTCATTGCCAAGCCTAGGTTTTCCATGTCACAAGTGGTACAGTAGTACTACCACTGCACCTGTGAACCAGTGCTGAAGTAGTACTTCCTCACAGTAACCGGTTACAATAGCGAATCCTGAATTGTGTGGTTGTAAGCCACGCAGTCAGAATAGCAGTGTGCAATACAGCGATAGGAATAGAATGCTGCAGGTCAGGTTAGTGCTATCCCTGTGGCTGTATTGCAGTCAAGGAGGTGGAGGGGGGAGAAAGGGATAAAGCCTCTGCTAGGAGGGGCTATACTGAGAAGTTCCCATGGTGCAGAGGGTAGTGCCACGGGCAGTAGAGGGTGGAAGAATGCTGGTAGACTAGGGTTTGATTCCCAATCCTGGGAGGTACGCAGCCTTTGTTTTTTTTATGCTGCCACTGTGTGTTTTTTTTTATTTGTTTGTTTCTCCCCTCTCCCAACCTGTGGAGAGGTTATTGTGTGTGCCCCCTCATGCCGTTCCCCTTCCCCTCCACAATGCCCCCCCATAATAGTGGGTGCGAGGAGCAGAGCCCCCCACAAAAACAGAGATCTGTACCTCCCTTCCCCTCCTCAAGGCCCCCTGAGGTTTCACCCCTTCCCTGAGTTGCCTCCCCTAAAAATAATATATATATAGTTGGGGGTTCAGAAACAAAGCCCCAAATAAGTGCGAGGGGGCAGAACCCCCACAAAAACAGAAATTGTGTGTTATTGTATGGTAGCAGTCCGTGTCTGATGGGGACGCTACCATTTCCACTGCTCTTGCAGTCGGGCGCTTTGGGCGGCTGCTGTAGTAGATGGTGTGTTTTTTTTTAATTTACAGTTTATCTCCACTCCGCCTGCTGGAGCTGGAAGATGGCTCCAGTCCTTCTCTGAGGGCTTTTCCCTGACCCAGAACCCCCAGACTCAGCCTTGCCCCTGTATTTCCTCCATGGATTACTCCTGATGGCAGGGCCAGAGAGAGGTGCCAGCCCCAAAGCACAATTCAGAGTCAGGGAGGCTAGTGCAGGGCGCATCTGGGCCCATCACGGAGTATGCCAGCTGCAGTTTTCCACTTTTTCTCCCTCTCTAGCTGCAGGTATACATGGGGGTATATGGAAGAATGCGCATGCTGCCACCCACAACGCCTTCCCTTGTCGCTCCTCTGTCCCGCACTACCCCTCAGGCCTCCACCTGGGGGCAGCCATTCGGCAGGGAGCAGCAACTCACCCACCTGGAAGAGGAGAGCAGTCCTTCAGATGCTCAATCCAGCTCCCTCCCTCTTCCCCAGCCAACCCTCGGTGACCCACACTTGCTCCTGAATACAGGTCTCCAGCATGGAGTGAAGTGTTACGTCCAGTGCCTCAACCCTAAGCGCAACCGGGCTGGCATTGAGCAGCATTTTTACGGTGCTCTTATGGACCGTGCTGTTGTGACATGCGTGATTCTAACCTAGTGCCCTTCCTCACATTCCTCTGAAACTTCCCCCCAAAGCTTCATCTCATGCCCTCTGATCATGGGGCTAGTTCTCATTTCAATCAATCAATCAATCAATCTTTATTCGTATACTGGAAGATTTGTGAGCAAAAATGCCCATTTTCAGAAACATCCATTGTAAGAGATACCAAGAAGGTATGGCAATACAAAACAGAGTCTAACAGAAACAAGATCTATACAGGGGAAACAATCCAAACAAGTGGTTTAAATATATAGAACAATGTGAAAGACTAACAGTTGTCTAACAGTTACAGCAATTTTCAAAAACTGAAAAACAGGAGACAATCGATTACAATAAAGTAAAAAAGAGATAAACACATAGAGCAGCCCAAACATTTATGTGAGTAACATATGGAGAGCAGGAAAGAGAAGGGAAGGGGTATAGAGGGGTCAGTAACCTAAGTGCTAGAGGTGGGGAAAGTCCAAGTCTTTTGTACTTGGTTGTAATTGGGTCCATGATTGAAATATGAAGAAACCTAGGCTAGGAGTGGGTGGTGGGAGTGAAAACTAAGTTGGGGGGGAGCAAAGGGTAAGAGGGATGAGTGTGGGGGAGGAGAGAGGAGGGGGTAACAGGGACAAGACTACTGTAAAGCAAGGATAACTAGAGATAAGCAAGGTGGAGAGCAGCCAGGTTTAGTTGGAGGGCCGCCTGGGGCACCTGCAGATGGAAGAACTGAGTATGTGAACTTTGAGGTAGGAGTAGAAGGTGTGTATGGACCTATAGGCTTGGATACTGGGGGCAGTTAGTTGTTTAGTTTAGTGCCTTTATAGGTGATCAATTTCTGAGCTTGCTTAGTGCGGTAAAAAGGGGTGTCGAAAACCATACGTGAGGCCCCTCTGGTCACCCGGAGGCTCCCCTCTGCACCCTGGTCACCCTTATGAGATACTTGCAGGTCTCTATCATGTCCCCTCTCATTCTCCTCCCTTCCAAGGTGTACATGTTGAGATCCCTGAGTCTCTCCTTGAAGGGCTTTTGATACAACCCCTGCAACATTTTAATTGCCCACCTCTGGACTGTCTTTACCCTAGCTCTATCTTTTCTTAGGTGCAGCTTCCAGAACTTGACACAGTACTCCAGGTGGGGTCACACAAGTGAGTGATACAGTGGCAACACGATATGCCTCCTCCTGCTGGACATACTTCTGTCTATGCATCCCAGCATTCCACTGGCCCTACCCACTGATTTGTCACACTGTAATGCCACATTGGGGTCATCATAGATGATAACTCCAAGGTCCTTTTCCAGCTAAATGACTGTCAGTACCCCCACCCCATCCTCTACTTAGCTCCTGGATTCCGATGCCCTAGGTGCATGATTTTATACTTTTTTACATTGAACCCCAACTGCCATGCTCTTGACCACTGCTCAAGTTTCCCAATATCCGTATGCACACTCTCCACCCCCCTTCTGAGTGTCCACCCTGTTACAGATTTTGGTGTCATATGCAAAAAGGCATACCTTTCCTTCCAGTTCTTCTGCAATGCCACTTATGAAGACATTGAAGAGGACCAGTCCCAGTACTGAGCCCTGCCATACCCTGCTGGTTACTATCCCCTCGTTAGAGTGAGTGCCATTAACCAGAACCCTCTGTCAACTATGCATTAACCAGTTCCTTAACCAATTCTCCAATTGGATCCCACCCATAGGCTGCCCAATTTCCTTATCAGTCTCCTATGCAGAGCAGTGTCAAGGACCTTGCTAAAGTCCAGCTAGGCCATATCCACTGCCTTCCCCTGATCTATTTCCCTGACACCCAGTCGAAGAAGTCAATCAGATTCATCTGGCATGACCTCCCCCACCCCTTGCACCGTGAATCCATGCTCACTGTGGTCTTGTAGCTCACTGGATTCAAGATACTCTACCAAGCTTTCCTTTAAGAGGATTTCCATTAATTCCACCACCACCAATGTAAGAATAATGGGCCTATAGTTGCTAGCCTCCATCCTGCCATTGCTCTTATGGAGCTAGATGATGTGTGCCCTCCTTCAGTCCTCTGGACCAATGCCTGTTTCCAGTGAGCTGTTGAATAAGGCTATCAGTGGGGCAGCTTGCACCTCCTGAGTTCCTATAGTACCCTTGGGTGTGTCCCATCTTGTCCCATAGCGTTATCCACTTTCAGAGCTACAAGTCACTCTCCCAATTCTTTAAAATATACCCATCTAAAGTCCAGAACTCTTGTCCTTGTGTGGTTTGCCTCTGTTCCCATCTTAAATTTAAACCACAATGTACAGTGATTTCTGGTACCTAGGGGACTGTCCACTGTGACATCTGCAAAGCTATTTCAGTTTGTAGTTGCCAGGTCCAGCACTGACCCATCTCTAGTGTGTTCCTTAACTAGCAGCCTGTGAAAAGGCCCTTGTAGAGAGTCAAGGATTGCCATGTTCCTTGCCAAAGCTACATTTGGAAGCCTCCAATCTGCATCTGTCAGACTGAGATCCCCAAATCCCCATGTGCCTTATCAAACTCCCCTCTTTCTGCTGGAGGTCCGTATAGCACCCCGGTATGGATAGCAGCCCCCAGTACCTGTCTCCTGGATGACCCACAGCACCTCCATCCCTTCTTTTTCTGCTTGGTGTCCTGTACTTCCATGGCCTTGATTCCCTACCTCACATATAGTAAACCCCTCCTCCCATCCCTGTTTCTCCTGAACAGAAAGTAGCCCAGTATGGCCATCTCCCAGTCATTTCTGTGAGTGCATCACGACCCTGTTATGGCCACCACATCCAGGCAAGCCTCTGCTATGATGGCCTCAATATCCAGAATGTTATTTACTAGACTCCTTACACTGGCATACATGGCTTGCCATTACTTACCTTACTCTCTCACTGCCTGCTTCCCTGCTTCCTCCACTCCTGCCTGTGCTGTTCCCTGATGTTCCCCCTGGCCCCCTTCTGTTATTACCATCTCTGTAACCTGTCTCCTTTACACTTTGCCTCTTACCTTCCTGATTTACATCTCCACCTTGTCCTCTGCCTTGTCCCTGTCTTGTCTTCTGGCACCCCTGCCCTGGGGGAGCTTACTCCCCTTGGGCTCACCTTCACTGCTGCTCCATCATCTGGGGGGGGAGGACAATTGTTTCCTCTCTTGGTGGTACAAGAACTGTACACTGGGGTACACCTATTGAAATTGCTAGCTCTTGAGATGTTTTCCTTTTTACCATAGTACACTGTTTGTGATTTTCAAAATAAGACATAAACCACTTAAATGCTTTAACTCCTAGTCCCACTCTCTCTAATTTACTCAGCAGAACCTAGTGGTTCACCATGTACACTGATGTTCCCCCTGGTCCCCCTTCTCTTATTACCATTTCTGTAACCTGTCTCCTTTACACTTTGCCTCTTACCATCCTGATTTACACCTCCCCCCCATCCTCTGCCTTGTCCCTGTCTTGTCTTCTGGCACCTGCCCTGGGGCTTACTCCCCTTGACTCACCTTCCTGCTGCTCCATCATCTGGGAATTGTTGCTTCTCTTGGTGGTACAAGAACTGAACACTGGGGTACACCTATTGAAATTGCTAGCTCTTGAGATGTTTTCCTTTTTACCATAGTACACTGTTTGTGGTTTTCAAAATAAGACATAAACCACTTAAATGCTTTAACTCCTAGTCCCACTCTCTCTAATTTACTCAGCAGCACCTAGTGGTTCACCATGTACACTTGCACATAGTAATATTAAGGAGCTACTGATGCTTCAAAGAAAACTTAAAAAAGCATAATAATTATGTACAATTCTGCCTGCATTCCATTTATAGTTTATATATTTCTCCTCCCCATTATTTATTACTAAGGAAATTTGCATGAATATATGATCGTTATTGCTTAGAGTTTCTTCAGAGTCCATCTGTCTCTATAGCTTACTCCCTACTTCAAGTCATAATTTTCTGTTGTGACATCATAATTTGTTGTCATGGAAGTAACTGTGATATCACAGTCATTGCTCTGTGACTTCAGGTAGGTGTGTTACTATTTTGTACTTAGAGATTACTGCTGTAATCTTCTCTGATTCAGATTATTTTTTGCATGGTATATCTTCTGTTAAAGTGTTCTGCAGGTTGTGCTTATAGGTTTTGCTATTTTTTTACTGCTTTATTTTTCTCTGTAGCAAAGTATTTTTGCAGGATATATCTTCTGTGAAATTGTTACAGGTGGTGCTTACAGGTTTTGTGACTTTTTTATTTATCATTAGGCTAAGCAAAATTACTGTTTGCTACTATTTTATTTTATTTTTTGCTGAAAGGTTTTTGTTTTGGTTTCAAAGGTGTTGCAGTCTCCTTCTCACATTGAAGGAGCTAATTGCTTTCCTCCCACAGCTCTTCCAGGGATTAGAAGTGTAACGGGGGTGGAGCTGACAAAGTCTTAGTAACTTCCAACAGAGGGAAGAGTTAAAAAGTCAAGTTAGTTGGTGTTTTTGAGGTGGAAGACTAGGTTAGCTGGCAAAGGCACCTAGCGTCACCTGAGCTATTTTATTCTAGGTTTGCTTGTAAGGACAGAGCAAGGAAAAAGATTAAGGCTTCTTTTTGCTAGACATATTTACTGTGTGTTATTTATTTCTTTTGTGCTCACGGGTTTTGTTACTGTTTTTTGCTTACATTTTGCTTTATTGTTCTCTGATTCAAATTGCTGTTGCAGGGTATACTTTCTGCTGCATTATTACAGGTTGTGCTTACAGGTTTGTTACTGTTTTGTGCTTACAGATTACTGCTGCAATCTTCTCTGATTCAAATTGTTTTCTATCAATCAATCAATCAATCAATCAAATCTTTATTTATCCAGGCAGAGACCATTAAGCAAGCTTATTTACAAGGTGGACCTGCATCACACAAGGTCAAGTAGCAATACATTTATGTATAGGCAAGAAGACAATCAATGTAGGTATAAATAAGGATATAGCAGAGTAAACAATAATAGGTAATGGTTTAGCATACATATACATGGTCTAATATTCCTATATAAATTATAACATATTCAGGGAAAAAAGAGGGTAGGTATGAAGGGTGCTGCATAAAAAGAAGACTCATTATCAAATTAACAAAACCTCATTCGTAACGATGGAAATCAAGGGGTAGGGGAAGTAAGGCAGACAAGGGTAGGGCTGGTACAGGGAAGCTATACTACCAGGAGAAGAAGGTTCACAGGCTGGGGACATGTACGAATGCACAAGTATAGAAGGGAGGACTAAGGACTCAGGGTTCATAAGTAATTAGGGATCGATGTGAGCAAAAATGAAGATTAGAAAGGCAACGGGAGCTTGGTTGGAGGCAGACACAAGCAAGCTAGGGTCGATGGAAGCAGTTGCATACTTCTGTGACAGTTTCTGCATACAAGGTCTTGAACACAGCAAGACTAACGGGGTCCTTAATTTCAATGATTTCTGAAGCTTTCTGCAAGGTAAATCTTCTGTTACTGCTTTATTTTTCTCTGTAGCAAAGTGTTTTTTGCAGGGCATATTTTCTGTGAAATTGTTACAGGTGGTGCTTATAGGTTTTACAGTTTTATCTATCATTAGGCTAAACGTTCAGGGCTATTGCATTTGTTGTTCGTTGATTGTTTCTGCTCTTACCTCCTTCTTTTGTCCATGGTTCTTCTTTTTCAGCATGGGAAGGGCCGAACCACCCACCCCCATTCCCAACCACACCATGCCACACTTCCTGTTATAGAGCAGGCCAGTCATTACATTTCCTGTAGCAAAGCAGGACGGGGAGGATCAGAGGGGTATCCACACAGTGACCTCATTTACAGGGGCACAATTAATGTAACTTGTTATAAAAAGTTATACAAAAACAAACAAACAAAAAAATATATACAAAAAAAAAAGTTGCTTTCATTTTCCTTCTAGTTACTTGGACCAGGTTATAAACTCAGCAACTCAACTGGAATGGCTATTATTAACTGCAGGATTTGTGGAACACTTTTCAAAAGGGAAGTTATACAAGATTTAGTACGCTGTCCTACATGTGGACTATCGGAGATCTAAGGGCTCAGCTCCAGGCAGCATGGGCAGAGATTGCATGCCTCAAATCGCATATTCAGCAGGAAACATATTACAAGAACCACCCACCATTTCCCCAACATCCAACTGAATCTCCTCGACCGCAGAGGGCAGTTGATCCAGGAGGTTGGCAGGTGGTTAGGAGGGATAAATCGGGTGCCCCATCACTCAGTGCTCACCAATGTATCACCTCCACAAACCATATAAAAGCTGGAAACAGGTATCTGTCGCTATCCCTGAAATCAAACAAAGGGGCAGAGGGCACTGCATAGCAGGACACTGCAGAACAGGAGCTAGTGCTACAAAACTCGCCCAAAACAGGGATCAAAACAAAAAAAGCAAAAAGGAAATCCGAAACACTTCTGATCATAGGAGACTCCATGATTCAGGGAGTTGATACCTACCTCCGGCCAGGGATAATGGTCAGATGTCTCCCAGGTACATCAGCATGGAGAGGCACTGGCTGCATTGCTAAAATCATGCCGGAAGCAGGATAAAATATCGAAGTCCTGGTACACATACTCTAGGGATTAACGATCTCACCAGCTGGTCAGTTGTGGAGAACAAGGAACACCTGACCAGGCTGGGAAACAAACTGTCATCCATTTCATCCCGCATCTCCTTCTCTGAGATCCTGCCAGTCTGGGAGATGGGGGGCAGATGGATGGAAGGTCAGAGAAGAGGAGATAGGGGAGCTAAACATGTGGCTCAAGAGCTGGTGCCAGGAAAAAGGACACAAATTTGTAGGTAACTGGCAACAGTTTTGGGAGTGAAAGTTCTTTAAATTTTATGGACTGCATCTGACTAAGGAGGGAGTCAGTGTATTGGGGCAGAAGTTTGATGTCTTTGCAGAATATTTAAACTAGCAAATGGGGAGAGGGGTGCAGCACCCAAAACATAGAACAGGAAGAACACCCCTCCCCCCTCAGCTAGTGATCAAACAGGAGTTCAGCATGTTTGTAGTTCATCTGAATCACCAGGAAAGGAAAAAGGTCCAGCTCACCATATAACACGCAGTGGAAATGCTGGACCTCGCCCAACAACTAACGCACCAAAATCTGGCCAATGGAATATCATGTACACAAATGCCCACAGTCTGGGAAACAATATCCCAGACCTGGAGGCAACAATGACAGAGGCTAAACTGGACATAGAAGCCATTAGCGAGACATGGTTCACCAGTAAACACACTTGGGAAACTTCAGTACCTGGTTTCATACTGTTCAGAAGACACCGAGATGCAAAAAGGGGGGTGGGTGGCCCTTTATGTCAATGAAAATATCAAAAGCTACAGAAATTCAGAATACACATAAGGAGCTAGAAGAACTGTGTGTCACCGTGGAAACAGAAAATGGGACAGCCATACAAACTGGAGTTGTCTACTGGCCTCCAGACCAGGGGAAGGACATAGACACATTACTGTTAGAAGATATACAAAACATGACAGCTAAAGGGGAGGTTCTGATAATGGAAGACTTCAATATGCCAGACACAGACTGGTCAATACCAGCAGGAACATATGCCACATCTAGACACATAGTGGATTCCCTGTTGGGGGAAGGCCTCAAACAACTAGTACAGCAACCCACAAGAGACAGGGCTATCCTGGATCTAGTACTGACTAACGGGGAAAGGATCACAGATCTCCAAGTAGAAGGTCACCTGGGGGCCAGTGACCATCACATGATATGATTAAATTTGGCCACTAGAACTAAATCATCCCATTCCAAGGCAAAAATATGGGACTTCAGAGGAGCTGACTTTGATAAGATGACAAGCAGAGTTAAGCTAGCCCTGGCAAGAAGAAATACAGGTGAGGGGGTACAGGCAAAGTGGGCAAGCATTAAAGATGCAATACTTGAAGCAACATCGCATTGTGTTAGGGAGAAAAGCAAGAGCAAAAGAAAGAGGAAACCACTTTGGTTCTCAAAACCAGTAGCAGAACAGATCAGAGCCAAAAGACTGGCCTTCAAGCAATATAAGGGAACGCATTGGGATGAAGATAGGGAGGCATACCAAACTTCCCTAAGGGAGGCAGGGAAGGCAGTAAGTCAGGCAAAGGCCCAAAACGAGGAAGCACTAGCATGAACAGTAAAAGAAGGGAACAAGGCTTTCTATAGATACATTAGTGAAAGGAGAAAGTCCAGCGGGGGTATTGCTAAGATCAAAGGGGATGAGGGTCAGTGTGTGGAGGAGGACCAAGGAAAAGCATCTATCCTAAATAGATACTTCTGCTCAGTATTTATTGAGGAGAAGGTAGGGCAGGGACCACAGGTCAGCACCATGGACACAGGGGGGAGGGAAGTGTGCACAAGTCCCTTCACAAAAGGATCCTACAAGAGCTCACTAAGCACAGTGTGGACAAGGCAATAGGACCTGTTGGCATACATCCAAGGGTACTAAAGGAGCTAAGAGTGAAACTAGCAAAGCCATTATCAGTACTGTTTAGTGAGTCTCTGAGCGCAGGAGAGGTCCCGCTCCACAATAGTGGCAGCAGGGAGGAGGAAGGGAACTACAGGCCAGTCAGTCTTACCTAAGTAGTGGGCAAGATTGTGGATGCACTCCTTAAGGGAAGGTTAGTGCAACTCCTGGAATCCATAGGAGCACAGGATCCAAGACAGCATGGGTTTACAAAAGGAAGTTCCTGTCAAACTGATCTCATAGATTTCTTTGACTGGGTAACCAGAGTGGTGGACCAAAGGGGCGCAGTTGATGTCACCTACCTTGACTTCAGCAAGGTTTTTATACTGTTCCACATAGAAGATTGATTAATAAGCTGGGTAGGCTCAGGGTGGGTCAGACGTTGGTCAACTGGGTGGCAAACTGGTTGGCAGGCAGAACACAGAGAGTGGTGGTAAATGGTATACAGTCAGAAGAGATGCAAGTCACAAATGGGGTACCTCAGGGATCAGTCCTGGGGCCAGTCCTCTTCAATAGCTTCATCAGTGACATTGCAGTTGGACTGGAGGGTAAGGTTTTTTTCTTTTTGCAGATCACACCAAGATCTGTGACATAGTAGATGATCCAGATGGGGTGGGCTGAATGAGAAGAGATCTGGAAAAACTGGAAAACTGGGGTTTAACACAAAGAAGTGCAAGATCATTCACATAGAGAAGAGAAACCCTGAAGCTAGCTATAGTTTGGGAATGGAGCTGCTGTCAATCACAAGGGATGAAAGGGACGTGGGCATTATCATCACAGATGACCTGAAATCATCCAAGCAGACCACTAAAGCAATAGGTAAGACTAGAGGGATGTGGGGTATATTAGTAGGGGTATCACAAGTCATAAGAGGGAGGTAATAATCCCTCTTTACAAGACACTGATTAGGCCCCATCTGGAGTACTGTGTACAGTACTGGAGGCTGCACCTGCACAAGGACATTATCAAAATGGAGGCAGTCCAGAGAAGGGCAACAAAATGGTGCAGAGACTGCATCAGAAAACATATCAGGACAGATTAATGGAGCTCAATGTGTATACTCTAGAGCAAAGGAGGGAGAGGGGTGATATGATAGAAACATTCAAACATCTTAAGGGCATTAACAAAGTGAAAGAGTCTAACATGTTTCAATATAAGAAAAGTAGCAGGACAACAGGACACAGCATGAGATTAGAGGGAGGCCAATTAAGATGTAATGAGAGGACGTTCTTTTTCACAGAAAAGATGGTGGATGTCACATACCCACTCAGCAGGTCAGGCCCTCTGCTCCCACAGTGCCAACCTCTGAGCACAGTATTGTGAACAGGTAACAGAACAGAACAGGGTAACCCTCCTGTCTGCTGTGGGTACGAATCACCTTTGGTCTCAAGTTCTGGGGGATTCAAACTGTGAACCTTACTCTAGCGTAGCCAAATGTACAGGCTCAGATAATTCTGATCTTTAGGGAATGACAGATATCTTTAGCCTAAGGGCACCTAACCAGTTATCCAAAATGAACCCTTAAAACTCTATGAAAGACCTTAGGTATTTCATACCTTTTTCTCATTCAGTAACACCATTAAGCTTATGAACAGTTGTCAACTTTAACCATCTATACTTCACATGCAAAAGAAAGAATTTCGAAGGCATACCAGGCAGTCTCTTTAAAATAAGAGGTTTACTTAAAAATGGATAAAAATATTTAAAATGTAAATACAGAACACAATATCACAAAGCATACAATCACTTAAAAGAAAACAAGTAAAAGTACAAATGCCTACCGACATACAGTTAGACTTTTTCTATCTAATGTATACCTCTACACAGTGCTTAAAGTTAGATGTTGTTTCTAAGAGCCCACAAAGAAATGTGTGTCACCAAAGATCAGACACAGAATAGTTAAAACTGTCTCTATACCCACCTCTTCCATGATGTCACCTAGCTCATCCTTGTTAAATATAAAAAAATAATACACACAGGATGTCCTATCAAGAGGTATATTAAATAAGGTGACATCAGCAAAAACTCATTTCCCAATATGACTCTTTGATCTTGAGTGGTTTCCTGCTTCCCCAAGGATCAAAGGATATTTTAGTTTCCCAGCTTCAAAGGCAGGTAGCCATAAATGCAACTCCTCTAAAACATCATAAAAGTTTACGATCCCTATATCCTGGCAGTTGGTCAGCTCCAATTAAGTCAGTTAAACAGGAGACCCTTAATTATGTCTCTCAAGTCTTTAATTACCTATTGGTTTCAGGTTAACATCCTGCAGCTGAAACCTTGTGTGGGGGGGGGGGTCACCCCAGGAGCACAGGATGTCTCAAGATAGACAATTCACACACTACATTTTCTTATATTACAAAAATCATAGAGCAATCATAACCAGCTGGCCAAGCATTACAATCCTCCCAACCTAGACTGAATTTGGGGGCTCTATCCCCTGCATGGGATGAGTTTCCCAAATCAAGTTCACTCCTCATAAATACACAAAAGGCCATCACTGTTCTGATTGGTCACTCCAGCCACATGTAAGATTGTCATGTCATAGCCTTGTAAAGCAAGACTCCATCTTAACAATCTACTATTAGTTTTCCAATTTGCGTCAGCCAAATCAGGGGTTGTGGTCAGTTTGTACCACAAAATGCTGCGCATATAAGTATGGCTTTAACTTCTTTAGGATCCACACTATGGCAAGACACACTTTTTCCACAGCAGAGTATGCCTGCTCCCTGGGAAGTAACTTTTTACTGAGGTACACTACCAGGTGATCTTTCCCTTGGTTGGATGTCTGACTCAGTACTGCCCCAATACCCACATCTGAGGCATCAGTCTGAACTATAAAGGATCTGCTATAGTCAGGACTTGTCAATACAGGAGCACTGCACAGTGCCTCCTTCAGTCTGGTAAAGGCTATCTCACAGGCTGGCTCCTAAGTAATTTTCTTTGGCATCCTTTTCTTTACCAAGTTCGATAGGGAAGCAGCCAGGGCACTGTAATTGGGTACAAACATATATATATATATATATATATATAGTACCCTGCTGTCTCTAGAAAACTCCTGCTTCTTCATTTCTGGTCTGGGCCACACCTTGATCACCTTTATTTTTGCTTGGTTAGGACAGAGCTGTCCCCAGCCTACTGCATGCTCGAGGTATGCAACTTCTCCCATGGCCACCTGGCACTTCTCAGCTTTGACAGTGAGCCTGGCCCTCTGCATCCTGCCCAGCACTTCCGTAAGGTGGGCAGATGTTCCTCCCAGCTGGCACAAAAGATGGCAATGCCATCCAGGTATGCCATGGTGTACTCCTCAGCACCATTTAACACCTTGTTCACCAACCTTTGGAAAGTGGCCGGGGCGTTCTTCATTCCGAAAGGCATTACTTTAAATTCAAATAAGCCGAACAGAGTGATGAAGGGCGACCTCGTTTAGCTCTGTCTGTTAACTCTACCTGCCAATACCCCTTGGTTAGGTCAATAGTCGTAAGGTAGGTTGCCCCTTCCAGCTTGTCCAGGAGTTCATCCATCTGGGGCATCGGGTGGGCATCTGACTTCGTGACTGCATTCAGTCCACGATAGTCCACACAGAAATGAGTAGAGCCATCTGTCTTGAGCACAAGGACTACAGGTGAGGCTCAGGGGCTGTGGAATCTCTGGATTACCCCTAAATCCAGCATCTCCTCCACTTCCCTCCTAATGTCCTTTTGGACAGCCTCTGACACCCGATATGCTGTCTGCCGTGTGGACGTCTGTGTCCCTGTCTCCACATCGTGCGTCGCTAAGGGGGTTAGTCCAGACTTCACGCTAAACAGGGGGGTAAAGTCTGCTAAACCTTCCCTTACTTCCTGGATCTTGTCTGGGGCCAGCTGGGGAGACAGTTTAAGTGCCTCCACAGAGAACTCCTGCTTGCTTTCTTCCAGCAAGTCCAGAAGGCGGTCTTCTTCGTCTGTCCCCTCCTCAGGACTACATACTGTGAACACCATATCAGTCCTATTAGCATATGGCTTCATCATGTTGACATGGTACATCCTTTCTGTCTGTCTGTCTTCCTTCTGTCAGGTAACTCTATAATATAGTTCACATCATTTACCTTCCTAACTACTTTGCAAGGTCCTGCCCACTCAGCCTGCAGCTTGTCTTTCCGGACCGGAATAAGGACCATGACTTCCTGACCCACCATGTACAAGAGAGGTCTGGCTCTGCAGTCATACCACACTTTTTGTTTCTGTTGGGCAGCTGCCAGGTTGCTCTGGGCTGTCCCCATAAGCTCCTTCAGCCTTTCCCTAAACATAAGGACGTAATCCACTATGGGAGTTCCCTGGGTGGCATGCTTGCCTTCCCAGTCCTCCCAGATCAAGTCTAGGGGCCCACGTACCCAGCATCCATATAAGAGCTGGAAGAGGGGAAATCCTGTTGACTCTTGGGGCACCCCCCTGTATGAAAACAACAGGTGGGAAAGGTATTTCTCCCAGTTCCTCCCATGCTGTTCAGCAAACACTCGGAGCATTGACTTCAGGGTACCATTAAATCTTTCCACAAGCCCATTGGCTTGTGGGTGATATGGTGTTGTGCATCTCTGCACCACCCCACACTTCTCTAACAAACATTTCATCAGGTCCGACATGAAGGAACCCCCTTGATCGGTGATAACCTCCTGCGGAAACCCAACATGGGAGAAAATCCCAAGTAAGGCATCTGACACTTTCTGTCCTCAGTGAAGATAGGGCGACTGCCTCCTGGTACCGGGTGGCATAATCCACCACAGTCAGGATGAACCTCTTCCCAGAGGAGCTGGGGGTATTTAAAGGCCCCACAATATCCATTCCCAGCCTCTGGAATGGCTTCTCCACTATGGGCAATGGAATCAGGGTGGCTTGGGTTTTCTTGCCCATCTTCCCTATTTCTTGGCACTGGTGACAAGACCTGCAATATTCCTTCACCTGCTGGATGAAGTTGGGCCAATAGAAATTCTGGGCCAATCGCTGCATAGTGCGCACGATTCCCAGGTGACCAGATAAGGGAATATCATGTGTAATCTTGAGTAACTGCTCACGATACCCCTGAGGAACAACAAGCTGCCTGCCTATCACTCCTCCCTCTGTCTGCACAGCCTGAGTATACATCAGTCCATTTTACCAGTAAACCTCATATCTACTATCACCTCCCTGTCCTCCATCAGAGTCTAACTAAGCCCTCAGCTTCTCTAGAATAGGGTCACTTCTCTGAGCAGTTGCAAACTCCTCACACATTCCCAAGGCATGGGACAGGTCTCCTTCAGTCTCTAAACTAAGGTCCCTGGCACTAGTGTCAGGATCACTGTCAGTCCTAACCCTCTGATAGTATATGGTCAAAATAGCATGACCATAATAGCGTAAGCCAAAATAGTGTGTACATTAAAGCGTGTTGTAATTATAGCTCTTTACATATAAGCGCTATGTAGAAATACAGCTGCGCTGCAATGCAAAAACAATAGCTGCCACTGCTACTTTCCTAGATCATAAATAAATAAAACATAAATTAATAAAAATACCACCACTGCCGTTGGTTGTGAGGGCTTCCCCGGAGAATCCTGCCCTCCCTCAAGCTCGACTTGCTTGATGACAAGAGCCAGCATTGGTAGATATGCAGTGAAAGATAGTACAACTGGAGGAGAAATTGGAAGATCAGGAGGCCCGCAGTAGATGCGACAATTTAATAATTTCGGGGCTCCCTGGACATTCTGAGGGTACTGACCCTATTTTATTTGTGCAGTGCCTGCTTGAGAAGCTAGCTGGTACTTCCCCTTATGGTGCCACATATATAACTGAACAAGCTCATTCATTAAAACCCATCCCTAGTTCTGGTGACAAGCCATATATTTTGATTTTCAGGCTCTTTTTATATCCTCTCGAAAGTCCGGGAGCAGAAATAGCTGTGGTGGGAGGGCTCTCGAATATTTATTATTAGTGATTTAAGTCCTGGGATTCAAAATAAACAGCAGGCATATAGAGAAATTAAGAGTGAACTGTATGCGGCTGGAATTCGGTTTCACCTTCGGTATCCTGCTGTGCTACATGTTGTTACTCGTTGGAGATAAACAATTCCACTGTGTATCGGATGCTCAAGCTGAACTCCCAAAGTATTTCCCAAACTTTTTCTTTTTGCCTTGTGTTCCAGCTCAGTAATTTAATCTGGCTACATTTATGGTAATTTTCAGTCCAAAGCAGGATTCCTCTACTGGCTCTCACAAACTCCCTAATTGTATCTATTAATGAGGCTCTTTACTTCTGGATAACCTTCTCTTCATTTTGTTTTCTCTACTTGGACAGTAGGGCTTTTAGAATGGACATTTTGTCAGTTTTGCGGACATGGAAGATAAGCCTCCTAGGTCCTTTATTGCTCCATATACAGCAGTGGGACTTTTTTGTGTGTTTCTCTTCTTTGTTTTAGGTTTGAAGTTTGCAGATAACAAAGTTCTTTTTGAGTTGGTGGCTGAGTTTAAAACTGTCAAGCCGACTCTTGAATTGCTCAGAAGATGAATATCAGGTTCTGAGGCTTGCATTTCATGACTTGAGGACTGGGCTACTGCAGACAATACCTCGCTGCTTGTTGAAATAGCGCTGCGAGATGTGCCATCTATTTAATCGCGGTATTGCCAGACGCTATAATAATAGCACGCTTTTTTCTGTAAGCGCTATTACGTATGCACTTAAATGACTAGCGCTAATATTGCTGCGCGATATTGACACTAACCAAACCTCTGACAATGGGTCACCCCTCCCTCTTCGGAGTAACCCACTGTAGCTGTGTGGTTAACTGCTGCTGGGGAAATTTCTACCCCCTTTTCATCAGTCTCCATATCAGGAGACACAGGATGGGGAACCAGCCTCCCAGTGGTTTTCACAATGGCATCTGTGGGGTCCAGGGAACTACAATTTTCCCTTGCCACTTGGCTACCTGTAACTTTACACACCATCCCCTGTTTGGGATTGTTGCCAAGGATGACATATACTGCTAAAGTTTTGGCTACAGCCACCTGCTGCACAGTTCCCCCAGTTTCACACGAGTCTAGGAGATCACTAGCGAGGGGCAATGTTTTCCCCTCACCAGTAAAGTCTTGTACAGTGACATATTTATTGGGTATAAGCTGACCAGACTCTACCAGATCCCCTTTTACCAATGTCAGGGATACCCCTGTGTCCCTTAACCCTTGTGTCTGTACACCGTTCACCATGACTGGGTGCATGTGTTCCCTCATGTTCACAGGCATGCTTCCAGGGACATACAAACAACCCACTTCTTTTCTAGCCCCCTGTTGTGTATTGCTTGCCCTTGTGGAACACTGTCTGGCAATATGCCCAGTTTCTCTACCGACCCAACATTCATTTCTTTTCTCAGAGAAATCTTTTCTCTGAAGCCTGGGGCTAACTGGTTTCAGTGGAGGCAGTGAGGGTTTTAGCTGCCCTGAAGGCATGCTTTTCCCTTTCTGCACTGCCATGCCCAACCCATTCACTCAGAGCAGGTCTGCTGTTGGCATAGTCGTTCAAGAGTTCAGCAGCCTCTTGCACTGTTTTGGGATCTCGGTCCTCCAGCCAGGTTTTCAGCTTTGCTGGGAATGCCCAAAAAAACTGTTCTAGCAAAACTGTATTTTCAATTTTATCTACAGAGTTTGCTTCAATTCCTTCCCACCAACATTTTAAAAACTGATGTTGTTTCATGGCTAGCTCCTCGTAGCTCATATCGGGGCTTCTT
This sequence comes from Neoceratodus forsteri, assembly GCA_016271365.2. Lineage (NCBI taxonomy): Eukaryota > Metazoa > Chordata > Ceratodontiformes > Ceratodontidae > Neoceratodus > Neoceratodus forsteri. The sequence continues at coordinate 172,544,110 of CM028131.1, read as the reverse complement.
CTGAGCTTATGGAATTTAGCTCTGTATGTTTCAGAAGTTAAATCAAACTTTTTTAAAAGTGCAGCTTTACGTTTGCTGTAATCATTACTGTCCTCATTGTTCATTTGACCTAATGCATTCTGAGCTTTCCCGGTAAGTAGCGAGGATAGCTGAAAGCTCCAGGACCCTCTAGGAATTTTAGCCTGAATACAAACCTTTTCAAAGGAATTTAAAAGACATCCATATCCTCCTCTTTAAATTCAGCTATCAATTTGGAATTCAATTTGTAACAGTCCTGTAGTTCCAGTTAAACCCAAGCCATTTACCTGCTCTGGTGCGGGTGGTTGGAGTCGTAGCTTCTCTAGTTCATGTCGCCTCTGGTGCTCATGCTCCTCACGGTCTGCCTGTCACTGTTCACGGTCCACCTCTCACCATTCTTGCTCCCTCTTCTCCTCCTCTGCAGCTCTCTGGCACTCACGCTCTTCACGGTCAGCCTCCCACTGTTCCCGCTCTCTCCTCTCCTGGAACTCCAGTTCCATTCTATGCAACTCAGTCTGCAGCCTGAGTACTTCTGGCTCCAGAATGCTGGCGACCTTCCCCTGCTGCTGTGGCCCTTCGCTGGCACTGGCATTGCTGTCATCCTCATTGGATCTGGACACTGCACTGGCCGCTAGCCCTTCCACGCTCAAGGTTTGGTCCTTTACAGTCACAGTCTGTGACTCGATGCTCTGGGTATCTGCTGTCATCAGAGCATCCATGAGGTTTTGCTTGGTGACTCTCACGTCATACAGGACTCCTGTGTCCTTGCACAACTGCCTCAAGTAGTCTACAGTGTGCTCACTGTAGTTGGAAGCCATCTTCTTCCCTAACTACGGCTACTCTAACTTGCAATTTAGAAAAAAAAATAAAACAGGTAGGAACTTGACTGTAAGCCAAATTATATAGTTCTGTTTCCTTTTTAAAAATAAATCACTGCCTTTTTTTTGCAAGTGAGCTGTACAGTATCAAGCTGACACACTGAACAGTTAAAGCTTGTGTTACCAAATGTATCTGCTCCGCTGCCAACCAATCTGTCACAAACCCACTCAGCAGGTCAGGCCCTCTGTTCCCACAGTGCCAACCTCCGAGCGTAGTATTGTGAACAGGTAACAGAACAGGGTAACCCTCCTGTCTGCTGTGGGTCTGAATCACCTTTGGTCTCAAGTTCTGGGGAGATTCAAACTGTGAACCTTATGCTAGCGTACCCAAATGTACAGGCTCAGACAATTCTGCTCTTCGGGGAATGCCAGATATCTTTCACCTAAGGACACCTAACCAGGCATCCAAAATGAACCCTTAAAATGCTATGAAAGACCGTAGGTATTTCTTACCTTTTTCCCATCCAGTAACAACATTAAACTTATGAACAGTTGTCAGCTTTAACCATCTATACTTCACATGCAAAAGACAGAATTTCGAAGGCACTCCAGGCAGTCTCTTTAAAATAAGTGGTTTACTTAAAAATGGATAAAAATATATAAACATAAACACAGAACACTATATCACAAAACATACAATCACTTAAAAGAAAACAAGTAAAAGTACAAATTCCTACCGACATACAGTTAGACTTTTTCTATCTAATGTATACCTCGACACAGTGCTTGTAGTTAGATGTTGTTTCTAAGAGCCCACAAAGAAATGTGTGTCACTAAAGATCAGACACAGAGTAGTTAAAACTGTCTCTATCCCCACCTCTTCCATGATGTCACCTAGCTCCTCCTTGTTAAATATGAAAAAATAATACACACAGAATGTCCTATCAGGAGGCATATTAAATCAGGTGACATCAACAAAAACTCATTTCCCAATATGACTCTTTGATCTTGAGTGGTTTCCTGCTTCCCCAAGGATCAAAGGATAGTTTAGTTTCCCAGCTTCAAAGGCAGGAGGCCATAAATGCAACTCCTCTAAAATGTCATAAAAGTTTACGATCCCTATATCCTGGCAGCTTGTCAGCTCCAATTAAGTCAGATAAACAGGAGACCCTTAATTATGTCTCTCTAGTCTTTAATTACCTACCTACTGGTTTCAGGTTAACATCCTGTAGCTGAAACCTTGTGTGTGGGGGGGGGGGTCATCCCAGGAGCACAGGATGTCTCATGACAGACAATTCACACACTACATTTTCATATTACAAAAATTATAGAGCAATCATGACCAGCTGGCCAAGTGTTACAGTGGATGCATGGAACGGCCTACCTCAGGAAGTGATGGAAATGAATACAGTGCAGGTCTTCAAACAGGCATGGGATAGGCATAAGGGTGCAATACAGATGAGTATGAATAGATTAGGCCATTGACAGAATAAAGGCCTGTGGCACATTCATAAGGTTGAAAAAATGGGCAGACTGGATGGGCCTTGTGGTCCTTATCTGCCGTCAATGTCTATGTTTCTATGAAAGCTGCAGGAATAGACAAACTCTTCAGGAGCAAAGATCCTGTTTTCATACAGATGACCTCAGTAATAAATAACGGGGAGGAGGAATACAGCACTAATGGGAAATACAAGCTGGATTGTATCTAAATATTAGGTTTTGTTAAAGTTCCCCTGAACATGTCACCAGCTCTTTAATAGCCTAGTCACCAATTTAATATTTAATTTTAATATTTTAATTACTTTCTATGACTTGTTCTTCATGCCCTTTGCTAGTCCTTTGGTATCATACCAATATCTATATGTAATTTAAGCATGCTATTTTCTCTACCTACATGATATAATATTTTGTTACAGTAAGTGCTAGCTAATAAATGTTATTTTTCTGCTATAATTGTAATTTTACCCCCATGTTGTACCCTTTCCCTGGGTCACACCTGGAAATAAGCCTCTGCTCCATGTGCCTTTCCCGGTTATCAAATTTTAAATAAATAAGATTGGTGTTATAGTGTATGGGCTGATCCTATTGTGTATAGAAATCCACGCACTTCAGAATGCTCTTCTGAGTTAGTAGTAACACAACCCATGCAGCAGAATGAGTTTTTGTTCTCCTGCAGTAGTTACATGATTGAACAGAGCAATTGAATCATTTGTTTCAATCGCACTGCAGCTATTTGCAATACAGTCTATAGCACTTTTCAAAAACAGATGGTGGGCACAAGTCTGAGACTAGGGCTGTGTGAGCCTCTAAAAGTTCTACCTCATCAACTTTGAGGTTCAAACCCACAAAAGTTCTACCTTGTTCTACCAGGTAGAACCAGGTTCTACCTTTTTCACAGCACACAAGTGCCCTCCCCTCACCCCACCAATGGCCAATCACCAGCCCATTGTATAAAATCCCTTGGTGTCTAGTGGTCCCCCCCCACCACCACCAATTGCCAGCCCCATTAACATTAACAATTAAATTCCCTGGTCTCTAGTGGTCCAACCCCCTCACACCGATAGCTGATCACTGGCCCATTGCAGTAATTCCCTGGTGTCTAGTGCCCCCCCACCAATAGCCTCCAGCCCAATGAACAAGTAAATTCCCTGGTGTCTAGTAGTCCCCCACCCCCCACCTGGCATGTAATGTCCCCCACCCTGACCCGAGTGTGTGACTGGCACATCCATCCCTCTCCACCACACTGGCCACCTGACTGAGCTGTTAATTAATGAGTGTATACTTGTACAAGCACGCACTCATTCATTGACAGGCCACCAGCTCACCCATGCATTGAGCTCTTTGAGCTCTGTCGGGAGCACAGACAAGAGAAGAAGGTCATTCCAGTGCTGGTGGAGGGATGGGATGGGGGAAGGGCATTGTGGGCCTCCCGGGTCCACATCGCCCTTCCCCCATCCTGCCCCCCTGGCTGGCAACCAGAGCAACCCTCTGCTCTTGTCTGCACCCCCGGTAGAGCTAAAAGAGCTCAGAGCATGGGCGTGAACTGGCAATGAATGATCATGTGCTTGTACAGGTGCACACTCATTCATTGACAGCTCAGTAGGGCAGCTGGCTTGGTGAAGAGGGAGGACTGTGATGGTCACCTGTTCAGGGTCAGGGTGGGGGGGCACTACCTGCCATGGAGAGCATTGTGGGGACAAATAGACACCAGGGAATTTACTTGTTCATCGAGCTGGCAGTGATCAGTGAGGGGGGGACCACTAGACACCAGGGAATTTATTACAATGGGCAGCGACTGCCTACCACTGAAGGGTACTCCGCTAGACACTGGGGAATTTAATACAGTGGGCCAGCAATTGACTATTGGTGGGGGGGCACTAGACAGCAGGGAATTAAGGGGAATTAAGGAGCACAAAAAACAACAAAAAGTTTGAGGATGTTCTCGACCCTTCAAATAACTGGGGGTCGACCTTTTTTGGATTAAGGTCAAACCAAACTTGCAACCCTATCCAGGACATAAGAACAACCCATGGGATGGATGGCTGGAGTAAATCAGTGGTGTTTATGGTGACACTGTGATTGGACACTGTCATCAAAGGCACAGGTCAGGAAGCATAGGAAAAACCAGGAGTAGTTTCAAAATTCGCAAATAGCGTTTTTTTTTTTCCCAATTACAGCAAACTAAAAATTAAAAATTACTCAGAATAGCTATTTACAAAGGCAGTACAAACACAGAAAACTAAGTCTTTCTTCTGAGGGTATCTCTGAATTCCAAGTTTCAGCCTCTCAGTCTCTCACTCTCCTTGTCTCTCTAGCAAAAGCTTTACTGGTCTTTTTGATAAGTCTTTGTCTGTGAACTTGTTAAGAGAACCTGCTTCTCACAGAATGTTCTTGTAAGTTTACAGAATGTTCTTGTAAGTCTCATTCCTTGCAGGTGCAGCAGAACAGTACATGGTGTCCCAGAACTGACCTCTTGTTGAGAACTCTGCAAAAGGCTTAAAAACTGCATCTCAGCTTAACCCCTTGAGTTCCAACTAGCTTAATTATATTCAGTTTTAAACAAAGGGATCCCAGTATCAGTGACATTTCCACATAAAGACTCACATATATTTTTACACGTGCAGATATGCAAGGGGGAAGAAAAGACAGAAATAGCAAGTGAAGGCAGAGAGATAGCAAGAGGCAGAGAATTGTGAAACAGTCTGAGTGATCAGTTCCTAGGTCTCACAAGAAAATCTAGTTGCACAACCAGACAGACAAAAGACAGAAAAGGAGCAGAAAGAACTGATCCTTGTTTAAACTCATTCTGCATAACAAATGGGGCAGGGCCTTATTCAACCCTGTCACAGACACCAGTAAAAACCTTTGGAGGTGGGGAGGGGGGGGGTCATCAGTCTGATAGTAAGGCCAGAGTTAAAATCACAGTAAATTCATTTTTCTCATTTATTTGCATGAATTTATTCAAGCAAGAAAGTGGTAAATGTGTTGGTTGCCCATACAGTACAGAATATAGAAAATGGTATGGGCAACCATACACTTTATGATTATTTTCCACCTCAGGGTTGCCATAATGACAGGAGCTGAGAATGAAGAACCGTGTACCAGTACAAGACTCACATACTGGTCCCATAATAATTTCTGACCATGACCAGAAGGCAGTCAAAAAAAAAACGAATGGCTGCAAATTGATGTTCAAAATTTATTGAGCACAAATGCAAATGTAAACAGCCCAAGCTGTGCCTCTCTGGCCCTGTGCTTCATCTATCCCAGCCTTCCTTAGGGGAACATCAATTTGCAGCCATTGGATTTATTTGACTGCTTTCTGGTTTACGTGCTACACTATGTGGACCCTGTTGCTTTATTCATGGGTTGGCTGCCCGCCAAGTGTTTAGCACAACCCTGCACCGTTTGGTCGCAGCAGTTGTTATTGGAACTTGTGCCTGCTTAAGCCTACTTTTAGAAACAGAAACTCCTTTAACTCTGTGGTGGTGCCTAGACACCATCCTTTTGTATGCAACTGATTCCCAAAATTGGTTAAAACCTGAGATGGAGCTGCATTGTCATATTAACTATACACCAGACCTACTGTATCTCATGAGGTGGTCTGGATGCACAGAAACATAGAATTCAATGCCAGATAGGGACTGCTTGGCCCACCCAGTCTGTACATTTTCCTAGATCCATGGCAGTCAGTTGACAAATTATTTGTCGACCGTCGTTACAGTGACTCCCTTATGTTGACCGCATTTGTGGTTGTCGTGAACAGAGTCACAGGATAGATTGTTTTTGGCCCGCTACTAAAATAATCAACTCCGAGTCAGAGTTGTTTTGGCGAGGGGGTGCAATACTCCCCAGAAAGCAATGGTGGGGTCCCACACCAATGCTACAGTGACCAGGCGCTGTTGTTGCTGAAGTGTTGGTCACTCTTGAATTGTCGAGGTAGCATCGTCATACCCATTTTCATCTGCCTATCCTATCCTGTCACCAAAGACCCTAGTTGATCTCTGACACCACTCCCCCCCTTGCTTCCAAACTAAAATTCCCTTGTGCCTATCCCATGCCTGCTTGAAGCTCAAGACTGTTTTCACCCCCGCCATATCCACTAGAAGACTGTTCCAGGCATCTATCACTCTTTCAGTGAGGAAATACTTCCTCACAACTCTCCTATGTTTTCCCCATTCAGCTTGATTCCATGTCCCCTTGGTTTTGTGCATCTTTTCCTCTAAAAAATAGTCCCCTTCTGTACCTTCTCTAACCACACAAGGTATTCATAGATTTCTATCATGTCCCTCATCTCTCTCTTCCAGGGTGCACATATTCAGATCCTTTAGTCTCTCCTAATAAGGCTTCTGATGCAGTCCTTGCATAGTTTTAGTTGGCTTTCACTGGTCAGCCTCTACACTGTCTATATCCTTTCTGAGATGTGGCCTCCTGAACTGGACACAGTACTCTAGGTGGGGTACTCCAGCAATACAGCGAGTTGAACATATGGTTGGTAGAATGCTGTCAAACTAAGGGATATGGGGTTGTGGGCGGCTGGGGCAGTACCTGGGATAATGACAATCTGTTTGCAAGGGATAGGCTGCACCTGAGTGGGGAGGGGAAGGAGGTATTAAAGCAAAGACTGGGGAGGTATATTGCGACAAAGGTGGATTTAAACTAGATGGGGGTGGTGGCAAGTGGACAGCAGGTAGGCAAGGATCCGATAGAGTGGAGTCACAGCCTACCCACCGGACTAGCAGGGAAGGACTCAGGGTGGCCAAAATAGGAGGGAGTAGAAAGAAGGAAATGGAGGCCAATGAAGGGAAGGGGGAAGGATGGAGGATGGTCTTGCTGAATGCAAGAAGCTTAGGCGACAAATCAGCTGAGCTACAGGCACTCTTAGCAGTGTGGAGGGTGGATATTGCAGCTGTCACAGAAACTTGGGCAACTGAACACCGGGACTGGGGTCTGGCAATCCCAGGATACAAAGTATACAGGAAGGACCATAAGGAAGGGAGGGGCGGTGGGGTAGCAGTCTATGTGAAGGACGGGATCAAATGCACAAGGGACGAGGGGGAAGAAAGGAGAACAGAGGCAATCTGGCTGGAGCTCCTAGACTCAAGGGGTAGGAAACTGAGGTTTGGGGTGGTATACAGGCCACCGTCCCAGACTGAGGAACTTGACAGGGAATTAGCAGGACAAATCAGAGAGGTATGTAGAAAAGGGAAGGTGGTCATCGTGGGGGATTTCAACTTCCCAGGGGTTGACTGGAGCATTCTGATCACCTCCAGTGCTAGGGAGTAAGTGCACCTGGACGCGATCCAGGAGAGTCTCCTGACACAGTTGGTTAGTGTACCTACTAGGCTAAAGAACACTTTAGATCTGGTGTTGTCAAATAGGGAGGCAGTAAGAGAAATAAAGGTGGAGGACCCACTAGACAACAGCGATCACCAAACGGTGTGGTTTAATATCATGATGTGCGGGGAGCAAGAGAAATCAGTTACTCAGGTGGTAAACTTCAGGGGGCAGACTTTGGGAGGATGCAGGAAGTACTGAAAGGGAAACTAGAGGGCATAAGGCAAGAGATGGATGCAGAGTAGAAATGGGATATTATTAAATGGGGGATTACAGAGGCAATAGAACCTGCACCAATACACAGAGTAAGAGGAGCAGAGCAAGAAAACCATGCTGGTTGAATAGCACAGCAGTGGAGGTGGTGAGAGCAAAACGAGAGGTGCACCAGAGGTATAGGAGGATGGGGAAGGAAGTTGACAGGGAGAAATATGCAAGATGGTCCAGGGAGGTGACCAGAAAAGTGAGAGAAGCCAAGGCCCAGAGGGAACTGAGATTAGTGCAGGGAATTAATTGGGGGAAGACTTTTTCAGATACATCAGGGAGAAAAGGAAGTGCAAGGAGACAATAGTGAGGATAAAAAGGGGTGGGGAGTGGATGGAAAAGGGTGAGGAGCAGGCAGAAGTACTGAATGAATACTTTTGCTCAGTGTTCACGGAAGAAAAGGGGGGACCGCTACCACTATGGGCTGGGAGGGTGGTGACGGGGGGGGAGGAGGCAACAGATGGAAGAATTGAGGCAAGTAGAGTCCTAGAGGGACTGAGAGCACTGAAGGTAGACAAGGCACCAGGGCCAGATGGTATCCACCCCAGAGTGCTGAGAGATATGGCAGAGGTGTTGGCAGAGCCACTGGTGGATCTGTACAGCACCTCACTGGAATTGGGATGTGTGCCACTGGACTGAAGGATAGCACATGTAGTACCATTACACAAGAACGGACCAAGGGATGAACTGGGTAATTATCGCCTGGTAAGTCTCACCTCCATAGTGTGCAAACTCATGGAAACAATACTAAAGGAAAGACTGGTGTCATACCTGGAGGACAGTGGCCTCCAGGATGTGAGGCAGCATGGGTTCATTTCAGGGAAGTCTTGTCAAACCAACCTGATACAATATTATGACTGGGTGACAGGCGAGCTGGATAAGGGTCATGCGGTGGATGTTCTTTATGTGGACTTCAGCAAGACCTTCGATTCTGTGCCTCATAGGTGGCTTGGGGGGAAGCTAACTGGTGTAGGGGCAGGGGCCAAAATGATGAACTGGATTACAAGCTGGCTGAAAGGGAGGCTGCAACGGGTGGTGGTGAGAGGGGAGCTCTCAACTCCAAGGCCGGTGATGAGTGGGGTGCCACAGGGCTCTGTGTTGGGGCCAGTATTGTTTGTGCTCTTCATATGAGACATTGCACACAGGGTGGTGAGCAAGATAAGTCTGTTCGCTGACGACACCAAAATCAGAGCAGTGGTGGATGGAGAGGAGGGATGGAGGCAGCCGCAGGGGGACCTAAGCAAGCTAGAGGAGTGGTCAAAGAGGTGGCAGCTGGGGTTCAATGCAAAGAAATGTAAGGTTATGCACTTTGGGGTGAAGAACCCAAGGAAATAATACTGTCTGGGAGGGGTTAAGCTGGGATCACTGAGGAGGAGAGGGATCTAGGGGTAATGATAACAGGGACCATGAACAACACTGCCCAGTGCAGGAGACAGACTGCAAAAGCGAACAAAATGCTGGGGTGCATAGTGAGGGAGGTTTCATCCAGGTGAAGAGAGGTGATCTTGCCCCTCTATAGGTCACTGGTAAGGCCGCAGTTAGAGTATTGTATGCAGTTTTGGAGGCCATACCTAAAGCATGATATTAGGCTACTGGAGGGAGTGCAGAAGAGGGCAACAAAGATGATATGTGGAATGGAGGGGAAAGACTATGACAGGAGGCTGGAAGACCTGAAGATGTACACCTTGGAAGATAGAAGGGACGGGGGAACATGATAGAGACATTCAAGTATCTGAGGGGAATCAATAAGGATGGGGCAGATGCGGTCTTTAAGTTAAGGAGGGGGAGGGTCACCAGGGGGCATGCGCTAAGAATACAGGGGGGAAGATTTAGGAAGGAAATGAGGAGGCACTATTTCACGGAGAGAGTGGTAGTAAAATGGAATGCTCTACCAGAATGGGTGGTATTATGTAAATCTGTGAACAGTTTCAAAAGGGCATAGGACAGGGAACAGTGGAGAGTGAAGGTGGGGGAGGTGGGGTGGCAGTGAGATGACAAAGGGGAAGGGATGGGGCAGCTGTAAACTAGGGGTGCTAGCTGCACACTCGAGCAGACTTAGATAGACCTGGTGGTCTGTTTCTGCTGGTACATTCGTATGTTCATATGTTCATAATCTATAAAGTGGAAACACCACTTCCCTCTTTCTGGTGGTAATATCCCTTCCTATGCACCCCAGCATCCCACTGGCCCTACTCATTGCCTTGTCACACTGTCTCGCCACATTAAGATCATCAGATATTTTCACCCCCAGGTTCCTTTCCAGTTTGGTGACTGTCAATACCTCTTCTCCAATTTTGTACTCTGCCTCTGGGTTTCTGTGCCCTAGGTGCATGATTTTGCACTTTTTTACATTGAAACCCAGCTACCATGGTCTTAACTACTCCTCAAGTTTTCTCAAGTCTCTGCACATTCTTTCCACCCCCCTGGAGTGTCTACAGTAATGCAGATTTTAGTGTCATATGCAAAGAGATATACTTTCCCTTCCAGTTCATCTGTAATGTCACTTATAAAGATATTAAAATTGGCTGGTCCCAGTACCGAGCCCTGAGGCACCGAGCTGGTCAATCTCCCTTCCCTAATGTGAAATCTATTTACCACCTAACTTATCCACCTATCCATTAACTAGTGAAGACCATGGAGCACTCACTAGAGACCTAAAATAAATTTTGCACTGCATTCAATTGTCATAGCTAACAAAACCACATAAAATCCATCCATGTATAGAAAATAGTACTTATATTTTATTGGAGTACAGAAAACATGGTGCCAAAAGTGACATAAAAAAAAAATATATATATATATATATACATATACACAACATGACTAAATCACAGCATTTTAGAGGGAGAGCAGTTCCAACAGCATCAGAATCGCCCTAAGGTGAAAAAAAACTTACGTTTCACTCCATCTGGGCGGAGCTTCATTACCTCTAAGGAGATGCTGCTGCTGTTGGAACTGCTCCCCCTCTAAAATGCTGTGATTTAGTCATGTTGTGTATATATATATATATTTTTTTTTATGCACTTTTAGCACTATGTTTTCCTTACTCCAATAAAATATAAGTACTATTTTCTATACATGGATGGATTTTATGTGGTTTTGTTAACCATGACAATTGAATGCAGTGCATAATTTATTTTAGGTCTGTAGTGAGTGCTCCATGGTCTTCACTAGTTTATTCAGTTGTGAATCACCACTTGCATACAGACAGCCTTTGGAGTGCCTTTTTTTCCTTGGCTCTGAGCACCTATCCATTAAGCAATTTCTTACCCAGTTTATTACCTGCCCAGTTTCTTTATGAGTCTTCTATGTTGTATGGTGTCAACTGCCTTACTAAAATCTAAGTAGACCATATTCACCACTCCATGCTGATCTATTTCCCTGGACACCCAGTCAAGATCAGATTTGTCTGACAAGACCTCCCACCCCCCACCCGTGAATATGTGCTGCTTCGGTTCCTGTAAGCCACTGTATTCAAGATACTCCACAATCTTTTCCTTTAGCAATGACTCTGTTAAGGTCCCCATCACTGATGTCAGACTGATCAACCTATAGTTGCCAGCCTCCTCCGTTACCACTTTTATGAAGCAGAACTGCATCTGCCTTCCTCCAGTCTTCCAGAATGACTCCTTTGAGTTGTTAAATAGGGCTGTCAGAGCTGCAGCCAGCACCTCCCTGATCACCCTCAATACCCTTGGGTGTACCCCGTCAGGCCCATGGCATATAAAGCTTACATTTGTAGCAGAATCATTAGTTATTTAGATCACAATTCAAAAAATAGGAATTGACTACAGCAACAGCTGGACTGTGATCTGAAACAAAAAGAAACAGAACATAATTCCAGCCCAATACACTCTCAACAACTGCTATGGGATATAATCCAATTAATATATCAAATAAATACACTAACACAGCCTAAGGCCCAAGCTGCTGTGCATAAAACAAACCACAAATATTGGGAGTCTGGGGAAAAATCCAGCAAACATCTGACCTACAGAACAAAAATGTTACAGGGAAACAAATGCATCCACTCTCAAAATGTCTAATGGATTGGAGGCATATCAGCTTAGCCAAAGGAGATCAACAAACTACTCCAGGTCATTTATTCAGCACTGTAGAGGTCACAGTACAGAAACATCCCATTATCCTTAGCTGAATTCTTAGATAATGCCCCTTTGCCTACAGTCTCAGCCACTCAGGCTGCAGAATTCAATTCCCCTATCTCCCTGTGCAAAACCCAAAAGAACATTAATAGCCTGGCCCAAAATACCCCCCCACCCCCCAGGTAGGATGGCTAGCCATCCGAATTCTATTAACACCTGCTCCCTGAATTAGGACAAGCATTTCTTGAGACTTAAGAGGTTAATGGGTTTGAATCCCTCCACTGCCATTAGCCAATAGAATTTCTCTTCCGGTCCTGCAATTGATTGGTCTGGGTGGTCACAAGAGCGTTATAAATGGGAGGGTTTATAGACCACTAGCCAGCCTCACGACAAAGCTCTACTAAGTGAAGCACCGGGGCTACTGGTCTACACTGCACATAGGTTTTGAATAGTCTGTGTACCTGGGTGTGGACTGATTCCATTAAATATATTGTCAGCATCAGCATAATGCATTGAGCCTACTTTTTTTTTTGGAGGTACATCTAGCTGCTCCAAGGTGAATACGGTACTTCTCTGTCTGCATTTCTACATATCTAGGGTTTGTTAAATCCTGTACCAGCACCCCCATCCGGTACCACAAAGGGCACTTCTCCTGTATTTGTCTTCTTTGGCCTATGCTAAAGATGTTACACTACCAAAGGTGCACTTTTAACCATATTATGGTAATGCTAAATAAAAGCCTCTTACTGGGAACAAATTCAGAACTTTTGATCAGAGCCTAGGACACCACTCCCTTCCAACCCTAGGATGTGGATGCTTGAAGACAGAGCTTTATGTCAAGGTTACCCCCTCATTTAAAGGTTGGCTAGTGCCAGCTGCACTTGAGGCAAAGAAGAAATTACTCCTCAAATGGAGAGCATAAACACCACCCAACTTTAACGAATGGTTGAAGTCTCTAGCTAAACTTGCAAAATATGAAAGGATGTCCCATGCCTTGCCCCTGAATCTATTGCAGTTCCTGGAGATTTGAGGCCATTGTCTTCTTCTGAGACAATAACAATCTCAAGTAGCATGCCAGTAGTTGAAGATAAATATCTACAAGACAAAGATACTCTATTCAATAGTGAGGGAGACAGTCAAGGCCACAGAAGTACAGGGGAGTCCAGAGGAATAAGAAGGGCTCGAGGTACTGTGAGTCATCCTAGAGACAGGTACTGGGGCTGCTATCCATACAGGGGTGGTCGTCAGGTCTCCAACACAGGGAGAGGAGTTACATAAGGCAACTGGGGAAGCCATCATCAGGATGCCAAGTAAGGGGGTAGGTACTGCTAGTTGGGGGCTTCAGTCTGCCAGATGTGATTGGATCCTTCCAACTGCAGCTTTGGTAAGGAGCAGGGTCATCCTTGACTCACTACAAGGGGATTTTCTCAGGCAGCTAGTCAAGGAACCCACTAGGGATGGAGCAGTGCTAGACCCGGTGCTTACAAACAGGGACAGTGTTACAGGGGGTAGAGGCACAGGCATCACTAGCGCACTATAGCTCTTCTGTTTATAAGACTGTTGTGAGACTGCTTCAGATACTGTTTAGTAGTTCTTTAATTTGGAAATAATTTTTTTTTTATCATCTGGGACTTTTCTGCTCAGTGTCTGACTATTCTATCAGGACTGTAGTTTGACATTGGTCTACCACTGATCTCAACCCATGCCGTTTTTGTGTATTGTTGCATTATTTTGCTGGAGACTGTACTAGAGTGATTGGGGTACTGTGTGAATAGTGCCAGGTGATTTGTTTTGTGATGTATGAGTGATACAGTAGTCGTTTATGCTAGTTATGTTGATAGTTCAGGAGTGATAGGTTGGCTGTGTGTGTTGGATACATTTGTATTAGTGTGTGAGTGGTCATGTGGTTAGGGACTAGGAGTGAGGGTGTGGGTTATTGTTGGATCTGGACCCCTTATGCAACACCCCTACCAAGTGTGGCTTACCATCAGTGCACATAAGTGGGAATCAGAAGGAGGCATCAAGAGGGAGTAGGTGACTTGGAGAAGGCTGACAGGAAGAGTACCATTACAGTTGTAATCATCAGGAGGTGCCCGGGGTGAAATGGGGACTTGAGAGAGATCAGACATGTTTAGTTGCCATACCCAGGGATGCCAGCTGCCACCATTCATCCTCTTTGAATGCTACTGTGCAATGCTAGATCAATGAGGAATAAGTCTGCTATTATGGTGGATCTTATTTTGTCAGTTGATCTAGCTTGCATTACAGAGACCTGGCTGGGTGATGATGCCACCCCAGTTCTGGAGTCATCAGTCCGGCTGGGTTCTCCATAATGCACTGCCTGAGCAAGGACCATAGGGAGGAGTGACCATCTGTTTTTGATCCAAGCCAACCGTGGTGGTATATCAATTGGGGGATACCTTGTTGTTTGAACAGATGGCTGTGCGTGGGGGTCTGGGTGGCATGTTTCAGAATTCTCCTCATGCACTGGCCTCTGAGGCATGGGGGAATTTCTGCAGAGTTTGGAAGTTGCCCAGATGGCTTGTTCGAGGTGACTTCAGTGGTTGGGTTGATGACAAACTCTTGCAGTTTGGTCATGATTTCCCCTAGAGTATGGTATCCTTGGGACCTGCACACACTGTTGTTTCTGTCGCTCACCAACATGGCCATTAACTTAGTATTCTCTCTGGAGCTCAGGATTGGCATCCTCAAAATTTATCTGGTCAGTTGGTTGGATCACTATGCCATTAGGTTCACTATCAGCCTCACCTTGTAGTCCACCCCCTGGGGAGGTGGTCCAGTTCCATCCTTTGCAAGGGCTTTAGCCACAGTAGCTCTTTACAGTACTGTACTCCTCATATGCATTGACAGCATGCACTATGGGACAAGAAGAAGCAGTGGCAGCCTATAATAGGGCGGTCACTGCGGTTTTCAATCTTATGGTGCTGGTTCATTCACACTCACTGGTTTCGCATCTTGGCTTGCCATGGTTTGATGGCAAGCTGAAGGAGATAAAAAGACTCCCATGAGTCAGTGGCAGAACGACAATTGCGGGGAAGGGGTTAGTAAACCCAGGATGGGGATCAGATGGGGGAGAGGGATCACTAGACTAGAGACAGTAGTTTTGTCTTACTCTAGCAGGACATCAGGTGTGGGGAGGGACCACTGGACATTAAGGACACTTTGTAGGGTGTGTGATTGGGTGGGAGAAGGGACCACTGGACACCAGCGATTATTACAAATATACATCTGACAGACATTGGGTGGGGGAAGGGACCACTGGACACAAGGGACACTTTGTCTGTCTGTCTGATGGGTGTTCAGGTGGGGAAAGGGACCACTGGACACCAGGGACATTTTGTCTTTCCATCTGGAGGTTTATTGGGTGGGGGAGAGGCAACTAGACAGCAGGAACACTTTGTTCATTGGGCAGGTAATCAGGTGGACACCAGAGACACTTTGTCCATCAGGAGGGCAATCAGGTGGGGGAGGGACCATTATACTCATAATAATTTGCACACAGGGCATTGTTGCAAGTTGGGGGAGGAACCACTGGACACCAGGGAATAATTATTTCAGCATTGGGCATGGGTGCAGGTGGGAGGAGGAACCATTGGACACCAGAGAATAATTATTTCAACAACGGGCATGGGTACAGGTGGGGGAAGGGACCACTGGACACCAGGAAATAATTACTTCAGCACAGGGCATGGGTTCAGGTTGGGGAGGGAACACTGGACACCAGGGAATAATTATTTCAACATCGGGCATGGGTGCAGGTGGGGTGAGGGACCACTGGACACCAGGGAAAGATTTACGTTTAAGACTGGGCTGGTGATCAGTGGGAGGGGAATCACTAGTACCAGGGAAAGATTTATTTTCAACATCAGGCTGGCGATTGGTGGAGGGGTGCTCTAGCAGCAGGGAGAGCTCTCTGTGACTGGGCAATTAGGGGCTGGCTCCATGCAATCCAGCCTTGCTCGCCGTACAAATGAGCCCATAATGGGCATGTAAATGGCCCTTTAGCATCTTGCATGCCCAATTCGCTCATTTGCATGGGTCTGTTTGAATGTTGGAAATTTAGTAGAGGAGTAAACCATTGTGGCAATCCTTTTTGGGAGCCATGTCTGCCCAACGCTAAGTGGCTTAGTGCTGGGTCAACATGGCCCTAGATTCAGTGGAATAGCACCAGTGCACTATTCCATGGAATATATAATTTTTGGGCACCTGGGTGAGCGAAAGGCATAGTGCTAATTTTCGCACTGTGCTATGCACCTCTTTGACTATTGCGACCAATGTGTCCGGATGGTGAATATGTTCAGATTCCCTCACCAAGTCAAGTACTAAATTTAGTATTAAAGTAGTCATTAATTTGTCTTCGAAGACTAATTTTTGTCATTTTTAATTATCTTTAGAAAATAGGCTTTTTATTTCCTGGTCTCTGATCAGCTGACACCCCGTTAGTGGGTACATTATCTTTCCAGAGATGACCCAGAAATAAAAAGTTCCAACCCAAGTGCCCCTTCAACCATTCTAGTATCAGTTTGCCCACCTTGTTAGCTAGCTGGCCAAAACCACCCCACAAAATTTCAAACTGCCACCACTGTTTTCTCTTGCTTAGTGAGAGATCTTGCCCAACCCCCAACAGTGCCTATTTCAGTGCCAGCTGCCACAAGAATGCACACACCATCTCCGACTGCAGGGCTCACATTTTACAATTGCAGCAAATAAAAGAAAATGCATATTTTAAAAAGAAAAGCAAGCCATCACTCTGATCGGTTACATATCACTATGGTCACCGGTATACTTTTTCAAATCCGAAACATGTGCCACTAAACGCCATTCCCCAACATCTACTATCTGGCAGTCTCCTCCCCCCGGCCTGTCGCAAAAGCACAAGCCACAACAAAACTAAACATATATTATATAAAATAAGGTTTCCACCCTCAGTAAGCACTCCCGCTCTCCTGAAAGCCGGCAAACCTAGTGAATCCTGTAAGCTGGCAGTGCCTCTCCTCCTCTGAGAAGTCCACCTCACTAGAATACCACCACCACTACTCTGCCCGATTCTCTCTTAAGCTGTCACATTTTAAACTATACCCAGCTGAGTACCCCTACTCAAATGTTCACATAGCAATGTACCTTTTTTTCTCCCAGCTTGCTCAACCTCCAATGCACTGATACCCCCGCACTGAAACATTCATCAGCCAATTTCCTTCTTCCTTGCCCGACTCTGACACTGCCATTTATGCTCCACAGCTAAGCCAATCCCTTCCTGCTAACTCAGTATACAACAAAATGCAGTTTTGAAATGGCGGAAAATTGTAGAAATTATCCTATCACAAAACTTATGAGAAGGGAAACTGTAAAGTACTGAAAAGTACTGAAAACAAACACAGACACAGTAAACTAATAAAAAGGGGTCTTATATGCACCAGCTCTCTTTAGTGGAAATTCCACTGCTCAAGGGACTGTTTTACAGAAGCTGCTATTTCTCATCATTATTATTAATATTTTTACTTCTTTTTCTTAATGAAATCATTATTAAAAAAAAACTAAGCTGATGTTCATTTTTTAAGCGCAATAATACCCTGCAGGGTGGGTGGTATGGGCAATACCAGACCTCCCAGGGGCTATAAGGTCTTCTGCCTGTGGCGTTGGGTCTCATTACACCACTGGGCAGTCTGGTATTGCCCAATACCGCCCATCCCATTGGGTATTATTGCTTGCTTAATCATCATTAAAAAATACAATCTCTGAGAATAGTAAATTCTAAGAAGTATTCAGCAGGTTGCTTGTTTAAGAGTAAATGAGTACTAAATAAGGTTTAAAAATAGAACTGCAGTGCTCTTCAAAGTACAATTTTTTTAATACTACTGAATCATTAATGAAGATTACAGCCAGCCAAGTAGTTCACGGATTTGAATTAGCCAATCAAGGATAGGTACATTACCATGCATTTCAGTTGTACTAAGCAAGGAGGCAGCTAAAACAACCAGCAACATCAATGAATTTTAGAGAAGGTAAGCAATCATAAAATGTGGGTTTTTACCTAGAAATAATATGATACAGAAAAGGTTGACCATGTCCCTTTAAAAGTTTACTGCACTACAGTGTCTAGAAGTCTACTCAGTCAGTGAACTACATTTTCCAGAACCACTTCCTGTTCCTGCCCAGAGTGACTGTTAGCCTCCATTTGAAGATCAAGCTGGTGTTGCCTGCAGTTAAGATTTACATGAATGAGGTAAGTGCTCATGTTTAACTAGAAAAGTGCATCATTTTAACTCCCTGAAATTTTAAATACAGTAAGGGGATTATTACTCAAGTTTAAGTGAATTGCTGTGCAGTTTTAATTGTGAATATGTTTTTGTAAAGAAATGTTCTCTGCTCTGAACTCATGTGGCAAAACCTATGAAAAACCTTTAAAATGCACAATTTATTTTCAATCAAATCACTCCTTGAAGTGTCTAGTGTACATTGTGCCTCTAGATTACATTTTATTTGTGGTAGTTTTACTGATTTAGTTACTTTAAAGGTTGTAATTTCTTGGGTGAGGGCACAGAGGAGTTACAGAGCAGCAGGAAGATATTCAGAATGCATTTTCTGTGTGCATGTCCATTCAGTAGCCAATTTATCTATATTTACAGAGAAAAGACTTTACAGTTTTTTTTTTATCTGCAATCTGGATTAACCTGCAGATTTTTATTTATTTATTTTTGTCAATTATTTTTCCATCCCGTCACCGCTAGCTGGGGCCCCATCAGTCTACCTACCTGATCCCCTCCTATCAGAGACCCTCCCAGCTGTATCTTGATCCACCATCACCCATGACACACCCATGGAGCAATCCCCTTGAATCTACCCCCCTGGAGTGGGGCCACCTTCTGCTCCTTGGTGCTTTCTTTCAGTGCCCCTACAGGTGGAGGTGATTGGAGAGATGACGTCCCAGTGGGCAGGGTCCAATGCTGGAGGTGGTGGCAGGAGACATCTTCCTCCCAGCCAACAGAAGTTTCCTGTGTTCGTGAGTGCCCCCACCCTTAGGAGTTTGGACGTGCAATGATGTCCAGTGCAACTGGGTGCACACCCGCACCCTTCCTGTGGATGTCCGCCAAGGCTCCTCCCTGTGCCAGCATGATCCCCTGGCTGTTGCACTCCCAGCCTCCGCTGGGGGTCACCCATGCCGGGTAGTCATCCACTCATCCTCCCAGGAGAGGAGAGCAGTCCTCCGGACACTCTGTCCTCTCCTCCTCTGCAGACCCAAGCTCGTTCCTGAACCCGGGTCACCGACAGGCATGAGGTGTGGTGTCCAGCACCTCAAACCTCAGCACCACTGGGCCAGCTTGAGTAACCTGCAGATTGATAAAGGAAAATTTATTTACTACAGATATTTGAGTGTTTGAATGTGTGTGTGGGGGGGCTGCTTTTTGCATTTAATATTTTATTTGATTAAAACATTTGCATGTGTTAATCCATTAAATGAAATAGTAATGATGGGATCCTTGTGCTTGTTTTATGTTCCTAAAACTGCTGATTGTTGTTTTTGAAAATTATTTCTTTATATATTCTGGAGGAATTACATTTCCTTGGATTCTGTTTTTTCATAAACTGATTTGAGATGGGGTGGACTGGGAAAGCTGCACTTTTGCATTTAATATTGTATTTAATTAAGACTTTAGCCTATGTAAATCCATTACATTAAATTAAATAGTAATGCTGGGATCAGTGTATGTTTTTGTCCTTTTGCTGAAGACTGCTGATTATGAAAAGCTCTCTTTTATGTATATTTGGGGAAGAATTTCTTGAGTACTTTTCCTGTTTCTGAAAAGCATCCCTTTTAACTGATTCTTTGAATCCAAGTTGCTGTTTATTTTAAAGGTGCTTATGAATTTATATTTTGTTTGGTAGTGTTTCGCATTTTATTTATACTACGTTGAAAAGTATGAGGTCCATGGTTGCAGAAGGGTGATCTGGGGAGGGATGGTCTAGTTTCAGGGTGGGTACTGGTCCGGGGGGAGGTTCTGCTCTGGAGGGAGGGTGGGTCCAGCTCCTGGGAAGGGTGGTTATCTGGGTGTCCAGCTCCAGAGAGGGTGCTCAAGGGGAGAGAGGAAGGTCAATGGGTGGGAATGAACACAGGGGGTCCAGCTGCAGCGAGGTTTGTCTGCTGGGGGAGGCTGGTCCAGGGCATAAAAGAGTGAGTCAGCAGAAGGGAGAAAGGGTGGCTGGTTGAGGGGGCTCATTCATGGATGGAAGTCAGGTCTAACTGCAGGGTGGATGGTCAGATGGTGAGGCTGGTACAGGGCTTGTGGTGGGTTCAGCTGTAGGTAGAGTGGTTGGCTGGTTGAGTACTGGTCCAGCGGCATGGGGGGAAGCTGCAGAGATGTGCTCTGTTGGAGTGGAGGCTTGGGGGGTGCTCCAGCTGCATGGAGGCTGTATGGCATGTAGTTGGAGGCTGGTCCAGATGCAAGGAGGGTGGTCAGCTGGGGAAGAGGCTGGTCTGGAGCCTGTGTGGTGCTCTAGCTCCAGTGAGGTTGCTCACTATGGGAGAGGCTAGGGCTAGAAGGGTTGTCCAGCTGCATGGAGGATAGCCGGTACCTGGAAGGGTGAACTAGAAGAGAGGAGGGTGGTTGGGGGGAAGGAGGGAGGCTGATCCGAGCACTGGATGGTGATGGTGCTGGTCAGACTGGAATTGTTAGGATATATAACCGAAATTGTTAGGATATATCATGAGAAACCTTGACTTTCTGGGATGAACACAACTGTCATTCAGTAGTTCATCCATTACTGTAAATATTTTCTCTTTATAGTCCTCAACAGGTAAGATTAGTACTTCTGGCTCCACACTGTTCCATGTGCACTCCCCTCATCACAGTGCCATGTGCACTGCTACCACCTCGCTGTTCCACACACACTTCTGCCACTACATTGTGTCATGTGCACTGCCATCACAGTGCATTTCCACATGCACTGCCAACTATGCATCATGTGCACTGCAGGCACATGTGGATTGCCACCACCTCATTGTTACACTACCACCACTGCACTGTCACATGCACCACCATCTCTGTGTGGTGCCATGTACCCAGCTGACTCCATGCTGTGCCACCTGCTGTTCCAACATCACACAGTGACTCATGTGTTGTCATCACTGCATTGCCACATGCACTGCCAACTCTGTGCCATATACACTGCCATCACCACACAGTGCCACTTGCACAGCCACCAGCTTGCGGTTCTATGTACAATGCCACCACTTGCTTTGCCACATGCACTGCAGAGTTCACACTGAGCCATTTGCATTGCTATCAATATTTGGTGCAATGTGCACTGCTGATTTCACTGGAACTGTGCCTGGTGTTGACCATTGCTGTGCCCTTGCTCGTGGGCCCTGGACTGGAGGCTGGGGCATCTGTGGCATCAGTTATTTTCATTCACTCACCCTTGAAGGCTTAAGTATTGATACATACCCTGTAGGTGAGGTAGTATCCATGGACAGCAGAATTAAAGCATACAGTGCATGCCATTTTACACGGATACTTTTGTGCAAGCTAATTTTGTCCATTTTAGCCGATGTCCATATTTCCCGATAGGTTGTGCCATGACATAAGAAAAATATAGTCATGGTTTCTGCACACCACAGCAAGTGTTATTGATACCCCTTTTCATGGGATTAGCTGTAATTTTTGATTTTGTTTGTTTTTTAACTTGTTGTTCATGTGCTTTTGTGCTCTTGTGCTTTTGTGCTACGGGTGTGTACAGTACTTTCGAGCAAGTGATGGAGGGAAGGAGAAAGGTGGTGGGTAAAATATTTAATCTTTATTTAAACTTGTGGCTTTAAAAATGCTTCTGGACAACGTGCTTCTACAGTGCTTTTGTACGACTATATGTATTATTTGAAGAAGCAGTCTAGGGTAGTCTGTCATGTTGCTCTCACTGTGTAGGGCTGGAAACTCTTTTCAACGTTCTCCATTAGACTCCAGTCAGACTGTATATCGATGCATTGTTCCATGGCTCATCAGAGCATAAGAAGAGCCTTACTAATTGCTTGTCCCATTGCAACAGTGATTTGTTTAGCCTTGGTGGCTAACAAGGGGCCACTCACCATTGCCTCCCATTCCCTTATTGAGGTGAACCACAATAGAAGTGCATCCTCCACCTCTGAGTCTTTCCCCTCTCTCTTTCTTTTTTCACTGAGGGTTTTGATTAGAATGCCATTTGGACCATAGCTGCTCCTTGTTGTGCAGCAGGTCCAACAACGTTGACTTGGGGATGGAAAGGCGGGCGGCCAGATCTCTAATGTTTAATTTCAGCAAAGCATCGATCTGTTTCAGGAGTTCGATTTTGCGAGCTAAAGGAATTCCTGGTCGCTTAGACATCACTCTGTTAACACACACAGCAGTGCTTACAACAGTGCTCACACTGAATGGGCTTAGCACAGCAAACAGTGATTGATGGCAAAAGCCGCAACACTATTTAAGTGCATGTGATTAATGAGTTAGCGAGTCACCGCAATTCAAAACCAGCTGTTAATTGCTATCAGAGAACAAAATCAATTACCCCAGCTGTCCATGGTTGCTGGCACTCAATGTCCGTGATACATGGAGTACACAACTAAATAAGCATAGGAATTGGTTTTGGTTAGAGGAAAATGTCCGTCTTTGCTGATTGTCCATGTTAAGCGCATCCGTGTTATATAGAGTGTACTATATTATGTTAAAATTACTGAATCAAAATGAAAGCCTACACTTTAAGACTATGGCCTGGCTAGTCTCCTGACCAGTTCACAAAGACACCCAGTTTCAATCCAGTTTTAAAGCTGGGAGGTCATGTGTCATTCCCAATGTCATATCATGAGCCAGTGACCATGGTGGGATTTGAACTAGGGATCACTGGGCTTGTGTATGCAATATCTATGTTCTCCCCATATCTCTTGTACTTCTCTGGAACTCTGTCTGTATTCTTGCTTTTATTTTTTCCTTATCACAATCCTCTTTTTTTCTTTATTTCTGCAGGTCTCAGAGGATATTGACCCTGGTCTGACAGGACACAAACTACTTACATATCAGATAAGTATTATTTATGTTTGACCTTCCCTGTTGGTCCCATTTTGTTCTTGAAGCACTGTGGATCCTTTGTGACCCTATGGATATTCTTTTTTTACAGGTATGATTTGACATCACTCCAAAACACCCATTCCAGGCTCCCCAGGACCCAGGTATGAGATCCCATATATATGCTAGTTAGGCAAGCTGTAATGACGCAGCCTCAGCTGTGCCTTGCCTGTCTCCTGCACCCTTTGCCTATGCCCATGGCCCACATATCACATTAATGCATTTGCAGTGGAACTTCCAGAATCAAAATGCCAGAACTAGCAGGAATGCAACAAGCAGATTACAGGTGTATTCAGGTTACCACATGGCATTTCTTAACCCTGTAGGATGAACTGTTTTGAACTAAAACAGATCTGTCAGTTTAAGGGGCTTTCCTTTAAAGTGCCAACATAAATGTGTGGGGACAGCCCTGAGTAAGTTATTAAGGATGTTAAGCCTTCGCCTCCCTCCCAGGTGTAGCCCATCTTCAAAGGTTCAGAAGGTCTGGCATTTCTCAGTGATACACAACAAGGCAGGAAGAGAGGTGAGGTGGTGAGGTGGCTCAGGACACTCGGGAAGGTGCCATCTAAAAAAACAGTCAAGGAATTGAGCAAAGAAGAAGATGGCTACTTGACCAGGGAAAGCAAAAGCAATAACCACTTGTTAGGTCAGGATAAAAAATGCTTTTATAATGAAAAAATACTTTTAAAAGGAACAAGGCACACCGTAATGAATGGCATACTGTCGATTCTTCGCGGTATAATTGGTTGTGGTCAAACTGTAGCGGCGATTTTGTCGAAATGTCAACTTGTCGCTGGTAAAACAGATAGCAGGCATAATGCAGCCACTGCAACCAGATACCTGCAACATTTTGTCTGCCGATGTACCGCGACAATATTAACAGAATACCTGATATTGTGTTATGTGAGTGGAAAATGTGCCAAATTTAATGTGGTCCCCTGCTAAAATCAGTACCTGCTTGAGTCTGCAGCGGCATCCTGGAGCTCGGTCCTGGGCGAGGTAGAGTAAGCTGCACTGTTGGGGGTAGTCCATCTGATTTCAAGGGCGGCATCCTGGAGCTCCAGTCCTGGGCAAGTAGGTAAGCTGCACACCCTCAGTCTATTAATAAAAATAAAAGTGAGTGGTAAAAGGGAGAGGGGCAGGCGGGATATTTATTTGTTTGCAAACAAGGAACACCAGATGGCAGTTCCGTGCTATTTTAGCAGTTATTTTCACCGTATACCGCAAGGGAATGTAAGCTGTACTGTTGGGGGTAGTCCGGCTGATTTATGCGTGGGCATCCTGGAGCTCCAGTTCCTGGGCAAGGGCAGGTAAGCTGCACTGTTTGGGGGATAGCGTAGCTGATTTCTGGGGTAGTCGGTTCTCGACTGTTGTCCAGTTTCCATATTTGTACCTTTGACTTCTTCACCTACCTACGAGTTATGTCGATGACCGATGATGCAGCTAAGTGTTTGTCCCTCACATTAAAATGTCTGCATGATTTTGACCGCGACATTTTGTCCGGGGACCAATCGGCCGTACACGTAATGAATAAATAGCACCTTGTACCTTTTTAAAATAATTTTTTCATTAAAATAGCTGTTTTTATTGTGATCTAACAAGTGTTTATTGCTTTTCCTGGTCAAGTAGCCATCTTCTTTGTTGAATTTCTCAGTGATAAAGGCCAGCAGAAGCTAATTTTTCACCATGGTGCACTGCAGAGGTAGCCTCTTGAGGTAAAACATGGACTGGGTAGTAGGCAAGCTTTATCTATGACCCTTTTGAACAACAGGATGGCATAATGCTAGTAGGCTGAGACACCCACTGGAAGAGGTGCTGTGTGTTGCTGCTCCAGGTGCACTGAGGTGGTTGAGTATGCTGCAGGGACTGCAATGGTGCAGGGACTGCATCATAAAACATATGAGAACAGATTAACAGAGCTCAATAATTATACCCTAGAGCAAAGGAGGGAGAGAGGTGATACGATCGAAACATTCAAACACCTTAAGGGCATTAACAAGCTGAAAGAGTCTAACATGTTTCAGTATGAGAAAAACAGCAGGACAAGAGAACACAGCATGAGATTAGAGGGAGGCCGATTAAGGGGTAATGTGAGGAAGTTCTTTTTCACAGAAAGGGTGGTGGATGCATGGAACGGCCTACCTCAGAAAGTGATGGATATGAATACAGTGCAGGGCTTCAAACAGGCATGGGATAGGCATAAGGGAGCAATACAGATGAGTATGAATATATAGACCATTGACGGAGCAAAGGCCAATGGCACATTCATGAGGTAGAAAAAGAAATAAGCAGACTGGATGGGCCTTAAGGTCCTTATCTGGCATCAACTTCTATGTTTCTATGAGTAGGGGTAACATGCTGATAGGGACCCAATCTTTATGTTGGAATGCTGCTTCTAAGAGGGTTTGCAGGCTGTGGGCCAAGCCACGGTTGGTACCTGGGTACAGGGCAACAACACAGAATTTTTGTCCAGCAGGAAAGAGGTTGGCCTTTGGGGGCAGGATAGGGAAGAGTAGAGCTGTTGCTGGCATGCGGGGGCAGATTAGGCAGTATGACAGCGAACAGACTCTGCCTAAAGTATGCCAGCTACATTGGGAGAGGCTGAGGGGGCAAATGCAGCAAGACAGCGGAGGTATTTTGAGTGAAATATAGGCTGCTGCTGTAGCTCTGACTATGAGGAAAATACAGCAGGAAGTGCAAGTGACTTTATTGCAACAATTGGGCAAGGAATTCACACAATTAGTATAATCATTACAGTTAATATTATCCTGGTGTCTATACACACATGCTTTCACTTTTCAAACAGGGAGCTCCATCTTTGGCCATGAGGGAGGCAAGCAAGCAGGTGTCTCAAGGACTTTATTCAGGATTCTCAACCCACACATCTGCTTGTGTCATCTGCAGGCCATACAACAGGAGAAAAAAAGGCAGGAATTGTAATTTAGCCAGTCCATGTAAGGGCTCACAACAAACATAATGCTGCAGATAAGTAACTCTTCCGGTTCTTGTTGCCATCCACAGCATGGCACTGCACTCAATATACTTGCACCTGGAAGAGCTGAGGGGCATTGCCATTCTAGTCTTCTTTGTAGCTTTGTGTAATCTGCTATGTGGCAGGGAAGATTACAATAATATCTTAAAAATTATGCTCTGATCTCACTGCTCATACATGCTGTTTATTTACAGCAGAGTATGTGCATGTGGTTAGTGGGTATGGCAGCGAGCATAGGATTGGCGGGTGTGACAGCATGCATGGGCTTATAGAATCATAAGCTGTGATAGCAGGCATGGTGTTATGTGGTCAGTTGGTGGGACAGCATGCATGGGGGGCATGGAGTTGTGAGGTGTGATAGCATGTATTGTGGTATAGGTCAGTGAATTTGACGGGATGTATAGGGGATGTTGGGTGTCATAGTGTATGCGGTTATAGAAACCGAGATTTTGACGGCAGATATGGACCACTTGGCCCACCCAGTCTGCCCATTTCCCTACCTATCGGATAAGCTGCAGATCCTAGTTAACCAGCATCCTACTTCCTCCTACCCCCCACTAGAATTGCATTAAGTCTGTCCTATGCATTCTTGAATTTCCCCACAACATAGGTTATTGGGTGTGATAGTGTGAAGGGGGGCATAAGGTCAGTTGATGCATGAAGGTATGGAATCATGAGCTGTGACAGCGTGCATGGCAGTATGGGACTGTGAGGTGTGACAGCGTACATGATGTTATAGGGTCTGTTAGTGTGACAACTTGCATGGGGTTGGTGGATGTGACAGTGTAAGTGGGTAACATGGGGTCATGATCTCTAACAATTCTTGCCCCACCTGCAGCAAAGCAAAAGGGTACCATGCTAAAGAAAGTCACTTCTCAGCTGAGCTGCTGTGTTAATTCTGTTGTAGGGAAATGTCACTGGAGCAACCCATGGTGGCAATGCCAGGATGGGCTGAAACGGTCTGCACTCCCAGGAAGACCCTTTTCCTTGCTTCTAGGAACAGGTCGGATTGGGGCCATTTATTTTGTTTTCATTTTTTGTAGGGAGAAGGAGTGTCCCACAAGGTCCCTTTGTGCTTTCCATGTAAACAAGGAGGGTTCTTGCATTGAGGCCACACCATGTGGCACCATGTTGTGAGGCTAGGAGGACACTGTATAGCATAGACTAGGGACATGACTGGTGTACAGATAACTTTGGTAGGATTTTCAATGTATAACTGATGATTAGCAGATGTTGGATGACACCTACATTAAAGATATGCAGATATCTGATCTTGTTGGATGTGCCTTAATTATTTTTTGGGATCACTCTGCTGGCAGGTCTTCCCCCACAGTGTGGTCCATGTGATACCAGTGACCCAAGCAGGCCATTGTGATAGCATGCTGCATGACCATTTTGCTACCGCCAGCACAAAGCATGGAATTAGACCATTGTATTACCACTACAATTGCACCTATTGTGCTACCACTGACACATGCTACCACAGTGGTCACAATGGTAGTACAATGGAATTGAAACAAATCCATTGTGATACCAATTGAAGTGGTATCACACTGGTATTCGCCATTGTGCTACCATCGCACATGTGTTTGCCACTGTGTTACCACTGTGTGTCAATATCACAGTGGACACAATGACATCACACTGGAATTGGAACAAAACCACTGTGATATCAACAAACAGTGGTATCACAATGGTACACAATGTTACCACTGTGCTACCAGCAGAGGTGGTGTTACCAGTGAACTACCACTGTCTGCATGGTATCAAAATGGTTACAGTGATATCACAATGGAATTGAAACCAATCCACTGTGATACTATTTATGAAACCCACAATGATAGTACAGTATACTGGAAATCGCAGTGGTAGTATAAGTAAGCAATAAGACATGACAGGGTGTGCATGGAACAGATTTTACCACACAGCTAGGGGCGTAATGAGGCACAAAGCCTTGGCCGAGTGCCTTTAGCCCCTGGCGTGCAGTAAAATCTGTTCCCTGCACTCACCTGGAGTTTCTTATTGCGCTTATAAAATGGGGTCCTGTTTTAAAAACTTTTTACATTTGGGAAAAGCATGTTTATATGTAGAAAGAATAGATTTACTTGTGTGCATTTATGATCAAATAGTCCTTCCACTCACAACAAATGATGTCACTGATGATGTCATTGTATTGTTGCCTACTTTCTTCTTTCTGTTTTTTTTTTCTCTGTTTTTTCCCCACATTCAAGATATGGAATGTTTATCATGGAATGTTTACCATGGAATACATGGATTCAAAATTCTGCTCAGTTCCGCTGCTAGAATGTTACCTTCCTAACATACTATACTCACACTTACACACAACAAAGGCCTCTGTTACAGCCAGAGACTCAATTATCTCACTATGAGGGCAAGGAGAAGAGATTTCCCTGATGAGCAGGTAAAGATAGGGGGATTTTTCACGTCAGCAAAGAAACAGTAGCAATGAAAACTATAAACAATACTTAATGTTTCTAATTTTTATGTATGTAAGGAGAATGTGTTGATCAGGAAAGCAACATTTAATTAATCTGTTTTAATTTGTATTTAAGGTACTTTTATTTTTAGGGCCCAGTGCAAGTGAATGTGATGCTTCCAGTTACAGGGCAAGAAACAATGGCTGCCAGTTGAGTTCTTAACATTCTATTAGCTTAATGATTCTAGTGGTGATCAGTCCACATTTGGCAGCACTTTTTATTTTCCATGCATGGAACATAATTGCTACATGAACAACAGCCAATCAGATTTCAGGATTTTCTCTTACCATTTTATAATGGTAAAGAACAGATATTACTATGGTATTCCGAATATATTTTTTGTAAGGATATGCCTGTAGTTTCAGTAATTACTTTTCTTATATATCATGGCTGTACCTTTGAAAACTCAGGACCCCTCATTTGGTGTAAACTTCAAGTTAACTGAATGACGTTTATTTTATAAAATTGGATGCCCCAATGAATGCCAGTCTGTCACCTACACATCCATGTAGGACCAAGAAGAGTAGCTAAGTGCCATCCACTGCCCTCCAGACCATATGGCACATCAGGAGAGATGGGGATACCTTCATGCCATGATGGGATATCCACTGCTTTAAGGGGCACACACAGCAGGATGCCTGCAGGCAATCTGCCCTCATGCACTGGCACTCTATAGAGTCCATATGCATATTGGTGCTTGCTCAAACCCTGTCCCCGTGAGCCACACTTGGGCTAGCTGGCAAGCACAACTGGAGCACAGCACATGGCCTATAGCTGCTCAAATTGCATATATGGACCTATATAAATACTAATCAAGTACTACAGTGCTACTACTTTACCACTATTACAAAATATTCAACTAGTCTTCATTAGTCTTCATTGATATTCACTTATACAATTCAGAAGTAATCATTAAGTAATTATTTAATCTTCACAGCACTGCCTTAATTTGCATATAAAACTACCTAACTACTAATTGAATACTTACTTATTACTAAGTTAGTCTTCAAATACATAGCTCATTTAAATTTTTTGGCTCGTGGAAAGACTACTTTACTACTACTGAATATTAGCCTAAAATTATCTTAAAATTATTATTTCAATACTAGCAAAGAAGACAAAATGAAGACAAAATTAGTATTCAGGTGAGGGGTTGTTTAAAAAAAGAGTTTGTGAAGATTCTTTTTCATGTACATGGTGTCTGTGCATTTCAGGCTACCGTATATGTTGTAATATGACAAGAGCTGCTAGATTGTTTCTGTCAAAAAGTTACTGAGTGCACAGATGAGCTTGTCCTGGCTGCCTCACCTGGCCCTCCCACCAGTCCCACTTTTAAGCCCGATAGAGTTTAATAATTGTTATATTTACCACCATGGCTGAAACTATCACATTTGCCACCTGGAATGTGAGAGGGCTTAATTCACCCATAAAACACAAAATGATTTTGGCCCATCTGAAGAAACTATGCACACAAGTGGCCTTCCTTCAGGAAATGAAGCTAGAACATAAAGAGGTGTTCTTCCAGTGACGTCATGGAGCTGAAGCAAGTCTTTCGGTGACATCACGGAGCTGAAGCAAGCTTAACCCACAGAGCTTCCATCCCAGCCGACTAACAAAACCTCCAAAAACCTGGAAAATCTATTTGTTCTGCAATCAAAATGTCTAAAAATACTGGAAGAACATCTCATGTCAGCAATAGAGGCAAACATCGTCCAGATCATAAAAATAAGGAGAAGGATGCCATCAGACTAAAAATGGGCCTATTTAGCAGACCAACCTCACCAACTAACTCACAGGCAAATGAATATGATATGGATGGAGAATGTGAGTAGTTGTCGTGCTCCATATTTGAAACTTTACTGCAAGAAATAAAAGAGCCGAGGAATGAGAACAAACAAGAATTTAGAGTAATGCAAACTCAATTATCTACCTTTGAAAACAGAATGGGAGCAGTCAAGGAACGGATCTCGGTAATGGAGGATACAACAGCCCAACTTTCGGAGATCATTCAAACCCTACTGTACCAAACTGAAACACTACAGGCAAAATGCTTAGACCTGGCGGGACGATCGCGGCGTGAAAACCTTCGACTGTATAGTCTCCCAGAGAATATGAAGACAACTCCAATGGCGCCGTTCATAGAGAACTTGCTACAAGACGTGTTAGAGCTTCCACCTACCCTTAATTTCCATGGAGAAAGTGCACAGATCACTGCAGAAAAACCCATGGACCCTATGGCAAGGCCACGATCCATAGTATTCAAGTTGAACTCATTCAGTGCAAAAGAAGAAATATTAAGGTGAGCCTGGGGTAAAAAAAGAAGTGAAATCTCTTACAAATCAGCTGTTTCTAGACCACGATTACCCACAAGACGTGCAATCCCAGAGAATCAAATATCTCCCCATTCTAAGAGCGTTATGAGAGAAGACCATTTGCTTTCATACCCCCTACCCCTCTCGACTGAGAGTATTTTGGGAAGATGGAGTGAAACTTTATTTAACAAATACGAGGAGGCACAGGAGGCACTTAAAGAGAGGGGAATATCTATAGAGGAGAACAGGAATCAAGAGACAGAGAAGAGAGGGCCATTCAGACGATGCACCATGTACAGGAAGACAAGGGGAAACAAACCTATGGCGCACATGGAAGCAATACGCAGAATCCAAAACATCCTGAGCAAAAGTGCTGAACAGAACCAACGTGATACCTGAAAGAAAAAGTGAACTTAAGAAATTTAGTTTGATGAATCAACTTAAAGGACAGTCGAGTAGCTACTGAAGTATACCCGAGTGGCAACGCTTCCCTTCAGATAAGTATCGATCACATAATTAAGCTCAGAGTACCTCTACGAAGGGGCTGAGAGATATAGAAAAGCAGGGTGGGGGGTGAGCACCAAGAAGGCATAAAAATGAACCTGCTGAATGAAGGAAGGAAAAACAAAAATGGGACTTGGTTCTACGCATTAGCATAATTTCTTTGTAGTTTACTGCATGATAGCTTGTATTACCACTAGGATTTTATATGCTGAAGCAAAATGTTAGTTAACTAGGATGTTTCTTCTTTCTTACCCTTAGAAATTATTGCCTAACATGAGGATCGATGGGAGGTTCTGGTGATCCTAAATATTATTTAAGGCAGTCCTCTCTCACCCTCTTAAGTAACATATGGGCAGTTTGACTGAGTTGCAAAGAGGGTTAACACTAGGCCAAAGCTCAGTTAGTCCGCCATATTCCAGGACATATGCTATAGATGTCTCTATACTAAGCCTAGTTTTTCTTTTAGTAATTGGCTGGGAATGGGGTGTATTGGAGTTCAGCCCATGACCCTCATACAATAAATAGGGAGCCCACTGATATAGAAGCTCTAGAGGAGGTTCTCCAGTAACTGAAGCACATGCATTCCTCCTTGTCCTCCTTAGATAGGAGAACACAGGGGCTAGGAGGGTATCTAGCCCCCAATCTTGGAAGTACACACTGAACATGTATATAAATCTTCAGACAGCCATGTTGGCTATACAGTTTTTGTTAATTGTAGCAGGACAGTTGGAACTTTTAATTAAGGAATACTATCAATGGTACAAATATGATGCAAAATGGAGGAGGTTATCCTTGGGGAGACCAGACGCACGAATTATGTATATGTACCTAATGGGAGTAATTGACATTATGTAAAATGGCACAACCCTATGTAATATGCACTTATAATGTGCATGGTATTACGAACCCAGTTAAAAGGAGTAAAATACTACAATATATGAGAAGGGAAGGAACTAACATTTTACTAGTATAAGAAACTCACCTTTCCCAAAGTGAGCATAAAAAATTTGAGCATCTGGGATTTACCCAGGTGGTGGCCTCTTCATATCGAGGTGGGAGAAGGCGAGGGACCGCCATTATGATAAGGCAGGGGGTACATTTTGAACCGAAGGACCGAATTATAGATAAGGAGGGATATTTTGTTCTGTTAAAAGGCCTGATAGATGGGAAGATGGTAACACTGACCTCAATTTATAAACCACCAGCATCAGACCTCTCACTGTACAGAACCTTTTTTAGTAAATTATCGGAATGGGCAGATGGTACAGTGATCTGTGGAGGAGACCTAAATATAAATATTATTGGGGAAGGCAGAGATCAAATGGCCCATGGGCGAATAAATAAAACAACCAGAAGTGTTAGAAAGCTGATACAGGAAATGGGCTATGACGATATATGGCAATATATAAATGGGCCCACTAGGAGGCGCACTTTTTATTTGCAGGCTCATGATTCCTATTCATGTTTAGATTTCCTTGTAGCCCCAAAAGAGCAACTGAATACAGTGCAAAGCATATGGCAGGGGACCTTTAATCTTTCAGATCATGCTCCCATTTTCTGTAAATTTCAAATGCAGGCTACTCGAAGGAAGACCTTTTGGCGATTAAACTTATCTCTCCTAAGAAACCCAGAGGTGTGGGAATCGATTACAGAAACGATAACCCAGGCCTTACAAGACAGTGATACTCAGGACACCTCAATGGCTATGATCTGGGACACCGTTAAGGCAATTGTGAGGGATTTCACCCCACCCAAAAAAACAAAGGGAATCATGTAGGCTCACCCTAGAAACCCAAATAGGGGTACTAGAAAATCTAAAAAGTGAGAAACACTGTAAGGCAAGATCTCGAGAGATCACTGCCCTTAAAAAGGATTTAAATGAGATCCTTTATTATGCTATTGAGCAGAAACTCCTGTTTTTAAGACATAAATTTTACGATGGGGGACCCAGGTCTGTGAGATTGGTGGCAAGCCAAATACGGTCCATGAGAGTTAAATCATCAATACTAAAAATTAAACACCCCATTAGTGGTGACCTTAAAAATAATATGCATGACATCTCGGAGGCTTTTCACCAATTTTACTCAAAATTATACTCTAAAAAAAATCTCCTCCAAAGGGAAGTATAAATGAGTTTCTGTCATCCCTAGATCTTCCCACTATAAATCGGCAACAATCCCTCAACTTGGTAGCTCCCATATCCCTAAAGGAAATTACTGCAACAATTGGGCATCTAAAAACGGGCTAATGTCCAGGTTCTGATGGACTCCCGGGGGAGTTCTATAAAACCTTCTCCAAGACTCTTGCCCCAATATTGAGTACGCTATTTGCCTATGTGAATACAGAAGGAGGAATAATCCCCCCATCCTGGAATGAGGCTATAGTCTCGGTTATACCAAAACAGGGTAAAAACCTCACAGATTGCTCTTCTTTCAGACCCATATCCATATTGAACACAGATTACAAAATCTTTGTATCTATATATGCATTGAGACTTAAGCAACTTGCACCACCTTCAATACACACAGACCAATGTGGTTTTATTCCTGGGCGGCAAGCCCAAGATAATGTTAGATGCATGGTTTATATCATAGAACATATATGTGCACAAAAAATCCCAGCAGTTATCTTGGGATTGGATGCAGAAAAAGCATTCAATATGGTGTCATAGGACTTCTTGAGAGGGGTACTGACTAGGTTTGACTTTCCATGCCAGTTTGTAGATACCATCTTCAAATGTTATACAAATCCTACAGAATACATTAGGGCAAATGGTTATATATCAGAGAAATTCCCCCTATTCAGAGGAACCAGACAAGGATGCCCCCTATCCCCACTCCTATTTGCTTTTTATATTGAACCTTTGGCTCAGTGCCTGTGCCAGGCTCAGGATATAAAAGGTGTTGAAATAACAGGCCTTGAACAGAGACTGGCTCTCTTTGCTGATGATATTCTATTATACTTGTCTAATCCAGATACCTCCTTGCAGGCCCTCTTTCAACATATCGGTAAATTTTCTAATACAGTATATCTGGTTTCACCCTAAATATAAATAAATCTGAGGCCTTGACTTTTGACTATAACCCTCCACCAAACCTTAAAAAACAATACCCTATTAAATGGGATAAAATGTCTATCAAATACTTGGGAATACAAATCCCAAAAAACCTGAACCAGCTTTTCAATTTAAACTACCATCCCCTAGTGAGTACAATCAAACAGGACTTGAGAAGATGGGACTTGTTGCCGTCCTCTTTTTATACAAGAACGTTATCGTTAAAGATCAACGCCTTACCAAGATTTCTGTATTTATTTCAATGTGTACCATGCGTAATATCCCCAAAAGAGCTTCTTTCTTGGCAAAAAACCCTAAATGCTTACCTATGGAACCAAAGGAAGCCAAGAATAAGCCTATCTAAGTTGCACCTGCCTAAGGATTTAGGAGGAGTAGCTCTACCCTCCCTCTTAAATTACTGGATCTCGGCTCAGATGAGATTGGCTCTATTGTGGGGTACTAAGACATACCAAGCAGTTTGGAAGCAGATTGATCTATCCAGATTAGTCTCAACCCCACTTCCAGCCTGCCTCTTCTCCACACCTCATCTTAATAAAGTTAGTCAAGAAACACCGTTGGCGACTGCCACCATACTAAAGGGCTGGCAATTGGGTATGAAACACAAAACCTTCCAACAATATTCTTGGAAGTATAAGTGCTTTATAATAAACCCCCCCTTTTGATACACCAATGCATAATAAATGGTATAGAATTCAGTACTCTAAGGGATTGAAAGCTCCTTGGCAATTATTAAAGGGCAATGAGTTAGTGGATTTCGTGGAGGCTGGGAGGCTTTATTCCTGGACAGAAAGGGATAGATTATATTACTACCAAATTAGAGACTATGTTCTAACACAAATTAGGAAGTCAGGGAGGGACCCTCTTCTGGGACAGGATGGTACCCCTTTCCATCGCATTGGATCTCTTGCCAGGGGGAAAAGGCAAGGGGCTGGATATTCAAACTGCACCATTCTGTGGTGCAAGCCCTTGCGCAGCTCAAAAAAGTTGCGTAGGGGTGTGGCTAGGGCGATATTCAATGGAGTTGCGCTATTGAGCAACTCCTTTGAATATCGCCCTCGCTACAACCACTGTGCATGGCGCAGGTGGAACTTGTGCCACCGCAAGTGGTCAGAGGGAGCATTCAGATGGGTGGCGCAAGTTCCATTGCGCCTAAGTGTGAAAATTTCCGATATTCAGCGGTGACATGCAAATGGGGCCATAATTTATGCAAGGTGCACGGGAGGCCATTTGCATCTAATTACGGCCCCATTTGCATGCCATTAGCATGCTGGTGCGCCGATCCCCGACAAATTGCACCTGGATGGACTGCCTTGTACAGTATGGGCTGCATGCCCATTGGCTCTTGCTCTGAACCAATGGGCATGCAGCCCTACTAGTTGTCAGTCTGCAGGCGGCGGGGTGGCAGGTGGGTGGGGTGCTGCCACCTGCCGGCTGATGGGGAGCAGGGTGGTGGGCCCGCGGGTGGGTGGGGTGGGGGCCACTAGATCACCAGGGAAATTGGACTTTGGGGTGGGTTTGACCTTATGCCCACGATCGGGCTTCACGGTCCACTGGACCACCAGGGATATTGGTCTTTGGGGTTGAACTCCATTCTGCCCGATCGGGCCAGTGGGGGTTTCAATTACATTCTGCCCATGATCGGGCCAGTGGGGAGGGATCAATTATGTTCTGCCCGCGATTGGAAGGCCAGTGGAGGGTTCATCTACGTTCTGCCGTGATCGGGCCAGTCCAGAGGAGGGTGTGAGATCTGCCCGCAATCGGGGCTGGTCGGTCAGGTGATCTGCCCGCCACCGGCTTAGCCGGGGTGGGAGTGTGTTCTGCTCGTGATCGAGCCATGGGGTTACTATTATGCTCGCGATCAGGCTGCAGGGGGGCACAGGGACAAGTGGAGGGGCCACCCACAGGTGGCAGCTGCTGTGTTGCGCCCTGCAATGCGGCAGCTCACCTGTGAGTGGCCCCTTGACTTAATCCTTTTTTTTTTGGCTTAAAGTTGTGCAGGCGCAGGTAGGGGGTTGCGCCTGCACAACTCTGCACGCCTGGCTGAATATCGGACTGTGCAGTTTATGCATGGTTCTTCCCCCTCCGGTTGAGCATGCCTTCATTAGCATTGCGCTGTTGCTCTGCACGACTTGAGGGGCGCAACTGCCTCCTGCTGTATAGTGCAGAATGGTGCAATTTCGGACTTGCGCAGGCACAACCCTATTGTGCATGGCGCAACCCTTTTGAATATTCAGCCCAATATCTATAATATATAAATCTCTTATACAGCAATCGGCACATACCATGTTGGCGGTTCAGTCTAAATGGGAACAGGAATTTACACATCCCATATCTAGTAAACAGTGGCTTAAGATCTGGGGAAATACATGGAAAACCACCTCCTCCCCAATTTGGAGGGAATTCACTTGGAAAGT
Organism: Neoceratodus forsteri; assembly: GCA_016271365.2. Lineage (NCBI taxonomy): Eukaryota > Metazoa > Chordata > Ceratodontiformes > Ceratodontidae > Neoceratodus > Neoceratodus forsteri. The sequence continues at coordinate 172,507,169 of CM028131.1, read as the reverse complement.
CAGGGCAAGGTTTTTTCTGGTCCCCTCGGTGGTAGCTCTTAGAAACCCGGGGTCCCCCTCCAGTTGCTGGAGGGAATGTGGAGAGGTAAAGGCCTCACATAAACATATTTTCCTGGATTGTCCAGGGTTATCAGCCTTCTTGCTCCAGGTAAAGATGCATGTAAAGTCAATCCTGAGCATACAGAGTGAACTTGGTGGTGCTAATCTAATCTTGGGGATACCACCGGAGGAGACCAGGGATAAGGCTAGCTTATACCTATGGGCCATATTTCTAGGTTCAGTCTATAAAGCTATAACTCAAAAGTGGCTTCTCAGGACTCCCCTAGTAATTTCTGATTGGAAAGCAAACATACTAAATATCCAACACAATGAACAGATCTCATTTAAACTCCAAGACAAGATGGAAAACTATATAACATGCTGGTCAAGGTGGGAATTATATCAGGAGCAGCTCTAGAGGTAGACAGGGTGTAAATCCTATATTTATCCACAAAAATAGTGAAGAAAGAACCATAGGGCATGGTGAGCGAAAAGTATGGCCTAATCCTCGAGGAAAAGAAAGCGTAGCTTTAGCATATGAATTTTTTCCTTCACTCTCTTCCCTCCTGTAGAATCTTTGCTTTTAGCTGATGTCAATAACTCCACCCTAAAGATAAAGAGTAAAATGTAAATATAGAATAATGGGGGTAGTACCTTATGTTCCAAATTCTGTTTTTATCCTGCTCAAAGTTGTATTAAGTTTGAAAATCAACTTTATCTTGTAATCAAGTGAAATTTATAAGCTGTAATAGTTTTATCTTAACAAAAAAAAAGGAAAAGAAAATATGTAAGATAACATTAAAAGAATGTAATCATATGAAGAATGGATGTATGAAACCAAATTCTTCTATAAAGCAAGTATAAAAAAAAAAGAACATAAAGAGATGCAAAAACTTAAAAGGGAGTGGGTAGGGTGGGAAGCACATAGCTCCTCCAAATCCACAAACATATGGCCTCTATTTTGTTGTAAAAAGGGATGAAGTAGACCCCATCTCTCAGACAAGTGACTCTGATGGAAGATGGATACTCTCCAAAATGAGGACACCGAGTGGCCCAATTATCCTAGGGAACCTATACACCCCCCATACAGATGACCCCTCATTCTTTAATAGCATATCTTAAGCGCTTATGGATATGTCCTTTGACAACACTGAAGTGCTGTTGGGACGAGATTTTAATTTGGTATTGGACAATTGTCTTGATAGATCTATCAGCAAACCTGAGCCCTATGCCATGACTCTTCACACCGTACAGGAGGTAATGTCCCTGCATCAGCTAGTAGACTCCTGGAGAGTACCCAATCCATCTAGTAGAGACTACACATACTTTTGACTGTCCACCAAATGGCTAGTAGGCTAGATTTTTGGCTCGCTTCCCCATGCCTCACATCCCAGGTATTCCTCCATGACCATAGAACCAATATTTATTTCCGACCACGCCCCCATGACCCTGACTACCACGATTGACCCTAGTGTGAGTAAATCCCTAAATTGGTGATTAGACCCTCTGTTATATCAGGATATGGAGTTCCAATCCTGGCTTAAAAAAGAAACCCTGCTATATTTACAGGATAACCCCCGGCTCCTCTACTCCCACTCTAATCTGGAAGGCTTTTAAAGAGCAGCTTCCCAGCTGCTGAGTTGTGCCCCACCAAACATATACTAGAGCTTACCTGGCCTAAACTTGATTTCCATGAATATTTCCTTTTATTTCTGCCATTTGTAAAAGTTACATCCCTCATGATTTTCAAATCCAACATCTCAGCAAAAAACAGAGCTACTTCCTCAAGCTCTCTACATGCCCCCATGTAGGCACATGCAACCCCGTTTTGTGATGTCACAAAATGAACACCACATGTGCATGCCCCATCGATTCCAATGGGGGCATGTTTTCCATGCAATTTATTAACATTTAGAGTTAGGATTTTATTAAATAAAACTGACCGCTCGACTAACTGGGACTCTGTTAGTCCAGCAATCACTTTAATCAAATCCTAACTCCAGTCCAACCTGCTAAGATGGAAACATCTGGATCTGTCCCTATTAGGGAAAATCAGTGCAATCAAGATGATTACTGCCCCCAAATCCTTCATGTGTTTTCCCATCTCCCTGTTCCCATCAGTATATCATGGTTCCAGAGGGTATGGGCTTCTTGGGGATTTTCTGTGGGAAGGACCACCCCCGATTTAGCCGGGCCATATTATTTGCTCACTGGTCTAAAGGAGGGTGGGGACTGCCTAACCTCCTTTTGTATCATTATGCTTTCTTGACAGCTAAAACCCAGGCTGTTCACTCACCTGGGTTCTCACTCACCAGCGTGGGTTTGGATCAAAATGGAAATTATGCGAGAGAGCCACCCCTCATGTTACCTGGGGCTAGCGCTGCCCACTTCATACCGCAAATGGTAGATAATTTTAGCCACACACAAGGCATGGAGGAAAGTGACGGTGTTAACCAAGCACTATCTGGGAATTGAGCCCTAAAGCCCAATTTGGAGCAACCCTATCTATTTTATTGGCCTGTTCCCAGTTCACTTGCCCATCTGGAGGGAAAGGCACATACTGTTCTGGGGGTATGCTCTCCTTCTAACACCAACATGATAGATGCATTCCAATCCCTGCAGCATGCATTTAATCTCCTCAAATCAGACCTGTGGAGTTACCTCTAGCTGAGAAGTGTATACAATAGTTGGGTGTAGAAGTCATGTGCATGTTCTTCTTGTATTAGGGAAGTGGGAATGGTTCTACCCCAGTTGCCCATCCAGGCATGGCTCAAGGCAAGCTTGGGCATTGCCAGCACTATACATAAGGCCCTTAGAGATGCTTCTCTGAACCCCTCGTTACAGCTCAAAATGAAATAGGAATGGGCACTGCAGATGCCCATATCTGAGGAAGCATGGACACAATCTTGGTGTTTTATTCACCAAGCCTGCCTGGATCCTTGCAGTATGCTGATCCTTAACAAGATTAGGCATTACTGATATCGCACTCCAGCTCAGCTAAACCCTGCGGGCCTTTTACCCCATGACAAGTGTTGGAGGTGCAATTTCCCTGCAGCAGATTCTCTACATATCCTCTGGTCATGTAACCTAATTCAGAACTATTGGAGGAGAATCCTGGGCCACTGCTTCCAAATTCTTCAGGTCCATATTCCTTGGTCCCTGAGTCTGGTGCTGCTTGGCATATCTGACCCCCACATAAGACTCTCTGGTCCTCAAAGAACGTGGCTCATGTTAGCCTCTATGCCTTTTGCTTCAATTGTGGAGATCCATGGAGATTCCACAGTTTCACACCTGGGAATCTGCATTGGTCATGGTCTTCTTCAATTCCAGGATGACCCATTTCTTCTTACAAAAGGTAAAGAACTTCCAAAGAGTCTGGGCCCCGTTTTTTCAGTTCCTCCAAGGAGGATCTGCCCCCACAGTTAACAAACAGAGCAAATATCTACTTTGGCCTCCATGAAGCTCACGGCTTAATTGCCCCAAAGATGTTATTACTTACATATAGGATCTAATTGGACAGTAAGGGCCCAGTCTCATTCAGGTTGGTCCTATGATTCAGTACTAAAATGGTATGCAATGATAGTTATTATAATGTGGTTCTTCTATGCTCAGATTTGAAATATAATGAACACAACCTTTTTCAATACCATCTAAGTACTCTTTAGCTATGGTTACTCTGTCATGAATAAGAATAATTAATGTGCATTGTTACCTAGCTGATCTGTGTGCACGTGGTTTTACACTTCTGTATGGCTGTAATGTTATGTCTCACAAACTCTATAAACAAATTAACAACAAAAGCCACACAAGGAGAGGCTGAGGAATCTCAACATGTACTGCCTGAGATTATAGCAAGAGGGAACATGATAGAGACCTTCAGTATCTCATTGGCTGAACAGGGTGCAGGAAGGGAGTCTTTCAAATGAAAAAACAGCACCAAGACCAGAGGGCAGGCAATGAAGCTGGAGGAGGGGAAGTTTAAGAGGGATGTGAGGAAGTACTACTTCAATGAAAAAGTGGTTGACATCTAGAGCACACTGCCAGTGGTAGTGGTGGAGGTGAAAACAGGGGGCTTTGAGCATATGTGGAATAAACACAGGAAGGAGAATATTAATAAATAGGCAAAGAGGAGAGAGGGTCACCAGAAACAGTTTAGGGTCTGTGGAGACAGGCCAGGCAGGGACCATTTGGGCAGACTGGGTGGGCCAAGTGGCCCCTTTCTGTTGACAAATTCAATGTGTCTATCAATGTGATTCCCTGTTCTTTAACTCTACCCATTCCCCCCTCTAATTTTCTACTCATTGAAAGGTTTAATAGTTTACTGTAGTACTAGTTATCTATTATACTCTTCTAAGATGTGTAGAAGTATGTATTCTTATTGAACCTTAACCTTTACTATCCAGCACATGAAATAGTTCTCAGTGTTGAATTAAGTCTTACATTATTTTTGTATGATTCTTTTTATTGTATGAAATGAGGTTTATGCTTATCTTGTGAAAGATTGCAGAACACAGTATGGTTTTACAATTTATTTCTCAATAAAATATAAAACAAAATCTGGGAGTCATTGTGGAGTCCCAGCTTGTCTTGTTTTATAGCAGTCAAAACAAAGGGTTCATCAGAATCTTAGGCAACACTTTATTTGTGCTTATGCTCAGACATCCAGTAAGCAACTAGCAATGCCTGCTTGACTGTCCAAGCAGGCACTGTCTGATACTTGATCTCATCCTTATTTTCCAGACTACCATGATAATTGAGAGGCTCCATTCAGTTACTCTAATTACCCTTATTTATGACTCCTAGTCCCTTACCAACACATCCCTGGTGTTCTAAGAAGGAAGGAAGGAAGATTCAATTGAGTCCTGTAAATAAGTTCTAGCTAGTAGCATGCACTATCAAGTGATATTTTGACAGATTCACCAATAATAAACATGGGACAGCATTTTACATTTAACAGATTTCAGTTAGTCTCTTTTGCTTCATTTATTAGCCTACCACTTATCAACCTGCTCAGTTGTTCTGGACTCTTGTGACTGACAGTGTCATCAGACATCTGACCACAAGGCATCAGTTCAATATTGTTTTGTGACATTTCAGGAAAATCAGGTTAAACCCTATCAGTTCAAGTAGAGTTTCTTTCCTGTTCAGTGTCCACTCTCCTAGGCATTTCATGTTCCCCATGTTGTTGTCCTGACATTGCACTGGGTCCCCCAGGTAAACACTCTGAGTCTGTAGATACAGTCTTTTGTGTCGCAGGAAAGTGTCCTGAGCTTGTCAGCATTGGCATTAAATGTTTTCCGTTTTGTCTTAACAGTTGTCTGCTTTCAATAAGTACCAGGTAGGATCTTGGAGCCACTAGCCTGCGAATGAATGCCAGTTCTCCGCAGCAACTCTCACTTCTCACCCTGACTGTTTCTCTAGGATGTAACACCCTGTGATATTTTGCTATTCTGTCTTAGGTCTCTCGTTGTTTCTGGAATACATAGCCTATATTGTCCATGTGACATACAAGTTTGAGTTGAGGTAATCAGGTTTAAACCTGACATCCCATGAGCAGCTCTGAAGGGAATTTTCCACATTCTAATGGGATTGCTCTTTAGTTCAACAGAGCAAGAGAGGGATCTATGTTTTCTTCCCTTGAGTTTCTCATGAGATACATGATGATTTTGACTCTGCATTCTGTAAACCCATTTCCTTGTTGACATGTTGGACTGGAGGTTATGTGATTGAAACCATTGAACCTTGCAAAGGCTTTGAATTCTGCACTTGCAAACTGAGGTCCATTATCAGTCCTTATAGACTGTGGTAATCTTGCAAAGATTACTTTAAACTTCTGAATTACTTGGCTTGAGGTGGGTGTCTTGAGCTTCATAACTTCTGGGTAGCATGAGAATGCATGAGTTACAGCCATGTACTCTCTGCCCTCTCATGTAAACAAATCAACCCCTACTTTTTCCAATATGTTGGCATTTTCTGAATCTGAAATTAAGTGCTCTCTTTGCAGTGCAGGCCTGTATTTCTGACATATACAACATGCCCACACTACATTTTCCACATCCTTAGTAACTCCTGGCCAGAACACAACCTGTCTTGCTCTACATTTACACTTTTCAAAACCCATGTGTCTTTCATGAATTCTATGCAGCATTTCTTTTCTTAAGTCAGTAGGGATGACAGTTCTGTCACCCTTATGTAATATTCCATATACCACAGATAATTCAGCCTGAAATGGCATATACCTGTGTGAAATGTATTATTCTTTCCACCCATTCTGCATTGCTGACAATACTGTCTATAGCATTTCATCCTTTGCTGTTGCAGTTTGCATTCTTTCCCACATTCATGCTGAGACAGCTCCAGAAGTCTTAATTCTATTTATGTAAATGTCCACTTGGGTTTCCATGCCTTGATCTTCGGCCCTGTAAGCTTCATCCCACGTTCTTGACAAAGTATCAGCCACAATCAAATGGTTTCCTGGTGTGTATTCTGTCTTGTAGTCATATTTTAGTAGTTTGATTAACAGTCTTTAAATCTACAGGGGTGGCTGCCATAAACCTTTTTTTGAAATAGTAATTAGTGGTTTGTGATCTGTTTTGATCACAAATGGGGTCCCATAAAAGTTATTATGAAAAGCATCATATCATAGAAATATAGAAACATAGAAGTTGACAGCAGGTAAGGAGCACAAGGCCCATCCAGTCTGCCCATTTCTTTTTCTACCTTATAAATGTGCCATCGGCCTTTACTCTGTCAATGGCCTATCTATTCATACTCATCTAAATTGCTCCCTTACGCCTATCCCATGCCTGTCTGAAGCCCTGCACTGTATTCACATCCACCACGTCCTAAGGTAGGCTGTTTCATGTGTCCACCATCCTTGATGTGAAAAAGAACTTCCTTACATTACCCCTTACTCCCTCTAATCTCATGCTGTGTCCTCTTGTCCTGCTATTTTTCTCATATTGAAACATGTTAGCCTCTTTCACCTTGTTAATGCCCTTAAGGTGTTTGAATGTTCGATCATATCACCTCTCTCCCTCCTTTGCTGTAGGGTATAAATATTGAGCTCCATTAATCTGTCCTCGTATGTTTTCTGATGCAGTCCATGCACCATTTTGGTTGCCCTTCTCTGGACTGCTTCCATTTTGTTAATGTCCTTGTGAAGATGCGGCCTCCAGTATTGCATGCAGTACTCCAGATGGGGCCTAATCAGTGTCTTGTAAAGAGGGATTATTACCTCCCTCTTACAAATTGTGATACCCCTACTAATACACCCCAACATCCCCCTAGCCTTACCTACTGCTTTAGTGGTCTGCTTGGATGTTTTCGGGTCGTCTGTGATGATGATGCCCAAGTCTCTTTCTTCCCTTGTGATTGCCAGCAACTCCCCTCCCAACCTCTAGGTGGCTTCAGGGTTTCTCTTCCCTATGTGCATGATCTTGCATTTCTTTGCATTAAGCTCCAGTTGCCACTCTTCTGACCATTTTGTCAGTTTATCCAGATCTCTTATTCTGCCCACCCCATCTGGATCATCTACTCTGTTGCAGACCTTGATGTCATCTGCAAACAGACAAACCTTACCCTCCAGGCCATCTGCAATGTCACTGATGAAGATATTGAAGAGGACTGGCCCCAGAACTGATCCCTGAGGTACCCCACTTGTGACTTGCATCTCTTCTGACTATATACCGTTTACCACTGCTCTCTGTTTTTTGCCCACTAACCAGTTTGCCATCCAGTTGGCCAACTTCTGACCCACCCCAAGTCTACCCAGCTTATTAATCAATCTTCCATATGGAACAGTATTGAAAGCTTTGCTGAAGTCATGGTAGGCGACATCAACTGCACCCCCTTGGTCCACCGCTCTGGTTACCCAGTCAAAGAAATCTATGAGATTAGTTTGACAGGACCTTCCTGTTGTAAACCCATGCTGTCTTGGATCTACCACTCTGGTTTCTATGTTCTCTCCCTGGTCTGGAGGCCTGTAGATAACCCCAGTTCATATGACTGTCCCATTTCCTCTTTCCAGGGTGACCCACAGTTCTTCTGGCTTCCTGTGTGTATTCTGAATTTCTGTAGCTTTGATATTTTCATTGACATAAAGGGCTACCCCCCCTTTTGCACCTTGGTCTCTTCTGAACAGTACATAGACAGGTACTGAAGTCTCCCAAGTGTGATTACTGGTGAACCATGTCTCGCTAATTGCTACTATGTCCAGTTTAGCCTCTGTCATTGTTTCCTGCCAGTCTGGGATCTTGTTTCCCAGACTGTGGGCATTTGTATACATGATTTTCCATTGGACAGATTTTGGTGCGTTAGTTGCTAGGCGAGGTCCAGCATTTCCCCTGCATGTTGTATGGGGAGATGGACCTTTTTCCTTACCTGGTGATGCAAATAAACTACAAACATGCTGAACTCCTGTTTGATCACTAGCTGAGGGGGGAAGGGTGTTCTTCCTGTTTGTTGTATCAGGTGCTGCACCCCATATCCAAAGACTATAGCCAACATCTCCTTTTTAATTTGTGCATATTTAAATTCTGTTTTTGTAAAGGCTGTGGATGCATATGCAGCAGGTCTCCAGCAACACTTTCTGAGTTGTAACAGTACTGCTCCTATGCCGTCCTTTGAGGCATCTGTGGAAACTTTCGTCTGACTTGTAATATCAAAATATTGCAAAGTAGGTGCTGTGGTCAGAAGCCTTTTAATAGCTGTGAATTCCTGCTCTTGCTTTGATGTCCACAACCATGTGGCTGACTTAACTAGCAATTTTCTCAGATGGCATGTCTTGTCAGTCAGATTGTTAATGAAGTTCCCCAGATAATTCACCATTCCCAGGAATCATTGTAAATCTTTCTTCATTTTGAATTGTGAAATTCTGTTTACAGCCTGTAAGCGTAACAATCTGTCTTTTTTTTCTCTATGATCACTAAGGAGTGAACCCAAGGTGTTGGCTCCTCTACATTTTCTATGATATCCATATCTGTTAAGTGTTTCAATTCCTTTTTCAGTCTGTATCTCAGGGCCACAGGAACTCTCCATGCAGCATGAATTACTAGGACTGAATTATCATCCAGGGTGATGTTATGTGTAATGGATAATTTCCCCAGTCCCTTCAATACATCACTGTATTCAGATATGATACTAAGGGGATACGTGATGGTTACTTAAGTGATAGCTGATATATCAGCACGAGTGGCAAGTAAGCTCAGTGTTATCACGAGTGGCGTAGCCACGAGCGCGCTTGAACCCCAAGCTCAATTGCCAAGAGTGCTGATATTCAGCTATCACATAAGTAACCATCACTTATCTGTTTTATATACTGTAATAGGGGTTTGCTGATTATTTATTTGTATTTTGGCTGTATATTTATGTGGTATGCTGTTTACCTCGTTTTCAGTGTTTTCTTTTGTTTTAGTGGTGCTCCAGAGGTCAGTTTCATTACATTTTGTTGTATATACAGTGGCGGTGCCGCCGGAATGTATTCTGTACTTTTTGAAGTGGTTTGTTACACGAATAAAGCAGGGCGAGGTGCCGGAATGTAGTTTGCAATTTGTTTTGGCATTTTAATGAATGTGAGTGGGGAGCAGAGTGCCGTAGAAATGTAGTGTGCTAATTTTTTTTCTTTTACGTCTTGACGTGTACACAATGGAAATATTATCAGTTACGTAGAGAAAGTGCTAATGACTGGTGCCATTTTTCCACTATGTACACATCATTCCCTCATTGTTAGTGTGTGGTGGTGATCTGGGGTTTTATCATATAAGTTATCAGCAAACCCCTATTATATAATATCAGTGACAGGCATGACATTTTGCATTGCAAATAATTTTTCTATCAGATCCAACTTCTTACTGGTGTCTAGCCCCAGAATTGGATTCTTGTTCCCTGGAACAATTACAAATTTGTTTTTACTGACCTTGCCTTTGTGCTGGAGGTTTAGTGCACAGTACCCTATAATCCATTATATGCCTTTAGCACAATTGTATTCTCCTTTAGCAGTGGTTTATTTGGTAGCATACGACACAGTCGAGCTGAGAGCACATTTTTTTCAGCACCAATGTTAATCATGCAGTGAACCTTCAAACCATTAGTATCTATTGGGTGGGTCCATTCATATTTCTGGGAAATGCCTTGTTTCTCTAGGGCCCCTATACAGAGTTCATTGTCGCTGTCTGAGTCTTCTGTTTCTGTGACTGCACACACTACATTTCTATGTTTGCAATATCTTGTGAAGAGATTACATTGTCCATAAGCTTTGTGTTGTTGGCCATAAACGGGACAATTTCTGTAGGCATGTTGTTTACCACAGTTGTGGCAGTGTTTGCTTACACCCTTTGAGTGTTTTCAGCTCTTCCTGACTATGTGTGATGTACTTCTTGCTTTGTGAAACTTGTTGGGGACCTTTGGGCTTGATTCTTTGCTGTCTGCAGTGCAACAACCCCTGGGTTGTCCTTTGCTCTGGTGAGGACCTGCATTTGCATGCGTGTCTGCTCTGAAGTCTGACAAATCTGGATGACTTTTTCCATTGTTAGTTCTGTGTCTCTGAGCAGCTGCTCTTTGACTTTTGCATCTAAACAGCCCATAACTATTTAATTTGGGATCATAGAAGGGGTAAGGATGCCACAATTTCAGGACTGTGCTTTCAGTTTCAAGTCAGTGACAAATTCTTCTTCTATTGTTTCTTGTTCTTTTGCATTCAGGATATAAAAACAAATCTTTCAAAGTCTAATTTTTCCTGGGCACACAGTACACCTAAAACTGTTGCGTGACTGCATCATAATCCTTCCTGGCCACTTCAGACAATTGAAATGTATTATCTAGAGCTTCTGAGCCTGCTACAGTCAGTAACAAAGCTTCTTTTTGTGAGTTCTTTTTTTCAGCTGCACCAGCTGCTTGTAAATAAAAGTTAGAACTCTGCTTGAAGTATTTCCATATTTTTTCTAAATTACCCACAAGCCTGATCCCTGGTGGTGGTCTTATTTGCTCCATTTCAGCAGACTCCAGTATTAGTTAGACCACTCCACCAAAATCTGCATTCACTTGAACCCATATCACTGTGTGGTTTGTCTGTTCCTTTCCCGAAGGAGTACTCCATCTTAATTGCTTCTCTTTTGTTTGGTTTTCTTTTCAGACAGATCCCCAAATCACTCCTTTTGTTTTAGTGGTGCTCCAGAGGTCAGTTTCATTACATTTTGCTGTATATACAGTGGCGGTGCCACCGGAATGTATTCTGTACTTTTTGAAGTGGTTTGTTACATGAATAAAGCAGGGCGAGGTGCCGGAATGTAGTTTGTGATTTGTGTTGGTATTTTAATGAATGTGAGTGGGGAGCAGAGTGCCGTAGAAATGTAGTGTGCTAATTTTTTTCTTTTACGTCTTGGCGTGTACACAATGGAGATATTAGCAGTTGCATAGAGAAAGTGCTGATGACTGGTGCCATTTTCCACTGTGTACACATCACTCCCTCATTGTTAGTGTGTGGTGGTGATCTGGGGTTTTATCATATAAGTTATCAGCAAACCCCTATTATATAATATCAGTGACAGGCATGACATTTTGCATTGCAAATAATTTTTCTATCAGATCCAACTTCTTACTGGTGTCCAGCCCAAGAATTGGATTCTTGTTCCCTGGAACAATTACAAATTTGTGTTTACTGACCTTGCCTTTGTGCTGGAGATTTAGTGCACAGTACCCTATAGTCCATTATATGCCTTTAACACAATTGTATTCTCCTTTAGCAGTGGTTTATTTGGTAGCATATGCCACAGTCAAGCTGCGAGTACATTTTTTTCAGTGCTAATGTTAATCTTGCAGTGAACCTTCAAACCATTAGTATCTATTGGGTGGGTCCATTCATATTTCTGGGAAATGCCTTGTTTCTCTAGGGCCCCTATACAGAGTTCATTGTCGCTGTCTGAGTCTTCTGTTTCTGTGACTGCACACACTACATTTCTATGTTTGCAATATCTTGTGAAGAGATTACATTGTCCATAAGCTTTGTGCTGTTGGCCATAAGTGGGACAATTTCTGTAGGCATGTTGTTTTCAGCTCTTCCTGACTGTGTGTGATGTACTTCTTGCTTTGTGAAACTTGTTGGGGACCTTTGGGTTTGATTCTTTGCTGTCTGCAGTGCAACAACCCATGGGTTGTCCTTTGCTCTGGTGAGGATCTGCATTTGCATGCGTGTCTGCTCTGAAGCCTGACAAATCTGGATGGCTTTTTCCATGGTTAGTTCTGTGTCTCTGAGCAGCCGCTCTTTGACTTTTGGATCTAAACAGCCCATAACTATTTAATTTGTGATCATAGAAGTGGTAAGGGTGCCAACATTTCAGGATTGTGCTTTCAGTTTCAAGTCAGTGACACATTTTTTATGTTTGCTTGCACGCATGTGCAAGAAACATAGTGCCATCATCGGAGATTTCGGAGGTGTGTCACCTCCTCCTCCAATTCAGGCAGTGTGCTGGCAGGCACGGCCCCTGTAAGCCAATGCATTTTGGGCTGTCTATGACATGCTCCAAAATGCAGTGGCCAGTTGAAAGGGAGCTACAGCTTGAGTGAGCTAGCGATAGAAGCTGCTCAGCAGCTCCCCGCCCCGGCACTGCGGCGCGTACCCAGCACTCCATAGCAGACGGGATACCCAATCCCCATCGGCTGAGCTGCATCGCCTCCTCCCACCCTCCAGTAGTTGGTGCCACGCACGGAGCCCACCCAGCGTGGCAGTCAATCGTTTGCTGACGGGGTGCCCAATCCCCATTGGCTGAATGCCCCCAAGCCCTTGTGCCATGCTGGGAGCCCACCCCAGCATGGCAATCCAAGTCTTTTTTTTGTAACCCACTGTAAAACCATAAGCGGTCCCTTGACGCGTCTCCCGAACCCCCTCCCACACCCGCACCCACCCTCGCACCCAGCCTCTCCACACCCCCACCCCATACTTACCTCCGGACTCCGGTAGGCATCTTGATCGATCCGGGAACATGTCTGCACTCTTCAAAGCCGATCGCTGAACTGAGGAAATGCCGGTAAGCTGTATAATGGGCCAGATAGGAGGGTTCAACTTATTGCATATCTCAGGCATTTTTGAATTTTGCCAGATTTTCAACATGGGGTTTTGGGACCCTTCTCACGAATGATGTCACTGTCATGGCGTTATTCAGGCTCGAAGGGGTGATTTCACGCGGTGACTAAAATCACCCTTCAGGACCGAATACCACCGTGACAGTGACATCATTCATGAGAAGGGGGCCCAAAACCCCCATGTTGAAAATTTGGTGCCAAAATTCCCAAAAATGACTGTTTAACGAGCGTGCATTGCGCAGTTCCTACGCAGGCTCGTAAGTTCGCCAAATTTCAATATTTTCACTCCAGATTTTCAACATTGCCATTTTTCCACACCTCATTATGAGCAGTACAGCTGTCATTTTTCACATCCTGCCCAAAACGTGTTTCCACCCATGTAGCGCACAATGGCGCAGTCGATGTGCAAACTCAATGTATGGGACACATTAACAAAACCACAGTGACACTGTTCATGAGCAGAGGTCTTAAAATGGCTATGTTGAGAATTTGGTGAAAAAATGCATAAAAATGACTTTTACGAGCATGCTTTGCACAATTCCTATGCATGCTCGTAAGTTTGCAAATTTAATATTTTCACTCCAGATTGTCAACATGTCCATTTTATTAAACTTCCTTATGAACAGTACAGCTGCAATTTTCATATGTCACCGAAATGTGTTATCGCATATGTAGCGCACAATGGTGCTGTTGGTGTGCGAAAGCAATGTTTAGGACAGATTAAGGAAATCACAGTTACACTGTTCATGAGCAGAGATCTTAAAATGGCTATGTTGAAAATTTAGTGACAAAATCCATAAAATGACTGTGATCAGAGTGAGCATTACGCGTTTCCACGCATCCTCGTTAGTTCATGACTTTGTAATATTTTCAGTCCAGATTTTCACTAGTGGCATTTTCAACACTTCCTTATGAACAGTACAGCTTTCATTTTTCACAACATGGCGAAGTGTGTTTTCACCTTTCAGTGCAAGATCGTGGTCGCTGTGGTAAATCATTGTTCGGCACAGATAAAGAAAATCACAGTGACACTGTTGTTCATGATCGGAGGCACCAAAATGCCTGAGTTGACAATCTGCTATAAAATATCTAACCCTAATAATTATATAACAGGTATGCGTTGCACAGTTTCTATGTCTTCAGCTTCCCCACCATTTTCGTAAATTTTCACTACACATTTGCAACATAGCCATTTTACACCTCCCCATGAAAGAGTACAGCTGTAATTTTTTACATCCTGTTCGGAATATTTTTGCACCTGTGGTGCTAAATCCCGTAGTCACTGTGCATAAGCAGCTTTCGGCTACCAAACTGATATTCCCCCTGTTCATGAGGTGGGGTCACAAAACAAACATGTTGAAAATTTGGAGTTAAAATACCAACGAATGCCTGAGGTATTAGGCTTTTCGACTAAATCACCCAACCCTATAGAGAATGACAGGAATCAGGGGTGTGACTTGGGATTCTTGCCTGTGATGCTCATACCATTCCACCCTGCAGTCACTGAGAGGCATCGAGTATGCCTTGGACTCTTCATTTAAACTTCACCCCATTCTCCTATATACTTTCCATCTCACCATATTTCCTAATGAAATGGGGTGAGCATAAGGGCCAAAGACCCCAAGGAACACGTGACACTTGCCAGTCTCTGCAGAGTGGGGTGTGGTGAAATGGCATGGCCGTTATGCCTGACTACCCAAATGCACACCCCACTGCCTGTCACTCTCTGCAGGGTGGTGGTGAGGTTGGCTTCAGTTCAATACTTCACTGCCATTCCTATTACGCAGCTCTGTAACTTCTACATTACCACTGCCAATGCCAGCAAGCAAACATTCGGCATTGACAAATGCTTGTCTTCTATTGTTTCTTGTTCTTTTGCATTTGGGATATAAAAACAAATCTTTCAAAGTCTTATTTTTCCTGGGCACACAGTACACCTAAAACTGTTGCATGACTGCATCATAATCCTTCCTGGCCACTTCAGACAATTGAAATGTTATATATATATATATATATATATATATATATATATATATATACCTAGCCTGCTACAGTCAGTAACAAAGCTACTTTTTGTGAGTTCTCTTTTTCAACTGCACCAGCTGTTTGTAAATAAAAGTCAAAACTCTGCTTGAAGTGTTTCCATACTTTTTCTAAATTACCCACAAGCCTGATCCCTGGTGGTGGTCTTATTTGCTCCATTTCAGCAGACTCCAGTATTAGTTAGACCACTCCACCAAAATCTGCATTCACTTGAACCCATATCACTGTGTGGTTTGTCTGTTCCTTTCCCGCAGGAGTGCTCCATCTTAATTGCTTCTCTTTTGTTTGGTTTTCTTTTCAGACAGATCCCCAAATCACTCTTGGTACCATGTCTTGTTTTGTAGCAATCAAAACAAAGAGTTTGTTGGAATCTTAAGCAACATTTTATTTATGCTTCTGCTCATACATCCAGTAAGCAAGTAGCAGTTCCTGCTGTCTGATACCTGATCTCATCCTTGTCTCCCAGACTACCATGGCAACTGAGAAGCTCCCTTCAGTTACTCTGATTACCCTTGTTTATGACTCCTAGCCCCTTACCAACACACAGCTGACACTTAAATGTCATGTGTCAGCTGTGGCCTGCAGTGGATTTTTCAAATTATGAAACATCTCCCGGATCAAACCCTATCTGCTGCAAGAGGAATTGACAACCCCAGTACCTGCCTTTAAAAATACAAGATGCTATTACTGTAATGCTCTGTACCTAGGCTGTCTCGAGGGTTAGTGTGCCACTTGTGGCTGGTGCAAAATGCTACACCCAGACTGATTTCAGGTTCCTCATAATGGGGCCTATGCACCAACGGAGGCTGAGTATGTGCTACAGGCACATACCCAGTCCATGAGCACCAACACCCCCAAACAGGCACACACTGCACACCATTTACAAACATCAGCAGACCCATACATGGCCCAGCCCAGCAGGCACATAAGAAAACACTGAAAAGAGGAGGTGGGATGTGGGCGAGGTGAACACAGGTGGGCATCTTATCTGATGTCTATCTCCTGGCCAACTGTATCCCCTGCTCCACATGGAGCAGGGAATTGTGGGTACTGGCATGTGGTACCCCTGAACAACCACCGATGAAGCATCATGGCTGGAGGGTGTTGGGCTGCAGCATAGGGGAGGACACTTTCCCTGCTGGCCACTATTTGCTTAAGGGAGGGGGTGCATAGTTTCTATGGTAGGGTACCTTCAGGTGTATCATGTGTCACCTCCACTGGCACCCCATACCAGCATGAATGGCGCAGAGTCTGGTCCTGCCTCAAGTCACTCACACTGCAGGCAGGCACGCTGCACTACCTGTGACTGAGAGCTGGTGCATGTAAGGCCCCGTTCACCTTTTGGAAATGCTGCTGGGATCTGGTCGCACACCAGTTGCTCATTTTTGTAGCTTAGCAATGCCTACATGCCGCATATCCATGTTGCATAGGCACATTGCATAGGGCCCATTTTGACCACATCATGCCTGTACTGCAGCATTTGCACTGACTGTCCATTAGGTGGTGCACCACCTACAAGATTGTGCAGTTAACTTACAAAGATCTACATGGTTTGGCTCCTAGTTATCCTAAAAAACCTCTTGGTCTGTTACACTCCTGGTCTCTCAATCCATGCCACTGAGCTGTTATTGTTTGCAGTCCCAAGGTCCTGACCGAAGCAATCAGATGACAGAGCATCCTCAGTGGTGGCCCCATCTGTTCAGAACTCCCTTCTGATCCATCTTTGGAGTTCCCCCTCAGCGAATGTGTTCATGGAGGGACTTAAGTACTAGGGACAGGAGGGTCAGCTGTGGCCTGGCTCTGATTCTGAGTCTGTTCTATTTCCAGAAAGTTCTGATTTACTCTGGTTTTCCAAACACAGGTACATTTCCCAGACTGGTCCACAACTGGGGCAACAGTAGATGCTAACAGGGTCAAACAATGAAATCAGATTACCCCTTCACACCAAGTCCCTTTCTATGTCATTTAATACTTCAATTATTGATTGCTTGATTGATGTAGTTATTTATTTATGTCTGTATTTAGAAATAGGTAACTGACAAAGGCACACTGAGCAGGGCTTGTTTCCAGCTACGACCCAGTTAAAAGTTAAAGGGGATACAGTAAGTCAAAAACAGCAGTAGAGAAGCATTCCAAAGATAAAGTGCAGACAGTGAACAATTCAACAAGATGCAAGCGCTAATAACAATAAACTGGGAACAGAAGTTGGTTAGGAATTTTATGTTTTATGATTTTTTCATTTTTAAGAGGAATGAACTCCAAAATCACTTACATTATTTGGACTGGTTCAGAACAGGGTCACTTGAAAATCAAAACCTGGCCCATGGACTGAACCTAGTCAGATCTGAGTCAAAGCACAAATGACTCGGATTTCCAGAGTTGGGTTAAAGGTGGGACATTCTGGAAGGGTTCAGATCTAATGTAGAGCCGGTCCTTCCATCCCTAGTAAGTACCATCTATTTGTACAAGCCTATGGCACAGCATAATGTATTTATTACTAATTTTATTATGTTTGCTTGTGCTCATGTGCAAGAAACATTATGTGGCAGCTTAGGAGAGAAGCAGGTTGTGGCGGTGCGGCACTGTGGCAGCCAATGCCGACACTGCATTGTTTGGCATGGCAGTGCTCGGCCAATGCAGGGCCAGTGTGCTGATGACATTGGTTCTGTAGAGTGCCACCAAGTTGTAAGGATTTCGCCACTGCAATCAGGGGCCGCCTCGTCATTGCAGCATCAGGCATTCTGCTGCAATGAGGGAGTGACCTGTCATTGCAGGGTGGTACCTTGCCTGATGTAACATTACCAGGACTCTGGTGGCTGTATGCCACCTCGGAGGCCATTTGCCAATTGCGGAACCCGCTCCCTGTTGGCATGATGCCCCCTAATTTCAGTTGTGTACCGAGAGGGTGACCCCTTGTTGTCTTTTTTTTTAACCTGTAAAACAAGAAAATGGTCCCTCACAGTCTCTCCTGCCCCCTCCCCAAACCCGCACCCACCCTCTGTGTACCCTGCCTCCCCACACCCCCATCACCCCATACTTACCTCCAGAGCCCAGAGCAATGATATTCAATGGACTGGGAACACGTCTGCACTCTTCAAAGTTGACCGCAAACTGAAGAAATGCCGGTAAGCTGTATAATGGCATAAATAGGGTTTTTTTCAACTTTGGGGCATATCTTGGGCATTTTGAGGAATGTTGGCACCACATTTTCAACATGGGGTTAATGGGACCCCTCCTTAAGAATTCAGTCACTGTCGTGGCTTTATTCGGTCCCAAAAGGTGATTTTGTGGTCACTACGCGGAATCACCTTTCGGGACCGATTAACAAAATGACAGTGCCACTGTTCATGATGTGGGCTCTCAAAAAGCCCGTGTTGCAAATTTGGTGAAACAAATCCAAAAAATGACTGTTTTACAAGCGTGCATTTTGCAGTTTCCACGCGCTCTAACTTACGAATTTGTAATATTTTCACTCCAGATTTTCAACACTGGCCTTTTTCCACACCTTATGAACAGTATAGCTGTCATTTTATACATCCTGGCCAAAATGTGTTTTCCTACTTCTGGCATAGAATAGCGCGGTTGCTGTGGGAAATCAGTTTTCAGGAGAGATTAAGAAAATGACAGTGACACTGTACATGAGCAGAGGTCCTAAAATACCTATGTTGAAAATTTGGTGAAGAAAGTCCATAAAATAACTGTGTTACAAGCGTGCGTTGTGCAGTTTCCACGTACCCTTGTAACTTCGCAAATTTGCAATATTTTCACCACAGATTTTCAACACTGGCATTTTTTCATACCTCCTTATGAACAGCACAGCTGTCATTTTTCACATCCTGGCCGAAATGTGTTTTCGCACTTCCGGCGCAGAATAGCGCAATCATTGTGGGACATCAGTGTTTGGGGCAGATTAAAAAAGCGAGTGAGAGGAGGGTGGGCAAGCTCAATGGAGCTCTGTCGGGACTCACTGTGAATTTCTCTGTGGCTAGAAAAGGTGCCAAGGCACAGGCAAGCCCAGTACAAAAGGGCAGCCTGCAGAAAGAACAGAGCGAGAGAGTGAGAGAGAAGGGATGAGCAAGCTTAATGGAGCTCTGTCAGGACTACTGTGGATTTCTTTGTGGGCAGAAAATGTGCCAATGCAGGCAGGAGCCCTGTACAAAGGGCAGCCTGCAGTGCTGAAAAAACAAACTGACGAGTGAGAGAGGCGTGAGCGCAACTGAGCTCTATCGGGCCTTTAGAGTTGCCCACCCTACCGCCCAGGGTTCTGTGTGGTCCTATATTACAGCATGGTCTCTGGGGTGGAGACAAAGCAATGATTGGATACTTTTAGTATTGCTGTAATAATACAGATTTAGTTGTTCTGTTTATTTCTCTAACTGAGCTATACTGTTAGGACTGCTGTAATAATACATATTTATTTGTTCTGTTTATTTCTCTAACTGAGCTGAGTAATACTTGCAGAGCAATAGAATTTCTAACTGGGCTAAGTGAAACTATACGAGGGCTGAGAACAAAAAGTATGGTAGCTGAGGGGTGAAAAACGGACAATGAGGCTTTAGGATTGTTACAGTAATGCAGTATCTAATGGATGAGATTTGAGACTGAATTAACCCGGTCGGCCAGGGAGCAGTAGAGGGACTAGTGTGGGGGGAACAGGAATTTGAGTAAATAGGGTCCTAATAGATGTAGTAGGGTACAGAAACCTGGACTAAGAACCTGTAATATAAGATGGGGGCCAAAATGGGGCAGGTGCTGCATGTCAATAGGGCTGGCATCTTTGGAAGGGTGGTGGGGTGTACAGGGTGTGGGTCCGCCATGATCCTGGACTGGGCTTGGAGGAAGGGGTGGTGAATAGGTGCCGACTATGGGGGGGCTGAGGGTCTGAAGCCCCCCCAGGAAGCTGAAGTGGGGGTTCTTCCCCCCCCCACGGGGCCCGATGCCATCCCATCACAATTGCTTTTTTTTTAATCCCTGTTTTTTACTTTACTTTACTGTCAGTGCTACCACCCCCAGGAACCTTTCCAGTGGGGAGGAAGTGGGCTGACTTCACTGCCGGGAAAAGCAGTGCCATCCCATCATCATGATGTGCCTGTAACATTAATTATTCATACACCCTGCTTTTTTTATTTTTCTGTGCAGTGCTATTGGTGGAGGGCTGGTGGTGCAATCTAGTTCCAGTCACGCCAGTTCATCGGCGTGAAGCACACATGCACTGTGGCACCTTTGACACTGTGTGATGTTTGGCACCAGTATGAGTCCAGTGGATCCACCATTTTAATTCTCCTCGGCAGATGGCAGTGAACGTTGGTGGTTTCATTTTGCCAGATGACTGATGGTAGCAGTGGCAGGACTCTGCGGCAGGGTGGAGAAGAACTGAAGTAAGATTTGGCAGGCAGTAGCAGGCAGCAGGGCATGGCCTGTGCTGTGTGCGAGGGCAGGGATGCCGGGACTCAGGAGCCATTCCCGACTGTTAAATAATTTAAGATTAGACGGTCTTCGAGTGGGTCAAGTGTGCTCGACTATGTGGGGCTGACCAACTGCCTCGAATAACTGGTGCCAGGTTCGGGGCCATGTGGCATGCGGCATGGAGCGCAGAGTCAGAGTCATCACCCACCTTGCCAGTCAGTACTCAGTTGACTAAAAGTGTGAAAGTCAGGTGGTGCGGCTGTGGGAGAAAGTCGGAGCTGGGAAGGAACCAGCAGCACAGCTCGCAATCAAGAAACAGGCAGCAAGGACAAGGTAATAAGTAATATTTGCACTGTCTTGACAGTCTGGGGGTAACAGAGAAAAAAAGGCACCACCACAGATTCACTGGCAGTCTGGGCCTGGCACAGTGCTGGGTGGGTGTGTGCCTCACTTGAAGGAAAAACTACTGTAATTGAAAACAAACAATGTAGTCGAGGGGGGCTGCATGCACCATGTGCTCACTTCCTACCCATAGGAGCTTAGACAGACCAATGCAGCAGCATTATTATATTTTGAGTCTTTTGACCTAACTAATGTTATGTTTTTCATGCCAATTGCTAGGTACTTCATTCAGAGGTGTTCTGCATCTGATGAAGCATCAAGCAGTTGACATGAAATATTAGGTCATTCAAAATGAATTGGGACTGGAGGGTATCCAAAATGCTAGAACCGGGACAGCCAGGAGAACCATTAAAAACCAGAATGTCTGTTTGATGGAAGTTGGAACAAGTGCAAAATGCACTATTTTCTCATTGAGGGTAAAATCTGCAGTGGTGGGACTTGAACAACCAGAAAGAATGAAAATCTTGAATGGCCATTTATCTGGATGGAACAGAACAAAGAATGCAGTTTGTGCCTGTTCCTGACATTCAGTTTTTTAGTCGGTCGAACAACTTGCACAGTTGCACTTCCAGCCATTATGGTGCCAGCATTCTGGAATTCACCCATCCCATTCTTTTCTCCTGAACTAGAAGCAGGAGCATCTTATCATGGATGGTTATCCCAGTTGTTTTTGCACTGTGCTTTTTGATTTTTGCATATGAACTCATCCAACTTGTTTTATTGTTAGACCATGTCCGCACCATGGAGTGCACAATATTTAAATGTATGTATCATCTGTGTGTGTTCGATGCTTTGAGGTATTTCATTTTCTATAGTTGCTGGGGTTTTTTTCTGCCATTCTCAGAAGTCAGCAACTGTAGAAAATGATTCTCTAAGGTACAGTCCCACTCCCATCCCACATTTAGTGAGGTGGAGGAGACTGGGGGTCGGGTCCAGGGATTCAGTTAAGATTATCCATTGCTGAGTCTGAGTCTGACTGGCCCATAGGTTCAGAATTCAGATGTTATGGTTCAGAGGTGAAGGTACTGGTGGTGGATCCTGAATTTGTGATCCCCAAATCACACCAAACTCAATGTACTTTACTTGATCTGTAGCTATAATCTAACATAAAAATGTCCCTGGTTTACAAATTAGGTGAGTCATGGTTTCAGCAGTACAGTCCTTTATTTGTACTGTCTGATATTTATAGAACATGTTCAGCTGAACAATTAATGCTTCCTTGTCTATGCTGCTGTTTTCCAAAGACAGCTATTAGGACTGGACATTGCAGTGGCTATGTTTACATGAGCTGGATATTTTGGCTTGACAAATATATTGACCTTTGTTGCTGACAAACTTCCTTTGGCCCAAACTTTTCTCCTCTTGTATTATCTCCTCCAGTGAAAAAAAAAAAATCAGTGCATTGTGCCCAAGGCAAGTGGGGCCTCCTGATGGGAGAGGAAGAGACCACGAGGAGTACCAGGGGAGAAAGCAGATGGCTGTGGGTAGGTAGGGACCAGGGGTGGGACTAGGGCAGGGCACGGAGGGGAACAAGTCAGAGGGGGGAAACGATAGGGGGAAGAGATGTGGGAGGGTATCGATTAAGAATAGTTCAAGCCTCTGCATGGGACAGAGAGGGAATCAGAGAACATACTGAAGGGGAGGACAAGTGGGGCATGAGAGGATGGCAACAGGTAGGGGAAGAGATAGCTAGGACGAAAAGGTAGAAGGGAGCTAGTAAGGAAGGAGGGGGTGACTGGAGGAGAGAATGCTATGGGAAGGGGGAAGGATGGGAGGGGCATCACTATCAGGGTTGAAGGGAATGGGGGCTCTAAATCGACAATAGCAGGGATAGGAGAGGAGTTGGAAATCAGCAGGGAAGGGGTTCAAGGAGGCTGACATGGGAAGCCCAGTAGGAAATAGTCAGGCTGGGAAGGGGTTCAAGGGGGATGGAAGGAATAAGGCAGAGAAAAGGGGTGAGGCGGAAGTAGGGGGTGCAGATACAGAAGTCACAGAGGGTGCAGCTGGTGGGGGTAAGAGGCAGGGAAGAACAAATACTGGGGTGGTGGAAAGGGTATTGGAAGGAAAAGGGAGTAAGGAATGGGGGGTACTCATCCTGGGGGATTCTATACTGAAAGGGGTGAGATGGGGCAGAAGGGGGGAAGGCACAGCTGTATGTGGGTTGAAGCTATCCCCTGGTTGACTGCAGGAGGGGCAGGGCAGGCACTGCTCAAGTGTGCAGTGAGGGGGAGGAAGAAACCTTATTTAGTGTAGCATATGGGTACAAACGACTTGGCGGGAGAGATTGTGCAAGTAGTGAGGGGGAGGTCTGAGGAGTTGGGCAGACAGTGTGAGGGGATGGGGAGTCAGTGACATTCTCGGAGGTACTCCTGGTACCATGTGCAAGCACAGAAAGGAAGGATAGGATTGAGGAGTTCAATGACTGGCTGAGGGATTGGTGCCACACCAAAAATTATGGGTTAGTGAATAACTGGGGTAGGGTCTGGGGGAATAGTGACTTGTACGTGGGGACAGGCTTCACTTGAGCAGGGAGGGGAATATTAAAGGTGGGATTAGAGGGGTATATCTCTACTAAAGTGGATTTAAACTAGTGGGGGTGGGGTGGTCAAAAGACTGAGGTTGGTAGAAAGGTCCAGACAGGGGAGCCTAATGAGCTCACCCCCCCAAATATAGGTAAAGGTGGAGGTGTAGAAACCCTGGGAGGGGGTGGACAGAGTGGTCTGAGTGTAAGACGGAAGGCACCACCACCTGGTAAGAATAAGGAGGAGAAAGGGTGTGGACCACCAGGTGGAGGGACACATGCCAAGGAGAAGAGTGAGGAGAAGGAGGGATACGGGTGGAAGGTGGTCTCTCTCAATGCAAGAAGCCTGGGAAACAAAATTGCAGAGCTTCAGGCACTGCTTTCAGAGGGGAGGGTGGACAGTACTGCAGTGAAAGAGACTTGGGTCACAGAGTACCATGACTGGGACATGTCAGTCCCAGGATACAGGATATACAGGAGGGACCGGGGGGGGGTTGGAAGGGGGGGTTGCACTCTATGTGAGGGAATGGATTAAATGCATAAGGGATAAGAGAGAAATGGAGAGGACAGAGGTTCTTTGGGTGAAGCTCCTGGACTCCAAGGGCAGAAAGCTGAGGCTGGGAGTGGTGTACAGACCACCAGCCCAATCCAGGGAACTGGATGGGGAGTTGGCAGAGCAGATAAGGAGGGTGTGTAGAAGGGGGAGTGTGGTGATAGTGGGGAATTGTAACCTACCAGGGGTTGACTGGAGCACCCCGGCCACTAGCAGTACCAGGGAGCAGGTGCTCCTTGATGCATTCCAGGGTGGCCTTCTGACACAATCAGTAAGTGGCCCTTCAAGGCTTGGTAGCACTCTGAACATAGTACTGGCAAATGGGGAGGCAGTGAGGGAGGTAACAGTGGAGGACCCACTAGATGGTAGTGACCACCAAACAGTGTGGCTCATTCTCGCGCTGGTCAGGGAGACAGGAGGCACGGGCACTAAGGTGGTGGACTTTAGTAGGGTGGATTTTTGGAGGATGGGAGCAATTTTGCAAGGGAGATTGTAGGATATAAGGCTGGGGATGGATGCAGAACAAAAGTGGGGAGTCATGAAGACTAGGCTAACAGAGGCCACAGTAGCCTGCACCAGGGCCAGGAGTAAGAAGAGTAGAGCCAAGAAACCATGCTGGTTGAACAAGGAAGAGCCATAAGGGGTGAGGGCAAAGAGGGCTGCATATTGGAAGTACAGGAGAACAGGGACAGGAGAAGATAAGGAGGCTTACGGGAGTTGGTCAAGGGAGGTGGCCAGGAGGATGAAAAAAGCTAAGGCCTCCAGGGAATTAAGGTTAGCACACGGCATAAAGGGGGATTACTTTTTTAGGTACGTCAGGGAAAAGAGGAAGTGCAATGAACGTATTGTGAGGATAAAGCAGGGAAGGGATTGGGTGGAAAAGGGGGAGAAGCAAGTGAAAATTCGAAATGAGTACTTCTGCTTCATTTTCACTAAGGAGAGGGATGGTACACTACCAGCATGGGCTGGGGGGGGAGAAAGGGGGGGAGGAGGTGATGGACAAAGTGATCACATGGATTAGGGTGCTAGAGGGGCTGAGAGCAGTAAGGTTGGACAAGGCACAATGTCCCAATGGCATCCACCCCAGGGTGCTGAGGGAGATGGGGGAGCTGCTGGCAGATCTTTTCAACACCTCCCCATACCTCTCAAGTGTCCCTCATCACGAGGGACATCCCTCATTTTGCCCCTTAAAATTGCTGTGTCCCTCATCCATCCCTCATAGAAATGGTCCTGCCCACATGGAGAATGTGCTGTAAATTCAAATTTTAAAGCAGAAACTCTTAATATTCTAAAACACTAAATCCAAAATAAACTTTGTACAAGTAAATACTATGGTTTTCACAGTGTTCTGAGCTTGTATCTCCAAGTTTGAGGATGTGTCCCTCATTCTGAGGGTCTGTGTCCCTCATTGTCCCTCATTTTGAGTGTCCAAAAATATCCATGCCCCTCATTTCAGTGACAAAAGGTTGAGAGGTATGCACCCCCCTGGAAATGGGGTGTGTGCCCCAGGACTGGAGGGTGGCCCGTGTGGTGCCCATATACAGGAGTGGACCTATGGAGGAGCCAGAAAATTATCAGCCGGTCAGTCTCATGTCCATAGTGGGTAAGCTTATGGAAGCGATACTGAAGGAGAGGCTGGTGGCATTCCTAGAAAGTAATGGCCTCCAAGATGGGCGGCAACATGGATTCGTCTCAGGGAGGTCTTGTCAAACCAACCTAATAGAGTATTGGGTAAAGCTGAACACCCAAAGGCACACCTCAACACTTGTCGGTTTCTGCAGGATAGGGTGAGATGAAATGGCATGAACGTTATGGGTGACAACCCAGACTCATACTCCAATGCCTGTCCGTCTCTGCAGGGTGGAGGCGGGGTTGGTGTGAAGTTCAATACATCACTGCCATTCCTACTCTACATCTGTCTAGCTCCTGCATTTCCAATGCTAATACCAGCAAGCAAACATTCAGCATTGACAAATGCGTGTTTATATTGTTTTCAGTTGTTTTGGGGGTGTTATTGTTCATTATGATTTATTGTTCTATTTATTGATGTACTTTGTGCAGCATCCTGAGCCCCTGAGATAGGGCACTATATAAAATAATATTGTCTTCCCATGCCATATCTTCTACTGCTCATTAAAAAATGCTTCTGACAGTTAAAATTAAGATCCATACTCTCTTCTCTCTCTTTCTTCGGCTGGAATGCAGGAAGCTGGCAGATCATAAATCAATTAGATATTTGTATCCTCAAAGTGTTCTCTTTGTCCAGTGTTAAAAGATGTAAATTTTGGAAATTTGAATATTTTCCTATAGCAATTAAATTTCTTCACAATAAAATCACATTTATAAACTTTTCAAAACACTGTTTCTTAAACTTGTATACTTGACATATGCAACTATAATGGTTTAGGACACAAAGATTATTGGCCAGAATTAAAATATTAAATGTTTTAGAAATGTAAGTTAGTTCACCAGGGCTGAGATTTTCAAAAGGTTAGTGCTGTGCTAATAGGATTAGCATCACGTTAATTGTACTACATCTGGCTGACAACCTATTTGCACAGTTGCTGCTATTTTCATAACATCAATTAGTATAGCACTGATTTGTTAGTGTGTAAGCACTAACTGGTGCCTAGCATGTATGCTAATATAATAAATGCATATTCAAATGTTTCCATCAGCACTAACAGGCTGGCAGAAATGTGCTAGTTAACACTGCCAGAAAAAAAAGTTTACTCACCTGTAACCGTAGTTCTAGGAGTGGTATACAGTTTACATTCACACTTTGGCAGTTCCTCTAGAAGTGTTGATTCATTGGAAGTCTTGAAGCTAAGTTTCTCCTACCAGCTGGGTAGTACATTCCCGAACTCTGCCCCATGACATCACATCATTGCACCCTGGAAGCAGGGATCAGTGTGCCACTTGCTAGGGGAGGCTGGATGGGTTTTCAGAGTGTGAACTGTATATCCCTCCTAGAACTGTGGTTATAGGTGAGTAACCTGTTTTTCTGGGGACATGGATACAGTTCACTATCCACACTTTGACAGTCTCCTAGCAGTTCTCTGGGAGGAGTGGGTAAGGCGCATCCTGAAAAGACTCAAGGTGGATCCTGTAATGGGAAATGAAGTTGTATGCTGACTTCCAGCTAGCAGACCTTCAGATTTCCTGGACAGTGACATCCCTGGAGGCAGCAGTATGTCTGGTGCAATGAGCTCTATGCCCTACAGGAAGCTCCCTACAAGCCAACCTACAGCAGAAGTCGATGCAGGATGTGATCCACCTCCAATCATTTACATTGCTACCTGTCTGCCAGGCATGGCTTCAGCATATGTTACAATCAGCTGGCAAGCCTCACATGAGGGTGACCCAGTGGTGCTGAGGGTTGAGGAGCTGGATGCCACGACAGCGACACATGTTCGGGAATGGATTTGGGCTGCCGGGGGTCAGCTAGGGAGGGAGAGGATCAAGCATTCAGAGGATGGGTGGGTAGTGGGCCATGTATCGCTCACCAGTGGCCCCGATGAAGATCAGGGGCACTGCAGTAGCGATGCCGTACCAAGGGGTGGAGCGGAGGTAAACGTCAGCACATTGGTTGCACAGACATCATTGCATGTCCACACTCCAGGGGCAACACCTACGGAAAAAGGCCAGCTCCCTGGATAGGAGATGGCACCTCCCATGCCCCACCGTAACACACCCAATGCCGGGCTTACCCCACTGGCTCTCCCAATCCCCTGGCCTGCCTTGGTGATGTTGGTGCCTCGCTGGACCAGGTAAGTAAGGGAGTGTCTGTCCCTGAATTCCCAGTGGGGTGACTTCAGGCGGGTGATATGCGGTGGTGGTGAGCGAGGATGCCTGAGAGAGTTCCAGGGCCTGCGGAGATAAAGACAGTTAAAAAAAAGCCTCACCAAACTCCAGCCCTGTGTTCCTTATAATAAAAGAGCACCCTCACCAGATCCAGAGTATGGAACAGCCATGGATGCCTTATAATAAGAGAGTGCCCTCCGCTGGTCCAGAACATGAAGCCTGTGGTCTGCCTTCGAAGAAGAGCTGGCATAATATATCAGAAGGTTCATCACCTGGTCAAGGTGGAACTCCAATATTAACTTTCAGAGGAACTTCGGGTAGGGCAAAGGATGACTTTTTCCTTGTGGAAGACCAGGTAAGGAGACTCCACCGATAGTGCCTGGGGCTCTCGGATCCTTCTGTCTGATGTGATGGCCACCAGTGAAGCTGTTATCCATGACAGGTGAGACATCTCAAACATGTGCATTGGCTCAGATGGCTTGCCCATGAGCATAGCCAGCACCAGAAGTCAGTCCCATGGTGGTGGCGATTCACACACCAGAGGGGACAGGTAGTCCAGGCCTTTGAAAATATTCCTGACCACCTTTTCCTGGGCCAACCTCAGCTTACCAGCCCACACCCGGTAAGCAGAGATGGCTGCCAGGTGCACTCTAGAGTTCCTCACTCCCAAAGGGTGAACGGTGTGTCCATGACACCCTGGACTCCTGAGGAGCATGGAGTCAGTAAGGCTGGAAGTCTAGGGGCAACCCTCTGCCTACTACTACTTTTTTTTTTCTATAGAGGTTGAATACTGATATGCTACCCCAGTTGGCCTCTCTGACTGATAACCCCCCCCCCACGCCATCACCCAGCTTCTCCAGGGCTTACCTCCCTTCATTGTCCTCTGCTGCAGGACGGTGAGGGGAGTGCCTGGTCCCTGGTGTGAGGCCTGCAAAGGTCAGTTGTCATCCTGCAGCATGGGTGTTTTTCAGCCGATTTTCTCTGTGGTCCCACAAGATGTGCAATGGGCATGATGTTCATGCTCCACCTCTGCAAAGAACCCCTGAACATGGGGTCCCTTCCCTTGTGTGCATGGTTCACTTCTGCTGTCACCAGGACATCTCCAGGTGGCAGTCAAGCAGCAAGCTACAGCAACACCCCTGCTCGAGGAAGGATCGCAATCCATTTTTTTATTTAGTAAACTTTATTAACATTTTTCAACAACAGAAAGAACAAGAAAACAAAATCATACACCCAATACAGAACATAGCCCAATGTGAACATGAAAAGGCTGAAGAGAAGCAAAACTAACAAGCATTTGTCAATGCCGAATGTTGCTTGCTTCTATGTGCTGTTTAGGTATTTGGAAGTCATTGGAGTGCAAATATTGAAAATTTGTGAACTTACGAGCATGCGTAGGAACTGCGCAACGCACGCTCGAAAAACAGTCATTCTTAGGAAATTTTCACCAGATTTTAACATAGCCATTTTAAGACCTCTGCTCATGAACAGTGTCACTGTGATTTTGTTAATGATGTCCCATACATTGAGTTTGCACACCGACTGCGCCATTATGCTGCATGGTAAGGCTAGACATGTTTTGGGCAGGATGTGAAAAATGACAGCTGTACTGCTCATAAGGAGGTGTGGTAAAATGGCAATGTTGAAAATCTGGAGTGGAAATATTGAAAATTCGCAAACCTACGAGTGTGCGTGGGAACTGTGCAACACACACTCGTAAAACAGTCATTTTTAGAAATTCTTTCACCAAATTTTCAAAATTGCCATTTTAAGATCTCTGCTCATGAACAGTGACACTGTGATTTTGTTAATGTGTCCCATACACTGAGTTCGCACATCAACTGCGCCATTGTGCGCTACATGGGTGGAAACATGTTTTGGGCAGGATGTGAAAAATGACAGCTGTACTGCTCATAAGGAGGTGTGGTAAAATGGCAATGTTGAAAATCTGGAGTGGAAATATTGAAAATTTGTGAACTTACGAGCCTGCGTAGGAACTGCGCAACGCACGTTCGTAAAACAGTCATTTTTAGGAATTTTTTCACCAAATTTTCAATGTAGCCATTTTAAGACCTCTGCTCGCGAACAGTGTCACTGTGATTTTCTTAATTTGTCCCGTACATTGATTCGCGACCAACCGGCGCCATTCTGCGCTACATGGGCGGAAACACATTTTGGGTAAGATGTGAAAATGTCAGCTGTACTACTCATAAGAAGGTGTGGCAAAATGGCAATGTTGAAATCTGGGTGAAAATATTGAAATTTACGTGAACTTACGAACCTGCGTAGGAACTGCACAGCATTGCCTAAGTAAAACAGTCATTTTGGAATTTTGGACTAAATTTTCAACATGGGGTTTTGGGACCTTCTCATGAATGATGTCACTGTCATGGCGGTGTTGGGCCGAAGGGTGATTTCGAGTCACGCGAAATCACCTTCAAACCGAATAACGCCATGACAATGACATCATTCATGAGAAGAGTCCTAAAAACCCCATGTTGAAAATGGTACAAATTCCCAAAAATGCCTGAGATATGCAACAAAGTTGAAACTCCCTATCTAGTCCATCATGCAGCTTACCGGCATTTCCTCAGTTCGCGGTCGGCTTTGAAGAGTGCAGGCGTGTTCCCGGTCCACCAAAGATCGTCGCGGAGTCCATAGGTAAGTATGGGGTGGGGGTGTGGGAGGCTGGGTGCACAGTGGGTGGAGTGCGGGTTGTGGGAGGTGGGGTCGGAGGCGCTCCGTGGGACCGTTTTGTCTTACAGGTTTGAAAAAAAAAAAGGCGTCGTGGGGCGTTTGCCACGCTGGGGTGGGCTCCCAGCATGGCACCAACTACTGGAGGGGCGACACAGCTTAGCAGGCAGGGATTGGGTACCCGTCGGCTATACAGTGCGTCTTGAGGTGCGCATGCCTGCGTGTGAGGGAGCTACACTTCTTATCGCTGCTCACTGAAGCGTAGCTCCCTTTCAACTATATGCCACTGCATTTGGAGCGTGTCATAGACAGCTCCAAAATGCATTGGCTTACAGGGGCCACGCCTGCCAGCTCACTGACTGAATTGGAGGAGGAGGTGACACACCTCCGAAATCTCCGATGATGGCACTATGTTTCTTGCACATGAGTGCAAGCAACATAAAAATGACAACAACCATCCCTCCCCACCCACTACCACCCCCTCCCTCTTGTCTGTGACCCTACTAAGCTACAAAACCTCAAAGCAGGATAGGCGCCTTCCAATATCACAAAGGACAAAAGGCCGAAGGACCAGAGTTAGGTCAGGGGGAGCCCTAGGAGCCCCAGAGGGACAATAAAGTATAGATTGACTCCCAGGTGTGTGAAAAAAGCGAGATCTCTTTTGCATTGATGCTATGTGTTTCTCCAACTGGAGATTCAACAGGATCTCGTGGTGCCACTCTAAGAAGAGTGGGGGAGCATTGTCCTTCCAATGTTATAACATAATGAGCTTAGCTGTGGCAGCCACAAGAGATAAGTGGGCTTTTCTAACATTAGGGGTGCCAGGAGGAAAAACAGTGAATAAACAACTCATGAGGATAAAAAGGTTGTCCAAACCCAAAAGGGGGGTTCAGGGCTTGCTGGATGGACTGCCAAAAAGACCGAATCTTGACACACTCCCATAACATATGAAAAATGGAACCGGGAACCTCTCGGCACCGAGTGCACAAAGGTGAAGATAATTTACCCATCCTGTATAGCTTTAGTGGGGTAAAGTACAAATCATGCATGATGTTAAATTGTACTAACTGGAGCCAATCCTGCTTTATAAATCTATATAAGTTTCTCCAAGGAACCTTCCAATAATCATTATCATCCAACAGTTGGAGCGTGTGGACCCAATAATAACAAACCCCGGTAGGGAGATGGGAGTCTATAGACTTAAAATGCTTGTAGAAAATGGACACCGAGCAGGCTGTACAGCAAGGGACAGGAGGGAATCTACCCCATCCAACTGAGTCAGGCACCGAGGTTTATGACCAAGAAAGGCAGTCACCACACCTCTAATCTGGAGGTACTTAAACAACTCCGTAGCCCTCAATTTAAACTGAGCCTGCAGAATCTGGAAGGGAACTAACCCATCTGCATGAGAGATGTCAGCCCGCATGCAAGTACTCAGTTGGGGGTAAAAAGAAGATGAAATGGAATGGCCATCTATTTTAAAGTGAGGGTTATTGAACATGGGCTGGGAGGTAGCCGTAGTCCATGACAGAGACAAATAAAGATTGCAGTTGCACCCAGGCTTTAAGACACCACTCAATGGGGGTGGTGCGCAGGGGACGGGGAAGCTGAGAGGGCCTAAGGTAGAGCAGACTGTTAAGAGAGCAACCCGCCCTATCAGCAAGAGCCCTCTCAATGTCGAGCCAGAGAGGACTATATGCAGCAGAACCAGACTGAGCGCCCCCTGTACCCCACCAAAAGAATTTACTGGCATTCTGGGCACTATAGTACAAAAATACCAAAGGAAGAGATAACCTTCCATTCATCTTGGGAGCAACCAGCTTAATATAAGCTCTATGAATAGCTGAGGATTCCAGAAAAATAAATTGAATAACCACTGCAGACAGGAAAACCAGTACTTAGGGAGATGAAATCCAAGCACCCCCAAGGGGTTTAACAAATGGGCAGGACATTCATCTTAAGAATGTTAACTCTCCTCTATAAGGACAAAGGGAAGGCAGACCATCTGTCTAGGTCAGATTTAAACACATCAAAAAGCCTAGAAAAATTCTCCTTAACCATGGTCGACACCGAAAGGGAAATCTTGACTCCAGATATGTTAACACACGTGGCTCCCATGAGAAACCTTGGTTCAGGATGTCCTGCTTAACAGCCAGACTATTGAAGGGAAAAACTTTTGTCTTAGAAACATTCAGTTTGTAGAAGAAAACCCTGGAGAAAGTGGATATCTCTTGAAGTAGGGTCAGGATAGATGTCAAGGTGTCCTCTACATGTAGGAGAAGGTCATCGGTGTATACAGACAGGACATAGCGCAAGCCCACTATTTGAATCCCTTTGAGATCAGTTGAGATGCATAAACACCAAATGAGTGGCTCCAAATAAAAATTGAATAGAAGGGGAGACAGGGGCACCCTTGCCAAGTGCCAAGTTGTAAGGGAATGGAAGCGGAAAGGTGACCATTACACCAAATGCGGGCAGACAGTGCAGCATACGAAAGATGCACCCACTTAATGAAATTCATAGGGACTCCAGATCTACGGAGGGTGGCAAACAGGTAGTTCCAAGTGACCCAAAGGCCTTTTCTGCATCCAGAGGAACCAAGACCATTGGGGACTTGCTCTCTCTGGACACGGAAAGCAGGTGTAAGAGTTTTATGAGATGATCCCCAGAAAACCAGCTGGACATGAAACCTACCTGCTCATTTCCAATGACAGGGCCCATGACAGGAGCTATCCGGGTAGCCAAAATTTTAGAAGGGATCTTAATGTCTGAATTCAAGGGGGAAATGGGACGATAACTCTCTGCCAGCAAAGGGTCTTTGCCAGGTTTTGGTATAAGTGTACCCAAGGCCCCCAAGAAAGCTGGTTCACCCATCCCATTCTCGAACCAGAAATTAAAGACCTCAGCAAACAACGGGGCAACCTCAGAAACACAGGCTGTATAAAAATGTTTAGTCCATCAGGTCCGGGTGCCTTATCCTGTGGCAGATGTCAAATGGCTCCCTCCACCTCTGCCACAGTAAAAGGAATACCTGGCGAGGACACTGTTGGGGGGACAGAGATGGGAGAGGGACAGAGTCCAGAAAGGCCATAATGGTTTCTCAAGAGGGGTCTAGGACTGGGTCAACTGTGTACAAACCTGTGTTTTAGTTACAAAAAACAGCAGCCATCTCCTTGGGATTATTGACCACCTGGGCTTCTGGGTGAGGCTGTATTCCCGGGATAAATTTAGCCATTTCAGCCTGATGCAGCCTAAGGGCAAGGAGCTTCCTAGCCTTCTCTCCAGTGTCCAGATACTTCATCCTGGTACGGTGGAGTACTAGCTCAGCTTTTTGAGCCAGGATTTCCATATACTGGGAATGAAGGGAGTGCAGCCTAGCTCAATCTGCATCCAGCGAAGCACGGGACAGTCCTTCCAAATGATGAATGTCACTAAGAAGCCACTCGAGGGGGCAGAAGACAAAGGTAAAAAGGTCCGCAAAGTAGTGGACTGGCAAAACAGTAGCATTCACAAGGCACACTGCTTCAGATTGTCCTCCAAATGCACTCATCAGTAAACATGCGAAAGCCAGCCAGATAGTCCATGTTGGTCCATGACGGTGAGCAAAAACCGTGGTTGTAGATGTCACAGGTCACATCGAAAGGTAGGAAGGTAAATAACAATACTAAAAGTTGTTCCAGCTAGCCAGAGGAACAAAAGGCAATGTACTCATTTAAACAAGTCCACACAGTTCTGAAACAGCTACATGCCAGACAATAAAGCAGTGCATGGCATTACCATGGGAGACAAATAGGTAAGGGAGCATCTTGAAAAAACAGCTAAGCTCCCAGTTCCAATAGAGCTCAGGAGAAGCAGAAACCAGGCACAAATAACCAGGGAAATCACAGATGCTACAGAGAGGATAGCAACAGTTCAGAAGCAGAAACCTCTAAGCTGCCAGCTACTGAAAAAAGCTCATCTTATTTTAGAAACTGCCAACACCATTTAAAGCCGAGACAGTAGGCACTTTCCGATGGAGAAGAAAACCTCCCTTAAACAAATCTGGGAACAGTTTTTTGAGGTAAATGGCAGCCTGTTCAGGGGTTTCCATAGAGATCCATTTACCTTCATGCTGCACCTGCAGAACCACAGGGTAACGAACCCTGAAAGGTTTCCCTGTGGCAATAAGCTTGGAAACCAACGGGTGCAATGCAGTTCTTTTTGCCCAGACAGACAGAGGCAAATCTTGGGTGATACGCAGACGGTGTCCTTCCCAGAACAATTCCTTTAACTCCCTGGTTTTGACAAACTATGCTGTTTGTCCAGGAAATTCAGCAATCTGAACATGAACGGCCTGGCTGGGGAAGCCTGGAAGTGGTGGCGGGCATAAAGAGGGGTGAGCCCTTTCCACAACATAGAGCAGCCAATTAGGCGAGGGGCCCGCCACCCAATCACAAAATGTTTGTGAGGACATGACCAGATTGGCATCTTCCTCTTTCTCAGGGAGACCAAAGAGGACCAAATTATTACGCCTGCACCTCTCTTCAAGGTCCTCTAATTTGTCCTCAAACTTACGGAGCTTCCATACTTTTTGCGGCCTGCCTGAAGCCTCTGTCAGCAACTGTACACCAGGACCGCCAGGTAATTGGAGTAATGGCTGGTGGGAAAGAACCAAAGATTGCCCTTTACGTGGATGATTCACTTTTTTCTTGGGCGCCCCTCACAAGTCTGACCCTCACCTCCTGTCCAAGCTGGAGACCTTTGGAGAGCTGTCTGGCTATAAACTAAACTATGCCAAATTAGAGACCCTCAAGTTAAGTGGAAGTTTCTCGGAGTTTCCATAATGGCTTTCCTTTTTCCTGGGCTAAGAATAAACAAATTCATTACTTAGGCATTCAGGTGCAAGTGGATACTTCCAAATTGTTCGAAATAAATTATAAAAAGCCATGGGGTGTGGCACAACAAGACCTAGTTAGGTGGTCCCTGCTACCTTTGACAGTCACAGGGAAAATATATTCAATCAAAATGAACCTGTTCCCCAGCTCTCTGTTCCTATTTGCTAATCTCCCCATACTGATTCCTCCAACATTCTGGCATGAGGTCACAGTAGGATTGTCCAGATTTATATGGGGAGGGGAATCACCGACCACAAATTTCCAGACAGATATTGTCCCTACCTCGTGATGGAGGGGGCTTAGGGCTGTCTGACCTTTATTCATATTATTTGGCCTGTCAGCATCAAGTGGTTCACACCTGGGTCATGGGGTGAGGTTCCTCATCCTCAGACTGGTTGACATAGAGGAGCAGGATGTGGCAGAGGTCTCTCTGCATTCTCTGGCCCATTCAGTGACATCAGCTCCAGTCTCCATACTGTCGAGCAACCCATGGATTCAGCATACCTTGAGAGTCCTAAAGAGGGTCAGATGGAAGATGGACTCAGGGGAGACCCTAGGCCCTCTTTCCCTGATTCATCAACATACAGACTTTCTTCCTCCCTGCTTGGATGGAGCCTACACTAGGTGGGACCTAAGGGGGCTGGAGCAATTTTCCCAGCTGATAGAGGAGGGAAGGTGTTTCTCATTCGCCCAGTTAAAAGACCAGTTCGGTTTACATGACTCGGACTTCCACAGATACCTACAGGTACACCATTTTATTACTATCCCAGACAATTTGAAGGAGCTTGCATGCCAACCAAACCCCTGGGAAAACGTTGTACTATTGGTACAGCAGACAGAAAATAAAGTAAGTTGGACCTCTCAGTTATATAAACTTATAGGGCCGGGGGAACAACATCCTCTCAAGAGCATAAAACTTGCCCGGGAGAAGGAAATGTCAGAAAGCATCCCAGAGAATTTATGGCTTCAGAGATTGAAGAAGGGATGGAGGGTGACATCCTCCCCCACTTGGAAGGAATTCTTTTGGAGAATCTTAGTTCATTACTTTTTAGTCCCAGTGGTAACTCAACACCACAATACTACTAACACAAACCTCTGTTGGAGGGCTGGTGGCTTACTTGGCATACACTGGCAAATATATAGGGCCTGTCAGAATATTGCTAATTTCTGGCAAGACATTAAAGAGGCAATAAAAGAGGTGTTGTCAGAACACATACCAGATACCTTTACAGATTGGGTACTGGGCTTCTCCACCATAGTGCGCTTTCCTCCTTCCAAACGGAAGCTGGCCTTGGCATTGGTTGCCGTGGCCTTGTAATGCCTGACTGCACATTGGTTGCGCTAGGAATCCCCAGACATTGGGGAATGGATGTTTAGAGTCAATAACATTATGGATATGGAATCTATCACAGTCAGATTGCATCTTAAAGAAGAGAAATTTAGATTGGTCTGGAGCCCGTGGATCACCTGGGAGGCAGCTCGCCCCAAGCTGTTACAAACCCTTAGCATACTGGATAACTGGGTGAACATTTCTTTTTGACTTGATTAACTAACACACTAAGAAAATACTGGATAAATATAATTTCTCAAAATTCATTTTATAGTATATTGTCCCTAGGTCTAACTTTCTTTCTCTCGCTCCCTCCTCACTCCCCCCCACCCCCTTTTTTTTTTGGACCGTCACAGTGCCGGTTTCAGCCCGATCATGGCCCTCTCCGCCCCGCTCTCTCCCAAATCAGCCACACTCCCTGTTTTAACCCCTGGCTTGCCCCCCAGGGTGGGACCACAGCACCGGCCAAGGTGCCGCAGACACGGGTCGGGTTGTTGGGAGCTGGCCTAGGAGCAATGGAGGTGTGGCAAGGCGGCATCATGGAGGCGCTGTGGCAGGATTTTTCCTATATGCTCCCTCTGGAGCTGAGTGCATGCAATGATGCTGACCAAGGCGGAACCCACATGTTCCCATGCGTGCTGCCCTCGAGGCATCTGCACTCGGCTCCCCCCATGCTCGAGCATGTCGCCTTGCTCCCCGACCTCTGCCAGGGGGCACTCAGGCGATGGTGCTGCACTTCCCCCTCCCCAGGGAAGGAGAACAGTCCTCTGGATGCTCAGTCCTTCCCTGCCCCTGCTGACCCCCGGCGGTCCATGCCTGTTCCCGAACACGGGTCGCCGGGGTGGCGCGAGGTGTGG
Source organism: Neoceratodus forsteri (assembly GCA_016271365.2). Taxonomy (NCBI): domain Eukaryota; kingdom Metazoa; phylum Chordata; order Ceratodontiformes; family Ceratodontidae; genus Neoceratodus; species Neoceratodus forsteri. The sequence goes on along the minus strand of CM028131.1, from coordinate 172,469,569 downwards.
CGTCCCGCGCCTCAACCCTCAGCACCACCTGGCTGGTCCCCCATACCCCCTTTTAAGAAGTAATATTTTAGCATGTTTTATATGATGGATTCTTATGCTGCATGTACCTCTCCCCCTGGTGTTATTGTTCTCTTTTTATTCTTGTAAATAGTTTGATACCATAGAATGGAATTGTAATGTTAAATCCTTGAAAGGTCTCCTATAGACATGCACAAGTTAGGCAAACTGATGTATTAACAGTCTTACTGTCTTTTAAAATGTCATAATGGTGACCACATACTGTTGTAAACTGATGTTGGTTCAATAAACTTGAGTTATAAAAAAAAAAATACAGAGCTTCTGGCAGATGTGATCTCTGGGTCTGGCTTGCCCCTACAGTTGTCCACAGAGGAAATGCATGCCTCGAAATCAGAAACTGTCTTTGCTAGAGTATCTATGGAGGACTGGAGCCATTGTAGTTCCTCGTTAAGAGCAGTGACTGCTGTTTGAAAGGGTTTCATCTCTTTAAGGAATCTCTCCTCAGTTAAAGCAGTCCCTTGCATATCTGATTTGGAGGGAGCAGCAGCCTGCTGATTAGAATGTTTTGAGTTCTTCTCCTTATTGGGCATTGGGGGTGGCGTGTGACACAGGACAGGGTTTTCATCTCTGCATCCATCATTCCAATGAGTAAACTTCACCTTCAATGGCAGCCGAAGATCCTCTATCTGAGAGAGATATGACTTGATGGGTAAAAGCTCCCAAACTGTAAAATAATCACAGATATATAAAGTAGTAAAGGAGGAGAAGTGGGCAGGAGATGCACACTCTTAGACAGTAATCATGTGACCTTTTAAGGAGAGCAATCCTAGGGATGCTAGATCCTCCCTCCATGGCCAGCCCCAAAGTGACCCGTGTCAGTTTCTGAACATGGCATAAGCATGGCAGGAGGTGTGCCTACCACTTTTCACACCCACTTGTCCATTGTGTTAGTGGGCCAATATGGCAAGAAGTGATGAAGCTGACCCCCAACTGGATAAGAAAAAAGGGACAGGATGGGTGAAGAGATGACATCCCCCACACGGCACTGGGCAGATTTTGCAAGGTCACAATCCACAGTGGCCAGAGGGACACCACCACCTCTGTCCTCACCACTTTTCAGGCCATGGCTTCCAAACTTAAGTTTCAGGCACCAGACTGGAAATTGCCCTGTTGAGCGGCTGCTGTTGAGGAGGCTATGACTGAAAGGTCTGGTATATAAACAGGGATTATAAAATGGGAAAAGAAAATTGCTCAATCTGATTGGCTGAAAGGTCTTTTGAGTCATGTTCTTATCAGCCGATATCGATGCCAACCAACACTAATCTACCCTGAGCAACCCCACAACAGTCAAATATCAATACCTATCAAAAGTCAAAACTGCTTTCACATGCAGGCACACACCGCGCAGGAGCACTGATGGCCTTGGCGCTGTGACAGCTGGCATCGTGCACTCTAGTTTCTCAGTTTCCAAGATGTTGTTCATTTTCAGTTTACACCACTTCACAATGATTTAGTTTTTTTAAATAAAGTCTAACCTGTACTGCTGTGGTAAAGCCGACTGCACTAAAACAGAGCGAAACGTGTGGCAACTCTTTCAAATCCTGGTAGAGAAGATCCACCCTTGCTATGACAAAGGGGCCATAGCAGGTGCTGCTACCAAACATTTAATATAACAACAAACCTCCACTAATTCCTTATGTGTTTGACGTTAAAATACATGAAAATGCAAGTTGCACTCTGTGTGTCTCCTGAGGGACATACTTGCTCCCGGAAAAATCGGTGTCCTGCAAACAGTAACAAACGCTCTCAGTGTTTGTTAAAATGAAAATACGGCATTGGTTTGAAAAAAAAAAAATAACTAACACTGAACAAAAAACATATCTCTGTTGGTAAGCACAGTCCCTGGCAAGGGACACACTCGCTCTGAGTGAAATGGGACGCTGGCTCTGAAAGAAATGCTGGCTCTGCTCTCTAGCAGAGACAAATTTAATTAAAATGAGTGTATCCCAATCAGGAATACAGTGTGAGGAGAGATGGAGGAACAACTTGACCAGTACCTGTCTGTGTTTCTGTGTGTGGGAGGGGGGATCCTGTACTGGCCATCAAGAATTACCAGCGGGGGGGCTATTGTTTACTGGTTCAGTATTAAACCTCAGTTTTTATATGTTTTGCTATTTTTTTGTCCTTTTTTATTGTTAAATAGTTACTTGAGGGCCCATTTTATAAGTGAAATAACACACTCCGAGGTGTGGGTTATTTCCTTATAAGAGCACGCCCAGGTGCATAAGGCACTCGGCGTAAGCGCGTCGTGCCTTATAACACACCTGGGCATGCTCTTATCAGGAGATAACCCACACCTCGTCGTGTGTTATTACTTGCTTACTTCATGAGGTAGCTTCAAATATGCATGTTATCTGGTTTGGAACATTGTTATTGCACATGAGCATGAGTGGCATATCCATGCATGCACAGTGGCAATAACAACATTTGAAACCAGATAACATGAAGCTACCTCATGGAATAATCGATGTATACCATGGGAGTTCCTACTTTTTTTATGTGTCTCTTACAGGTAAAAAACATGCTGTATTATGTAAATGTATTATCTGTTTACAGATGTTCCTGCTTTTCCAATTTATTATTGACAAGCTGAGCTGTTTGCTTTTATTGTAAAATGACAGTGCCACTGAGTGATGTGCTGCTCACAGGGCCACTTCATGTGAAAAGCATGGGTTTTGGCTACTATGTAAATAACATTTTATTTTCACAGTACCTATGTCTCCAGTTAAAATAACAGCTTTTGTCTTCCAAATGTAGTTGCGCTCCTATAGTATACAAGCCTTTTTCTTAGGCTTTTGCTTTTGGTCCTTCTGTGAGATGCCACAGGGTCAAGGGTGGCATTGGATGTCTCTCTGCACTTTTCTCTCAGGGCTAAAGAGGTTAGTGCCCAGGAAAGGGATATCGGCCAGTTTGTGCTGCATGTACGCCATAAAGGTGGAAAAGACACATATAGGCCCTGTGATACATGGAAATGGACAATGCCATGGCACAGGCATAAGAGAGCTGGTGTTTAGACAGCGATTCACCTTGGTCTCTGATGACCTGCATCACCAACTGTTGGTCCAAAATGTAAGATGTAGGATGATTTCATTGAGGACTCCCATCAGGAAGTGCCCAAAGTTGGCCATCATAACAGTGTAGCTCACCTGGCAGACATCCAACGATACCGCTGCATAGAACTTTTTAGTGGTATGGTCAGTCTTTCTGGACTCCTTGTCCAGAGGCTTGTCCATATCCCCCTGGCTTCTGGATTTGCAGAAGGCAAAATCAGAAACCAACCCTTCAGCCGAAGGGTGGTCTGAGACCCCAGAAAGGGACCAGGTAGGGGCCACATACTTGCAGACCATGCAGCTAAAGGGTACCGGGCAGGATGCTGAATGCTGCTAAAGCTCCAGGGCTGGTCTCAATATGGCCATAGCCATGGGAAAGGTAACCCCTTGGGATTCCTACCAGTCCAAAATGTCCTTGAAAGGGTACTTGGTCCTTTTCTGGACTGGCTCTAAAAGGACATGCATGGACTCTGATATTAATCAGTTGGGAGCTCTGAAAGACATTGGCCTGTTGTTGTTGGTTAGTTCCTTGACTGAGCCCCGGGTCAAGGACATGAGTATAGGAGCAGGTCATGGGCAATTGGTCAGAGAAATCCAAGTACTCCTCAAAAATGGCCCTCGACTGTTTCTTCCCATGGACCACCCAAGTATCATCAGATTGGATGATTCTGCCAACAACCAACCAGCAAGCTGTTTGCCTACTGGGTCTCCCTGGCCAGAGCACCCACCTTCAACTTTGGTGGTGGTGGTGGCTCCACCAAAAGGTGTAGGAAAGCAAATGCTGGAAGCATCTGTGAGGTGTTGATTGGTGAAGGCATTTCTGGTGGCTACCAGGTGACCAAAGGTTCAAGGGGAAGAGCACTACCCTGTCCCGTGATGTTCAACTGTTGCCACAGAAGCTCCTCGTATCACCGGCATATCTTCTGACGGTGCCTCTCCTCACCTAAAGATGATGAGGTTAAGAAGCATTGACAGCGATGCCTTCTGGTCAAGCAGAATTGAGAGCAACAGCACCTCGAGTGAGACCTGAGCCATGACATTGAGTCATTGACCATCAACCGGACGATTGACATCAAGGAGAACCTTCCAGCTGGATGTGGTACACCACATGCCTGGTCATATTGAGAAGGTAAAAAGATAAATGTTAATGCAGGTTTATTGACTCAGCACTTCAGCCAGTACCCCAGCATTTCAGTGGTAAGCCTTCATCACTCCCTGATGAAGGCTTACCACCAAAGCGCTGGGGTACTAGCTCTGGTGCTGAGTCAATAAACCTGTATTAGCATTTACTTTTTTTGACTATTGAGTCTGTTTTGCTGTGAGTGCCAAGGTTTGAATTTGTGTTCATTGTTAGTGCTAGCTGCCCTTCTCTGGCACCTGCCCTGCACCACTTTTCGCGGTCTAACTTTGGAACTGTTCATATTGACAAGGACAGGCTTAGAAGGCTGACCTGATGGTGAAGATCACTCCCAAGGTGAACTGACTGGGGACATCAATCGGCTCAAATCCTCCTGAGTGAGGACAGGGAGCAGTGGGGTCTGTAAGACCAGCTCCTCAGTCTCATCCAACAACCAATCAACAGGCTCAAGGAAGATTTCCACAGCCTGCTCAACTGGAGTGGAGGATGACAAGCCCAGTGGGGGTACCCAGGAGCTCTTAACCTTCCCCTTGACTGAAGGAGTCTTGATCAGAGTCAAGCGGACAGGGAAGTCATTGGATTAAGAGGACGTCGATCTCTCCTGGCCCCATGACCGGCACTGGCAGCACTTGTTTTTCTTATTTTCTTACCATGGTGGGCAGAGCTCTCCCCTAGGGTCTTGAGGGACATGCACATCTCATGGAAGCCTTCTGTGAATAACCCTTTGATGCTGGCAACAGCTGGGAGCAGCACAGAGACTAAGGAGGAGCCCAACAGGACTGCCGCTTCCTCCTCAGGAGCCGCAAGCTACAAAGTTGACCTGGCAGCTGCTGAGGCCTTCTTGCAGCCCCTAGGATGGTCCTTCAGATCCTGTTCTAAAAGCTGTCTGAGGGTAAGCCAATGCTTCCTGTCTTCATGAGATTCCAGAACCATAGAAAGGCAGAGACCACACCTAGCCATGTCTTACTGCACACCCAGCCAGTACAGACACCTGTCATGCAGGCTGGTGACCGATATCTTCTGCTAGCATCAAATGCAGAACTTGACCCCAGCTTCCATTGCTCCATTGTTGGTGACACCATGGAGTTGAAGAGACCAAGGGAATAAATTGATATAAGTATGGAAACTTCGAATAAAAGTTCACTAGTGGTGCACTAACTCCTAACCCACAGCTGCAAAGGAGGTGACCTGTTCTTCCAATGGAAAGAAAGATCTGATGTCATGAGGTGTAGTCAGGGGATATACCACCAGCATGGTAGGAGGAACTCAGCTTTAAGACATCTGATGAATCAGCACTTTCAGTAGAACTACTAAAGTGTGGATAGTGAATTATATCCACTCCCAAGAATTTACAACCACACACAGTGGTTCATGGTCACCCCCCACCTCTTTTCCATTAGCATACTGATGCAATTCCATATCGTGGGTTGTCTAGTAGCCCCCTTCCTCACCTGTCCCTATAAGCATGCTGGTTTTATTCTGTATCCCTAGTAGTCTAGTTTCCACCCCCTCCCTCACCTGATCTCTGTAGGCAAAGTTGGTATGATCTTACCACCATCACCTGGTCAGGGGGTGGGCAGTGACTAGAAGGACGGAGAGTTGGGTCCACAAGGCTGTGGGATAAATATAAATTCTTACTTCTATGGGGAATGGTTGATGGAGGGAGCCCCTACGCTACCAGTAATATAGAATTAAACTGGTATACCTACCTGGATTGGGTGAGGGAGGGTGCTGATAGACAAGTAGGGATAATGAATTACACCTGTATGCCTATGGTAAAGTGAGGGGGACACTAGGCACCAAAAAATATGGAATTACACCAGCATGTCTAAGGGAATTGGGTGAAGGGGTTAATGTCCAGTGCTTTTTTTTTTTTTTGCATTATTTGTTTATCCCCTCCATGCTCCTGGTGACCCCCACTCCTTCAGGCCCCATTCCAAGTCCTCACTGACCCCACCGGCCTTACCCGAGTTCCCTCACCTCACAACGCAGCTGGTCACTGGGATATTCCGGACGTAACCCATCGCCGGGCAGGTCCCCCTCCTCCGAGGGTGAAGAGACCAGGGGGAAGTCCAGTGCACTCCTCTTCAGTAGGGCCCAGGGATGCTGCTGAGGGGAGGAGGCCCATCAAAGGCACAAGAGGAATCGGGGGACGGAGAGCCGTCATCCGGCAGCCACCAGCGAGCGTTATTTCCGGTTTTCTAGGTTCCCTCATTGAGCTGCTCCTGCAGTGCCTCCAGTCTCCACAGGGGGTCACTGCTTGAGCGAGGCATATCAATCCCACCTCAGGATGAGAGGCAGTCCCCCAGGCTCAATCTATCCTCCCATACCGACCCCGGCGTCCCGAGTCTGTTCTCAAACCCGGGTCGCCGGCGTGATTTGAGGTAAGGCGCCAGCGAGTGCTTTTTTTTAATAAGAAATGTGACACCACACATGCCTGGGGGACAGCAGTGCTGAACGTAATCTGTGCAGAAAAAGCTAGGGCCTCACAATGTTATGAGGATATAGTGGGATGCAAATGATCTCATAGCACCCTGCATGGGCAGAAAGCTCACTTGCATGGGAACTTTTGAATAGAACAAGTTAGTCCAACAGCACTAACAGAGTTGTAATTCCATAACTAGGTTTTCTACTTGACAGTCATCTCTTATGTATAGGTACTTGCTGTGCATCTCTGTTGACAGCAGGGGGTTGTGCTTTGTGTCAAGATCGCAACTTAAGGGTTTTGCTAGGGCTTCCATCTGGGGGCTATATTCAAACAAGTTCAGTGCATTCACACTGCTTTCTTAAGTTGTTTGATGCAGCTGATTCAGGGCATTGCACTAATTTGCACTCAGGTGAGAGCTTTGCAAGGAGCAGGGGCATAGGCAGGGGGGTGTTTAGGGTGTTCAAACATTCCCCCGAAATTACCTCAAAAAATACATTAAAAATTTGTTGTACAGAGCGCGCTGTCCCTTTAAATTTGCGCTTCAGCACCTGTTGCTGCTGTGCTGTCAGAATGAAAGCCAAAGTGAAATGTATAGAACTAGCCTGGGGGGGGCTCTTTCTTGGTGCGCGACTCGTGGTCCTCCTCCTCGGCTCCGCCTCTCAGCAGACAGCAGCCAATCAAGCCACATAGCGTGTATTTAGCGGCTTGGTGCACCAACTCATGCACTGCTATTTTTCTCAGAGAGAGAGAGAGAGAGAAGAAGCAAGTCGTTGAATTCATGTAAGGAGAGAAACGGGAGTCGGATTTGCTGGACTGTGTTGCCACTTGTCGTCGCCGCCTAGTAGCTGTCTGTATGGAGCTGAGGGCAGGTGCCTCTCGAGCCTTTTTTTCCCCAGTGTCAGTCACTGTGGGCGCAGGTCTGTGTAGTCGGGGGAGTCGCAATCGCGAGTAGGAGCCAGGGCTCACGCCTGTTGCTGAAAAGAACGAGGAGAGAATGAGAGAGCAACCATCTAGTAAGTCAGCCGCCTGGCCTGCTGCAGTCTGTTCCTGCCTGAACCTGTCGGTCCCTCTCGGACGGTCGTTCTACCCCCCCATCTGAAGTCTTCAGAGTCTGAACCGGAGCCTGGAGGTGAATTGAAGCCAGGTAAGGAATTGCCTGACTGTCACTGGCTGGGGAAGGGGTGCAACTACCAGAGGAGCTGTCAGAAAACTGTTATTGTTGTGCCACCAAAGGATGATTAACACCTCACTGACTGTAAGGGGATGGGGATATTGGGGGGGGGTCCACTGGATGAAATGGAATAGATCTACTGGAATTTTGGGAGAGAGTGTGGGAGCAATTGACCACCAAGGATTATAAGAAGAAAGAAAAATGAATTCCTCAGTGTGTGCCCAAAGGGGTTGGAGGGGTTAGGGAATCATACAGTTGTAGCGCCACTTACAGAACCAAGGATTCTTGCTGTGGCATACAGCAATGCTATTAAGTGTAAATCCTGAGTGTACTCCAAATAGCATTTGGCTGACTAACATCCATTGTGACTTTCTTGCTAGGGAAAGTCCATGCCCCCCCCTCATTAGGTCTGCCCTTTGTGTATGTTAATTTTTCCTATTGCCACCAATAGGTGCCTCTTTGCACTCTATATTTGTGCCACCACTACCACCACTACTGTGTATCAGGCCCCAAAATGTGAGCAAAGAAGTGAGTGATTTAATGCAAATACCAGTTATATGGTATTTTGCTATTTCTAGAAACTCCAGCAGACAAAAACAAGTCAGTTATATTGTGGACGTGATCAACCCATGTGTAAAACAAGCATTTGTCAATGCCAAATGTTGTCTTGCTGGCATTGGCATTGGTAGTGCAAGCGTTAGAGAGACGCATAATAGGAGTGGCAGTGAAGTACAGAACCGATGTGAACTGCAGCCCACCCTGCAGAGAGTGACATGCATTGGGGTGTGGCTTTGGGTCGTTGGCCATAAAGCTAGTGCCATTTCACTTCACCCTACCCTGCAGACTCTGACAAGTGTCGCAATGTGCCTTGGGGTCATCAGGCCTTGCGCACACCTCATTTCATAAGGAAGTATGTTGAGATGGGTGCAGCATAGGAGAATGGGGTGAACTTTGGACGGGAAGAGTCCTAGGCACACCTGGATGCCTGTCAGTGGCTGCATGGTGAGGGTGCAGTGGCGTGAACATTACAGCTGACAATCCAAAGGCACACCCTGATGCCTGTTAGTCTGTACAGGGTTGGATGTTATGGTTAGAAACCCTAACGCCTTGGGCATTTGTTGGTATTTGAACTCCAAATTTTCAATATGGTCTTTCTGTGTCCAGCTCAGTGGTGCAGAGGGTTGAGGCGCTGAATGCCACAACTCGTGCTACGCCGGTGACCCGGGTTTGGGAACAAGCTCGGGCACCGGAGGGTCTGCAGGGGTGGGTTGAGGACGGAGTGCCCATGTGGTGCTCTCCTCCCTGGGAGATTGGAATGGGACAGCCCGGCATGCCAGTGACCCCCGGTGGAGACCAGGGGACATTGCAGCAAGCCGGGCAGCATGAGAACAGTGTGGCCGATGCAGGCAGGGTTGCCGTGCACCAGAGTGTTGGGGCATGCCCATGCAGGGTGGGGGATCTATGAGTGTAGAACAGGGAAAACACTGGCTTCATGGAACAGGTGACAGCACCTGTCCCCCATGCCCTCCGCCGGGTTTCTTCTCAGCTGGCCTTCCAGTTCTCCACCCGTGCCCCAACTGCAGCCAGAGTCTGACTTACGAGTGTGTCCAAGAGGTGAAGGGTGACCCTCTGGGTGAAATCAGAGGTGCTGGCTGCGGGGGGGGGAGGTCAAAGTCCGAGGGAGCCACAGGCGGGCAGGAAAAAGGACAGGATGCCTGAGAGAAGGTCCCACGAGCTGTGACCGGAGGGAAATAGAGTCCCCCCAAAAAATGGCCTTTTTGTGACCCCACCTCATGAAAGCATGTGGGACCTCTGTTTATGAACAATATCCCTGCGATTTTGTTAATGTGTCCCAAAAGTTGATTTCCCACAGTGACTGCACTATTCTGCACCACATAAAAATGTCAGCTGCACCATTCATGAGGAGGTGTGAAGTAAGCAATAATACCCTCCAGGGTGGGCTTTATTGGGAAATACCGGACCACCTAGGGGCGTAATGAGGCCCGACACCAAAGGTGGAGGGCCTTATAGCCCCTGGAAGGTCTGGTATTTCCCAGTAAAGCCCACCCTGGAAGGTATTATTGCGCTTAGAAAATGGACCAATGTATTATACATATGTATAAAAAAAAGTATGCTGAAATGTTACAATCTCTTAAGTATTAATTTTGTAAAGGAAAAAAATAGTTTCTCTGCCTGCATTAAAATACTGTTTTTGTTTTGAGCTTGTGGACTTTTGTCCTAGTTGAGGTTCTGTAGTTCTGACTTTTGGTAGTTGGTCGTCATAGTAACCCCCCCACACACACACAGACAGTCACATATGAAAGGGTTTTGTTTTAGTGTTTTTTTTTTAAGTAAGCAATAATACCCGACAGGGTGGGCTTTATTGGGAAATACCGGACCTCCCAGGGGTGTAATGAGGCCCGACACTTCAGGCGGAGGGCCTTATAGCCCCTGGAAGGTCTGGTATTTCCCAATAAAGCCCACCCTGGAGGGTATTATTGCGCTTAGAAAATGGGCTACATGTGACATTTTATTCTACGTTTGGAAAAATAAAACAAAAAAAATGACTAGAGATAAACTAAAAGTCTATTTTGTTGGTAAAGTAGTCCCTCTGTGCTGTTCCATCTCCTATCCCCCCCCAAACAGCAGTGGTCATGAAACCATTCTGTTGTAAACCCCCACACACACACATATACACACACATCCTAGTCAAGTTCAACTTTTCTGAATCAGAAGACACAGAAACTGCTTTATTACTGCAGCTTTATTTTCTGTGTATGGGAGAGGGATATGAGAGACCGTTTCTTTAAGGATGTACCAGAGAGTGTCTGCATGACCTGGAAGTATTGGCGTGGGGGGTCTGTAGGCATAAGGGCATCTTGCTTACTTGATAGTCTGTTCAGTCACCCCCCCCTTGTGTAACATTATTATTATTTAAATACCTTTCATTTTGTTTTAACTTACTGCAACATGATGTGTCCAGTAGTTCTATCATGAGTGGGACCCGTAACGGAAGATCGGCAGCTGCTGCAGATACAGGGACGGCAGACCAAGTCAGCAGCAAAACAAAACGTTTGTGAGACAGATGGGGGGGGGAGGGATTTGTGACACACCTCAGAGTTTGATTTTTTTTTCTGTTCTGTCTCTTGTCCCCTCCATCTCCCTGTGCTCTACTCTACCTGATTCCCCATTGCTGGCTGCTGAACTCAAGTCATCCTTCGCACCCACCTACTCGCTCGCCGACCTGCTGGTACGCCAACCGATCACCTGCTTGCTGGCTCTCTCTCTCTCTCTCTCTCTCTCTCAATCCCAACCCCCCTCCTGCCACTACCATCTCTGGGCTGGCTGTCCCCTCACTTGCTCACTCTGCTAGGCTGCTCTGTGTGAACGGAAAGAAGTTTTATTTTATAAACAAGGGGGAAAACAGCACATAATAGCTTGCGTCTTTCAGGAGTTGTGGAAATTGGCTCCTATTTCACGGCTTGCTTAGCGACAGAAAACATGGCAGCTCCTCCATTTGGAAATTCGGGGTGCCCAAGGATTTTTCAAGTAATGGGGCACTCTGAATTTGCACTTGTTTTTTTGCGGGCTGTATTGAAAAATAAATGCAAGCTGATCATGCATTTCAGCCAATCAGCACACTTTATTTTTCAAGCCCATTTTCTAAATGTATTTATTTATTATTGAGCTGGAAAGGTGGTGGGAATCGCTGCACTACGGAGTAGCAGAGGCGGTCTTTAAGTTTACATGCATGAGGGTCGAAAGGAGCTGGGAGCAAAAAGAAAAAGTAAGACTGGGAAAAAACACAGGCACATCTTGTGTTTACCAATAATTTGCCTGTTTCATTAGTACTTACAGTACTGAGAAGGACCAGGGAGAGTCGTGACAAGGAGCAGCTGTAATGGGGTGGCGGTCGCATTGTGGAGAATCTGAGGGACAGAAGGTGCTTTTATTTACAAGGTTCTGGGAGTTCAACCAAGCTGGGAGGTAAACAAAGAGATGGCCTGCAAAAACAGGTGGATTTAAGTGCCTTTACTGTTTATCAACTGGGGTACTAAAGGAAAATAATTATATCTAGCATGAGAGTTGGTCCAAGGAGTGGTGGTGGTGGGCAGGTGCCTGTACTATGGATGTTCCGAGGTTGGACAGAAGGAGTTTAAAACCCAACAGGTGCAAAATAGGAGTGCGCAATCGTGGTAAGTCACAAGTGCTGCACCCCAGTGTAGTCTTTCTGAGGAACAAGTTTTCCTAGAGGCAGGAAGCAGTAAAATACATAGAGACACTTTTGAGAGAGATTTTTTTTGTGTTGTTGGAGGTAGACAGTACAGCAGGCAGCACAGGCAAGCAGCACATGTGGAATTCGTTCCCATGTAGACGCTCGTGCTGCGCTGCTGTTTTGAAAGCCCCACTTCCCACCAGGGCCGTCGGCAGACATACGCTCAGTACGTCCAAGCGTACAGAATAAAAGAAGAGGGGGCAACAAAAACAGCTGCCAATGGCAATTTACACTTGTGCATTAGATTTTTGGTTTTGTTTTACTGTGAGTTGTTTCAGCCCGAGACAAGTCCAAGATTCCCACATGGGATGGGGCGCACGAGTCAAGTCAGCACTGGGAGGAGTCGGAATCAGGATGTTTGTATTTGCCCTGCAGCATGTGTCATCTGTCAGTATTTGCAAACTATGCCTCTGCTGCTTTCCTTTTCCAGCAATCCAGTCAGCGCGTGACTTTTGCCAATTTGGTATATGGCGGCAAGGATTGGGACTCAGCACGTGAAATGCCCTGTTGTTGTCTCACTTGTCTAATCGGTTCCAGTTTCAGCAGTGGCAGCCTGTGGTAGGATACAGCACTGCACTGGGCGACAGTAGCGGTGAACGAACACGGATTATACATAATCATCGTGTCGGGTGACTGGTTAGACCATTAATTTTATTTGCTTATTCAGTTGACTGTCACTGCTGTGCTGTCAGTAATTTTTCTGCTTATTAAAATTGCTTCTCCGGAGCAGTGGTCACACGGTCCTTCTGATCAAGGGAACAGGCGCGGAACTGGCACAGAAGGAAGTGACTAACCTGATAAGGTGAGATTCAAGAGCAGCATTGACTTTATAGACCATTCTGACCTGAATTACTGACTGACAAAATGTATATTCTTTTTTTTCTTTCAGCCGCAGACAGCATAGACTGAGGCAGACAGACGCAGTCTGACAGTACTCCGGTAGGTTTCTGGCTTCACTCTGTCCAGAATAAAACACAATTCTTGTTTCTGTCCATTTCTTTCATCAGCTTTACTGCTGTGCTACCAGTTTCCATACATCTTGTTGAGGAGAGGGCATACCAGGTATCGTGGCATCAGGTTATATTCAAACATTTACTTGATAAAGGGAGACTGTCTGGTAATTTACTGTTTTTTTCACTGACTTCCCATTATTTGAAACTGAAATTTAGGAGCCCTACCTCTGTGAAGGATAGTGAGGACAGTTGTTTGCTTGGTCTATGGAGTTTTTATCAGTTATTTAGTTAAAATGAAAACTGTTGCATGTTATTAATTTAAATTGCCCTTGCAATTTTCCGATTGTTCTGATGTTATTAGGGAGTGTGAAGTGTGTGTGTGTGTGTGTGTGTGTGTGTGTGTGTGTGTGTGTGTGTGTGTGTGATTGCCTTCTGAAAATGCATCTTCATGGATAAGCAATGTAGCTTACATTCTGTGAAGGAACACAAAAAGTACTGCAAAGTCATGCGCGATCACGTCTAATCTGCCCTCCCTCCTTAAAAAATATCATGGAAGTGAAGTAATGAAATGCATGTAATAGGAAACATATTTCGTTTTTGTTCATTTCATGAAAACGAAATACCATTTTGTACATCACTAAGTCTGCTCCTAACAATTACAATGACATCGTAAACAGTGTCACATGTCACCAAATTGAAGTAATGAAATTCAGGGAATAGGAATCATTTTTCATTTTCTGTTGTTTCATGGAAACGAATTATCATTTTGTATTTCACTACCTCTGCCCCTAACAATTATTGACATCATCAAAATTGACACGTTACTGGAACCTGGTGGATTCAATTATTTATTTTTACATCATATATACTTATTTGAAGGGAGTGAAAAATCAGATATAAGGCATCATTCCCTGTGGTCATAGCACTATCTCAATAGTATGTGTGTTGAGTGTCAATGTGATGCATGTTATGTGATGTGATTGGTATTGCAGATTGTGTTGTGATGGGTGTGCATCTAAACATTTGGTCAACGCCTGTATAATGGAAGAAAATTAATTGAGTTACTCACATAATTCATTTTAACATACAACATAATGAGCTAGTGAGTTTATTGTAATCCTAAGTGGAGTATTTTACTGTTTCTAATCAGTGTGAAAATCAGTTTTGCTGTCTATATAAAACAGGCAAAGAAATCCCTGTGTCCTGATTGGCTGAGACTTGATTCTAGCCATTGCAGTAGAGAGTACCACCACTGGCTAAAACAAGTCCCTGCCAACCAGAGCAACTATTGATAAAAGGTGCAATAAATAAGCAAAAGCATTTGAACTTCAGAACACCGACCCCCAAAGTTTTTGTATGAGTTATGGCTCTGTTTTTCTCACTGTGAGTCTCTTCTCGCACAGTAATAGACAGCGGTGTCTGCCACTTGCAGGATATTCATCTGTAAATAGAAATTGCTGCTGTCATTCGAGGCCCAGAACCTACCCTGGATCACAGGGTCACAGCTACTATAGATGTGGATCCTGTAGGTGACGAGCCCCTCGAGTCCTTTCCCAGGGCCTGCCTCACCCAGTCCATGTAGTGACTGTTGATATTGAACCCACTAACCCCACATCTCAGCGGCACCGACTGACCAGGCTGTTTCACTTCGGAATCATACTGGGTCAACACTACATCTGATCAGACACCTGGAAATATAGAAAAGGCAGAGTTATAGAAATAGCAAGTATTCCATGGTAACTTGAAAAATTTAAAAATGTAGAATTTATTGAGTTCTTACATTGCAGTAAGGCAAGAGAATCGGTGATCCCAAAACTGGCATATTAAAATGTTGACTTGAGTGAAGGGGGTTGAAAAGACTCACCCTTCATAAGTGGGATGGATGGCATGTATTTTTTATACTTTATGTTAAGTAATTTGCAGTGTATAACAACTGACTAGACAGCAAACTGCAAAACATACAGCTGGGTAATTAATTTACAATTAGTAACAGTAACTTCAATAACCAAACCTATTTATAACTCTGTAAGGCTTGGCATCTGTTAGCAACAGTAGTCCATCGGGGCAGTACATCTTGTACTAATAAGAGCAGAGCCAGGCTGTAGAATTCAATGAAGTATTCACTATGACGTGTTGTGATTTTTTTCTCACAGGGTACCACCCTTCCATCACTGTGGTGAACAGCGGCGTTGCAGTGATCTGAGTCCAGGGGCTACTGATGGGTACACGGGTATGCTGGTGCTGTTGGGTCGTCAGTTCTGAGGAGGTCAGTCGGAGCCACTGAAAACAGCTATAGGTGCCATTTCATTGCCTATTTCTGGTAAGTGAAATGAGTTATTCATTTTGAAATTTGAGATATTGACTTGTCGCGTGCTAAGTGGCGATTGCAAATGGTGATGATTAGTTCAAGTTCACGGTGGCAGTGATATTTTTAGCGTGGCATGAGTATACGCTGGCTGGCACCTTTCCATTGGGTATACTGGGCGATTTATAACTGTTAGAGGTGCCAGCCAAACCAATCAGAATAGGATTTTCTTGCTTTCTGAGCCCCATTGTATAATCATTGTTTTCTAAGCTGCTAACACAAGTATTTCTCTGCTCAGGTAAAACATTTATTTTATTCAATATGTCAAAATAGAAACATAGAAGCTGTTGGCAGAAGGAGATCAGCTAGGTCCATATAGTCTGCCCATTTGTCTTGGCCCTATTTAACACTCTGGTTATCCTTTGTAATCAGGGCTCCCTTGTGTCTGTCCCATGCATTCTTGAATCCCCCCACAGTGTTGACCCCCACAACCCTGGGACCCCCACAGCACATGTCATACTGTGCAGAGCGCCAGGTGCAAGTCGCTGGCCTGCCCTGCGTGTTGCATGCTAATGGGGCCATAATGACATGCAAATGTCCCCATTTGTGCCTTGCATATATTATGGTCTCATTTGCATACCCCCCACTGAATATCGCTGGATGACCTCAGCGCAACTGCAGTTTCGCGCACATCTGCTGATTAATTACTGCTGATATAATGGTATCTGACAGACACACCAGCCTGTTTAAGATGATAAGTTAAGTCATATGGAATATTTTAACCCTGTGGTGGCACTCTCACTTATGAGTGGTACTCATCATATGTCAGATCAAGGAATAGGTGTGTTTAAAATTAGCAACAATATGGGATAAATAGGAGTAAAACTAGTACACTGCTCTATACAAGCAAAAGTGACGTACACTTCAGTGATGAAACTCAGTAAACAGATCTTATTTGTTTAGTAAAGAGATTTCAACCGTACATGGTCCTTGCAAAGGAATTATACACAAGCTTTGAGGACACAGGTCCTTCTTCAAGTGAAGAAGGGACCTGGGGGCCCCGAAAGCGTGTGTATAATTCCATCTTTGTACAAGACACTTGTTGGTCCAATAAAATGTATCAAACCTTCCATCTTCTCCTGTTTAACAGATCTTACAAACTTCATAAATGTGAGTGGTGACATCTATTTCTTTTACTGCATTAGTAAATTTTTCAGGCATTAAATGTGTCATACACAGGGTACTGGATAGTTATTGATTTAGCATTTTCATTTGTGTGCCATTTCAAATTTTAGAGGGTTACTGGCAACATTTTTTGCATTGCATAATATCACTTACTTGGACCTCAGTAAAGCATTAAATTTGGTACCACAAGTGAGACTTGCATTTAGGCAAAGGGGTTTATGGGCAGGAGTTATTTTCCATACTATTTGGGATATTTATAGCAGACCTCTCGGTGGGAATTGACAGTACCATCAGTCTGTTTGTGGAAGACACCAAGATTGGAGAAGTGTTGGATGGCTAAGTTGGGTGGCAAGGTTTGCAGGCAGATCTTGATAGACCAAATAGTATTTTTCGTATTCTTGTACCCGACCACTGTTGCTATTCTTTTTTTATTTTTCCTTTCTTTTTTTATCCCACCTTGCTGCCCTCTCACCCTACTCCTTCAGACTTGGTCAATCCCCTTGTGGATCCCATGTGGATCCCATCCATGGTTTCTGCCCATAGAGTGCTGGGCCAACTCCTACCTCCACCAGTCTCCACCTTTAGAGTGCCTGTACATTGGAGTACTTGCCCATGGGTAGGAGATCCCAGGGGACCAGTCGTCATCCGGGGTAGAGAGGGTGTTTTCACATTTTTCTTCCCTGTTGTCCTCTACCCCTGAGGATGCCGTGCAAGACAGGACTGACATCCAGACAGATGGCATGCTGATGCACACCATTGTCAAGTGCCCAGACGCCATCCCTCCTGGCTCTTGTAAGAGCCGCCTGTGTCACCGCATGGCACCCACCGGCCCAGGAGCATCGGTGCTCGGTAACACCCAGGATCCCACCCTGGAGGAGGAGGCATCCATTGGAATGCTCGATCCTCCTCCTCCCTCCAACCCCTGGCAACCCAGGTACTGTTCCCGAACCGGGTCGCCGGTGGTCTGAGGTGTGGCGCTCCAGCGCCCCCAACCTCGGTGCCACCGGCCTGTTGCTATTCTTCATTCCATAGTACACAATGCCACAATATATTGAATGTGAATATCTCATTCATACTGCATATAAGAAATAGATGGATTCTTATGAAATAAAAGTCATTTTAATTTCCAGTACTTGATACTTAGTTGTTAAAGTTATCAATGCTGAGTAATTAAAGGATCCAACAGTTGCCTCCCTTAATATTTGTAGCCTCCCAAAATGTTGGACTTATTTCAGGCTGAGTTGCCCAGAATCACCCTGATGTCATATCGGTGAGTTGAAACTTAGCTCAGCAACTGCACCCCAGACCCTTGGTGTCACTCCCCTGTTTTACTCTACATCGTGTTGACCGAACTGCTAACAAATTGGGTGGATGCGCACTGTATGCCCAGAACTTATTACTCTGGGTTCGCCTACCATGACCACATCCGATAACTGAGCACCACTGTAAATGTGCCTGTGGTCTGCTTCACCAGTATAAGCACTGATCCCATCTGAAGCTCTCCACTTAGCTGTCTCAGCATCAATACCATCACTCATAGACTATGGAATCAATATTTATGGGGTAGCTGACAACACACACCTAAACAAATTAGGCTGGCCCTTAATAAGGCCTGTAGACATACTGGCTTTGCCAGACTCACACATACTGCACCTTTTACACCTCAAACAACTGGAAAAACTTTGATGGGATGTGCAAATATCAGACCTTCCTCTGCCCAAAAAGTAACATCAGGGCTACTATCACCTGCTCTCACCACCCTCCCTCCAGGCACCACTGTCAACCCGCTTCAGGGTATCTTGCTGCAAGACTTCTTCAGGTCAAAGAACCTTTAGGTACCTTGACCCCAGCTGGCTTAACTCAGTACTAAACACACTCCTCACAGAACCCAAACTAGGTCAGTTCAAGACCCAGTTAAGAGATCTAATCTCTCATGACTCAGTCTGTGACTGTCCCTGACATCTAGCCCTACACCCTCCCCATGAATAAATGCTGGTCTAGCCACCCCTGGGTGTGACTATATTTCACTACGGACACCTCAGTCCTTCCCAGGCCTGCAACAACCACCAGTGCATGGCTGGTGCCACCACCCTTCAGTTAATGTTTTTTAACATGCTACCATCTGTCCTATGTACCAGTGTTTATTGCTGTATCACCAACTGCTTCGCTGTGTTATCTGTAACCATTTTGTAACCATTTCTGTAACTATCATGTATAATTGTGTATAATTGTTGCTACTGTCCTTGATGCCTCTGTTCTCATTGACGTGGAACCTTTGTAAAGGAATCTATGACTCAAAGGTATGTTTTCCAATATTTTCAATAAATAAATAAAATAAATAAATGGACATGGTTATGTTTTGAGCCTATTTTTAAAAACTATTTATGAACTTGTCTATAGTTTGACCAAATAACATTATAAATGTATACAGCATTGTTACAGATCATCAGAGTGTCATCTCCAGAGTATGTGTGTGTGTGTGTGTGTGTGTGTGTGTGTGTGTGGAGGGAGGGGAGGGAGGCCACCAGTTATGTGCCCCCTAAATGTTGTACTGCATGGTCTGATGGGCACCATGGCAGGAGCAGTACTGTTCCTGCTGTCTCCTATTGTTGCTGCCCCTTTGGTTGTCATGAAGAATATCTGTAGGCAGTTGTGTCCAGTGGTGGTGGTGGGGGTTCACTGTTCACTGGATCTGCAATGGATGGTCACTCTTCCTGTTGTGTGTGCCAATTTTGCACACACTGCTGGTATCTACCTAATAAAGGTGCTATGATTGCTGATGATTTTCCCCTGGCATGGTCCAGTGTTGGTACCAGAAGCATAGATGGTCAGAAAGTTGCTCACTATTACACAAAAGCAATGTATGTATTACTGCAATAATTATTTTTTGGATGTCCTGACTGATACTCCCCTTTAAAATGTGTGTTGACACAAATGATAATTACGAAATTCATGGCTTAAACTTTAATATACAAAATTTGATACAGCACCCATTGTGGATGCTCCATGCAATTTTCTACATACCCTTTTAAGAATGGGCTCAAAAGAGATCAGATTCTCATTGCATTTCAATCTGTGATGGCAGCGCGGGACATTCTGTATATTCATCATGGATTGAAATTTTTTGTGGCGCCAGATAGAAAGTGACAGCGTGTGAAGGTGCAGATAGAAAGCCAGTGAATCTAAGTGCATGAAGGTGCAGATAGCAATTCAGCGACAGTGCATGAAGTCGCATGAATGAGCAGGTCACACTGCATCAAGGTAAACATAGCAAGTGACAGAACATTAAGGTACATATACAGCAACAGCAGCATTTTTAGGAAAAGCCTATGTTAATTAATATGAATGCAATGGAAAGCATTGTTGTGAAGCGTAAACAGATGTCAGGTGCTCAGCTCAGATAAATCAAGAGAGCTTGAGTGAAAAGAATCAAAAGATGTCCAAAACCATGCTATGTTTCTTCTGGTGAGTTCATTTATGTTTTTTATCAAGTAAATGTTATTCATAGTAAATTGCACAATGTACATGTTGTGGAGACATTGCTTAACTTTACAATTTACCATAGAAAGATACTCTGGACAAAGTAGCAGAGACAGCAACACCAATTGAATCATCTAGGCATGTTCTGGAGACCCATGAGCTGATGAGAAGGAGGTGGTAACACAGTCAGTACATGTTGCTGACACAGATATGGTTAGGCTGGATGCGGAGGTATTCTTGATATAGATTTGGATATTCCATATGCTTTTGATACAGAAAGGAGAGAGATTCAGTGGAAGAAAGAGAGCTCAGTTTCTGCAACTTCATTGCCGATGGTGAGTGTTAAGCTGGATGCAGCAACACAAACCCAAACAAGTAAGGTAGATGTAGAGACGCAGACGAACCAGACGAAGTGGCAGTGCAGGCAATCAGCCAGGAACACATGGCAGATACCAGACAGGAGACACAAGAGTCACAGTTTCAGGATGACACAGACATCGGCCGTTACAATCGACACTGCTTCATGGACAAGGAAAAGAAGGACATACTTTCAAACAATGGATACCACCACATGGATTTGTATTCCCTAAAAGAAATATAGCAGACTGGAGGAAGGATGGTGGCACGCCAGTTCAATCCAAAACTACTGATGAACTACAAGTTTGCAAGATATTCTAGCAGTATGGATGGTGTGTTCTGGGACCTTGCTTCATATTCAACATGATGAACAAGGCCTCTATATTGGTGTCTGCTCGCATGACTGATTGGTCAAACTGCCATAAAAATTCTTAAGAGACACGCTAATTCTAAGGAACACCTTGATGCTGTGACCAGAGGAGATGCTTTCAAGGGATTTGTGATGGCAAGATAAAGACAGCATATCAGGCACTATGTGACTCAGACAGAAAGGTACCTGACCGAAGCCAAGCCATAAAGCAAATTATTACTGTCATATTGATGTGCGGAAGACAAGACATTACATTAAGAGGTCGGTCGAGCAGAAAAGCAAATTTTAATGTAATTCTGCAGCACTTTGCAGCACTTGATCCTTTGCTACTGGAACACTTGAATGAGTCACCAAGAAATGCTCAGTATACATCTGTACAAATTCAAAATGAACTGATCAATCTCATGGGACAGCAAATCCAGCGGAAAATTCTAAAACGAGTAAAGAATGCCAGATGGTTCAGTCTGATAGCTGATGGAACTACAGATATTTCCACAAAAGAACAAATATCATTGACTGTGCGGTATGTACATGCGTGGATCAGATGGAGATGTAGAGATTCATGAAGATTTTATAGAGTTGTAGAGGCTGACATACAACTG
This sequence comes from Neoceratodus forsteri, assembly GCA_016271365.2. Classification (NCBI taxonomy): domain Eukaryota; kingdom Metazoa; phylum Chordata; order Ceratodontiformes; family Ceratodontidae; genus Neoceratodus; species Neoceratodus forsteri. The sequence goes on along the minus strand of CM028131.1, from coordinate 172,448,176 downwards.
GCAAAGGACTCACAGAAATGTTTTTACAGCGTTTAACTGCATGGGGACTTGATAAAGAATTGATGAGAGGACAAGGATATGATCAGGGAAGCAATATGAGTGGTTGTTTCATGGGGGTGCAGGCACACATTCAGGAAGTAGTCCCAGATGCTCTCTACAGTATATGCAAGGCTCACAGTCTGAACACTGCCATCGTTCATTCCTGTGCTCTAAGACCTGTTGCAAACATGTTTGACACATCTCGGAAGGTGATCAGTATCCTGAAGAGTTCAGCAAAACAGAAGAACATTTATCTGGCAGACCTAAATGAGTTTAGAAACTTACCAAGTTACTATGATTATGAAGAAGACGATAACCTGCATGACAGAACAACAACAATTCCTGTGCCTGGAACTACATGATGGATGAGTCAACAGATTCAATGACACAGCTGAAAGATAAATTTGTGGTTGCTGCAAGCACCAGAGAAGATTGCAGAATTTGATAGTGAAGCACACCGGTGTCTGACAGCCCTCACCAGATTTGAATTCATTGTGACACTTGTAGCTATTGAACACATCCTGGCATTCACAAAGCCACTACACATGTACCTACAGACTGTCAATATTGATTTGATTCAGGCAGCAGATGAGGCCTGTCTAATAGTACATGCATTGACACAAACAAGGGAGAACGTAGAGTCAGCCTTTCATGAAATGTATATGGAGGCTAAAATTCTTGCAGATTCAGTTGGAGTCGAAGAGTCTGTCCCACGAACATGCGGAAACCAGACACAACGTGGCAACATTGATGCTGCAAGTCCAGAAGAACACTTCAGGAGGAATATTTTTGTTCCTTTCATAGACCATGTTCTATCAGAGTTAAAGGATGACTCATTGACTGTCGGCCCGTTTTGAAGCTCAGTACTTAATTCCACGTAATGTACCTTTGTTAGTTGATGAAGAAGACAAGGTCAAGCAGATTTACTCAGCATACAAGACCGACATATCCAGTTTAGAAGACTTACAAGAGAAACTGCACGATGGTATGAAAAGGTGGGTAGAGATGCAGGCTGAGAGATGCCAGATACAATAGTGGGTGCTCTACAGCATTTGAATCCGTTGCTGTTTCCAAATATAATCGCGGCATTGTCAATCTTGGTACCATGCCAGTTAGTGTTGCCACAGCAGAACGTTCATTTAGCATATTAAGAAGGCTGAAAACATGGTTGGAACAGCATGGAAGAGAACAGACTTACTGCATTGGCATACTCAACATTCATGATGACATTCCAGTAGACATTGAGCAGGTCATATCAGACTTTGATCCATGTGGAGATCGCAGACTGTCCTTTGTGCAAAGATAGTCTACAAAGTTTAATGAGTTTGGGTTGCTTTTGACAATTTTTGGTGCAAGGGGTGATTAGTTGGTTATTCCATAACCTTAACAGAACCTGTGCACCATTAAGCACACTCAGTTCCTATTGATGCTCAGTATAATATACTTGAGAAGAACATGATATGAAAACCTACCACTTAACACACACATCCTTTTGTTTGCTTAGCACTGGACAAATTTACACACTGGTCTCAAGAAATTACACTCTTAACATGCCAAAACATATGAACCATTTATTCCACACCAAGCTGTTGATGTGGTTGGAGGAGGAGCTGAATTGTGTGTTTATGGGATGGGGTGGGGGGCACCTGCTCTGTGTGTGTGTGTATATATGTGTGTGTGTGTGTGTGTATGTGTGTGTGTGTGTGTGTGTGTGTGGTTGTGTGTGTGTATGTGGTGTTAAAGAAGTAATGCCTAACATGGTGGGTGTTATGCTGGGATAACAACCTAGGAGAACATGATACCATGATACTACAAATGCAAAATACAATGCAATCAACGAGGATGGTGTCCCAGACATAACATCCCCTGCTGTAGTCATATTAATCTAATGTGATTCTTTCTTACCATTGTATAAGGCTGTGTATGTGGTGAGTGTGTTTTCAGAAGTCTGTGTGTGTGTGTGTGTGTGTGTGTGTGTGTGTGCGGCGCAGGGGTAGAGAATAATGTGTGTGTGTGTGTGTGTATGTGTGTGAATAGAGATTGCTGAGTGGTGGATAGCTAAGGGTGGGATAACTCAGTTTGTGAATTGGTGGACAGTTTGCCAAATAACTTTTAAACTTTGTAGGTAACGGAGTATTTTATGGCCATAATTTTTAAGGTATTAAGCAACATTTTGTGAACAAGACAGCCAGATAGCTGATGACTTTCAAGTTTTATAGCTGACCAAATTTTAGTAACAATTGACCAACAAATCAATCCTACTCTGTATTGTGTGTGTGTGTGTGTGTGTGGGCATGGATGGGGGTTGGTGTTGCCTGGATGTGTGAGTATAACTTCATGGTCAGTTGGTGGTTGTAGCATCAGGGAGATGGAGGAATGTGTAATGTGTGTGTGTGTGTGTGTGTGTATGCGCTATGCGGATTAGGAGGTTATGCCTGGATGTGTAATATAAGTTTATGGTCAGTTGGTGGTTGTGTGCATCAAGAATGGCAGGGAGAATGTGTGTGTGTGTGTGTGTGTGATGGTGGAAGATAGGAGTGTGTATATGTGTGTACGCGTTAGAGGCTGGAGTGACCAGGGCACTATGCATGCATAATTCTAGTGAATGAATGGACCTCTGTGAGGGTAACTACCTTGATGTGGTACAGAGGCTTATCACAATGTTTCCAAAACATTGTAACAAAACCCAACCAATTTCTGTGTGAATATGATAAAACAAAAATGTAACTCTATAAAACAGTAATCCTTTACTATTTATTGCTAAAGCATAGTCAACTGAAGTGGGTTGGATAATTGTTTGTGTGGTGTGGCACTGCATTTCTTGAATAATGTTAACACATAACAGAGGCAGCATAGACATCTCTGCGCAGGTTGAGGGACCCACTCTTAGTCCTCCTGTTTAAAGTCACACAACCAAAATTTAAGATGTATATTTTTAATTAGAAATATGCAGCTGGAATCAACAAATATCCCTCATAATAGTTAGTCTCAACGCACCACCATTACCCATCCACAACAATAGTGACACACAACTTTGCTTCACTACCTCAGTCAACCCGATCAGTGTGCTCTGTCTTGGGTGGTCCAGTACAGGCAGATGTAGTTTGGCAACAAAACGTATACATGCCAATTCACTGATGTTTAAAACAATCTTCAGGTTCTGCCCTTATTGTCCTGACCAGGATTAACTACTGCTGCTACTGCCGTGGGGAGTTAAGAAATGGTCATGTCTGAGAATAAATCAATCCAGCTCACTATGGACACTGGCCAAGTAGGTAAATCCTGGCATCAACAACCTCTCATAATTGTGATAAAATATTCTTTCTGTTATTTTCCCTGTCTATCTACATGCTGCAGCACAAAGACAATCTAACCTTATCCACAATACATGTTACAAAGTATGGGCATAATATTTTTATTATTAAGCTAAGTCTGTTAATTAGCTCTAAAATGCAGGAAAATGCCAATTACATTAACGTTTAAAAAATTTCCTGGGGCATGACACAGACCCCCCTAACACAGGTTTTACCCTCTTTAGTATTAACTATTTCACAGCTATGGGAGGGCAACGGACCCTCGAGACAGAAGTTGTAAGTTTTGATACAACTTTAGAATTCAGCTACACCCCTGCTTCCACTGCCGGTGACCAGGATGATCTGATTGATGATTTAACTTTGTTACATTCAATTTTTTAATGTGTGGTGAAGTGTTTAAATAACATTCATGAAAGAAGAGTTGCGCCCACCTACTACGCTGCCAAATCTCTCTAAGCGAGAGAAAAAATGTGGTGGATAGCAAGTTTGAAAATTCAGATGGCCCAACAATACAAGTAATGGGGCTCCTAATTTTATATTTTTAAACAGAGCTCTATTAAAAATAATGCATGCCTGACAGAGGCTTTCAATAATCAGGATGCTGACACTCAGTATTTTCTAAGAGATAGCAATGTTGACAATTGGGTGAAAATATTAAAAATGTAGATTATGAGTGCATAAAAACTACACACACACCGTCATCTGTTTTGGATCTTCCTGAATTTTTAAGCCATTTGGATCTAACATGAACAGTGGTGGTAGTTTTCTTAATTTGTCTCAACGTTGTTTCCCACAGCACCATGCCATTGTGCACAGATGTGCAAAACCACATTTTAGGCAGATATGAAAAATGACAGCTGTACTGTTCATAAAAGGTGTGCAAAAATAGCAATCTTGAACATCTGGTGAAAATATTATACATTTCAAACTACAACAGCGAAGACACTCCAGAGCATGATTATATAGTCTTTGTGGGATTTTTGACCAGCTGTTTAACATAGGCATTGGGACCTCTGCTCATGAACAGTGTCACTGTGATTTTCTTATATGTCCCGAACATTGTTTTCCTACAGCGACTGTGTCACTGTGTGCGGATATGCGCCATTTCAGGCATGATGTGAAATAGCCTGCATTCATAGAGGTGTGCAAAAATGGCAATGTTAATCTAGACAAAATAATAAAATTTCGGAGTTACAAGCATGGTGGAAACACTGACACGCTAAAAACATGATCATTTTGGAATTTTCTCGCAAAATTTGCAACATGGGGTTTGAGCCCTCATGAACAGTGACAATCCCATTCCTAATCAGTCCCAAAAGGTGATTCTGCGCAGTGACTGTGAAATCTCATTTCAGGACGAGAATACTGACATGACAGTGACTGAATTCATGAGGTGGAGTCCAAGAACCCCATGTTGAAATTTAGTGCCAAATTTGAAAAACAACCGAGATATGCACACACAATGGGGTCGCGTTAGGAAAATGGCGGGGAGGGTGTTAACATGCTGACAGGGGGCAGGGCACCCCTCAGCACACCACAACAGGAAAAGGGGCTCATATGCTGACAGGTGGATTGGGCACCCCTGAGTTAACTACATAGGGACTGTGGGGGGTGGTAGCCATGTTTATTGAAATGTTATTACACGCACAGGCACGCCCTGCAATGAGTGGAGCCCTCACTGCAGCGTAAAACTTTTTAAGTTGGTGACGCTTTTGCACTGCTGTCATGGACAGTGCAATCTAATTCATGCTATGGAGCCCAACCTGAAAAGCAGTGGCGCCACTGGCCTGAGTATGACGCACCTCCAAAACCTGCTATTCCAAAGTTACGGCAACATGTTTCTTGCACAGGCACAAGGACAACATAAAAAGAGTCCTGAGGTATACCTTGTAATTTTAAATGTATTAGGAAAAAGATTAAAAAACACCATGCAAATGGAAAGGTGCAGTTCACACAGAGTAGGTGCTAAAATGTGTAAACTAAGTCTTGATAACAGAGAAATGGATAATATTCTAATTTGCTAACTCAAATAGAAGTTTGCAGAAATGAGGATATTTGTTTATATGGTGTTTTAATCTTGTAGCTAATAAGAAGGAAACCCAGGGACTTGGTAAAAAAAAAAAAAAAAAGATTCAGACCTTTGGACCAGACCCAAAATTGAAACCTGGATCGGCTGCAGCTTATGCAGTCTGGTTGTACCAACCAGTTTTTTTTTTTTGGTTCTTCTGACAGGTCTGGATTTCATCTAAGGGTGAGGACATGTGTGAAATCCTGACCACCGATCTTGAATGTTTCCAGTACTGGACCGGTCCTCTTTAATGTCATTATAAGTAACATTGTGGAGGACTCGGAAGCAAAAGTATGTTTCTTTGCAGATGTCACAAAGATCTGCAACAGGGTCAAAACACAAGAGGGTGGAATGGATGAGAAGGGACTTGGCAAGTTTGGAGGAATGGTCAAATGTAAGCAGCTTAGATTCAACACAAAAAGTGCAAAGTAATGCATCAGGGAACAAAAACACAGGGAAAGAGTGTACACAATGGGGGTGAGATACTAACAACAACAAAAATGGAAGGGACCAGTGGGTGAGTCATGTCAGAACACCCAAAGGTGGGCAAGCAAATGTGAGAAGGCAGTAAGGAGGGCTGGTAGGATAGTGGGATGCATAGGGAGAGGCATCATCAGTAGAAAACAGGAAGTTGTTATCCCTCTGTACAGACAGTAGGTGAGAACCCTTCTGGAGTAGTGCATAGACAGGATGGAGGCTGTCCAGGGGACAGCAACTAAGATGGTGCAGGGTCTGCACCAGAATACATACGAAAAAAAAGACACTAAAGGAGCTTAATATATGTATGCCCTCGAGGAGAGGAGGAGAGGGGGACATGACATGATAGAAGCTTTCAAGTACCTCAAGGGAATCAGCAAAGTCCAAGAGGGTAGCATCTTTCAGAAAAGAGATCTGCAAGAACAAAGGACACAATTTGAAGATAGAGAGGGACAACTCAGAGGTAATATGAGGAAGTATTTTTTCACAGGGAAGTGAGTGGATACATGGAACAGCCTTCTGAGAGGTGGTGGAGTCAAAAACAGTGAGAGAAATTCTAGAATGCATGGGACAGACATAAGGCAGTTGTAATGGGGGTAGTGACCGACATACCTCCCTTGAGTGCTCCCCAGAGGGCGGTGTTCAGGAGCTGGTTGGTGCAACGGAACAATGTTAAGGTTGGCGGAGAGGTGGGGAGCCATTGAGCCAGGCACCTGGCATGCTTCATCTAGGCACCGACAATGTTTTCTGAGCTACCTCAGGGACGAGGGGCATGCAATGACATCCAGAGTCCCACCTCTAATTTCAATATGCTGGTCACCTGTGGTTCTGTCTCTGCCAGGAATCCATCAAGCACCGGGCACACTATCCCTCCCTCCTTCCATTGTGGAGGCAGTGACTGAACCTATTTTCTTGAACAGAGGGCAGAGTGGTGTGCACAGGCCAGCCTGAATGGGCAGTGGTAAAAGCACACCACTTTCCCCTCTGTTCAAGAAGATAAGTCTCAGTGTCACTGTCTTCACAAACAGTGTGACATATTCCTGCTTGTTGGAAAATGCATGCCTTCTGTTCCTCCTGAGGAAGGTATCAACAAACTGTTATATGGGGCTCATGGAACAGTGTGATTCTGGACTGTGTTCCATGACACATAACCCAATGTCCTTGTCTACTTTTTTCAGCTTTGGAATGAGAGGCAGTACTAGTTTGGGGACCCAACCCTACTTCTCTCATTCTTAGCCCACTCACAGTAATAACAAAATTATATATACTGGTTGGCATCACCACATCCTATTCATTTTCACAGTAGTGTCTCTGTGCATAAAGTGTCAACCCCCCACAAGTGGTTAGCCTCCTCTTCTGCCTGCTGTGTTAATAATGCTGCCTTGTAACAAGGCATTGTACCACTATGTAAATGGATTATGATGGAATGTTATGCCACCAGCACCAGGTCATCCTCCACAACTCACCCATGTTTTCTGTCATGGTGTCCTAGTTATCCCCCTCATGTTACTAATGTGCAAGCATGTCCACTTTTGTATATTTGTATGTCAAAATTAGAAGTTACAGTACATGTACTCTTGAGTTCTGAGAGCTGAGCTGTTAGGTTTATGCTGCTAGGTCTGACTTCTGAGAGTGCCCCACCCACATCAGTCCACGCTGGAAACAAAGATCGAATATCCACTACTGGAAATGGGATTGTGAAGTATGGTTGTTTCCACCCACAAAATGGTAAACACTCAAAACTGAGTGGTCCACCAAACTTGGTCAAGTTACACACTGGTGAGGCAGGCAGTAACTCTTATTTTTCCTCAGAGCACAAAGGCATTGATTTTTCATGAGACAGAATTCAAACATGCCCATTGCTCTGTTAAGAGATCTAGGACATTACATCTTTTCTTTCTGGAATTTCAGGTGAGGTTCCTCCCACCTAGCCCCAGCCAACCCCCTCATCATGCCATCCAATTGGGAAAACACATAATGACCGGACCATCCATACTCTTTAGGGCACTAAATGCGTCCTATATAATGCAAGCTCAGCACGTATTTGTGGTGAAGCTGGGGCTTGACCGGTGTATTCTACTTTATCTCTGTACAAAGATATACCAAGAGAGACAGCAACAAAAAATTGCTAGTCTCCCTCTATACTCTCAGTTTGTTTAACTTGCAATACAGACATCTGACTAAAGAAAATATTTCACTTTCAAGGGTCACAGACTGAAACTATCTCTTGTCTCCTCACAGGACTGCTAACATTCTTCTGCTCTAACAGAGGATCACCTCTTGCACTCATTAGAACTGCTGTCCCATTCTTCTTCTCTCTGAAATGACAATCTGTTGTCCTGACATCAACAGTCACCACCACTTTCCAGTGGCACTGCTTGACATCACACACTATGGTGAGATAAATGACCAAAGGTCCTTCACCCAGTCACTGGGCAGACCGGCACGCACTCTCTCACTCTGACAGCTCCACTCATGTCAGGCTCTCACACTCGGACCACTATACACTGACTACACTTTAATATCACCATTCTAAAACTGTCCTCCTCAACTGATTCCATTGTAGCTCAAGCTGCTGCAACAGTTCTAAATGGCATAATTCATCCTCTGCTCAGGCTGAGTGAACAATGATGTCATGTAAGAGCTTCTAATAAGCCCTCTACTAGCTACCCCTATCATCCTACCAGGAAAGTGAGGCAGCCTGGTAGATCATATTAACACAGATGGGATTATCATTCTAGTAACCCCAGGGACTGGGCCATTACATACTTTTTGTGGGTGGTAAAAGCTTCCTATGTGACTAGGAAGCACAGTGCAGCAAAAACCTGAACTACCCCTTTCCCCACACTTGTGTCCCCACAGTTTCATGCCTTATAATGGCTGGTGGCTCCTGATGGGAAGTGGAAAGCATTGGGGTCCCACCTCCTTCTGCTTTTCAGATTAGTGTGGCAGTGTTACTGAATCATCTTTATTGATGTTTCGCTTGCAGTTTAAGTGAATGGAGCCTTAGGCACACTCATCATCTATCACGCACAGCATTAAACAGTTCCTCAGGCATAAGAAAAACTGGAGGATTTTATCACTGGTGCCCAATAGAGAAATTGTGTTTATGTGGCCTTTTATGCTTTTGTTCGCATTGATCTTGTGCTTTGTTCAAAGTTTACTCTACTTATAATGTTTACTTCTTCTTGGTGAATCATAGCACTGATGAGCATTAACCCGCACTTTCTGTTACAGCTTGCTGGAGTTGTAGTCCTGGCTACTACCTGCATGAAAATCTTATCACTTTGCCTGCAGTGATCACATTGTGATCCAAATAAATAGCAGCACAAGATGGATATATGAGAAGGGAAAAAGGAAAAATCAAGCAACACGCTGCTAAAATATTTTTCCAGGAAACCCGTGTTGAAGATGTACCAGAAAAACACTGACAGTTCACTCAGTGACCCGGATCCTCATGTTTCACAAGTGAATAATCACAGTGACAGTTCCTCAGAACCATTAACGATAGTCGTTCCACCAGTGTACCTGATAATATAGGAAGTGATCACGCTGGCACTGCTGCTGCTGGTAGCACTGGCACTTGTAATGCACTTGACATAGGGCAGTATGCAGGGACAACTGATGCAATTGGTGTATCTGAACAGCTGAAAATTGATTTTCTCAGTAATGTGTGGCGGCCTTCAAATGATTATTCTTTCCTGAAAATGATCATAAATTAGCATTTCAGGCTTCATGGTTAAGCAGATTTATCGGGCTGTGTTATTCTGCAAAGACAGCGGCATTCTGCAAAGTTTGTGTTCTGTTTGCTAAAAGTGCTGTTGGAAAGGGATCACATCGGACTTTAGGGCACTGGTTGATAAACCTTTCACAAAGTGGAAGAAAGCACTGGAAGTATTTAGTCATCATGCAAAAGCGGCTTATCAACGTTGCCATGAACTGGCAGAAATTTTTGAAAGTGAAAGCCGGATCACTAGTAGACACGCATGTCACAAATAGAAGATGGTGGAACAAAATCGTAACAAATTGACATCAATTGTTGATACAGTGCTTGTGTGTGGGAGCCAGGGACTTGCTTAGCGAGGCCATAGAGACAGTGGACCAATACAGTCCTATGATCCAGTAATAACTACAGAAAATGATGGAAATTTCCATACGTTAATAAGGTTTAAGGCTTATAGTGGCGACCAAGTGCTGCAAGATCATCTCCAAACTTCCTCTCTTAATGCAACTTACATTAGCCCACACATTCAAAATGAGATTGTCACTACATGTGGAGCTGTAATCCAGAAAAAAAATGGTAGACAAAATCTGGAATGCCAAATACTTTATAGTCCTTATGGATGAAACAACAGATATCTCTGGAATAGAGCAGCTCAGTGTGTGTCCGATATGTTGATTGCTAAGTTAGGTGAAGCGAAACCTTTCACAACTTATAGCGTGAGAGAAGGTTTCTTGGGTTTTATGCTTGTATATGATATGACAGGAAGAAATCTGTCTGATAATATTCTGAGGTTTCTTGCCAGTGTTGGAGATCGTGGTCTCAACCTTACTGATATGCGAGGTCAAGGTTATGATGGCGCCAGTAATATGTCGGGCAGAGTACAAGGTGTACAAGCACTAATTCAGCAGCAATACCCAACAGCTCTTTACTTGCATTGCACTAGTCACTCACTAAATTTAGCTCTAAGCAAAAGTTGCACAGTGCCAGCTATCCGCAATTGTTTAGGGACTGTCAGTGATGTTTGCACCTTTTCGAGCATCTGCACAGCGTATCACTATCTTAAAGGAACAAGTAGGCATGCTCCTTCCGCAATCAAAAAAAGACAGACTTTTACCTCTGTGTGACACTAGGTGGGTTGAAGGACATGACAGTTTAATAACCTTTAGTGAGCTGATTTCTCCAGTCACAGCAGCATTGGAACACTTCGTAGAACATGGAAACAATGAATGTTCTTCCAAAGCTACTCAGTTTCGTGCTGCTATCAGCCACAGCGAATTCCTTGTTGCACTGCACTGCTGTGTACAAGTCTTCAGTGTCTCACTCCCTCTGTTCAGGTACTTGCAGCAAGAGAACTGTGATATAAGTTCTGCCCTAGCCCACGTATGCAGTGTCAAAGATGCCATACGTGAACTGCGATCAGACTGTGACAATTCTTTTCATAAAGTCTTTGAGGGCACTCAAAGAACAGCCCATGGCTTGGGCAAAGAGTTACGGATTCCAAGACTAAGTGGCAGGCAGCAACACAGGGCAAACTACCCAGAAGACAACGCAGAGCAATATTTTCAAAGAGCTGTGTACATTCCTTTCCTTGACTTTTTTTTGTCTGAACTAGACAATCGCTTTACCTTTCCTTCAAAAGTGCTTTCTGGTTTCAATAGTATCTTGCTAGTATACCTAGCTGATGGCTTTGCAAGTCATTTTCAGTCTGGAACACCAGATCTTGTAAAATTTTATGAGTCTGATCTTGATTCTGAGCAAGTTGTATTGTCTGAAATGAAGCTGTGGGGCCATAAATGGAAAAATACTGCAGAAAAACCTAAATCTGCAATGGCATTTACTCAGTGTGATGCACAGTTTTACCCAAATGTGCACAAGCTTCTGCAAATTTTGGTTACACTACCTGTTTCTACCGCATGCTCTGAGCGATCTTTCTCCTCTCTCAGGCAGTTAAAGGGTTATCTTCGCAATACCAGCTGTGAAAACAGACTTGTTGGTCTTGCACTGCTAAGCATTCACCGGGATATTCCATTGCAAAGTGAGGAAGTGATTGACAGACTAGCAACCACACATAGCTGGCGCTTGAACTTACTACTTTAGAGTGTTTGTCCAGCAACAAGAGTGGTTGCAATCCCACATTTCAAAAACTAGTCTAATAAAATGTTTCCAGTAACAACTGATGTAGGACCACTATCTTATGATGACTGGTCTGGGACTACTTTCCCACAACTGGTCTGGAAACAGTTTCCCAGGAATACTGCTCTGTGAACAGTTTCAATGAATGTCTGAGCACTGCTCTGTCTGGGACTCTGGGACCAATTCCCAAACTGATCTGGGATCACTTGCTGTCCAACATGTGTATAACTGCAAGCTTGCTATCCAGCTGCCAGTGTGCCACCATAGCATAGTGGTACTGGTTAGTGCTGCAGTCAACTGCAAAATCCTGCAATCAGGGCAAGAAATACATTTTTGTTGCTGATTGTCATCAAGGCTGAGGTGCAGGTGTACATTACTCATGTCGACTGTCCCACCAACTCTGTAGGTGTCTCATTCATTTTTGTTTCGGAATGTTATATTTCCACTTCTAGATCAGCGCTAATAAATAGTGCGCTCCATGTCTGGTGCACAGTACCATGAAAAAAAGGGCTTGATAATTGATGAAAAAGCCTATAACAAGGCTTCTAAATATTACCTGCTGGCTGGTAAATGGCCCTGGAAATTATTTCACAAGTGTGTCCACAGGCAAGTGCGCAAAACTTCTTTCTGGTACACCATGACATAGAAACATAGAAGTTGACATCAGAAGGAGTCCTCTAGCTCATCTAGTCTGCCCATTTGTAATAACCCTATTTTGACTCTCGATTTGTCCTTTGTAGTCAAGGCTCCCTTGTGTCTGTCCAATACAGTCTTGGTTCCCAGCCAGTGTTGACCCCCATAACCTCCTGAGGCAGGCTGTTCCAAGCATCCACCAGTGTTTCTGTGAAGAAAAACTTCCTAGTGTTGGTAGAGAACCTCTCTCCTTGCAGCCTGAGATCATGTTCCCTAGTCCGGAAGCTTTTCATGAACTGAAAACGTTCCTGTGCCTGTTAATGCCTGTTATGTACTCAAATATTTCAGTCATGTTCCCACCCTCTCTTCTCTGCTTAGGGAGTATATATTCTCTACAGAGGCAAAAAGATCCACCTTTGAAGTGCCCCACATCCTCAAAACTGTACTGAGTATCTGGGAATTCAGACACCACTCGTGGTGGTCCTGATTTATCCTGCTGAGGGAATCTATCAATACATTGTCCTTCCCTGGAAGGTGTATGGCTGATAAGGATACTTTCATGGAGTATGTCAGGAACCACAACCTCATTGCTTCTGTGCAAAGTGGGACTGACCTGGTCCCTCCCTGTTTTGTTGATGTAGTACATAGTTCACTGTCCTACCCAGCCAGTATAGTGTTATGCTTGTGCAACTGTGTTAGTTTGGTTTTGGCCATTCGCTCTCTGTTCCAGAGGAATTACCACCATGTAAGGAGCGAAGGCAAGGAACCTCAAAGATACCTTAGGAATCCCCTAAGGTGAGAAGTGCTGCCACTAGAAGAAGAGGAGAGGATGGTGGGGCAAAGAAAAATGCTTCACAATGACACTGAGAGGAACTGATTTATATAGCTCAGGAAGTAGGAGTGTCTGGCTGCTTGGCCACTGAACTCCAGGCAAAGCCTTTCCAATTCACTGTCCTATGCAGCCAGTATAGTGTTATGCTTGTGCAACTGTGTGTGTTTGTTTTTTGGCCTTTCACACTGTCTATTCCAGAGGAATTACCACCCTGTGGGAGTATGAAAGGCAAGGAACCCTCGGAGAGGGTTCCACCCCAGAGGTGTTATGGGACAATTCCCATGGCTAAAGGTACCTTAAGAATCCCCAAAAGAAATGTAGCACACTCATATCCCAAAAAGGAAACATGAAGCATATGAGCAAGCATTAACTGTGTTGTAGTAGCAGTACCTGTGACGTAGTAGTAGAGAAGCATAGACATTTTGATAACGTAATGAGATGCTAAGTTTGATAATGTAATGAAATTCCCAGGTTACGTAGCATGATACTAATGGTTAGTGTTGAGATTAGGGGATCTTCTAAGGAGAGAGGGAACAGCAGGATATCCTCCATCTCCATCCAACAGTGGAACCTACCTAAAGAAACTAGGGGACACTACAATGCTAACTGTCAGTTATGACGTGAGGCTACGGAGTAGAGAACCCCCCCCCCATGAGGAGGAAATCTCCGGGGATTCAAGGCCTAGCTCTCCTTCCCTCCAGGCTTGGGATAGTTTATTTAGTGATGCCTCAGCAGCTGCAATTTGGAAAACCCAATTAAAGGGAGGTGGTAAATATTCCAATTTAGAGGAAGGCTGTCACTCATATTGCAATCTCTCTAACTCGCTTGGTGCTTTTCTTTTTCACTACACTGGCAGCACTTCTGAGAAAACTAATTGCATGGAACAGAAGAAGACTAGGTGGGCCAAGCAGTCCTTATCTACCATCAAATTGGTACAGGCCGACCCAATGACAGACAGAAGAATTAAACCAGCAGTCAGTGAGGGGAAACTGGGTATCTCGGACTGTGATCCAGGTGCTCATTTCAACATTTGACTGCAACACAGGTGGTCTCAGTTTCAATCCCAATTTCTTCTAAATGTATTTCAGCCTCAAATTTCACTTGAGAGGTGATCATGGTGAAATGATGTTGGAATAGTGATTCTACACTAACTGGTGTAAATGGCAAGAAAATAAATATGTCAGAAAAACTGTTCCAAGACCAGTAAGTCATCAGTCTCTGACCAGTTGTCTTGGGAAGCTTGTCTTAGGCCAGCCATTAGGAGAAGCAGGACCCAGACCAGTCATCTCAGGAACAAACTTACTGCAGCTCAGAACTGAGTGAATACATAGTAAGAAATGTGTACTGTCATCATCGAATGCATCTCTCTGCACTATGTGATTGCAGAACTCCTACTCATGAAACTAAATACAACAAAAGAGTGATTTGAGCATTAAAAAATCTTGGGACTGTGGATTGCATCGGCTGGTTGGAAGACAAAGGCACTATTGAAGACTACTAGCCAACTGGTGATACCACTGCAGCTTACAGTGCTTTTTGAAAGCAATCTATTCTCTTGTTGAATAAAACTGCCTAACACAATTTTTGTAAAATTAGTTAAGTTTCTCAAAGAAATGGAATGTTCGACCATTCTTCAAAAGATTGCATATTGAAACAGACTGGGCTGTCCTTTCGACAGCTTCTTCATGAATGCTACTACACTATTCTCCAGAGGAGAAGTACTACCAACGATGTCTCCGGAAAATCCTCCACATCAAGTGGGAAGACCACCGCACTAACGTCAGTGTTGTTTGCTGAGGCCAATGTCACCAGCATTGAGGCAATGATCCTCAGGACATCAATTCCGCTGGACTGGACACTGTGTATGGATGCCCAACTCTCGACTCCCCAAACAAATGTTATACTCCCCAGCTCTATCACAGCCAGAGATCCTGTGGTGGTCAAAAGAAATGCTACAAAGACACTGAAGGCATATCTCATGAAAATGGATATGTACATAACGAGCTGGGAGGAGCTGGCCGCAACCAATCTCAATAGCACCAGAACCTCCATCAAGCGGGGGCCTGCTTCTGAAGAGAAAATGCCTTGCCCTCAAAGCCGAAACAGAGAGCATAGGGAAGGAAAGGGAAAGAAACCCCAGTCAGCGGGCAGCTCTCGGCCACAGCTATTGCCAATCATGCCAGGAGAGCGTTGTGGCTGAAATTGTGGGACGCCGACAATGAATCTAAGACACTATTGCAAAATTTACCTATGAAGGGGAAGCATGTTTTTGGGGAGGGGCTACAGGACTACCTAAAACAAAAAGAGGAGGGAAGAGACCTCCTTAAGAACAAGACCAGGTACACCTACCTCCCCTCATCAAGGCGGAGGTTTCGGGGTGGGAACAGACTATATCAACCCCACAGGGACACACCCTCACAGAACAGTTCCTTTTGAGGCAGAGGAGCGTCCCACAGTTACCGTAGCACCTATCCCCAAGCTTACCAACCGGCATCCTTCAGAGCCCATGGCCATAAATTTGGGGGAAAAGGCAGAGGCTAAAGGGGAAAACAGGAATGACTATGTACCCACGACCTTGCGGTATCAGGGATCGTACCCTCCTGTGGGTCAAAGACTGTCATTGTTCACATACCAATGGTTCAACACAACCTTGGACAGGTGGGTCTGAGAGGTTGTTTCAAGGGGTACTCCTTAGAACTGTCACATGCCCCAATCACTCACAGGTTCGTATCCTCCCCAATCGCCAAATGAAAGACATTCCTGCATCAGGTCCAACATATCCTGTTGGAGCTACTGCAGAACAGAGCCATCCAGCCCATCCCCACGCATGAGGAGAAGCTAGGGGTCTATTCCATCTTCTTCCTCGTGCCCAAGAAGTCGGGAGAACTACACCCCATTCTGGATTTGAAACACCTCAACGAACATGTGGTGTGCCACAGATTAAAAATGGTGATCATACGATCAACCCTACGCAGTGTCCGGGTAGGCGACTACCTCACGTTCATAGACTTAAAGGACGCATATCTCCATATCCCAATCATACAAAGACACAGGAAATTCCTCAGGTTCCATATCTTGGGCCACCATTACCAGTACTAGGCACTGCCTTTCGGCCTTACCTCAGCACCAAGAGTGTTCACCAAGGTCTCCATCGTCCTCATAGCCAAACTCAGGGAACAGGGACTGGACATCATACCTTACTTAGATGACTGGCTCATTTGAGCACGTTCCAAGGATCGGGAGCTCCAAGACACTGCTACCACCCTACAGGCTCTCGAGGTACATGGCTGGGTAGTGAACCGGGCAAAAAGCCATCTCGTGTCCGCCCAACAGATCGAACATCTGGGGGCTCTAATCAGCACATCCAAGGGATGGGCAAAACCATCTCAAACAAGAGTGCTCAATCTGATAGCACTGGCCCGTCACATGAGAGCACGCCATCAGACAACCATGGGACGCATAGCCCAGTTGTTGGGATGCATGGCATCATGCATAGACCTCATACCCTGGGCCAGGTGGCACATGCTACCACTCCAAACATATGTCCTTACTTGGGGCTCCCCAAATGAGTACAATCTATGGGTCATGGTCCTGCTACCACCATCGGTGAGACTCTCACTAACATGGTGGACAGTAAAGTCCAACCTCACCAGAGGAGTTCCTCTAGAGGCATCCTACACGGTCACAATAGAGATGGACGTGAGCTTATCCGGCTGGGGAGCATGTCTAGGTGACTCGACAGCCCAAGGCCTATGGTCACCAATAGAAACCAGATTACCCATCAACATTCTGGAGATGAGGGCCATATTCCACGCTCTCGAGGCCTTCAAATCCTTCATCTACGGCCAGTCAGTTCTGATACGCCCCAACAATCAGGTTACGGTGGCCTACATCGCAAAACAGGGTGGCACCAGGAGCAGAGCCGTGTTGAGGGAGGCAACGTCAGTCCTCAATTGGTCTCAGACCAACCTCAGCCATCTCAGTGCAGTGCACCTCGCAGGAAAACTAAATGTGTGCGTGGATTGGCTCAGCAGGCAACGGGTTCACCCAGGGGAATGGCGGCTGCACCCCGATATCTTCCAGATGATTCAGGAAGCATGGGGACCAATACCCATGGACCTCATGGCAACACTAGAAAACACACAGGTCCAGGCATTTTTCTCACGGTTCAGGGAGGACCGCTCCCAGAGAACCGACGCCCTATCTCAACCGTGGTTTCGGGAACATGCGTACGTGTTCCCACCCCTTCCCCTGATTCCCCAAGTACTAAGCAAGATCCAGGCATCTCGCTGCACCATAATCCTAGTGGCTCCCTACTGGCCATGGAGGACATGGTTTGCCACAGTACTCGGGATGACTTTAGCCAGCCTCTGGTTGTCTTACCGAGTGGATATGTCTCAGGGCCCTGTGATCCTCGGCTCTGCAAACACTAAAACTCATGGCCTGGCTCCTGAAAGGAGGAGACTAACGAAGGCAGGATACCATGACTCCATCATATCAACGATATTACAGTCTAGACAGGCCTCCACCACTTCCACCTACAGTAGGCAATAGTCAATATTCACGAAGTAGTGCCGAGAACAGGGTAAGGACCCAAACAAATGGACATGTCTACCATCTTACTATTTCTCTAACAGGGAGTAGACAAGGGCCTGGCTCATTTTTCCCTCAGAGTGCAACTCTTGGCAATTGGGGCAGCCACTGGGCCCATCGGGAGACACAGCCCAGGAACACATCCCGATGCCGTGCACTTCCTAAAAGCAGTGGAGGTACTCCGACAAAAAACACGACCGACCATCGCACCATGGGATCTTCCACTGGTGCTCAATTACCTCAGCTCAACTCCGTTCGAGCCACTTCACGAGGTAGACCTATTCTGGGTCGGCCTCAAAACGTGCTTCCTTGTCGCCATCTGTTCAGCCAGATGGATCGGAGAGCTAGGGGCACTATTGTGCAAAGAACCTATACCGTATTCACCTCAGGAGTCCATTTATTAACAGTCCCAACCTTCCAACCGAAGGTATCCACTCCATTCTACAGGGAACAGCCCATCGAGCTGCCCACCTTCTCTGCGGACACACAACAGGGCATTCAGCCGATCCCTTATCATCTGGATGTTGGCCTCACCCTCTCTGTCTACATAGACAGAATGCTACCCGTCCATAAGACAGAGAGATTATTTATCTTCACTAGGGGACAAAGACAAGACAAGGCAGCCTCCAAGTCCATGATGATCACGGATGGCCAAAAGGACCATTCAGGAGCACATAGCAAAACATATGACACCACCCCAGGGTATCAAGGCCCATTCCACTAGAGCAGTCACCACATCCTGGGCAGAAAGAGCAAATGTGTCCTCAGAGGACATATGCAAGGTGGCTACATGGACCTCCATCCATACATTTCCAGACACTATAGGCTTGAGGAACCTGTATGATATACAGCCTACCTTTGCCACTCAGATCCTCCTAGCAGCTACTTCCACCTCCACTCTTAGACCACTCTGTCTCTCTCCTTGGGCACTAAACTGCTACTTATCTACCCATGAGGTAATGTCTGAGTGCCATGGATGCTCAACCAATTACAATGGGTGTTTACTCACCTGGTAAAGGCGGTTGTGTTGGTTGACATTCATGGCACTCAAGCCCTACCAACAGAGTACTCAGAGTGACCTGGACAGAAGTCTATTCCTATTAAGACAGTGCTCAGGAGGGATATGATACAGTAAGAATTTGCCAGTCATCCCTAGTGGGGTCGAGATTAGATTGTAAATAATAGGGATAATAAAATTCTGCCTATGCCACACCAGATTATATTATTACTAGTATCATTTCGTATACTACTGGTATTGTTCTCTTGCACTTCTTGTTGCACTCTACTAACCTTGATTTCAGCTATGGAAGATTCAAACTGGAGAACAGGGGTCTCTGGGACCTGGATATACTAGCAATTTGATCCTAGAGTCATGTGCATCACTGGCCTATCAGGTGAGTTAAAACCCATGAGGTAATGTCTGCAGTGCCATGGATGTCAACCAACACAATCACCTTTACCAGGTGAGTAAACACCCAGTGGTGCTTACCCCTCTGGAGGCACACCAGAGAGTTCTACAAGGGGAAAAGGAAATCAGTATTACAGAGCATACACACAACAGCTGCAGCACCTTCTAGCGACAGACCAAAGAAGTTCAGGCAAGGAGGACTGAACAAGACCACAAGCACTGACTGAGGGGAGTGGGGGTGTGCTCGAGGTTGGCAGGAGGGAAAGGCAGACTTGATGGGCCAAGGGGTCCTTTTCTGCCGTCAAGTTCTATGATTCTATGATTATAAAATGTAGCACCATCTGATGGCCAGAGCAGAAAAGTGTAGCTAAGGCAGAGTTGTGAGTTAGGGAAGACATGAAAATAATTCCAGAAGGAATAGGGTCAGAGTGACAGAGATTGTGACAGTCTCATAATGCAAGACACACCATAACTGCAGCAGGGTCAGCTGCACTCCCACAAAGTACAGAAGTTGCAACTTTCTGGCAACATAGTGTTGACTAGATGGGTGCCAATATTTAAAGACTGAAAAAAGGATTTGATATTTGATTGGCCTTAGACATGACCGGCCATACATCAGGTTAATTTGTGCATGTTTTATTAATCCATCTGAACTTATTATTTCCAGTCCCTGTACCCCTCTTGTGCATTATAGATAAGTCTTACAGAGTAATCTAGACCCAAGCATAAATCTCTACCTCAAGGTGGTTGCACCATCACAAGCTATACATCAAGACCATTCGCCTGGACTCTTCTTCAACAAAGCACCGCTAAAGCTGCCAATCAATTGGATTGTGGCCTTCCAGCCTCTGCTCCGATTGTCTCCTGCAATTCTCTTCGGCAATCCTTCCAATGCCAGCAAAAATCGAATAGTCTGCAGTACTCTGCTAAAATAGCTATAACCGCTTCATTCCCTGACTGATACAATCCTTCCATGTGGCTAAAGTGTTATTATAGGGAGTATGAGAGATTAAGCTCCCTTTTGAATCATTAACCGTGACTGGCCCCAGGTGCCCTAGTGTATTCATACCATCCCTACCTTGTGATCTTCCCGTGGCCGAACGGTCCATTGTACCTGGACAGCTAGTGCTGGCACCTAGTCTTGGAATACATATGCGGTAGGTGCTGTTCCACCCATGCCTCAGTACCTCGATCACACCTTCCTCCAGTACGCTGCGGTACAGCCACCCACAGCTACAAAGTAAGTGCTCCCTAGAGATGCCATGTTAGTGCCTGGCAGGCTGCCTGTTTCCTTCAGACATAGCTATACTGTTTTTACTCATTTGTGAACTGGTCAAGAAAAAAGCTGTTATCACTTATTTCTGTCTGTCTGCCACGACAGCAATACCTGGGTCTCGCCTGTCCTTTTTTTCTTATAAAAATTACTGTAACAAAATCCATCTCTGTATCTCTGTGGACTTGCCTGTTCCCACTGCTCACTGGTCTTGTTGATATTCTAGAATCAACTGTTATGCTATGTACATTTGTGTATCCTGATTTGCACTTCTGCTATGTTTTATTTCCACTGTAAATATTGCTGCTTGTTTGTAATATAATCTGGACTTAACCAGGTCCATCTTGTAAATGAGCTTGCTCAACGATGTTCGCCTGGATAAGATAAATAAAGATAACTGGAGCTCTTTAAATGGTGGTGATGAATGAAGCAACAGAAGAAAAGCAGGTGAAAGTCTTCAAGGCAGTTTTAGGACTGACTGCATATGGACTTCTCAAGCGCCAGACTTTACCAGTCAAGCTGTTGGATGTTTGCACAGCTCACAAAGACACCGACACATAATTTCATACCTAGTCTGATTCTCATTGTAGAGTACTTTGCCTCCATCATCAGCACCATGAAGGTGGGGCCTGTCTGACTACATCATCACCCTGAAGCACTTAGCCAACCCCTGTAAGTTCAGCCAGTTTCTGGATGTTGCCCTACAGTATGGGATCAGTTTGTCTGTGGGCTGTGATGGGAAGGCTATCTCAAGCAAATATTGCCTGAAAAGGATGTGCCCTCTAAATCACCCTGTGGTATCACACTCACTTTAGAGCTTATCTGGTAAGATATCAGCAAGCCAGTGAATGTACAGAGCAACTAAGGAGTGAGGTTCACATAGTCATCTATATGTCAGGAGCCATGGGACATTTCAGACCATGGGGTGTTCCATCACCATCTCAGAAGCATTGGTGACCATAATGCAGTGGTTTGTTTTGGGGGGGTCTAAGAAACTGAGTAGGCGGCCATCATTTGAATACAACAGACACCTTAGCTGTTTCTGTGAGTCAGATTTTACATGACCTAGCTGCTATAAACTGGCAAAGATTCTACCTGGCCCCATCAATTCAAACAGCTGCTGAAATCTTTAATTAGCAAATACTTAAGATTATAAATATACTCTCTCCCCCTTTGAAATATAGGGCAGAAATGAGAAGCTGCCCCCAGTCCACTTGCTTTTACGGATGGCACAATGCCGACTGTCGGCATTATGCCTTCGCTGTAATGCCATTTGACACATTTTGTGTCGCTACGGCATGGTGGAACCAACATGCAGCCATAAGTATTAGTCATAAGGCTGTATTCTGGTTAAAAATTATCAGGTCATCAACAGCAATTAAATGTAGAAGGTTTCTCATGCTCTTACGCTCACATATGTAAAGGAGTCCTGCAAGGGTCTATATTAGGGCAACTCTTATTTATAAGCTACACTAATGACTGTGGGGCAAATATTGGGAATGCTAACTTACACTGTTATGTAGATGATACCATATTGTATATCACCAGACCCACCTTAAGTGCTGCCATGAATAACCTCCAGGCTGCTTTTAACATATGGTAGCTCAATTTCTGCACCTCTAAGCTTCTCCTCAATATATTCAAAACAATGTTCATGGTGTTAGAAACATAGAAACATAGAATCTGATGGCAGATAAGGACTGCTTGGCCCACCTAGTCTGTCCATTTCCTATCTAACGGATAAGCTCCAGGTCCTAGTTAACCAACAGCCTACTTCCTCCTACCCCTACTAGAATTGCCTTATGTCTGTCCCATGCATTCATGAATTCCCCCGCAGTTTTTAACTCTACAGCCTCCCCAGGAAGGCTGTTTCATGCATCTACAACCCTCTCTGTGAAGAAATACTTTTTTTTTTTAGTTGTTGTTTAACCAGGTATAGCACACTAAGCTGAAAGCTTTTTTACAGGAGCGACATAACCTCTGAGCCGTCCCCCACTAACTTCAGATTGTGCCCCATTGTTCTTGCACATCTCTTTTTCTGAAAGATGCTACCCTCTTGGACTTCATTGATTCCCTTGAGGTATTTGAAAGTTTCTATCATGTCCTCCCTCTCCTCGAGGCTATACATCTTAAGCTCCTTTAGTCTTTCTTCATATGTCTTTTGGTGCAGACCCTGCACCATTTTGGTTGCCCTCCTCTGTACAGCCTCCACACTGTCTTTTGTCTTTGCAGAGATGGGGTCTCCAGAACTGTATACAGTACTCTAGATGTGGTCTTAGCAACCGCCTGTACAGAGGGCCAACAACTTCCTGTTTTCTACTGGTGATCCTCTCCCTATGCATCCCAGAATCCCCCCAGCCCTCCTTACTGCCTTCTCACATTGCTTGCGCACATTTAAGTCATCTGATATGACTACCCCCAGGTCCCTTTTCATTTTTGTTGTTGTCAGTATCTCATCCCCCATTGTGTACTCTTCCCCTGGGATTTTGTTTCCCAGGTGCATTATTTTGAACTTCTTTGCATTGAATCTAAGCTGCCATGTATTTGACCATTCCTCCAGCCTTGCCAAGTCCCTTTTCATACTTTCCACCCCACCTTGTGTATCAACCCTGTTGCAGATCTTTGTGTTATCTGCAAAGAGACATACTTTTTCTTCTAGTCCCTCTGCAATGTCACTTATAAAGGCATTGAAAAGTGCCATCCCCAGTACTGAACTCTGTGGTATCCCACTAGTAACTTCCTTTTCTTCACTGTGGACATTTACTATTACCCTCTGTGTCCTGTTGTCCAGCCAATGTTTTACCCAGGCTACCACCCTGGGACCCACTCCCAGGCTGGCTAATTTGTGTATTAATCTTTTGTGCAGGACCGTATCAAATGCCTTGCTAAAGTCTAGATAGGCCATGTCCACTGCCCCTCCTTGGTCTACTACTTTGGTCACCCAGTCAAAGAAATCAATTATATTTGTCTGACATGACCTTCCTGATGTGAATCCATGCTGCCTTGGGTCCTCTGCCCCACTGGCCTCTAGGTACTCAACAATTTTTCCTTCAGAAGTGATTCCATCATTTTCCCTACCACTGAGGTCAAACTAACAGGTCTGTAGTTTCCTGCCTCTGTCTTGCTCTCACTTTTGTGAAGGAGAATCACATCTGCCCTCCTCCAGTCCTTGGGTAACACACCATCCTTCCATGATTTATTAAAAAGGGTAGCCAGTGGTGTTACTAGTTCTTCCCTTAGTTCCTTTAGAATTTTGGGGCGAATCCCATCAGGCCCCATTGCTTTATCCACCTTCAGTTTTAGGGGTTCTTTCAGAACCCTTTCTTCTGTGAAAGGACTAATATCAACCCCCTATCCAGAGTGCTTCTGTTGACTGGATTAGGTATCTCCCCCTGCTCTTCCATTGTGAATACTGTGCAGAAGTATTTGTTCAGTATCCCTGTATTTTCACTGCTGCTCTCTACCCAACCACCCTCCTCTTTATTCAGCCTCAGTATCCCAGTCTGAGTCTTTCTTTGCTCCCTAATGTACCTATAAAAGGTTTTATACCCCTTCTTAACTGAGTTGGCTATCTTTTCCTCAGTTTGGGCCTTTGCTATTCTGACTGCCTTCCCCGCTTCCTTCTGTTTTAACTGGTACAGGTTTCTGTCCTGCTCCTTCTGTGTTTTCTTATACTTCCTGAATGCTATCCTTTCTCCCTAACCTTCCCCGCCACGTCTTTTGAGAACCATAGTGTTTTTTTCTTTTGTTTTGATTTGTTTATTTGCTTCACACAAAGGCTTGTTGCCTCTGTGATGGTGGTTTTGATGTTTCCCCATTGTTACTCCACCCCACCTTCTTGACTGTTTGCTAGTGCTATTCTGAGGCACTCTCCCATTTTGACAACATCAGCCCTCCTGAGGTCCAGTACCTTCACTTTTGTATGGCTTAACACTACATCTAAATTTATTGTGAACCACACTGTTTGGTGTTCACTTGTTCCCAGATGGCTACCCACTTCTAGATCTGAGATCCTCTCTCTGTCCCTATTTGAGAGTACCAGGTCTAAGATTGCTCCCTCCCAAGTGGGTTCCAGAACTAGCTGTCTGAGGCATGCCCCCTGTAGGA
This sequence comes from Neoceratodus forsteri, assembly GCA_016271365.2. Lineage (NCBI taxonomy): Eukaryota > Metazoa > Chordata > Ceratodontiformes > Ceratodontidae > Neoceratodus > Neoceratodus forsteri. Next base: position 172,423,575 of record CM028131.1, on the reverse strand, counting down.
CATCGAGAATGGCCTTGCTCTTGGATGTGGCTACAGCAAAGGTGTTCCAATTAACATCTGGTATATTCAGGTCCCCCATCAGCAATATCTCCCATTTCTCTGTCATCCTAAGGATGCCTTCTGTCATTTCCTTGTCCATTTCCTCCCCCTGAGATGGGGGTCTGTATACAACCCCAGTGCAGATTGTAGTGCCATTTAAAGTCCCCTTGGTGAACCACAGTGCCTCCTCTCCTCCCTGTTTACCCTTTAGTTCTGTTGCTTTGATCCCTTCCTTTACATAGAGAGCTACTCCTCCTCCTCCTCTTCTACCCTCCCTGCCCTCCTGTAGATTTTGTACCCTGGTATGTTAACATCCCAGTCATGGTTCTCTGTATACCATGTTTCTGTGACTGCTATGATATCCATGCATCCCTCTTCAATCAAGGCCACCATTTTGGGGAGCTTTTTACCTAGACTATGGGCATTGGTACTCATTACTCTCCATTTTTTTATGGCCTTATTTCTTTTCCCCAGTAGTAAACAGCATGTAGATGCTTGCCTTCCCAGCATCACTATCATGTTGGGAGATAAGTTGGAGCTTGTAGACTCATTTAAATACCTTGGGCTTCAACTGGATATTAAGCTAACATTTAGTAAACACATAGACAGTCTCTGCAAGAAGCTCTGTCCCAGACTAGGCTTCTATTTTATAAATAAATTCTGTTTCTCTGTGTCAAAAACAAAACAAAAAAACAGTGGTGCAAGTTACATTTCTGCCACTGCTCGACTATGATGAACTAATCTACAGAAGTGCAACTGCTATGCACCTAACCAAACTGGATGGTCTTAACCACAGAGTATGTTGGTTCATAACTGGTTTACTACTAAGGATGCACCTTTGTACCCTCTATATAGCTGTTGGATGGCCATCACTGACTTTGTAGAGTGTGAGAAATCTTATTTATTTATTTATTTATATCTTCGATTACAGTACCTTTGAGCCAGGGCTCATTTACAAAGGTTCCATGTCAATGCAAAATACAACATACAATGTATATCGGAAAACTGTGCAGGTTTTAGTCAGTGAATAAGATACAAAGCACATATGTAGACTGTAAGGAAAGTAACAACATAATTATAGTGCCAAGAACAAACAAAAATGGAAAGGTTAAGTAGAGGAGCAGTCAGCAGACTGACATTGTCAGGAAGGTACCAGATAGTAGGGAGGAAGGAGAATGAAGAGAAAAGGAAGAGCTGTCAGCAGGTAACACTGTCAGTAAATGGAGTAGTTAAATGGGGGAGATAGGTAAGAGAGAGAGTTGAAATGAGGGGGAGGAGGAAGTAGGGGGTGGAAGGCATCTGGGCATGGGAACGGGGTGGGGAAGGGGAGGAAGCTAAATGAAGCAATCACAGTTGCTAACAGCAGTTAGGTGTTGTCTGAGTTTGACTTTAAAAGGGCCAAGCTTAGGTTCCCTGAGAATGTCAAGGGGTGATCCATTTAGCCAGCTTGGGGCCCAGAATCTGAAGGAACGTTGAGCCTGGGAGGTCCTACAAAGGGGGCATGGTATGCCTATCTAGAAGAACGTTTGATATTGCACAGGTTTGGAAGGTGGGTAAGAAGTTGTGAGGAAGGGGGCTCAGCCCCAGAGTGATTTTCTTTGCAAGTAGGCAGATTTGATGCGAAATCCTACACTTGAGGTTTAGCCAGCTGGTGAGAGTGTAAAGGTCGCAAGTATGGGTCAACCTGTGAGCTTCCAAGACTAGATGACAGGATTTACTGAGGGCAGTGCATGTGTTTTGAGGGCTGTCTCTGATGCAGAGCCATGGATGATTGCTTACAATCAATTATGGAAAATATGGAGCTGGTTATGGCTGGACCGAAGTGCATCATAGGACATGCAATGCCTGTACCTGAGGAGGGTCCTTAGTCTAGAGTTGACTACCATTCAGACATTGTTTACCTTTATACAGTATCTGTACACACAAGCCCTCAAAAACATCCTGCCTCAGTACATCACAGCCCTTCATAAAAGAGCTACATGACTGTACAAACTGAGGCAAAATAATGTTGTCTAACTTGATGTCCCTCAGCATTCATTTTGGTTTGGCAAAACAGAAACATAGAAACAGAATTTGGCAGCAGATAATGACCACTTGGTCCACCATGTCTGTCCATTTTCCCAAGCTACTGTAACAATTCAGACCCTACTTGATTTCTGGGTCACCCCCCCCTTACCAGTAAGGTTCCCTTATGCCCATCCTATGCATTCTTGAATCTCGTTGCAGTTGTCCCCCCCACCACCTCCGCTAGGAGGCTGTTCCAGTCATCCACCACTCTTTCTGTGAAGAAGTACTTCTTCACATCACCCCTGAGTCTACCCCCTCCAATTTCAAAGCATGACTCTTCCCTTGTTCTTGAACATCTTTTTTCTGAAAAATGCTTCCTCTTGAACTTTATTTGTACCCGTGAGGTATTTGAAAGTCTCTATCATATCCTCATCTCCCTCCTTTCCTCCAGAGTGCACATATTGAGATTGTTCAGTCCTCCCTCATAGGGCTTTTATGCAGACCCTGCACTATTTTAGTTGCTCTCCTCTGACTGCCTCTGCTCTGTCTATGTTATTCCAAAGATGTGATCTCCAGAACTGGACACAATGCTCTAGGTGAGGTCTCGCCAGTGATCTAGTCAGCGGTATCACCACCTCCTCTTTCAGCTGGTGATACCCTCCTGTGCATTCTTACTTCCCACTAGCTCTCTCCACTACCTTGTCAAACTGTTTGCCCACCTTTAGGTCATCAGATATGATTACCCCCACGTCACTTTCCTGTTTGGTGGTCATTAATACCACTCCCCTCATTTTGTACTCCGTCCCTGGGTTTCTGTGCCCCAAATGCATGGTTCTGCACTTCTTTGCATTGAAACTTAGTTGCCACACTCTTAACTACTCCTCGGCTTTCTTAGGTCCCTATTCATCCCCCAAGAGTGTCTACCCTATTGCAGATCTTAGTGTCATCTGCAAAAGGCATACCTTCCATTCTAGCCCTTCTGCATGTCACCAATAAAGACCTGGTCAAAAAATTAAATAAAATTAATAATGTATTTCAATTTGTTTTGATTTCATATGCTATCTGCCTGTCCTAATGAGGACCTCCTTGTAAATGAGTTCTGCTCAATGGGGCTTTTTCTGGTAAAACAAGTCAATGCAAATCAGCAAGCTTCTCAACAACCAACATTACAGACTTCTTCAGCAAAGGCACAGACACATTGTTACCACTGTGTGGTTATTTATCAGCAAAGTACCTGCAGATTCCAGCAAGATAAATGTCACAGCTGAGGAAAAGAGGGTCATCTTGTGTGACTCTACAGAAGTGCATCACAAATTGCCAATGCACAGAATGTCGCATGCCCCATGCAGAGACAGGACAAGAGGAAGACCCACTGGAACTGTACACCATCTACAATATGCAAGGCAACAGAGAGGAATTTGCCTTCAAATGTAGGTTAGTTGGCAAACCAGTTACTAGTATGCAGGCTGACATCAATTCATAAATATCTCTTGTGCTGGAGACATCTATAAGGACTGTTTGAGCAAGTGACACTCCAACCATTTTACATCCAATTTATGTCATATACCAGAGACTAAATCCTCATGTGAGAGAGAGAGAGATTCAGGCACTTGTTTCCTGTGAAACAGGAGCATGAACCTTGCCTCATTTGGGGGTTCAGTGGGAGAGACTTATACAACTGGAAAGGAACTAGTGGTATGAGATCAAGCTGAGCTGGGAAAAATATTTCACCTTACATGCTGTGACAGTGGTGCCACAAGTTGAAACATGCATTTGTCAATGCTGAATATTTGCTTGCTTGTATTTGCAGTGTAGTTGTTTGGTATAGATATTGTATTTGCTGAGTAGTTGGGTATAGACAGCACAGAGGCAAAAATTAACAAATTAACAAGCATTATAATAGTACAATTGTCTTCATTACCATCATTTTTTTAATGAATGTCCCTCTTTGTGATTGTGAAATTGTTTCCTCATTTGTGCAGGTCCCTTTCGAAATGGAATACACATAATAGTGGAGATATTTCAAAACCCATTTTGCATGCCAACTTACTTCTCCTGATGCAGTACGTGGTCCCATCAGACCATTATGTGCATGTCAACCACCTGAGGGAAGACTTCCAGCCGTGACAAGGTGTCTCCTGTATAATGCAACACTGCACAATATCTTCACAGGCTTAGAGTGGTGGTTGCAGTATTCTTCATAGCTCCCACCTTTTCATATTTCTAGCTCCCCTCAGCACCAGTATTATATAGCCCACCCCCTTTCCCCTCCTGTGGCCTCCCATTTTCTCCCAACCCATTCTGCTGCCCTAGTCTCCAGTCAGTCCCTACCACAACTTTCCACCCATTTCACTACATCTCCATTGTTTATCTGCTGCAATGGTTTCTAGCTCCCCTGCCTGTTCCCCCCTTCCTTTATCTTCAAAAAGTAGCAATAGTAGCCATCCACACATTCTCCTGTATTTTACATGCTTCTGTCTCCACCACTGCTGCAATGGTGCCACCACACATACCTCTGTCTTTCTGTGGTCTCCCCAGCACTATGTTCAGCTCCACACTGCCTCACTTCAGTTATCTTCCCTTACCTTTGTCTTCACTGTGCTGCACTGTTCTTCAGGCTAGCTCTACCTCCCCATACTTCAGGCTTCCTTCACCAACACTGGTATGTTGCCCCTCTTCCTCTGCAATGGCCTCCCTTTTCTCCTGACCCACTTTGCAGCCTCAGTCTCCAAAGAGTTGCAATAGTGGCCATCAGCAAATTCTCCTACATTTTGCATGCATCTGATACCACTTCTGCTATAGTGGTACCCATCCCACAACACACACATACAAGCTCTCTTCAGTCAACTCCCTAACACTTATACCCTCTGCAGCAATATATTTATCCTCCAAACAGCAGCAGTTCCGTGATCTACCTTCCCTTCTGTTTCTACTCATTTGCAACAGTCTGTGCTCAATACTACCCCAGTTCCTTCATGTGGACTCTTCTCATCTTCCATCATTGTCTGCTGCACCAGTTTATAGCCAGACCCCTGTACACACACACACACACACACACACACACACACACACACACCCACACCCACACACCACTTCCACAAATGTACTTGGCAACAATGTGTACACAATATTAACACAGATCACAATATAAACACAGACCTGTGTTCAACAGTAATTTAGAATAATGGCCAGTACAATAAAGCTTGTTTTTCCTACCAGTGTCTTGTGCCATGTTTCTTTTCTTCAGACTGGAATCATCTAATTGTGTTGTCACAGATAGTCAAAACGGGAAGAGGTCTGCCTTTTTTTCCACATCACCAATGCACAGTGAAGCCCAAGTATAGAGGATGTCAGAAACAGTATCAGACTTGGGCTTCATGTGCCAATTTGCACCCATGCTGTACTCGTCCCCCCCTCAACCACAGTAGAGTGTGTGCATCCTCATGCAGTCACATCATTGCCATCAGCGTTGGTGGGGGGGGACTGTGTTCACGCTGTGGCAGTTTTCAGCTTGACAGTGTTTATCTGAAACGACTTCAAAAGACACAGGGCTTGATTTTCAAAGGATGACTCAGTGTTTGCATCAAGCCCTGCATCACACCTGTTTTTTGTGCAGCTGCACCAAACTCCTTCGATGTCATTTTATGGTAGCTGGAGCCAAAGATTTGCTGCAAGCCCCATAAAAAGGGTCCCCCAAATGGCACAAGTTAGACCAGGGAACACCTGCTCTAACTTGTGGCATTTGGTGCTCGGGATTGAAAATTCCAATCGCTGGCCGGGAGAACGTCACAAGGCCCATGTGGCAAACGGTTGGTGCACTGGGGGCTTGCCGCATTCTCGGGGCTATGAAAATTGAGCCCACTGTTTTTTTTGTGTAAGCCTAAATGATTTGTGAGACAGAAAAACAACATTTTTCATCTTACATGTCCATACAGCAATAGCGATGGCTGATAACAGTACTAAGGGTGCTATTAATGTATCACACAGTGTTGAAGACTCACTACATAACTTGGCACTGTAGTTGTCAGTGAAACTAAATTGTCTGACAGGTTGTGTGCTGGATTGAAAGAGACCCATTCAGCTGCTTGAATTATCAGATTAAGTGGTTAAATATGAAATGCTCCTACCTTCATCCGCACGAAGGATGCTGCACTGTGCAGGGTTCATCTTCAACCACTCAGCGTGACAGTTCAAGCAGCTGAGTGAATCTTATTCATTCCAACATGCTGCAACCTGGCTGATGATTTATTACAATGAAAAGGTGTATTCTGGTACTGAGCAGTAATAAAACATTAGTTTTACCGAAAACTACTAGTGTTTACTATGAGACAGACCATTTTGGCTTACATTAAAAAAGTGTCTTTTTAAGTTGTTTCAGATAAATGCTGTCAAGTTGAAACTGAGAGAATCTTGTTCACTCTTACGTGCAAACCTTGATTAATTTACCAACAAATGGGCCATTCAGTTTTACAGCATTTGTCTAAAAAGCAATGTGGCTGAATATGAGTAAAACAATACACCCCCATTGCATATTCAAAGACAAATAAAAATTAAAAAGGGCACATTTTTTTTCTGTAAATCATCGTACAGTAATAAAGACTGGCAGATTTTTTTTTGCTGGTAGTATCTTGACTTGCACAGCTGTTATAATTACAAATTGGAGGAGTGTGTGTCTAAATGAAAATCTATGTCTCATCATTGCTAAGAATAAGAGTGTCAATGAGTTCAGTGAGACAGCTGGAATGCTGACACCCAAAACTACTGAGCCCCATACAGACACAATGTGGGCAAATGCTAGATGGTAAAGGTCCTGTTTTGGGAGCTTTGTGTATCTGCCAGTGAAATAACCACTCAGGATAATTGAGAGAGACCCAACAAATTTCTGTTTTCACACAGGCTGTCTACAATCAGCCCTTTGCAATTATTGATAGGCATGTTAAAAAATTGGATCCAACTAGGTGGCTGTGAACATGGGAGATGACCTCCCCCACACATATGCAGGAGTACCATGGACTGCAGGTCCAACACACAACCCTTGTACTTTCTATGTATAAAACCAGTAAACCATTCTGCAATCACCTCTGCCTAAAAACTGTTCCATGTGCTGTATGTTATTGGACTCATACTGCAAAGGTAGAAAAGTCAACATTTTTTGGTACAGGAGAATTGCTGAAGCACTGTGTAGCTAGTAGAGTCTCTGTCACTGTTTGTATTGAAGCAAAAAGACAGAAGCTGATTTAGTATAAGGTGCACGGGGTGTTTTTTGCTTGCTGGGTGGAGATAGTAGTGGCTCGCTGTTTTCAACTACACAAAGTTTCTGCCCAGCAAGAAAAAAAAACACAGTCACAGTTACCTTGGCTGATTGTTGGTCTGTCACTGCTGTGCTTACTGTATCTTGACTTGCACTGGACCCGACAGTTGCACACCTGTGAAACCCTGTTGTTGCAACATGATGTTCGCTTTGCTCTACACACAAGCAACCATAAAAAGTAAGCAACATTGACAAGGCTGGTAAACAAGTAGTGCATCACAGAGAGCTGGATCAACCAGTGAGATGACAACAGAATTTTTAATGAAATTTAACATGGATAACTGCACAGTAATGCACAACAGAAATCCATATCCAAGTTATCACCTTGAGCTATATCATTAAGGGTTTTTATGCAAGAAAGGGACTTGGGTGTTTTAATAAACAAGGACCTCAGACAGGTAGCTCAAAGGAAACTAGAGTCTAAAAAATGTAATCAGAAACATAGAATTTGTTGGCAGAAAAGGACCAGTAGGCCCATCCAGTCTGTCCTATATTTCCATGTCAATTCGACACCTTGGACCATATTTGGTCACTGGCCTCCCTCCCACCTCTCTTACCTCTGCTTATTATGCCCATGTGCTGAGTCCCCACATGCTTGAAGCTCCCATGGTTTTTTGCCCCCACCAGCTCTTCTGGCAGGCTGTTAAAGGCATCCACCACCCTTTCTGTGAAAAGTTCTTCCTCACATTCCTCTTAAACTTCCTCCTCCAGCTTCATTACATGCCCCTTGTTCTAGTACTTTTACTCCTCTGAAAGATTGCTCCCCACCTGCACCTTGTTCTCCCCTGTGAAGTACTTATAGGTCTCAATCATGTCTCCTCTCCTGTCCTTTCCTGTCCTCCAGGAGAACATGTTGAAATCCTGCAGCCTCTCCTCGTATGGCTTCTCATTCAATCCTCACACCATTTTAGTGGCCCTCCTCTGGACCGCTTCCATCCTGTCAATGCCCTTGCAGAGATACAGCATCTTGAATTGGACACAGTGCTCTAGGTGAGGTCTCACTAGTGAGCAGTAGAGTTGAAACACCACCTTCCTTATTCTGCTAGAAATCCCCCCCATGCACCCCAGCATCCAACTAGCCTTGTCTTCTGCCTTGTCAGACTGCCCTACTACTTTGAAATCATCAGATATGATTACCTCCATGGTCCCTTTCTTGCTCTGTGACTGTAAGTACTCCACCCATCTTGTGCACAACTCCTGGGTTACCTGCCCCAGCTGCATGACTTTGCACATTTTGACACTGAAACTTAGCTGCCATACCTTAGACCACTCCTCCTGTTTTCCCAGATGCTTTGCATTCCATCCACCCCTTCTTGAGTATCCACCCTGTTGCAAATTTTTGTGACATCCACAAAGATACACACCTTCCCCTCCAGTTCCTCAGCAATGTCACTTATGAAGACATTGAAGAGGATTGGTCCCAGTACTAATGCCTGTCGCACCCAACAAGTCATTCTTCCATCCCCCAAATGTCTGCCATTTATAACAACCCTCTGCCTCCTATCCATCAACCCATTTCATACCCAGCTCACCACTTTCTCCCCAACTCCCAGACTGTTTAGTTTCTTAACTAGCCTCCTGTGCAGCAGTGTTGAAGGTAAGCCACATCTGCTGCCCTCCTCGATCTGCCTCCCTAGTCACTCATCCAAAGAAATATGAGATTTGTTTTGCATGACCTCCCCCTTGAAACCATTCTACAGCCCATATGCCTCCAAGTACTTCATCAGTCTCTCCTTCAGCAGGGTCTCCATTAATTTCCCCAGTACTGATGTGGCTGGCCTGTAGATGTTAGCATCCTCCATGCTGCTGCTTTTGTGCAGCGGGACCACATCTGCTCTCATCCAGTCCTGTTGAACTACTCCCCCCCCATCTTCAATGAAGTGCTGACTAGTATTGCCTGAGGGGTGTCTAGCACCATGCTCAGTACTTTTAGAACCCTTGAGTGAACCCCTTCTTGTCCCATCACCTTGTTCTCCTTTAGGACTTCCAATCCCTTCAGACTCCATCCTGTGAACATGGACCTGTGCCCAGTCCCTCTTCCCCACTGGTTAGGGGTGTGTGAATGCCTTGTCCCAAATATTTATGTCAAATATTGTATTCAGCGCCCAAATGTTTGGGTATTCAGTATATTTATTCATTATGGTACTTGGGTACAAATAAACAACCTAAGAAAAAAAACAGCCTGTGTGATACACAGCCCCCTCCCGCATCCCCCCACCCTCTGTAAGAATCCATCCCACCATCTTCCCCCTGCAGCACCCAATATTTAAAACAAGGTCTAGCCAGAGCTGATAGGCCTGTGAAAAGCCACCAAATGACCAAAGTTATTTTCTTGTTGACGCCCTATAGTGCTGTTTAGTCACAATCATCACAGTGCTCCCAGATCCAAATAACCATTTTCCTGTAACAAGCCCTCATTTTCCTGTATTTTCCTGTAGAGGCAGCATCAAACTCCTGTAGATTTTTCCATAAGCCACTAGTTCCTTATTTGTGACTTTGTTGTTTATTTAAATTTAATATGCTGGCAGCCTTTTATCAGGAAAAGGGCTCTGATTTGCTGTTAGGTATTAAAAGTATATGTCAAGATGACCTTGGAATGATTTGGATTTATATGGAATCCATAAGACATAATGAGGGAATTTATTTGTTTGTTGAATTTTGTTGACCGGGTAAGCCCACTAAGATGAGAAGTCCCTTTTTCAGGGGTAATGGGGGGTACAGATGATAACCAACTGAAATTGTAACATGGCATAAATCTTTACTTGAACCAGATTAAGCTGTTGGTGGTATTTTTAGAGAATGGGGGAAATTTGGCCAGGACACCATGGAAATTCCCCTACTCTTTTGAGAAGTGCCATAGGATCTTTTACATCCACCTGAATAGGCAGACAGAAAAGACGGCACCTCGGGTGTGCAGCACTCCCCACCATGCTGCACTACGATGTCAGTATTGGAATTTAAAGAGCTAGTGGATCCAAACCAGGCAGACAGGAAACTAATATAAATTTTAAGAAGTAGTCAGTTATAAAATGTTATTTCTGAAGTATCTTTCTTTTTCCTTTTGCCCATCAGAGTTTTCCATGTCATAATGTTGTGGTGGAGATGCGGAACAGCTCTTAGCATAGCAGCTGAAATATCTAGATCTACTGCCCCCCACTACTTCATCAGCATTGTGATTTTGCTGACAGTGAAATCACAGGTGAATGACCTGACAGTCACTGAACTACTGTTCCTAAGTAGCAGTGATGTCACAGTCAGTGAGGTCACAATGCTGGTGATGTAATGGGAGCAGTATAGTTAGCTATGTCAGCTGCCACACAGAGTGCTGTTCCACACATCACACATATCTTTTTTTTCAAGCTATTTTTATGCTCCACTTACTGGAGAACTCTCTCAGGCATCCTCTAATCCAGGTCTCTATCTCCTTCCTGAAACCTCCTGCCTCTTTTCTCTGTGTGGCACTGATGCAACTTTTGGATCTATGCCCCCCGGAGGAAGGGCTGCCCTACCTGCCCAGGGTGCTCTATCTATAGTATAGAGCCTGGGACCACATGCGTGGGCCTTGAGGAGGAGGAAGGCTTGGAGCTGGAGTGTGGTCCTATCCCAGGTGCTGTCACCTATCTCCGGGTGGAGTTTTTCCTGCTGGTAGTCCCTCCCCAGACAAGGGATGTGCACGCTGCCCTGCCTGCTGCATGAGCATTCCTGCTCATGCCCAGTAGGCAGCTGCTCTATGTCTCCCTTACTTTGGTTCCAATGGCAGTAGTACACTGGGTCTCCACCTGGTGTCGCTAGCTGCACAGGACACATCCCCCTCCTCCCAGGAGAGGAGGCAGTCCTCTGGATGCTCAATCCTCTCCCTTCCTGCTGACCCAGCAACCCAGGCTCATTCCTGAACCTGGGTCACAGGTGTGGTGTGTGTGAGGTGTGTCATCCAGCGCCTCAACCCTCAGCACCAGCAGGCCGGTCACATCACGCATATTAACATCAGGTAAACAATCTTCTAATTAAACAAAGAGAAAAGAAAAAGTACCTCAGATATAAAAGGTAATGGTTGACTGCTTTTAAAATCTAATATTAGTTTTAGGCAGTACACTAGCTCTTTAACCCATATGCCGAGTGTGGGCATAGAACCCACAGCCTTCTGATCTTCCAGTCTCAGAGGCCAGTGTGCATGCTATTTTTTGCATTTCATTTGTTAGTTTTTACACAAATTCTCTCAGACTTTTTTCTGACCACCTGATGGAATCTTGAATGAGTTACATAAATCTTATTATTTTCTTCTTCAAGGCCCTGACCCTTCAACTAAATACACACTCCATACGTCATACTATAAAACGAAAAAAAAAAAACAGTCTTCTGTTTCCAGTGCTTGCCTACAACCTGTCCTGCTCAAGGAATGATAGCTAATAGACTGCAATTTCACTATCTGCAATCTGACACTGAGGCTGATTTTCACTTTCACAAAATAACCAAGAGAAAATGAGTTAACCCCTAAGTTGCTGAAAGAAATATAACACATCTGTTAGACTGAGCTGGACAGATAATAGAAACAGCAGCTTAAAAAGTTTTTTTTGTTAATATCCTGAGCAGTCCTGAGGTACAGTACAGTAGCATCCACCTCCCCCTTCAGATGCCTTTAACACAGAGCAGTGTGGAGGGGTTGTGGGATAACAGATGGACCAGACACCGAACTTCAGGTTCAACACACAATTTCTGTGTGATGTGTATTCAAAATACAGCAAATAAGCTTCAGAAATGGCATATTCCTTCTTCAGTACATCAGTTTGCAACAACAGACTATGTGTGTCCTTTCTCTGCACTTAGCCATCACCTACTGACACTGATCTCTGATCTCGCACCAATTCGGAAAACCCTTCATCCCTATGTGGTCCCCGTTTGCTTGGGTAGTGGGGGCTCAAAAAGAAAAACAAAATTAAACAGGCTAAAACAAAGAACCTCAGTGCAGAAACACTGAAACATGGTTACCCTAAAGGGCATTGGCAACAAATCAAGTTTCAAAGAAATACAACATCATACATACTTCCACAATGCAAAGCATCATGTGATATATGCAAATCACCATGAAATTTCAGACTTATTCAATTTACAGCAATTTACATGCATTTTAAATAGCACAACTAACTGAATTTCTATAATAGTCACCTAGCACTTTTTACCATTATCAAAAACACCCAGTGCCGTGGTATTTTCAACATTTACCTGTTTCATAAACATAAGGTATACACATCAAGGTGTTTTATGACAAAGTGCTATTACATACTAAACTGAACAATGATAAACACAATGGTCCAGATATTCAAACTGCGACAGGCTGTGGCGCAAGCCTGGGCGCAGCTCTACTTTGTTGAGCACAGATGTGGCCAGGGGAATATTCAACAGAGCTGTGCTATGGTGCAACTGCTTTGAATATCGCACTCTGGCCACTCCCACTGTGCATGGCATAGTGGCACTGCACCAGCGCAAGTGGTCAGAGTGGAGCATTGAGATGCAGTGGCGCAAGTGACATTGTGCCATGCACAGCACCTGTGATATTCAAAGAGGGACATGCAAATGGGGCCATAATTTATGCAAGGCGCACCGGGGGGACATTTGCATCTGATTACGGCCCCATTTGCATGCCATTAGCATGCAGGTGCACCGATCCCCGATGACTTGCACCTGGCGCCCTGCCAGGCAGCAGCTGTCGGGGACCGATGCCCCTTGCAGCCTGATCGTGGGACGTCCCGTAATGGGACAAAGAATGTCCGTTATCCCTGGTGGTCCAGTGGACACGATGAGCTCGATCACGGGCATCATTTTTCATTCTGAGTCAATGTCCCTGGTGATCTAGTGGACCCCCACCAGCCCGCCCTAAGCCCACCACCCCACTCCTCCTGCCGTCAGCCAGCGGTGGCAGCACCCACCACTCTGTTAATCGGCCGACTCCACTGACTGATAGATTGGTAGGGCTCATGCCCATTGGTTCAGAGCATGAGCCAATGGGGCTTGCAGTTCCATGCCGCATGAAGTCGGGTCCAGATATGTGAATGAATTGATTCATGATATCTGGACTGACTAGTATGGTATGGGCTGCATGCCCATTGGCTCATGCTCTGAACCAATAGGTGTGCAGCCCTATTGAACTGTCAGTCAGTGGGTGGTGGGTGGCAGGCAGGTGGGCGCCGCCACCGGGCTGATGGGGGGAGGCAGGGTGGTGGGGCCTTAGTGGGGCGGGGGGGGTCCACTGACCACCAGGGATATTGGACTTGGGGATGAATGCTGCCCACGATCGGATCCATGCAGTCCACTGGGCCACCAGGGATATTAGACTTTGGGGATGACTGATGCCTGCGATCGGGGCATGGGGGGTGCCGCCAGGTGTGGCAGGAACAGGTGATGGCCACCCACAGGTGGCAGCTGCTGTGTTGTGCCCTGCAACGTGGCAGCTCACCTGTGGGTGGCCCGCAACTTGTTCCTTTTTTTTAGGCATAACTTTGTGGAGGCACAGGTAGGGGTTGCACCTGCATAACTCTGCATGGCCCATGCTGAATATGGGGCTGTGCAGGTTATGCATGGGCACACACCCCCTACACCTACTTTTCAACACAGCCTTGTGATGAACCTGCCTCATAAAGGAGGGCAGATAAAATGTTCATCTCCTGGCCTAAAGGTGATGTCATGCAGGAACTGAAAAATCAACTTTTGGGCTGCAAACATACATTTTGAGCAGAAGTTGAAAAATGACAGCTGTCATATTAATGAGTCACTTACCAAAATGGTTATGTTGAAATGCTGTGGTAAAAATACTGATTATTATCAAAGTTATGAGCCTGCATTTGTAAAAGTCAGCATAGCCTCATAACTTAAAGCAACATTGCAATAATTGGTGAAAATTTTGACATATACTTTTCTATGCTATTTTAGATCTGCCACTCACCTCCTGACTTGTATGATACCTTTTCTTCCACAGTTTGATTCTGCTTGAGTAATTTTTTCAAGTCTGAAATAGCAAAAGGAGCACTCCTTTAATGTGTCTCAAACCAGGTTTTCATTGGTATTTGTAGCTGTTTTGGACAACAGTTGTTCTGTAAGGGCAGAAAGCACTGCCTGCTGCATAGTAATCCATTTTGGTCACAACAGAAGTGATGTATAAACAACAGATTGTCAAAATTAGCTGAAAATACTGATGAAGACCTGGTCCACACCATATTAACCCTTAGGCTGCTAAAAGAGTTAGACAATATAGAAATTTTGGACTGATATTTCAGTCCGTGGCATAGCAAGGGTTACAAGGAGTGCTCCTTTTATTATTTCAGACATGAACGAAGTACTAAAGCAGACTCAGACTGTGGAAAGAAGGATATCATACAAGTCAGAAGATAAGTGGCAATCTAAAATAGCATAAAAATGCATTGGCCAAAAATGTAACCAGATTATTGCACTGCTGTTTTAATAGATGAACATACTAGAATCATACAACACAAGAATGTGCAAAGTAAAATACCACCCTCATATGAAATTTATTCAAAGTCAGGGACTGCATTGCTATTTTTGTTTGGCATTAAAAATTATAACTTGGTCCACAGGGAGGAAATTTGTTTACAGCTTTACTTAATCAAGCCCTACTACGGGGCAGTGTCCACCCCAGGAAAGGAGAGCTGCTGATAGGTAGCTCAGTCCTACTCCTACCTTCCACTCTGGTCATCTCCCCGATGACCCGAGGTAGTTCCTGAACCTGGGTCACTGGCGTTACACAAGGTAAGGCTAGATGCCTCAACCCTCTGCACCACCAGGCTGGCAGATGATGGCCTTCTAAACTGATCTGCCACTAGAGACTGTGGACATGAAGACAGTAGAACAGTCCTCAGTGTTGCCCATCCCTTAACTTTTGCCAGTACTGAGCCAATATGGCTGTGGAGAGCTTTTAGGAGTGTCAAGAGCACTGAAAAGAATATGAGGTGCTCTCGATGCACCAGAGTCAGATGTAACTGATACTGCTCTATTACAGAACTGCACATGTGTGGTATCAGACATGTGCAGTTTGCCTCATAGTCAGATCGTGAACATGGCAACATCGACATGACTACATATGTGCTATACTCACATATGCATAGTTTGAGTCAGCAACGGTAAAAGTAAGATCCCACTGAAAATGAGACAATGCAAAATTAGCCAGTCTAATGTGTATCAGTACAATGTAGAAGTAGGTAAAATTAGGACCCTCTGAAAATGAGATCCTGCATCTCTTCAAAGCTATCCTGTGTCAGTGCATTTCCAAAATGGATAAAAGGATGACCCACAAAATATGATATATTCCATCTCAGCCAGGCTATCTGGCTGTGTCAGTATATTGTAACAATGCTATAATACCATCAAGAGGAGGTGGAGACATGTGAACATTGAGAGCAAAGCTTGAGAAATGTCAACATTTTTCCAGAGCCTCTGTGATTTGTTGCAGGTGAGTTTTACCATTTAAAATAAATTAAAACAGCCTTAACATTTGTTTTAGTGATTTTACTGACAGGCATAATAAAGTCAGTTGTGTACATGTATTGATTTGAGCATACAGGAAAATGACCAGGAGTTTTGTCCCAGTTTTACATGAAAAATACAGAGAAAAGGAGGGTGACCTACAGAGAAATGCTTTCTTTACTCTGGGAACACTGCAGTTGACACCACTATCATTCTTTGTAAATCTCTAGGATGCCCATTGCAACCTATGAAAACCCTAAAAGATTTGCTGCCTAGCATTTATTTACCCTTCCTACAAGTATAAAAACATGAGTTCCAATTGCCCCATAGTCAGCCATATCATGGCAGCACTGACATGACTACATATGTGCTAGACTCACATATGCATAGTTTAAGTCAGTACCAGTAAAAGTAAGACACCACTGAAAATGAGATACACGTTAGCCTGGCTAAGATGCAGTATCAGTATATTGTAGAAGTGGATAAAGTGGATAAAATTAGGACACTCTGAAAATGAGATCCTGCATCTCATCAAAGCTATCCTGTGTCAGTACATTGCCAAAATGGATGAAAGTATGACCCACTGAATATGAAATACTGCTTGTCAGCCAGGCTATCCGTTTGTGTCAATACATTGTAACAATGCTAAAATATTGTAACTGGCCCCACCCAGAAATCAAAGCCAATTATCCAGGGAGTGGGGGCGGGCCCCACTGGGTTGTTCAGCCTAATGGCCAGGTGACTGACCTGAATTTAAACACAGGCCAATCAGCACCAGCAACTGGAAAGTTTAGAGAGAGACAGAATAAAGGGGAGAGTCTATTCCCCAATGTGGGTACCACTGGGTGATCAACAGAAAGAGACGGACACAAGAGAGTCAGTTTCAACAATAGTTTACTGAATTTCAGACAGAACACTAATAAACATGGGGAGGTAGGGAGGGTACCTATACTAAAATGGGAAGGGAAGGGAAGACAAATTACTGGGTATAAGGAAAATGGGAGTTTCAACAAGAACAAAAAGAGTCTGAAGGTTGACGGCTGGCATAAACAGCATGCCACCAGTACTGGATCTGCCGAGTTCTTGATCCAAAAACCACTGATGTAAGTGGTGGGGCAACTGCTATGGTACCGACCCTCTTCTGGCCACCCTTGATGGCCTCAACTTGTCCCTGATGTGACTCCCTGTCTGCGCTGGGGCAAACTGCTATGGCGCTGGCCCTCTTCTGGCCACCCTTGATGGCCTCAACGTGTCCCTGGCATGACTCCCTGTCTGCGTGGGGCAAACTTCTACAGCACCGGCCCTCTTCTGGCCACCCTTGATGGCCTCAACTTATCCCCAGTGTGAACTCCCTGTCTGCATTGGGGCAAACTGATATGGTGCCAGCCCTCCTCTGGCCACCCTTGATGGCCTTAACTTGTCCCCGGTGTGACTCCTTGTCTGCATTGGGGCAAACTGCTATGGTGCCGGACCACTTCTAGCCACCCTAGATGGCCTCAACTTGTCCTTGGCATGACTTACTATCTGCTTTGGGGTGAACTGCTATGGTGCTGGCCCTCTTCTGGCCACCCTAGGTAGCCTCAACTTGACCCTGGTGTGACTTACTATCTGCTTCTAAATGCACTGGAGGATGATTTTTGCAGGACAGGTAAAGACTGACAGGTTGCACCTGGTGAAGTGACTTCAAAGACAGTTGAAGACTGATTCAGAAAGTTGTCCAACACTCAAATGCTGGCACAATGCAATGCAAGTCAGTTCCAACATTCAAAGTTCATAGGGAGGAATAATAATTCAGGCAGATGCAAATAAAGTCTCAATTTCTAATGCAGTGGTCAATAATGTACAGTCGCAGTGTCCAGACCACAGTAAATATACAGGCAATTTATTGTACTGAATCGACCCTAGATCTTGTGGACCTAACTCTAATGGGGTCCTGTCTGGCTAAATCAGGTTCTCCTGTTATTGTGGAAATGCTACAGTGGGGAACTACGCTGTCTGGAAAGCTATGCAAAAGATGAGCCCCTTTAACATGGGAAGGCTTACGTGGCTAGCTAGGCTCCTATATCACTATGGGATGACAAATGCTACTGGGTCCTCTTAACACCTGTGGAGTCTAAATGGCTAGCAGTGGGTCTAAACTTGCCCCTTTAACATATCAGTGGCCTTTCCCTGGAATGGGCCCCTCCAATTACAGGTGAGCCTAAGCATGTCCTTGCTTTATCACTGTAGGTCATGGCACCCTTCACTTGGCTGGGCCTCGTGCCCTAGTACCACTGGGCCTGGTGCCCTTGCTTCACTGGGCCTGGTGCCCCACTTCCACTGGGCCTGGATTGCCCTTACTCGCCAGGCCTGGCACCCTACTTACTACTAGTTCCTGGTCTGCCCTAATTCACTGGGCCTGGCACCCTATTTACTATGAGGGCCTGGTCTGCCCCTAACTCACTGGGTCTGATGCCCTACTTACTACTACGGGCCTGGTCTGCCCTAACTCACTGGGCCTGGTGCCCTATTTAGTACTAGGGCCTGGTCTGCCTAACTCACTGGGCCTGGTGCCCTATTTACTAGTAGGGCCTGGTGCCCTCTTTTACACTGGGCCTGCTGCCCTTCTTTACTTTGTGACAGTGCCCCTTTAAATCCCTCAGGCTCACTGAGCCTGCTGTCACTCTGGTCCCTTGTCTCCTCTCTATTCCCTACCCTCCTGCATAAACAAAAGGCCTATGCAAGGGCCTTGCTTCCCTGGCATCTCCCCAAGGGCGTTGCTACATTCACCCCTCCTGAATAATGAAAGGGGTCCTTCTGACCTGATCCTCCCGTGGCACTCAGCTGCTCTACTTCTGCATCTAGCACAAACAAATATTTTAAATAAATTTAGTCTTTGCTTGTAGGGTGGTCAGCATGTAGCAGTATACTTCAGCCGACTCACCACACCACTGGGAGACTTGAAGGAGCAGACTGGATACGAGAGGTCTGTGGCAGAGGAGGGCAATTCAGGCAAGTGCAGGTGCAGGACAGCAGGGGGTCTTGCAGGACTTCCTGATGCTGGAGCTTCCTTGATATTGTAGTGCGGTTCTTCTTTTGCCAACAAGGGAATGGAAATACAGGCACAGATGCTAAAAACAATAAACGGGTTGAATAGAGCCCACACCGAGTGCAGGGGCAGGGCTAGGGGAACCGTGGACTTACCCACAAAAACGAGAGAGCAAACAGAGTCAGCAGTCTTCTTTATGGTGGAGCAGGAGCTAAGGCACACAGAAAACCAGGAAAGGCTTCCACCCCTAAGGTAAGCCCAACTATCCCTCCTAGTTTTCTGCTGTCCTCCCCTCTCAACACCAAACACGAACTCTCCTCCTAAACTTTATTTTTCCTTTCAAAACTCCTCAAGGTTTGCATTCGCGAACCCTCAGCCAACGCACCTACATCTAGGTCTCCCACAGCAGTCCCAGCACATGGGTGTTAAAGTAGCAGAATGCTTGGGGGAATTTCCTGCTACAATACTATCAAGAGGTACTGGAGACATATGAACATTGAGAGCAAAGCTTGAGAGATTCCAGCATTTGTTCATAGCCTCTGTGATATGTTGTAGGTCAGTTTTACCATTTAAAATAAATAAAAACAGCCTTAACATTTGTTATAGTGATTTTACTGACAGGCATAAGTTGACAGGCAGTCAGTTGTGTACATGTATTGATTGAGCATACTGAAAAATGTACCGGAGTTTTGTCCCAGTTTTACATGGAAAATACAGGGAAAAGGAGGGTGCCCTGCAGTGGAACACTGCAGCTGACATCACTATCATTCTTTGTAATTCTCTCCCTAAAACATTAGCTGCCTAGCATTTAAAACCCTTCCTACATCCAATGCCACTAATTAGGTCTAGAAAGGGTTAACATAAATCAACTATTCAGTCATGTCAATGAATTATTAGTCTCTAAAGATAGCAAGTTACATTGCAATGAAAAAAAGCTGAGAAAACAGAGTGGAACTGGTCTAGTCAACAGCCCTCTTACATTAGCTCTGAAAATGCTATTTACCAAGTTGGATTCAGAAGTAAGCATGTGTTTCTTGTACTCACTCTACAGAACCATTACAAGTTTGGGAGGAGAGGTGATTGTCCACAGCATTTGTTTCTTAATCCCTAGGCTGCCAAAAGAACTAAAGTGAATCTATTTGATTTAGCCCTGTAGAGATGTTCAGTCTGCAGCACTACAAGGGTTAAATTGAAGGAATGCAAAGAGTGGAAGGATCATTTGTAAACTCCAAAGGAAGAGTTCTAAGTTTGAATCCTGCAGCTCATTTTTAGAGCTGACGCAATAGGGCTGCAGGCTCTGCCTACCTGCAGCCCTAAAAATCAGAGGGGAGTGCGCTGCTTTGCAGCTGTGGAGGAATACATACAAATGTCTAAAAAGGAAGTTCCATGAAAAGCCGTTTTTAGAGCTATAGTCTGATCGATGACAGAAGGGTTGTAGGCTCTGCCCACAGCCCTAAAAATAGCTGTATTTAAAAAAAATGCTCCCACGATAGATGGTCTGCACAACACGCCTGCCTCCATAGCCTGCCGCCATCTTTGAGCACTTATCTGCACCTAATCCATTAGTTTAATGTTTTCCACCACTAACCCAGTAGCAGATCCTCCTATCCCCAGCGCCTAAAATCTGGTGACTTCCAAGTGACGAGTTAACAATAGCAAGTCAAAGGAGTAAGGAGACTAGTCACGCAACCTAACCTCCAGCCATAGCTGACCACCTTCTTCTGAATGATAGCACTTGTGCACTTGCTCATAATAAAGCCAGCTGACTTCATCAGTAGCTGATTTCACTATGAGCAAGCACATGAGTACTTTCATTCAGAAGGCGGACGGCCATGGAGGAGGGTGGGTTGTGCAACTAGTCACCCCCTTCCTCCTTTGATTTATCATCAGTTTACCACTTAGGAGTCACCAGATTGCAGGAGCTGGGAGGGCTCGTGGAGGTGCTGCCTCTGTCTGTGTGTGTGCGTGTGTGTGTGTGTGTGGGGGGGACAAATTAATAGATTTTGTGCAAATAAGCAATTAAATATGGCGGTTGGTCATGGAGGTGGGTGGATTGTGCTAGTCACCCATCACTGGATTTTTTTTAAATTATAGATGCTGGAGGGAGAAGGAGGATAGGATGGATTCTAACAGAGGGTGGCGGGACGAGGGGTTGCATGTCTTATAGGACGCAATTTTTTGGTTATCTGTATTTCCCAAACACTAATAGGCATGAATAGTGCCACTATTCATGATTCAGATCCGAATAATGGATAGTGCTTTATTCATGGTATTTGGGACATATTATTTGTTACTCACACACCCCTACTGCTGATACATGTTCGTCCAACCGTCCCCCCTTTACTATGAAGACTGAGCAGAAGCACTCATTTAAAAGTTTCTTCCTGGACTTGTTCTGCATAGTCCCCCCCCCATTCACCCTCCTGATTCTCACTGTCCCACCCTTGCTATCCTCTTTCACTCACATTCCTGAAGAAAGTCTTATTCCCTTTTTTCCCTACTTGGTGATCCTCACCTCTGTATGTATCATAGCTGCCTTCATCCTCCTTCCTGCCTCCCTTTGCTTTTCCAGATATTCTTCCTTGTTCACCTCCATCTGGATCTTCCTGTACTTCTTAAATGCTGTTTCTTTCTCCTTCACTGCCTTAGACACCTCCTTTGGGAACCATAGTGGCCTCTTCCTCCTCTTTCCCTTACTTACTTTATTCAAACAGTGTTCCATTGCCTTAGCCATTCCCTCCTTGATATTTTTCCATTGGGTCTCCACCCCCAAGGTATTTATTGAGGTAGTCTACCATTTCTTCAAAATCAGCCAACCTGAAGTCCAGGACCCTTGTTTTAGTGTGATTTTTCTCCTACTCAATTGTATGCCAAACAGCACAGTACAGTAATTGCTTGTACCCAGGGGACTACCGACTGTGACATCTGCAGTGCTGTCCCTGTTTGTAAATATCAGGTCCAGCACTGCCCTGTCTCTAGTAGACTCCATGATCAGCTGCCTGAGAAATGCCCCCTGTTGGGAGTTGAATATGACCCTGCTTCTTGTTGTAGCTGCCAGAATGTCTCCAGTCTACATCTAGCAGATTAAAGTCCTTCATAAGTAATACTTTCCCATTGCTTGCCATTCTGCCATTGGCATCTCCAGAACCTTTTCTAACTCCTCCTCCTGTGTTGGTGGTCTGTACACCACCTCCGTGCAGATAAAGGCCTTGGACAACATCTTTAAGTTGACCCATAGTACCTCTAGCACTTCTTTATCCCCTTGGTCTCCCTCTATCTCTGTGGCCTTTACACTTACCCTTGCCCCTTGCATATAAAACAACCCTCCCCCACCATCTTTCCTCCTGTCCTGTCCTTCCAGAACTTTGCAGCCTGGTATGACCACTTCCTAGCTGTGGATGTCAGTGCACCATGACTCCATGATGGCCTCCAGATGCAGGTCTGCCTCAGCAGTGATTGCGTTAAGGTCTGGAATTTATTTCCTATGCTCCTTGCACTGGCACCCATGTCTCTCCACTTCTTTATCCCTCTCTCCCCATTCTGCCTTTTCTTCCTGTTCCATCCTTCACACATCCTCTTCCTGGTCCTGTCTTCCACCTTTTTTCTATCCCTCAGCCTACACTACTTAACCACTCTCTCAACATTAGTTCCTCTTCCTGTCCCATCTGTCCTGCCCCCAACTGTATGCCCTTCTCGCCTCTGGGGAATTCATTCCCCTGCACTCTCCTCTTTGTGATCTACTCCTGGGGGCAGTCTCTTCAGTTAGGCACCTCAGTGAAGGCCACCATGTGAGCTACCTGCTTCAAGCCCTTCCCCAGCTCCATAAAACTATCCTGCACCAGCCCTGCTGCATCCCTTGCCAGGTCATTGGTTCCCATATGGGCAGTGACATTCAACAACTTTCCTACCCCTCTTCTCTGATGATGTCTATGATCTGCCATCCAGTCCTCCTCACTGAAGCACCTGGTAGCTACTTTATCACCATGTTCTTCCCTCCATCCCCCTGCTCCCAACACTATCCACCTGACTATTTAGTCCCCCAGCAGCATCTGCCTCCTTCTTGGCTGGGGCCTCTTCTCTTTGGGGACTACTCCCTTGAGGACCCCCACCTCCTCTATTCCCACTGCCTCAGGTGCCTCCTCCTAGCTTCCCTGTTTCACCTGAATAATGAAGAAAGTATGCAGGGGTAAGGTCAGAGGGGTGCTCTCCTTCCTCCCCCCCCAGGAACCCACCAAGGTCCAGCCATTCTGCCTATTTTCTAGCTCCCTTTGAGGGAGTGGTGGCCATCTTGGTGGCCCCTGGGTGAGGCAGACAGTACCCTGTACATGTGCCAGTTTGGCCCTGAGTACAGTGACCTCTGCTCTTAACCCAGAGGGGTGCCAGCATATGGGCAGCACCTCAGTCTCCAGAATGTGTTTCTAAAGATTACGACCCCACACCCATTACACGGCACAACTTCCACGCCTAATGACTGTTTTCTCTTAACTGCAATAGTTGCTTCCCTGCCTTCTCTTGTCCTTATACTTTTCCTATGTATAGCCCCACTTGGCTATACTCTCTTTTCACTCTTTTCAGTATTTAGCCTATCCCTTCATTGTGTCTCTACCCTCGCCCTAGATATATAGAATAATGGATAGGAACTGTGCACAACGTTAAGAATCTAATCTCTCATGACTCAGTCTGTGACTGTCCCTGACATCTGCCTCACCTCCCATGAATAAATGCTGGTCCTCCACCTAGGTGTACCTATATTTCAAATGGACACCTCAGTCCCCCAGACCACAAATAACCACAGTACATGCTGGTGCCACCCCTTCAGTTAATGTTTTTAACATACTACCATCATCTATATACAGTGATGTGCTGTATCTGCTAGCACTGTATTATCTATAACCATTTGTAACCATTTCTGTAACTATCATGTATAATTGTATAATTGTTGCTACTGTCCCTGATACCTCTGTTCTCATTAGCGTGGAACCTTTGTAAGATCTATGACTCAAAATATGTTTCCAATATTTTCAATAAATAAATAAAATAAATAAATGGACAAGGTTATGTTTGAGCCTATTTTAAAAACTATTTATGAACATCTATAGTTTGACAAAACAACATTATAAATATTACACAACATTAGTACAGATCATCGAGTGTCATCTCAGAGTATGTGTGTGTGTGTGTGTGTGTGTGTGTGTGTGTGTGTGTGGCAGGAGGAGGGAGGAGGCCACAGTTATATGCCCCAATGGTATACTGCACAGATCAGTGGGCACCATGGCAGGAGCAGTACTGTTCCTGCTGTCTCTATTGCTGCCCCTTTAGATTGGGCAGAAGAATATCTGTAGGCAGTTGTGTCAGTGGTGGTGGTGGGGTTCACTGTTCACTGGATCTGCATGGATGGTCACTCTTCCTGTGTGTGCCAATTTTGCGACACACTGCTGGTATCTACGAATAAAGACTTTATAATTGCTGATATTTTCCCTAGCATGGTCAGTGTTGGTACCAGAAGCATAGATCGAAGTTGCTCACTAACCACAAAAGCAATGCATGCTGTAAGTATTTTGGATGTCTGACTAGTCTCCCCTTTAAAATGTGTGTTGACACAAATGATAATTACGAAATTCATGACTTAAACTTTAATATACAAAATTTAATACAACACCCATTGTGGATACTCATGATTTTCTACATACCCTTTAAGAATGGGCTCAAAAGAGATCAGATTCTCATTGCATTTCAATCTGTGATGGCAAGCGCGGAATTATTCTGTATATTCATCATGGATTGAAATTTTTGCTGTGGCGCCAGATAGAAAATGACAGCGATGTGAAGGTGCAGATAAGCCAGTGAATCTAAGTGCATGAAGGTGCAGATAGCAATTCAGCGACAGTGCATGAGTCGCGAATAGCAGGTCACACTGCATCAAAATTAAACATAGCAAGTGACAGAACATTAAGAATACTTATACAGCAACTAACAGCATTTTTAGGAAAAGCCTATGTTAATTAATATAGAATGCAATGGAAAGCATTGTTGTGTAGCGTAAACAGATGTCAGGTGCTCAGCTCAGATAAATCAAGAGAGCTTGAGTGAAGAGAAGTCAAAAGATGTCAAAAGCCATGCTATGTTTCTTAAGGTGAGTTTATTTATGTTTTTTTATCAAGTAAATGTTATTCATAGTAAATTGCACAATGTACATGTTGTGGAGACATTGTAACTTTACAATTTACCATAGGAAAGATACTGTGGACAAAGTAGCAGAGACAGCAACACCAATTGAATCATCTAGGCATGTTCTGGAGACCCATGAGCTGATGAGAAGGAGGTGTGGTAACACAGTCAGTACATATTTGCTGACACGAATATGGATGAGCTGGATGCGGGCTATTCTTGATATAGATTTGGATATTCCATATGGCACTGTACAGAAAGGAGAGAGGATTCAGTGGAAGAAAAGAAGCTCAGTTTCTGCAACTTCATTGCCGATGGTGAGTGTTAAGCTGGATGCAGCAACACAAACCCAAACAAGTAAGGTAGATGTAGAGGCATGAGCAGACCAGCCCAGTGGCAGTGCAGGCAATCAGCCCAGGAACACATGGCAGATACCAGACAGGAGACACAAGAGTCACAGTTTCAGGATGACACAGACATCGGCGTTACAATGGACACTCTTCATGGACAAGGAAAAGAAGGACATACTTTCAAACAATGGATACCACCATGGATTTGTATTCCCTAAAGAAATATGCAGACTGGAAGGATGGTGGCAGCCAGTTCAATCAAAACTACTGATGAACTACAAGTTTGCAAGATATTCTAGCAGTATGGATGGTGTGTTCTGTGGACCTTGCTTCATATTCAACATGATGAACAAGGCCTCTATATTGGTGTCTGCTCAGCTGACTGATTAGTCAAACTGCCATAAAATTCTTAAGAGACACGCTAATTCTAAGGAACACCTTGATGCTGTGACCAGAGAGATGCTTTCAAGGATTTGTGATGGCAAGATAAAGACAGCATATCAGGCACTATGTGACTCAGACAGAAAGGTATTACTACAATCAGTCAAGCCATGAAGCAAATTATTACTGTCATATTGATGTCGGAAGACAAGACATTACATTAAGAAGTCGGTCGAGCAGAAAAGCAAATTTAAATGTAATTCTGCAGCACTTTGCAGCACTTGATCCTTTGCTACTGGAACACTTGAATGAGTCACCAAGAAATGCTCAGTATACATCTGTACAAATTCAAAATGACTGATCAATCTCATGGGACAGCAAATCCAGCGGAAAATTCTAAAACGAGTAAAGAATGCCAGATGGTTCAGTCTGATAGCTGATGGAACTACGATATTTCCACAAAGAACAAATATCATTGACTGTGCGGGTATGTACATCGTGGATCAGATGGAGATGTAGAGATTCATGAAGATTTTATAGGTTTGTAGGGCTACAGATACAACACATGCAAAGGACTCACAGAAATGTTTTACAGCGTTTAACTGCATGGGGACTTGATAAAGAATTGATGAGAGGACAAGGATATGATCAGGGAAGCAATATGGTGATTGTTTCATGGGGTGCAGGCACACATTCAGGAAGTAGTCCCAGATGCTCTCTACAGTATATGCAAGGCTCACAGTCTGAACACTGCCATCGTTCATTCCTGTGCTCTAAGACCTGTTGCAAACATGTTTGACACATCTCGGAGGTGATCAGTATCCTGAAGAGTTCAACCAAAACAAGAAGAACATTTATCTGGCAGACTAAATGAGTTTAGAAACTTACCAAGTTACTATGATTATGAAAGGCGATAACCTGCATGACAGAACAACAACAATTCCTGTGCCTGGAACTACATGATGGATGAGTCAAGCAGATTCAATGACACAGCTGAAAGATAAATTTGTGGTTGCTAAAGCACCTTGTAGAAGATTGCAGAATTTGATAGTGAAAGCACACGGTGTCTGACAGCCCTCACCAGATTTGAATTCATTGTGACACTTGTAGCTATGAGACACATCCTGGCATTCACAGCCACTACACATGTGTACCTACAGACTGTCAATATTGATTTGATTCAGGCAGCAGATGAGGCCTGTCTAATAGTACATGCATTGACACAAACAAAGGAGAAGCGTAGAGTCAGCCTTTCATGAAATGTATATAGGGCTAAAATTCTTGCAGATTCAGTTGGAGTGAAGAGTCTGTCCACGAACATCACGGAAACCAGACACAGCAGTAGCAACATTGATGCTCAAGTCAGAAGAACACTTCAGGAGGAATATTTTTGTTCTTTCATAGACCATGTTCTATCAGAGTTAAAGGATGACTCATTGACTATCGGCCCGTTTTGAAGCTCAGTACTTAATTCCGTAATGTACCTTTGTTAGTTGATGAAGAAGACAAGGTCAAGCAGATTTACTCAGCATACAAGACTGACATATCAGTTTAGAAGACTTACAAAGAGAAACTGCGATGGTATGAAAATTGGGTAGAGATGCAGGCTGAGAGATGCCCAGATACAATAGTGGGTGCTCTACAGCATTTGAATCGTTACTGTTTCCAAATATAAATGCGGCATTGTCAATCTTGGCCACCATAGCCAGTTAGTGTTGCCTACAGCAGAGCGTTCATTTAGCATATTAAGAAGGCTGAAAACATGGTTACAGACAGCATGGAGAACAGACTTACTGCATTGGCATTACTCAGCATTCATGATGACATTCCAGTAGACGTTGAGCGGGTCATATCAGACTTTGATCCATGTGGAGATCGCAGACTGCATCCTTTGTGCAAAGATAGTCTACAAAGTTTAATGAGTTTGGGTTGCTTTTGACAATTTTTGGTGCAGGGGTGATTGATTGGTTGTTTCCTTAACCTTAACAGAACCTGTGCACCATTAAGCACACTCAGTTCCTATTGATGCTCAGTATAATATACTTGAGAAGAACATGATATGAAAACCTACCACTTAACACACACACATCCTTTTGTTTGCTTAGCACTGGACAAATTTACACTGGTCTCAAGAAATTACACATAACATGCCAAAACATATGAACCATTTATTCCACACCAAGCTGTTGATGTGGTTGGAGGAGAAGCTGAATTGTGTGTTTATGGGATGGGGTGGGGGGCACCTGCTCTGTGTGTGTGTGTATATATGTGTGTGTGTGTGTGTGTATGTGTGTGTGTGTGTGTGTGTGTGGTTGTGTGTGTGTATGTGGTGTTAAAGAAGTAATGCCTAACATGGTGGGTGTTATGCTGGGATAACAACTTAGGAGAACATGATACCAATGATACTACAAATGCAATGCAATGCAATCAGCAGGGATGGTGTCCCAGGATAACATCCTGCTGTGATGTCAACAATAATCTAATGCAGGGATTCTTTCTTACCATTGTATAAGGCTGTGTATGTGGTAGTGTGTTTCAGAATCTGTGTGTGTGTGTGTGTGTGTGTGTGTGTGTGTGTGCGGCGCAGGGGTAGGGAATATATGTGTGTGTGTGTGTGTGTATGTGTGTAGATAGAGATTGCTGAGTGGTGGATAGCTAAGGGTGGGGATAACTCAGTTTGTGAATTGGTGGACAGTTGCCAAATAACTTTTAAACTTTTGTAGGTAACATGAATTATTTATAAGCCATAATTTTTAGGTATTAAACAGCATTTTGTGAACAGACAGCCAGATGCTGGTAACTCAAGTTTTATAGCTGACCAAATTTTACAAGTGCAATTGACCAACAAATATATCCTACTCTGTAGTGTGTGTGTGTGTGTGTGTGTGTGTGTGGGCATGGATGGGGGTTGGTGTTGCCTGGATGTGTGAGTATAACTTCATGGTCAGTTGGTGGTTGTAGCATCCGGGGAGATGGAGGGAATGTGTGTGTGTGTGTGTGTGTGTGTCGCTATCTGCGGATAGGAGGTTATGCCTGGATGTGTGAGTATAAGTTTATAGTCAGTTGGTGGTTGTGTGCATCGGGGAATGGCGGGAGAATGTGTGTGTGTGTGTGTGATGGTGGAAGGTAGAGGAAGTGTGTATATGTGTGTATGCGTTAGAGGCTGGAGTGACCAGGGCACTATGCATGCATGAATTCTAAGTGTGAATGGACCTCTGTGAGGCTAGCTACCTTAAGTGTGGTACAGAGGCTTATCACAATGTTTCCAAACATTGTAACTAAAAGCCAACCAATTTCTGTGTGAGATGATAAAACAAAATGTAACTCTATAAAACAGTAATCCTTTACTATTTATTGCTAAAAGCATAGTCAACTGAAAGTAGAGTTGGATAATTGTTTGTGTGGTGTGGCACTGCATTT
Organism: Neoceratodus forsteri; assembly: GCA_016271365.2. Classification (NCBI taxonomy): domain Eukaryota; kingdom Metazoa; phylum Chordata; order Ceratodontiformes; family Ceratodontidae; genus Neoceratodus; species Neoceratodus forsteri. The sequence goes on along the minus strand of CM028131.1, from coordinate 172,394,399 downwards.
CTTGAATAATGTTAACATAACAGAGGCAGCATAGACATCTGCATGAGTTGAGGGGACCTACTCTTAGTCCTCCTGTTAAAGTCACACAACCAAAATTTAAGATGTGTTTTTTTAATTAGGAAATATGCAGCTGGAATCAACAAGAGCTATCCCTCTTAATCAGTTAGTCTCACCACGCCCACCATTGCCCATCCACCCAGCAGATAGTGACACAAACCTTGCTTCACTACCTCAGTCAGCCGATCAGTGTGCTCTGTCTTGGGTGGTCAATTACAGGCAGATGTAGTTTGGCAACAAAACGTAGTCACATGCCAATTCACTGTGATGTTTAAAAACAATCTTCAGGTTCCTGCCCACTTATTGTCCTGACCAGGATTAACTACTGCTGCTACTGCCGTGGGGGAGTTAAGAAATAGGTCATGTCTGGGAATAAATCAATCCCGCTCACTATGGACACTGTGGCGTGGGTAAATCCTGGCATCACCAACAACCTCTCATGGTATATTGCTTAAGTATTCTTTTCTGTTATTTTCCCTGTCTATCTACATGCTGCCATGCTACAGACAATCTAACCTTATCCACAATACATGTTACAAAGTATGGGGCATAGTATTTTTATTATTAAAGCTAAGAGTCTGTTAATTAGCTCTAAAATGCAGGAAAATGACCATTTACATTGACGTTTTAAAAATTTCCTGGGGGCATACCTACAGACCCCCCTAACTTTTCAGGATTTTACCCTCTTTAGTCATTAACTGTGTTCACAGCTATGGGAGGGGCAACATTACCCTCCGGGGGGGCAAGTTGCTTAAGTTTTGAGTACAACTTTTAAATTCCTGGCTACACCCCTGCTTCCCACTGCCGGTGACCAGAGGATGATCTGATTGATGATTTAACTTTGTTACATTCAATTTTTTAATGTGTGGTGAAGTGTTTAAATAACATTCATGAAAGAAGAGTTGCGCCCACCTACTACGCTGCCAAATCTCTCTAAGCGAGAGAAAAAATGTGGTGGATAGCAAGTTTGAAAATTCAGATGGCCCAACAATACCCCAAGTAATGGGGCTCCTGAATTTTCTATTTTTGACAGGGCTCTATTAAAAATAAATACATGCCTGACAGTGGCTTTCAGCTAATCAGGATGCTTTATTTTCAAGCCCATTTTCTAAGAGATGGCAATGTTGACAATTTGGAGTGAAAATATTAAAATGCTTGGCGTTAGAGTGCATGAAAACTAGGCTACACACACCGTAACAGTCTGTTTTGGAATTCTTTCTGGCAATTTTTAACGTAGGCATTTGGGATCCCTGCTCATGAACAGTGGTGGTAGGATTTCTTAATTTGTCTCAACGTTGTTTTCCCACAGCGACCATGCCATTGTGCACCAGATGTGCAAAACCACATTTTGGGCAGGATATGAAAAATGACAGCTGTACTGTTCATAAGAAGGTGTGCAAAAATGGCAATCTTGAACATCTGGTATGAAAATATTATACATTTTCAAACTTACAACAGTGCGTGGACACTCCGCAACGCATGATTGTAACATAGTCATTTTGTGGGATTTTTTGACCAGCTGTTTAACATAGGCATTTGGGACCTCTGCTCATGAACAGTGTCACTGTGATTTTCTTACTGTGTCCCGAACATTGTTTTCCTACAGCGACTGTGTGTCACTGTGTGCGGATGTGCTTAAACACATTTCAGGCATGATGTGGGAAAATAACCACTGCACTGTTCATAAGGAGGTGTGCAAAAATGGCAATGTTGAAAATCTGGAGCAAAAATATTAAAAATTCTCGGAGTTACAAGCATGAGTGGAAACTGCACAACGCACGCTCGTAACATGGTCATTTTTTGGAATTTTCTCACCAAATTTGCAACATGGGCGTTTTGGGAGCCCACCTCATGAACAGTGACACTGTCATTTCCTTAATCAGTCCCAAAAGGTGATTCTGCGCAGTGACTGTGAAATCTCATTTCAGGACCGAATACTGACATGACAGTGACTGAATTCATGAGGTGGGAGTCTAAAACCCCATGTGAAAATTTAGTGCTAAAATGTGAAAAACAACCCGAGATATGCACACAGTGGGGGCAGCGCCAGGAAAAATGGCGGGGAGGGTGTTAACATGCTGACAGGGGAGCAGGCACCCCTCAGCACACCACAGCAGGAAAAGGGGCTCATATGCTGACAGGTGGATTGGGCACCCTGAAGTTAGCTACATAGGGACTGTGAGGAGGTGGTAGCCATGTTTATTGAAATGTTACACCGCACAGGCACGCCCTGCAATGAGGTGGAGCTCCTCACTGCAGCGGCTAAAACTTTTTAAGTTGGTGGCACGCTTTTGCACTGCTGTCATGGACAGCGTGCAATCTAATTCATGCTATGGAGCCCAGCCTGAAAAAGCAGTGGCGCCACTGGCCACAGTATGACCGCACCTCCAAAACCTGCTATTCCAAAGTTACGGCAACATGTTTCTTGCACAGGCACAAGACAACATAAAAAGAGTCCTGAGGTATACCTTGTAATTTTAAATGTATTAGGAAAAAGATTAAAAACCACCATGCAAATGGGAAAGGTGCAGTTCACACAGAGTAGGTGCTAAAATGTGTAAACTAAGTCTTGTAACATAGAAATGGATAATATTCTAATTTGCTAACTCAAAATAGAAGTTTGCAGAAATGAGGATATTTGTTTATATGGTGTTTTAATCTTGTGGCCTACATTATGAGAAGGAAACCCAGGGACTTGGTAAAAATAAAATAAGATTCAGACCTTTGGACCAGACCCAAAATTGGAAACCTGGATCGGCTGCAGCTTATGCAGTCTGGTTGTACCAGCCAGTTTTTTTTTTTTGGTTCTTCTGACAGGTCTGGATTTCATCTAGGGTGAGGACATGTGTGAAATCCTGACCACCGATCTTGAATGTTTCAGTACTGGGACCGGTCCTCTTTAATGTCATTATAAGTAACATTGTGGAGGGACTCGAAGCAAAAGTATGTTTCTTTGCAGATGTCACAAAGATCTGCAACAGGGTCAAAACACAAGGAGGGGTGGAATGGATGAGAAGGGACTTGGCAAGTTTGGAGGAATGGTCAAATGTATGGCAGCTTAGATTCAACACAAAGAAGTGCAAAGTAATGCATCAGGGAACAAAAACGCAGGGAAAGAGTACACAATGGGGGGGTGAGATACTAACAACAACAAAAATGGAAAGGGACCAGTGGGTAGTCATATCAGAACACCTAAAGGTGGGCAAGCAATGTGAGAAGGCAGTAAGGAGGGCTGGTAGGATAGTGGGATGCATAGGGAGAGGCATCATCAGTAGAAAACAGGAAGTTGTTATCCCTCTGTACAGACAGTAGGTGAGAACCCTTCTGGAGTAGTGCATAGACAGGATGGAGGCTGTCCAGAGGACGGCAACTAAGATGGTGCAGGGTCTGCACCAGAATACATACGAAAAGACACTAAAGGAGCTTAATATGTATGCCCTCGAGGAGAGGAGGGAGAGGGGGGACATGACATGATAGAAACTTTCAAGTACCTCAAGGGAATCAGCAAAGTCCAAGAGGGTAGCATCTTTCAGAAAAAGAGATCTGCAAGAACAAAGGGACACAATTTGAAGATAGAGGGGGGACAACTCAGAGGTAATATGAGGAAGTATTTTTTCACAGGGGGGGTAGTGGATACATGGAACAGCCTTCCTGAGGAGGTGGTGGAGTCAAAAACAGTGAGAGAATTCTAGAATGCATGGGACAGACATAAGGCAGTTGTAATGGGGGGTAGTGACCGACATTACCTCCCTTGATTGCTCCCCAGGGCGGTGTTCAGGGCTGGTTGGTGCAACGGAACAATGTTAGGTTGGCGGAGAGGTGGGGAGCCATTGAGGCCAGGCACCTGGCATGCTTCATCTAGGCAGCCGACAATGTTTTCTGAGCTACCTCAGGGACGGGGGCATGCAATGACATCCAGAGTCAACCCCTCTAATTTCAATATGCTGGTCACCTGTGGTTCCCCCAGTCTCTGCCAGGAATCCATCAAGCACCGGGCACACTATCCCTCCCCTCCCTTCCATTGTGAAGGCAGTGACTGAACCTATTTTCTTGAACAGAGGGCAAGTGGTGTGCACAGGCCAGCCTGAATGGGCAGTGGTAAAAGCACACCACTCTCCCCTCTGTTCAAGAAGATAAGTTCAGTGTCACTGTCTTCACAAACAGTGTGACATATTCCTGCTTGTTTGAGCAATATGCCTTCTGTTCCTCTGAGGAAGGTATCAACAAACTGTTATATGGGGCTCATGGAACAGTGTGATTCTGGACTGTGTTCCATGACACATAACCCAATGTCCTTGTCTACTTTTCAGCTTTGGAATGAGAGGCAGTACTAGTTTGGGGACCCCAACCCTACTTCTCATTCTTAGCCCACTCACAGTAATAACAAAATTATATATACTGGCATTGGCATCACCACATCCTATTCATTTCACAGTAGTGTCTCTGTGTATAAAGTGTCAACCCCCCTACAAGTGGTTAGCCTCCTCTTCTGCCTGCTGTGTTAATAATGCTGCCTTGTAACAAGGCATTGTACCACTATGTAAATGGATTATGATGGAATGTTATGCCACCAGCACAGGTCATCCTCCACAACTCACCCATGTTTTCTGTCATGGTGTCCTAGTTGTCCCCCCTCATGTTACTAATGTGCAAGCATGTGCCACTTTTGTATATTTGTATGTCAAAAATTAGAAGTTACAGTACATGTACTCTGAGTTCTGAGAGCGAGCTGTTAGGCTTATGCTGCTAGGTCTGACTTCTGAGAGTGCCCCACCCACATCAGTCACGCTGGAAACAAAGATCGAATATCCACTACTGGAAATGGGATTGTGAAGTATGGTTGTTTCCACCCACAAAATGGTAAACACTCAAAACTGAGTGGTCCACCAAACTTGGTCAAGTTACACACTGGTGAGGCAGGCAGTAACTCTTATTTTTCCTCAGAGCACAAAGGCATTGATTTTTCATGAGACAGAATTCAAACATGCCCATTGCTCTGTTAAGAGATCTAGGACATTACATCTTTTCTTTCTGGGAATTTCAGGTGAGGTTCCTCCCACCTAGCCCCAGCCACCCTCTATCATGCCATCCAATTGGGAAAACACATAATGACCGGACCGTCCACACTCTTTAGGGCACTAAATGCGTCCACTATAAATGCAAGCTCAGCACGTATTTGTGGTGAAGCTGGGGCTTGGACTGGTGTATTCTACCCTTATCTCTGTGCGCATATACCAAGAGACAGCAACAAAAAAATTGCTAGTCTCCCTCTATACTCTCAGTTTTGTTTAACTTGCAATACAGACATCTGACTAAAGAAAATATTTCACTTTCAAGGGTCACAGACTGGAAACTATCTCTTGTCTCCTCACAGGACTGCTAACATTCTTCTGCTCTAACAGAGGATCGCCTCTTGCACTCATAGAACTGCTGTCCCATTCTTCTTTCTCTCTGAAATGACAATCTGTTGTCCTGACATCAACAGTCACCACCACTTTCCAGTGGCACTGCTGACATCACACTCACTATGGTGAGATAAATGACCAAAGGTCCTTCACCCAGTCACTGGGCAGACTGGCACGCACCTCTCACTCTGACAGCTCCACTATGTCAGGCTCTCACACTCGGACCACTATACACTGACTACACTTTAATATCACCATTCTAAAACTGTCCTCCTCAACTGATTCCATTGTAGCTCAAGCTGCTGCAACAGTTCTAAATGGCATAATCATCCTCTGCTCAGGCTGAGTGAACAATGATGTCATGTAAAGAGCTTCTAATAAGCCCTCTACTAGCTACCCCTATCATCCTACCAGGAAAGTAGGGGCAGCTGGTAGATCATGGCTAACACAGATGGGATTATCATTCTAGTAACCCCAGGGGACTGGGCCATTACATACTTTTTTGTGGGTGGTAAAAGCTTCCTATGTGACTAGGAAGCACAGTGCAGCAAAAACCTGAACTACCCCTTTCCCCACACTTGTGTCCCCACAGTTTCATGCCTTATAATGGCTGGTGGCTCCTGATGGGAAGTGGAAAGCATTGGGGTCCCACCTCCTTCTGCTTTTCAGATTAGTGTGCAGTGTTACTGAATCATCTTTATTGATGTTTAGCTTGCAGTTTAAGTGAATGGAGCCTTAGGCACTCATCATCTATCACACAGCATTAAACAGTTCCTCAGGCATAAGAAAAACTGGAGGATTTTATCACTGGTGCCCAATAGAAATTGTGTTTATGTGGCCTTTTATGCTTTTGTTCGCATTGATCTTGTGCTTTGTTCAAAGTTTACTCTACTTATAATGTTTACTTCTTCTTGGTGAATCATAGCACTGATGAGCATTAACCCGCACTTTCTGTTACAGCTTGCTGGAGTTGTAGTCCTGGCTACTACCTGCATGAAAATCTTATCACTTTGCCTGCAGTGATCACATTGTGATCCAAATAAATAGCAGCACAAGATGGATATATGAGAAGGGAAAAAGAAAAAATCAAGCAACACGCTGCTAAAATATTTTTCCAGGAAACCCCGTGTTGAAGATGTACCAGAAAACACTGACAGTTCACTCAGTGACCCGGATCCTCATGTTTCACAAGTGAATAATCACAGTGACAGTTCCTCAGAACCACAACGATCGTGTTCCACCAGTGTACCTGATAATATAGGAAGTGATCACGCTGGCACTGCTGCTGCTGGTAGCACTGGCACTTGTAATGCACTTGACATAGGGCAGTATGCAGGGACAACTGATGCAATTGGTGTATCTGAACAGCTGAAAATTGATTTACTCAGTAATGTGTGGCGGCCTTCAAATGATTATTCTTTCCTGAAAAATGATCATAAATTAGCATTTCAGGCTTCATGGTTAAGCAGATTTATCGGGCTGTGTTATTCTGCAAAAGACAACGGCGCATTCTGCAAAGTTTGTGTTCTGTTTGCTAAAAGTGCTGTTGGAAAGGGATCACATCGGACTTTAGGGGCACTGGTTGATAAACCTTTCACAAAGTGGAAGAAAGCACTGGAAGTATTTAGTCATCATGCAAAAACGGCTTATCAACGTTGCCATGAACTGGCAGAAATTTTTTTGAAAGTGAAAGCCGGATCACTAGTAGACATCGCCACACAAATAGAAGATGGTGGAACAAAATCGTAACAAATTGACATCAATTGTTGATACAGTGCTTGTGTGTGGGAGCCAGGGACTTGCTTAGTGAGGCCATAGAGACAGTGGACCAATACAGTCCTATGATCCAGTAATAACTACAGAAAATGATGGAAATTTCCATACGTTAATAAGGTTTAAGGCTTATAGTGGCGACCAAGTGCTGCAAGATCATCTCCAAACTTCCTCTCTTAATGCAACTTACATTAGCCCACACATTCAAAATGAGATTGTCACTACATGTGGAGCTGTAATCCAGAAAAAAAATGGTAGACAAAATCTGGAATGCCAAATACTTTATAGTCCTTGCGGATGAAACAACAGATATCTCTGGAATAGAGCAGCTTTCAGTGTGTGTCCGATATGTTGATTGCCAAGTTAGTGAAACGGAACCTTTCACAACTTATAGCGTGAGAGAAGGTTTCTTGGGTTTTATGCTTGTATATGATATGACAGGAAGAAATCTGTCTGATAATATTCTGAGGTTTCTTGCCAGTGTTGGAGATCGTGGTCTCAACCTTACTGATATGCGAGGTCAAGGTTATGATGGCGCCAGTAATATGTCGGGCAGAGTACAAGGTGTACAAGCACTAATTCAGCAGCAATACCCAACAGCTCTTTACTTGCATTGCACTAGTCACTCACTAAATTTAGCTCTAAGCAAAAGTTGCACAGTGCCAGCTATCCGCAATTGTTTAGGGACTGTCAGTGATGTTTGCACCTTTTTTCGAGCATCTGCACAGCGTATCACTATCTTAAAGGAACAAGTAGGCATGCTCCTTCCGCAATCAAAAAGACAGACTTTACCTCTGTGTGACACTAGGTGGGTTGAAGGACATGACAGTTTAATAACCTTTAGTGAGCTGATTTCTCCAGTCACAGCAGCATTGGAACACTCGTAGAACATGGAAACAATGAATGTTCTTCCAGCTTCTCAGTTTCGTGCTGCTATCAGCACAGCGAATTCCTTGTTGCACTGCACTGCTGTGTACAAGTCTTCAGTGTCTCACTCCTCTGTTCAGGTACTTGCAGCAAGAGAACTGTGATATAAGTTCTGCCTAGCCCACGTATGCAGTGTCAAAGATGCCATCGTGAACTGCGATCAGACTGTGACAATTCTTTTCATAAAGTCTTTGAGGGCACTCAAAGAACAGCCCATGGTTTGGGCAAAGAGTTACGGATTCAAGACTAAGTGGCGAGGCAGCAACACAGGGCAAACTACCCAGAAGACAACATGAGCAATATTTTCAAGAGCTGTGTACATTCCTTTCCTTGACTTTTTTGTCTGAACTAGACAATCGCTTTACCTTTCCTTCAAAAGTGCTTTCTGGTTTCAATAGTATCTTGCTAGTATACCTAGCTGATGGCTTTGCAAGTCATTTTCAGTCTGGAACACCAGATCTTGTAAAATTTTATGAGTCTGATCTTGATTCTGAGCAAGTTGTATTGTCTGAAATGAAGCTGTGGGGCCATAAATGGAAAAATACTGCAGAAAAACCTAAATCTGCAATGGCATTTACTCAGTGTGATGCACAGTTTTACCCAAATGTGCACAAGCTTCTGCAAATTTTGGTTACACTACCTGTTTCTACCGCATGCTCTGAGCGATCTTTCTCCTCTCTCAGGCAGTTAAGGGTTATCTTACACAATCCAGCTGTGAAAACAGACTTGTTGGTCTTGCACTGCTAAGCATTCACGGGATATTCCATTGCAAAGTGAGGAAGTGATTGACAGACTAGCAACCACACATAGCTGGCGCTTGAACTTACTACTTTAGAGTGTTTGTCCAGCAACAAAGTGGTTGCAATCCCACATTTCAAAACTAGTCTAATAAAATGTTTCCAGTAACAACTGATGTAGGACCACTATCTTATGATGACTGGTCTGGGACTACTTTCCCACAACTGGTCTGGAAACAGTTTCCCAGGAATACTGCTCTGTGAACAGTTTCAATGAATGTCTGAGCACTGCTCTGTCTGGGACTCTGGGACCAATTCCCAAACTGATCTGGGATCACTTGCTGTCCAACATGTGTATAACTGCAAGCTTGCTATCCAGCTGCCAGTGTGCCACCATAGCATAGTGGTACTGGTTAGTGCTGCAGTCAACTGCAAAATCCTGCAATCAGGGCAAGAAATACATTTTTGTTGCTGATTGTCATCAAGGCTGAGGTGCAGGTGTACATTACTCATGTCGACTGTCCCACCAACTCTGTAGGTGTCTCATTCATTTTTGTTTCGGAATGTTATATTTCCACTTCTAGATCAGCGCTAATAAATAGTTGCGCTCCATGTCTGGTGCACAGTACCATGAAAAAAAGGGCTTGATAATTGATGAAAAAGCCTATAACAAGGCTTCTAAATATTACCTGCTGGCTGGTAAATGGCCCTGGAAATTATTTCACAAGTGTGTCCACAGGCAAGTCATAAAACTTCTTTCTGGTACACCATGACATAGAAACATAGAAGTTGACATCAGAAGGAGTCCTCTAGCTCATCTAGTCTGCCCATTTGTAATAACCCTATTTTGACTCTCGATTTGTCCTTTGTAGTCAAGGCTCCCTTGTGTCTGTCCAATACAGTCTTGGTTCCCAGCCAGTGTTGACCCCCATAACCTCCTGAGGCAGGCTGTTCCAAGCATCCACCAGTGTTTCTGTGAAGAAAAACTTCCTAGTGTTGGTAGAGAACCTCTCTCCTTGCAGCCTGAGATCATGTTCCCTAGTCCGGAAGCTTTTCATGAACTGAAAACGTTCCTGTGCCTGTTAATGCCTGTTATGTACTCAAATATTTCAGTCATGTTCCCACCCTCTCTTCTCTGCTTAGGGAGTATATATTCTCTACAGAGGCAAAAAGATCCACCTTTGAAGTGCCCCACATCCTCAAAACTGTACTGAGTATCTGGGAATTCAGACACCACTCGTGGTGGTCCTGATTTATCCTGCTGAGGGAATCTATCAATACATTGTCCTTCCCTGGAAGGTGTATGGCTGATAAGGATACTTTCATGGAGTATGTCAGGAACCACAACCTCATTGCTTCTGTGCAAAGTGGGACTGACCTGGTCCCTCCCTGTTTTGTTGATGTAGTACATAGTTCACTGTCCTACCCAGCCAGTATAGTGTTATGCTTGTGCAACTGTGTTAGTTTGGTTTTTGGCCATTCGCACTCTCTGTTCCAGAGGAATTACCACCATGTAAGGGAACGAAAGGCAAGGAACCCTCAAAGATACCTTAGGAATCCCCCTAAGGTGAGAAGTGCTGCCACTAGAAGAAGAGGAGAGGATGGTGGGGCAAAGAAAAAATGCTTCACAATGACACTGAGAGGAACTGATTTATATAGCTCAGGAAGTAGGAGTGTCTGGCTGCTTGGCCACTGAACTCCAGGCAAAGCCTTTCCAATTCACTGTCCTATGCAGCCAGTATAGTGTTATGCTTGTGCAACTGTGTGTGTTTGTTTTTGGCCTTTCACTGTCTATTCAGAGGAATTACCACCCTGTGGGAGTATGAAAGGCAAGGAACCCTCGGAAGGTTCCACCCAGAAGGTGTTATGGGACAATTCCCATGGCTAAAGGTACCTTAAGAATCCCCAAAAGAAATGTAGCACACTCATATCCCAAAAGGAAACATGAAGCATATGAGCAAGCATTAACTGTGTTGTAGTAGCAGTACCTGTGACGTAGTAGTAGAGAAGCATAGACATTTTGATAACGTAATGAGATGCTAAGTTTGATAATGTAATGAAATTCCCAGGTTACGTAGCATGATACTAATGGTTAGTGTTGAGATTAGGGGATCTTCTAAGGAGAGAGGAACAGCAGGATATCCTCCATCTCCATCCAACAGTGGAACCTACCTAAAGAAACTAGGGACACTACAATGCTAACTGTCAGTTATGGCGTGAGAGCTCTGATGAGAACCCCCATGAGGAGAAATCTCCGGGGATTCAAGGCCTAGCTCTCCTTCCCTCCAGGCTTGGGATAGTTTATTTAGTGATGCCTCAGCAGCTGCAATTTGGAAAACCCAATTAAAGGGAGGTGGTAAATATTCCAATTTAGAGGAAGGCTGTCACTCATATTGCAATCTCTCTAACTCGCTTGGTGCTTTTTCTTTTTCACTACACTGGCAGCACTTCTGAGAAGGCTAATTTGCATGGAACAGAAGACTAGGTGGGCCAAGCAGTCCTTATCTACCATCAAATTGGTACAGGCCGACCCAATGACAGACAGAAAAATTAAACCAGCAGTCAGTGAGGGGAAACTGGGTATCTCGGACTGTGATCCAGGTGCTCATTTCAACATTTGACTGCAACACAGGTGGTCTCAGTTTCAATCCCAATTTCTTCTAAATGTATTTCAGCCTCAAATTTCACTTGAGAGGTGATCATGGTGAAATGATGTTGGAATAGTGATTCTACACTAACTGGTGTAAATGGCAAGAAAATAAATATGTCAGAAAAACTGTTCCAAGACCAGTAGTCATCAGTCTCTGACCAGTTGTCTTGGGAAGCTTGTCTTGGGCCAGCCATTAGGAGAAGCAGGACCCAGACCAGTCATCTCAGGAACAAACTTACTGCAGCTCAGAACTGAGTGAATACATAGTAAGAAATGTGTACTGTCATCATCGAATGCATCTCTCTGCACTATGTGATTGCAGAACTCCTACTCATGAAACTAAATACAACAAAAAGAGTGATTTGAGCATTAAAAAAATCTTGGGACTGTGAATTGCATCGGCTGGTTGGAAGACAAAGGCACTATTGAAGACTACTGAGCCAACTGGTGATACCACTGCAGCTTACAGTGCTTTTTGAAAGCAATCTATTCTCTTGTTGAATAAAAACTGCCTAACACAATTTTTGTAAAATTAGTTAAGTTTCTCAAAGAAATGGAATGTTCGACCATTCTTCAAAAGATTGCATATTGAAACAGACTGGGCTGCCTTACGACAGCTTCATGAATGCTACTACACTATTCTCCCAGAGGAGAAGTACTACCAACGATGTCTCCGGAAAATCCTCCACATCAAGTGGGAAGACCACCGCACTAACGTCAGTGTTCTTGCTGAGGCCAATGTCACCAGCATTGAGGCAATGATCCTCAGACATCAATTCCGCTGGACTGGACACTGTGTATGGATGCCCAACTCTCGACTCCCCAAACAAATGTTATACTCCCAGCTCTGTCACAGCCAGAGATCCTGTGGTGGTCAAAAGAAATGCTACAAAGACACACTGAAGGCATATCTCATGAAAATGGATATGTACATAACGAGCTGGGAGGAGCTGGCCACCAACCAATCTCAATGGCACCAGAACCTCCATCAAGCGGGGGCCTGCTTGGAAGAGAAATGCCTTGCCCTCAAAGCCGAAAACAGAGAGCATAGGAAGGAAAGGGAAAGAAACCCCAGTCAGCGGGCAGCTCTCCCACATGAAAACATCTACAATTTCTGCGGACGAATATGTGGCTCTAGGATTGAATTACTGAGCCACCTCAGGACCCATCAGTGAACCATGGTAGAGATCATCCTTGAATCGAGGGATCGCCGCCGCCGCCGATCCTCCCAGATGCATGACACCATTGCAGATAGTCAAATACCATGGAGACATAGAGAAGCTAGATGCTGCTGTGAATGAAGAGCCAGTGACAAGCTAGCTTTATACTGGATGAGTCCACACAAGACATCAGCAATTGCCTGAATAATCCTCAGCCTGGCCCCTAAGAGAACATGAAGAAAAATGAAGACAAGAAGACACTAAATTGTAAGTACAATGCTTATTTAACACTCACATCTGCCATTACCTGCAACGATCGCCGGACCTGCACAGCGACATACATCTGTACTGGAGCCGTTTTTTCGTTTGGCTGGTGGAGGGAGACCACAGGGAGACAGAGAGGAGCCACAAAGCCCAAGGACATTTTTTCTGACTTTTAATCTGCTGAACTGATGCTGAAAGCACCTGGCTTTCAAATCACAAAATTGAATCTTGGCACAGCGCCCATGCCCATTGGACCCCAGGAGGTGGTGGCGCTCCCTCTGTCCTCTACAAGGGAGAGCCAGTCCCATTGTGTTACCAGCGCCAGTCCTGAGAGAAAGTGGGGAGGCGAGGGTGACCAGCTCTAGTGAGGTCCTCCCTTGGGCACTCTCCATCATCAGTTCCCCACCTGTAACGAGTGCAGAGGTGCTGGGTGCGTTGCTTAGCCAGCCCGGGCCCTCCTCGGCGACCTGAGTCAAGCGGCTCTGCCATTACCTGCAGCGATCGCGGACCTGCGCGGTGACGCCACATCTGTACTGGAGCCGTTTTTCAGCCCACCAAATTCCTTCTCCCATTGAATGCTCACTGGCCCCACCCGTAACTCATCAGTGACAAATCAGATGTCAGGGGTGGGTCAGTACTGTTCATAAGGAGTTTTGCACTCCTCATATTTCATCCTGTGAGCTGTCCCTTGTACATATAATCTTGCTGTCATCTGTCACCCTGGTGGGTCTGATTATTTGTGCTGACTCTAAAACAACTCCCAGCTGTCATACTAGTTTTTCACTAAGCCCCCGACACAAGGTCTATTGGAACTTAATCTGATCGTTAGTCCTGCATTGTAACCACAGTTCCTATTGTTTAACTCCTAGGGACTACTGTACTGTGTTTTCTATACTCTGTTTGAAGATAGCCTAAACAGGCGAGCATTGTACTGTCTGCCAGAGGGAGAAGCGTACTGTCTAAAATTGTGCTTAGCTGTAGTCAGTCTAACCAAGGGGAATAATGTACTTTATATGATTGTGCTTAGCTGTAGTCAGTCTAACCAATAACTGTGTAGCTGTAGCCAGTCTAACCAAGGGGAGTAATGTACTTTATATAATTATGCTTAGCCTAGCCCTGGTCAATGGTTAGTCAGCTGCCCCTTACTGCCTTACTGCTTACGCACTGTCTGACTCTGCCCTACTCAGGGGCCTGTACCCTCCTCCTCTAACCAGCAGCTACACCCTCCATCCTCCGCTGGTCCATACCTATTATACTTTTGGTACCCCTGCCCTGGTGCGGACAATGTTCCTCCACCCCCAGCCCAAGGAGGATCGGGGAACCCCCCATAATAGGGTGATGGTAACTGTGTCTGCCATGAATAGGTCACTGTACCTAACCTGCCTTGTATTTGGTCTCACCCTGCTCTACGTTTTCATCACCCCTCAGGCAGCTCTGGGGCACCGGGAGATAGCTTCTCCTCTTGGGGCACCAGATTACACATCTCAAACATCCTCGCATCTGCCTATGTCCCTTCTGTCCCTCCTGCTATCTAAACCTCAGGGGACTAGTGTACACCATCAGAGTCAAGCGACCCGTGCTGAGGAAATCGCGAAGGGGGATTTACCCCTAGGAGATGTTGTCTCCCCTGGATTTTCCTAGTAATGCTACTACTATCTGGGGATATTGAGATAAACCCAGGGCCCCCTGCCTTGGGTCAAACGACTCCCCCCAGGCTGGGGATTGGGTAATGGCATAAAAATGGCTCACCTAAATATAAGAAGCTTACTGCCAAATCGTGATGAACTCATCACGTGGACTGCACTCTACAGTCCTGACATCCTTGGAGTTACCGAGACTTGGCTCAAACCCTCGACCCCGAACTCAGCCTATGCCCTTCCAGGGTATGACTTCATACGGCAGGATAGAGCAGGGGCTAAAAGGGGGGGTGGCATCCTGATTTACTTCAAGAATCACCTAAAGGTCTCCCTAGTAGTCCCTCCACAACCTTCAGTATCCCAGTGTGAGGTGCTAAATTCCTTCTCCTGCTAAGGCAATACAAGAAGCTGCACCTGGTTTGTCACGTATAACACACCAAAAGGTGGACTCCCGGGGCTGACTCATCTTCTTGACCTAGTAGGCCCTAGCATTGGGGACAACGAGCTCATAATCATGGGAGATCTTAATCTTAACTGGAAGGATAGGAATGACAAGCAGTACGAGTCTCTGCTTGCTGGTCTTACCCTGACTCAGTTAATACAGGAGCCAACAAGGCGCTCGGCCAGTGGTTCCTCTAGCTCCCTCCTAGATTGGGTTCTGTCAAACTGTCCAGATAGAATCTCCTCAGCGGGTACCCTGTCTGATGCCATCTCTGATCACTCCCCGGTATATTGTGTATGGAAAATTCCCTCACCAAAAGTCCCACCCAAGATTTTACGAGTAAGGAACTTCACCAGGTTTAATCCCGGTGAGTTCCTGGTGGACCTAGGGCTTGTCGACTGGTCTCCGTGCTGAGATCCAGCGACCCTCTGCTGCAGCCTCCCACTTATCAATATTTTTGGGGCCCTGCAAGACAGGCATGCTCCTCTGATAACCCAGAGGGTGAAGGGGTCTGCCACCCTTTGGCTACATGGCAATCTCTTGGCACTAATGCGGGAAAGAGACAGATGCTGGTCTGAATATAGATCCTCCCTGGATCCTGCCGTCCACCAAAAGTACAGACAACTCAGAAATGAGTGCAAAAGAGCAGTCAGAGCTGCTAAAAGTGACTTTTGTAAATCCGCCCTAATCAACTCTGCCTCGGACCCCAGGAGGTTCTGGAGAAACATATATACACTGGTCGGTGGCTCATCTCATCAGGATGTATCTGACATGACTATTAATGGGGTCTCCTGTAACAATCCCCTTTCCATTGCCAACTCCCTAAACTCGCATTTCACCGATCTCACGGCCCTCACTGCGAGTTTCCCACCTGGAGCCCTCACGTCCCCTCCTCCCTCCCCTGTCGGAGAGAAGGACCTTCCCTTATGACAATCTTTTAATATCAGAGCAGTATCATCTCCTGACATCCATAAATGCCTAGCTGGTCTCTCACAGTACTCCAGTCCTGGCCTAGACAATCTGGAGCCCAAGCTCCTAAAACTTGGGGCTCCCTATATTGCCTCCCCAGTTGCCCATATTTTCAACCTATCCCTTGCCCAGGGGTCCATCCCAGATATATGGAAAGAGGCAAGAGTTGTCCCTGTCCTAAAGCAGGGCAACCCAAAAATGGCGGACAACTATCGGCCGATCGCTATCCTATCGGCACTCAGCAAAACCCTAGAAAAAGTGGTAGCTGAGCAACTCTCTGAGCATGTACAGTGCCTAAACTTGCTCTCCCTGGCCCAGCATGGCTTCCGTAAGGGGCATAGCACTACCACAGCCCTGATCACTGTTACCTCTAGCATCAGGACGGCTATGGACCAGGGCAAACTCACTGGTGCTATATTCATTGACTTGTCTAAAGCCTTCGACCTCGTTGACCACTCACTGCTGTGTCAACAGCTGTGGAGACTTGACTTCTCTCCCCAGGCCATGAGATGGTTCTCTAATTAACTATTTGGCAGAACGCAGCGGACCTGCTTCAATAAGGTCCTGTCGCCCCACTACCAGTCACCACAGGCGTACCCCAAGGCTCCGTCCTGAGTCCGCTTCTTTTTTCCCTCTTCATTAACCAACTGCCTCAGGTGACAACTTATTGCATTCCCACCCTATATGCTGATGACTTGGTACTAATGGCCCACTCCAATGACATCAGCTCCCTTGCCAAATGGCTAACTAATGACTTTAACAAAGTCCAGACCTGGATAATGAGTCACAAACTGGTCCTGAACCTGAAGAGAACCCAGACCATGTTATTTGGCTCAACTGCTAAAATCAAAGCCTCTGCACCCACCCTGACCATCACCACTCCAGACGGTACCTCCCTCCCAACGGTGAGCACAATCAAGTATTTAGGAGTCATCCTTGACCCCCAGCTTAATATGGGGAATCACATTGCCAGTGTCTGCAAAGCCATGAATTGCAAACTGGGCCTGGCCTATAGGGCCAAGTATAACCTCACTCCAGCAGCCAGACTCGCTCTTGCGAGCGGAGTACTCCTTCCTTCCATTAGCTGTGCCTCGCATCTTTTTGCCTTTTCTCCTATGATTCATCTCAGTAGGTGGCACACTGCATACAACAGCATCTGTCGCTTTGCCCTAGCTGCTCCCCACCTTGCTCATTGTTGTGAACTCTACAATCACCTAAATTGGCTCTCCCCTGCCAGATACTTAGAATTTGGGGTAGGATGTCTAATGAGTAAGCTGATTAAAATGGGCATTCCTTCGAGTCTGGCCCAGCGCCTACCACCAGCTGACATTTCCCCCTACTCCCTGAGGTCTCAGGCCCAGAGTATGCTCAAAGTACCTGTCGCCAGAACTCTCATGGGTGCAAGAGACTTTACCGTGTGTGCCCCCAAACTCTGTAACTCTTTCCCAGAATTGGTTCGCCTTGCCCCTTCCCATCACTGCTTTTGCACATCCCTGTGGGGCTACTTGAAACAAGTCTCAGCATGTCTATGTGCCCAACCACACAGAATTTGACTTTCGCTCCCTAATTATCAGTGTCCAGTTGCCCTCTCAGGGCCACCTAGCATCTCAGCTGTGTCTTCTACCCCAGGGTCAATGGCCACTGTACTTCTTGTTCAGTCCCAGGTACCACATCTTGCTCATAGAAATGTGTCAGTTGTCCTGCTTGCACTTGCTGTAAATGTGACTGTATTGATTTCTGTACCTTTGACTTCTTTGTCCTGTCCTATTCATTACATCTTGCTCACTGAAATGTGTTGAATGACCCAGTTGCACTTGCTGAAAATTTGATTGTATCCTGCACCATTTTGCTTCCTACTGGCTGTAAATCTCTTCTCTGTCCCATTATGTAGATATTCTGTCATAATGTACATTGTACTTATTGTCTTTGTCATATCTTGTTGTACTCTCCCGGTCGTTCCTGAAAATGGGCATAATACTTGTCTAGTGTACTTACCTGGTTAACAAAAGCTAAATAAATAAACATCAGCATGTTTAACAATTTTTTTTTTTTTTTAGACAGTAACTTTACTTCAAATATCTCTCATGGCTGTAAGGGTTGTTCGTGGTGGTGTGGTTTATCATGGCACTGTTGGTCAGTCAGTGGACTACCATGGGTACTTGCAGCCTTGCTGGCAAAACTGCATATTGTAATGCATGTGGAGTGACAGGTTGATGGCCCTGTTCACAACCATTGGAGGTCCTGCTGACTTTAATGTCAGCAAGAGTTTTCCACACCCCTGATTTTTTTGAAGTAAAAAAATTCCAATGAAATTAGCAGTGTGGAACATGTAACAAAACTGTGCTTTTACTTCAAAAAAAGCTCTAAAACTCACCACAAAGCATGTAAACACCCCAGAGCGTCGGGGGGCCTAGCAGCCCCCAGACACCCAGCAGCAGCCTTTATGTAGAAATATTTCAAACATCACAGTATATTTCAAAAACTGCATAAGCCTAACAGCTCACTCTCAGAACTCGGAGTACATATAACTGATCATTTTTGACATACAGATATATAAAAGGGGCACACACTTGCACACTAGTAACATGGGGGGGCAACTAGGGTACCATGACAGAAAACATGGGGGAGTTTAGATGGTGACCTGGTGCTCACCGCATAATATTCCACCATAATCTATATACATAGTGGTACAATGCCTTGTTACCAGGCGGCATTACTAACACAGCAGGTAGAATCATGTTGGTGGTTGATTGCACTGTTAGATAACCAGTTGTCCACAACCATTGGAGGTTCTGTAGACTGTTATGACAGCCAAAGTCTCCCACAACCCTGATTCCATGTGAAAAAAAGTTTCCCATGAAATTAGGGTTGGAGAACATGTAATAAACGTGTGTGTTTTCTTCAAGAAAACCCTCAAAATTCACCACAGAACATGTACACACCCCAGAGCCTTATCTGTCCCTTTTCAGAAATGTCATATTTAAACACCCCCCAAACAGACTTCTGGCTACGCCCCTAGCAAGGAGCACACCTAAAGTTTCACGTATGGGGCCCAGAAATATTAAACAGTCTTCTTTAAGATGCTGTGTTGCAGGTAAACATAACATTTTTCTGGCTTTATAACACTGTCATGGACATGGTGGTAAGCCCAATGAACTCTCCAGTCTCTGAAAATTGCACTGCATCTTGAGATGGTGGCAGCAATCCAGTAGGTGACATTTCTATTCAATATGCACAATATCGCTACTCTTGGGAAAGACAGCAACATATACTGTGTTTTAAAGATGCATTCTCTGTTAAACTATAGTTGCTGAAGAAATTATGTTCCCAAAAGTACAGAATGAAATGGATGCCTGCTTTCAAGTCTACCTAATGGCTAATTGCTCTGTGGTAACATTCCTTTATTGCTTTGTGAGTATATAATGACTGTGGGCAGAGGGGTATGATGGTAATTACTAGTAGGCAGATGATTCATGCCTTAAATATTGTGAAAGTGTCCCCTTTGGAGGCTTGCATCATCTCACCATGAAAAGAAAATATATTCAACCATCTTTAGGTCAGGCAGTGCTTCAACCTCACAGATCCTTAACATCACACTGCAAATGGTGACGCTCATACCTCAGCATTAACAGCATGTAACAAAAGCAAGCTAACTGATACAGTGGTGCTCATCTATTCTCTCATCACCCCCTGCTGAGCTGTGCAGTTTAGCAGTAAACTGAGACCTAATTAGCTTGTTCTGTGTGAATTACAGTGGTGCCATCTCCTAGACCTGCAGGAAACATTCCCACAGCAACAAGCTGCTGCAGGAAAAGGGAACACACAGCAGCACTATCCTATTGTATTTCTTTTTTGCACCATAACTGTTTTTATTAACTTTTTCAACTTGTAACAACATTCAAACATACTTGAATATTGTGTGATGGCACACACAGGAATAGAAGATTGTATGTAAGAAAACAATTACAGCACATGAGACCCAGTTGGAATTTGATATATAAAAATTTACATGAAAAAAACTAATGAACTATGAAAGTGATAGAATTTGACTATACTCCTACTAGAGTACAAGATTAGGGTTACCTGCAAGTCTCTATTTATGAACAAAAAGGTCTGTACTTCAACATTTTGAGGTAGGTTGAACAGAAACAAAAACAATTACAGTCTGAGTACTAGTATTAATCTTACCGAATGGTAGACCTAGAGCGACCCATATGCAAATAAGAAATGAATACAAGTAACCTAACCACTGCCCAGTCCTTCTCTCTATCCAGGCTAGGAGTGACAGGTGAGGAACTTGCATCCACAAGGTAGGCACCTGAGGATGGATTAGGGACAGGAGGGAAGGATGAGGTGGTTCCATGGGAGACAACAAGGGCAAAACCAAGGTCTGAGACCTAGGATATTCACAGTGTGACATACAAAGGCATGGTGCATTCAAAGGAGGTTTACTGGGGATCTTAAAGCTCAGGTGGTCCTTGCAGGAGGATAACAAAAGGGTAGGTTTACAACATTTTACCTGTTGAGGGAAGGGTCATCATCCCCAAGGGACTCATAGCTAAGTCAGGAGCCCATATTTCAGTACAGACAGCTAGTTTTCCCTTTGCAACATGAGCTATACTTTTATATCTTGCTGTGAGTTGCAGAAGTGATTCCCATTCTTGTATGGATGGGGGTTCGGCGTCCCTCCAGTGATGCAAAATAACCCTCTTTTCTACTGCAAGGGCACCATTTACCCAACTGAGCTGTGGGAGTGTCAGATGTGTAGACTTTGGTGGGAGGCAAAGAAGGGTTATGGTAGAGTTCCAAGCATCTGAGATCTGTGTTAGACACCTACAAAAGAAACATATTCTGGTCCAGTAAGTGTTGAGTGCCAGACATGCCCACAGAATGTGTGCAAGACTGGCTTGTGGAGAGGAGCAGCGCTAACAATCATTATGTGGCATTGGCCCTGCCTTGTACAGCCACGTAGGTGCTCTATAGTCCCAGTGTAATATATTACATTGAAATATCTTGGTCTGTAGCTCTCTGTTTGCTCGATATGCAATAGGCCACACTCATTCCCAGGCCTCACTAAGGAGGGAGATGTCACACTCAAGTGCTAGTTTTCTTTGGGGGTCTCTGAGACTGCCATGGGGAATTCCAGTTCCATACATTACAACAAGTGGCCTGCAACATGACGAGAAGATTTCTGGGAGGAAATCCAGATTTCCAGGGTACCCAATGGTTGGATAGTATGTGTGAGCGAGATCTTTATTTGTAGGAGATCCCAGAGCTGCAAGTACCTCCAGAAGTGGGTACACAGTAGGTTATATGCCATTTGGATGTCCTTGAATGTTCTGAGAACAAACATGGATAGATTATACAAGTCCCTGAGTGATTGTATGATATGGTCTCTCCAAAGGCTCCACAGTATGGGTTTGCCATCAGTGGTTAAATGAGGTTTGTGCTTGATGGGGCAGGCATGACCAGTCAAGGGATCCCAACCAAGTGGAATGACGTGTTTGTTCCACAGGCACCTGGTGAACTTTGTGCAAGGGATTAACTGAGGACCAAGTTGACAGTCTGGAATGAGGATGGCAACAGGTGTTGGCAGATTGCTCTGGGTAAGTTTGAGATGAAGTCATCTGAGGGAGGTGAGATGAGTTGTTGTCTGTAGCATGTGTATACAGTTAGTAGGATACTGTTCTTAAAATGGTGCCTATGAGGGGCACTGGAAGATTGGACAATATATAAACTGCAGCTTGGGTAATGTAATACATTTTAGGGCATTAGTTTTGCCCAATACAGACAAGAGGATGCCAACCCATCTGTGTGTGTCTTCATCCAACTTGTCCAATATCTTCTGTACATTTGCTTGTACTGTAGTAGGTATTGAGGGACACACTTGGGTCCCTAGGTACACCACATCTTCTGGTGCCTACTTGTAGGAGTGGTCCTGAAACAATGTTTACTGACAGGTCTGGTTGAGAGGCAACACCTGAGACTTTGTGCCACTTAGTTTGTAACCTAACAGGGAAAGTACTCCTGCCTCCCCCAAGCCATGGAAAAGATCTTAAGCCTCCCCCAAATATTGAAAGAATCCTGAGCCTCCCCATAGAAAAATAGTATATTTTTCACAGTACATCAGGAATAAAGTGAAACTCCTTTCAGTAGCTGGCTCACATTTTATTCAGCTTATTGTAACCCCACCCCACCCCGGTAACAACCTTCCCCAGGTCAGCCTATTTACTCTGCTATTTTGGCTCTTGAACCATTGTTACCCCTTGTTGCAAAACCATTATGGGTCACACTGCTTTCTTTGTCTGTTTCCCCTCTGTCTAGAATAACCTTCCTACCTACCTCTGTCTCTCTCCCTCTTACCCTGCTCTTAAGCAACTTCTCAGGGATCCTTTTGCACCCCCATGCTCCTGTCCCTTGTACCCCTTTGCTTAACCCTTGTATTTGGGCTGTTCTTGGTCAATTGTTACCTCGTTATTTGTTCATTGTTCCTATTTGTTTGCACAAATGTTCATTTTTACTGCTTGACTGCTCTGCAGTTACCTTTTGAATCATATTTACTCTCTTTCTTTCCCCGGGTATTAGTTATCCAGACAAGGTGAGTACTGACCTATTTTACTCACCGATTTTTTAAGAAATACTCTTTAAGAATTTATTTGAGTACCAATACTCATCTGAATCCTTGGGAATACTCCATAGATACCTCAAAAGGAGCTTTATTTTCAAGTTTAAAGTGCTCTTACTCATCAAAATTATGTTTTGCTCATCTAATGTCAAAATGGGGAGAACATTAATCTTGATTGTCAATGTTATCTAGAGCACTGCCGGGTACACCTGAAGTGAGCCTTGGCTCAGTGTACCTTTCCTGGTTACTGATATGTAAAAAAAAAATCATAAATTCACTGACTATTATTCTTTTCTAGTTTGCCTCATCCCTTCACACATAAAATGTCTAAAAGTCAAAATTTAAATACAGTACTTTTTCAGACTTACTTGAGCTTCCCCTGGATCAGGTTGGGGCCTACCCAAGGAGGCTGGCCTCACCATTTGAGAAACCTTACGGATCGGCGGTCTTCAATAGAGGCAACTTCCAAGGAAAAGACAGCACAAACTGGGAACTGCTCAGTAATAAATTTATTTCTAGCACCTCGAGGCACCCTGTCTGTTCTAATCGGACCTGGAGAATGTATTAATTGTCTACAAGTTTATACCACCGCTAGTGTTACATAATGATAACAACACTTATTAATTTAATTCAATGCAATGCAAATCACTTTGAGTAAATATTAAATAGAAAGGTAAGCTGATATTTACAGTGGTCTATTATAAATGGTAATCTGTAATTATAAGGTTTAAAATAATTAATTACAGACCTCTGTACATCTATATTAATGGGGCTTCTGTGTGACTTTAACTCTGTGCACAATCAATTTTTATTCCACTTCTTGGCAGAACACCATTTAGAGTAGATTGTCTGTAAATCCTGTTGTGCATTACACATAGATAGAGTCTCACATTTGACCTTCACAGACATTATTCTTATATCACTGTAAATAGCAGCACACTTT
Organism: Neoceratodus forsteri; assembly: GCA_016271365.2. NCBI lineage: Eukaryota > Metazoa > Chordata > Ceratodontiformes > Ceratodontidae > Neoceratodus > Neoceratodus forsteri. Next base: position 172,370,810 of record CM028131.1, on the reverse strand, counting down.
TTCTATTCTTTGGGTTGAGTGCAGTCAGGCGCAGCAGAGGGGCTCGGGGGATTCAGCTCCTTCCTTCCTTCCTTCCTTCCTGCAGGACACAATGGGTGGAAGGAGAAGGATGCCAATTAAGGTTTGGGGATCTGTGTTCGGGGGAAAACTGAGGGGTTTCTATAAATTTGGCAAGTGTAAATTTGGATCATGTTTGCCTTGCTTGGGCTATATAGTAGAGAAACTTGCTTTAAGTGCTGATCGTAGGAGAGAGCTGAGCTATTGATTAAGTGCTGCTTATTGTAGGTTTTTTTTCTTTATTGGGCCTGATTTTCCTCCCACAGGTATGATGCTGGATTTTCTTGCAGGGTGACGTGGGGAGCAAGTGACGATCATCAGTGATGCAGCATGAAGAGAGCACCAATCGGGTCAGCTCTCAGAGTGTGTGTGCCACTTTTAAAATGGGGGACAGAGTTTAAAAACCCTAGCAAGTGGCTCGGGGCCTATTTCGGGTTGAGTACAGTCAGGTGCAGCAGAGGGGATCTGGGGATTTTGCAGGCTTCCTTCCATCCAGTAGGACATGACAGGTGGAAGGAGAAGGATGCCAATTGAGGTTTGGGGATCTGTATTTGGGGGAACACTGAGGAGTTTTCTGTAAATTTGGCAAGAGTAAAATTGGATCGTGTTTGCATTGCTTGGGCTTTACAGTAGTGAAACTTGCTTTAAGTGCTGATCATAGGAGGGAGCTGACCTATTGATTAAGTGCTGCTTATTGTAGGAGGTTTTGTCCCACCCACCCAGCCTGGCCCCGACCTCTATTAAATGGCCTTGGTGGGAAGGGTCAGCTTCATGAAGCAGCACTGAGACAAGCGCTGGTGAGCAGCATGGGGCTTCAAATTGCTGTCACTGCACAGAGAAGAGTTGTTAGATCTATGGTTTTTTATAGGAAGCAGTGCAGGGGTTTGTTAAGGATATGTTTGATAAGATGGTCTATCTACTGGGGGGTATTCGGGGATTAAAGCAATGTTGAGGTGGGCAAATGGAGGGTGTTAGGGAAGGACACACTAGGGGATGCAGTGATACTAGTGGGGGAGGATGGGGATGGCAAAGGAGGGAGGGGCACAGGGGGCAGCAGAGTCCAAGAGGGGCCATCGGGGTAGAATAGTGGGTTGCAGTGGTTGTGGGGTGGCAGTCTGGATGAATGTATTATGGAAGCTAGGAGGGTGTCCTATCTGTCACAGGCTGAGGAGACTCAAGGAAGAAGTACAGTGGCTTGGTAGAGAGTTGGGGAGGTTGGGGGAGGGGGGAGGGTAGCTGGGGCACAGAGCAACAGAAGGACACCATGTGGGTGAAACAGTTTGGGGGAAGGGGAGGGAGGACAGGAGCAATACAAATAGGTGGCCTAGCAGAGGAAGATGGGGCAAGGGCAGGAGGAAGGAGGCCATACCCAGCACGGCAGAGAGGGCAGGTAATAGGTTTGCGGTGCTGGTGACATTGGAGGAGGAGAGGGGGAGGGATCTCCAGGAGCAGGTAGGTAAGGGGGAAGTGGGAGGATTACACAAGGGACAGTAGTAGGGCAGAGGATTGTGGTAGGGGTAAGGGGGTGGGGCACAACTGGAAGGATAGACGAAGGGAGCAGGGGTAAATGGGAGAGGAGCATTGCAAGAGTGGAGAATGGGAGGAACTTAACAGAGGGGGAGACCAGGGTGGAGGGGAAGGATGGGGAGGAGTGTGAGGGAACAATGAGGGGGAGTGGGCATAAGTCTGGGTTGGAAGGGGGATCCGGATCAGAAGGAGGGAATGACAGGGACTCAGCTGGGGTAGACTATAGCAGTAGATACCAAGGTAAAAGGGGGAAGATGAGGATTGGAGAGGGATGGGTATTAGTGCTGGGGGATTCCATACTTAAAGGTATAAGATGGGGCAGCAAAGGGGAATGGTATAGTCGCATCTGGGTGGAGTCCATACCTGGCTTAACTGCAGGAAGGGCAGGGCAGTCAATTCTTAAGTGTGCTAGGAGGAGTAGGAGGAAACTGAGGAGGAAAAGCATCTCATGGTGCATGTGGTACGAATGATCTGGCTGGGGAGACTGTGGAAGTAGTGAGGGAGAGGTCCGAGGAACTGGGCAGGCTGTGTGATGAGGTGCGGGAATCAGTGGCCTTCTCAGAGGTGCTCTCAGTATCCTTCTCTAATACAGTGAGGAAAGTAAGGATTGGGGAGTTCAACACCTGGCTGAGGGATTGATGTCGATCCAGGGGATACTGGTTAGTGGGGAGCTGGGACAGAACCTGGGACAACAATGAACTTTATGCAGGGGATAGGCTACATTTGAGTGGGGAGGGGAAGGGAGTATTAAAGCAGAGGGTAGGGGAATACATAGCTACGAAGGTGGATTTAAACTAGGTGGGGGGGTGGCTAGTGGACAGATGGTAGGCAGGGATCCCAGAGAGGGGAGCTAAGTGAGCTTACCCTCCAGGCTAGTAGGAAGGAACTTGGAGCAGTGGCTCAAAGGGGGATTAAGATGGGGGTAATTCAGGGAGGGAAGGAGGCAGGGACAGGTTGGAGCTTGATCTCACTGAATGTGAGAAGCCTTGGTAACAAACCAGCGGAATTACAGGCTCTCTTGGCTATAGGGAGGGTGGACATCGTAGCCATCATGGAAACGTGGACCATCCAGTACCAGGAATGGGATTTGGTGATCCCAGGGTGTAGGATATTCAGGATAGGGCTAAGGAAAAAGGGGGGTGGAAAATATATGTATGGGAGGGGATAAGCTGCATAAGGGAGGGGGGGAGGAAGGCAGAACAGAGACCCGATGGATGCAGTTTCAAGACTCAAGAGTAGGACAGTGACGATGGGGGTGGTGTACAGGCCATGATCTGGATAGGGAGTTAGCTGAGCAAATCAGGATGGTCTGTAGGAAAGGGAACACTGTGGTGGTGGGGGACTTCAACCTACCAGGGGTGTAGTGGAGCACCCCAACCACCACAAGTGCAAAGGAGCAGGTCATATTAGAGGCACTTCAGGACAGCTTCCTGGTGCAGTTGATCTGTGAGCCGACTAGATTGGCCAGGACTCTGGACTTGGTTTTATTAAATGGGGGGGCTGTAAGGGATCTGGAGGTGGAGGACCCTCTGGCTGGGAGTGACCACCACATGGTATGGTTCATGCTCAACATGGGCAGGGAAACAGGAGGTACAGGTACCAGGGTGATTGACTTTAAGGGGGAAGACTTTAAAAGGATGGGGGAAATTTGGGGGAGACATCTGATGGGAATTCAACCCCACATGGATGCCAGCCAAAAATTGGATATTATTAGGAAAAGGCTGGTGGAGGCTACTGGGACATGTACAAGAACAAGGAGTAAAAAGGGAAAGGTAAACAAACCCAGCTGACTGACGCAGAAGGTCATGGAATGGGTGAGGAACAAAAAAAAGGCATTGTGGAGACTCAAGAAATCAGGATGGGGGATAACCGGGAGGTGTATATATGAAGAAGTCCAGGGAGATTACCAGACTGGTCAGAGTGGCCAAGGCTTCCAGAGAACTGAGATTGGCATGGGGCATTAAGAACAGAGAAAAGGACTTCTTCAGATACATCGGCGAAAAACGGAAAAACAAAGATCAGATTGTGAGGATTAGGAAGGACTGGGCTGGGTGGAGAAGGGGGAGGACCAGAAAGAGGCACTAAATGATTACTTCTACTCTGTGTTCATGAAAGTGAAAGGGGGGCAGATACCTCTTGGGAAAGGAAGCATAGCCGGGGGGGGCGGAGGTGACTGATACAGAGATTACAGAGGATAGGGTGCTGAAAGGATTAAGGGCTCTGAGGGAGGATAAGGCACCGGGTTCAGATGGTGTTCATCCTAAGGTACTCAAGGAACTAGTGGAGATCCTGGCAGGACCACTGGCTGACCTGTTCAATACCTTCTGGGACACAGGATGTGTACCTCAGGATGGGGGGATGGCCCATGTGGTACCCATTCACAAAAGTGGACCTAAGGATGAACCAGGCAACTGCAGATCAGTGAGCCTCACATCAATGTGGGAAAACTCATGGAGATGATACTAAAAGAGAGGCTGGTGACCTTTTTGGAGAACAATGGTCTCCAGGACCATTAGCAGCATGGGTTTGTCTTGAGAAGATCCTGCCAGACAAACCTGATTGATTACTACAACTGGGTGACAAGGGAACTGGACAAAGGCCTTGCAGTGGATGTCCTGTATTTGGATTTCAGCAAGGCTTTATGATTCCATGACACATGGGAGACTGGGGGGGAAACTGGAATATATGGGGATGGGAATAAAGATGGTTAATTGGATCACCTATTTTTTTTTTATTTCTTTTATACTGAAAAGTCTGTGGGCTGAGGCCCATTTTCTCAAACGTCCAATTGGCTGAAGGGAAGCAGCAAAGGGTGGTGGTGGGAGGGACTCTCATCACCAAGGGATGTGACAAGCGAAGTGTTGCAGGGATCAGTACTGGGACCAGTGTTGTTCAAGATATTCATAGCTGATATTTCCCACAGTGTCCAGAGTAAGATCAGTCTTTTCATAGATGAAACAAAGATGGGAGCTATGGTAGATGACATCGAAGGGTGGAGGGGGCTGCAGGAGGACCTGACCAAACTACAGGAGTGGTCAGATACATGGCAGTTGGGGTTTAATGCCAAAAAGTGCAAGGTATTGCACTTAGGGGCTAAAAACCAGTGGAGAAGCTATCAGCTGGGAGGGGGGTACAGCTGGAATGCACTGAGGAGGAAAAGGATCTAGGGGTGCTTATAATGGGGAGTATGAACAACTCAGTTCAGTGCAGGAAGGCGGCAGCAAAAGCCAACAGGATGCTGGGGTGTATAGCAAGGGGAATCTCCTCCAGAAATAGGGAGGTGTTCCTGGCCCTATACAGGTTGCTGATCAGGCCGCACCTGGAATACTGCATGCAATACTGGCGCCCATTCCTGAAGAAGGACATTAGATTGTTGGAGGGTGTACAGTGGAGGGCAACAAAGATGATCCAGGGATTAGAGGGATAGTCCTATGAGGAGAGGCTGTGAAGGCTGAACATGTATTCCCTGGAGGAAAGGAGGGATAGGAGGGACATGATCGAAACCTTTAAATACTTAAAGAGGATAAACAAGACTAGTACAGAAGGGATTTTCCAGATTAGAAGGGGGGGGGTCATGCAGGGGCACCAGCTGAGATTGGAGGGGGAAAGATTTAGCAGGGAAGTCAGGAGACAATTCACAGAGAGGGTGGTGGGTAGGGAACTAGTGGGACAGATCAGGAGGACCTGCGAGAAGGGTAGTGTGGTGATTGTGGGGGACTTCAACATGCCAGGAGTGGACTGGAGTACCCCAACAACCAGAAACAGAAGGGAGCAGGTACTGATGGATGCCTTCCAGGACAGCTTCCTGCTGCAAATGGTCAGTGAACCAACCAGGTTAGGGAATACCCTTGACCTTGCACTGGAAAATGGGGACTTTGTGAGAGAACTTACAGTGGAGGAACCGCTGTCAGGGAGTGACCACCATTCAGTATGGCTCACATTGGATATGGGCAAGGAAGGAGTGGAATCTGGCACAAGAGTGCTGGACTTCAGGAGAGCTGACTTTAGGAGGATGGGGGAAGTGGTAAAAGGGTACCTGGCCAGAATTCAATCTAGTATGGACACTAACCAGAGGTGGGAGCTCATAAAGCTGGGGATAGTGGAGGCAACCAAAACCTGCTGCAAGGCCCAGAGCAAGAAGGCTAGGGCTAAGAAATCGAGCTGGTTGAGCAAGGAAGTCATGGAAAAGGAAAAGAGGAAAAGAGCTGCCTTTAGGAAGTACAAGAAAACAGGAAGGGGGGAGGACAGGGAGGAGTACTTGACAGAATCGAAGGAGGTGACATGGGCAGTAAGGGGAGCCAAAGCATCTACGGAACTCAGGCTGGCACAAGGCATTAAGAAGGGGGAGAAGGACTTCTTTAGGTACATCAGGGAGCAAAGGAGCTGTAAGGACCACATAGTAAGGATTAGGAAGGAGGGTGTTGGGCGGAAGCAGGGTGCGATAAGGCAGAAGCACTAAATGAGTACTTCTGCTCAGTATTTACTAAAGAGAAGGGGGGGTGACACCCAAGGGGGGAGAAATGGCAGAAACGGAAGGGAAGGGGTGACAGATGGGGAAATCATGGAGAGCAGAGTTCGGGAGGGTTTGAAGGCACTGAGGGTAGACAAGGCGCCAGGCCCAGAAGGCATCCACCCCAGGGCACTGAAGAAGCTGGCAGAGGTCCTTGCAGGACCTTTGGCAGACCTATTTAATGCCTCACTACATTCGAGGTGTGTACCTCAGGACTGGAGGATGGTTCATGTGGTGCCCCTCCACAAGAGTGGCCCCAAGGATGAACCGGGAAACTATAGATTGGTGAGCCTCACATCCATCTTGGGTAAGCTAATGGAAACTATCCTGAAGGAGAGGCTGGTGGCCCTCCTAGAGGCCAAAGGACTACAGGACAGCAGACAGCATGGCTTCATACGGGGTAGATCCTGCCAAACCAACCTGGTGGAGTTTTATGACTGGGTAACTAGGTAACTGGACAGGGGCCATGCGGTGGATGTCCTGTATCTGGACTTCAGTAAGGCATTCGACTCGGTGTCGCATGGAAGGCTGGGAAGTAAGTTAGTAGGCACAGGGAAAGGTGCAAAGCTGGTGAGATGGGTAGGAAACTGGCTTCAGGGAAGGCAACAGAGTGTGGTGGTGGGTGGAGAGCTCTCACACCCAAGGGCAGTGACGAGCGGTGTTCCACAGGGCTCGGTGTTGGGACCAGTGTTGTTTGGGATATTCATTGCAGACATATCATGGAACATCAAGAGCAAGATCAGTCTGTTTGCTGATGATACCAAGGTAGGAGCAGTGGTGGATGACCTAGGGGGATGGCAGGGGTTGCAGGATGATCTGGCAAAGCTTAAAACCTGGTCAGACACCAGGCAACTGGGGTTTAATGCCAAAAAGTGCAAGGTGCTGCATTTTGGGATAAAGAACCCAAGGAGGAGTTACCAGCTAGGGGAAGTGCAGCTAGCCCAGACAGAGGAGGAGAAGGATCTGGGGGTGCTCATTACAGGGTCCAAGACAACTCGGCACAATGTGGGAAGGCAGCTGCAAATGCCAACAAAACGCTGGGTTGTATTGCAAGGGGTATATCTCGAGGAGGGAGGGAGGTGATTCTGCCACTGTATAGGTCATTAGTTAGACCGCACCTGGAGTACTGCATGCAGTACTGGCGCCCGTATCTGAAGAGGGACATTAAGTTACTGGAGGGGGTGCAGTGCAGGCGACAAAGATGATCAAGGGGCTGGGTGACTTATCATACGAGAGGAGGTTGAGGAAGTTGAACATGTACTCACTGGAGGAGAGGAGGGATGGGGGACATGGTTGAAACCTTTAAGTACATGAAAGGAATAAACAAAACAGGTACAGAGGGCTGTTCAAAGTAAGGAGGAGGGACACCAGGGACCATGATATGAGACTGGAGGGAGGAAGGTTCAGGAGGGAGATGAGGAGACACTTTTTTACAGAGAGGGTGGTGGCTGGGTGGAATGCGTTACCTGCAGAAGTGGTATCCAGTAGAACAGTGGACTGCTTCAAAGGGGGATGGGACAGGACAAGGGGGAGGGTTAATGAAGGGCAAGGGTGGAAGGGAAGGGCAGCTGCAGAATAAGGGGTGCTAGCTGCACATTCGAGCAGACTTGATAGACCTCTAGGCCTTTATCTGCTGGCAAATTTTGTATGTTCGTATATTCATAAGTGGAATACTCTGCCTGAGGAGATAGTAGCCTGTAGTATGTTAGGCAGTTTTAAGAGGGATGGGACACAGTAGGGGGTTATTATGAAAATGGGAGGGATGGGTGGGGCAACTGCAAACTGAGGGGCTAGCTGCACAATCATGCAGACGTAATAGACCGTGAGGCCTGTTTCTGCTGGTGTTTTCATATGTTTGTATTTTCTATCTAATATTTACTCAATGTGATTTGCTTCTGAATTGACACTGGTGGTGGTATAAATTAGTGGACAATGATAAATTCTTATTTATTTATTTATTTATTGAATTTTGATGACCGGGTAGGCCCGCTGGGCCCCGAAAGTCCCTTTTTCAGGGGAGACCTGGGAATACTAATACAGACATATATGAACTTCGTGCAGTAACACAACATAGGTAATCATGGGTATACAGTATTCGGCTGTTTACACACAGCAGTAGTAATTAGGCTATTGTAGGTCATTATGATAAGTTGTAATTAGAGCATTAAACAATTGTCAAGCAGGTATGCGAACAACATTAGGGTACTGTAGGTAAGGCCCAAAGCAGGCATTAGGGTGGTTAGTTGTAGAGGTTGGAGGAGAAAAAAGAAAAAGAAGAGAAAAAAAAGTTAGTACTAACTTGTTGGGGTGGGGGTGGAGTTATAGGTCGTGGTGGTAGTGTCAGGTGCAGTGGCACTGGCATACACTTTTAGCTAGGAGATGAGTTTTGAGTCTGGTGCGGAAGCACTGCACTGTAGGGGTTTCTCTCACCTCCAGTGGGAGGTGGTTCCATAAGGAAGGGGCAGTAAAAGAGAAGGATTTCTGGCCTGCCTTAGTCCTAGCCTTGGGAACCTCTAGCAACATTTGGTCCCATTCTTTAGCTCCCATTCGAAGACTCAAGGTGCTAGGATTGTCTTTCTTGGTCTCTGTGTCTAATAAATTTATTAGTGAGCAGTTTCTAGTTTCTGCTGTCTTTTCCTTGGATGTTGTTGCATTACTGTACTGACTGGTGGCACTTGGGTCCAGAGCAGTGAGTGCACTGTGTCTTTTTGGGGGTCTTTTATAGTGACCTTTGCAGTTGAAATGAGGGGGCTAGGGTGTTTTTCTGCTCTGGGTGAGCTTGAACAGTTGCCTCAAGCTTTTGTAATGTACCCTTTTGATGATAGAGTATTGTGTCACTGTTCTTCCTTATTTGAGAGATATATGGGTTATTGGGGGCATAAGCACTACCTAGAATGAGAGGTTCTTTTTGGTATGTCCCTTTAAAAAGTAGGACCTGGCCCTACCCATCATTAAAGACAAGATGAATCCCCTGTTTAAGACCTTGTTTACATAATGCAGCCACACCACGTTTCCTTGTAGCATAAGTGTTGTGGCATGCATTGACAACCCACATAAAAAGGAGGCAATCACCTTCACTCTCTACCACATGGGTTTCCTGATGAAAAGCAATGTCACACTGAAGATCTTTCATTTTCAAGAATATGTCATCAGGAAAGGACCACTTGGCCCACCTAGTCTGCCAAGAAGGTCCCTACCTTGTCTATCTCTGCAGACCCTAACTGATCTCTGGCAACCCTCCCTTTTCCCTGCCTATTTACTAATATTCCCCTATGTCTATCTCATGCATGCTTGAAGCCCCTACTGTTTTCGCCTCCAACACTCTTGCTGCAGTCTGTTCTAGGCATCTACCACTCTTTCAATGAAGTAGTACTTCCTTGCATCCCTCTTAACCCCCCCCCCCATTCATTGCATGCCATCTAGTCCTGGTTCTTTCTTATTTGAAAGAGACTCCCCTCCTGCATACTGTTCACCCCTGTGAGGTATTTGTAGGTCTTTATCGTGTCCCCTTTCACTCTCCTTTCTTCCAGGGTGTACATGTTGAGATCCCTCGGTCTCTCTTCGTAGGGCTTTTGGTGCAACCCGTGTACCATTTTAGTTGTCCCCCTCTGGACTGCGTCCACCCTGCCTATGTCCTTTCCGAGGTGTGGTGTCCACAACTGGACACAGTACTGGGGTCTTATCAGTGAGCATTACATTGGCAACACCACCTCCTCCTTCCTGCTGGAGATACCACTCCCTATGCATCCCAGTATCACAGTGGCCCTACCCACTGCTTTATTACACTGCCCTGCCACTCTGAGGTCATCAAACATGAGAACCACAAGGTCCATATCCTGATTAGTGACTGACAGTACCTCCCCCCCATCCTATACTCAGTTCCTGGGTTCCAGTGCCCTAGGCAAGTGATTTTGCACTTTTTGGCATTTAACTCCAACTGCCATGTTCTGGACTGCTACTTGAGTTTCCCAAGATCCCTACACATTCTTTCCACCCCTTCCTTTTTATCCACCCTATTACAGATTTTGGTATCATCTGCAAAAAGGAAAACTTTCCCTTCCATTTTATCTGCAAAGTCACGTACTAAGACATTGAAAAGGACTGGTCACTCTTCCATCATTATACAATGGCAAGAGAGAATCCTGGTCCCTGATTAGTCAGATTGGGACTGGAACCGGGATGTTATCCCAGCATAACATCCTGGCTGTAGTCCCAGCACACTAACAACTGCATACAATGTTAAAAAAAATAAATCACTGCACAGCTGTCCTGAGCAGCAGCTTCAGCAGTCCTTACTCTGCTCAGAATGGTGCTTCCCACCCCGCTCGGCAACGGAGCTCCCCGCCCACCAACCGACAGAACAAAACACGTAGAACCTCCCCTCTCCCACACCCAAAATTTAAATAACTAATTCTACTTTTTTCCCCACAAACAGAAGTGTACCTCACACTGACACAGACTTGCTGATGAGATCGGAAATGGGAAAACGGAAAAGTGGAAGTCTCCCCGGCTCCCTTGACTTCCTTGGAAAGCACCAAGTATTTTGCCCGGTCCCGGGGCAAGCACCGATACCACATAAATAAACAGGGAAAGGATGCGGAATGAATCACCACTGCTGGCCATTGTTAGAACGGTGGTGCAGGTGTGGAGGTGAGAGCAGCAGTACAGGGAACAGAAAGGGGAGGCTCACACTAACCAGCGGCAAAAGCTTGAATGGCAAACAATGAACTGTGACACAAATGAACACCCCAAAAAATAAAAATAAAACCTTAACAGTACACAAATGGGATACCAGAAAAACAAGGCACAGCTTTCTGCAGAGACTGGGTAGTGCAGACCCACAGTTACTTTACTGTAGCGCCATCAGCTGGCAAAAATGATAAATTGCACTATTTTTGCAAAAAGTAAACCTACTCATTCAAAAAAATCTACTTTTTTTTTGCAAATAACTGTACTTTATTGTATTAACAATAAATCATACATAATATCCCTGTCCCCTGCACCTTTTACATTAGTTACAATAAGTAGGTTAAGCAGACAAAATGAGCAGGGGGAAAAAAATAATTAAGAAAGGAAGAAAGAAAAAAGGAACCCACCACCCACCCCCAAAAACCCTCCCCAGGTCTGGCAGCTCTACTTAAGGACATAATGAGAGAAACTCAAAATGCCCTAAGACTTACTATGTCTATATATAAAAATAGTAAAAAACACACCCTTAGTATCACATCCTACTAGCTTCACTCTGCATACAAGACTAAGGAGAATGACAAATTACAGAGAACAGGTACAAAATAAAGGCATATGATAAAGGAAGGAGAGGGAAGTAGAAAAGAGTGCGGAGAGAGAAAAAAAGGATGTAATGGGGGAGGATACCCAAGCACATTGGCCATTACAATTATACCTTAGGGCCCAATTAGCTAAAGAGTTGAAATACATACTATAGGAATATAAGGCCTATTGGGTGTTAATTGCAGTAATTAGCATGCTGGTCTTCAGCCGTTGGTATAAATTACCCCAACATTTGTCAAATTTTTTCCTTGAATTAAAAAAAGAGGCCACCATTCTCTCTGCATTTAGAGCTTCTAAAAAGGTGTCCCACCATTCCTTACAAGAGGGTATTCCCTCTCTACGCCAATAACGGAGAAGCAGCAACTTAGCCACTAATGTGATTAGTGCTAATTGGCCTTTATGAACTACAGATGGGATGTGGGAGAAATTGCCTAGGATACAAATCTCGAGGTTAAAACATTGCACTACTTCGCAAAGAGGGGCCATCCATAAACGGATTGATTCCCAAAATTTAATTACCTTAGGGCACTCCCAGAGTTTATGCAGGTGGTAGCCCAGGGTTGCCACAATCTTGACATTTAGGAGATCTTTGCTTGTATATCGTGAAAGTTTAGCTGGGGAAAGATATAAATTGTGCAGAATATTGAATTGTAAACCCGTAGCCTATCCTGTTTAACATAATTGTATAAGTCCTTCAGACCTTTCCCCAAATTGATTCTGGCCAATTCAGGGACAGATTCGTTTCCCAATAGTGGGGAACAGAGGCCTTAGTATCCCTTAATACAAGGATGAGCGTGTAGATTTTAGATATCGCTCTTCCGGATAATGTCAGCTTTGAAATTTCCTTTAACAGGATGCTTGCTTTCTCGTACCCTGACCATTCTTTAAAAAGCACGAAATACAGTTTAATATTTGATATAAACGGAACTTGTCCTTAGGATCTATTCTCAGCTTATTCACCAGTTCTGACAACGGTTTAAAGTAGCCTCCGGAGACAAAATCCGCAATTCTAAGTTTCTGGCTGGGGTTACCCACACTGCATCTTAACGGTTGGTTACCAATCAGTATGTTCGGGTTATTGACCAGAGGCTGCATCAAGTCTTTCCTAAAGGGGGTATCTAATTGCAAATACAATTGGTGGAGGGCTTTAATGCTCCAGCCAAGTGGGTGGCTTTAAGTTTAGGCAGTATTTTGGACCAAGAGGAAAAAAGTAAGGATTCTAGATCTAGGTTAACGCTCTGCGCCACTAGCCAGTCGATAGTGTCATTTGCTACAGGTATCTGGGCTCCTAATACCCATTGAGCTGGCCTTACCATGTGGCTTGCCAGATAGTAAATATAAAAATCTGGTAGCTGTAGTCCACCTTCTTCCCCTACGTCGGGTAAGTTTACCATAAGCTCTATGGGGTGGGTCAAAAAAATCTACTTTAAATAAACTTTGTTCACCTTTTTCATTTTGTTACACTCAGGAGCCATTGTATAATAGGAATAATGCCTTTCAGGGCGGGTATTATGCTGGAATAACATCCCTTCTTGGGTGTTGGATGCACCCGAGGTGGGATGTTATCCCAGCATAACACCCACCCTGTCGGGCATTATTCCTATATTAGAGTGAGTACCACTAACCACCACCTTGCACCACTTATCCATTAACCAGTTTCTAACTCAGTTCACCACTTTGGTTCCAACCCCATAACTGCTGAATTTCTTAATCAGTATCCTGTGGAGCATAGTGTCAAAAGCCTTGCTAAAGTCCAGATAGCCACATACACTACCACATCCCTGATCTTTTTTACCTGGTCATCCAGCTGAAGAAATAAGTCAGGTTCATCTGGTATGACCTCTCCCCCCCCCCCCATAAATCTATGCTGCCTTTGGTCTTGCAGCCCAATAGATTCAAGGTACTCTACCAACCCTTCCTTTATCAGTGATTCCAATAATTTCCCCACAACTGAGGAGAGGCTCACTGGCCTATAGTTGCTGCTCTCTTCTCTGCTGCTGCTGTTATGTAGAAGGACCATGCAAGCTCCCCTCCTGTCTTCTGGAACCATGCCCGATTCCACTGAGCTGTTGAATAAGGCAGTCAGCAGGGCAGTCAGCACCTCCCTGAGTTCTTTTTTTTATCCTTGGGTATATCCCATTTGGTCCCGTAGCCTTGTCCACTTTCAGAGCTGCACATCCCTTCAGGACTTTTTCCTCTGAAAATGGACCTGAATCTGCCCCCCTCTTTGTTCCTTCTGCTCCCTAGTAGTCCATCCCCCCTCCCTCCACTGTGAAAACTGAGCAGAAGTACCTGTTCAGGATGTCTGTTTTTTCTTGTTCTCTTCTGCACAGTCTCTCTCTGCCACCCTTCTTATCCTCACTGTCCCTCCCTTTGTTTTCCTCTTCTGACTTATGTAACTGAAGAAAGTCTTATCCCATTTCGCTACCCCTTTGGCTAGTCTTTCCTCTGTCTGATCCTTTGCCCCTCACTTGCTTACTTGATTTCCTCTGTCTTGCCTAGTACACCTTCTTGTCTTCCTCCCTCTGCATTTCCTTATACCTCCTGAATGCCATCTTTTGTTCTTTCACCACTGTGGCCACTTTCCTGGCGTACCATAAAGGTCTCATTTTGCTTTTGCATTTGCTCACTTCCTTCTTGTAGAGGCAAGCTGCCTTAATTACGCCCTCCCTTATTTTTCCCCATTGTTCCTTTACACCTCTCTGGCAATCCCCCCTACTAGTCTCCCAGCTATTTAAAATCTTGATTTAAAAAACAGATTCTGATGATGCTTGACAGTGGTCCAGGCAAAACGTAAGTCTTTTTCAACATTATTGGTCACTATATGTGACAACACAGTCCTGTGATGTATTTTGAATGTTAGAGCACTTTTGTTATGATAAAATATATTTTTTATATCGAAGTCCTTGGTTTGGGTGCCATTATTCCTTTTTGGCCTCTATAGCCTCAGTAGCATGCTTCACAGACTATTGTACCATCTAGGGTCCAATGTAAAAAATAATGAGAAGCACTGATCAAGTCCTATGGTAGAAATAGAAAGGATATGAAAATATGCAGGGTGTGTTGCATCAGCCTGGGGTCCTTCAATCCAGCAACCCTGCTTCTGTGTCCAATGGAGAATCAGAGTTCAAATTGCAAAAATGCACCCTGTAATAAAATGTTGGTATAGTTCTGGGGGCCTGGGAGCATGTCAGCCAATACTTGTCTGCTCTGTGTGGCATCGATGCTGATGAGCATCAGGTGTACTGCAGTGCAGTCACAAACATAATACCCATGTATTCCACAGTGCTGCAGTAGAAAAATGCCACTTTATAGTTAGGTTAACTGCAGGATTTGGAGGGTTTATTGATGAGAGGGAGAGACAATTAAAGTACATCACAGAGGGCATTCCTCTCTTTGGCTAGGCCCTCCTTCGCACCTGCTACCCCAGCCCTGTCACCTGGCTTCTAGTGGACTTACCTTCCAAATCCATCCCCCACTTGTCTCACCCACCCCAGGAGGTGGTGGGCTGAGGCTTTTTCCTTGTTCTGGTTCCTCTTCTCCCGTGGGATGCAAGCAGTGAGGGTGAGCATGCACAGGCACATGACCATGCGTTGTGCATGGCACCAGCTAGTGTTCCCCCTACCTCTGTGCCTCTCTGACTGCACTGCCACCTGTGGTCACCTAGGTGGCAGTGGAGTAGTGGAGCTGGCGACCCACCCTTCTGTGAAGGAGGAGAGCTTCCTCTGGGACACTTGACCCTCCTCCTCCCAGCCAGCCCCTGACAACCCGCATTCTTTCCTTAACGTGGATCACCAGCATCACGAAGAATAGTGCTACTGCTGTGCTGACGGACCGGCAATTTGCCGCAGTCTATTTAAGCAGCAGATTGTGTGGGTGCTATCAATTTCTAAATCATATTCAAAGGTTTCCAGGCAAGCCATTGCTGAAGATTTGAATGTAGGTACTGTATATCATCTTTCCCTTCTGTGCATCCACAGAGGCCAGTTATATGGAGGTTTTTCGTCTTCTCCTACCTGCAGGGTTTTCAAGCTTTTTGGTGAGTCTCAGTCTATTTGAACCTCTGCTGACTGAAGTGATTGATCATGGGTTGCTTGGCCATCAGTGAAGGTGGTGATACGTGTTTTGGTCTCTTCTTCCTGCCTTGTAAGGGACAACATGATGGCCTGGGTTTTAGTCACTGTAAGCCATGTTGTGTCAATGCCAGCAGCAATTATTTCCAGAGGTTTGGCCTGTCTGTTGTTAGGTGTGAGAGCTACTGATCATGAATGGTGTGAAGCTGCCAACACCTTCACCTGTGCCCCCCATGGTTGTGCTGCCACCTGAGCCCTGTGAGGAGGAGACCCACTCTGGACCACCTGGCTCCTCCCCTCAACAACAGCATCGGTCCCTAGTTTGGGACTTCTTTGTGATTGACCCCAATGACAACAGTGTGGTGACATGCACCTTGTGTGACACCATTGTGCGGTGTGGGAAATGAGACAGTCACATGGAGGACACAGGTGGGCAGCACACCCACCTTAAGGTGAGGCATAGCCAGGAGCATGAGGAACATGTGAGGAGGAGACGGACTAACACAGCTGAGAGGGGTGGAGGTGGCAGCACCCTAGTGGGTCCTTCAATGCTGCAAGGTGGGAAGCACAAGAAAAGGCAACATGGTGGGTCAACAAGCAGTGTACAGGCCACTGAGGAGGATATGAAGGGGGACTAGGAGAGGGATATACAGCTGGACTTCTGTGATGCAGGGGTCACCAAAGAAACTGGCCAAAGATCCTCCTCTTACATCCACCCATACCGAAATGGCATAGCAGCACAAGGAAATAACAGAGCTCTCTCACCAAGCTGTGGCCATGAAAGAAACTTTGGAGGTGTTGCTGCAAACCCAATGGAGCATTCTAAAGGGGCTGATGGAACTCTGTGGTGGCAGTGCACCTTCTGTCCCAGGTTAGAGCCCTAGTTTCTCTATACTCCTTGACTCAAGACTCATCCTCACATGCCATCTGACTTACTATCTGCTTTATTCTTCAGCTGTTGTAAAAAATTAAAAAGTAAAAAATAAATAAAAAAATGAAAAATTACAAAAAATTGTACATTTTAATTTCTCTCATCCCGATTTCTGCTACTGCTTCATTCTGTCTGTCTGTCTGTGGGTGGCAGGACACAGAGGGTGGTGGTAAATGGCTGTCACTCCACAGAGGGAAGAGTGACCAGTGGGGTACCACAGGGATCAGTGCTGGGACCGGTCCTAGTCAACATCTTCATCAGTGACATTGCACAGGACCTAGAAGGCAGAATTTCACTGTTCGCTGATGACACAAAGCTCTGTAACAGAGTAGACACACCAGAGGGTGTAGACAGAATGAGAAGGGACCTGCAGAAACTTGAAGAATGGTCAGGAGTTTTGCAGTTGAAATTCAATGCAAAGAAGTGCAAGATAATGCATATGGGGCACAAAAACCCAGGCACAATATATCATTTGGGGGGTGAGGATATAGCATGCACCAAGCAGGAAAGGAATCTTGGGGTTATCATCTCTGATGACCTCAAGGTAGGGAAACAGTGTGACAAGGCAGTAGGTAAAGCAAATAGGATGCTGGGATGTATAGGCAGGGGCATCACCAGCAGGAAAAGGGAGATCATAATTCCACTATACAAGACACTAGTGAGGCCCCACCTGGAGTACAGTGTACAGTTCTGGAGACCATACCTACGTAAGGACATAGACAGGGTAGAGAAGGTTCAGAGGAGGGCAACAAAGATGGTGCATGGATTGCATCACAAGTCCTATGAAGACTGGTTGAAGGAACTGAACATGTACTCCCTGGAGGAGAGGAGGGAGAGAGGGGATATGATAGAGACATACAAGTATCTCACAGGGAGGAACAGGGTGCAGGAATACACTATTTTTAAGCGAAAAAGATGTACCAGGACTAGAGGGCATGGGATGAAGTTGGAGGGAGGACGATTCAGAGGAAACATGAGGAAGAATTTCTTCACAGAATGGGTGGTGGACAAGTGGAACACCCTGCCAGAGGAAGTGGTAGAGGCTGAAACAATCATGGGATTTAAGAATGCATAGGATAGACATAAAGGAATTCTGGAGGTCAGGGATAAGGGGCAACAGACTTCTAGGAAAACATAAACTGAACTTACAAGCTCAAATGGGCAGACTGGGTGGGCCATAGGCCCTTATCTGCCGACACTGTCTATGTATCTATGTATCTAAATTCTGCTTTCAGCTATCCTCCTCCAGATTAATGAAAGAAAAACAAATTCTGATTTCCTCTCTGCTGTTGTCTTTAGTGTGTAACTGTGCAGTCCTTACACTATCACTGTCTTCTCCTCGCACTGTTTTTCTCAACTACCAGAATAAATATGTCAGGCTGCTATGCTGCTACCAGGTGCTGCACTGAGTCAGACCCACCTCCCCCCACCACCACAGTTCCTGTAATGCACTTTATGGGAAATTGTGAGCAAAGCACAGCATACATAAATTCTGTACTCCCAGAATTTTTCTCAGCTACCAGAAGAAATACGTCAGGCTCTTGAATGCTCCTACCAGGTGTTGCATTTTGTGTCAGTTCCCCAGCCATAGTTTTTGTAACACACTTTAAGGGAAATTGTGAGAAAAGCACAGCAAACATAAATGTTGTACTCCCAGAATTTTTCAACTACCTGAACAAATATTTCAAGCTGTAGCATGTTGCTACAAGGTACTGTGCTGTGTGTGAGCCCTGCCTTCTAAGTTCTTGTAATGTATTTCAGGAAACTGAGGGAAAAGCGCAACATACTTTAATTCTGTACTCCAGAATTTTTCTCAGCTACCAGATTAAATATGTCAGGTTGCTACCTGTGGCTACAAGGTGCTGCACTGTGAGTCGGCCCTCACCACAGTTCTTGTAATGCACTTTGGGGGAAATTGTGAGAAAAACATAACATACAGTACATAAATGTTGTACCTCAGAGTTTTTTCATCTACCTGAATAAATATGTCATGCTGCTACATGCTGCTAGAAGGTGCTGCACTCTGTGTCAGTCCCACCGACATAGTTCTTGTGCTTTAGGGGAAACTGAGAGAAAAACACAACATATTTAAATTTTGTACTCCAGACTTTTTCTCAACTAGCAGAATAAATACATCCAGCTGCTGCATAAGGCTACAAGGTGCTGCACTGTGTGTCAGTCCTCCTGCTATAGTTCTTATCGGCACTATAGGGGAAATTGTGAGAAAAGCACAACATAACAGTACATCAATTCTGTACTCCTCCAATTTTACTGAACTACCAGAATACTTATGTCAGGCTGGTGAATGCTGCAAGGTGCTACGTTGTACGTTGTATGCCAGCCCCCCCCCACCACCACAGTTCTGGAAATGCACTTTAGGGGAAATTGTAAGAAAAGAAGAACATACATGAATTCTGTACTCCCAGAGTTTTTCTCAACTACCAGGATAAATATGTAAGACTGCTGCATGCTGCTACAGGGTGCTGCACTGTGTGCCATCCCCACCACCACAGTCCTTGTAATGCACTTTGGAGGAAATTGCAAGAAATGCACAACATACTTAAATTCTGTATTTCCATAATTTTTTCAGTTACCAGAAATAATATGTTATGCTGCTGGATGCTGCCAAAAGTGTTGTGCTGTGTGTCATCCCCCCTCCCCCCACCCACACAGTTTTTATAACACACTTAACATACTAACATAGAATGTGTCACTAGAAAAAGACCAGTAGGCCTATCTAGTCTGCCCTATTTTCCCTGCCTAACATTGCACCCTGGACTCTACTTAGTCACAGGTGTCCCTCCCTCCTTCCTTGTCTCTACTCCTTCCCTTCTTCCATGTTCCTACTTATTATACCTATTTGCTATCCCATGCATGTTTGAAGCTCCTTGCTGTCTTTGCCCCACCACCTCTTCTGGCAAACTGTTCCAAATGTCCACCACCTTTTCTGTGAAGAAATATTTCCTCACATCCCTCTTAATTGTCCCTCCCCTCAAACCTCATAGCATGCCTCGTGTTCCGGTGCTACTCCTTTAAAAGAGACTCCCCTCCTGTACCTTTGTCACCCCCTCCATGAAATACTTATAGGTCTCAATCATGTCCCCTCTCACTCTCTGCTACTCCAGGGAGGGAGTACATGTTGAGTTCCCTCAGCCTCTCCTTGTATAATTGCATGCAACCATGCACCATTTTAGTAGCCCTCCTCTAGACTGCTTCCATCCTGTTGATGTCCTTGTGGAGGTGTGACCTCCAGAACAGGACACAGTACTCAGGGTGGGGCCTCACAAGTGAACAATATAGAGGCAACACTACCTGTTTTCTCCTCCTCGATATCCCCCTCCATATGTACCCCAGCATTCAGCTTACTTTACCTACTGTCCTTCCCTGCCACCTTGGAAGCATCAGATATAATCACCCTCAAGGTCCTCTCTTGCTTGGAATTGTAAGTACCTCCACCCATCTTATACACAGCCACCTGGTTTCTCTGCACAAGTGCATGACTTTGCACTTCTTGGAATATTGGCAATTTTGTGGAAATTGTGAGAAAAGTACAATTTACCTAATTGTGTACTTCCGGAATTTATCTCAGCAATCAGAATAAATAAGTAAGGCTGTTACATGCTGCTACGCTGTGTGTCATTTCCACCACCACAGTTCTTGTAATACACTTTAGGGGAAATGGTGCAAAAAGCACAATACACATAAATTCTGTGTCCCCAAAATTTTTTCAGTTACCAGATAAATACGTCAAGCTGCTGCATGCTTCTAAAAGGTGTTACGCTGTATGTCAGTCCCACCACTATGGTTCCTGTAACATGCTTTAGGGGAAGTTATGAGAAAAACAACATGCTGTACATAAATTCTGTACTCCCATAGTTTCTTTTATTCAACTGCCAGAATAAATATCTCTGGCTCATGCATGCTTCTACAAGGTGCTGTGCTGTGTGTCAGTTCCTCCAACATAGTTCTTGTAACACACTTTAGAGGAAATTGTAAGAAAAGCACAACATACTTGAATTCTGTGCTCCCAGAATTGTTCTCAACTGCCAAAATAAATATATCAGGCTGCTGGAAGCTGCTACAAGGTGCTGCTCTGTGTGTCAGTCCTGCCGACATAGTTCTGGTAATGAACTTTAGGGGAAATTGTGAGAAAAGCACGGCATATGTACAGGGGTAATTCTGTGTTCCCAAAATGTATCTCAGTAACCAGAAAAAATACATCAGGCTTCTGTATGTTGCTACAGAGTGTTGTGCTGTGTGTCAGTCCCATCGCCACAGTTGTTGTAATTCACTTTAGGGGGAAATGGTGCAAAAAGCACAATATGCATAAATTTTGTGTTCCCAGAATTGTTGTTGCTTACCAGAATATGTCAGAATGCTGCATGCTGCTACAGTGTATTATGATGTGTGTCCATCCCATCCACACTTCTTGTCTTGATGAACTTTAGGGTCCAGAAATCCTATGTCTAATAAATTCTCATTTCTGGAAATTTTTACACGAGGACACAAAATTACCTGTTTCTGCCCTGTGTAAGTCTCCCACTACAATGCATTTCCTGATGAACTGTAGTATCCAGAAATTCTGGAAATTTTTGTTGAGAAAAAATGAGGTCTATTTGTGGCACACAACTGGTTATTATCTTCTAGTATTACTGTTTCCTACCAGCAAAGGTAAGTATTTTTTTTCCTTTTTGACTGTGGGGGTGGGGTGGAAACAGTGTCTTTCTAACCACCTTTTGTTCTTGTTTTTCTCTTTTTAGGTATGTATCACAAGGGTGATGAGACCCTGTAGCTGCTTGGGTCCAGCCTGGATCTGGTTCTTTATTGGAGCAGTGAGCCCTACCGGGGAAGATGAATATTTAATTTTATATTTTCTGCTCCTGTTTCCTTTGTTTCAGGTATTTTTCAGCTCTGACAATGAAGAATTGGGCAGCATCAGGTTGATTTTTGCTGCATACAGAGGATGGTTTGACTTTAGTATGAACACACAGTGGTAGAGAAGCTAAAAGAGGAAGAGGAAGAGGTCTGATCATGAGATTGTAACATTGACCTCATTGATGATCTGGTGGCGAGGATGGCAATGGATTGCTTGATGTGATGGAGGAGTTAGTTTGATCATTTTCTAACCATGTTCAAGGCAGACTAATGGATCTTATCCCTGTTGAACCCAAGCCAGAGATATTATACATGCTGCCTAAGATACATAAACCAGGCAATCTGGGGAGACCGATAGTCTCTGGCAATGGTACCCTGACTGAGGGGATCTCAGGGATTTGTAGAAATCATTTTAAAATTGCTGGTTATAGAAAGGGACAGTTACATTCATAACACCACACACTTCTTGCGTAAATTTTCTGGTTATAAGGACTTGACGCCTGACACCATTTTAGCAACAATGGAAGTAACATCCTTCTACACTAATATTCCACACATGGATCATATTTCAGCCTATCTTAAGTACCTGTATGAGAAAGGATTAAAACAAAACTTTGACCCTAGAGTGGTGGGGAATCTTATTGAATTCATTCTGACACATAACAACTTCAGCTTCAATGGTAAACATTATGTTCAAACTATGGCAAGAGCAGTGGGCACAAGGATGGCTCCACTGTATGCTGATCTCTTTATGGCAAATTTGGAGGAGGACTTTTTAAGGTACTGTCCCCACAAACCACTCGCTTGTTTCTGTTACATTGATGATTTGTTTATAATTTGGACAGAGAGCACTGACGGACTTGAAGATTTTCATCAGAAACTTAATAACCTCCACCCTACCTTAAAGCTTACCCTGGAGTACTCTGCCACCAGTGTTAATTTTATGGACACCACTGTCACCATCAAGGAAGGAAACTTACATACATGTATTTATAGGAAGCTGACAGACAGAGATACTTACAAAGGAATAGTAATCACCTGAGCCACACAAAATAAAAAATCTGTCATGTACAGTCAAACACTTCAGTATCACCATATCTGTTCCAATGAAGAAGACAGAGATACACATTTGTCTATGTTGAAAAACACTTTTATGGAGCAGGGACACTCTTCCAGAGTAATAGACAGAGCAATAGAACATGCAACACAGGTACCTAGAAAGCAACTACTTTAGTATAAGGAAAGGACCATTACCAATGGAATACCCTTAGTAGTCACTTATCATCCTGACCCATAACTTCTACGTAAAATTATTAAGGACCTCCACACTGTATTTAGTGAGGATGAGACCCTAAAGTGTATTTTTCAAGAACTACCACTATCATCTTTTAAACAACCACCTAATATAGCCAACCTGCTTGTTAGGAGTAAACTTGTACCAGAACAGGGTACCATAACACTAAATGGTACATGACCCTGTACTCAACTCAGATGTAGGACTTGTGAGGTCTAGTAGCAGTGTCAGTGGTTCAGCAGGTTACACACTCACCTCTGAGCCCGGGAGATCAGAAGGCTATGGGTTGTATCCCCACACCAGGCACATGGGTTAAATCCCAGTTCTGATACTGTAGTGAAGCATGAGGGGGGTGCTGCACTGCTGAGGTGCCATCTTTCAGATGAGATGTTAAACCGAGGTCCCATCTGCCTGTTCCGGTGGTAGTTCAGGAGGATGTTAAAGATCCCATGGTACTTCTCGAAAAGAGTAGGGAAATTTCCCCGGTGCCCTGGCCAAATTTCCCTCCATTCACTAAAAATACAGCCAACAGCTTAATCTAGTTCAAGGTCAGCTGCCATTCATCTGTATACTGCTCCCCCAGGTCGTGCCTGAAAATAGGCAGAATTTTTCTAGTGCACTTACCCGGTCAACAAAAACTAAATAAATTAATAGGATTTAAAAAAAATACACAACAGAGATGGAGTTTTGAGATTAAGCTCATTTTACTTCTCAATATGGTAGCAGATGGCATGAATGTGGATCTGAATTTCATGACACATTACCCCACGTAAACTTACACAGATTTTTACTTCATAGGATAGACATTTAACAGGACTTCAATGTGTTGTTTAGTTTTTATTTTCATAGAGTAATTTTTAACTGGTTATCAGTATGTTGGCTTCTCACCAAATATACATATGTGTGTGGGGGGAGGGGGAGATTGGGTTGTCTTGGGTGAGAGTGTATGAGGGGGCTAGTTTTGTGTGTGTGGAGGTAATTTTCTGTATGTTTTTTGGGGGTTGAAGGATGGTGGTTTCTTTTGTTCTGTTTTTTGTGGGGACGGTGCTGTATGTGTGGGGGGAGGGGTTGAGGTTGTGCTTACATATTTAGGTAGGCTTACAGTATATCCGGGTATATATCATAATTATGCTACAAGGTGTTAGAACTCTTGGCTCACATACATAGTGAATACACACTTCTTTTCTAGTTATTTTTTCCCAGAAGTGTTGGGGGGTAATTCCATGGCGGGTTTAAACAAATTTTTAAGACTGTTTCTTCTCATATAGTTAATTGATTATATACTGACCCATTATTGAACACTGAACATTTTAAGATGCATGAACTCATTTTCTAGGTGGTCCTTGAGAGATTTTTTTTTTATTATTTCATTATTTGGCAATAATACTGACAATTGATATTATCTTGTAAAAATATTGTTACAACACTGTGGGATTTAATGTTTATGTAGTGTGTTAACTGGTTGAGAGTATAGTTTAGAAAATATCTCCAGATAAGTTTAATTCTGTATGAATGTTTTAAACAGTTGTTCATACAAGGTACATTTTTCTTATTCCCCTCTTATTTCCATACATATATTTCTGTTGTTCAGTTTTTTTTTTATCATACAATACTATCAAGTTTTAACTGGGACTTTTGTGGTATTAAATCTAAAGGTCTTGCTTTTAATTTTGAAGTCATTCTCCTAACACACACATTCATTGATAATTTCAGTTACAGGCTTTGCCTGCTTGAGTGTTCAACTTATCTAATGGATTTGGCCTTGAAAAGATTCTCAGTAATAGCAAGCTAAAGGGATGTTTTCATTCCATTTAAATTTGTGATTTTGTGAAATAGGTACCTTTAACCAATGATAATTGTTTCTGTTTTTATGTATGATCTGTGTGTTAATAGCTTGTGACTCTGAACAATTGTCATAAGTCTCTGAGGAAGAACTTGGTTGGTCTGAAAGCCTAGACATTGTTTTCTTTTTGTACCATCTATGTTGGTCCAATAAACAGTATCAAACCATTTGCTTCTGGATCTGTTTTTACAAGGACCAATACGGCAACTAATCTGTTTCTGTATATTGATGGGGGAGGAGGCATTCATGATGCAATGAAAAGAGACCTCTGAATGCAGCATTGAAATGACCTTGTGTATCTCATAGATTATGAGAAGGCAGCAGGACAGGAAACTGTGAAGACAAGAGAAAATTTAGACTACTCAGCCACTGTGGGTGACTGCAAAGATGTAATAGCCATTGTCCACTTCCACTACCAGTCTCACTATACATAAACCTGTGAAGAAAAGAGAGAAATTATTTAGCCTCATTTTGCCACTGTGTTGGCCACATAGAATATCTGTTGTCCACTCCCAGTCTAACTATACCTGTCACTTGTGAAGAAAAAAGGAATTATTTAGCCTCACTTAGCCACCGTGGTGGCTACACAGTACATCTGTTGTCCACTCCCAGTCTTGCTATACCTGTTACCTGTGAAGAAAAAAAAAGATTTTGCCACATTTGACCACTGCGTTAACCACATGGTGCATCCATGTTCTATTCCCAAAGTTACTATACCTGTCATGTGTGAAGAAAAAAGAGAACGATTCAGCCTTACTTAGCAACTGTGTACGTATGAAAGGAAAGCCTAAAATAAAAGAATTAAAAAATGAAGCAAATCATGTCATGATACTTACTGTCAAATTAATGAGTGCCTGACGTGTACTGGCATGATGGTGCCACAAATAGGAGAGGTGGTGGAAAAGACAACTTAAGTCTGTAACTTGCAACTTAAGTCTGGCTTTACTACTGGCTTGCCAGTTGTCCCTGTGAATGGTCCAGCCCACAGCGAGAGGGAGACAAAAGTAAAGAACTAAAGAAAGAAACACATTTTTATGTTTTGCAAGCAAGGCAGAATCTTCTTCTGTGCAAAGACCGAGACACTACTACCAATGATAAGGACAGTGCGAACAACAGTGAAAATAATTTACCATCATAGCCAACAAAGGTAAGCTTTTCTGGACTTTAAGTCTTACTGCCTTGATGGGCTGGATGGATGGAGGCTTGGCTTGAGGGCTGTATCACTGGAGCTCTGCCTGACAACAGCATTTTTGCTGGCTTAAGAAGCTGGGTTTCTCAGTCTTAATGCATGTGGGGAAGGCCTTGATGATCTATAGTTTTGTGGACATGGATGACCAAAGCAGGCCAGAGGAGGTAGTGTCTTGATTGCTGGAGGAAGCATGGTCTGCATGGTTGGCAATGGCATTTATGTCAGCTTAAGAGTCCTGGTTTCTAGTTTTGAGGCATGCAGTGGAGGCTCTGGTTACCCATGTTGTCTGTGGATGTGGAAGACATAAGCAGGCCAGTGGAGGAGGAGGTGGTGACTTGATTGCTGGAAGATGCATGGTCTGCATGGTTGGCAATGGCATTTACACTGTCTTGAGAGCCCAGGATTCTCTGTTAGGCTGCATGAGGTGGAGGTGCTGGTTGTCCATGCTATTGTTGGCAAACTTGGTATATAATGATGCAATATTCAGTGATTGGAGAGGACAGAGGAATGTAATAGGATGGATACTGGGGCTTGGGGAAGAATAAACTTCCAAAATAAAAACAGAATCAAAAAAGGATTCAACTGTTGTGGATGAAAAGACGGATGGATATTATTTATTTTTATTCTTCATCTTCATCAAGGAAGTAGCTTGCACGGTCTTCTAGATGAGCTGTCCCCACATGGGAATTCTTTCTCCATCTGTACTTCATCTGCCTTAGTAGAAGGCAATTTGCCAATGCCGATAACCTCCTGCCTTTCAGATTCATCTTCACCACCACCGTCTCCTTCATGTGGTAGGAATATCAACATGATTGTGTCGCATGGAATGTGCCCCACATTCACTTTATTAAATGTTAGGATGCCAATATTTCTAGGGAACAGATTTGGATGACTGTCCTGCACAATGGACCCTGCCAAACTGGATACCTGCTCCACACTATCATTCGATGGAGGACAGCTCAAGTATTTGATTGCTACTGAGATCAGTGCTGGCCAGTCAGTAACCTTGCTACTCCAGTACAGCAAGTGCTCTTCTGTGATAGCAAGGTGCCTGGTGTCCACCAAATATGCATGCACCATGTGCTGCACTGCCTGCAATCCTGCTGCCTCATCAGCCTTTTCCTTTTCCTTTTCCTCTACTTCTTCAATACCCACCTGGTACAAAACATCCCAAAGTGGATTTGTTGTTTTTTTTCCTTTTACCTTGCATGTTTTTTTCAGTCTGTTTACCATGCAAGGTGGTAGCAACACCTGGTCTCCATTCAGTTTCATGTTGCATCTTGGATAATTGTGACATTAACATCTGTGACCCACAGACCTGTTTTATTAGAAGATCGGTTAAATTATGAACCTGGTCACATCCTCCTAAAAGTATTGATGACAGGCTACATTTATAATTTGGATCCAGCATGGTGGCAATCCCAAAATCTGTAGACCACAGAATGCTGGAAATATGGGTATTGCAGTCAAGACATGGAGCATGTGTTGAACTGCCACCCCTCTCAGGTCAAATAACTCATCTCTCCTTGTCCCAAAAACCAGAACACTCATGGGTGACCGGGCCTTTGCAGTATGCACACCTCGGACCTGGAATTCCCTTCCTGCACATGTTTGCAGTGCCATCTCTCGCAATAGCATTAAAAACACCCTTTGGAATCATCTAAGGCTCACCACAGACTTTAACTCCACCTAAGCAGTGTATGCTCCATTGTGTCTATGATAGCACTTTACTGTTCCAGTATTGTCACCGGCCAAGAAAGCTTGAGTCTATGCTTGAGCATAATACTTTGAATTTGTCTGCCACTTTACTATGTTGCAACAATCTGCAATACTGTTTACTTTATGCTGTCTAAGCATGCTCCATTGTTGTACCCTGCATTGTCTGTATGTCCCTTGAAATTGTGCTTAATCCTGTGTAAACCTTGTTCTTTTGTCTGCGTATTTCTTGTAATCTCCCAGGTCATACCTGAAAATCGGCATATGTTTGTCTAGTGTGTTTACCTGGTCAACAAAAGCTAAATAAATTAATTAATTAAGGCACAGGTTACCATATCACCACCTGCCTCAAGCACCTGCTGTGCATTCAACAACATCTGCCCCAGCACACATAGAAGTGAGATGGCCTGACTGGTACAGACAGTGTCCTCACTCACTGCCTGAGTTTCATGCACAAATAGCCTTAAAATCATGATCAGAGCATCCATTGGTCACCACCTGTCTGTCAGAGACATGGATAGTCTGGCACTGTCATGGCTCATATGCAACAGCAGATATTCGGATATGGCTTTGTATTGCTCGTACAAATGCTTGATCATGTACAGTGGTGCATTCTATCTGGTGATGACTTCCAGATTCATACAGTGCTGAGGCAGTTTGTTCCAGATCTGCAGGTGTCTAAGATGGTCACTGGCCTCTCCAGAATGGGCAAAGTGGGCCCAAATGTGATGGGCCACAGTCAACATGGGCTTGCTATCAGGATGCACTAGAAACTACTTCACAGTGAGATTAAGACAGTCTGCCAGGCATGGCACTCTGACAGACCCCCATCACTGATGCATTTCCCTACATTCGAGCCATTATCACTCACAATGAAACCTGCTGTCAGTGAATAGGGGTGCAGCCAGTCATCAATTTCAGTCAGGAACAGTTCTAGCATTTTCTGGCCTGTGTGTGATCCAGTTGCATGCCTCATTGGTAGTGTGGCATGCTGGTGAACTTCTGGAGTGTTGCTATCACCGCAGTCGGGTTTAGTACAATGTTTCACCTGGCCAGAGTCAAATACTAACCTAGGTACCTGTGCCCAGTGTGCTGTATTGCACACATAGTGGCTACCAGCTGCTTGACACTGGGCCACATAACCATACTGAGATGTTCTGCATGTATGGTGATGCTGAATGCAGCAGGTCATGGATTACTGTGTGCAACACAATCCCATAAAGGTCAGGAATGGCACATGTAAAGAAATAAGTTCTTGAGGGAATCTGCCATTTGGGACAGACACAGGCCATTAACATTCTAAAACCCATGTTCTCCACAAAAGTAGTAGTAATAAAAAGCTTTATTTTTAGAAGGGAAGATGTTAACTACACACTATTAGGACCATAAGTCCTATTTTCAAGGTGGTCCTGTAATATATAACAATACAAAATATAACAAGCAGCATACATAAAATGATCCATATAAACATTGTTATCAGTTACAGACCAACAATTACACTTAAACTAATGTTATAAAGTTTAACATTCTACAAGCACAAGGTAGTTATAGGTTCCCTACACATAATAAATATTACATCTGTGAGACAGAACTTTAGGTTTAACAGTGCATGTGTTTCACAAGCATGTTATATAGATCAGGTGCCATCATTTCAGTTGTTGCTGTATTCAGTTCACATGCAGTAGCATGACTGAGTTAGTATTTGGCATGATGAGACATGTTATTATTTACATATTTGAAAGTAATAAACAGAAAGTTAAAAAAAACATGCTATGCAGCATACCGTAGGCTGGACCTTGGTTGGTGCTGGACTACCAAACAGCTGGACTTGACATGGTGGAAAAAGCTGGTGGGGTAGTATTTGACTCCTGGGGATTCCTGAGTGCTGCTTGAATGAAGGCAGTGATTTGGGGTGTTTTCTGCATGGGGGTTGCTGTGGTGTAATGCCTCTGGGAGGTACTACTACTTAACTAACTACTGCTGCTATGACCACTACTAAGCAGTCTCACAGACTCCTCCTCACTCAACCCTTCCTCCATCGGAACTATTTCCCCGCCACTTCTGGATGCCTTTGCAAATGCTTATAATAAGAAAGAGGAACCCTCTGCACTGACTTCCTTTGGTGCTGAGTCCAGCATAATTGGTGCCTGGACTTTAGTTGTGTGTGTTGGCCAAGAAACATAGAAACATAGAATTTGACGGCAGATAAGGACCGCTTGGCCCACCCAGTCTGCCCATTTCCCTACCTAATGGATAAGCTGCAGATCCTAGTTAACCAGCAGCCTACTTCTTCCTACCCCAACCCCCTAGAATTGCCTTATGACTGTCCCATGCATGCTTGAATTCCAGAGTGCCTTAGTGGCTGCCCTTTATTCCCAGACTAACTTACAACTGATAAAGCTAACAGACAGTAACTGTTTCATCAGCTGGGTCCAGTATATAAAGTTCCAAACTAGGGATTTTGTACCTCTTGGTCTTACATGGTGGTGGGAGTGAGATAGGGAAGGAGTGGACATTGGTGTTTTTGGGATGCTTTATGCACTTCGACACTGGGTGACTCACATAGTGTAACAGGCTCCATACTGATAAGAGGAATAGCTGTTGTAATATTCGGAGGACTTTGATAATTGTACGAAATACTGGTGTGCAAGGCCCCACTTGTCCAGCAGCATCACCCCTCCTCTTTTTCTGTTCTGGTTGGCGTAGGGGATCCAAATCATCATCCCCACCACTGCTGATGTCCCCTCCTCCTGAGTTCTGTCCTCAGCATCTTTACTTTCTCTATGCTCTCTATCCTTCTCATCATCCAGAGTCGGAGACACATTTTTCAGTTCAGTCATTTCTGACTGTGCAGCAGTCACATCTCCCTCCTCAGGCTCTGACTCATGGTCAGGCTCCCTGCTCTCATGTGGGAATTGGAAACTGTCATCAAGATCAGGCTCAGCACCATCACCACAGGGATTCATAGGGACAGCAATAACCTCAACCACAATTCCTGAGCCAAAGATCTTTCTACCTCTTGGATGACTCATCTTATTGCCACCTCTCCTAGACCCCACCACATGGATGCCACAGATGTGACAGCAGCAGACAATGCCTCTCCCTAGGGATTAACAGTGGGATCCAAACAAAACAATTTATTGAGCTAAGCTGAGTTTACTGAGCTAATAGTAGCTACAGTAAAACCACCCAAAAAGTTTATTTTTAATTTTTTTAACATGACAGGTATTAACAAGATGCACAAAACAGGGGTAATTGAAAGATTTTAAAAACAAGACAAAAGCAGCACCAAACCTCCAACTTCAATGACAGTGACTTCTGCATTAAATATAAAGTGCTCTGTGTGTCCATGCAAAGAAAAATGGTAAGGAATACCTCAAGGCAAAGTTCCTGATGATACTGGTCCTCCAGCGAAACCAGCAGAGTCTTACTTGCCAGCATGTTTGTTTGCATTGAGGTATTTCTTGCACCTTTTGTCTGCATGGATGCACAGACCACTTTATATTTAATAAAAAGGTGACTGCCATTGAAGTTGGAGTTCTGGTGCTGCTTTTTTCTTGTTTTTACTATCACATTTTGGCAGGCATGGTTCGTTTTATTGGAGCACCAGTTTTGTGCTCTTGTAATTGACAGGTTAGTGTAAGCAACTGAACACTGACAATAAAACAAAGGAAAGAAACAGTTACCCCAGATAATGGTGCAACAGGGAGGGAGAGCCTGGAGGAAAAAACTCCTTTAGGGCAGGGGCACAGAAAGGCAGGGATATGGACAAGGCAGAAGAAAATGGGGTTAAACTCAGGTAAACAAGGGTAGAGGGTTGAAGGAGACAAGAAACTAGGAAATAAAAAAGGTGCAAAGAAAGTCATGAGGAGCTTCAGGGAAAAAGACAGTCAGGAATGGGAGGGAGAAGCAGGACAGCAGGCAGGGAGGAAGAAATGTGTGAAGAGCCATGTGCACCAATGCAAGGAGTCTTGAAAACAAAATTCCAGACCTAGAAGCCATTATGGTGGAGGCTGACCTAGATTTAGTAGTCATGATGGAGTCATGGTACACTGAGCACTATGACTGGGACATGGCCGTACTGGGCTACTCTAAATCCAGGAGAGACAGGGCAGGGATGAGGGGAGGAGGGGTTGCTTTATATGTGAGAGAGGATATCAAGGCCATGGAGGTACAGGGGCACTAGGAGGAAAAGGAAGAGCTGCAGGTGCTGTGGATCACCCAGGAGACAGGCTATGGGCCACTATCCATACTGGAGTAATGTACAGGCCTCTAGTACAGGGAGAGGGGTTGGATACGACACTTATGGAAGTCAACATCAGAATGGCGAGTAAGGGTGAGGTGCTGCTAGTTGGTGACATCAGTCATCATGTGTGGCATGGAGCCTTCCAACTGCAGCTTCTGTAAGGAGCAGGGCCATCCTTGGCTCCCTACAAGTGGCTTTTCTAAGACAGTTAGGCAAAGAACCAACTAGGAATGGAGCAGTACTGAACTTGGTGCTTACAAACACAGACAGCATTGCAGACGTTGCTCTAGGCAGTCCTGTGGGTACCACTGTTCATCGTACAGTGTGGTTTAACATTAAGACAAGAACTGAGGCTAATTACATGAGGATGAGAGTCCTGGACTTCAGGTGGGCAAATTTTAAAGAACTGGGGACTGCCTCAGAAACTGACCTCAAAGGGGGGGATTGCCAGGGAGGGGTGGAAGCACAGTGGGTGAAAATAAAGAAGGGTATAACTAAAGCAACTAACCTCTGCATGAAGGAAGAAAGCAGAAGGAAAAGAGACTGTTATGGTTCACCAAGGAAGTGGCAAAGATGATGAAGGAAAAAAGGGTTGCATTCAGGAGGTATAATGAAGCACAGAGGGAGGAGGGCAAGGTGTGATACCTAGTAAAGCAGAGGAAAGTAGGCAAGGCGATGAAGGAAGCAAAGGTGCAGACAAAGGAAAGGATCATCAAAGCTGTTACTAAGGTAGATAAAACTTTCTTCAGATAAATAAGTGAGAAGAGAAGACAGCCAGAGGAGGGATAGTGAGGATTAGAAGGGCAGAGAGTGGAGACAGTGCAGCAGAGGACCAAGTAAAAGAAAGAAATTCTGAACAGGTGCTTCTGTTCAATCTTCTTAGTAGAGGGGGGGATCGTGAAGGAGTAACAGAAATAGGGGGTGAACACAAGTCCATTTTCAGAAGAAAGACCCCGGAAGGGAGTTGCAGCTCTGAAGGTGGACAAAGCTATAGGACTGGACGAGATACATCCAAGGGTTCCAAAGGAACTTAGGGAGGTGCTAGCTGCTGCACTGACAGCCTTGCTCAACAACTTACTAGAAACAGTTGTGGTTCTGGAGGACTGGAGAGGAGCTGATGTGACCCCACTACATAAGAGCTACAGCAGGGAGGAAGCTAGCAATTATAGATCAGTCAGTCTTACTTCAGTGGTGGGGAAATTATTGGAAACCCTGCTAAAGGAAAGACTGGTTGGGTATCTTAAATCCAGTTGGCTGCAAACCCACAGGCAGCATGGATTCACAGGGAGGGGGAAGGCATGACAAATGCATCTAATGCATTTTGTAGACTAGCTGACTGGGGAAATAGATCAGGGGAAGGCAGTGGATGTGACCTATCTGGCCTTCAGTAATGCCTTCAACATTGTGCCACTCAGAAGGCTGATATAGAAACTGAGTGGCCTGGGGGTGGGATTCAAAGTGGTGAAATTGGTTAGAAACTGGCTAACTGACAGGACACAGAGGGTAGTGGTAAATAGCATTCACTCTAATGATGGGAAAGTAACTAGCAGGGTGCACAGGGCTCAGTAATGTAGCCAGTCTTCTTCAATGTCCTCATAAGTGACATTGCTGAGAAACTGGAAGGGAAGGTATGCCTTTTTGCAGATGATGCCAAAATCTGCAATAAGGTGGACAATCAGATGGTTTTGGAGAGAATAAGCAGAGAACTGACGAAACATGTGGAGTGGTCTAGAATTATCATTACAAGAATTAACTAAATTGGAAAACTGGTCAAATAACAATAAGTTAAAATTTAATGAGGATAAATGCAAAGTCGTGCACCTAGGACACAAAAACTTTCATTTCACATACAGCTTAAATAACATAACCTTATAGGACACAGTGAGTGAGTGTGATCCAGGGGTAACCGTTAGTAATAATTTATCCTTTGATGTACAAACCAAGGCAATAGTTAAGAAATGTCATCAAATCTTGGGGAGTATATTTAAACATATAAAGAGTAGGGAATCAGATGTAGTAACACCACTGTACTCATCACTCTTTGGACCCTATTTAGAGTACCGCTCTCCATTTTGTGCTCCTCAGACCATAAGTTGTAAAAAGTTAATAGGGTCAAAGGAAGACCATGAAGAAAATAAAAGACATGAGAAATGTTAATTATGGTGATAGACTACTCCTACTAGGTCTATATTCTCTAGAATATACAAGACTGAGAGGAGACCTGTGGTTAGTGTATAGCACATCAAAGAATCAACATACATGGGAAACCATTGGTCTTATTAAACAACCAAACAATATGAATACCACCACTTCACATTAAGAGGCGAGGTCAGCAAAACATCGAAGAGGCAGAAATGGTTTAGTCAGAGGGTTATCAGGAGCTGGAACTGTTTGTCAGAGAATGTTGTTAGTAGTACTACCGTGGAACAGTTTAAAACATCCCTTGACAGATATATACAGTGGGTGACAATAAGGTGTAAATTGTACCACTAAAAAGCGGGCGAGTTGTATAAAGGTTTATAACCTCCTATGCTCATATTATTACCTATGAACCTATGAATATGGCAACTTGGGTTCAATGCTAAGAAGTGGAAAATAATGCATCTAAGGCAAATAAAACCAGGTGGGGTGCCACAGGGCTCAGTATTGGGACCTATCCTCTTCAATGTCTTCATAAGTGACATTGCTCAGAAACTGGAAGGGTATGCCTTTTAGTAGATGATACCAAAATCCGCAATAGGGTGGACACTCAGTAGGGGTGGAGAGAATGAGTAGGGATCTGGGGAAACTCGAGGAGTGGTCTAAAGCATGCAGTTGGGGTTCAATGGCAAGAAGTGCAAAACCTTGCACCTAGAGCATAAGAACCCAGGCGCTGAGTATAGGATGGGTCAGAGATACTGACAGTCACTAAACAGGAAAGGGACCCTGTTGTTATTATATCTGATAATCTAAACATGGCAGGTCAGTGTGACTAAGCAGTAGGTAGGGTTAATGGAATACTGGGCTGCATTGTGAGGAGGATATCCAGCAGGAGGAGAGAGGTGGTGTTGCCACTGTATCGCTTGCCAGTTTGACCTGACCTGGAGTACAGTGTCCAGTTTTGGAGGCTCTACCTCAGAAAGAACATAGGCAGGGTGGAGGCAGTCCATAGTAGGACAACTAAATGGTGCTGGGGGTTGAACAAGAAGCCCTACGAGGAGAGACTAAGGGATCTTAACATGTAAACCCTGGAAGAGAGAAGAGTGCGAAGTGACATAATATAGACCTGGAAGTACCTCACAAGGGTGAACTGGGTGCAGGGAGGAAGTCTCTTTCAAATGAGAAGCACCAGGACCAGGTGGCATACTGTGAAGCTGGAGTTGGGATGTTTAATAGAGATGTGAGGAAATATTTCTTCACTGAAAGAGTGGTAGATGCCTGGTACACACTGCCAGCATAAATGGTGGTGGCAAAAACAGTGGGGGCATCAAGCATGCGTAGGATAGACATAGAGATGTATTAGATAACAGGATGGGAGGAGAGAAAGTGGACAGAGGCTAGTTAGGGTCTTTGGAGTCAGATTAGGCAGGGGATATCTGGGTAGACTGGATGGGCCAAATGGTCCCTTCTGACACTTTCTATGTGTACACCACAAATGTGAAGATGCTGGCATATGGCCTACAATAGCTCTTCCAGAGTCTAAATGAAAAGTATGAGGAAGTTGGGGCAACCTTCCCTAATGCCTTTCTCAAGAGGGAAGGAGGGGAATGGGATTCATTAGTTGAGACTGATGCTGACATGTTTGCATATACGGTGGATATCCAGCTCAGTATCGCTGGGCCAAAACATTTCAGGGTATGGAAAAGGACCCCTCCACTCCACCCACTTGAATATTTTTTCAGCATCCAGTGATAACTGGTAACTGTGGAGGGGTGGGGGGGAGCATGCCAGATCAAATTCAGTAGACATTTAGTGTTGCCATAGCCTTTGCATCTAGGGATGTACCCAAACTGATTGTTGTCTGTTAGTTGTGAGAGTACCTCTTTTACCATTTTGGCAAACATCTTTGCAAAGATCTTACAGTCTGTAGTGATTAGAGAGATGGGTCTGTAGCTCCCACAGCTTGTAGGATCTTTGCCTGGTTTGGGCAACAGAGGGATTTGTGTTGTGTGCATTGAGTGGATTTGGAACCCTTGGAACAGGCTTCAGATAAGTTATCTGCCAAAAAGCCAGGCCGATGGCACCAAAAGCTGAGATGCTGTACAGCACCTTATGTTGCAGCATGCTGGCAACCCGGGTTCGGGAATAAGAGTGGATCACCAGGGGTCAGCAAGGGGATGGTTGGTAGAGATTTGAGCAGCTCTCTGGCAGCTCCCCTCTCCCGGACTGGGATGGTGTTCCTTCCCAGCTCTTAGCTGCCTTCAGGTGGAGGTCTGGTGGCAGAGCTGATGTCCAGGAGGTTGACAGAACATCAGGAGGGTGGAAGGAGCTGTGGTTCCATAGCAAATGTATGCCTCCACACATACGTTTCCTCCACACTGCCACAGCTCTAGGATCCTTGTGAATAAATGGAGGAAAACTGGTGGACCTAGGCTCCATGAAGCCTCACCTGAGGTACCACAGCACACCTTGCCACTTCAGGGCACAGGGGGGCAAACTCTGGATGAAAGGCACCAGTAGGGAAGATGGCCTTCCATCCTTGGACCTGCCACAGGGGCAATCCATGAGGGAACACAGCCTTGAACAAAGAAAGGAGGTAAGGAACAGCTGACGGTGCCTGGGAATGAGGCTGACTAGCCACCCAGTCTGACCAAGTAGGATAAAAACCCTTTTTTTGTTGAGAGGCATGGGCTATGCACTTACCTTAGTAAAGGCTTTCCGGGCAACCCACCTATCCCACCTTATGGCTGCGGAGACGTTCATTGGCTTGTTGAAGGTGAGGAACTCTGCAATGTCCTTAGGAAATTGAGTGCAGAAGGAGGGATGTTTGAGAAAGGATGCATTAAATCTCAAAATATCCTTTGCTGATGTGTATGTGGTTGGGGAAAGCCACGGGAAAGATATCAGATTATGGGCCAAGATGATGGCTGAATCTATTTTTGCCTCTGAGATATCTTCCACCCATCTTGCTAGTACAAACCAGACATCTATCCTGGAGAGCATGCCGTTTGGCTGTGAGAAGTAAGAGTAATTTCAACCCCCAGAATGGATCAGTTTCCAAATGTCTGTGGCCCCTCTTTCTTTGTTCTTGCAAGGCAGTGGATGTTTGCTCCTGTCTAATAATCTGTATAATACAGTATTCATATCCCCCCATTAAAATCTTTCCTACCCCTGCTTCTGCTAGTTTTTGGATTAGGGCCACGAAGAAGGTGAAATCTCTCCGATTAGGGCAATGTACACAATACAGGGTGGAGTCACTGCAGCACAACTTACCCATTACAATCATATGTCTTCCCTCTGGGTCTGTATGCATGGCTGTGGCTTTAAAGTCTGCAACTCTCTGAATCAGAATGGCCACACACACCCTGTTCTTCATTTTGTATGCACTACTAAAAACCTGTGCTACCCATCATATTTTAAGTTTGTCAACTTCCTGTTTCAGGAGATGGGTCTTTTGTAAGAATGCTACCCCAGTTCCCAAACCAGCATAGGTGGTCCAATATTGCCTGCCTCTTTATAGGGGAGTGGACACCTTTGATATTCCAGGATACAAATTTAAGGGGCTTGCTAGCCATTGTCTTTAATGTTACAAGCAGGGTTGTGATCAAAGTATTGAACATGCAGAACACGTAATGGAGGCTACATACAAATTGGCATACACAGTCCACGTAGCTACGGACCTGTAGACAGGCACACATTTGGCTGTATTTTCTGCTCTAACTTCTCCCTACTACTATTCGTTGTACTACTCTGCCTCCTATTCCCTTTACTTTTCAGGCACCTTTTGCCCTTCTTCACACTTTCAGCTCCCCCTTTTCTAGCAACTCTCACCAACAGCCTGGCCAGTCTCCATCTCCTTACTTCATACCTTTGAGAGGTCAACGACAGTAGGCAGGGTTCGATTTGTCCACCAGAGATGGGAGTCTGAGTCTCGAACATCAAGCCATTAATTATCAGCAATGGCTATACTATTACAGTGCCATGGTATCCACCCCATCTGCTGCATCCTCTCCAAATGACGAAGAAGGTCCTTCAGGACCCTCTCAGACTTCTTCAGAGTCACTAGCGCCTCGCTAAAGATCTTCCAAATCAAAATTTTCCATAAAAGACTGGACTGTTCCATGCCTGATTTCTGAATTGCAAAACATTGGGTATTTCCTATTCGGCGTCAGCTCGGAAACAGGAGCTATTCAATTTATTCATAGCAACTAAGTCTCAACCCAATAGAAATCCTACTCTTAGTCAGCCTGTTCTCTAGCTAGCTTCTGCTTTAACCAAAATCAGAGACTTCATGGCTCAGGTGACTACCTCAGTATCAGAGCTACAATCCCGCATATCTTCTCTCAAAGATCACCTTCCCTCACAACCCATTACAGTGTCCAGCTCAATGACTTCCCCTACTCCTACAACCACTTTTCATATCCATGAGGATGCTGTTTCAACTCGCTCTGCACTTCCTAGGAGCACTCCCTCTACTTCTGGTCTTCAACCTCAACAATACCCAGGTACCTCTCCTTCAGCCACTCCTTCACTATTCATATCTCTCATTCATCTGATCCAAAGTCACCTACACAAAGATATTCTATAATAGATGGGAAGGACATAATCCTGATATCTCTCATTATCTCATCCCATAATACCATTGAAAACAGAATAGCATCCTGTAGAGACATCTCCATCATCCTGAAGTTGAAAGATCCAAGACTCATGAAGAAATTAACCATATCCAAATTCTTTCTTGCTTTCAGCTTATACCATGACATAGTCTGCTCTGCTTACTCCTCTAGATGAGAAGAACTGGATTCATATCTTTATCTCATCATTGATCTAGGCATCCAGTATGGAGGAACCCACTTTTTGACTATCTTCTGTCTTTTTCCACTAAAGCTGCTGCTGCATTAGCTCATTTTAATACAAGACAGAATTCGGCCATCCTGGACAATGAACTCTTCTGCCATAATTTCACTGGCCAGCAATCATATTCCTGTCTGCTATGCAGCTCGTTTTTCCACTTTGCCTCCCTCTGCCCTCTGAAAGCTTCTGATGTCTCCTCATCTTCCAAGATCACAAGGAATTTACCAGCTGGTCCAGCGCCAGCTTCCTTTTCCTCTTTGCGATTGACCAACATGATCTCTAATCTTTATGCAAACATTTACCCCAACCTGGACAAGCACAGAAAGCAAATTAAGTATGTGGGAGGCAAACCGATTCGCAAGAAATTCAGTTATAATGGATGCTCGAGTTACAGTTGTCAGTTTCTCCATATTTGCAGTTTCTGCAGTGAAGTTCATGCTCGATTCCTGAGTCTAAAAGTGCCTCAATCAAAACAATAAGAATTACTGCACCCCTCCACTCCTGCCAATCTACAGGCTTTAGTCCAATCGGTAACTGCTCATCCTTCTTGTCCATTCATTGAATATCTACTGTCTGGCTTTTCCAAAGGATTTCACACAAGCATTCCATTGCTTCCCTCTGACACCTTTGAATGTTATAACCTGCAGTCTGCCTTAAAAGAATCCAAAGTCATGTAGTAATTATTACAGAAAGGACTTCAAAAATGATTCATCATTAGTCCTTTTCTGCATCCACTATTTCCCACCTACTGGATCAGTCCTATTGGTGTGGCTACTAGAAATCTTTAGGGCAAAAACAACTAATCTTTGATTTATCAGCATGTCGATCCAAGTTTATTTCTAGCATCAATTAGTTGATTCCATTTAGTGAGTATTCTCTCTCTCCTATGCTTGCATAGATGATGCTGTTACAATTATTAGGCAATTTGGCCCCAGCTCCTTGCTCTCAAAAGTGGACAATTCAGATGTTTTTAAATTGCTGTCCATTCATCCTTCTCTATGACACTCACTGTATATGACATTAAATGGGGAAAATCATTACTACTTCTCTATTCATCTGACTTTTAGTTGCAAAGCATGCTTTGTTGGCTATTGCTCAACATTTGTCATAGTCCAGCTGTCGTCCGTCTCCTAGACAATTTCTTACTAATCGATCCACTCGATTCACCTCCAGTTGCTGGCATCACTGCTCTTGTTCACCTCTTCCATGAGTTAGCAGTGCCTTTGTCTGAAGAGAAACCTTTTGGACATTCTATGTCTATTGAATTTTTAGGTATCAAGTTGGATACAAAATGCGTAGAAGCCAGATTATCTCTTAATAAACTACTCAGGATTCATGAGCTAGTAGAACCTTTTTCCATTCATTCCTCATGTACCAAATGCGAATTGCTTTCACTCCTGGGTCATCTCAGTTGCATAATTCAAATCATTCTGCAAGATCATTCAGTCATTTCCTACCTTTTATCATTGGCCTCTTCAGTCTCCAAACTTCACCATCACGTATCCATCACTGCTACAGCCAGATCTGATTTAGTGATGTAGTCCCACTTCCTAGCTCATCGGAATGGATGCTCCATGTTCTATAAAGAACCCTTTCCCAATCTCCATCCCAGTATATATACCGATGCATTTCCTAATCATTGTTTTACAGCTATTTCTGATCATTCCTGGTTTGCAGCTCCTTGGCCTCCTGACATATACAATCTTCAAGACTTTTCTAAAGCATCTCCTTTATTCAGAATTTATCTTATCATACCTGCTGCATCCATATGGGACCATCTTTGGTCTTTGCAGACTGTCTCAATCTTCTCTGATGATCAGTGTACTGTAGATAGCATAACTAGAGGTAGGTCATTAGCCCATTTCATCATGTTGTGGAGGCTGACTTGATTATCATTGTACCACAATTTCACCATGAAATATTTTCATATCCCTGGCTATGCAAACAAAGCTGCTTCTTATCTGTCTCAGTTTCAATTCCAGGAATTCCATTGCATCTGTCCTGCAACAGATTCAGCCATGACCTCCCCTCCTCGATTAACTGATCTAATCATGACTTAACATTCAATTGTCAACATGCTGAAGTCATTATGTGGTCAGCCTGGAAGACATTTTCCTCATTCTGTACCTTCCAATCAATTCATCCAAACTCCTTCTCTATCAATCATATCCTGGCATTAATAACCTTCTGCCAACAAGCCATGAAGTTATCATTCGGGACCATTAAACAATACTTATCTGAAATTCATTTTTTTCTGTATTAGTTGAATCCATCTGTGTCTTCAGTCATATCACACATTTCAGTCAATCTTTCCTATTTGGAATCCATAAAGCGTCCTGATCAAATGTTCGTAAACAATTACCTATCAAAGGATCTATATTTCACAAATTGTTAGATTTACTAAGCACCAACCCTTTCAACCCTACCTCACACATCATGATTTCTTCAGCTAGTTGCTTTGCATACTATGGCGTCCTGTGTCCTGGAGAGTTTACTACTTCTTCAGACTCTTCAGTTAAATTTCTTACAGTTTCCAATTTAAGAAAACAAGAAGATCATTATGTTCTCTTCCTCTCAACTACAAAAACTGACAGGCTGCATCAAGGAGTTCAGATCTCATACCACCCCACTCAAAATAATTGGTGTCCAGTAGCCATATTGGATCATCTGATGCAGCATCATGCTTGTTCCAGTTCTTCAAAACCTCTCCTATCTATTCATAATGTCACAGCACTATCAGCCACGTTTCATGGAACACATGAGAATCCCATTACAAAGACTCAGACTTAATCTTTTTGCCTTCACAGATTACACTTTTTGAATCAGAGCTGCAACTTCCACATTGAAGAACAATGTCCCTGCTCACATCATCAAGAAACTCGGAAAGTGGACCTATTCATTCTTCAAGATCTACATCC
The DNA here is from genome assembly GCA_016271365.2 of Neoceratodus forsteri. Taxonomy (NCBI): domain Eukaryota; kingdom Metazoa; phylum Chordata; order Ceratodontiformes; family Ceratodontidae; genus Neoceratodus; species Neoceratodus forsteri. Next base: position 172,329,349 of record CM028131.1, on the reverse strand, counting down.
CTAATCCTGAAGCAGAACTCCAGCAATCATTTAGGAATATCTCCTCTTAGTATGTCAAGAGGAAGGGCAGTTCTGTAGGTATGGTTCCTCAGAGGTTTCCTCCTCAAATGTTTTTTTTTCCCTCTCCTGCGTCCTACTGTTTACACTTTCTGTGAGTTGGAGGAGTTATCTCTTCTTTTTGGGCCTTCTAGTTCCGTAATGCAGCCCGGCTCCACTGCTGAGGGTGGGAATAGAGAAAGGGCAAAATTAAAGGTAAAGTTTACACAAGCACTTACACTATTCCCAAACACTGAATGGGAGAGCTTTGCTCGAGGTTCTATTTGGGGGAATAACTCCATCCACCATCCAAATTTAAACCAGCCTCTCCCCTCACTCAATGCTTAGTGTGTTTTGAACATCTTCCTTCCTCTCCTCCTCTGGCACTATCCTCCTGTAGTGCTGACCCTTGAACATTCTCCATACTCCCCTCCTCTTCCTCCTGTACTCTTCTTACCCTTAGTGCTATGCCTTCTATTTCCATAATGCCACCCGGCTCCTCTACTGAGTGTGGGAATACAGAAAGGCCAAAGTTAAAGTTCCCACAAGCACTCACACTATTCCCAAACATCAAACATATATTACAGAAATACTTTATGATTAAGATACCTCATTTCCCTCCACATCCCACCTGTTCTAGTCCCCACCATCAAAAGAAAAATAGGAAATGAGCATGACTTTCATCAATAAATCACAGCCTCATTTAACTACTCGATTTTACCTGGTCCAAGGAGGAGAAGTTTCTGTTAAACTCAAGCATGGGAGAGGATAAGCATATCAAATCCTAAAGGATACAAAACAGAATATCTGCTGAAGATGAACAGCAGTTCCTAATATACATCAAAGAGTATAATTTCCAGTCGCAATTCAAGTACTGTCTGCAGTTGGCAGGGGTGGAAAATCCCAGTCCAGTTTGGTCTTGTCTGTACCCCCCCCACATATCCCCATCTGCTGGCAGGGTGCTCATGGTGATGTCAGCCTGGGATCATGGTTCAGCTGTTCCTGTGTCCTCTACTTCCAGGGTCACAAATTCTTTAGTGGATAATAGGAGTAATGGACAGTTATTTAAGTCTCTGTCTTGCCCTGCTCATTGGAGAGCAGTCTCTCCCAAAGAGTCTGATCCATGTGAGAAAGAGCCAGAGTCTCTGCTGCATTCTCTGGGTTGATTGCTGCTGTGTGCATTCAGAGATTTTGTACAGTCTTTGCCTGTCATTCTTTTCAACCTTGTAGTCTGCCAGTCTTTGTCTTGTCATCTTGAGGCCTGCTGAAGGGCATCTGTCTATGTGAGGCTGACCTTTGACCTGTTGAGGCAGGCATTTCCTTTCTAGAGCTAGAGTTTTCAAAATGGTACACTAGATACCTAGCCTTTTCTGACCAGTTCCTGTGGATGTACCTGGTGGCATCCTCTGTAGTTTCAAAGGTGTTAGGTGCCCCATTTCTCACAATTCTGAGTTTGGCAGAGAACTGGAGCTGGAACATTACCCCCCGCTCCTGAAGGGCAAGTCAAGCTGCTGTGAACTCCTTTCTTTTTGCAGCTAGGTCAGAGGAGTAAGTGCTGAAGATCAGGATGTGGTGACCTTCCCAGGAGATTGAACCCTTCTCCGTGGCCAGAGCAAGGATATTTTTCATCACAGAGAACTTCAGTCATTTTGCCAAGAGATGCCAAGGATGGCCTCCAGCTTGGGGAGGGGGTATCAGGGATCTGGACACTTTCTTGATTTCCATGGTCAGCCTCCGGTTATACTGAAGAAGGTTTTGGAGCTCCTGTTTCAGAAACATAGTTGCATCTGACTCTCAATACACTCTGGAAGGCCAATAATTCTAATATTGTTCCTGTGGTTTCTGTTCTCTAAGTCTTTGGGCTGGTTCCACAGGAGCCCCACCATTCTCTCAAGTTCCTGGATTCTAGCTTCATGTCTAGAGTCTTTTTCATCTGTGTAGGACAGAAACATGTCAGTGTCCCTCTGCTGGTTGCTTAAACTCTGTACTTTTTCTTGCAGGTCAGCAATTGAAGATTTGAAGTAGAGATCTAATTTAGGACTGCTGCAACATACCAATGAGGACTGTAGAATCACTACCAATACCAAAGGGAGTGGGACCATTGCAGCTGCCATCTCATCCTGTCAGAGCAGGGACCACCAGCTTCAATCAATGATAAATGTGGGTTATCTATAGGCAGGTCAGTGAAACTTCAGATTTCATTAGATTTTGTTTTAATCTCACAAATGATTCCTAATTGTGCTGGTTGTAGGTGAGTAGTATAAGTTCATATATCTCATCACAATGTTACATTTCAGCCAATCAGCACGTGCCACATCATTTGACAGGTGGGCATGGCCTAAAATGGACCAATCAGAATTGTCCCCTGTTTAAGAGGAAGTCCGTTCCTAAATGCATTGGTCCCACCCATTTCCACAGGAAATGACATGTGTTCAAACCCATGCCCTGCCCACTTGCACAGGAAATGACATGCGCTCAAACCCCAGAAATTACATAACATCACCATTTTCTAAGCATCCTACTCCCCTCCTTCTCCTGCACCCCTCAAACCCCTGCCATGCCATCCTGGTATGAACCTGAGTCCCACTATCCTAGCTCAAACACCTGTCCCACTCTTTTCTCCTGCACCCCTCAAACCCCTGCCCCCCACTATCCTGGCTTGAACCCAAGTCCCACATCCCAGCTCAAACCCCTGTCCCCTTCCTCCACCCCTCCCCTCAAACCCAAGTCCCACCATCCTGGCTCATACCCAAGCCCCACCATCCTAGCTTGAACACAAGCCCCACCATCCTAGCTTGAACCACCTGCCCCATCACTATGCCCCCATGAATCTCAGTCCTTCTTCTCTTTACAGCACTACCCTCTACCTTGCACCCACACCTCACACCTACGCTGCCCCCCAAAATAAGTTAGGGTTTATGTAGTGTTATGTGCCCCCTGTTGGCTTGGGAGTATAATTGCAGGGGTTTGTGTATGTTTTTTGACTAGGATATTTTTTGGAATGTTGTATCTAGGAGGCAACCTCATCATGTAGAGGCTTTGGAGATCTGTTTGGAGACCCCCACAGAGGGAAAGCCATCTGACTGAGTAAGTACTCCTTTTCTGTTTTATAACAAACAAGGTATAACATAATTTAGCATGCATCTGTACACCTGTGTAAACTTGTACCAAAAAGCTACCTCCATGTATATGTATATACAGTCATATGTTAAATAGGACCTCTGTGTAAATGAGTTCATCAAGCAAAGACTGTGTGTGTGAGTGTGTGTGTAATTATTCTATAGCAATCACAAACTAATAATTTTTATCCTATCATGAAATACAGAATAAAATACATTTGAATCAGAGAAAGGAAGACACATACCTGTAGTTCTCCTCCTCAGCTCTGTGTAGCATCATAGAGAAGGCTGAATGAAATGTTGGTGATATTTATAATGTTTTTAAAAAGGGTGTGGGGGCTACAATAGATGTGCATGTGACACATGTTACCATGTATAGTATGAAGGGGCAGTCCATCTTACAAAGCCTTATATAAACCCTGCAGTTCAAGTTAGAATGCACAGCTTTTTGAGAGACTCCTCAGATTCTGTTTTATAGACTTGGAGCAGATTATCCAAAACATCAGGAAGAAGATGACACAGAGCGGTGCTTCTCAAACCAACATCCCAGCAACAGAACAGACTGTCACACCACCAAATGAAAAGTCTGGAGATGAAAAGCCAAGCAAGAAGATGGCTATCACAGCCTCACAACCCAAGCCAACGTATTTGTACTACATGAGGTGCAAAAAAGAATGTCCCACACAAGTCTTGTTGAGTGGAAGAGTGTCTGACATCAAAAAGAATCTCACTGCACAGTTTGGTGAATCAGAAAATCCTAAATCTGACTGTCCTTCCGAAGAGGCACCACTGCAAGACCTTGAAGAGGCTGGGTTGTGAATCTGATGCAGAAAAAGATGTTACTATAAAATACAAAACAGAGAGTGACAAGAAGGGGGAGCCAGAGAAGATTGGTGGCTAGACACTGCCAGAAAAAGCATCAGAGAAAGTTGTGAAAAAGAAATCCAAAACACAGCCAAAAGTCACCTCTGCCCAAGAGGTGGATGATGATGCTGCAACAGCCACAGCCAGTGACCCCAGGCTAAGAACGAGAAAGATGAAAAAAAGAAGAAAACAGAAAGAGTTGCCTTGATGAGGTAAATACATTTTTAACATTAAAAAAATGTGTGAGTGGTGACATGCATACATAGTGTAACTGAGGAGATGAGTTAGTAGTAGAACAAGATCTTACCTATAATGAGTCACAGGACCAAAGCTGTTTTTGTTTTACTTTAATAGATTGATGGATTTGTGATGGAGCAGCAGTCATAATTGGACAGCATGGATCTGTGTCTTTCCACAAATCTAATGCTCAACTGTGTTTGCTGTGTGAAAGATACAGATGTGGTTATTAATGAGATGTGTGAGGACCACTATGTTAGAAATCCAGAGAGCGATAGAATGTTTCAAAATGTCACAGAACAGGCTGTGATCACTACCCAAACCTCTTCTTCTACAGAGATTAGACAGGGGTCCTCATGTGAAAAACCAGGCCTCAGTAGTAAACCCCCAAAACTGACCATGATATGTATTGTAAGTATGTCATGTATCATACCATCCATGGCATAATTGCTGCAGTGATAGAGAGAGGGTGATACATGTTGAAATGATTGATGCCTGTCCCGGGTGCGAGATAGAGGACCCTAGTCAGAAAAAGCATTCTTGTATCACTGATGAATTAACAGCTAGAGAACTATTCAGAAATGTTTCTGAAGCCATACATACAGTATATTGCAACTAATGCCTGTGATTTTAACAATAGCAATGAAACAGCAGTGCTTAAATTTTACTAACGAAACACTACAACATATTGGTCATGTTTTAAATGATGTGAAAAGAGTTGATGATCCCAAGTGGTGTATTAAAAATATGTACCACCAGACAGACAGAGAGATTAGAAAAGAGGCCACATGTCTGGTCAGCAAATGCCCCTTTAAAAAGTTTCTAAAAAGAAATTCAGGGACCCTGTTCATATTGTAAAAAACATTTACCCCCCAAACTGTTGCATGTTACATGAAAATATTTCAGTACCAAAAAGTGTCATATTTTATTTTACAGAGAATCATATGGGATGCAAGTACAGACAGACTACAAAGACTTATGTAACTGATCCTCAGCCATTATTGACATCCATCACTGTTTGGTTCACCTCAATATTTGAAATGTGCCTTTGTGACATACATACAGCCTCTGAACTGATGATGTGTACCCTTCCAGAAATATGGTAGGATATAGATAAATATATAAAGGAATCAGTGTTGCCACTTGTAGAAAATGTAAAACTGTTTGCCAATATATTCATGGAAGACAATGAATGTCTTTGTGGGCTTTACATCATGATTGTAATAGTCATGTGTATGTGTGTACTATAAAGCAGAAAAAAACATTGTGATATTGTACGTGTGCTACTCTTGAGGAAGCGATGTAAGATGTTATTATGGAATTTATGCATAGCCCTTATGATCTGGAAAACTTTTTTAGTTTTCTCTGTACCGCTGTTGGTCTCTTGGTGTTTAGTCTGCAGAAAGGGCTGGATGACTCTGTCATCATACATTATGCAGAAGCTGTCGCTTTTGTTGTGTTTCATAAATCTTATTTAGCATATGCTTTCCCTAAATACTGTAGTGTATTATGATGCACTTTCAGATGGGACATACTGGCATGCTCCCGATATTCCAGTCACTCTTGATGTCTACAATGTACCATGTGATAAATGGCTTTTCCACTTGCTAAACCACTCCATGCAGTGAGAGGTCATGAAAACATATTGCTGTATGCTTTTCTTTCAGAGTATGTCCTGTCAGTGCATCCAGAGGCTTATTTACCAACTAGTCAGACACAGAGCTAAACAACCTGGTTTAAATCTACCTACAGGACAAGCACCGTGTGTACTTTTAGAGACATGCCAAGAATGTTTTGATGGTCTCCTAGAGGGACCCCAAAAGGAAACTGTGGATTATTTTAAGGATGAATGTGCTACTCTTGAGGAAGCAATGTATAAAATTGCTATAGAGTTTATGCATAATCCTTATGATGTGGTACAATTTTGTGGTTTTATCTGTACCACTGTTGAATTTTCAGTGTTTAGTCTGCAGAACGGGGGGAGGTGAACCTGTCATCATTTATTTTGCTTCTTTTATTGCTTTTGTTGTGTTTCATAAATCTGATTTAACATATGCTTTCTCTAAATAGTGTATTATGATGTACTTTCAGATGGAACATACCAATATTCCAGTCACTCTTGATGTCTACATTGTACCATGTGATAAAAGACATTTTATAGGACCCTGTATACTTTGGAAAGCAGCCTGAATTAAATGTCTGCTCTAAAGGTGCAGCTACTTCACTGGCAGAAAGTACACTGATTCTGATTAAAAATTTGCCTCCATTTTTGTGGAAAATATATACTGAAGTAATGGAAAAATGAACCACAGAACCATATGTAAGGTGGATGACATTGTAGATGTAGCAGCTTTTCTTAAAAATCAGGCTGATTATTTTGAGTGGTGCATGGCATATGTGTGTATGTTTTGTACCTGCCTCATCACCATGGGGAAGTGGACAAAGCCCATGCTTGTGTAAAACATGCAGCTCAAAAGTTACTATCTCTGGGTATTGTAGAATGTGTGAAACTGGAAGGGTAGAAACAAGATATTATGTAATCACTGCATGCTTGCTATGTGTTATGCCTTTTGTAGGTAGCCGCTATATGTATTAATTTATGTATTACTATGGCGTGCTATGTGTTATAATGCATAGAAAATAAACTTTAAAATACTGTTATGACTTGTGTATGTATAAATAAAATATAATCATGCATTGCACTTTGTGGTTGTCATAGTGTTTTTAAAGAATAAAAACAGCACATGCTTTTTTTTACTGGTGACAAGTGTTTTGCTAGCTAATAGATGTATTAGGGGGTTGACGAAAGAGGATGAATGATCATCTGCTCCAGAATATATATTTTAATGAAAATATAGTGGGTAGTTTCACAGGGGTGACTCAGCTGTAAAAAGCTGCAAAAAACTTGATAAAAGTGTTACCAGGAAAGGTGTTGCAGAATGGCTTGTGAAGCAGGACCCCCTATTTGTTACACAAAGCAGCCAGAGTCTGATTTAAGAAAAATCCTGTCATTGTTTCTGACATAGACAGACAATGGCAAACCGATTTAATGGATATGAGTCAATATGCAAAGTACAATAATGGGTTTAAGTACATACTGACTTGCATCGATGTGCTGTCCAAGTATGCCTGGGTAGTGACTTTAAAAGACAAATCAGGCAAGGCAGTGATGCAAGACTTTAAAAATATTTTTAAAAGTGGACACACACCTCAGAAGTTGCAGATGGATCAGGATAAAGAGTTTCTAAATGCCTTCTTAAAGAACCTATTAAAACAAAATAAAATATACCATTTTGTGACAAATAATGAAATTAATGCCAGCATTGTAGAAAGATTTAATAGGACGCTGAAGTCACGCATATGGCGTTACTGTACAGCCCAGAATACGTGGAAATATACCGATGTGTTGTCAGACCTGGTGCACAGCTATAATCATACTTATCACAGAAGCATTAAACACAGGCCTGTGGATGTTAACCCTTCCAATGCCCTGGGTGCATGGAAGACCCTCTACGGTAATACTGTTCTTGGCAAAAAAACAAAAGGGTACCCTTCAGAAAGATGATCACGTGAGAATATCTAAGCTGAATGGGGTGTTTGAAAAGGGATATGAACAGACATACACAGATGAGATATTTATTGTGATGGAGGTCTTAAAAACACAGAGGCCCACCTATAAGCTAAAAGATTATCAGGGGGAAGACATCTAAGGAACTTTTTACACAGAGGAGTTTCAGAAAATTCAACCTGATGAGGATCGAGAGTATAGGGTGCAGAAAATTCTGGCAGAGAAAAGGTATGGCAGAAAAACTTGGTATCTGGTAAAGTGGCTAAGGTGGCCCAATAAATTCAATAGCTGGTTCAAGACAACACAGGTTTGGGACGTTAGAAGCAGATAAAGTTTAAAATGCTCAAAAATGGTTTGTATATCACCTTGCCCAGCAACGCCTCACACAACATTTTCCCCAATAGTACTATATCCACTTTTACAGTAAAGTTACCACAATCGCTTGAACTGCCTGCTGAATGGGAAGTGGGCTTAGCAGAAATTCAGTACCCTCATACCTGAGACAATGTGCCTGCACAGAAAAACAGGTTCAGTATGCTATATCAGCCTCTAAGCATAGCACACAGTAAAATGCCACCAACCAGCCCCTATGTTTATCAGGCTATTATCCTAACATGGCAAGTGTTATTAAGCAGATTAATAAAAGCATATTTGAAGCAAATGAACTGCCTGTGGTTTTGTAGCAAGAAGCTGTCGGGAGAGAAATAAGCATTGACAGCAACATCAAATGCATTTTGTTTATGCACGGGCAGTTACAGCACCTTTTGAGTTTTAGCAGATTCGAGGTAGGTGTAGGAAAGACTATAACAAAGAACCCTATAGATATTAATGGGGGCTTTTACACTTTATATATTTACACTGACATTGTTGCGCATGAAATAGTGGGTGACAGTCTAGTGCCTTTGCTGAGATATGTACCCATCAGGGGCCAAGACAATGAGATAGTGACCGTGACCAATGATAAACCCCATTATCAAACAGTCAGTAAACATCAGATCGATGCAGTCACTATTGAAATAAAGAATGATCAAAATGAACCAGAGCCATTTTGATTTGGAAAGGTACATAGATACATAGATACATAGATACATAGACAGTGTCGGCAGATAAGGGCCTATGGCCCACCCAGTCTGCCCATTTGAGCTTGTAAGTTCAGTTTGTTTTCCTAGAAGTCTATTTCCCCTTACCCCTAACCTCTAGAATTCCTTTATGTCTATCCCATGCATTCTTAAATCCGTGATTGTTTCAGCTCCACCACTTCCTCTGGCAGGGTGTTCCACTTGTCCACCACCGTTCTGTGAAGAAATTCTTTCTCATGTTTCCTCTGAATCGTCCTCCTCCAACTTCATCCCATGCCCTCTAGTCCTGAAACATCTTTTTCGCTTAAAATAGTGTTTTCCTGCACCTGTTCCTCCCTGTAAGATACTTGTATGTCTCTATCATATCCCTCTCTCCTCCTCTCCTCCAGGAGTACATGTTCAGTTCCTTCAACCTGTCTTCATAGGACTTGTGATGCAACCTGCACATCTTTGTTGCCCTCCTCTGAACCTTCTCTACCCTGTCTATGTCCTTACGTAGGTAGGTCTCCAGAACTGTACACTGTACTCCAGGTGGGGCCTCACTAGTGTCTTGTATAGCGGAATTATGACCTCCCTTTTCCTGCTGGTGATGCCCCTGCCTATACATCCCAGCATCCTATTTGCTTTACCTGATGCCTTGTCACACTGTTTCCCTAAGGTGATCACGAAGTTCCATTTTCGCCCCCAGAGAGCAGTTTAAAATTTAAACAAGGATGGTGATCGTTCGAAATTGTGGGGACCCTGCCTTGTACAGAAGCTATTACAAGGTACAGGCAGGATACGGTCTTCCTGGCTTTCATGGACTTCCTACTATGTATGTTTCTGGTATGGGGGGATATTTCATAGTCTGTTTAGAAAAGCAGTTCCATTTTTAAGAAGGGGGTTTGAAATTGCAAAACCACATCTACAAACAGCTGCTAAAAATGTTGCTAAGGATGTTGTGGGGCATGTGACTAGTGCTGTCGCTCAAAAGATGTCAGGGGGAGATAAGCCTACTCAGGGTGGTTCAGGGCTGATTGTATTCAAAAGAGGTAGAAAGAGAAAGTGCATAGTACACCCTTCACTTCTCATCGGGCCTCCTGGTTGCCTTAAAAGAGGTGTTTCAAAATGCAAAATGTCACATAAAAGAAAGAGTTCAAAGTCCAAAGGACCTTTAAGGGGGCATAAAAAAACTGAGACATGTTCTAAAAACCAGGACATGGCTTTCATGCACTGTGGTTCTGAAGAATGCACAAAATCAGAACTGGACTTGTTTGCCATTGCTCCCACACAGACTAGCATTGAAAAAAGCATTTATGTAGAAATACTCCCTCTGGCTGCCCTTTCAGAAAACTCACTGATTGAATTTTATATAGCAGGGAATGGTAAAGACTATTTGGATCTAAACAACACGCTTCTTTACCTGGTTTGAAAAATCACTGAAGCGGATGGTGGTGATATACCTGCAGCGGCCAAAGTGGGCCTTATAAACTACCCAATGGCCACCATTTTCAGTCAGCTGGATGTGACTCTTGGAGATTGGCTCATCAGTCAGAGCAATAACTATTACCCCTACAGAGCTGTCATAGAATCTGTGCTAAACTTCAGTGAAGAGACCCTTTCTACCCAATTCACTGTAGGGTTATTTTACAGAGAAACCCCGGGGAAACATGAAATCACAGACAGCCGGTGACAATGTAGGGTTTAATTAAATAAACTCTTTCACACATCTCAGTAGAGGGGTAGAGCTGCTGGGACACTTGCATACGGACGTGTTTTCCCAAGAGAAACTGATGCTGAATGGTGTGGATATTAAAATTAAACTGACATGTAACAGAGATAGCTTTTGTCTGATGAGTGAAGATGCTGAGTTTTATAAGCTGAAACTCATGGTCACCTCTCTGTTTGTCAAAAGGGTAAAAGTGACCCCAGTGTTCATCTGGGACACTCAGAAGCCCTGCTGACCTCCAATGCTAAATACCCTATAGACAGAGTGGGAATGAAAGTGCTCAGACTACCTGCAGGCATCAGGGTCTGCAACCAAGATAATTTTTTTGGGGACAGTTACCAAAAATGATGCTCATGGGATTTGTTGACAATGATGCTTTTAGCAGTTCCTACACTAAAAAAGCCTTTTACTTTAAACATTATAAAAATAATTTTGTGGCTCTGTATCTCTACAGTGAACAAATCCATGCTAAACCTCTGCAGCCTGATTTTAGAAATGGGAATGCTGTGAGAGAATATTTTAGTTTAGTGCAGGCAGTGGGGAAAAATATGAAAGAATGACTATTAGTTGTCAACCATCAGGACTTCACCCAAGGATATGCACTGTTTGCCTTTGATTTCACTCCAGACCAGTAATGGGCAGATCATTACCCTTTAATTAAAACTGGAAACCTCAGAGCAGAGATCAGATTTGCAGAAGCCCTTCCACAAACGGTTAATCTCATTGCATATGCTGTGTTTGATAATGTCATTGAAATAAACCAGAGAAGAAATGTCATGTTTGATTATATGTGATAAACCATAAAAATGAACACAAAGCAGCTGGAAAAAAATTGTAACCAATGACTCCCATATCCATGACTGCTTTCTGGGCATGTTTCCCTGTGATTGCTACCCAAGGAGAGAATGAGAAACATTCCCGCAGCATTAGTCATCAATATTGACCCCCATGACTTCCCTGGACAGCACTGGTTAGCTGTATACATTTCAGAAAATGGGGCTGGGGAGTTCTTTGACAGCTACGGTTTTCATCCTGACAGTTATGCACAAATGATTGGGGGCCTTTTTAAACAGAAATGCAAAGACCATCCTGTACCAAAACACACAGTTACAAGATACCTTCTCTACCACCTGCGGATTTTACTGCATCTTTTTCTTACATCACAGATGCAAAGGACTTTCTTATGATCAAATTCTAAAAATGTACTCTAATGATTTGCTCAAAAATGATGCCATGGCAACTAGTTTTGTACATCACCCTTTCAGACATCTAAACATGTCAGGGCATGTATCAGTGGGGTGGCAACATGTTCAGACTTGTTTGTCTTGTAATGAATTTAAAATATGCAACCACTTGTAATTTCATTCAAAACTAATCACTTATAAAATCATATATAACCACTCATGATTGTGTGTCTCTGTGTTTTCTGGGGGACCTGTGTTTAAACTTGGGGAGCACCTGTGTTTAAAATGTTCAGATATGTAATGTCGTCAATAATGGCAAAAATGTATAAAGGTATTTACTGTAAAAAAACATGTCAATAAAATGCGACATACATCAGTGGTAACATCACGGCTAAGATATCATAAATAGAAACATTGCCTGTTAAAAATGCACACTATACAGTACAAGTCACATTAAATTATCCTGCCAATGAGTTGGTTTAGCATTGTTTTTTACAGTTGGAAATGCATTAGCAACTCATACAGCATTGTTTTCCAACACTTTATCAGCTCAACAGCAATGTTTATAAAATGTTTTTGCTGCTTAGTTGGCATGCACCTGAAGCCCAATCACAATTCAATGCAAAACTGAGTTGTGGTTAAGAAACAGTTTGTGCAAGGTTTTGTACTGAGTCCAGCAACACTTATGCAACTCAATCAGAAATGCTAAAGCAACTCATTGGTGGAACAGTTTAATGTGACTTGTACTGCATATGACATAGCACTGAGGTAGAATTATGATAACACCTCTTTCAAAAAAAATGTATTAACATATTTGAATACGAGGTAGGCTAATATGCATCAATATTTACACTTTTTGTGAAAAACAGGATTACATATTCAATATGAGGTAAATGGTTAACATAGGCAGTGCACAGCAGTCAAAAACAGGATTTTATATTCAATATGCGGTAAATGTTTAACATAGATCATACACAGCAGTCACTGAGGTATATAGCATTCATACATAGAGATGGCATTTAAGTTTTACATAGTGAGCCTTGTAGGTTTTTTAAAAGACTTTTGTCTTTTGGGTGTCACTGACCATTGGCTAACTGGAGATGGCTGTGGGTGTTTTCCATCAGCTGTTTTCAGGTTTTCCACATAGCTCCTGTTTGCTAAATGAGCAAACACAGAGGTGGGTATGTTAGCTTCAGCCACTGCTTTGACAAAAACATCCCAGCCCTTTGACTTTCTGTGGTCAGGGATTGTGTGAGTGGCTGTAGCAGCTCTTACCAAATCGACCATGTGAGACCAAGAAACAACAGTACCTTTATACATTAATTCCCCCTTATCATTCAAAAAAACAATATCCTTGTTCTTTGCCATATGCTTTAACAAAAGTTCAGTATTGGTTTTAGACCAATGAGAAACACTACTTAAAATGTAATTTTTCATAGCACTCAGGGCAGAAGCTGTCTCAGCAGCTGCAGTAGCCCTGGAAATAGTTCCTTTATACCTGGGGTTCTGACATCATTTCCTCAAGAGTGCAAGGTGCATATCACTGTCATATCCTCTCTAGCACACTGCACTGACAATATAAGCATACACATTGTATAATATATATATTTCTATATAACAAACCAATCACACACATGCACACACACAAAAACAAACAAAAAAATAAAGTAGATAAACGTGGGGAGTAGTGCAATGTAATGGCTGTGGGGCAGCAGTCTTCTAGGAGTCTTTCTGGAGGCTGAGATGCTGCCCTATTTGCAGACAACTCTCTGCCCTGAGGGAGGAAGTTACCCATCTTCAGACCACACTGGAAAGTAGTAAGGGAACCTTCCCCCAGGCCACACTGGACAGTAGGAAGGGAACCTCCCCCATCCAGGGAGCACCAGAGCCACCACCACTACCTCAGAGGTTGTGAAGAAAGCACAGCAGTTGGACTACAGTGGGCTCAGGGAGGGTGAGGATGGTGGAACAGAGGCACACCCAGTCAGTTGTTCCACTCCACAATCCATACACCATTCTGGGGGAGCATAGCTCCACTATGGATGCACCCACAGAGGAGACTAAGGAGGCAGAGAACAACTGTCACAAGGGAGGCCCACAGGAAGGAGGCAGAGGACACCACAGGGGAAAGGAAGCAGCTCCTGGTGGGGGACTCAATTATTAGGGGGATAGAATGGGGGGATCAGGGAAAACTGAAGTAAAGTGCCTGCCTGGTGAATTGGCTTGGAGGGACAGGAAGCGCATCCTTAGGATCACAAGAACAGCTGCACGGGAGTCTGAGCTGGATGTCATTGTCCACCTAGGGACAAATGATTTGGCTCATCATGAGATTAGAGCAGTGCAGGAGGACTTTGTAAAGTTGAGGAGGGGCCTAAGACAAGTAGCACACACGGTATCCTTCTCAGAGGTGCTGCCTGTCAATGGCATGGGGGAGGCGAGGGTACTTTGCACCATGCAGTTTCATGAATGGTTAAAAAAATGGTGTGGAGCACAGGGGTTTGGCTTCATTGGGGACTGGGGTTCCACCTGGAGGGACACCAGCCTATACTGGCAAGATGGTCTGCATCTGTCCAGGAAGGGAACAAGTCTTATGAGCAACTGGTTTAAATGCTTCATTGGCAAGCTTTTAAACTAGTCAAAGGGGGGCACTGATAAGCAGCAGGAAAATCCCAGCCTCTCCCTACAAAACAGGGTACTAAATGAGAAAAAGACCGAGGTAGAAAGGTCAGTGGGGGATGCTGCAACAGAAGGTAAAGCCATCAAAAAATGGAGAGCAATGAGTACCAATGCCCATAGTCTGGGTAACAAGCTTCCTGAATTAGTGGCCTTGATGGAGGAGGAACATCTGGATATCATGGCAGTCACAGAAACATGGTACACACAAAACCATGACTGGGACGTAAACATACCAGGATACACTATCTACAGGAGGGACAGGGAGGGTAAAAGAGGAGGAGGAGTAGCTCTTTACATAAGGGAAGGAATCAAAGCAACAGAACAAAGGGTAAACGGAGGAGAAGAAGCACTGTGGGTAAATTTGGAGACAGGCAATGGCACCACAATCCGTACGGGTTAGAGATATGGTCTCTTCTCAGGGGAGGAAATGGACAAGGAAATGATAGAAAGTATACTTAGAAAGGCAGAAAAGGGAGATATTGCTGATGGGTGATCTGAATATGCCAGATGTTAACTGGAGTGCAGTTGCAGCAGCCACTTCAAAGAGTGGGGTTATTCTAGATGCCCTACAGGGGCATGCCTTAGACAACTAGTATTGGAGCCCACTCGAGGGAGCAATCTTAGACCTGGTTCTCTCAAATGGAGATGGAGAGGATCACAGATGTGAGTGGGTAGCCATCTGGGAACTAGCGACCATCGAACAGTATGGTTCACAATAAACACAGCAATAGAGTCAAGCTATACAAAGGCAAAAGTACTGGACTTTAGGAGGGCTGACTTTGCAAAATGGGTGAGTGCCAAAGGAATGCACTAGCAAATGGGCAGGAAGGAGGGTGGAAGAACAATGGGGAATAATAAAAACTGCCATCACAGAGTAACTGAGCCTTTGTGTGAAGCAAATAAACAAAACAAAACGATGTAAGAAACCACTATGGTTCTCAAAGGAAGTGGCAGTGAAGGTTCAAGAGAAAAAGAAAGCATTCAGGAAGTACAAGGAATCACAGAAGGAGCAGGACAGAGAACTGTATCAGTTAAAGCAAAAGGAAGCTGAGTAGGCAGTCAGAATAGCAAAGGCCCAAACCGAGGAAAAGATAGCCAACTCAGTTAAGAAGGGGGATAAAACCTTTTATAGGTACATCAGGGAGCGAAGGAAGACCAAGGGAGGGATAGTGAGGCTTAATAAAGGGGAGGGAGGGTGGGCAGAGGGAGACTGTGAAAAGGCAGAGATACTAAACAAATATTTGTGCTCAGTATTTACAAATGAAGAGGGGGAGGTACCTAAAACAAACAGTAGCAACACTCTGGATGCAGAAGTTGATACCAGCCTATTTACAGAAGAAAGGGTTCTGAAAGAACTCTTAAAACTGAAGGTGGACAAAGCAATGGGGCCTGATGGGATTCATCCCAGAATTCTAAAAGAACTAAGGGTAGAACTAGTGACACCACTGACTACCCTCTTTAACAAATCATGGGAGGATGGGGTGGTACCCGAGGACTGGATGAGGGCAGATGTGATTCCCCTTCACAAAAGTGGGAGCAAGGCTGAAGCAGGAAACTATAGACCTGTTAGTTTAACCTCAGTGATAGAGAAATGATGGAATCACTTCTGAAGGAAAGAATTGTCGAGTATCTAGAGGCCAGAGGGGCACAGGACCCAAGGCAGCATGGATTCACAGCGGGAGGTCATGCCAGATGAATCTGATAGATTTCTTTGACTGGGTGACCAAAGTAGTAGATCAGGGAGGGGCTGTGGACATGGCCTACCTAGACTTTAGCAAGGCATTTGACACAGTCCCACACAAAAGATTAATATACAAGTTAGCCAGCCTGGGAGTGGGTCTCAGGATGACAACCTGGGTAAAGAATTGGCTGGAGAATAGGACACAGAGAGTAACAGTAAATGGAGTCCACTCTGAAAACAGGGGGGTTAGTAGTGGGGTACCACAGGGTTCAGTATTAGGACCAGTCCTCTTCAATGTCTTTATAAGCAACATTGCAGAGGGACTGGAAGGAAAAGTATGTCTCTTTGCAGATGACACAAAGATCTGCAACAGAGTTGATGCACAAGGTGGAGTGGAAAGGATGAGAATGGACTTGGCAAGGTTAGAGGAATGGTCAAATGTATGGCAACTTAGATTCAATGCTAAGAAGTGCAAGGTAATGCACCTGGGAAACAAAAACCCAAGGGAAGAGTACACAGTGGGGGTTGAGATGCTAACAACAACAAAAATGGAAAGGGACCTGGGGGTAGTCATATCAGATGACCTAAAGGTGGGCAAGCAATGTGAGAGGGCAGTAAGGAGGGGCTGGGGATACTGGGATGCATAGGGAGGCATCACCAGTAGAAAACAGGAAGTTATTATCCCTCTGTACAGACAGCTGGTCAGACCCCATCTGAGTATTGCATGCAGTTCTAGAGACCCAATCTCCGAAAGACATAGACAGGATGGAAGCTGTCCAGAGGAGGGCAACTAAAATGGTGCAGGGTCTGCCAGAAGACATATGAAGAGAGACTAAAGGAGCTTAATATGTATAGCCTCGAGGAAAGGAGGAGGGAGGACATGATAGAAACTTTCAAGTACCTCAAGGAATCAACAAAGTCCAAGAGGTAGCATCTTTCAAAAAAGAGGTGTGGAAGAACAAGGGGCACAATTTGAAGATAGAGGGCGCTCAGAGGTAATTTAGAAGTATTTTTCACAGAGAGGATTGTGGATGTATGGAACGGCCTTCCGGAGGAGGTTGTGGAGTCAAAAACAGTGATGGAATTTAAGCATCCATGGGACAGTCATAAGGCCATTCTAGGGGGCGGGTTAGGAAGAAGTAGGCTGCTGGTTAACTAGGATCTGCAGCTTATCTATTAGGTAGGGAAATGGGCAGACTGGGTGGGCCAAGTGATCCTTATCTGCTGTCAAATTCTATGTTTCTATGCGGTTGCTTAGAAACTGATTCACTCTCGGGCATGAATAAGGTCACCATGGATTTAGTTTGTTTTCCTTGTCTTACCAAAGCCAGATATCGCTGTAACGCAGCAGACTACATTTTGGCTTTGTCATGGTCTAATAAATCAGTTAGGGATAGTATAGCTCTCATTTCAGTGTCCAGACTGGTAGTTGCAACTTTTCTCATATCCTGATCAGGGTAACTTGTTTTAATGTGATCCATCTGTTGCTGAGGCACCAAATACATTTTCTGAGTAAAATCCATTATCTGTTAGCCAGCAGTCCAGTGATCAAAGGAACAGCAATTCCTAGCAGGGTCCCTATAAATCCACCTGTCTGATTAATAATCTTTTTTTTTTCCTTTTTAAGGGTATTTGGTTTGTTGCTTAAAGTTTTAATGACTCGTCCCCTTTTTTCAGCAAACCTAACTGCTTTGCTGACAGTGGAATATTTCCTTTGAAAGTATTTAAGGCTATCTCAGCTATAGCCTATATCAGATCATCAAAGGCTGAACATAAAATAGATTTTCTTAAACCGGGAGGTCCTTTTACAAGTATAGCCATCTTTAATGCTGCCTGGGTGAGGTGTTGCTTGTTGCGATAGAGAATTCTAATGCGTGCATTTACAACTCTGGTGACGTTATCAATGTGGGTCCCATATGATAGACAATAGTCGAGAGTGATTCCAAGGTATTTAAAAGATGACACTTGTTCAAGGATATGTCCAGCACTTGTTTTGATATCAAAAGGGTATTGCCTGTGTTTGTTTTGTGAGCTGCAGAAGAGCATAGATTTAGTCTTTTTGTGGTTTAGGACCAGTTTATGCAAAGTGAACCAGTTTTCAACAGAGGAGAAAGCAAGTTGAAGGTTGTGAATTAATGGTTCTGGGTCTTTATGTGGGGTGAGAAGCACAGCATCATCGGCATAGAGGATAATTTGTTCTGGGCAGGATTGTGGGAGAGAGTTTAGGAAAAGACTGAAAAGTAGAGGGTCCAGTAATGAGCCCTGAGGGATGCCAGAGTGAACTGGCTTGGAGTCAGAGAGTAGACCTGAGATTTTTACTCTTTGTGAGCGCTGGTCTAGGTAACTATTGAACCATGCAGTAGAGTCCTGGGAGAGACTGGCATTCAGTAGCTGTATGGAAAGTAGGCCATGGTGGACAGTGTCAAATACCTTGATCAAGTCAATGAATACGGCTCCAGTTAGATGACCTTTGTCCATCGAGTTGTGTAGGGCTCCAGTGAACTCCAGGAGGGCTGTTGAGGTGCTGTGCCCTTGCCTGAAACTGTGTTGCTGTGGACATAGGATGTTATATTTGTCCAAGTATTCCGAAAGCTGGTCAGCTACAATGCGCTCAAGGGCCTTGGGGGGGCAGTATAGAGATCGGCTGGTAGTTTCCCTGATTGACTTGTCACCACTTTTGAAGACTGGAGTGACAATAGCAGATTCCCATTTGCTTGGGAACTGACTGAGATTGAGTGAGAGGTTGAAGATTTTGGTAAGCGGTTTTAATTGTTTTAAAATTGGCTTGTAAAACTCGCTTGTCATAAACTACTCTTTGGGTCTTGGACAGCGTTTTGTTTCAAGGGACCACTGCTTTTTATTCCTAACAATGCTGGGTTGACTCACAGTAATTTCTTTAGAGATCTGTGATCCCATATAATCAAAGACCAGGTCCTTCAGACTTTCAAAATTAATGTGTTTACTGCTAGCTACATTAAGGGTAAAACCTTTCACTTTAAGAACAACCTCTCCTCTGGACAGCCGGTAGACATAAGTTTTTGGACCTGCAGAAACAAACTCTGTAATGTGTTCATCTGCAGGAAGCTTGCTGGTTAGCTCCCCTAAATAGTCACCCAGAGGTGGGGTCCGGTCACCTGGTCTGGACACAAAAATGACGGTCAGTGCCATGATAATGGCACCTGTCCTGTAACTTATCTAACAGTTTGTAGACTTCCACTCTGACATATGCTGTTGTAAAACTAGCTATGAATATGTTGATATTATTAGAATTTGTATAGTGGTCTTTGGTGTACTAATAGCTTAAACAAGCTGTTTCATCATCGATGAAACAGCATGAGGCAATATCATAGTAAGGGGCAAACATGTACTGAAACAGCTTTTCTGGGTCTGCTACTAAGCTTGTGGTCAGCAAATTCGCTCTCTGCCCAACTCTGCCCCAAAGAGAATTTAAAAACAGTTTAGGTATCTGTCTCCTTGCAGGGTTAACAGCTATGGTAGTAGGGTTCAAATGTATATTTTCTCTTTCAGAATACTGTTGTATGTACCTGACTTTATCTGCTTAATTTTTTACCCATGAAGGGAAACCAGACACCTCTTGCTTGCCTTTCAGATGCAGCTTGATGTAGTCTGCAAAAAGTTCTGTGCATGATTCTTTAACATGCCAAACTTCATAAATGTTAATGATTTTGTAGCCTTTTTCCAGTGCCAGGTTTAGTTCTACAGTACAGTAGGTACCTGTCAGTGCCCTTTGTTCATCATTGTGTGTGCACAATGTTGTTTGAAACCTCTGTTCAGCGCATGCACGACAAAATGTGAACACAAGTTTTTTTTTTCCAATCCTGGATGGCAGGACTGGAAAAAAATGGCCTCTAGGGGGTAAGACTTTTACTTTTGCTAAACCAAAGTACTGAGTGAGGTCATCAAAATTTTTGTAAATGATGTCAGGATGGCAGACTTGATACTGTTTGGTTTTGTTAACAAAAGGGTAGAGGCTGGCAAAATCATAATAGTGTATTTTCTCATCCGGCTGGGTCTTACAGTAGAGACAAATGTAATTTCTTCTCCCCCAAACAGTGACTTCCTGGGTTAGAGTGGCTGTGGTAACTGCCTGTCCCTCAAGAAATTATTCAACCCCTGATCTGTAGCCAGCATTGCTTTCCATTCAAGTTTCCACAATACTCTAATGGCAAAACCCTTGCTTTTTAGAAAATGAAATTTGTGCATGTTCCTATTGAATATCTGTCCAAAACTAGTCCCTGTCATGTGGTTTCTATTTTTCACACAGTAACAGATATTGCCGCCATGAAAAAAACAACCATTAAATTCAAAGGCCGTGGGCACCCCATTAATTATTGCATACCCATCCAACAAATAGGGCCCCACTTTAAATTCACTGCCCCTTACAGCATGCTGAATAGAAATGTTTTCTTTCTCAGCTATGTACATTAGCCACTGAACAGCTGGTATGGAGTACCTCCTTTGTTGTCTGTGGTAGTTATCAGGGGGGAGAACAGCGATAGTGCATTCTTTCAAAAATAAAAATCTATACATGGCCATGCAGACTGAGGTTTTCGTGATGTATTGAAAGGGATCTAAACAGACTATTTCATACTCTAATGTGTCACCATCTGACTGTTTTAAAAACATTTTGGCTGTCATGTTTATCACTTCTTTCCTAAATCTGTCACAGGCTTTTTGAAGAATTTCAATATCTAACTGACAATAGCAGTGAAGCTCTTTTTTAGATCAAATTTTGTATGTCGGTTGGCTAGGTACCATTGCATGACCTGTTGCTTTTCTCCAGGGAACATATATTCAGAACCATAAAACTGAGCATCGGGCAGGGGACCTACATAATTTTCATTGGCCTTGGTGTTAAAAAAAGGGGGAAAGTAACTTTTAACAATATCATTCTCAAATCCAAGGGCTGCAAGGATTTTTGCTAGTTTAAAAGGAAGGAAACAGTAGCTGTTGATAAATCCTATGTGCAGGGATGAGACGGTTACATAAAGCAATGTTCCTCCTTGGGTGAGCAAATTAATATCAATTCTTTCCTTGACCAGCTGGCTAACGATATAATAGCTGTCATAGCCTTTGGCATTGTGGGCTATAAATGTGTAGTGTCTAAAAGGTGCATCAATAAAATGTCTGACAATATCTTTTATACAGTCTTCCCCTTCAAATTCCCAGGATCTCTTCCCATCTAATTGCTTAGCATACACAAAATTTGGTATCTGGGTCCCACTTTCTTGTCTGGCCTCAAAATCGAACACTATATATTTCTCTGAGATTTTTACTTCTGTGAGTGGTGCCATGTAACAGAGATACTTGTCTGCGGTCATAAAAAACCTGCATCTGTCACACTGAATCAACTTACAGGTATGAGAACCCTTGTAAAAGACAAAGCATTCTTTATATAGTTTAATTGATTTACAAGGCACCGTACCCTAATCAGCTCTAGCTAAATGCCTTTCTAGGCAAGCTGAAGACCTACAAATCTTTTTACAGCAGTGGCAGGATGCAGTGTCAGTTTCCTGTTTTATACAATTTGGTTCACAACACACTTTGCACAATAGTCCACAGATGTCTTTATGTTTGTGACTGTATGGGGCGTAACAGTATTCACAGAGGTATCTGGCTCCTATAAATTTCTTCACATCTTTTATACCATAATAGTGATTGTCATGCAGTAATACAAACAGTGTTTTAAGAAGTCTTTCTGGCCTCATCGAAAATGTTTGCCAGTTTCCTTCATTATGATATAAAATCTTAATTTTGACTCCTAAAAACTGTTCAAACTGTGGCACTTCACTAAAAGTGACAGGGGTGTGGTCTGACAAACCTAGCTCAGCGTGCAATATTTTAGCCTTATTCAACAACTAACTGTCACTCATGTGCAGATTTAGGAGAGCAAGAATGGAGCCAGAAAAACACTGGGTGTTCTCTCTGTTATTTAAATCGATCAAATATTGTCTCTTTTTTTGTTAAATCTGGCTATACAATATAGAGCTCCATGTCCGTCTACTCCTCACCCCTGCCCCCTGGTGATTTCTGATAGTTGTTACTATGAGATGTATAGTTTCATCAGCAATTACTTCTACATTGCTCTGTAACATGCCAGCTATTTGATCTAAGAAGGTGGCTGCATTTAACTCATATGGGCGTGTTTTCCTTGAGAACAAGTGGTGATTTAAAGAGTCAGCATTCAAGCGCAATTGTATAAAGTGTTCGCGGTTCATCTGTCTCATCACCCTGTCCAGCAATTCTTGAATAGCTTGATGTATTGCACCAATGACCTCTGTAAAATAATTTATTTTATCTAGATTCACAAAGCAGTATCGCTCGTTAAGTTCAATAGCTCTGAACTTTTTTAAAATATATTCATAATGCTGCACACTTTCTAAAAAACTGTAGGGGGCTCCCTGTTTGCCAGCTCATTATGCATATGTTCAGCAAGCTGGTTTTGTAATTCACCAGCTTGCTGAACATCAGCAACATGCTGTTGTCAGGAGGTCTAAACCTCACTCTCAGGTTCTTGGCAAGAATGGGAATGCAAGGAATCACAGACACATTGCATAAGAGTAATAAAGTTTGTTTATTACTACCAAAAGAAAAATCACAGTTGCCCTAAGCAGTTCTTACCATTAGGAACTGGGAGCCTATGCTACGCATTCCCTATACCTCGAGGAATCTCTGTGTCTCCTGGGGTCTCCGAGGTAAAAGACATAATGTCTTACATTATATACCTAAGATAATTACCATGGTTACTGTAAGATAGAGACATTTTTAGTTACAGAGGTGAGCCCTATTGACTAAATCAGAGGTGGCTCCTCAGTCCTAGATAACATTATACAATTTTGTTATAGTCATTACTTTGTGGAAACAAAGAAGTACAGTTTGTACATAGCCATGTAGTAATACAAATCATCAGAAGATGGCAATGCTTACTCATATATCATAACACTACAAGGACACAGGTGTCTTAGCATCTTGCAAGCAAGAAACATGTGTATATTAGAAAATAAAGCATATAGCAATCATATGCATACATATCCTGACATCTACTCTTGTACGGTAGATGTCCTTAGCCCTATATGTTAGTATAACATATACATAAATGCTAGCTGTCTGCGGTGTACCTCTGGGGGTACCAGTTAAGGTGCAGGGACCTCATGTAGCACTGTAGTACCCTATGATGTAATATTTTCCTGGCACGCTTTACTTTCCTTTTCAAATTTTCTCTGATTGTTTTATTTTTTACCCATTTTTTCCTTTTTTGACCCCATCTGTTATTTCCTTTCATTTTGTTAGTGCTGCCCCCCTTTTCACGCAGCTTGTGAGATTTTTTGTCACTTCACTTTTTTTTGGACAGCTTTTCTACCAATGTCCTGATCTTCTTAAACATTTGGGACACATGATTAGTCTGTTTTAGTTCTGAGCATGAGTACTTGGCTGCATATAATACAGAAAATATACTACTTAGCAAAGTACATTTACAAAAATCAGATTTAAAAATCTGATTGTCATGACCCTGACTTAACAATTTGCTTTTGATGGTCATACCCTCGAACAAGGCATCAACTGTAGAACTGAAACAGCTCTTTGCTAGATTTAATGCTTCAAGGTCTTTTTCTCGAAACCTTGGATGTGATGACTCTTTGTCTATCATCCATGCACTGCTGCTTGTGGATGACTGTACATCCTCACTCAGATTGACACAATGTTTATTTTGTTCATGACTCACAGCAGTAAAAACATCTGAATGTCTCTGGTTTACTTCACAATCAGTTGACTGTCTTTTTTTCCTTTCTCTCCCGAAGCATCTCTCTCAACTGTTGACAAAACTGAAAATACCCTGTCACTAATTTGTTTCCTGCATTATACTGTAGGAAAAATATCAAATCTAAAACCTGCAGCCTTTTTTTAACAGTCACCCCCACCTCCCAATCTAAAAATATAAAACATTGCACAACAAAACAAACAAGCTTTTTTCAACTTTGCATGGATGTTGGATTATAGAACAAATATTAACTCTAAAACAGATCATCTTACTTATACATTTTAAACATTATATGGGTAAATATTAAGCTCTAAAAATCTGTAGTAAAAGCTATGTCAAGACAGAATCATACAGGTAAACAAGTAACATCTTCAACAAGCATCTAAACTACTATTCTGAGTTGAAAATAAAATAAATACCTTCTGTAGTGATTATAGAGTCAGTGATAGACTCTACACTTTTCATCTCCACAAGAGCTTGGAAAAAGTCCTGAGAGTCATTCATTTCTTCCCAGGTCTCCATTCTTTTTGATTGGTTTCTAAAAATTCTAAAACTCAAGCTATATTTTTGGCGGTCTTGCTCTATTCTTTTGTCTTCAGTACAGTATGCTCAACTACTTATATAAATGTGTGTATTTGCCCCAAGTACGTGGCTAATACTAAAAAACATCTGGCACTGTCCATCCCCCCCACCACCATCTCCATGTAAAAATATGTATAAGACCACCAAAAACTCCTTACAAGCTTTGCTTCAATTTAGCGTGACTGCTGGAAGGTCTCTAATGACTTTCCATTCTGCTGAAACCTGGGTCACAGTCCAAATAAAAGGTATGCAAACTGTGCTTTTCCTAAATCCAAATAATTTAGTAGCTTAAGTTATAATGATTTTTGGAATTCATAATGGAAATCCTGTCTTTTTTCTAAACAACTGTATCCTTTAAATCAGTGACTCAGTGTAACAAAGCTTACATTCTGCTATGCAAAAGACAAAAGTTATGCTGTAAGGCTTTTTTCTTTTCTGAAGAGTATATCATGAAAAACATATGTTTCTCTCTTTACACAGAGAATCAATAGCCCTTTCTAGACACGCTACTGTGTAAATAAAAAAACGAATTTTTTTCAGTCTTAAGACACAAAGACACACAGTTTCACACTAACAGCAGTTGCGTGCCAGCCAGAGAGACCAGCTTAAGTTATAATGTTTTTAGAATTCATAATGGAAATCCTGTCTTTTTCTAAACAACTGTATCCTTAAATCAGTAATTCACTGTAACATAGCTTACATTCTGCTATGCAAAAGACAAAAGTTATGTTGTTAAAACATTTGCTTTTTTGAAGAGTATATCATGAAAAACATATGTTTATCTCTTTACACAGAGAATCAATAGCCCTTTCTAGACACTCTACTGTGTAAATGCAAAAACAGATATTTTTTCAGTCTAAAGACACAAAGACACACAGTTGCATGCAGTCCAGAGAGACCATCTATATTTCAAACATACATAAAAGACTTCCTTTTTTCTGACTCAAATGTATTTTATTCTATAATTCATGATAGGATAAAAACTATTAGTTTGTGATTGCAGTAGAATAGTTACTTACACACACACACACACACACACACACACACACACGCACACACACACTAGTCTTTGCCTGATGAACTCATTTACACAGAGGTCCTATTTAACATATGAATGTATGTACATATACATGGAGGTAACCTTTTGGTGCAAGTTTACATAGGTGTACAGATGCATATTAAATTATGTTATACCTTGTTTGTTATAAAACAGAACAGGGGTTTAAATTGAGGTGAGCTGGGATTGTGTGCCACAGTTTGCAGTGGGGTTGGAGCAGGCTACACTTCTGGAAGTGTCTGTGGGGGATGTAACTGCTGTTTCAGGTAATTCTGTTTCTGAGTTTAAATTGAGGTGATCTGGGATTGTGTGCCACAGTCTGAAGTAGGGGTGGAGCAGGCTACACTTCTGGAAATTTCTGTGGGGGATGTAGCCGCTGCTTCAGGTAATTCTGTTTCTGAGTTTAAATTGAGATGAGTTGGGATTGTGTTGCCAGGGCTGATACACTCTCATGAGAGTCGGGTGTGGGCCCTAATCCCTCCCTCCCACCCCACCCTCCCTCCCCATATCACAGCTCATTTATAGGGAAACACCTGCCCTGCAATTGGAGGAAGAGGCTTCAGGTGCAGCTCATGTAGTTCTACCCAATAATGCAGCCACGAGGCAGGGAAAAAGCATAGGTAGGTCTCAAATAGGAGTACAGCATCCACAGTGAATTGCTGATTAATGGGACAGTTGGATATTGTGGAAGGCCTTAAACTGGAATATATCAGGTAAAATTTATGTTAGAGGTTGGGCTAAGATTAGTGTTGTGATGATGGGGAAGGGACCACATATTACTAGAGCACGTGTCTTTGGGTGGGTGATTGGGTGCACAGGGTGTGGTGCGGCCATGATACTGGACTGGGCTTGGAAGTTTGGGGGAGGCCCTCTGTGCTACCAGCTGGCACAGCTTAAGGAGGAGGTAGAGGGGATCCAAAGGCAGCTGGGGATGCTGGGGATAGGATTGGAGAGGTAGGAGGCAAGCAGTCACCTCCAAGGAAGCACTAGGTGCTGGTGACTCCCAAGCTGGGGGAGGAGTGAATAGAGGTTCTCACACTTGGAGGGGAGGGAAGGGGGGTACACAGCAAGCTCTGGGGGACCATTGCAGGTAGGACCCAAAAGGTGGAAATTTCCACAGCAGTAGGCAAGAGTCTGGGGGTGTCCAAAGGAAACCGTGAGTGGCAGTAGGGATGGGGGCACTGGGGGATAGGCTAAGGCTCACAAATTGTTTTAACCCTCTACACCCATTGGTAGAAGAGGGGTGTGTGGGGGAGGGGGATGGTGCTGCTGCTGCTGCTGCTGGTGAAGTTGCGGCAGGGATGGATAGAAAGGGTGAAGAGGGCAAGAAGCAGAGCACAATAGAGGGAGTCCTGGACAGGATGGGGGAAAAGGGAAAGGAGGGGAGAAGAAAAAGGAGGATCAGAGGAACAAGGAGGAGGCTGATGGTATGGAACAGGGGAGCATGACAGACAGGAAGGCATAGGATATAAATGGGATGTTAGTGAGCAGAAAGCCAAGTAGGCAAATGGGTAGGATGGATGGATTAGTAAGGAGTGGGGAAAGAGATACAGAGAGAGATACTCAGGTGGGGGGGATAAAGAAGGCCAGGACACAGGCAGAGGAGGTGACCAGGGACTATAGTGAAGGGGCTACCTTCAACACCCAGATTGTGGGAAGCATGAGCAGCCAGTTGAGGGGAGAATCCAGATGAAGAGATGAGGAGGGGGCATGGAAGGAAGGGGAACCTGAGGGATGAACAGGGAGGCAAGGGGGAGGTTAGAGTACTGCTTTAAGGGGACTCCATGATCAGAGGCATCCAGTGGGAGGGGCAGGAGTAAGGAAAAACCTGTCTGATCAGAACCAACTGCCACCCAGGCCTGATGGTGCACAAGGCCAAGCATGAGTAGTATTCACTGGCAAGGGAATGCAGGGGGGACCCCAGACATTCTAGTGCACTTGGGGACAAATTACATAAATGGAAATAGGGAACTAGAAATTCAGGCAAGGTTCCGGGAGTTGGCCAGGGTATGCCTTTCCATAGGCTGTAAGATCTCCTTTTTATAAATCCTGCCAGTGCCATGGGCCAGTGGGGAAAACAAGATGAAGATAAGGGAGATAAATCAGTGGCTTAGGGAGTGGTGTGGGGAATTGGGGTATGGCCTGGTGGGGGACTGGGGGGATACCTGGGAGGATAAGGGGCTGTTTGCTAGGGACAGGCTCCACCTTAATTTGGAGGGGAAGGAAATCCTTAAGCTCAAACTAGCTGGGTTCATCAGTGAAAGGTGGGATTTAAACTTGTGAAGGGGAAGGGATCAAAAAAGGGGCAGTGCCAGCAGGTATGATAAATGAGGGACATGGTCTCCACTCCTCTAGGGGGCTAGGGAGATATGGAAATGGATCATCAGGTAGGGTGCAGGAGCTGAGAAATGGGAGCTCGAGGGGGAGAAAGGAGAGGAGGGAAAAGGGGTGGAGAGTGGTCCTGATAAATGCCAGGAGCTTAGGAAATAAAATGCCTGGGCTCCAAGTGATGCTAGTTGAGGGGGAGGAAGATGTGGCAGCAGTCACTGAGACCTGGGCCACTCAAGAGCATGAGTGGGACCCAAATCTGGAGGGCTACACTATGTTCAGAAAAGATAGGGGGGAGGGAAGGGGGTGGTGTAGCATTGTTAGTCAGAAATGGCATGAGTATTGGAGGGGTAGAGGAGGCAGAGGGGAACATGGAGGCTATTTGGGTCACCTTGCTGATGCAGGGAGGTAAGATAGTAAAGGTCAGAGTGGTATACAGACCACCAGCACTGGCAGAGGTCCTGGAAGAAAGTTTGGTGGCAAATCTTGAGGGATGCTGTAGATTGGAAAAGGGAAGGGTAGAGGTAATGTGGGACCTCAACATGCCAGGAACAGACTGGGGGACTATGACTTCACCAGTGGCCAGAGAGCAGAGGCTGCTGGATGTCTTCCAGGATGCATTTCTGACACAACAGGTGGGTGAGCCAACTAGGGAGGCCCGGACACTGGACGTGGTTCTGGCAGACAGTGATCAGATTAGGAGCCTAGAGGTGAGGGATCCATTGGCTTGGAGTGATCACACCACAGTCTGGTTCTTTCTGGTACTAGGGGGGAGGAAAACCAAACAAGAATGGTAGTAACCAACTTTAGGGGTGCAGACTTCAGGGAGATGGGAAGGATCCTTAAAGATCATCTGGACAGGATAAGGCTAGATATGGATGCTGACAGCTGGTGGGGGATCATTAGCAGGGGAATTCAGGAGGTTAACAGATCCTGCACAAGGGAAAGATGTAAGTTCAGCAAGGCCATAAAACCCTGCTGGTGGACCCGGGAGGTACAGGAGGTGGTGAGGGAAAAGAAGGTGGCCTATAGGTGCTTCAAGTGCTCAAGGAGTGAAAGAGATCAGGAGGAATATGAGCTGACAACCAAGAGAGTCACCAGGGTGGTGAGAGCAGTTAAGGTAAAAAAGAAGCAGTCCTTGGCCAGTAGGATCCAGAGGGGGGGACAAGGGGTTCTTTAGATACATGGGGGAAAAAAGTAAAGTAAGGGGGCAGATCAGCAAGATAAGGATAGGGGATGGTTGGGCACAGGAGGTGGGGGAACAGGCAGAAGCCCTAAATGAGTACTTTGCCTCAGTTTTTACCAGGAGGATGGAGGGGCTAAGTCTTGCGAGGGGAGCAGGGGCAAACTGGAGCAAGGGGTGGGACCAGTAGAGACCAGGTGCCCTGATGGGTGTGGGGAAATGGAGTGGCCACCACAGACAGGTTGGAGCCAAGCTGTGCAGGGTGACAAGGGGGAGGATGTGGAGGCTGAAATCCCAGTAGAGAGAGTAAGGGAAGCCCTCAGGTCCCTTCAGATGGAGAAAGCACCTGGGCCAGATGAGATACATCCCAGGGTGCTGAGGGAACTGGTGGAAGTCCTGGCAGTCCCTCTAGCGGAGCTTTCCAACATCTCTCTGAGGACTGGGTGGTTGCCCCAAGACTGGAGGGTGGCCCATGTCATGCAGTCCACAAGGGGGGATCAAGAGAGGAGGTGGGAAATTACAGGCCTGTTAGCCTGACATCGGTGGTCCGCAAGGTGATGGAGGGTATTGTCAAGGAAAGGCTAGGTGGGGTTACTGGAGCAAACTGGGTACTTGGATGATAGGCAGCATGGTTTTGTCACAGAAAGATCATGCCAGACAAATCTTGTTGAGTTCTATGACTAGGTGATGAGGGCCCTGGACCAGGGTAGGCCAGTGGACGTCCTCTTTCTGGACTTTAGCAAGGCATTTGATTCAGTAACCCACAGTGGTCTGCTGGCTAAGCTGAAGGAAATGGGGGTAGGGAGACCGTTGTTAAGGTGTACAGGAAATTGGCTCTGTGGGCATACTCAGAAGGTGGTGGTTGGAGCATTAGCCTCATCCCCAAGGTGGGTTAATAGTGGGGTTTCCCAGGGGTCAGTGCTGGGGCCACTCCTGTTCAACACCTACAGTATATCTCAGACATCAGAAGGGGGACCAGGAGTGAGATGAGTCTCTTTGCAGACGACTCAAAGCTGGGTGCAGTGGTGGATAGGGAGGAGGGAAGGGTGACCTTGCAGGAGGACCTGGAGGCTCTGGAAAGGTAGTCAGAAAAATGAAAACTAAAATTCAATGTGGAGAAGTGCAAGGTTCTGCACCTGGGAGTCAGAAATCCAAGCCAAGGGTATACCCTGGGAGGAGACATGATTCAAGTCACAGAGGGTGAGAGGGACCTGGGGGTAGTGGTAGATATCAAAATGAACAACTTGTCTTCCTGTGACAAAGCCATGCTGCCTATCATCCAAGTACCCAGTTTGCTCCAGTAACCCCCCCAGCCTTTCCTTGACAGGAGATGTAGTCCCCTTAAACAAAAGTGGGAACAAAGAGGAAGCGGGGAACTACAGATCAGTCAGCCTCACCTCGGTAGTGGGGAAGATCATGGAAGCACTACTGAAGGAGAGATTGGTGGAACATCTGGTTGTCAACACCCAAGGCAGCATGGCTTCACCAGGGGGAGGTCATGTCAGACCAATTAATTTTTTGACTGGGTGGCTAGGGATATGGATCAGGGGAGGGCAGTGGACATAGCCTATCTGGACTTCAGCAAGGCCTTTGACACTGTGCCACACAGAAGACTATTACACAAACTGGGGAATATGGGTGTGGGCAGGACAGTAGTGTGGTGGGTAGGTAACTGGCTGGGCGGCAGGACACAGATGGTGGTGGTAAATGTCTGTCACTTCACAGAGGGAAGGAGTGACCAGTGGGGTACCACAGGGATCAGTGCTGGGACCTGTCCTATTCAACATCTTCATCAGCGACATTGCGCAGGACCTAGAAGGCAGAATTTCACTGTTCACTGATGACACAAAGCTCAGTAACAGAGTAGATGTACCAGAGGGTGTAGACAGAATGAGAAGGGACCTGCAGAAACTTGAAGAATGGTCAGGGGTTTTGGCAGTTGAAATTCAATGCAAAGAAGTGCAAGATAATGCACATGGGGCACAAAAACCCTGGCACAATATATCAGTTGGGGGGTGAGGATATAGCATGCACCAAGCAGAAAAAGGGATCTTGGGGTTGTCATCTCTGATGACCTCAAGGTAAGGAAACAGTGTGACAAGGCAGCAGGAAAAGCAAATAGGATGCTGGGATGCATAGGCAGGGGCATCACCAGCAGGAAAAGGGAAGTCATAATTCCACTATACAAAACACTAGTGAGGCCCCACCTGGAGTACAGTGCACAGTTCTGGAGACCTTACCTACGTAAGGACATAGACAGAGTAGAGAAGGTTCAGAGGAGGGCAACAAAGATGGTACATGGATTGCATCACAAGTCCTATGAGGACAGGTTGAAGGAACTGAATATATCTACTCCCTGGAAGAGATGAGGGACAGAGGGGACATGATAGAGACAGACAAGTATCTTACAGGGAGGAACAGGGTGCAGGAATACACTATTTTTAAGTGAAAGAGATGTTCCAGGACTAGAGGGCATGGGATGAAGTTGGAGGGAGGATGATTCAGAGGAAACGTGAGGAAGAATTTCTTCACAGAATGGGTGGTGGACAAGTAGAACACCTTGCCAGAGGAAGTGGTGGGGGCTGAAACAATCACAGGATTTAAGAATGCATGGGATAGACATAAAGGAATTCTGGAGGTCAGGAGTAAACGGCAACAGACTTCTAGGAAAACATAAACTGAACTTACAAGCTCAAATGGCCAGACTGGGTAGGCCATAGACCCTTATCTGCTGACACTGTCTAAGTATCTATGTATCTATGTACCTGTAGAAGGGCAGCAGCAAGGGCAAATAGGATGCTGGGATGCATCGCCAGGGGGATTACCTCCAGAAAGGTGGAAGTGATCCTTCCACTGTACAACTGCTTGGTTAGGCCACACCTCGAGTATTGTGTACAATTTTGGAGACCACATTTAAAGAGGGACATAAGACTCCTAGAGAGGGTCCAAAGGAGGACAACCAAAATGCTCTGGGGCCTGGGGGAGAGGACCTATGAGGAGTGGCTCAAGGAGCAAGACATGTACACCCTGAAGGAGAGGAGTAACGGGGGGACATGACAGAGGTCTTTAAGTACATGAAAGGGATCAATAAAGGAGGCCCAGTTAGGGTGCTCCAAAGGAAGGAGGGTGGGGCAAAAAGAGGTCACGGGTATAAGCTGGAAGGGGGAAGGCTCAGAGGGGAGAGGAGGAAATGTTATTTTAATGAAAAGATGGTGGAGTCAAGGAATGAACTGCCCAGGGAGCTGGTAGAGGTGGAGACTGTGGATGAGTTTAAGAGAGGATGGGACAGGTACAGGGGGAGAGTAAATCTGACCAGGCCCAGCACAGGTGGAGCATCTGGGACTGGGGATGGTATAACCCAAGGGGAAGGGGGGTCACCAAAATTGGCCCTCAGTGCGGGTGCTGAAAATCGAGCAGACTCGAGAGACCGTTAGGCCTATTCTGCTGGCATTTTAGTATGTTAGTACTTACACAGGCAGATGGCTTTCCCTCTGTGGGGGTCTTCAAACAGATCTCCAAAGCCTCTGCATGATGAGGCTGCCTCCTAGATACAGCATTCCAAAAAATATCCTAGTCAAAAAACACACACATACCCCTGCAATTATACTCCCAAGTGGACAGGGGGCACATAACACTACATAAACCCTAACTTATTTGGGGGGGCAGCGTAGAAGTGAGGTGTGGGTGCAAGGTGGGTAGTGGTGCTGAAAAGAGGAGAAGGACTGAGATTCATGGGGGCATGGAGAAGGGGGCAGGTGGTTCAAGCTAGAATGGTGGAGACTTGGGTTCAAGCCAGGATGCTGGGGCTTGTGTTCAAGCAAGGATGGTGGGACTTGGGTTCAAGGGGAGGAGGTGGAGGAGGGAGACAGGGGTTTGAGCTAGGACATGGGACTTGGGTGCAAGGGGAGGGGTGGAGGAGGGAGACAGGGGTTTGAGCTAGGATGGTGGGACTCGGGTACAAGCCAGGACGGTGGTGGTGCAGGAGTTTGAAGAGCGCAGGAGAAAGAAGGGGGACAGGGGTTCAAGCTAGGACAGTGGGACTCAGGTTCAAGCCAGGATGGTGTGGCAGGGGTTCGAGGGGTGCAGGAGAAGGAGAGGCATAGGATGCTTAGAAAATGGTAGTTTATGTCATTTCCGGGGTTTGAGCACATGTCATTTCCTGCAGAAGTGGGTGAGGCCAATTCATTTAGGAAGGGACTTCAGGTTGGATGGGATGATTCTGATTGGTCCATTTTAGGCCACGCCCACCTGTCAACTGACATGGCATGCACTGATTGGCTGAAATTTAACATTGCGATGAGATATGTGAACTTATACTACTTGGGTGGTCTGATTTTCAGGCTGAAAAGGAGTTTGTAGTAGGCAGTCAAGAGCAATGGTTCAGGCATACATTTACTCTGGCAGCTCACGCGTGTTCCCACCCAAAACTATCTTTAGTAACCTTTCAGCTCCCCCAGATCACAGCCTGGACCAAAAAGCAAAAGGCCAGAAGTATTAGTGTTGCCCCTCAACACCTGATCCATGATTGGAGGGAATAGCTGAAATCCCAGAATCTCAGTGGGGTCCCCCTCCCCACACTGCTAGCACTTACAGCTTGTGGGTAAGTGCAGATGTAGGGGATTACCTGCCTGATTATAGTTCATCAATGAGCTCCTATCCAATCCTCTTCTAGAGTGGGTCTAGGCATGACTCTGTGATGCTAGGTGGACTGCTCAAATCCCTCCTTTCCTGATTGCCTGAGTGGTCTCAGTCATGCTGTAGGGAGGGGGAGGGGGATCTACTGAGCTGATAGGATTTCAGCTATCCCCTCCTAGCATGGTTAGAGAAGAAGGACTGACAAAACTAACACCACTGGACTTTTGCCTAGAGTGCTGAAGGAATTTGGTTAATGAGGTGGGGGTTACTAAGTATGGTGTGGGATGGGGTTAGGCTAGCAGGACACAAGATATAGACATTTAGGGACCATCTCCCCTCCCTCCCCATCAGGGTCAATTGAGGCTGAAGACTAGTTAAGGCACATACTCACAGGGATAGAAGTGGTTTGGGAGAGTTGCTGTTAAAAAGATGGTGTTGAATGTGGAACACTTTTCAGAAGGGCAGTTTTACAGGATTTAGGACACTGTCCTACATGCTGGGCCATTGGATATCTAAGGGCTCAGCTCCAGGCAGCATGGGCAGAGATTGTGCACCTCAAATTGTATATTCAAGAGCAAATATATTATAAGAACCGCCCACCATTTCCCCAACATCCAACAGAAGTACCTCGACCCTCAAAGGGTTCTTGGTCCAGGAGGTTGGCAGGTGGTTAGGAGGGGCAAATCGGGTGCCCCATCACTCGGTGGTCTCCAACATATCACCTCCACAAACCACATAAAAACTACAAGCAGGTATCTGCCTCTATCTCCGAAATCAAACAAAGGGGCAGAGGACACTGCAGAGCAGGACACTGCAGCACAGGAGCTAGCACAACAAAACTCACCCAAAATAGGAACCAAAACAAAAAAAGCAAAAAGGAAATCCAAAAAACTTCTGATCATAGGAGACTCCATGATTTGGGGAGTTGATACCTATCTCCAGCCAAGGGTAATGGTCAGATGTCTCCCAGGTACATCAGCGTCGAGAAACACTGACCACATTGCTAAAACTGTTCAGAAAGCAGGAGAAAACATTGATGTCCTGGTACTCATAGGGACTAACGATCTCACCAGTCAGTCAGTTGTGGAGACCAAGGAACACCTGACCGGGCTGGGTGACAAATTATCATCCATTTCGTCTGGCATCTCCTTGTCTGAGATCCTGCCAGTCTGGGAGAGAGGGGCAGATGGACAGAAGGTCAGAGAAGGGGAGATAGGGGAGCTAAACATGTGGCTCAAGGGCTGGTCCCCAGGAAAAAGGACATCAATTTGTAAGGAACTGGCAACAGTTTGGGGAGCGAAAGTTCTTTAAATTTGATGGACTGCATCTGACTAAGGAGGGAGTCAGTGAATTGGGGCAGAAGTTTGATGTCTTTGCAGAATATTTAAACTAGCAAATGGGGAGAGGGGTGCAGCACCCCAAACGTCGAATGGGAAGAACACCCCTCCCCCCTCAGCTAGTGGTCAAACAGGAGTTCAGCATGTTTGTAGTTCATTTGCATCACCAGGTAAGGAAAAAGGTCCAGCTCCCCATATGACACACAGAGGAAATGCCAGACCTCACCCAACAACTAACATACCAAAATCTGGCCAATGGAAAATCATGTACACAAATGCTCGCAGTCTGGGAAACAAGATCCCAGACCTGCAGACCATAATGACAGAGGCTAAACTGGACATTTTAGCCATTAGCGAGACATGGTTTACCAGTAACCACACTTGGGAGACTTCAGTACCTGGCTATGTACTGTTCAGAAGAGACCGAGGTGCAAAAAGGGGGGTTGGAGTGGTTCTTTATGTCAATGAAAATATCAAAGCTACAGAAATTCAGAATACACATAAGGAGCCAGAAGAACTGTGAGCCACCCTGGAAACAGGAAATGAGACAGCCATATGAACTGGGGTTGTGTACAGGCCTCCAGACCAGGGGGAGAGCATAGACACATTACTGTTAGAAGATATACAAAACATGACATCTAAA
The DNA here is from genome assembly GCA_016271365.2 of Neoceratodus forsteri. Taxonomy (NCBI): domain Eukaryota; kingdom Metazoa; phylum Chordata; order Ceratodontiformes; family Ceratodontidae; genus Neoceratodus; species Neoceratodus forsteri. Next base: position 172,293,652 of record CM028131.1, on the reverse strand, counting down.
GGGGAGGTTCTGATAATGGGAGATTTCAACATGCCAGATACAGATTGGTCAATACCAGCAGGAACATCTGCCAGTACTAGACACAGGGTGGAGTCCCTGCAGGGGGAGAGCCTCAAACAACTGGTACAACAACCCACAAGAGATAGGGCTATCCTAGATCTAGTACTGACTAACAGGGAAAGGATCTCAGATCTCCAGGTAGAAGGTCACCTTGGGGCCAGTGACCATCACATGGTATGGTTCAGTTTGGCCACTAGAACTAAATCATCCCATTCCAATGCAAATATTTGGGACTTCAGAGGAGCTGACTTTGATAAGATGGCCAACAGAGTTAAGCTAGCCCTGGCAAAAAAAATACAGGTAAGGGGGTACAGGCAAAGTGGGCAAGCATTAAGGATGCAATATTTGAAGCAACATCCCATTGTGTTAGAGAGAAAAGGAAGTGCAAAAGAAGAAGGAAACCACTCTGTTTCTCAAAAACAGTAGCAGAAAAGATCAGAGCCAAAAGGCTGGCCTTCAGGAAATATAAGGGAACGCAACAGGATGAAGATAGGGAGGCATACCAAACTTCCTAGGGAAAGCAGAGAAGGCAGTAAGGCAGGCAAAGGCCCAAACTGAGGAAACACTAGCACAAACAGTAAAAGAAGGTGACAAGACTTTCTATAGATACATTAGTGAAAGGAGAAAGTCCAGAGGGGGTATTGCTAAGATCAAAGGGGATAAGGAGGTGTGTGAGGAGGAGGACCATGTGAAAGAATCTATCCTAAATAGATATTTATGCTCAGTATTTACTGAAGAGAAGGTAGGGCAGGGCCCACAGCTCAGCACCATGGACACAGGGGGGAGGGAGGTATGCACAAGTCCCTTCACAAAAGAAGGGGTCCTACAAGAGCTTAATAAGCTCAGGGTGGACAAGGCAATGGGACCTGATGGCATACATCCCAGGGTACTAAAGAAGCTAAGGGTGGAACTAGCAGAGCCATTATCAGAACTGTTTAGTGAGTCTCTGAGCACAGGAGAGGTCCCAGAAGACTGGAGAAGGGCTCATGTGATCCCGCTCCACAAAAGTGGTAGCAGGCAGGAGGCAGGAAACTACAGACCAGTCAGTCTTACCTCAGTAGTGGGCAAGATTATGGAGGCACTCCTTAAAGAAAGGATAGTGCAACACCTGGAATCCATAGAAGCACAGGATCCAAGACAGCATGGGTTTACAAAAGAAAGGTCCTGTCAAACAAATCTCATAGATTTCTTTGACTGGGTAACCAGAGTGGTGGACCAAGAGGGTGCAGTTGATGTCGCCTACCTTGACTTCAGCAAAGCTTTCGATACTGCTCCACATAGAAGATTGATTAATAAGCTGGGTAGGCTTGGGGTGAGTCAGAAGTTGGTCAACTGGGTGGCAAACTGGTTGACGGGCAGAAAACAGAGAGTGGTGGAAAACAATATACAGTCAGAACAGATGCAAGTCACAAGTGGGGTACCTCAGGAATCAGTCCTGGGGCCAGTCCTCTTCAATATCTTCATCAGTGACATTGCAGATGGACTGGAGGGTAAGGTTTGTCTGTTTGCAGATGACACCAAGATCTGCAACAGAGTAGATGATCTAGATGGGGTGGACAGAATGAGAAGAAATCTGGATAAACTAGAAAAATGGTTGAAAGAGTGGCAACTGGGGTTTAATGCAAAGAAGTGCAAGATCATGCACATAGAGAAGAGAAACCCTGAAGCCACTAATAGGCTGGGAGGGGAGTTGCTGGCAGTCACATGGGAAGAAAGTGACTTGGGCGTCATCATCACAGATGACCTGAAATCATCCAGGCAGACCACTAAAGCAGTAAGTAAGGCTAGAGGGATGTTGAGGTGTATTAGTAGGGGTATTAGAAGTCGGATGAGGAAGGTAATAATCCCTCTTTACAAGACACTGGTTAGGCCCCATCTGGAGTACTGCGTGCAGTACTGGAGACCACACCTTCACAAGGACATTAACCAAATTGAGGCAGTCCAGAGAAGGGCAACCAAAATGGTGCAGGGACTGCATCAGAAAACATATGAGGACAGATTAACAGAGCTCAATATGTATACCTTAGAGCAAACGAGGGAGAGAGGTGATATGATCGAAACATTCAAACACCTTAAGGGCATTAACAAGGTGAAAAAGTCTAACATTTTTCAATATGAAAAGATAGCAGGACAAGAGGACACATCATGAGATTAGAGGGAGGCCTATTAAGGGGTAATGTGAGGAAGTTCTTTTTTACAGAAAGGGTGGTGGATGCATGGAATGGCCTACCTCAGGAAGTGGTAGATATGAATACAGTGCAGGGCTTCAATAAGGCATGGGATAGGCATAAGGGAGCAATACAGATGCGTATGAATAGCTATGCCATTGACAGAGCAAAGGCCATTGGCACACTAATAAGATAGAAAAACAAATGGGCAGACTGGATGGGCCTTGCAGTCCTTATCTGCCATCAACTTCTACGTTTCTATGAATAGAAAGGGTGCCACCAGATATGATTTTATAATATATGAAAGAAGCAAGGAGGGGGCATGAGAAATGACTGAGGAGGGTAGGGGTGGCAGTGAGAGCAGCCTTGGCCACCTATGGGAGAGGAAAAGGCTGTTTATTACTGTTTTAATTATTGTTGAGAATAATCCAGTTTTCATGTACCCTGAATAAAGCTTAACATTCTTTCAGATATGAGTAATAAAAAGTCTATTATGCAATGTATTCTGGAGTTATTACTTCACTCGCAAAGCCCTAATACTTATATCTATTTCATAAAACTCTTTTAACACTCTGTTATACAGCTATCTGGGGATGATTACTTTCAATCCCCATAATCTGCAACAATTATCCAGGTAATGCACAGTCTGCGTAAAAATAAAATGAGTTGAAGGCAGAATCTCCTTCTTGTTCTACATATTTAGACCATCTGTTTGTAATATATTCATAACTCTGGGGCAATACTGGATTATTGCCAATGTGCTCTGCAATATCTTTTGCAGCACTATGGAATTTCTCTATAAATGCTCATTTTGAAATTGACTTGGAGGCACTGTCCTCCGAGTTTAATATTAACCTTAATAATACATCAAAATGGGCATGTTTAAAGGATGCTTTATACTTTATCTCATATTGGAAAGTTGCTAACAGTAAAGAAAACCTCTGCATTCTGCTGCTAGTGAGTAAATACCTGTTTTGGGACCTAGAATTTTTAGCAGTGAGTCATGATCTCTTAACAAGCAAACCCAATTCTCTGGTACAGGTACTGATGGGATGTTTGCAGCTCTAAATAAAAAAATGCCGCATTCTATTTTGTTATCTGGATGTAGTTTCTCACTGCTTTAGACAAACTACAAAAACAAAAGGTATAGACATTCCAAAATATCTGGGATAATACTTCCGATAAGGAATAATGTATGCCCAACAACATATCAACAGAATAATGCTATAGGGAGGTGTTTTGGTGACATTTATAAACCCAAAGACCAAAACTCACCAAACCCTGAGATAGCAGTAAGCCATTTTTTTTAAATATTTTTCTTCTATCTCATGGATGTATTTTATTTTAAGAGGTGTTGCAAAGTTTTTATTCACCACCAATGATGTGGTGAATTCAGGAACTTTGTGATGACCTCTCAAAGTGAACCCATATATTTGGAGTGTAGACACTTTGGAAAACCGATGTGCTTTTGTGGTGAAGTCAGCTCTACATTTTGAAGAGTGAATAGTGGAGCAGGTCACATGGTGTACAAAAAGGCAGATCGCATTGTTACATTGCTGCAGGATGTACAGTTACTGTATATAACCAGGTGACAGTGTGATGTGACCTTCTTAGGAACATCTGCTGGATTAGATTCTTTATCCTCCACCACCCCCCTCGGTGACTTTGCGATTCTAGTACACGCATTTGTGATGTCTTGGTTCAACTACTGCAATTCTCTATACCTCAGGGTCAGTGAAGTTACACTACAATGCCTGCAGCTTATATAGAGTGCAATGGCGAGATTACTAACTCGCCTTTTGAGGATGAGCCATGTGTCTCTGACTCAGCATGAACTGTACTAGCTGCTGGTGAGGTGGCATATGTCTTTTAAAGTTGGACTACTAATTCATTAGACCCTACATGGATTGGGTGCTGGTTACCTGATAGATCTCCCGCACCCTTACGTGCCCTTGCACTTCTCTGCTCCTCCAGGGTGGGCCTCCTGATTTTACCAAGGGTCGAGCTTAAAACATTGGGAGACTGGGCCTTCGAGGTGGCCGGTCTGGTGTTATGGAATTCTCTTGAGAGAGATCCATCAGATAGGCCCCCTCAATGGAGGCCATTAAGAGGGGTCTAAAGATGTATTCCCAGGTCTGGTCATCATCCCAGTTGTGTTTTAGTTTATTATTGCTCTAATCTATTGTATGTATATCTGTGTATTGATTGACTAACAGATTAATTGATTTATGATGATGTGCTACTCCTGCTCTTACTGTAAGGTGCCCATGGCCTCTGGGGAAAAAACGGGATCTCAGCCGCGGCTTACAAATACAAATAATGCCACTTCTAGTGCTCGCTTTGTGATGGCAGATAGCTGCAACCTATTAAAATAACATAAGGAACAGGGGCAATATGACTCCAAGGGCCGTTTCTGAAAAAATCGTACTTCAGAACTGCACCTGTGGCATACGTGTGGTCCCGACCTGGATGTGCTTCCAGTTTGCGGGGACTTAGCATTGGGACCACTGAAAGTAAATATAAGTAAAAAAACAGGGAACGCAGGTAAAATATTAATCTTTTAAATATATTGGGGTGTTCTGAGTACAGTAATGAGTGTTGTGTGAGCAATACAAACACTGCATGCTATTGCCAAAAAACGAAGGGGCAAAGCTGCCAGTATCCCTTTAACCGGATACCATTTGTGAACTAGTTCAGCTCCAGCTCAGTTTTGCAACACAGCTGAATTGCAGACTGGCTCAGGACTTGTATGAATGCTTTTTCCCAGGCACTGAGATCCACTGAGAGCCAGGAGTTTTGCATAAGGAATAATGCGTGAGATGCTAGCCACTGACATTTGATCCCTGGATTTCTGCACAAGGGATAGACATGCACTAGAGCAGATTAGTGCAGGAGACACAAGGAAAAAAACCTGTAAGTAAAGTTAGCAGTCGGACAGAAGGTTGCAAGAAAGCTGTTTAAAAAATCTTTGCATAAAAATTTCTGCTTCCTCCAGAAACAACACCAAAGCTCCTGCCCTGGGCTTTGTGAACTATCAGGACTTTCCTGATAGAGGGCCTAAGTCACCTGAGGCCCTGAGTGATTTCCTACTCCCTGGGGTGGGTGATTATGGCAGTGGTTAAACTAGACATTCATAACAGGGGGAACTCTATAAGTGGAGGGGCGCCAACAGGGGCATAATGCAACCAGAAAATCTGGAGGGGCACAAAATATTAACCTCCCTAGGGGGGCCGGGGGCATGCTCCCCTTGAAAAAAATGTTTAAAAACTGATGCCAAATGATACATTTTGGTGGTTTGTAGCAGACTGTGAAATATCTTCATAACAGCCTACTAAAAGGCAGCAGAAAGCTGATGTATATAAACAGCAATGTTAGTATTGCATAATTAATGACATAAAAGTCACACCCTCACCCACAAGTTTTTGTCCTATAAGAATTTTTTTTTTTCAAGTAAAGTTAAATGGTGCACTCTGGTGACGTTTAGCAGGCTGTCAAGCAGTTCCACAACCTGCTAAACTGCAGCAGAAAAAGGAGATGGTGCATTTTGATGTATTTTTTCAGGTTGTGTCATGGGATTGTGCAGTGTGCTGAAAGACAACAGAATGCTCACACACACACCAGTGATTGTACAGAATAGCTACTAACAGTGTGTCTCACAACTTTTGCTGGTGCCTTCTACTGGCTTTTAACAGGTGTAGAATATTAGATTCCTAAATATGACTGCTTGATGCCACAGGCCTTATGGTATCATGCAGAAAGAGGCATGAAGTGTAATATTTGAACAGAAACAAAGCTAATCATTTTTGTATACATTTAAAGTTGCAGTGTCCATTTCTAATTGTGTTTCTATCGGGTTACCCTCAGGTTTCCAAACTGCAACCACCAGGCTCGCTCTCCCACTAGCTCTGTGACGACTTTACAGTGCGAACACAGTCCACGGAATGAGAACAGTGAGCAAGAATATGTCAACCATGCATTTCCAAAGACGATCTGCACAAGTGTGGTTGGTGTGTTCAACTGTTTCTTGGATGCCTTTTCTCACCCGCTGCCACATCAGGATTGATGCAGAGTCATGTGACATAGTCAGTGTGTGGTCACCAGACAGGCAGGGTGGTCAGCGGTAGGCTGTCTCCTGACATCAGGGATGTCGTAACATCTTACGACTGGACGTCCCAATGAAAGGATCCTCTCCTCCCCACCTCCAACTATTCCACTGGGTCCTAGTGCCCAGCAATGTATCTTTAATACATGAAAATAAAGTGCCTGTCCAAGGGATAAGCACACTTCAAAACAACAGTGGAGGGGCACATATGAGTTCCCCCGAATTCCCACTAATGTGTACCATGAAGGGGTACAGGGGAACTAGTTCCACTGAGTTCCTCCTCACATTAATCACTGCCTTGTGGGGCGAAGAGGACATCAGAGACCAGCATAGCCCACATCCCTTGCCACCCAGAAACTCCTTGAGTCTGCTGCACCTGCACCATCACCTGCATCTGCAACCCTGAGGGAAGTCTCCTGACAAAGCCAGTTGTAGAGTCTGCTATGGTCATTAGTACTGGGTCAGTACTCCTCCTCCAATGTTTCTGCTAGTCAAAAACAGATAAGAGTAACTGCTCAGCATTTCTGTGCAATTATTAAAGCACATTTATAGAACCACAACAGCCAGAAGAAACTAGCATTTGTGTTGAATAATTTGTTTGGGATCCCCAGCTATCAACCTTCAATCAGTACTGCATTGTCATCCAACATCAGGCATGCAACTGCCCACTAAAAGCAGCAATTTAATGGACCGCACTGGAGCTCCCAAGAGACTTTGAGGTATTAGTGCATCAATAGGACCAAACGATAAATTCTGCGTGGGTAATCACCAGAGGGCAGTGGGATTTGGGGAATGATCTCAGAACTGTTTCACTACATTTAATCCAGTCCATCCCCCCTTTAAGAGCTTGTTCCTGTCCTAATAAATATCTCTTGTGTTTAAATTGCAATTTACTGTGTTTGGCATATTGTTGTGTTAGTATGCACAGAGCACATGTTGGGGGTTGTGTATAATCATAAAGGTTCCCTGTCACGAGGGTTGGGGCTGAATTAATTTGCTGTGGAGTAGTACCTCCAGTGGTTATTCTTTACAATTCTTTACAGAGGAAAGATGGCAGCCATGCTGGGCTGTGCATCGGGAGTCTGTTAGGGAGTCCATGTTTTTCAGTTTCTCTCACTTTTGTTTCTGCTTTTATCTTCCATTTGTTTGTTGCATTTATTTATTTGTTTCTTATGTTTTATGTTTTGTTTGTTTTAAATTCACATTGGTGTTAGCTAGTGGTGAGGTTTATGTGGGGAGTGTCAGTGAGGGGAATAGTGAGTTAGAAGTAGGAGTCAGTTTTATTATTTTTTAGTTAGGACTCAGTCTGCAGGGAGTGGTGACCTGGTGCTTCCTTACTTGGATGGCGAGGAGCAGGACTGGAGCAGGAATGGATTCCAGAGGTGCCGGTGGTGCTGCCATTGTTGGAATCTGACCAGAGATCTGTGGAGCCTGGGCCAACGGAGAAGTGGAGTTGAGGTATTGGCCACTTCTGACACTGAGTGGTGGGGAACAGCCAGAGGACTGAGTGAGTGGAACGCTCCAGCAGACTGCCTTCTGTTTGGCATGCTCCAGGTGGTCTCTTTGGGGAAAGGAGAAAGCTTGGTCAGCTGTGGCTTGCAGCAGTACTGGACTTGGAGTCAGGTCCATGGAGGAGAATTACTGGACCTGATTAGCCTACAAGATTGAGGAGATGCTTTTGATCCATGGAGTGAGCTGGGAGGTGAACACAAGGCCATGAGAGGGCTTTGGTTGTGATCTGGAACTGAGACTTCTTGGGCTAATTTGAGCTGTACCCTTTATTTCATCCCCTGCCAGGACTGAGCTGGTGTAGCACTTTTGGAGATTCTGGTGTTTGGCCTGAAGCTTGAGGTAATCCCAGGGCTGTGAGAGGGCCAGTTGAGCAGCCGAGAATCAGAACTGCCACGGCTGCTGCAGTTTGGGAGGTGAGAGACCCTGTACTGTTGTATTTGGAAATGTGCTTCAGGTACTGATTTCCTCCCCTGTGGATCGACACCTTAAGGTCTGTTCAGGGCCTTTCCTGCCCGGTGACTAGAATCCTGATTGCAGTGTCCTTTTATGAGACCTGAATCTGTGTAGGAACTTTGGGTTCTGTCCTCTACCCCATGTTATTCGCAGCATATATTCTGCCCCTGGGTGAGGTCATAAGACAGTATGAGCTGAGGTTTCATTGCTATACTAATGATACCCAGCTCTATCTTTCACACCAGGAAGTTCACATTTTACTGATTTATTGATTTATTTATTGAACATATCAGAATTACAAATCTTTGAGTCACAGACTCCTTTGCAAAGGCTCCATGTCAAAATACAAGTTAACTGTACAATTCAAATTAAAAGAACAAATAGATACATAAGGTACAGAGCTTGGTTCAAGACATACAGAGAGTAGACAGCTATACCCTGAGTCAGGACAGGCAGATAAGCAACAAACTGTATATTACATTAGGATAGTACAATAAGTAACATAGAACAGTAATATGTTTGAGAACACTTAGGAGCAGGTACAAGCCCATAATTTTAGAGATGAGAGTGACCACTCAAGAGGCAGATACAGACACAGCATTTTAGAGATGGGGGAAAAGGTATGGAGGAGGAAGAGAGGGGGTGGTGGGGGTTGCCGTTGAAAAAGACTTTGTCCATGAGAGCTAGTAGGGGAAAAAGTAGGGGGTGTAAGGAGAGCAGGGGGAGGGGAAGAAGGTTATAAACAATCACAGATACAGGAGGAGAGGAGTAGCTCTCTAAGTTTGGATTTGAAGGGGTATAGTTTCAATTCTGAGGAGATATCTACAGGTACGGTAGGTCATTCATCCAGAGGAGGGCTCTATAGTAGAATGCACATTACTCCAAGGATGTCCTGCAGTGAGGGACTAGGCGCGGGTCTTTTGTAGAGCTTCTGGTGTCGACACGCAGTCGACGTACTGAACAAGTACTTGGACATGCGTGGACATCATCGAATTGGTTAGGTCTCAACCCGGGGAAGACAGAAGTATTGGTGATGGAGCCGGGTTGAAGGGGGGAAGTTGGAGCCCCTGGAGAGGATTTAGGGCTTTTTATTGGCTCAACCAAACTAGAGGCCTCTACTAAGGTGAGGAATTTTGACATCTTTCTGGACAGTGAGCTGACACTTGATGTTTTTTACCATCTGCAAAATATCACTCGAATTAAATCCCTTATCTCCCCTGATGATTTGGCTACACTAGTACATGCATTTGTTACCTTGAGGCTCTACTACTGCAATGCACTTTACCTTGGAATCACAGGGGGTGTGATGCAGTGCTGCAGCTGTTGCAGAACGTTGCAGCATGGCTATTGGCAGGCCTTTTGAGGTCCTGTCATATTACACCGGTGTTGTGCAAACTGCATTGGCTGCTGGTGCGATGGCATATCTCCTTTAAAAAAGATCTGCTGACCTATAAGGCCCTGCACAGGTTCGGTCCGGGCTACTTGGGGGAGCTTCTACATTCCACACCCCAGGTCACTCTCTCCGATCAGTGGGAAAGACCCTCCTGGAGGTCCCCAGAGCAAGATTAAAGTCTTCCGTGGATCAGGCTTTCGAAGTGGCTGCCACGATCTGTTGGAATTCTTCGCAGGGGTACCTGAGAGGGACGCCCTCCTTAGAGACATTTAAATGACAATTGAAATCTTTTTGCTTCCAACAAGCCTTCAGGGTCTAAGTAATAATTGATCTGAATATGACAAGTAGTTTTAGTGTTCTGATTGATAGGAATTATTTATATATTAGGGGATGCTATTTATTTTATTTTTATTTATTTAGTTTTTGCTAACCGAGTGGGTGTGCTAGCCACTGAGATGACTATTTTCAGGCAGGACCTGGAATTTTATACAGTTTTATATGGTTTTCTGTTTACTTTACATGCTGTTTGTCAGTTTTATATTATGTAAGGGTACCCTAAGCCTTTCAGGGAAGGGCGCCCAAAAGAAATAAAATCTACTACTACTACTACTATCCTGGCAGCAATTTGTCAAAAAGAACCAAGACGTGGAGGCACCATACCATTTCTGTATTACCTCCAATACCACCTGAGCCCAGGTGCAATTTACCCAAAGGCCTTATAGACTCTGCCCAGGTATTATTAGATAAGCGTAATCTCACACCTTGCGGGTAGGGTTGGTTAAATTTACAAACGCTGACTGTACTGTCAGTGCTGTTACAGTAGCTTTATCAGGAGTTAAAGTGAGGTTGGGGGTTTCTAATTTTGGTGTCAGGATGATATGGGTACTGTTATACAGCAGCCCACAGGTGTAGGCCACCACTCTCTAAAAATGTGATATCTGTCTGACGTGCTTACTGCTGCAGGCAGAATAGCATGTTGAGCAGCCCAAATGGCAGGCTGCCAGTGTTTCAAGCATTAAGCCTCTCGTATATGTTTATTGTTGTCAGTAGGATAGGCATTACAGCAGCATACAAGGGTGGCCACCACTAGAGATGCAGCGAATTTAAATTCCTCCGGTGAAGTGCCCACTAAGTGGCCACTTCGCATTGGTGCCCTGCAATGTGAAGTGACTACTGTGACAGGCTCACTTCGCCTTGTAATTACACCATAACATGAAATAAGGCGGAGTGACAAGTCTATTGGCAGCCCCCTACACATCACATTGCTTACAGTACTGTAAGTCACATGCTTTAGCCAGGCAGGAAGGAAGGAAGTGACTCATGCTCTAGGAGATACTTTCACTTTCTCCTGTGCAGAGGGGGAGAGAGAGGAGGCAATCAGAGTAGCTGGAGAAAGAGACAGAGAGAGAGAGAGAGAGAGAGAGATATCTGGGAGGTGAGGCAGTTTCAAAAGCTTTTTTAAAAGCTACATCCATTCGTGTTTTATTGTAGACCATTTTGTTACTTAATTTGCTCGGTGAATTTCTTTTTTTCTTAGTTTTATTAGTTGTTTGTGTGTGTTTGACTCTGTGTGTGCCTGTGTTGTGTGTGTCTTGTGTGTGACTGTGTGTGTCGGTCAGACCAAGGGAGGGCAGTCTAGTTGGAGCAGGGAATATCTGGGCCGGGGCAGTTCTGTGGTGTGGCCAGGGAGGAGTTCACACGTGTCGGGGGTGTGGGTGGTTCATGATGGACTGGAGCAAAATCTTGCCGCCCCCTCTTCCCGGAAGCAGGAGAAGTTGGTGCGGCTGCTGCAGCATCAAGTGAACCACCACCACCTCCTCCTCAGGCAGTGGCACCACCACCACCAGCACCAGCTCCTGAGCAGGATGTGCCTGCTCCCCCAGTCCCAAGTGGGGAGCCTCAGCACCAGGCTGCCAGTGCATCTGCCCCCCCCACCTGTGTCTGGTCCTCCCTGCAACTTTCTGGTTTGGGAGTTCTTTGATTGTGTGGAGGAGACAGAAGCCTAGTGAAGTGCTGTGTTTGTAGGGTGGAGGTGCACTGTGGCCCCCGGGTGAGTCACGTGGGAACCGGGGGCCAATGCACCCACATGATCACTCACCATCAGGTGCAGTGACAAGCTGCTACAGAACAGGCCAGGCCTGCACCTGCTGGCCCTTCTGTGGCAGAGGGGGTGGCTGTGTGTGGCCCTAAGAGAAGGAGGGCCACAGCAGTACCTGCTTCTCCACCAGCACCACAACCACCACCAGCAGCCGCAGCACATCCAGACCCCAGAGAAATGCCTGTAACTCAAGCTGACATTATAGTTCTCTGGAGTGCCATGGATGCCTCAAATGAGAGAGTGAGTGCTGTCGAGCAGTAGTTGGAGCGGATAGAGATCCATCAATTGCAGATGATGGCCATGCTTCAGCTGCTACTGGACCACCACAGGATTCCACACTAATTTTTTTTTCCTTCCACCATGTTCTCCCCACCACCCTCCCTGTGTCATAAAAACGTATTCCCCACCACCCCTGTAGCTTATAATTATGCACTTTTCTTCTTGTCTTCTGTTCTGTATGCATTACAGTTTGTATCCTGCCCCCCCCCGCTAAGTGTGTGTGTGCTGTTTTGGTTTTCCTTGTTTTAATTTAAAATGGGTTATCCCTGCCATCATTATTTAAACTTAAAGGAGTAGTCCACCCAAACTTTGAAACAGCATATGTTATGCAGAGCATTTTGATTTGCATGTAAAGTCCCTCCCCTAGTGTGTCCTTCCCTCTGTCTGCTATTAGGAGTTTTTACTAAATTAGCCTTCGAGCTTTATGGTAGTTTTACCACCCCTGTGGATCTTCATGTTAAATCAATTTATTGCCTTTATCGCTCCGACAATGCACCCTATGTCATGTGACAGTGATGTAGCATAGCCCATTGATTTAGCAAATGCACAGTTCACAACAGCAGAGTTGTGTAACTGACTAGCAGTTTTCGTACAGAAACCCCACTCACCTAGATCTGAGGTATATGCTAAACTGTAGCAGTTGCCACTTGGTCTTACTGCATAACAACAGTTACACAGCTCTGCTGTTGTGCATATGGTAAGTCTATGGGCTATACTACATCACTGTCACATGACACAGGGTGCATTGTCAGAGCGATAAAGGCAATAAACCAATTTGGCATGAAGAAAATCCACAGGGGTCATAAAACTACCATAAAGGTAGCAGGCTAATTTAGTAAAAACTCCTAATAGCAGACAAAGGGATGGACACACTAGGACTTTACATACAAATCAAAAGTGCTCTGCCAACATCTTTTTTTCCTGCTTTTCAACAAACTGTACCCAACAGACATGAAATATTGCTGAGGAACCCCAAATATGTTATGGTGTACAGACATTATAAAGTCAGAATATATAACAGGTCCAGTCCACTGCCACCACAATGTGCTACCACTGGTGCCATGTCGTGTTATGGTGTACAGCAACTTGCTGCAAAACTGCCACTGCCAGTCTAAATTAGAAAGGCATCACTTAGTCCAGAACAAAAAAATGCAAAGAAGAAATGTGGTAGCACAGTGTGGTGGCAGTGAACTGGACCTGTTATATATTTTCTGACTTTATAATGTCTGTACACCATGAAATATTTTGAGTGCCTCAGCAATATTTCATGTCTGTTGGGCATGGTTTGTTGAAAAGCTGGAGTTTATTGTGCTGTGATCTCCTAAAAGTCATGTGTGCACTGTGACTGAGGTGCACACTGCCCCAAGATCTCTGAAAACATATTATATGACTTTGTCCGCTGCTGATGATGGCACAAATAAAATATACATTATATATTCTTATCTTTATTCTTTATACCATAAACACTGGAACAAATCAGCATATATATGTTTGCAAGAAGCTGGACAGTGTCTGCACACACAGGAAAGTACACTGACTGCACACATGCAGTTTATCACAGTATAATTGCACTGGTCACTCCTGCTTTTCAAAAAACACTTCACAACACCATGACAGAAAGTAAACATTACTGAGGCTCCAAAAATATTTCTTTTTGGAAATAGACATTATGAAGTTGGAATATAACTAGGAAGGGAATTAATTAATGGTGCAGTAAATGTTGCGCACAGAGGTCACACACAGTCAGCAGAATTAATGTGCATCCCCCAGAAAGCTACTGTCTTGTCTCCAGAAAATTCCCCAGTCCAGACGAAGTGAAATGACAGCATAACAAGAAATGCAAAGTCTTCCAGAATTAATGGCGCACTCAGTCATGCGCACACTGTTCACAGTCACCAGAATTAATGTGCATCCCCCAGAAAGCTGTCTTGTCTCCAGAAAATTCCCCAGTCCAGATGAAGTGAAATGAGAGCATAACAAGAAATGCAGTCTTCCAGAATTAATGGCACACTCAGTCATGCACACAGTGTTCACACACAGTCACCAGAATTAATGTGCATCCCCTAGAAAGCTACTGTGTTGTCTCCAGAAAATTCCCCAGTCCAAAGTGAAATGAGAGCATAACAAGAAATGCAAAGTCTTCCAGAATTAATGGCACACTCAGTCATGCATGCAGTGTTCACACACAGTCGCCAGAATTAATGTGCATCCCTCAGAAAGCTACTGTTTTGTCTCCAGAAAATTCCCGATTCCAGATGAAGAGAAATGAGAGCATAAAATGGAAAGAAAAGTCTCCATTAATTCATGCCACACTCAGCCATGTGTGCACACACTCCAATAAGAACTACAGTATGTCCCCTGCTGCTGCTGTTGGAATTTCATGTAATGCTTCTTGACCTTACTGGGCTGATGCACAGTGTCTTGCCAAATGATGTGCTAGAAGGATGACCTGACTATTGAGTTAACCTTCCATAATGATGTGATAATGCTGTTGGTTGCCCAATGTCTGCTGCACTGACCCCCAACAGGAAGGATGCCCTCTGTGTGTACACTAATACTATTCTTGGTAAGTTAATGTACCTGGCACCATCATGGTTTTCCACAGAACCTGAGTTGACCTTAAATGTTCATATCTATCTATCTATCTATCTATCTATCTATCTATCTATCTTAGCTACACCACCCACCCTCTCCTCTTCCATTCTCTTGTCTACTTCTATGTTTTGCTACATTCCTGTACACCACCATGACTGAATGTTTCTCACATCACATGTAACTGTATCATACTATACTATTTCTGTATTATACTGTTATATTTATCAATGCTGTGTAATCCCGGGTCGCCCCTGAAAAAGGGACCTCCGGGGCCCAGCGGGCTTACCAGTCACCAAAATTTAATAAATATATATATATATATATATATATGTATATTTAATTTTATTTTCTATATATAGATGTAATCATTGCTTTTTTTGTATCATAGGTCATATAGTCGAACTTGGGGTGTGCATTTCTTGGCTTGATAAGGAATTTTTTGCATTGGAATACTGTCAAATCAATGAAGATAAATATTTTGTTTGGGGGGGTGCATTAGTTAAAAAAAAGTTAAAAAGATTCATCAATGTTTGGGTAATCTTTACAGGTCTTCAGCACATCATCAGAACTGAAAAAAAATTTAACTGCTGTGATTCGTGAAGAACATGATTTGTCTCATGATGAGTGTCTGGTGTGACATTATCAATGATAATGAACTGTACGGGAACGCAAATACCTACGACTGTACTTCCCTGACCTGCACCACACAAAACTACCCAATCTGAAAACTCATATCAATGAGTACAATGGTGACTGAAGCTGGGACCCGAGATACTACAAAACAGGCTTACATGCAACTAACTAAAAAAAAACTTAGTTTTGTAATTCATGAATTGTGATCGTGAAGATGAAGAATTCAATTTGTATAGTGAGTGACTCGTGATGATCGCCCTGACTTAAAAATGCACATCAATGAGTACAATCTTCACACAGAAATATGCACCACACCAGTGCTCTGAAAGGAAGCCAAACAAACAACTGTGACTTAAGTTACAGATGACAATTGGGCCCTAAAGAGATGCAAACGCACAGACAGATTAAGTTTGCACTGTGCAGACAAGAGATGCAAACACAAAGGCACAACAACACTTAATAAGTGCTCACAAGTCACAAATCCAAATCTGGAAAAGAATACCTTTTGCTGGTTGGGATGGGGGGGGGCAGTGCACTGCAGTAACAGTCCACTACCAGTAAAGATACCACAAAGCAGTACAAAAAAATCACGCATGTGCAGTGGATAGCAGGTTCACACTGCTGCAAATACTGTGTGGCACAATAAAATATATCTGAACTGATGGCACGCTTCGCGCACACACACTATCTCACACACACACACACACACATACACTACAAGTAATGCACAGTAAATTGAAAACTTCATTACTATAACCAAATCTTTTATACACATTGAAATTATGCACTTCTGCACCACAAAAATCAGCAAAAAATGTAAAAAAGTAATTAAGTTATTACTGTGTGTACATTAACCACAGTTAAACAAGAAAAATATAACCAAAACAGAAAGACTGCCTTTTCTCCAAGTTAATCTACCTACACCACAGATACACCCTTCCCCCAAAGCACACTTCAAGTGTCTGTCAGTACACAGACTGAATGTTCTAAATTAACATTCAAAATCCACACAAAAACAATAAATACTCAATGATATGAGTACAGGAGGGTTTTCTACAATCGATGTACTAAATTTTGAGCAAAAAATAATGGCTCAAAAAGGCTTTCATAACAGCTTTTAGAGCTTTGAGAGCAAACTGTCTCCTCTCCAGCTACCACTACACACACACTACCCAGAACTGAGGCTGTGCTGAACAATCTAGAGCCCATGTGGCCTGCAATCCCATGAACCACTGTAAAATTCACCTTGGAGCCCAATTACAAGGTGAAGTGATGCAAAGTACATTGATGTCTATGTACTTCACATTAACATTGATGCAGAAGTGGCTGGGGGAAGGTGGAATAATGCAAAGTCTTTGGTTACAATGGACTTTGCATTTCTCAGTATAACATAAAGTACTCCACTTCGCGTTAGGGATTACTTCGCGGATTCTGCATTACTCCACAAATCGCTTCACGGAGTGAATTTTGGCCACTGTTTCAAAAAAATATGCCCGACATGTTTGTTGTTGCTGGCAGAATTGCAGGCTGCCAGTGTTTCCAAAAATTATGTCAATCTAATATCCTTAATGCTGTGGCCAAATAGAAGTTACAGCAGCCCAGCTCTCTCCTTATGGCCCATGACTTAGCTTGGTCCCTCCATAAGTCCTCTGGTTCCCACGAGGGCTGGTTGGGTGGTTGAGGTATAGTGAACTATGTAATGCCTGCACAAAGTCACTCAAAGAGACAAAAGCCAATTAATTCGCCTCAAAGCTCCAGAACAATACTAGGACAAGGCAATGCAATTTTGTTTGTTTTGCACCCTATCCAAAGGCTCAGAGCACCTTACAGTAGTAAAAACAATATAACACAAATGCTATTAAAAACATTACTACAATAAATAAACAGTATACAGTCATGATAAAATTGTTAGTCTGGGTAGGCTTGTGCAAACAAATATGTTTTTAATTGGTGTTTAAAAGCTTCCGCTGTCCAGGCAGATCTCGCTATCTGGCTGGGAGTTCCAGAGAAGTGGTGCAGCAACCCCAAAGGCCCTGTCCAGATTGTTTGAGATGGGAAAAAGTGAGATAACACAAGCCTCCATCAGTGGATCGAAAGGGATGCGTGGAGGGTAGGACATCAAAGGTCTTTCAAGTAGTTTGGTCCCAGTTCATGCTGGGCCCTGAATGTTAACAAGTGTATCCTAAAGGTGATATGCCACCACAGAGGCAGCCAGTGCAGGCTGCGCAACATAAAAAGCCACATGATGTTGTCCCTCCAGGAAGTAAACATAGAATCATAGAAACATAGAAGTTGATGGCAGATAAGGACCGCAAGGCCCATCCAGTCTGCCCAATTTTTCTACCTTATGAATGTGCCATAGGCCTTTACTCTGTCAAAGGCCTATCTATTCATACTCATCTGTATTGCTCCCTTATGCCTATCCCATGCCTGTTTGAAGCCCTGCACTGTATTCATATCCGCCACTTCCTGAGGTAGGCCATTCCATGCATCCACCACCATTTCTGTGGAAAAGAACTTCCTCACATTACCCCTTAATTGGCCTCCCCCTAATCTCATGCTGTGTCCTGTTGTCCTGCTATTTTCCTTTTATTGAAACATGTTAGACTCTTTCACCTTGTTAATACCCTTAACATGTTTGAATATTTTGATCATATCACCTCCCTCCCCCTTCTTTGCTCTAGGGTATACATATTGAGCTCCGTTAATCTGTCCTCATATGTTTTCTGATGCAGTCCCTGCACCATTTTAGTTGCCCTTCTCTGGACTACCTCCATTTTGTTAATGTCCTTGTGCAGGTGCGGCCTCCAGTACTGCACGCAGTACTTCAGATGGGGCTTAACCAGTGTCTTGTAAAAAGGGATTACTACTGCCCTCTTATGACTTGTGATACCCCTACTAACACATCCCAACATCCCTCTGGCCTTATTTACTGCTTTAGTGGTCTGCTTGGATGATTTCAGGTCATCTGTGATGATGATGATTCTCAAGTCTCTTTCTTTCCTTGTGATTGCCAGCAACTCCCCTCCCAACCTGTAGGTGGCTTTAGGGTTTCTCTTGCCTATGTGCATGATCTTGCACTTCTTTGCGTTAAACCCCAGTTGCCACTCTTCCAACCATTTTGCTAGTTTATCCAGATCTCTTCTCATTCTGCCCACCCCATCTGGATCATCTGCTCTGCTGCACATCTTGGTGTCATCTGCAAACAGACAAACCTTACCCTCCAGTCCATCTGCAATGTCACTGATGAAGATATTGAAGAGGACTGGCACCTGGACTGATCCCTGAGGTACCCCACTTGTGACTTGCATCTCTTCTGACTGTATACCGTTTACCACCACTCTCTGTTATCTGCCCGCCAACCAGTTTTCCACCCAGTTGACCAACTTCAGACCCACCTCAAGCCTACCTAGCTTATTAATTAATCTTCTATGTGGAAAAGTATCGAAATCTTTGCTAAAGTTAAGGTAGGTGACATCAACTGCACCCCCTTGGTCCACCACTCTGGTTACCCAGTCAAAGAAATCTATGAGATTAGTTTGACAGGACCTTCCTGTTCTAAATCCATGCTGCCTTGGATCCTGTACTCCTATGGATTCCAGGTGTTGCACTATCCTTTCCTTAAAGAGTGCCTCCATAATCTTGCCCACTACTGAGGTAAGACTGACTGATCTATAGTTCCTGGCCTCCTCTCTGCTACCACTGTTGTGGAGCGGGATCACATGAGCCCTTCTCTAGTCTTCTGAGACCTCTCCTGTACTCAGAGACTCACTGAATAGTTTTGATAGTGGCTCTGCTAGTTCCACCCTTAGCTCCTTTAGTACCCTGAGATGTATGCCATCAGGTCCCATTGCCTTGTCCACCCTGAGTTTAGCGAGCTCTTGTAGGACCCTTTCTGTCATCAAGGGACTTGTGCACACCTCCCTTCCACTTGTGTCCATGGTGCTGAGCTGTGGGCCCTGCCCTGCCTTCTCCTCAATAAATACTGAGCAGAAGTATCTATTTAGGATAGATGCTTTTCCTTGGTCTTCCTCCACACACTCCCTCTTATACCCTTTGACCTTAGCAATACCCCCTCTGGACTTTCTCCTTTCACTAATGTATCTATAGAAAGTTGTGTCCCCTTCTTTCATTGTTTGTGCTAGTGTTCCTCGGTTTGGGCCTTTGCCTGCCTTACTGCCTTCCCTGCTTCCCTTAGGGAAGTTTGGTATGCCTCCCTATCTTCATCCCGCTGCGTTCCCTTATATTTCCTGAAGGCTAACCTTTTGGCTCTGACCTTTTCTGCTACTGTTTTTGAGAACCAAAATGGTTTCCTCCTTCTTTTGCTCTCGCTTTTCTCCCTAACACAATGGGATGTTGCTTCAGGAATTGCATCCTTAATGCTTGCCCACTTTGCCTGTACCTGGTCACCTGTATTTCTTTTTGCCAGGGCTAGCTTAACTCTGTTGGCCATTTTTTTAAAGTCAGCTCCTCTGAAGTCCCATATTTTGCCTTGGAATGGGATGATTTAGTTCTAGTGGCCAAATTGAACCATACTATGTGATGGTCACTGGCCCCCAGGTGACATTCTACCTGGAGATCTGTGATCCTTTCCCTGTTAGTCAGTACTAAATCTAGGATAGCCCTATCTCTTGTGAGTTGTTGTACCAGTTGTTTGAGGCCCTCCCCCTGCAGGGAATCCACTATGTGTCTAGTTCTGGTGGATGTTCCTGCTTTTATTGACCAATCTGTATCTGGCATGTTGAAGTCTCCCATTATCAGAACCTCCCCTTTAGCTGTCATGTTTTGTATATCTTCTAACAGTAATGTGTCTATGTCCTCCTCCTGATCTGGAGGCCTGTAGACAACCCCAGTTCATATGGCTGCCCCATTTCCTATTTCCAGGGTGACCCACAGTTCTTCTTGCTCTTTATGTGTACTCTGAATTTCTGTAGCTTTGATATTTTCCCAAGCTCCCAAGTTCCCAACACCAGCTGGGTGCAGCAGTCTGGACCAGCTGCAGTCAATGTGTTAAACCTCCAGATAACCAGGACTAAAGAGCATTGCAATAATCCGGTCTGGAGCTGACAAAGACATAAACTACAATCCTAAAGTTAGCTGGCGCTAGATGTGGTTTGATCAGGGCACTATTATGGCGATGGTAAAAAACATTTCTGACTACCACCGACACCTGTTGTTCTAGTGTCACCTTGCTGTCCTGAATGATGCCCAGATTCTTCATCACATCCACAAGCTTGAAGTGACTAGCCATTCACAGATGGTAATACCAGACCACCACTTAGCATTACCGATCTGTGCTGGCCTGGATCAATATTCATAGCCTCTGCCTTGCTGAGACACAGCCAGTTAGAGGCAAGCCTGTTGTTGATTTCCTGTAGGTACTGCCCAAGCACAGAAACAGCATTCAGCCCATCAGGGTGCAAAACAAACAGAGCTGAGTATCATCTGCATAGCAGTAAAACCCTACTTCATGCTGTCTAACAGTCTTACCATATGGCAACTTGTACATGGTGAACAACATAGATGCCAAGCCTGAACCTTGTGGAACCCCACAGGAAAAAGCAGCTGTTCCAGAGATGTAATTACCTAGAGCTACCTACTGCAATCTCCCGGTACTGTAGGACTCAGACTAGCTTTAAACTGTGTCAGTGAGTCCCACATAATTCCTTATGTGATCAATCAGCACGCCATGGTCCACCGTGTCAGATGCCAACAAGAGATTCAAAATGACCAAGATAGAACAAAATCCCTGGTCACTTACCATGATGAGATCATGCATTGCTCTGATGAAGGCAGTCTCAGTACTTTGATGAAGCCTAAATCTCAACCGGAAGAATGGCTCGTAGATTTTATATAGTTCCAGGTGGGCCTTTAGCTGTGCCGCAACTACCTTCCTGATTACCTTCCCCAGAAAGGGAAAGTTCGAGACAGGCCTGTAGTTAACCAGCTAGTCTGAGTCCAAGGATGGTTTCTTCAGGAGGGGCTTCACGACAGCCCTTTTCAGAGCTAATGGGAAAACACCCTCCCTTAAGGAACACCCGGCAATCTTAGTATATACTGGCCCAAGGGATTCCAGTCTAACAATAAGCAGCCAAGCAGGCCCAGGATGCAGCATATAGTAAGTAGTTTGTAAATCTGCGATCACCCAGACCATCCCCTCTTTTACAACTGGCCGGAACTTGTCCCAGGATGTCAGATTGTCATTGCCCCTGCAACTCTGAATATCAAAAGCCTATGACAGACCACCTGAGGCAATCCAAATCCTTATGGAGGCCACCTTGTCAAGAAAGAAATGGCAGACCTCTTTGCACCTCTCTGCAGAAACAGCTAATTCAGACCACAGACAGGCTGGAGTTAACAATCTTTCTACAGTGCAAACAAGCTGAGATGGCTAATTCATGCTTGCAGCAGTAATTCCCCAAGTAAGTTCTAAAGAGTTATTAACCCCTCACCCCCACTCCACATATCCACATCTGTTCTCAAACTCAGAAATCTCCTTTGGTCATCTCTGAACCCTTGGAGGTTGCCATCACTTTCTAAACTCATTTCACCCTCTTGTGCCCTCCCTACTCCCTACTCCTACTTCCTTATCTACTGCTACTCCCTCCTCCTCCATTTCTTTGTTTACTTTCTCTCCAATCTTCGCTTCTGATGTCATGTCTGCTCTTCTTGCTCCTAATCCTTCCAAAGGCCTCAGTCCCAATGGTCTGTATACTAAACTTCTTTACCTCTCTGCCCCTGCCATTGCTGCCTCCTTTCTGTGCTGCATCTCTCCTTTCAGCATTACTCCGTTTCCCACTTGCCAGAAACAGGCAATAGTTCTTCCCTTCCAGAGTGTGTGACACCTCTGCCCTGGGAATTATCAGCCTGTTTTTCTCCACCCTTCACTGGATCAATTCCAGGAAAAGTTGATTTTCTCTCAACTTTTGGACTTTCTCAACTTCTCCTCCTTTCTCTCTTCCTTTCCAGTCTGGCTTTCATAAAGTCCATTATACAGTTTCCATCCTCCTGCCTGTCATTGATTTCATTGTGAAGGGGATGGAGAAGGGTCATGTATCAGTCACCAACTTTATTAACCTGAGTAAGGCTTTTGATTCTGTTGCCCACCCTCTTTGCCTTGATAAGTCAGGGTGTTCTGGGCTCTCAGCATCAGCAATGGAATGATTCCATTTCTACCTCTCTGGCTGTAGCCAGTCTGTCCAGGTCAGGGAATCCATATCGGCTACCATCACCATAATCTTCAGAGTGCCTGAAGGCTCAATTCTGGACCCTATCCTCTTCTGTTTTTCTAAAGGACCTCTCCACGGTATGTGTCTCAGCTATTATGCATATGTATGCTGATGACACAATCCTTTATGCCTCCAGAAACTCCATTCTCCTGTTGAAACAGTCCCTATAGCATATTTTGATAATGTCTAGCACTGGTACTGCACCAGCCATCTCTCACTGAACACTCCAAAAACTGTTTCCATGCTGTTTAGTTCATACCATCAACTTTGCAAACTTAGCCAGACCCCTGTCTTCTCTTCCCTTGAAGGCACTCCCTTAAGTCAGTACCAATTTTCAAGCACTTTGGGGTGTGGATTGATAGTCATCTTGACTTGTCAGTCCACATTGATGCCACCCTCAAGAAATTATGCCCCAAACCAGGTGCCCTTTACAGGAACAAATCTTGCCTTCCATTCCCAGTTCATTGTAAGATTGTTCTTTAAATGGTTGTCCCACTATTTGACTATGCAGATTTGGTCTGTGGTGGCATCCCCGAATCTACCCTAGCCAGACTGGATCCTATATTTTGGTCCTTCTGCCTGTTTACTTCTGGCTTTCCCCCCTCTTATTCACCACTGTTCCTTGAATCAACTCCTCGCTTTTCCCTCCCTATCTTCCCAGTGCCCACTCCACTGCTCTTCTATTCTGTCTAAGTAATGATAATTGGGGCTGAGCCAGGAGTGTGGGAGGAGGTGTGTGGATTGCCGGCCGAGGTGTGGCGCTCTCACAAATGAGTGGGATTGCCATGGCAGGGGTATTTGCTGTTGCTTGGGTGCTTTTTAGGAGTACTGCTGGAGAGGAGACTGGAGAGAAAGTGGTACCAGATGAGATGGCTTCCAGAGGATCCAGCATTGAGGTGTATGCAGTGAGCAAGGAGAACTGGAGAGCAGAGCTGAGGAGATTCAGAGCGGTGAGGAGGGGTTTGAGTGAAGTACCCTGCATTTTGTTTTCCTTTAAACCTTCCTCATAATCGACTGTTTTTTTGTTTGTTTGTTTGTTTTCTTCTCTTTCCCTCTTTCCCTATTTCTTTTATCCAGAAAGCTACTACAGGGGACAGTCTCTGGAGTCCTTGACAGTAGTTTGACTAATGTCAGCTGAAGGGGTCGTGCTCTGCCTGTGGAAGGGTGCTTGAGGTAAGGGGCAGTGTACAGGGGACAGAGTACAGGCTCTGAAGGGGGCACTGGGCGAACTTGGAGGGCTGAGAATAGGAGTTGAGGTGCTCTTGGGGGCTGATTGACTCTCACGGGAGTCAGGGTAGGCTGGGTGGGCCAATCAGTGAGTGGTAAATGAGCGCAAAGCACAAACAAAGGGTAGTGGGCCAATATTACCTGTGGCTGTACCTTTGCTCCAATAATCAGGGCCAAGCCAGCAGTGTGGGAGGGGATGTGTGGATTGCCAGCTTAGGGGGCATGTGGTGTGGTGCACTAGCAAACAAGTATGATCGCTGGTGTTTGGGGTGCTTTTCGAGAGTTTTGCTGGAGAGGAGACTGGAGGGACAGCGGTATAGGATGAGACGGCTTCCAGAGAATCTGGCATCGAGGTGTATGTGGTGGGCAAGGAGGACCGGAGAGCACAGCAGAGGAGATTCGGAGTGGTGAGGAGTGGTTTGAGGGAGTACCCTGCATTTTGTTTTCCTTTGAACTTTCCTGACGATCAACTGTTTTTGTTTTTGTTTTTTTCTCTTTCCCAATTTCTTTCATCCAGAAAGCTACTACAGGGAGCAGTTATCTTCAGTCTCCACCAGTAGTTTAACTAACATCAGCCTAAGGGGTCGTGCTCTGCTTGTGGAGGGGTGCTCAAGGTAAGGGGTAGCGTATGGGGGACATAGAGTGCTGAATTTTAAGCAATGTTGAGAAGTCTATGTGGGGGGCACTGGGTGGACTTGGAGGGCTGAGAATAGGAGCTGAGATTCTCTTGAGGGGCTGATTGACCCTCACGGGAGTCAGGATAAGTCCAACCCACCCTCCTCCATCCCTCCCTACTTGTGCGCAGCCACATTTATTTGGGTGGGGCTACATTGTCATTGGTGGATAGCACAGCCAGGTGCAGCCACTAAGCAGCTCTGAGCATCCATTGGCCTCGGAGATGCATAAGGTGAAAAAATAAAATAAGTAAAAAAAAACACACAAAATAACAAAAAATATATAGATAAAGAGAATAAAAGGGGACGTAGGCATGAACATAGGTATTTAACAGGAAAAAAGAGGGGGTGAGCAGAATACCATGGATATACAGTGCCCAGGAAGTAGGAGGGACCAAGGAGATGGAACAGGCAGCCTTCAGTTGTGGCGCAGGGGGAAACTGGATGGCAAGTAGGGATATGGGGACAGTGATAGGCTGCAACAGATGCAGAGCTTGGGGGTGGCATGGAGAGTAGGGGGGTGCTTGGTGTGCAGGCAGCTTGAACAGCTATGGGCAGAGATTAGAGAGTTAAGGGAGGAGCTGAGGAAAGGCATGGGAGCAGTGTGGGGGAACCATTCAGGGCCATGGACATGTAGGACAGCTGATGAGGGTATCAGGCATCACAAACTGAGGGGAGTGGAGGGGAGTAAGGTAATTGGACCAGGACTGCCACCTCCAAAGGAAGCCAGGAGTATAGCTCAAGGGGAATGGAAGAAGGTTGGGAATATGGGCAGAAATGGCCATAGTGCTGGCAGCAATTGGAAGTCTCATAACAGTATGACAGGGGTAGCTCAAGGCAGGGTAAGGGAGTCAATCAACAGGTTCTCAGTGCTGACTAAAATGGATGATGGATGAGGGAGAGACTCTCAGGGATGGGGCAGGAGGAAGGAGGAGAATTGTCAACCCAGAAGGCAGCATTTTGGCAGATGGAGATGACAGAGATATGGGGGGAAATGGGAAGAAAGAAAGAGCTAGTAGAGGGGGCTGGGGGACAGAAGCAGTGGAAGGAAAATGAGAGAAGGGGCTAAGTGTGGATGGGAAGGAAGGTGCTAAAGCAGGGAGCACAGAGGAGGGAGGGGAAGACAAGTCAGATAAGAGATGTAGTGAGGGGAGACAGGATGAGGGAAGTGGGGGAGGAGGAAGCAAGGGGCCAGAAGGTGTCGCAAATATGCAAGGTGGAGTGAAGATTCAGAACTGGGACCAGGAAGATGAGAAGGCACTGGGGCTAAAACATAAAAAGGGAGGTGGGGTCTTAGTGCTGGGACACTTTATAGTTAAAGAAGTCAGATGGGGAAGTAAAGGGAAGTGGCATAGTCGCATACGGGTGGAGTGCATACCAGGAATGACAGCAGGCAGGGCAGGATAGGCTATGCTTAAATATGCAAAGAGGGAAAGGGAGAAACCTTAGTTCACAATTGAGATGGTACAGGAGAGGTTCGAGGAGCTGGGGAAGTTGTGTGAGGAGGCAGGGAGCTCAGTGACCTTCTCAAAAGTACTCCCAGTACCCAGAGAAAGTGCTGTGAGGAAAATGAGAATAGAGGAGTGTAACACTTGGCTGGGAACCTGGTGTCAGACCAGAGGGTATGGGCTGGTGAGGGGATGGAAGAGGACTTGGGATAGCAGCACCCTTTTCACCGAGGATAGGTTACACTTGAGCAAGAAGGGATGGGGGTATTGAAATGGAGGTTGGTCGAAAACATAGCAACCAGGGTGGAGTTAAACTAGGCCGAGTGGGGGGGCAAGCGGGGAGTAGCAAAGCAGGGTCTCCAGATAGGGGAGCTACCAGGCTTACCCCCCCCCCGTACCAGTAAGGATGGTATTAGGAAATGTTCATGCAGGGTGGTTAAAAAGAGTGTTAAAAAGGGAAGGGATGGGAAGGACATTTACTGGAGGGTAGTCTCCTTGAATTCAAGGAGCCTAGGGAACAAATCCGTGGAGTTACAGGCTCTCATGGTGGAGGGGGAGGTGGACATTGCTGCCATCACCAAAAAGTGAGCCACACAATACCATAACTGGGACCTGGTGATCCCAGGGTATAGGTTATTCCGCAAGGATAGGGACAAAGGGAAAGGAGGAGGGGTGGCGATTCATGTGAGGGATGGGATAAGGTATGCCAGGGAAGGGGGGATGAGGGTAAAATAAAGGCATTATGGATGCAAATCCAGGACTCCAAAAACAAGACACTCGGGATGGGAGTGGTGTACAGGCCACCATCTCAGGCAGAGGACTTGGACAGAGAACTGGTGGATCAGGTAAGGAGGGTCAGCAGGAAGGGTAACACCGTGATCATGGGGGACTTCAATCTGCCAGGAGTAGATTGGAGCACCCAAGTCACCTCAAGTACAAGGGAGCAGGTTCTCCTGAAGGCCTTCCAGGACAGCTTCCTGGTATTTATTTTTTTGTTTTTGGTAGCCGGGTAGGTGCTCTAGACATGGAAATGCCTATTTTTGGGCAAGACCTGGGAGGTTACAATATGGTGAAATATGATACAAGACAAAAATAGTGGTATATAATACAACGCTCAAGTAGTAAAATACAGTGCAATAACGGCTTACAGTGGTTAACAAGCCAGCTAGGTTGGGCAACACTCTGGACCTCGTAC
This sequence comes from Neoceratodus forsteri, assembly GCA_016271365.2. Taxonomy (NCBI): domain Eukaryota; kingdom Metazoa; phylum Chordata; order Ceratodontiformes; family Ceratodontidae; genus Neoceratodus; species Neoceratodus forsteri. Next base: position 172,266,586 of record CM028131.1, on the reverse strand, counting down.
TGTCTAATGGGGAGTTTGTAAGAGAGCTGGGGGTGGAGGATCTGCTCACAGGGCTTGATCACCAATATGTGTAGTTCACACTCAGCATGGGCAAGGAAGCTGTAGAAACAAGAACCAGGGTGTTGGACTTCAGGTGAGCTGACTTTGGGAGGATGGGGGGGGGGCAGTGGTGGAGAACCTGGCCAGAATCCATCCGCACATGGATGCTAACCAGAAATGGGAAGTCATCAAGCTAGGGAAAGCAGAGGCCACTAGATCCTGAACCAAAACACAAAGCAAAAAGGCTAGAGCCAAGAAACCAAGCTGGTTAAGTAGGGAGGTCTTGGAAAAGGTGAGGACAAGAGCAGCTATCTAAGGGATTCAAGAGATCTGGGAGGAGGGAGGTTAGAGAGGGGTATCTGAAGAATACAAAGGAGATGACCAGAGCAGTCAGGGTAGCCAAGGCTCCCGGGGAGCTTAGGATAGCACAGGGCATCAAGCATGGGGTGAAGACATCTTCAGGTACATAAGGAAGAGAAGGATCTGCAAGGATCAAATTGTAAGGATCAGGAAGGATGGGGGTTAGGCAGAGAAAGGGGTGGAGCAGGCAGAATTCTGTTCTGTATTTACTAAGGAGAAGGGTGGGTCACTACCTCAGGAGATGGGGAGGGTAGGTACAGAGGGGGAGGGTGTTACTGATGGGAAAATCACTGTGGGCAGGACACTAGAAGGTCTATGGGCACTGTTGGTGGACAAAGCACCAGGACCAGACAGCATACACCCCAGAGTACCGAAAAAATTGGTGGAGGTCCTAGCAGAGCCATTAGCACATCTCTTTGGCACCTCCAAGGACACAGGGCACATACCATAGGACTGGAGGATAGCTTACATGGTGCCTCTCCACAAAAACGGTCCCAAGGACAACCCGGGCAACTATAGACCAGTAAGCCTCACATTTATTGTAGGAAAGTTAATAGAGGTGATCCTGAAAGGGAGGTTGGTTACCTTTCAGAAAGGTCATAGGCTCTAGGATGGAAAGCAACATGGGTTTGTCTCCGGCAGATCCTGTCAGACCAACCTGGTAGACTTTCATGACTGGGTGACTAGGGAACTGGAAAAGGGCCATGTGGTGGATGTCATGTATCTGGACTTCAGCAAGGCATTTGATTCAGTGTCACATGGGAGACTGGTTAGTAAGTTGCTATACCCGAGCACAGAGACGAAGATGGTGAACTGGATCAAGAACTGGCTGCAGGGGAGACATCAGAGGGTAGTGGTAGTGGGGGGGGACTCTCATCTCCAAGGACTGTAATGAGTGGGGTACCACAGGGTTTGGTAATGGGTCCGGTGTTGTTTGGCATCTTCAAAGTAGACATCTCTTATGACATTAAGAACAAGATCAGTCTGTTTGCAGATGACACCAAGATTGGAGCTGTGGTGGATGACATAGAAGGGTGGCAGGGATAGCAGGATGATCTGACTAAACTGAAAGACTGGTCAGACACTTCTCAGTTGGGGTTCAATGCTAAGAAGTGCAAAGTAATGCACTTCGGAGCAAGGAACCCAAAGAGGTGTTATCAGATGGGAGGGATACAGTTAGCCACTACTGAGGAGGAAAAGGATCTTGGGGTGATAATAATGGGGCAAATGAACAAGTCAGCACAGTGCAGGAAGGCAGCAGCTAAAGCAAACAGGATGCTGGGTGTATTGTTAGAGGAATGACCTCCAGGAGAGGGGAAGTGATCCTACCTCTGTTCAGTTCATCTGTGAGGTCGCACCAGGAGTACTACGTGCAGTACTGGTGCCCAAACGTGAAGAAGGATGTTAGATTACCGGAGGGGTTGCAGTGCAGAGCAACAAAGATGATCCAGGGGCTGGGAGACAAGCCCTAAGAGGAGAGGTTGAGGGAGCTTAACATATACTCCCTGGAGGAGAGGAGGGATAGGGTGATATGATTGAGACCTTTAAATACATGAAGGGTATAAACAAGACTGGCATGGAGGGGATATTTAAGTTGAGGGGGAGGAACATGAGGCGGCATAGACTGTGATTAGAGGGGGGAAGATTCAGGAGAGAAATGAAGAGGCACTTTTTCACGGAAAGGGTGGTGTCTGTGGAACACTCTGCCCAAGGAGACAGAATCCTGAGGATAGTGGACAGTTTTAAAAGGGGATGGGACAAGGTGAGGGGGAAGGTCACTGGGAGGGGCAGCTGCAGTATAAGTGTTGCTAGCTGCACATTCGAGCAGACTTGATAGATTCTGTGGCCTTTATCTGCTGGCAGTTTTGTATGTATGTTCATATGGTTTGCATCCCTTCTCTTCTACCTGTCTGACCATTCCCCCCAACTCCCATCTCTAACTCCCTCTGCTCTTCTAACACTCATTCATTTAATGTCTCTCATTGCTCCACTTCAACTGGTCAGTCCACTTTCTCAGAATAGTTGCCTTCTTTCTGGAACTCTCTCACCCCTCTCTTAGACTTGTTCCCTCTTATCTTGCGCTTATGCCCCTGCTGAGATCCCACCTCTCTTTTGTATGCATGCTCCTATCTTTACCACTTGGGTACCTGATCCAGCCTATCCTCTGCTTTCAATGCCTCCAGCACTTCTCCCAAATTACCTGGTGCACTTTGAAAGTTTCATATTTATTGCGCTCACCTGTTTTAGCTTTTGCTTTAGTTTTATATATTTGTTTCTGCACCATGTTTTGAGAAGTCATGTTTTGTTGTGACTTATTATGTTGCTTTGTTTGTTGCCAAACTACTATCAGTAGTAAGTCTCAATTATTACTTGCAACTGACTCTAGTATGTTACTTCCATGTCAGCTGCTCTATTACTGCTGTCCTCTGTTCCCTTCCCCCCATGTCATGCCTGGAAATGAGCCTCTTCTCAGTGATCCTTTCTCCGTTACCAGTTTTCAAATAAATAAACAACATGGCAGGCCACCAGTGTTTTACAACATTTTGCCTGTCTGGCATGTAAGGAGGAGGCGTCAGCTTGCACTGACTGAAGAAAGGCACAGTGGAGTTGGCCCTATAGTAGGAGCGGACTTGCAGTGACTTAAGCTAAGCCCACTGGAAAAGGCCCCTGAGGAGGATGGGCTTGCCTTGCAATTCTCATTTAAGCACTATACCACGACAAGGTGTGGGTATATGGGTGGACTTACCATGCCTGGTGTAGTTCAGTCACAAGGCTGCAGGCTGAGTGACTTAACCGCACCAGAAGTGGTAACTACACCCCATAGACTTACATCCTGGAGTGATATATTGCTATTATACAATGTTTAGCTTCAATTATTGAAAACAAGAAAAATACAGCTGTTTTTTTTTTGTTTTAAATCTTTTTAATTTATTTATCATTGTGCAGGGAAAAAAATAGTTTCCTATTGATAGGCAGAGTATAGTAACTTGTGAGCCAAGATCAAGTCAATCTTATCCTGTAATACGATAGCTGGCACTAACACTGGAGATTTTTTTTTTTTAGTTTAGTAAGCGGCTGCAGTGGGCAAAATCAGTATGAAGCAAATGTTGACAGGTTGAGGATTTGTTTTGTTCCTGATGTGACATTTTGGGCTGCAGTGTGTAGTGAAGAGCGGTAGTTTAGCACATGGGCTTCGTCTGAATGGACTAGTGGCTGGTGTTTGTAACAGTCTGTTTCTGGGTGCCTTCACTGTTAAAGTGATATGTTTTAATATAATTCTGTCTTGAAAGAGTTGTTTTTGAGTGGGGGACATACTAACATACTAAAATGCCAGCAGAATAGGCCTAACGGTCTTTCGTGTCTGCTCGTTTGGTCAGCCCCCACCCTGGGTGCTGACCTTGCTGCCCCCCTCGCCTTCTCTGGCTTCTCCCTTCCCAGTTCCAGATATTCTTGCTGCATTGGATTTTGCTTCCAGAACCCTTCCCCTGTACCTGTCCCACCCCCTCTTGAACCCCTCCACTGTTTCTGCCTCCACCAGCCCCCTAGGCAGCGCATTCCATGGCTCCATCGCCCTCTCAGTGAAGTAGCACCTCCTCCTTTCTCCCCTGAATCTTCCCCCCTCCAGCTTCCACCCATGCCCTCTAGTGGCCCCCTCCTCCTTCCTTCGAAGCACCCTGACTGTTCCTCCCCTATTTACCCTCTTCATGTACCTGAAGACCTCTATCGTGTCCCCCCGGTCCCTTCTCTCTTCCAATGTGTACATATTTAGCTCTTCGAGCCTCTCCTCATAGGTCCTGTTCCCCAAGCCCCATATCATTTTGGTTGCCCTCCTCTGGACCCTCTCCAGAAGGTTAATGTCCCTCTTTAAGTGTGGCCTCCAAAACTGCACGCGTACTCAAGGTGCGACCTCACCAAGCAGTTATACAGAGGAGTATCACTTCCTCCTTCTGAGGTGATCCCCTAGTGATGCATCCCAGCATCCTGTTGGCCTTGGCTGCTGCCCTCCTACAAGTCTCAGAGTTGTTCATCTTGACATCCACCACCACCCCAGGTCCCTCTCAGCCATCGAGACTTGTAGCATTCCCCCCCCACGGGAGTACACTTGGCCCGGGTTGCTGGCCCCCAGGTGGAGTACCTTGCATTTCCCTGCATTGAACCTCAGCTTCCACTTTCTAGACCATCTTTCCAGAGCCTCCAGGTCCCCTGTAGAGCCACCCTCCCTCCACCCCATCCACCACGCCCCAGTTTGAGTCATCCATAAGAGACTCATCTCACTCCTGATTTCTGTCCTTATGTCAGAGACGTAGGTGTTGAACAGAAGGGGCCCAAGGACTGATCCCTGTGGGACCCCACTAATGACCCTCCTTTGGGATGAGACTATCCCGCCAACTACGTCCCTCTGGGTCCGGTCCTGGAGCCAATTGCCTATCCATCTGATCATCTGGTTCCCCACCCCCATTTCTCCCAGCTTATCCAACAGGCCCACGTGAGGAACAGAGTCAAATGCCTTGCTGAAGTCTAGAAAGAGGATGTCCACTGGTCTACCCAGGTCCAAGGCACTCGTCACCCAGTCATAGAACTCCACCAGGTTTGTCTGACACGATTTCCCCAGGATGAATCCATGCTGTCTATCGTCCAGGCACCCTGACTTATCCAGGTCCCCCCCAGCCTCTCCTTGACAATGCCCTCCATCACCTTGCCCACCACCGATGTCAGGCTGACAGGCCTGTAGTTCCCTGCCACCTCTCTTGATCCCCCCTTGTGGATAGGCACTATATGCGCCACCTTCCAGTCCTGGGGCACCCACCCCGTCCTCAGAGAGATGGTGAAAAGCTCCACCAGGGGTTTCGCCAGGACATCCGCAAGTTCCTTCAGCACTCTGGGATGTAATTTATCCGGCCCCGGTGCTTTCTCCATCTTAAGGGAGCTGAGGGCTTCCCTCACTCTCTCTGCTGTGATTTCCACTTCCGGTACCTCTTCTCCCTGCTTAGCCCTCTTCCCTCCTGCCAGTGATGCCTCCCCCTCTCCCCAGACCCTCTGATCGGTAAGGGTCCCCCCCTCCTCAGTATCTCTGTCTCCTCCCATGTATGATGCAGCACCCCCATTTTCCTTGGTGAAAACTGACGTGAAGTACTCATTTAGTACCTCAGCCTGCTCCCCCGGGTCTTGTGCCCATCTCTCTCCTGATTTAATCCTGCTAATCTGCCCCTTCACCCTTCGTTTCTCCCCAATGTATCTAAAGAACCCCTTGTTCCCTCTCCTAATTTCCCTGGCCAGGTTCTGCTCCTTCCTTGCCTTAGCCGCCCTCACCACCCTAGTGGCCCTTCTAGCCATCAGCTCATACTCCCCTCAATCCCTTTCACTCCTTACATCACTCCTTCACATCAATGGATTTATTTACTCTGCAGAAACGTTTGGTGACTTTGCGAGCTGTGATGATTTGGGGAACGTATGAATGAAGCAGAGCCAACAGTGGGAAGTGAAAAAGGTGAGCTGTGAGGAAGAGGTCATGGTTAGAAAATAAAGACTGTATTGGTCCCTGTATGGCTTTTGGCAGTATTTCCATTCCTTTTTGGTAGGATGCACAGAACCCGATGTTTGACAGGTTTAGAGCAGGAATGACCGGTTGTGTTTACTGTGGAATTTTGTGGCTTGCTTTTCTGGTGCTCGGAATGATTTTGGAGCAGTTCTTGATGCGGCTGACTGGTGACTGGTACCTTTCCCAGTGGGCAAACTGGAGGATTTATCACGCTGAAAAGGTGCCAGCCAACCAATCAGATTTCAGGAATTGGGCATTTGGATTTACCCCATTGTACAATTAAGTATTTTTTCTAAGTTGGTTGGGTCAGTAGACCCACTGATCATCATCATCATTATCAAGGTTATTTTCATCCAATTGGATATCTTTATTATTGTCTTCATACTGGAATCCCCCTCTCCATCTTCAGTGTCTGAACTGGAAACAGATGGGAATTCAGGCAGGGCTTCTGATGTAGCAGATTTGAATGTATGTATTTATTTATGTGTGTATGTATGTATGTATTTATTTATTCATTCATTCATTCATTGGTGACCAGGAAAGGCACACTGAGCCAAGGCTTATTTACAAGTGTGAGCCAGGGGAAGGGTTACATGGTAGACAAAGTGCAGAAGACATAGAAACATAGAAACATAGAATTTGACAGCAGATAAGGCCTGTTTGGCCCACCTAGTCTGCCCATTTCCCTACCTAATGGATAAGCTGCAGATCCTAGTTAACCAACAGCCTACTTCCTCCTACCCCCCACTAGAATTGCTTTATGTCTGTCCCATGCATTCTTGAATTCCCCCACTGTTTTTGACTCTATGACCCCCTCAGGAAGGCTGTTCCACGTATCCACAACTCTCTCCGTGAAGAAATACTTCCTCACATTACCTCTGAGCCGTCCTCCCCTCTATCTTCAAATTGTGCCCCCTTGTATTTGCACATCTCTTTTTCTGAAAGATGCTACCCTCTTGGACTTTGTTGATTCCCTTGAGGTATTTGAAAGGTTCTATCATGTCCACCCTCTCCCTCCTTTCCTCTAGGCTATACATCTTTAGTTCCTTTAGTCTTTCTTCACATGTCTTCTGATGCAGACCATGCATCATTTTGGTTGCCTTCCTCTGGACAGCCTCCACGCTGTCTGTCTTTTTGGAGATGGGGTCTCCAGAACTGTACACAGTACTCCAGATGTGGTCTTACCAACTGTCTGTACAGAGGGCCAACAACTTCTTGTTTTCTACTGGTGATGCCTTTGCCTATGCATCCCAGTATCCCCCCCAGCCCTCCTTACTGCCTTCTCACATTGCTGGCCCTCCTTTAGGTCATCTGATATGACTACCCCCAGGTCCCTTACCATTTTTGTCATTGTCAGTAAGACCAGAATACAATAGATACAATGGTTAAAAGAGGAGAGTGCAATGCTCAAACTACAGGTAAGTAAATAGTCACAGTGCAAAGTGACAATGGTGCAAAAAACATACAAAGTGCAAAATAACAGGCAAATAAAAAAGTACACAAAATATAAAATGCTACAAAGGCAAAAAGGCCAGGTGACAAAAGGCGAAGGTGACTGAGGAAAAGAGGTAAACTAGTGTATGAGGACCAGAGGGGCTATGCCTAGGGAGGGGTTAGCAAGCACTGGTCTGCTTTAATCTGGGAGGAGGAAGCCATAACGAGGCAGAACAGAAGAGATAGGGGCCAGGAAACTACAAGGAAAAGAAATCCCATGGGTGTGGGAGGGGAATAGAAGGGGGTTAGATGTAACAGGTGCCCTGTTATAAATTTGCCCTGCCTATGAATTGTTAAATAAAAACCCAAGATGTGTACCCCTCCTTATAATTCCTTTCACACTGTCCTGTCATCTGATACTTATTCTCTATCTATTCTTTTCTTCTTTTGTCAGGGTGGCCAACCTGACAAAATATTCTCTTGCTTTTGCTGTCCCTTTTATAGTGTAAAATAAAAAGATACACAACGTGGGGCACTCCTCTCCACTCGGACGCGACCCGATCCCATTGGCTGGTGGAGCCTGCCAGTCACTTCCTCTGCCTCTCACTGGTGCGAAAAAGCGCCATAGCCCTGTAGGGTCCCAAGGTACTGATTGGTCCATTTCAACAGTTCTGGACCAAAATGGGGGAGACAGTCGAAACAGTCCTTGCTGCAAAAGAAGGCAGATTAAAACAACCACAGTATCATTACTACTTTAATAGATAGTCAGTAAACAAACACATCTTCTAGCAAAGCTCCTTCTGCACAATTAGTGATGGCAGAAATGGAGCGATTATTCTGCAGCCTGGGCGGGGAGTCGAGCATAACAACACTCAAACTCCCTCTCATTTCAACTGACTCTGACTGCAACAAGCAGCCCTTCAAGGAACAAAATACTGAGGCTCTAAAAGAGCACTCACCAGGTCACCATTTAGGCGGCTTTATGCCGATTACCAAACAGGCATATGGCATGTTAAGAACCCCCATTTGCAAGGGGGTTACATGTGGCTCACTGCTTGACTGCCACTGGAGGTAAAATAAATTGTTCTGGCTTCTGGTTGATGGAGGAGGGAGGGTGTGGCTAAGTCAGCTGGTGCAGGACAATTGTTTTAATCATGTACACCAGCTGGCTAGGTCCATGCCTTGTTCCCAGTGGTCTGTTGCTGATTGAGAGGCAGGCTGGCTGAGCTGGTATAGAGTTTGTAACAAAAGTTGTTAGAATCAGTATGCTATTGGTGACACCAGGGTTAGAAAGTGGAGAGGAAAATTAAATTCTGGAGTCTTTGCTCTCATGGATTCAATCTGAAGTCATGCTCGAGCTCAGTGTCAAGACAATGCAACTCCAGTAGCTGAGGTTGAATGTACAGAGGCACCACCCAAGATGCAACGCAGTTCCTCACAGTGCTTTGTGACATGTCATTTGCTGCAAAGTGCTGCACTGCATCCTGGCAGGCACAGCTGTATATTGCTCTATGGTGCTAGTTAGAGAAGGTGGGGGTGGGCATGGCTGACTGGCACAGAGCCATTAAGCTCAGTCCATCTCTCACTGGTAGTTAGAGAAGGTGGGGGTGGGCCAGGCTGACTGGCACAGAGTCATTAAGCTCAGTCGCTCAGTCCATCTCTCACTTCAGTATCAGTACCGTAGTCTTTAAAAAAAGAATTCTGTCTTGTACTGAAAGAAAAACAAGCATTTGTCAATGCTGAATGTTTGCTTGCTGGCATTTGCATTGGGAGTGCAGGAGTCAGAGAGATGCATAATAGGAATGGCAGTGAAGTATTGAACTAATGCCAACCCCCACCCCCACCTGGCAGAGACTGACAGGCATTGGGGGTGTGCCTTTGTGTCATCAGCCACAACACTCATGCCATTCCACCTCACTCCACCCTGCAGACACTGACAAGTGTTGAAGTGTGCCTTGAGGTCATCAACCCTTATGCTCACCCCATTCCATAAGGAAATAAGCTGAGATGGGTGCAGTATAGAGGAATGGGGTGAACGTTAGGGCCGAAGACCCTAAAGCACACCTCCATGTCTGTCACTAGCTGCAGGGTGGGGGTGGATAGATGTGATAATTACAGCCAATGACCCCAAGTCACACCCCTAATACCTGTCAGCCTCTACAGGGTGGGGCATTACAGTTGAAAACCCTAATGCTCCGGGCGTTTGTTGGTATTTTCACTCCAGATTTCAACATGGGCTTTTTGGGACCCCACCTCATGAACAGTGGCACTATCATTTTGTTACTCAGTCCTGAAAGGTGATTTTGCAAAGTGACTACATCATTCTGTGCCACAGGTGGGAAAACACATTTCAGGCTGGATGTGAAAAATGACAGCTGTGCTATTCATGAGGAGGTGTGAAAAAATGGCAATGTTGAAAATCTGAAGAAAATATGAAAAACTGGTGAAGTTATGAGCGTGTGTAGAAACTACTGCAGCACCCATAATGCAATTATTTTTGGAATTTTAAATCAGATTTTCAACATATCACTTAGAACCTCCCTCATGAACAGTGGCACAGTGATTTTGTTAATCTCTCCCAAAAGTCAATTTCCCACAGTGACCGCACCATTCTTTGCCTCAGGTGCGACAACACATTTCAGGCAGGATGTGAAAAATTATAGCTGTACTGTTCATAAGAAGTTGTGAAAAAATGGCAATGTTGAATGTCTGGAGTGAAAATACTAAAAATTGGCAAAGTTACTAGCGTGCGTAGAAACTGTGCAATGCACGTTCATACTGCAGTTATTTCTTGAAATGTTTTCACCAAATTTGCAACATGGATTTTTTTGGGACCCCACCTCATGAACAGTGGTACTGTTGTTTCATAAATCAGTCCCAAAAGGTGATTCTGTGCAGTGACTGTGAAATCACCTTTTGGGTCCGAATAATGAAATGACAGTGACATGTCCACGAGGTGTGGTCCCAAGAACCCCATGCTGAAAATTTTGGGCCACAATTCCTAAAAATGACTTGAGATATCAACCTAAGTTGAAACCCCCCACTGACTCCCATTATACAATGCTTCCCCAATTCCTCAGTTTGATTTTGAAGAGTGCAGACTTGTCCCGGTCCAGAGAAGATCACTGCTCCTGCCTTCCAGTGAGTAAGTATGGGTGAGGAGAGGTGCAGGGAGGTGGGTGCTCAGTGGGGGAAGGGGGGCTGGGGAGATAACGGTGGACCATTTTCTTTTTTACAGTTAAAAAAAAGAAGCAGGGGAGATGATTTTCTTTTTTTTTACAGAAGGTGTAACATGCACTCACACACAATCCCAGGAAATTACTAGCATTCCCCTCCCATCCAGCCTACTTTATAAATATCAGCATCAGCAGGTGCTCAAACCCGATGCCAGTATTCCTCCTCCTGCCTGACCTACTTTTTAAATATCACTGGTTGTGGGTGCACACTCCTGCTGCTGGTATCGCCTTTCCTTATCCAGTATTTGTTTTCCACCACCACCACCACAGTCTGACAGTGGTGTGCTCACCCCCAGTGCTGGATAACCTCCCCAAAAAACAGGATGCAACATCAGAGTACCAGAGCCAACAAGCACCTGAAGTCCCTCATTGTAATGACCTTTTCTATCCCGCATCATCTTCTGTTTTTCCTGTAAGAAAGAAAATGGTCCCTTGACATCTGCTCCCCCTAATGTCTGCCCCCCAACCACCACCCTGATCCCTTTCTCACCCCCACCCCACCAACATCCCTCACTTACCTAAGCATTCTTTCTATGATGACGGACACATCATGCTGCTTCCAACACAGCCCCGGAACTGAAGAAAACAGGTTTAGTTTGGTTAATGGCTTTTAAATGTGTTTTCTACTTTTACTCATAACTGTCATTTTTTAAATATTTTTCCCCAAATTTTCAACATACACTTTTTTTAACCCCACCTCATGAACAAGTTTGTGAAATTTCTCAAATCCTCCTGAAACATATTTTTACAGTCACTCTGCAAAAGCACCATTTGGACAGGAGTTAAACAATTCCACCTGTTTTTATCATAAGGTGGGGTCATAGAAAGACTTGTTGAAAATTTAGGGTCAGGATGATGACAAAAAAAATGACATTATGAGGAAACATTGAATGTTTGCAATGTTACTCATAACACTGCAGTTTTTTGCAGATTTTGGCCCCAAGTTTCAACATAGCCTTCATGTTATCCCACCTCATGAACATGACAGATGTCATTTTTATGTTTGCTTGTGCGCATGCGCAAGAGACATGTTGTGACAGCATGCTGGAGTAGAGGGTTGTGGAAGTGCGGCAGTGTTGTGGCCAATGCCGGCAGTACTTTTTGGGGCTGGTCTCTGTGGCACCAATAGAGGACACACTGCCGATGATAGCAGTATTGCAGCGTACCACCAACTTGAAAGAAATGAGCCACTGCAATAAGGGAGCACCCCGTCATTTAACAATCAACTGTTTTTGCTGCTGGGGCGGTCCCTGATTCCAGTGGCAAAATCACAGCTTGCCTTGTCTAGTGTCCCTTTTCAATAAACATGGCAGCAGTTGTTGCCATCTGCCTCTCACAGTCCCCATGGAAGCCGACGGGGGTGCCCAATCCTCCTGTTGGCATGCCCCTTCCCCAGTTTATTTGCCAACAGGGGAGTCCAATCCCCGTCAGCCTAATGTTCATGTAATAGCTTTGTATGCTGAGGGGGTGCCCAATATCCCTCAGTATCATGCACCCCCCAAACACAGACCCCTTTTTCTGTGCAGAAGGGGGGCCCAGTCCCCACTGGCTGCAGTCCCCCTCCCCAAAAAATACAGGTGGCACACTGGGAGTCCACCCCAGTGTACCAAAACAAACCTGTAAAGGAAAACCCTTCCCGCAATGTTTTTTTTTTTTACCTGTAAAGGAAAAAAAAATGGTCCCTCGTTGTCTCCAGTGCCCCCTCCACCAACCCGCACCCACTCTCTGCACACCTGACCTCCTCACACCCCCCTCATCCCATACTTACCTCTGGAGCCTGGCGCAACAATCTTCGGTGGAACGGGAATACATCTGCACTCTTCAAAGCCGACTGTGAACTGAAGAAATCCCGGTAAGCTGTATAATGGCATAAATGTTTTTTTTTTTCAATGTAGGTGGATATCTTGGCCATTTTTGTGAATTTTGGCACCAAATTTTCAACATGGGGTTCTTGGGACCCCACCTCATGAATTCATTCACTGTCATCTTGTTATTTCATTCCAAAAGGTGATTTTACGGTCACTGCGTGGAATCACCTTTCAGGGACTGATTAATGAAACAACAGTGTTGCTGTTCATGAGGTGGGCTCCCAAAATTCCTATGTTGCAAATTTGGTGAAAACATTCCAAAGAATGACTGTTACGAGTGTGCGATGTGCAGCTTCCACACACACTGGTAACTTCGTGAATTTGTAATATTGTCACTCCAGATTTTTAACATTGGCATTTTTTCACACCTCCTTATGAACAGTACATCTGTCATTTTTCACATCCTGGCTGAAATGTGTTTTCACACATCTGATGCACAATAGCACAGTTACTGCGGGAAATCAGTGTTCAGGATAGATTAAGAAAATTACAGTGACACCGTTCATAACCAGAGGTTCCAAAATTCCTGTGTTGAAAATTTGGAGACAAAAGTCCATAAAATGACTAAGTTATGAGCGTGCATTACGCAGTTTCCACGCACACTCGTAAGTTTGAGCACTTTTAATCTTTTCTCTCAAGATTTTCAACATTGTCATTTTTGCACACCTCCTTAACAACAGTACAGCTGTCATTTTTCACATCCTGCCCAAAATGTGTTTTTGCACATCGGGTGCACAGCACACAATGGTGCAGTCACTGTGGGAAATCAATGTTTGGGACAGATTAAGAAAATCATAGTGACACTGTTCTTGAGCAAAGGTCACAAAATTCTTTTGTTAAAAATGTGGTGAAATAATTCCACTAAATGACTGTGTTACACGCATGCATTGTGCAGTTTCCACGTATACGCATAAGTTTGAGCACTTTTAATATTTTCACTCCAGATTTTCAACATTACCATCTCTTCACACTTCCCTATGAATGGTACAGCTGTTATTTTTCACATCCTGCCCAAACTGTGTTTTTTGCACATCTGGCGCAAAATGGCGCGGTCACTGTGGGAAATCAACGTTTAGGATAGAGTCACAAAATCGCAGTGCCACTGTTCATAAGCAGAGGTCCCAAAAGCTTTCATGAGATGGGGGGTCACAAAATGGCCATGTTGAAAATTTGTAGTGCAAATACTAACAAATGCCCAGGGTATTAGGGTTTCTAACCATAGCGTCCCACCTGTATGGACTGACAGGCATCAGGGATGTGCCTTTGGATTGCCAGCAGTAATGCTCATGCCATTTCACTCCTACCCCCACCCTGAAGCCAGTGACAGGCATCGAGGTGTGCCTTGGATTTTTCAGCCCCAAAGTTCACCCCATTCTCCTATACTACACCCCTTTCAGCGTATGTCCTTATGGAATGGTGTAACTGTAAAGCCGAACACCCCAAGGCATACCTCAACACTTGTCAGTGTCTGTAGAATAGGGTGAAGTGATATGGTGTGAGCATTATGGGTGATGACCCAAAGGCACACCCCAATGCCTGTCCATCTCTGCAGGAAGGAGGTGGGGTTGGTGTGAGTTCAATACTTCATTGCCATTCCTATTCTGCATCTGTCTAACTCCTACACTTCCAATGTTAATATCAACAAGCAAACATTTGGCATTGACAAATGCTTGTTTAAATCCCCCCCAAAGCATATTTTCATATTCACTGCAGTAAATAACTTCTTGGATGGGATTACAAAAAATTCCAGTTGTTGAGATCATGGGTGGGGTTATAAAAAGACGATGATGAAAATATGGGGTTGAAATGTTCAAAAGCAACAAAGTTATGAGGAAACATAGTCTGCTCATAACTTCATGATTTTGCAGATTTTGGTCCCAAATGTACAACACAGCCCTTTTGTTACCTCCACCCGATGGACGTGACAGGTGTCCTTTTTCAAATCCCTTCTGAAACATGTTTTCATAGTCACTCTGTGAATCCACCTTTTGGACAGAATTGAAAAAAAAATCCACCTGTCTTGCTCATAACATGGGGTCATAAAAAGACTATGTTGAAAATTCAGGGTCCAAATGCGGTAAAAACAATTAAGTTATGAAGAAATGTTGAAGTTTTCCAAAGTTTTCCTCATAACTTTATTTTTTTTGCAGATTTGGGCCCCAGTGTTTAACATATCCCTTATATTACCCCATTTGATGAACATGAAAGGTATCATTTTTCAAATCCCCTCTGAAACCTATTTTCACAGTCACACTGGGAAATCAACTTTTGGATGGCATTTGAAAAATTCCGCCTGCCTTGAATGTAACATCAGATTATAAAAAGACTATGCTGGACATTTTGGGTCAAAATGGCAGAGCCCACTAAAAACTAGATATTGCCTCTTAGTTGTGCTATCCTGGGTAAATGTTGTCTAAAATCTGTAAAAGCAGGATACCACTGAAAATGAGGTATTGCAGCTCATCTGGTCTATCCTGGGTAAATATATAGCAAAAAAGGGTGTAAAAACAGAACCCCAGTACAGCACAGCTACCAATGAACAGTTTATAATACTGTGACATTTTTTTAACAGCTGTTTTGTTATGCAGCTCAAAGGTTAATTTATTGTCAATTATAACTCCCAGATCAGTTTCAAAATCAACCTCTTGCAATTGCATGTTATTTATCCTGTAGATGTTTTAAGTATTATTATGCCCCAAGTGCATTACTTTGCATTTTTTATGTTAAAACTCATTTTGTTATTATGTGCCCAGGATACTATCTGGTTAAGGTTATTTTGAATGTACAAAGCAGACAACGAGTTATTTACTATGCAACCTAATTTGCAATCGTCTGCATACTTGACTGCTCAGGTTTCACCAGTAGTTTGCATAGATGAGATAAAGAGTTTAAAATAATGTGGGCCCCAGTACCGAGCCCTGAGGCACACCAGTTGTAACTGATCCCCATTTTGAATAGTACCCTCTTATGGCTACTGGTTGCTTCCTGTTGATGGGCCAGGAGGCAATCCAATTTGTTATATTATTTTGTAGATTAATGCTAAGAAGTTGTTCAATTAAAATCTTATGTGAAACTGTGTCAAATGCTTTGGAGTAATCAAGATAAATGACATCAACTGGTAAACCATCATCAAGAGCTGCACTCACTGATTCAAAAAAATGAATCAGGTTAGTTAAGCAGTATCTGCCAGGTTGAAAACCATGCTGATTGAGGTCAGTTAGATTCTTTTGAAGAATATGTTTATCAACCCTTATTTGAATTAATCTTCCTAGCATCTTACAAATGACCGATGTCAGACATATGGGCCTGTAGTTATTAACATCTTTTTTATATTAACTTCCATTGTGAAGTTAGGCTCTTGCCATTTAGTTCTTTCTCCCATTCCCAATTAGCATGGTAATCCTTGATACATGAGTAATTTGCTTTTTTAAAGTCTTTCACTATTGTAGAGTCTCTAGAGTATTGCTTAGAAGTGATAATACTGATCTTGATCATATTATGATCACTAGTACCTAGAGGTTCAAGAACACAAGGGGTAGAGATGTCTTCTTCACAGTTTGTTAAAACCAGATCTAATAGGTTATTTCCTCTGGTTTTACTCAAGACTATTTGCTCCAAATTGGAATTAATCATGAAGTCAATAAATTTATTTTCTAAAACCCCAATAGCATTTAATGTAGACCAATTAATATTAGGGAAACTAAAATTGCCCATCAAAATATAGTTAGAGTGTATTTCCATATTCTCCAAAGTAGACAGAAATTGTTCATTATCACTATGATCTAGATTGGGGGCACGATAGGCTAAAACAATTGTTAGCTGCTTTCCTGGAAAAATAATTTGCACCCATAATATTTCAGTTTCATGATAAAGGGCCTGGGTTAAGTCTAACCTATGGGATTTATATTTTTCTGATACGTATAAGGCTATCCCACCTCCTTTCTTATTTTGTCTATTTTTTGAATACCTAATATAGCCAGGAATATCCATGCCCCAGTCATTATCCTTGAACCATGTTTCAGTAATGCCACAAATGGTTATGTCTTGCTCTTTTAAGGTATATTGGAGTTCATCAATTTTGTTTGTTAGACTTCTAGCATTAATCAATAGTATATTAATTTCCTGAAGAGGTTTGACTGATTCTGTTATGCTTAATGGATTGTTTGATACATTGTTAAGAGATGCAGAAATAGACTGCCTCTCCCCCAATTTACTCAGTTTAAAGTAGCATTTATGCACATATTAAATTGTTTCCCAAGTAGGAGGCTACCTATTCTGCTTAAGTGTAAGCCATCACCACAAAACAATTCCGGATGTTCCATAAATTCTTCCCAGTGTGTGATGCACTTTATCCCTTAATTGCAGCACCAAATACATAGCTAAAGATTAATATCTTTAATTTTTTTGTTAACACATTTTGAGGCTTTAGGTATTGGAAGAATTTTTGTTAACAAATTTTGAGGCCTTAGGTATTGGAAGAATTTCCGAAAGAGTAATTGTACAACCCATATCTGTTAATTTGTTGTAAAAGGCTACCAAGTCTTGTTTTATTTCTAGGGCAGAATTTTGAAAAACATTATTAGCACCTATGTGCACTAGTACTACAGGAGATGTTTCACTTTTAACAATTATATCATTAACCATTAATGTAACATCTTCAATTTTTGCTCCACTAAAACTATAAAGGGTTCAGTTCTCCTTATCGGGGTTGCAAATTGCCCTGTCTAGGTGTTTTATTATAGAATCCCGAAGCATATATACTGGTGGAGGTGTTTGGATATTAGTCCCTGGGAGTTCAAAGTGTGTGCTAAGGGGCAGGGAGTTAATCATGGGAATATCAATTACATTCAAATTAGTCTCTCCTGGGCCTTGATCTAGTGTCAGCAAGTTAGCCAAATTTTTGTTGGTATTCTGATCCTGAGTTAAATTGCATGACTCAGGTAATATTGTTACATTTCTATATGAATCAGTAATAGGACTTGCAGAATCACAATCCCTGGAAGTATCAGTGTTTAGGTTAGAAACATTAACTTGTAGAAGTGGATCAAAGTGATTAAATAATGGAATATTAAACATATTAGCCCTCCATACCTCTCAACCTTTTGTCCCTCAAATGTGGAACATTGCCTGTCACAATGTGGAACAAATGGGCAAAATGTGGAACACTTAATCAAATCTTTACCTAAGAAGCTCAAAACACTATTAAAATGCTGCATTTATGTTGCAAATGTATGTTATTAATTGAATAAGTTATTTTTTCCATCATTTACTATGGATATTTGCTTTAAAATGTTGTCTCTGAATGTGGAACAAGTCCTCAGAATGTGGAACAGGGACCTTTTCTGAAGTAAAATGAGGAACGTTCCTTGTAATGTGGTACAGTTGAGAGGTATGTAGCCCGCCTATTTTTTTTAGATACTTTTGAATTCTGAACCATGTACCATTCCTCATCTGTAACATCTGATGTGTCTAATTCTCGGGTCCTTTTTATGTTGGCTTGCCGCGCTTGAGCGCAAATCAACATCTTGCGGTAGTGCAGACTTGGAGGCATGGCCGCTGTTGGTCGAATGCAGGGCACGCATCAGTAGGGCGTCCCTCATTCCCCAATCAGCCTGCATGCCGGCGCCACATCATGCATGCTAATGTGGTGAGCACATCTAAGGAAAGGTCCGCTGCAATCCGAGCAAAGCTAGTC
Organism: Neoceratodus forsteri; assembly: GCA_016271365.2. Classification (NCBI taxonomy): domain Eukaryota; kingdom Metazoa; phylum Chordata; order Ceratodontiformes; family Ceratodontidae; genus Neoceratodus; species Neoceratodus forsteri. Next base: position 172,248,415 of record CM028131.1, on the reverse strand, counting down.
AGATGCAGCGGACATTTCTCCGTGCTCGCCACATTAGCAGCATGGCGGGCGGCCACCCAACGGCCGACTACAGGGGTGCCCAATCCCCCAGCCGGCTTACTATGGCCACATAAATTTGCCCACTCCCCGTCGGCATACAGCAGCCTCCCCATTTCCTATATGCTGAGGGGGGTGCCCAATCCCCCTCTGTTCTTGCCTCCCCCCACTTTCATTGTGTGCCAATGGGGGAGCCCACTTTCTGTCAGCATAAATCAGCCCCCCCTGCATTTCTTATATGCCGAGGGGTTCCCAATCCTCGGCTCTTCCCTCCCCAGCTGTCATTGTGTGTCAAGGGGTGCCCAATCCCGTTGGCATAAATTCACCCCCATTGTCTGCCGACAAGGGTGCCCAATCCCGTCAGCTGCAGCAACCCCCAAAAACAGTTAGGTAGCGCGTTGGGGCCCACCCCAGCGTGCCAAGTTCCCGAAAAAAAAAACGTCCCGCGATGTTAGTTTTTTCTTCCCTGTAACATAAAAACGGTCCCTTATATTCTCCTGCCCCCACCCACACCCACCCACTTCACACCTTGCCTCCCCACACCTCACCCCCTCACCCCATACTTACTCAGAATCCAGCACGATGATCTTGGTGGACCGGGAACACGTCTGCACTCTTCAAAGCCGACCGCAAACTGAGGAAATGCGGTAAGCTGTATAATGGAATGAATAGGGTTTTCAACTTTGCTGCATATCTCGGGCATTTGTTGGAATTTTGGCACAAATTTTCAACATGGAGTTTTTGGGACCCCTCCTCATGAATTCTATCACTGTCATGGTGTTAATCGGCCTCGAAAGGTGATTTCGCAGTCACTATGCGAAATCACCTTTCAGGACCCATTAATGAAATGACAGTGCCAGTGTTCATGAGGTGGCCTCTCAAAAAGCCTATGTTCCAAATTTGGTGGAAAAAATCCAACAAATGCCTGTTTTACGAGTGTACATTGTACAGTTGCTACGCAGGCTCGTAACTTCAAGAATTTGCAATATTTTAACGCCAGATTTTCAGCATTGTCATTTTTCTACACCTCCTTGTGAACAGTACAGCTGTCATTTTCCACATCCTGCCCGAAATGTGTTTATGCACTTCCAGTGCACAATAGCGCAGTCGCTGTGGGAAATCAGTGTTTGGGCCAGATTATGAAAATGACAGTGACACAGTTCATGAGCAGAGGTCCTAAAATGCCTATGTTGAAAATTTGGTGATGATACTCCATAAAATGACTGTGTTATGAGCGTGCATTAGCAGATTGCATGCACGCTCATACCGTCGTGCATTTGTGATATTTTCACTCTGGATTTTCACCGTTGCCATTTTTCCACACCTCTTGATGAACAGTACAGCCGTCATTTCACATATCCTGCCCAAAATGTGCTTTCGCACTTCCAGCGCAGAATAGCGTGGTTGTTATGTGAAATCACTTTTTGGGACACTTTGAGGAAATAACAGTGACACTGTACATGAGCGGAGGTGCTAAAATGCCTATGTTGAAAATTTGGTGCCGAACGCCCATAAAATGGCAGTGTTCCAAGCGCGTTGCATATTTCCACGCACCCTTGTAACCATAAATTTGCTATATTTACATGCCACATTTTCAACACTGCATTTTTTTTACACCTCCTTACGAACTGTACAGCTGTCTTTTTTCACATCCTGCCCAAAATGTTTTCCCGCACTGCACTACCAAAGCTAATGCCTGCGCGACAACATTCGGCATTGACTAATGCTTGTTTGAATTTTGGCTCCAGATTTTCAACATGGGTTCTTGGGACCCCATCTCTTGAGCTACATGCACTGTCATTTCATTACTCAGTCCGAAGGTGATTTTGTGGTCACTGCAGGCATCACCTTTTGGGACCAATCTTACAAAATGACAGTGCCATTATGAGGTGGGGTCCCAGAACCTATGTTGCAAATTGATGTGAAAAAATTCAAAAGATGACTGTGTTACGAGTGTGCGTTTTGCAGTTTCCACACATGCTGGTAACTACAGCAGTTTTTAATATTTTCACTCCAGATTTTCAACACTGTCATTTTTTCACACCTCCTTATGAACAGTACAGCTGTCATTTTTGACATCTTGCCCAAACTGTGTTTTCGCACATCTGGCGCACAATGGCTCAGTCACTGTGGGAAATCAACTTTCGGGACAGATTAACAAAATTGCAGTGCCACAGTTTATGAGCAGAGGTCCCAAAATGCCTATGCTGAAAATTTGGTTAAAAATTCCCTAAAATAACTGCATTACAGGCGTGCGTTGCCCAGTTTCTATGCACGCTCATGACTTCACCAATTTTTCATATTTTCATTCTAGATTTTCAACATTGCCATTTTTTTGTACCTCCTCATGAAAAGTACAGCTGTCAATTTTCACATCCTGTGCAAAATGTGTTTTCACATCTGTGGCGCCAAATGGCAAAGTCGCTGTGCAAAAATCACCTTTTGGCTAACGAACTGATAGTGCCACATGAGGTAGGGTCACAAAAAGTCCATGTTGAAATATTGGAGTGAAAATGCCTCAGGTGTCAGGATTTACAACCATAACGCCCTACCCTGTAGAGACTGACAGGTGTCAGGGGTGTGACTTTGGATTGTCGGACGTAATGCTTATGCCATTCCACCCCCACCCCACCCCACCCTGCAGCCAGTGACAATCATCAAGATGTGCCTTGGATGCTTTGGCTCCAAAGTTCACCCCACTGTCCTATACTGTACCCATCTCAGTGTATTTCCTTATGGAATGAGGTGAGCATAAAGCCCAAAGACCCCAATGCACACCGCGACACTTGTCGGTGTCTGCAGGATAAGGAGAGGTGAAATGGCATGAGCACTATGACCAACACCCAAAGGGACACACCAATGCCTGTCAATCTCTGCAGGGTGGGGGTGGGCTGGCATCAGTTAAATATTTCACTGCCATTCCTATTATGCATCTCTCTAACTCCTGCACTACCACTGCCAATGCCAGCAAGACAACATTCGGCATTGACAAATGCTTGTTTTATTTAACTCTGCAACAGGTGTATTAGTAGTAGAGGGTATACAGATTGATGGTGCCATTTCAATTGAGTTATTAGACTGATTTGTAATTAATTGATCATTAGTGATTATTTGTCTTAGGGAAGAAACAGGTTTATTAAATTTAACTTGCAGTCTAGCTGCCATAGCTTTTTGGCTATTTTCCAAATCAATCATTCTTGAGCCAAATAACTTTATTTCATTTATAAGATATTCAATTTGTACAGAATTACTGCACCTTTTTGTATTATTATTGTTGTCAGATGTAATTTTGTACATATCACAAGAAGTACATTTATGAGCAAAGCTCCCATTTAACAGTTGTAATACCTCAGCCATTGTAATTTATGATAAGTATGTAGAACAAATTATCCTGATGCCACTTACAAACAAATGCCAAGGAACAAGAAACTTACCGCAGATTGGATAATAATGCTTAAACTATTAGGGTACTTAGACTACTGCCTAAGCCTAGTACTTTTATGATATGTATACCTTAGAGACATTCAGAAAATGTTTCGTAGCGCTGCTCCATGTGAAAACACGCAAACACATGTTAAGACAAGAGTGTCTTTGCGCGAGTCTTCACACACGGCAGACATGCACCCGCCCAGCTCGGGCTCACTCCACTCGCCGCGAGACAAGCTTTAAATAGCCCCCACATGACCTGGAAGCGCTGTCTGGGATCACTCGCTACCCAAATACCAAATACAGAAGGAAATAATATTTAAAAGATTTATAGTCCACTCATGCGTGGTCTACAGTGAGTTCCTAAGTAGAACAAGTTAAAATAAATATTGCTACATGAGTTGTAGTCCACGAGGAGTTGACTAGGGACTACAACCCCTCCTCCTGTTAGGTCACAGGGCTCAAAGCTTCAAATAAACTTTTGTAGTGCAATAAATAGTACAGCGCTAAACTGCCAAAATCACCCCTGGAGAGAGCAAGAGCTTCTGCCTCCAGGAATCAGTGTAACATTAAAGCACTCACTGTGGGACAAGCTTTAAATAGCCCCCGCGTGACCTGGAAGCACTGCCCGGGATCAAGATTTATAGTCCACTCATGCGTGGTCTACAGTGAGGTCCTAAGTAGAACAAGTTAAAATAAATATTGCTACATGAGTTGTTGTCCATGAGGAGTTAACTAGGGACTACAACCCCTCCTCCTGTTAGGTAACAGGGCTCAAAGCTTCAAATAAACTTTTGTAGTACAATAAACAGTACAGCGCTAAACTGCCAAAATCACCCACGGAGACAGCAAAAGCTTCTGCCTCCATAAATCAGTATAACATTGAATGGAATTTAGAAGGTACATTCAAATTCTGCACCCACTCACCACTCTGGCAGTTACTGCAGGTTTGTTTTTCTCCCTGAAGAGAGCAGTTGCCCCAAAGTAGGGCTCTGGGTCTGATATGTCCGAAAACTCAATGGCCAGGCTATCACTGCAAAGTAAGGGACAAGTACTTCAAATGGAGCCAGTGGTCCATGGACAAGAAGTGCTGTCAAAATAAAAAAGCATTTGTCAATGCCGAATGTTTGCTTGCTGGCATTAGCACTGGTAGTGTAGGAGTTAGAGAGCTGCATAATAGGAATGGCAGTGAAGTATTGAACTGAAGCCAACCCCAGCGCCACCCTGCAGAGACTGATAGGCATTTGGGTATGCCTTTGGGTCATCAGGCATAATGGCCACGCCATTTCACCACACCCTACCCTGCAGACACCAACAAGTGTCACGGTGTACCTTGGGGTCTTTGGCCCTTATGCGCACCCCATTCCATCAGGAAATATGGTGAGATGGGTGCCATATAGGAGAATGTGGTGAACTTTGGGGGCTGAAGAGTCCAAGGCATACCTCGATGCCTCTCACTGGCTGCAGGGTATGGGTGGGGGTGGAATGGCATGAGCATTACAGGCGACAATCCCAAGTCACACCCCTGATGCCTGTCAGTCTCTACAGGGTGGGGCGTTATGGTCAGAAACCCTAATGCCTCAGGTGTTCGTTGGTATTTTCACTCCAAATTTTCAACATGGGTTTTTTGTGACCCCTGCCTTATGAACAGTGACAATATCAGTTCATTAGCCGAAAGCTGATTTTGCAGAGCGACTACGCCATTTGGCACCACAGGTGCAAAAACACATTTCAAACAGGGTGTGAAAAATGACAGCTGTACAGTTCCTGGGGAGGCATAAAAAATGACAATGTTGAAAATCTGCAGTGAAAATATTTAAAAAACTGATGAAATCACGAGCGTGCGTAGAATCTGCACAACGTAGACCTGTTATGTAATTAGTTTGGGAATTTTTTATAGCAGATTGTCAACACAGGCATTTTGGGACCTCCATTCATGAACAGTGTCACTGTCGTTTTCTAAATCTGTCCTGAACAGTGATTTCCCACAGCGACCACGCATTTCTGTGCTGGAAGTGCGAAAACACATTTCGGCCATGGTGTGAAAAATGACAGCTGTACTATTCATAAGGAAGTGTGGAAAAATGCCAGTGGTGAAAATCTGGACTGAAAATATTACAAATTTGTGAACTTACGTTGGTGAGTGGAAACTGCGCAATGCTTGCTCATAACATAGTCCTTTTATGGACTTTTGTCACCAAATTTTTAACATAGCCATTTTAAGACCTCTGCTCATGAACAGTGTCACTGTGATTTTCTTAATCTGTCCCAAACATTGATTTCGCACACACCAACTGCGCCATTGTGCGCTACATGCGAGGAAACACATTTTGGGTGAGATGTGAAAAATGATGGCTGTACTGCTCATAAGGAAGTGTGGTAAAATGGCAATGTTGAAAATCTGGAGTGAAAATATAAAAAATTTGCGAACTTATGAGCGTGCGTAGGAACTCTGCAATGCACACTCGCAAAACAGTTATTTTTTGGGAATTTTTTTCACCAAATTTTAAACATAGGGTTTTTTTTGGCACCTACCTCATGAACTGCAACACTGTAATTTCGTAAATCGGTCCCGAAAGATGATTCCACGCAGTGACCACGAAATCACCTTTTGGGGCCAAATAACAAAGTGATAGTGCCAGAATTCATGAGGTGGGGTCCCAAGAACCCCATGTTGAAAATGTGGTGAACAAATTCCCCAAAATGCCTGAGATATGCATCAAAGTTGAAAAAAACCCTATTTATTCCATTATACAGCTTACCCGCATTTCCTCAGTTCGCGGTCGGCTTTGAAGAGTGCAGACGTGTTCCCGGTCCACCGAAGATAGTCATGCCAGACTCCGGAGTAAGTATGGGGTGAGGTGGGGTGGGAGGCGGGCTGAGCAGAGGGTGGGCACGGTGGGGAGGGTGGTCAAGACAGTCAGCGAGGACCATTTTTCTTACAGTGCATTTTTTTTTAAAGGTGACATGGGACTTTTGCCACGCTGGGGTGAGCTCCCAGCGTGGCAGCTGGAAGGTTGTTTGGGGGGGAAGTGGAGCCAACGGGGGATTGGGCACCACCGTTGGCCATACGGACAGTTGCCATGCTGGGGTGGGCTCCCAGCGTGGTACTTGAAAGTCTGTTGGGGGATACAGTGGAGCCGATGGGGACTGGACACCCCCGTTGGCCTCACGGACTTTTGCCATGCTGGGGTGAGCTCCCAGCGTGGCACCTGGGACTCTGTGGGGGGCGCAGCAGAGATGGCGAGGATTGGGCACCCCGTCAGCCATACAGTGTGTGTGGGGGCGCATGAGCATGCTGGGGTGGGCTCCCAGCATGCTAGTATTGCGGGGGCGGCGCTGTCTTTGACAGCTGTTTCAGTCACAGTGCTGGCGTGCGGGCTTTGCATACCGCCCGGCGGTAGTGGCAAATTACCCTGCCCCGTTACATGCTGCTGATTGCAACAGTTTTTGCTTCCAACTGTATGCCACTGCATCTGAATGGCTGTCATAGACAACTCCTACATTCATTGGCACGGTGCGGCCGTGCCCGGAAAAAGCAGCAGGGCATTGGAAGTGGGGGAGGCACACCTATGAATTCTCGTATGATGGCACTATGTTTCTTGCACATGCATGCTTGCAAACATAAAAATACCTTTTTCTGACTGCTTTTCTCTTTTTCTCCACTAGGGTGCTGCCGAGTCTGACTGTCCCCATGCTTATATGCTCATGTGACTGACCAGAGCACCAGAGAGTGGACCCATGTGAGGAGGAGCCCAGGAGTTCAACAGGGTGTGGAGACTGGGTGTCGGAGAGAGAGAGAGAGAGGGGAGGGAGGGACGGAGGGAGAAAGAGAGAGGGAGGGAGGGAGGAAGGGAGAGAGAGACAGCAGATGGGGGAGAGTCAGGAGCAAGTTGTCATAATGGCATGGAGGAGCAGAAGCATAATTAGCAGGTCATACTGCCAATGGTATGATCATCTACTGCAGGGGAAGAGAATCTACTGGCTGCGGTGGCGTAGGTGCCGACTACAGTGGTGGGGGCTGAAGAAGTGAAGCCCCTGTGGAAGTTAAAGTGGGGGTTCTGCCCCCCTGCCCCTCCCCCAGCATCTGGACAGAATATGTTTTTTTTTGGTCAGGCAGTGGACACTGGGCAGAGCAGCAAAACAGATTTTTTTTTTCACTCTGAAGGCTAGAGGTGGAGCATGCTAGCACGAAGCAGGGGGGTCAGGTCACATTCTCTCACTGCCATGCATGTGGGCGGCATGGCATTATGTTATCTGGAACATACATATTCACTTCATTGGTTGAACCACTGGTTGGGAGGAGACAAAGTAGTCTGCACAGCTGTTGACCACATGCAGTGTCATCACAAGACTCAGACAGTTCATGTTCCAGCACGCATGTGTGGCATGAGCACACCAGCAGCCAGTCAGCACAGCAGTACCAGTTTGGGCACCAAGTTGCCTCCACCATTTGTTTGCTGCTTGGTCTTGGCTTGAGTTGCACCATGGTCCATGGACCAGTAGTTGGTAGAGGGGCAGGAGCCAGGAGTATGGTAGCAATGAGCATGAGTGACTCTGAGAGAGAGAGAGAGAGAGAGAGCATCATCAGGAAGGAGTCGGATGGATGGATGGATGGATGGATGGGTGAGTGGAGCGGAGGACACCAGCTGAGAAGACTGGAATATAGGACTAGAGGACTACTGTCATGTCAGCAGGCAGTGAGAGGTGAGGCCTGGTCCCTGGTGAGCTTTCTAAACTTCTCACTCAGATGAAAGTTATTTCAAGCCAATTTGTTTTGTGGGTGGAGTACCTTACGGCAGCCTTGCAAACCTCTAACAGAGGAACATCTTTGGCAGCTGCTACAGAAACTGCTGTCACTAGTTTTGTAGAATAAGTGTAGCAGGCCAAAAGGTTCCCTAACAATCTTAGGACAGGCCAGATGAATCTGGAAGGAGAGGCAGGAAGCTTACACAGTGACCAAGATGCAAGAAGTTTATTTGTCAGGAACAATAAAAACAGGATAACAGTTTGCCAAAACACTACAGGGTAACAAAATAACCAAAGAAACAATACGAATAGGACCAAGAATTGGTCAAATCCGGAACAGGGGGATTAACTCCTTTTAGTCCAAGCCCTGAATGCACTCGGCCGAGATGATAAAACAACTGAAGAACCAAGCTTGGGCTTCCCTGTGCATCAGCTGATCAGCCGGTGGGCATTGACCTCACAAAGCACTTGTTACAAACAGGCCATAATGGGGCACCCCTGGAAGAACCAAACACAAAGAGGAACACTGTTAGCTGGACGCTGAAGAACTCAGCAATCCTCTGTGACTCCAGGCAAGAAGCTCAAGACTCCTGGTCAGCAGATGGGTTTCTGGACAAACGAAAACAATGACCACTGGCAGGTAGCCCGCACCCAAATAACCTTTCACCAAGAAGACTGCTGGCAGTATGATCTTTGGGCTGCCTCTACAGAGTGACACATGTACACGTGCACTTACAGATGGCCAACAAAATAAGAAAAGGGCATGCAAGATGTTAACTGTGGTCCCTTGCACTTAAGCCAGGGCAACTCCTAAGCTGACTCACTACTGGATAGCTCACTAGTGGCTCTCTACCACTTACAGTCACAGGGCTGATGCTGGAACACTTGTGACGGAACTTTGGACTGCCTGACGTCACAGAAGGCGGTTCTGCTGCAGATGGCGGATGGGCTGGGGACCTCCCTGGGTCAGCATCAGGCACTGACAAAGCTGGTCTGGGCTGCAAAGGTGAAGCTGGAGGTCAGGTATACCAGGATGGGATTTGATAACACAGTTACAGTTAGAAGCAAACAGTTCAGTTTTGTAAGCAGACAGTTCAGTTCTTGCAAAGGATACAGTCTTTAGGGGGCACCTGGCAGGCAGCAGCACAGTTCAGTTTGGGTGGGGTATTAAACACTTACACATAACTTTCTGGTACAATTAGGCCATAGAACCATCCCCCCTTTTTCCAAAGGTTGCTGTGCCCTTAAGGGTCTTCCCCTATCCTGGCTATCTTTGCAGATCTGCCCCACTTTATTAATGGTAATAGCCACCCCTGGACCTTAGGTAGGGCCTCGTCCACTGTTTCCTATGCTTGAGGGCCTAGATGCTAAATCCTCACAGCTAGCCACTCCTTTCCAGTGGCCAGCCAAGGGTCTCCACCTCCCAGTCTTGCACTCTGGCACAGAATGGCGCTGAAGGAAACAACGGGGCCTTAACCCCACCTCTTCTACCTCTCAGACTCAACTCTCGGGGCTTCCGAGTCACAACGTCATTGTCCTTTTAGCTTGAAATGAGCTGCTATTGAGCTTGAACTGCCCATTTCTGGAGTACACTCTAAACAATAATGCCAAAACCCAGACAACACAAACAAATAAAAAAACAAATGACTTTGTCGTCTCTGGCCACACCAGGGACCCACTCCATGTTTATAGGGCACTCAGCCCACTGCCCCTGGTAATCCTCTCCCCTTCTGGGCATTTGGCCCACTGCCACAGGTTTATCCCCTCTCTTAGTGCTGCCCACCCTCCCTGGGAGCTCACTATGCCTCTCTTCTACTTCTTTTAGTGCTCCGGACCTTTAAATCCCCTCCTCTAGCTCCCCTTCCCCACTCCCTGCCTGGCACCTCTGGCGCAAGTGAACAATGAACTTGGGCTGACAGCCCACTCATCACCATGGCCTGGGTCTCCGGAAGAGATGCATTGTCAGGAGAACAGCCGGGCAGCTGCACTCCCACCCAGCTTCCTTTTCCAGTGCGGCTGCTAGGTGGTGGAACTAAAGGTCTGGTGTGTGGTTTCCACCCGCACTTATTTTTTTGCCACACATTTTGGACCACCCTGGAAACTGCTCGCACCACTAATTGGGGCTCTGGGAAGCACCATCACTGCCTTGGCCAGTCAGAGCTATCAGAATCATATTTATCTTTCCACTCCTCATTTTAACAGTGAATTTGCCCTTTTTTCACAAAACTCCAGGAGTTCTGGTTGTGGTAAGAGTCAGAGATACCTACAGGCCAAACAGAATTGAGACCGAACCCCCTTACCCCATTAATCCTATTCACCTTCCCCGAGTTCCTCCCTGTCCAATGTCCATGTTTTAAAAATAATTATAATCCTAGGCAAGTTCTGATAGTTTTGTTTTGGAAGGTGAGGCAGGCCGGCGGGGTGTGCGAAGTCTAAGGTTTGATTAAGCTGTATGTGTGGGCTTGCATTTTTAGCTGGAACTATTAGCATGCTGTGTTGAACAACAAGAGTTGTTGGCAGATCCCAGACACTGTATAACGAAATACTGATGGGAAGCACCATAGAAGAACTGCTTTCCTGCATTGTATTCTGATACATCGTACTTACTCTTTAACAAAAAGAGATATAAGCGTGATCTTGACTACCCTGTTTCAGCTTTTGTCTGCTGTTTTTTTTTGGACAGCATGCACAAGCAGCTCTTTCTTTTTCTAATAACATCATCAATCATAGGGTGAAACCCCAACACAGCTTGATCTGCAGGGAGATGCTAAACGCAAATCCTGTTTCTGGATTTAGGTCGCTCTTGTAAAAAAGCTTTCAGCTTAGTGTGCTATACCTGGTTAAACAACTAAATTGAATTAAAATTATTGCAGAAAATGCAAAAAATACATATGAAAACTTTTAAAGTAGAATAATGGGGCCTTATATGGGGCATAATTAAAAAAATAATAATGTATGGGAAAAACACTTTTAAATGGAGAGAATAAATAAAATACTGGCACCTTACAGGGGGTGCTCACCTCTGATTAAGTGTTTTGTGTATATGTATATATATATATACTGTATATATATATATATATATATATATATATATATCGGGGTCGAAATTGGCACCGGCCTGCTAGCTAAATGCTGGTTGATTTTGTATTGGGCTATTAAGATTTTCATTTAACTAGTCCAATGGTCATGTACTGGAGAAGGCAACACTTCAGTATATACACCAACTGGGCCAGTGGAAATGTCTGTGAGGCCAGTGGATTTTCCCAGTCACTAGCCCCGTTGGCTAGTGGCTGCAAACTTTCAACCCATATATATATATATATATATAATGTATATATATATATTTATATATATATACACTATATATATATATATATATATATATATATATATATATATATATATATATATATATATATTGAACCCCCTTGCAAATGGGAGTTCCTGATTTACAGCCTGGGCTTACCTTAGCCCGTTTTGTTCTGTCCTTCTCCTGCTGTCTCCCTAGCTTCTCCTGACTTGGCCCCTAATTTTTCTGGTTCCCCCAGGTCCTGCTTTGCCCTTCTGTGTGCCCCAGCCTGCAGCCCAATTGAAATCCTGCCCCTCAGGGCTTAGAACGCTGACTGCAATCTCCCGCTGCTGAAGTGCTGCCTCAATGGCAGCGGGAGTCGTGTGGGCACACAAAGCGCCTTTGATGTGGAGCTACTTGTTTTGTGGTCACCTCGAGGACTGTGCCGTGGATCCTGGGATCCCTTCCAGCTATTTTGGGACCCAGTGACCATGGACAGCATGCTGGGGGACCACTTGTCTTGAAATTTAAGGAGTTTTATTGGGGCTCAATTAATTATGCCTGAGCAGGGCCCCAGTCATCTGAATAACGCACAACAGTGCCTGGCTGTCTCCAGGGTAGCCCTAAACAGCTTTGGCCAAAAGTAGAGGAATTTAAATGTTTTAAATGATGGAACTTGTTGTTACATTAGGGGGGTTCTCTGTACATAGAGGGGAGATAAGTACTTTTCTCCTGCCTTCAGCAGTACTTTGGGACTCTGTGTGTCTGCCTGTCAGTTGCTGCAGGGGGGGCTTGCTAAGTTCAGAAAAAGTAAAGGAGCCACATTCTTCATCTGTGCAGCGACTGCAAGTACAGCCTTTAAGCTACAGAACTGTGGGGCACTTGGAGCAAATAATTACTTATTTCTAGCTGCACCAGGACATTGTTCAGGACTGTATCTAATCTGCTGTAAGGGACAGTGGATTAAGCAGCCATTGCCAGCAGCACAGCCAACTGGAATGCCAGCAACAGAAAGCCAGGACTTGTGGGACATTCACTGCACCTCATGTGTAAGCACCCAAGTGCTCATGGGGACTTACAGGGACATTATTTTAGGTACCAATTCCACAACCCAATTGTGCCTCAAGTGTTCTGATTAACAAGTCCCTCAACCACTTGGAGACATGTTACCCCATCTCTGCTGCCAATCAGGAGTCGAGCTAGGACCTCTATAAAAAGACAGTGTTACCAGTTTGTCTGGAGATTCAGAGATAGATTCAGAGATAAGAGAGAGAGCAGCCAGGGCAGGCTCAAGCCCGCTAGGAGCCCCACAGGGGTGGGGGCTCAGGCCCCACCCATGCCACCAGTCCTGGGTCACTTAATCCAAGCCCTTTCAGTCTTCAGGGGGCATTTATTATTTTCTTAAAGGTAAAGTACCAGTTAAAGTAATTTTAGATTTTGCATCAGCTAGTCTGTAGGTTGTCAGTACTGTCCTCCAGAGGCTAGCCCTCCCTACCATGTCGGGGAAAAATGTGGACCAAAGATCAGATGTCCAGCAGCAGTGGCAGCACTGACCAGACCAGATGACATCATGCAACGGTGAGAGCGCTGACCAAGTACCTGAGTGGTGAGAGAGCTGAAGAAGTCTTCAGGATGTCTTTGATTGCGTAAGAGACCCATGGAGGACCTGAGTGAGTGCCCACATACCCCCCAATGCGAGGGAGAAGCTGAGTAAGTAATCTTGTGGGCCTCAAGCCCCATTAAGAAATATGTGCTGATAAATCTGAAGTATTGAAGTTATCCGTCTGGGCTACTAACCCCATAAGAGACTGCCTAGTTCAAGTTAATGGATGCATCTTGTCTGTGGCCCAAATGGCTAAGTTGCAGGTGCAGCAAGATGTCTGGCATAGTAAAGCATATAAATGTGTTGCAAGTTGTGTAGCTATGGGTTAGATTCCTGCCATCGTGGAGCTGTCTGCCAATCTGCGTCTGCCACTTCATAGGACAGGATGCCCTAGAGCATATTATGTCTAAGTTTCCCTGAAAAGAATGTACCTGTGTCTGACCAGAATCTTGTCTGAGAGCACTCAGGATAAGAGTACAATGTCTAGACATGCTGGATAAGACTCTGTTTGTGAATAATCTTCTTGGTACATAGAATGTACCGGATGTGACTGCCTGTAACTAAAGTACTGGATGCTTGGTAAAAGTGTAGCTGCCAGCTTACTCTGCATGGATGCCTTTTGGTATAAAAAGTACTGGATGTGACCGTGTTCGAATTGCATATAGGATGCTTGAGAAAAGTATCACCCACATTGCAGTGGATGGGACTTTCAAATATTGTGCTGAATGTTCTGGATGAATGATTCACATAGCTTGTCCTGGAATGTCCAGAAGTCTACAAGTTCAGAACAATCCCTGCTACAGTATGTCTGCAAGTGCAGGGCAATCCCTGCTATGTCAGCTAGAGTGCAGGAAAATCCCTGGCAAGTCTGCTAGAGTGCAGGACCATCCCTGCCATGTCTGCTAGAGTGCAGGGCAATCCCTGCTATTTCTGCTAGAGTGCAAGGAAACCCTGCCATGCCTGCTAGAGTGCAGGACAATCAATGCTATGCCTGCTAGAGTGCAGGGCAATTCCTGCTATGCCTGCTAGAGTGCAGAGCAATCCATGCTATGCCTGCTAGAGTGCAGGGCAATTCCTGCTATGCCTGCAAGAGTGCAGGGCAATTCCTGCCATGTCTGTTAGAGTGCAGGGCAATCCCTGCTACAGTATGTCTGCAAGTGCAGGGCAATCCCTGCCATGTCTGCTAGAGTGCAGGGCAATCCCTGCTATGCCTGCTAGAGTGCAGGGCAATCCCTGCTACCCTATGTCTGCAAGTGCAGAGAAAACCCTGCAATGTCTGCTAGAGTGCAGGGCAAACCCTGCTACAGTATGTCTGCAAGTGCAGGCCAAACCCTGCTATGTCTGCTAGAGTGCAGGGCAAACCCAGCCATGTCTGCTAGAGTGCAGGGCAATCCCTGCCATGCATGCTAGTGTGCAGGGAACTTCCTGCCATGTCTGTTAGAGTGCAGGGACATCCCTGCTATGCCTGCAAGATTGCAGGGCAGTCCCTGCTACCCTATGTCTGCAAGTGCAGGGCAATCCCTGCTATGTCTGCTAGAGTGCAGGGCAATCCCTGCTACAGTATGTCTGCAAGTGCAGGGCAATCCCTGCCATGCCTGCTAGAGTGCAGGACAATCCCTGCCATGTCTGCTAGAGTGCAGGGCAATCTGTGCTATGCCTGCTAGAGTGCAGGGAAATCCCTGCTATGCCTGCTAGAGTGCAGGGTAATCCCTGCCATGTCTGCTAGAGTGCAGGGCAATCCCTGCCATGAGTGCAGGGCAATCCCTGCTGTGCCTGCTAGAGTGCAGGGTATCCCTGCCATGCCTGCTAGAGTGCAGGGAAGTCCCTGCCATGTCTGCTAGAGTGCAGGGCAATCCCTGCTATGCCTGCTAGAGTGCAGGGATATCCTGCTATGTCTGATAGAATGCAGAGAACCCCTGCTATGTCTGATAGCGTGCAGAGCCATCCCTGCTATGCCTGCTAGAGTGCAGGGCTACCCCTGCCATGTCTGCTGGAGTGCATGACAAACCCTGCTATGTCTGCTAGAGTGCAGAGCAAACCCTGCTGTGCCTGCTAGAGTGCAGGGTAACCCTGTCGTGTCTGCTGGAGTGCAGGGAGACCCCTGCTACGTCTGCTGGAGTGCAGGGCTGTCCCTGCTATGCCTGCTAGAGTGCAGGGCAATCCCTGCCGTGTCTGCTAGAGTGCAGGGTAATTCCTGCTATGTCTGCTAGAGTGCAGGACAACACCTGCCATGTCTGCTACAGTGCAGGGCAAGCCCTGCTATGTCTGCTAGAGTGCAGGGTAATTCCTGCTAGGGCTGCTAGAGTGCAGGGCAATCCCTGCCTGGGTTGCAAATAATAATCTGCAGCTTTACCAGAATCTGTTTCCAAGTTGCCTCCACCCTCAAATCCATAGCCGGTCACCTCGACCAGCTATAACCTCCACCCAGCCTGCAACATCTTGGACTGTGGTATCTGTTTAACCAGTATGGTATGAGATTGCGGGGTTTGTGTAGTATCTGGGACTGGTACCAGTGTGGGTAGTAATAATAATTATGTGTAATATCTGATTTGTCAGCAGCTAGATAGCCAGGGTGCTGGATGTCTTAAGTCAAATGGTAAAATGTGATTTATGTCTGCCTGTTAGTATGTAGTCACCCAGCTGGAGGGTTCACCAGCAAAACCAAATAATGCTATAGATTTTGTAAATAGGATAAGATAACCTCTGCTCCTCCTGTTTCCCCTTCCTAGCTCCTATACTACCCTCTAAATTAATATCTTATTTGTTGTTTGAAATTCTGGTGTGAGCATATTATTAGGGAGCCTTTAAATCAAAATGTCAAAATGGGGGGGAACTGTGTATTGGGGCATGTCTGGGGAATTTGAATGGTCACCGTGGGTGATGTAGCAGCTCAGGGGGCTACATCCAGTACCATCTCACCCACGTAAAGCACCCTGAGTGGAGGCACTGCACAAAGGTTTTAAAAAATGTTATTAGCTAGCGAACCCAACCCCCTTAGCCTATGTCCAGAGTAGTGCTGCAGGGGTGTAACACTGGGGATAGCGCCACCCAGGGGTTACACATATATATATCTATATCTATATCTATATCTATATATATATATATATATATATATATATATATATATATATATATTTTTTTATAATAATGAAACAGGTTGGTGTATGCCAATGAATTGCTGAGGATTCTACAGGGGCTGGAGCTCTCATCCAACTGTGTTGCACAATTTTTCACTGGGTATTTCAATAAAGATAGAGTAGTATTTTCTCAAGTGCTTTAATGATTTTTACCTGTGAATAAGTAAGTACTGCATCTTTTGTTTTGCATACTTTATGGACTCTTATCCTCTTAGTTCTGCCCCTCTCTCAGAAAAGTCACTGCAGAGTGAGGAGCCTATTTACTGTGCTATCTCTTCAATATAACCCTCAAAATGCACCACAGAACACCCAAACCCCAGAGCTTCTGGGGTCCCCCAGATACCCGTCCATTAGTTGAACCCCTCTTTGGGAAAAATAAAAGTCAGCTCCTATGTGCGGTGGTGACTTGGGGGTTGTAACATAGATCGGAGGTGCACTTTCATTGTAAGCATTGAGGTAAAAGGATGTGGCTGCCTCATCTAAGTGAGACAGACAAACGTAATGGCATAACATTCATTATCTTTTTGTTTTTTTTGCTTTGGAGTTGCTTGCAATTTGTAGGGAGAGCTGTGCAGTTACGGTACTCTGGGGACCAGAAAGTGCTGAAATAAAAAAAAAAAAGGGAAAATAAGTGGTGAGAGAGTGTGACTGACTGGTGGTAGTGAACCAGGAGGGGAGGGGGCAGCAGCCGTGAGGTGCACTCATCAGTCAGGTCGGGTCTGCCAATGGCCTACTTATCCAAATCTGCCAAAATAGAAAAAAAAAGCAAAAAAGCAAAAAAGAACCGAACAAAAAATCATCAGCAACAGAAAAGTATATGATTTGAGTCGGGCACTGGAGAGAAGAGAGGTCCAGAGAGGAAAAAGGAAACTGTGTTGCTCTGTTGTGCCTTGATTTATGTGCTAGCTGCATGCACAACAGTGGCAACAGAGCAAGAAACATAATAAGGCACAAGCTGCCTAAGGAAATAAAAACATTTAAAACAAAAAGAAAGGAATGGGTGGAACTGGACCAGGCTGACTAGTACTGAGAGGAGGAGTTTGGGGCTTTGGTTTGGCCAGGTCTCAGGCCAGGGCTGTCTGGCTTACTACTTGTACTTGACACTTGAGGCAGTGCTGGCTGCTGAATGAAGAAGTTATTAAACAGAAAAATAAACTGGTTGTGCCCTGCCCTGATTGACTCAATAACAGGCCAGGCTTAGTCATTAGCCCATTGCTGCAGCTGCAGCTTTAGCAATCAGACCTCCTCAAAATGTCGTAGTAAACATCTTTATTTTTTCTCAGTAAACAATGTTGGTACAATATACACCATTAGGACCAAAGTCCTATTTTTCAAGGTGGTCCTGTTTAAAAAAGCAGTTTCAAAGATTAAATAAAAGAACGTTAAAGTAAACTATACAGATGGGCATATATATAATTTTCGGACATAACATACTAATTATACTGTAACCCCTAGGTGGTACTATCCTGTGGGCTACTACCCCTGCCTGGGGGAATAGGCACAGGTTAAAGGGCCTGAGTTCTGTGAGCGGGTGCCTCCACCTGGAGGAATGGTATTGGGGTAGCTTGACTGCTTTAGTATAGCCCTCCGGGATGCTATAACCACCCACCAACCCTTCCAGTGGCCTAAACAGTAATACCATAGAACACTCTGCATACACTGGATAACAATAAAAATATGCTCAGACCCCTTGCACTTACCACGAGGGCTGGCTCTGCTGCAATTGCCCTGGAGACCCCCCTGGAAAATAAGATCAGTGATACACAATCCAAAACCTTTCAATGTGACCCAACTAAGAATATGCACACTAGCCAGGTTAAAAATGAAACAAATTATCAGGTTTATTCAGGGGAAGTGAACAAGGGATGGGCATGAATTTAGTCAAATGACAGACACTCTGATTTACTTTAGGCTGATTCAGCATGCATTGTAAGTCCCTGATGATTAGTCTTGCAACCCTAGGTAACCAGATCGTATACAGCCTGGCCTGAAGCATCGCCTGGGGTGGCCTGCGTTGCAACTGTCATTGGGGCCCTTTAGAAAGAAAGACAGTTAGAATGTGCACAACCTAAATATTTGTAATCCCGAGCCGGATGGCTCAGTCCATTAGCAATAACCCAAACAAAGCAATCGGGTGACACACAGTGATTTGTAGCTGTTGTTGCAAGGAGCTACCTTGATTTGTACTCAAACAACCTGAACCAGGATGTAGGACAGGCGAGATGAAGACCTCATGGTGTTGATGCAGTCTGCTGGGGGAAGCAGGGCCTACACGACTCACCTCCTGGTGGTCGCTACCTGTTCGATGGTGTTGAGCAAGGGGCCAAATCCCCAAGCCAGTCTTTCACCAAGGGTGATCTCTGTATTGCAGGCAGGGACTTGGGCCGAGATGGCAAGGCCCAAGCAGCCAGAACAGTCCTGGAAAAAGTTTGTGATCTATTGCTGGAAAGCCTCCAGCTGGCATAACAGGATTTTATTTATTTATTTGTTTATTTAGTTTTTGTTGACTGGGTAAGTGCACTAGACAAATCCTGTCTATTTTCAGGCACGACCTGGGGAAGGGGGATACAGATGAATGCCAACTGACCTTGAACCAGATTAAGCTATTGGTGGTATTTTTAGTGAATGACGGAAATTTGGCCAGGACCCCGGGGAAATTCCCCTACCGCATTGCTGGTGGTAGGGGGAGCTGCTGGTACCGTATTTGGAATGGCAGATTGTGCTGACCTCTCCATGGAGAAGGATGTCCTCACTACTGTGAGCCCAGAGGATTTGCATGGAATGTCTGAGCTAGACCGGTCCTGAGACGGGACTTCTGAGTATATTGCACCTTTAGAGCTGCTTGGAGATGTACATGGTGCGATCCGTGCAGCAGGAGTTTTACTACCTGATTATGGCTTGCTGGCTGAAGGTTCTCCCTCAAATGCCTCTCCGATACAGAATACTTCTTCTGGAGCTATGGCAACTGCAGTGTTACTTGCTGACTCAATAGCTGTGACAGCGGCTGTTTTGCTTGACAGCGACGTACAGGTGAAACTGCTGACTCTTACGTCGGAGGCTCAGCGTACTGGAATGCGGAAGTTGGGCTCGTCGGCCGGCTCCTTTCCTACGAAGGACTGGAGCAAGGAATCGGCTTTGCTGGACTCTGGCTGGATGCTTCAGGATGGGAAATGGCTTCTAGATTCAGACTGGGTTACTTTTACCCCAGCGGATACACATAGATTTATTACGACTGACCAGTCCATGGATCCACAACCTCCAGATCAATCTGCTTTGGCTGCAGGGGGTAAGACTTTGATTTCTTCAGCTCCAGGTGTTACAAAACAGTCTTCCACTGACTTACCTGATGCTCCCCGGAACATTTTCATGATGGTCCTCGCTTTTCAGATCTTTTCCATAATAATAAACTGGACCAAGCCCCCAGGCGTAATGCTGTACGGCTTAGGTACAGAGGGGGTCTTCAGGAACATCCTGTTCGGTTTTACATTGCCAGACAGCTGCTAAAGAACTCCATGGCTTTTCAGGCTTCGGACAAATATGCACTTATTAACATATGAGGAGAGGATACGTTTGATATTAGTTTTAGGTCGTTTACTGGCCTAGACAGGTTGTGGCAGAAATATGAATCACTAAAATCCACTCCTTTATGGTCTCCATTTTGGGCTATTTCCATCACCAAGCCCTTGTTTAAAACCATCCACATAATGTTTCGTAATGAGGGGTTAACGTGGGGGATATTTTATATTTGGTTGGAGACCAAATGCACTTTACTGGGGCCTCCTGAGCCTGTTATTGATGGGGAGGGCATTTGGACGGGGAGCTGGAAATTCAAGATTAAATTGCATATTATAGGGGACACAGTTCAGCATGTTCCTAACAGCTTCTTTTGGGGTAAAGATAGGGGAGTATGTTTTTACCCTGGCCAGCCCAAGGCTTGTTACAAGTGTGGTAGTGCTTGCCATTTAAGTAGTGCTTGTGATAAATCAATTGTGCCTTGTGGGGAGAGTTGGACCACGACAGTGGCACCTGCCGTAATATCTTTCGTTGTAACATCTGTGATGCCCAGGGTCATGCCTACCATCAGTGTCCATATCCGGGGCAAAATAATTCAGAGGGTCTTCATAAAGAAACCCTAATTTCAGAGGCCCAAGGCCATTTTCGGCCTACTGCTGAGGAAACTACCCCTCCTGCTTAAGATCCTTTTGCCCCAGGCCCTTCTCCCATGACACTTTCTGAGGGTGATGCACCTCAGCCCACTGATAAACCCACAAATGCTGCGGGGTTTTATACCCCACAGCCACCCGTGGTTCCAGGGCCTTTACCTCCTGGTCCTCTTTCTGTCTCCCCTACTCCCCCAGACCCAGAGTTTAAAACACCTCATCCTAGATGTGTGACTAGATCACATAACAAACAGCTCCTCAAACCCACTACCCCTCCTACGTACAACCCCTTCCAGGTGTTGCAAGACCAGGATGGAGATTCTGAGTCTGACATGTCAGCTAAATCTGGGGCTCTTTCAGGTATGGAGTGTGATGATGAGAGGGGCCCTGATTTATTGGAGTCTAAGAAGAAGTCGGTTAGAAAGCGGAAAAAGGACAAACTTTAATATTGCTTTCTGGCTTCTTTAACTGTAGTTTCCCTAAATACTTGCAGCATCAAGAATTCTAAGAAGCGTCTTGGGCTCCTACATTTCTGTAAATCCTTAACTGCGGACATTTTGTTCCTGCAGGAGACACGTTTTACTCCCTTGCCTGATACATATCAGGCAAAGAAGTTATGGTTTCATGGGCCTTCTTTTTGGTCCTATGGCTCTGATGCAACTGATGGGGTTGGTATACTTTTTAATCACACCAATGTATAAGTTCACAGAATAGTGGATTTGGTTCCAGGTAGAGCCTTGCTCCTAGATTGTTCTTTTCAAGGTTATTCCCTTCGCCTCATAAACACTTATGCACCCCAGGTAAAGTCAGCCAGAATGGATCTTTTTCGGGATATTGAACATTACCTTTTTTCCCCTAGACATATCATACGAGGGGGGACTTTAATAGCAGTTTAGATCTAAAATTTAAAAATCAGATCCAACAGAAGGTTTACTGCGATTACTATGTTATACAGACCATAATTTTGAAAGCTTCCTTAACTGATGTCTATAGAGTGCTTTATTCAGATCCTGGGCCTACCTATAGACGTAGCAGTTTTTCTACTAGGATAGATTTTGTTTTTGCTTTCCGTTATCTGCTACCATTTTTATTTCATTTGCGTTCATGTGAATTTTCAGATCACATGTTATTGTTAGTATGATTTTCACTCTCCAGTATTCCACCCCGCTTCCCTGTTATTTCTGTCAGATGGAAGCTAAACCCCATATTACTGACTCAGGAATGATTTCGGTTAACTTTATCTCAGGCATTTGACCGGCGCCGCTCAGTGGCTGGGTTGTATGATTCATGGGGTGAGTGGTGGATGGACACCAAGCTTGAGTTTCAACGCACCTGCACCGTCTTTCATAACATTACTCAAACAGAGGATTATATTTCTTATTTAGGTTACCGATCTCAATTTTATAAATTACTTTCCTTGCCAAATTCATTAGATGTTTGGATACAAGAACAAATTGTGGTACTTAAAACTAAAATGAGGCAATTTCATTATGGCAAGGCTTGCAGCATACATGATGAATTGTCTTATGGATTGAAGTCATCCCCTATTTCGGATCCTTTTCTGGCCTGTAAATAAGCTTTGGAAAAGAAACTCATGACTGGTCTTTATGATTTGATGGGGGGTTTAAAATCCACTGATATAGAAACATTGCATATTATTCGGTTATTTTTGAAGGGCCAACATGGTCAGGCCTTTCAACCTACAGGTACTTGGGAAGGGTTGTTTTCTTTTCAGCTACCTACAGTATCACCTATTGATTCTCAAATTATAGACAGGCCCATAACCCAGGATGAAGTCTGGCTAGAAATTAACCATTTGAAAACTGGGATTTCTCCTGGCCCTGATGGCCTTGTTAATGAATTATATACATTTTTTTTGGATGATATGAGCAGTATTTTAACACAGGTGTTTAATGAAATACTCATTCTTAACACCCTACTTGTGGGTTTTGCAGATGCTTTTACGATTTTTTTGTTTAAAAAAGGCAACAAACATATTATTGGAAACTGGCGGCCAATTAGTCTGTTAAATATGGACTACAAGATTTTTTCTGCTATTTTGTGTCATCAGCTTCAACGTGTGGCTCCCTCCGTGATACATCCTGTCCAAACCTGTTCTATCCCTGGTAGATAAATTCATCAGAACTTGATTCTCTTACGTAATATCTGTGAGTGTAGTCGGTTGAGGAAGTTGTCGGGATATTTACTTTCTTTGGATCAAGCTAAGGCATTTGATAAGGTGTCTCATGATTTTTTATTTCAAGTCCTACAAAGATATGGTTTTTCAAATAAGCTTAGATCTTGGGCGGGGCTTTTGTATACGAATGTTCAGAATTTTCCCCTGGTTAATGGTATTTTGGGGAAGAGGGTTGCTTTTTGTAGAGGGGTTTGCCAGGGCTGTCCACTTAGCGCACTACTATATATCTTTGTACTCTTTGTACTAGACCCTTTAATATGGGAACTCCTTCATCATCCACGTATTCTGGGTTTGTCACCTGCTTTAGATGTTCCTCACCAGGTTTTGGCTGTTTATGCGGATGACATGTGTCTTATGTTACAAGATTCAGTTTCAGGTAGCTTAGCTTTGTCCATATTAGCACAGTTTGGTTCTATTTCAGGGACTTCAATAAATTATGATAAGAGCGTAGGAGTTTTTTTGGGGGAAGGCCCTTTTGGAACCTTATATTGGATGAATTGCTATCTCTTTTGGGCCGATTAAATATTGGGTTGTCTGTTTGGGTCGGATGATCTAGCAGACCTTAATAGGAAACCACGTATTGAACTAGGTGAGGGAAAGGTCCTGTTATGAAAGTCTTGGACTTTTTCTAAAAAGAAGCTTATTTTGATTATTAAAAAATTCTTATTGCCTATCTTTTTATACTTAAGTTCAGTATTTCCCCTGCCTAGGGCTTATGAAACCTGTTTGTATAGTATATTCTTTCAAACATTATGTGGGAGCCGATTGAACCTGATCAAGTGAGATTTTACATATTTACCAGTTAGGCCGGGTGGACTTGGAATGATAAATCCACTGGTTTTTTACTTTTCTTTTTTTATTAAGGCTACATTTAAAGAATTTGCACAGTATCAGTCCCATCCTTGGGACTCCTGGACATTTTTTTACTCAAGGGCTTTCTGATGCGGTGGTCGCCTGAAGCACCCATTGTTAAGTCAAATTATGGGGCACCCTCATTTCTACTTTCAGTAGCTGTCAAACTACCTTAGTGGCACCTGGCTCAGAACGAGGTTCATCGGCTCTCCTGAAAGGGTTTATATATGAAGATTATATCCTCT
Source organism: Neoceratodus forsteri (assembly GCA_016271365.2). Lineage (NCBI taxonomy): Eukaryota > Metazoa > Chordata > Ceratodontiformes > Ceratodontidae > Neoceratodus > Neoceratodus forsteri. The sequence goes on along the minus strand of CM028131.1, from coordinate 172,224,721 downwards.
AATTTTTTAGTTCAGGTGGATTTTCCTAGGTGTTTTCTCACTAAGGTACCTTTAGCCTTAAAAGTGCTTACAGTTAGAAGGATACCTGTGGGATGTGACATGGCTCAGTTGTCATGGTAGACTAGGGGTTAGGGGTAACCTCAAGCATAAGGTTGTGTCTGAAAGACATTGTATTCATATGGAATGTGATGGTTGGAAGAAACTTTGTCTAATTTCTATTTCACTTGCCATTATGCACAGCAATTTTGGTCTGTTCTGCTTACTAAGTGGGGGTGAGGTTCCGCTTGTCATGTGTCTTATAAATGTTTGGTCCTGGGGGATTATTCTGTTTTTTTTTCCAGATATCATCCAAGTACCCTCTCCATGATTTTTGCCTGTATTAAATTTTAAATGTGGCAGGCACGAAGTTTATTTTCTTTACAACATACTGACACTTTACCTACAGTTGTTTTACATCATATTGAATCAGCATTGAGAACTCAGAAAGACTTTGAATTGCAACACCTGATGGTTCATTTGTTTCATGAATATTGGAAGCAAGTTTACTGGATTTGATGGGGTTAGTTCCCTTTTCTTTACCTGGATTGTTCAGATTGTTTATTTATTTATTTTTTTTTTTGTGTGTGTGTGTGTAACGTGTTCTCTTTAAATTTCTTTGAGATTTTGTATGGATGTTTTTGGTTTTCTGTAAATAAACAATTCCCCTACTCTTTTCGATAAGTGCCATGGGATCTTTAACATCCACCTTAACTACCACCAGAACAGGCAGATGGGACCTCAGTTTAACGTCTCATCCAAAAGATGGCACCTCTGAAGTGCAGCACCCCTCTCATGCTAGGGGGAGAACCCAGTGGCATCACTCTTAGTGCAGTTATAGGTGAGTACCAAATAACTTATCTGCTGGCTCCATTTGGACTTGTCCCGAGGATGAAGAGTGCCCAGCATATCCAGTAACATTCTATTAAACCTCTCAGGCTGTGGGTTCCCTTGGGGGATGATAGGGGGGTAGTTCTGGACTTCCATAATCCCCAGAGAGAGAGAGCATTCCCTTGATCAAATGGCTTTCAAAGTCTCTCCCCTGATCGAAGTGAATTCTTTGAGGGGCACCTTGGTGAAGAAAGAATTTTTCAATGAGGACCTTTGCCAATGTAGATGCTCTTTGATCTTTAGTTGGATAGGCCTGGGCGTAACAAGTAAAGTGATCAGTCACCACTAGCACATTCCCAATATTCTTTTGATCTGGCTCGAGACACAAGAGGTCAATGCACACAAGGTCCACCGGTGCACTGGTAGAGATATTGACAAAGGGGACAGCCCTTTGGGGCTGGGTTTTTCTCTGTAAACACTGACTGCTAGTTCCGATGTGGGTTTCTAGGTCAGTCCCCATCTTTGGCAAGTAGAACCTAGCCCAGGCCAAGTCAGTAGTTTGGTCACAACCTAAATGTCCAATTTGATTGCGAAGGGCCCGCAGCACCACCAGTTTGAAAGTTGTAGGTAACACTAGTTGGTGTTTAATAATTTGCCTTGCCGGTCTGTGGTCTCTCGATACAGTACTTGGTTATGCATTTTTAGCTTGGGCTCCTCTTTGAACAACAAGGCCATTCATAAATCTGAAGAACGAAGTTTGGACACACTCTCTCCCGCATGAAGGGCATCCAGCACTGGCTTGATCATGGGGTCCTGTGCTTGAACCCACTCTGCATATTATCAGGGGCGAGCTGGGGCAATGTGCTGAGATCCAAGGCGGCCATGTGACAGTAAGCCGCAGGAACACAAGTGTCGGGGGGGGGGCCTAAGCAGTCCACCAGGCAATCAACTGTTTCTGGGGAGGGATGCTCGTTTTTGTCAAATTTCTGACAGAGGGCTTTGACAGATTGTTCAGACATTTTCACCCAGTTTGCATTATGATCAGGCCTTCTGGAAAGGGCATCAGCACCAGTGTGGTTTAGGCCCGGTCTATATTCTATCGAATAATCATAAGTGGACAGTGCAGATAACCAGCAATGCCCAGTGGCATCTACTTTAGCTGAAGTCTGAATATAGGTGAGTGGACTGTTGTCAGTTTTTACTAGAATCTTTGCACCATAAAGATATTCATGAAATTGGTCCACCACAGCCCACTTCAGAGCAAGGAACTCATGTTTGTGCACAGTGTAGTTCCTCTCAGGCAGGGTTAGACTCCAACTAGCAAATGCCATGGGGCACAAATCTTCCTCATACTCTTGATATAGGACAGCACCAAGTCCCTTCAAACTGGCATTTGTGTGCAACAAATAGGGTCTAGTGGGATCTGAATAGGCAAGCACAGGCACATGGGAAAGTTGAAGAATGATATCATAGAAAGTTCTTTCACATTCAGAAGTCCACCTGGCTCCAAAAGGTTCATTAGTTCAAAAGTAAAACTTCTCCTCTTCTCTAACTGCATTTTTCTTATATTTCTTGTTGTTGTTGGTGGTGGGGGGGTAACCTTGAATTAGATTGAGTAAAGGGCAAATGACTTTGGTGTAGTCTCATATGAAATAGTGGTAATAGCCACAGACTCCCACAAATCTTTGCAGCTCCTTTAGATTGTTAGGCTGAGGCCAGGTGGTCAATGACTCCACTTTGCTTGGATCGGTCTGAATCCCACTGGCTGACACTAAGTGGCCCACATATTTCACAGACTTTTGGAAGAACTGACACTTGTCTATCAATAGTTTTAGTCTAAAGTCCTCTAATCAGTCAAAAACCTTACACAAATGAGCTTCATGTTCCTCAAGGGTCCAGCCAAACACAATTACATCATCGAGATATACAAGCACTCAAGCAACTTCATGTCTCCCTCAGCTCATTCCATCAAGTGCTGGAAAGTGGCAGGTGCTCCCAAAATACCTTGAGGCATGTGTAAGAACTCATAGAAACCCAGGGTACAAATAAAGACTGTTTTTTCTGTCTTCCAGGGCCATATGGATTTCATAGTTCCCGCTCCGAAGGTCGAGTATTGAGAACCACTGGCTTCCACTTATTTATTTATTTAGTTTTTGTTGACCAAGTAAGTGCACTAGACAAATCTTGCCTGTTTTCAGGCACGACCCGGGGGAGGGGAATACAGATGAATGACAACTGACTTTGAACCAGATTAAGCTGTTGGTAGTATTTTTCATGAATGAAGGAAATGTGGCCATTGCACCGGGGAAATTCCCCTGCTCTTTTTTCAAGAAGTGCCATGGGATCTTTAACATCCACCTGAAAAGGCAGATGGGACCTCGGTTTTATATCTTATCTGAAAGACGGCACCTCAAGAGTGCAGCACCCCCCTCATGCTGCACTACCGTGTCAGTAATGGGATATTAACCCAAGTGCCTGGTGTGGGGATAGAACCCACAGCCTACTGATCTCCCGGCCTCAGAGGCGAGTGTGCTACCTGCTGAGCCACTGACACATTGAGGCAGTCAAGGGCATCCTGGATACAAGGCATGGTGTATTGGTCTGGGACAGTTCTCCGATTTAACATCTGGGAGTCCACACACATCTTCATTGACCCATTCTTTTTCCAGACTACCACAACTGGGGAGGCATACAGACTTTGAGACTCTTTAATGATCCCTGCAGCCAGCATTTCCTGAAGATGGCATCGAACATCATCAATGTTCGCAGGTGCAAGGTGACAAGACCTCTCTGAATGGTCTCTCATCATGAAGGCGGATGTAGTGTTCAGCCTCTGTGACACAACCTATGTCCCACTCTTTGAAGGACAACACCTGGCTTCTCTGAGCCAACTTCTGGCTGATTCTAGCTTTCCATTCTGCAGGAAAGGGGAATTCTCCAAAGACAAACAAATTGGGGGTCACCTCATCACTCTCTCCAGAGCACTTTTTTTCTGGGCAGCACAGCAGTGTCTGCACAATACACAGTGGCTAGGGTGCACCCTCAATTCACCTGAACCTGTCGATCTGACATGTTCTGGACTTGCATCACTATCCGCCAAGCATAGGCATGGGCCTGGGAAGGCAGAATGCTGGGCTTGACGAATAGTTCTTCAGGCTGTTTCCCCTCTTTTGGGGCATCCAGCATAAGAATTTTGTTTTTGACATCTGTTCGTAGATGCACTTTACCACTGATGGTATACTAAGCATTTGGGGGGTAATACCAATGAGACAGGGTCCTTTTTCCAAACTACTCCCACAGGTTCATCTCTTGGGCTTGCATTTTTAAATCATAGGCTCACTGTACTAAGGCTGGAATATGCAGAGCCCTTCCAGTCCACTTAGCTTGTTTCTCCTGACAGAGCTGGGCTAACCAGTTGAACATATGAGTGTTGGTACCAGCAACAAGGGGACACCATCATACAGTCCATTTGCTGGGCACACCAGGGCTAGGGTCTCTGCTTATTTATCTATTCCCATTACAGCAGTAGGGAAAGATAGCCAAATTCATGCATACCCCCGGTAAAGACAGGACTTGTCACTTAACCCCCATACATGCAGTCCCTCAAGGGGTAGGAGTGGGAGATTGGATAGGTGTTGGTAATACCAATCTTGAAAAATAATTGTGAACTGCTAGCCACTGTCCAACATAGATCGAGTGGAAATGTCATTAACTGTCACTGTAGTCTTTATCAAGGGACCCATCATCCTGGACCAGTCCGGAGAGGTCTGTTTGGCAGACTGGCCCACAGCAGTCTTAGAAGAATAAGATTTTCTTGGTGAGCCCAGCTGAGGTCTTATATTGCTCTGGCAAACCAAGTTCAGCAGTCTGGTGTGACCCTTCGCAGTTTTTTCCGGGGAATTACAACTTCATTGGGTATGCCTGTCTTCTCCACATCTGTAGTAAAACACCTGTTCCCAAGAGTCATTGGAGTGGCTGGATTCTTCCTGGGCTTTGTACCAGTTAGAAGGGGAAGTTCTACTGTCTTCTTTTAATTTGGGCTCAGGTTCCTTGTCCCTGTTGCTCCCCCAGTAGGCAGAAGTTTGGGTGACATGTATGAGGTACCACACTAAAGCTCTCAGCTCTCTCATTTCTTTTATTAATTTGGACTCTGCCTGAGGTTTGGGGGCAATGGCTTGAGCCCCCACACCCCCGTGTGGAACCTCACTTCTAGTCTCAGCCTAGGATGGGCAAGGGTTAGAGCTTCTGTCCACTTCAGCCATGGCTTGTTGACTGGCTCACATCTCTTTTATCTCTTTGAGCAGTTCCCTGACCTGCTGGGTCTCACTAGCTCCCTGTCTTTCTTCAGGTTGGTCTGAGGTTTGACTGGTGTGGGCAACCCCAGTACAGGGCTCCTACTCATCCTCATCGTTCTCAGCCTCTCGAATCTCTTTCATCAGCCAGCAGTATTTGGGAGGATTAGATGTCCTGTTTTGAAACTTCAGCTTTAGCAAGAGTACACTAGAGTAATGGGTAGATTTAAGAATGTTCTCCAGCCTTACATGGTTCAGTTCACTTGCTAGAACACCCCCTTTTCTATGGGCTCTCTGCAAGGCCCGTTCAATCCAAGTGACAAATGCAGATAACTTCTAATTTTTCCATTGTTTAGCAGACTTGAACTTTCACATTGTCTTCCCCAGATTCCATGCTACCAAACACACCCTCTAATGCAGAGAAGTACTCAGCTGTGGTGGCCTCTGGGTTGGTGGATCGGAGAATTGGATAGCTTCCAGTGCAGGGCCCCCTCAGCTTTCCATAAGTCTCTTTCTCTTCTCCCCCTCTGAACATTGCCATTCTTGGACCAGTGGAGTGGCATAGTCCATCCATGTTTCAAGGTTGTCCTCCGCCCGCCGGGTTCAGTGATGGCACCAGAGAAAAATCTGAGCCTGTGATAAGAGTCCAGGTGTACAGAAGGTATTGCAATGGGGGAGATCACAATAGGGGATGTCCTGGGAGTGGATGGAGAGGCCAGAGGAGATTGCAAGGGAGTGATCTCCAAATCCTTCAAAGCTTTCAACAACTCTTTAGTGGACTGCCATTCTGCAGCTAAAAGTCTCATCAGTTTATCTTTAAAATCCTCAATCCTCGGGGACCCCCCCCCCCGGGGAAGATGGGTCACTATGCAAATGAATAACTCTCCACCCCTTCTTAGACCCTTTGGGCATAATGACAGGGGGAACTTTTTCAGGGTCTACGGGAAGGCTACAAGAAAGGAGGGCCACTAAGGTTTGATCAAATAGATCCGAGTCCCGCCCCCATACTTCAACCTTTCCTAGGCATTTAACCTTCCCCACAGTCTCTTCAATCATGTAATTAGTGGTCCCCACAGGGATATCAAGTAGCAACACAGCATGTTGGGGATCTACTCCTTTTGCCTCGCTCCACCCCATCATGCAGTACACGACCAGCTTGCGAGGTGGGATTTTCCATTTGGGTGTAGTAAGCACCTCCATTCTAATTCCTGTCTCAGTTTTGCACTGTGCTGCAATTTTAACTTGCAACCACTAGAGGGTGAAGATCCCAGCAGTGCCTCCAAGATGTAACCCCCTAGGTGGCACTGTCCTATGGGCTACTACCCCTGCGTATGGGAATAGGCATAGGTTGAGGGGCCTGAGTTCTGTGAATGGGTGCCTCCACCCAGAGGAATGGCATTGGGGTAGCTTGACTGCTTTGGTAAAGCCCTCTGGGATGCTATAACCACCCACCAACCCTTCTATTGGTCTAAACAGTAATGCCATAGAACACTTTGCATACACTGGATAACAATAAGAATATGCTCACACCCCTTGCATGTACCACCAGGGCTGGATCTGCTGCAGTTGCCCTGGAGACCCCCTGGAAAATAAGATCAGTGATACATAATACAAAATCTTTCAATGTGACCCAACTAAGAATATGCACACTAGCCAGGTTAAACATGAAACAAATGATCAGGTTTATTCAGGGGAAGTGAACAAGAGAGGGGCATTAATGTAGTCAAATGATAGACACACTGATTTACTTTAGGCTGATCAGCATGCACTGTACAGTAAGTCCCTGATGATCAGATTTGCAGCCTTGGGTAACCAGATCTTATATAGACTAGCCTGAAGAATTGCCTGGGGTGGCCTGCATTGCAGCTGTCATTGGGGCCCTTTAGAAACAAAGACAGTTAACATGTGCACAACGCAAATATTTGTAATCCCGAGCCAGATGGCTCAGTCCACTAGCAGTAACCCAAACAAAGTAATCAGATTACACACAGTGATTTGTAGCTGTTGTCGCAGGGAGCTACACTTATTTGTACTTACACAACCTGGACCAGGATGTAGGACAGGTGAGATGAAGACCTCATGGTGTTGATGCAGTGTGCCGGGGAAAGCAGGGCCTACATGACTCACCTCCTGGTAGTCACTATCTGCTCATTGGTGTTGAGCAGGGGGCTGAATCCCCAAGCCGGTCTTTTGCCGAGGTGATCTCTGGATTGTGGATAGGGGCTTGGACCGAGATGGCAAGGCCCAAGCAGTGGAACAGTCCTGGAAAAGGTTTGTGATCTTTTGCTGGAAAGCCTCCAGCTGGCATAACAGGATTCACCATGGGGAACCAAATTGCGACCCTCTAAACACATTCAGCACTCTGAAATAAGTTATTTCTCTAAGCCACAATTCGGATAAAGTCCATTTGCTTATTACAGCTTCACTGCGCAACCTTTCAACTCAAGACTATCTTCTTCATTCAGGCAGGCCGATCACTTCTGGAGCAAGTCTTTGGTCCCATTTGAAAGTAGTACTGACACACTTTCTTTCCTTTGCTGCAGGTCTAAGCCGGCAATTGGAACAGTCCGACATGTGCAATAGACAATCTCTATAGGCTGGAGAACGTGGCAGGCCAGCCAACGGAGCCTTCCTGCTGATTTTCCTATGCTCCTCCTAGAAGCAGCTGCTCGACTGATACAGCTGTTCACTCTCCAACTTCCACTCTCCATTCACACACTGCTTCAGGCAATTCTAGGTATTTCCTTGAAATCCACATGGTTCGGCTGGCTGACAGAGCTGTCCATCACAGTAGAGGCTCCCCCTCCAGGTCCATTTAGGTGCCAACATTGAAAACTACAAATACTACAGAATTTCCTTCCCAGACAACCCCTCAGGACAGTTTCCATTTTAGGTCCCCAGAGATTCGATTGGTCCAATAGTGGCACTCCAAAACCAAAATGGTGGCTCCTATTCGAAAGCTCAAGCTGCAAATGAAGGCAGGTTAGACAAACTCCTTTTTCATTGTTTCCCTTACAGATAATCAGTAAGTAACTACATTTCCTAACAGGACTCCCATTGCACTATCAGCGACTGCAGAATGGAGCAATATAACAGGCTCTCTGGCCCGTCGTGAGCCTTAATTACTTGGATCCAGCCCAGACGGATTTCCAAAACACAGGCCAGACACTCTGTTAAAGAGACAGGCATGGATGCTTACTGGGACGCTCTCATGCAACCAAATAGAACTACTGCAAAACAGGACACCATCCTGACAGTGGGAATTTAGGAGCCCAGGAAGACATTTTAGTCAACCACAATTTGTAGGGGGGTTACAATAAAATTACACATAAAAAAACTGTCAATACATTAACTATCAAAAAACCTAAAGTACAAAAATCCATTTATAACAGTAACTATTATGTGTATTTTATGTGATCTTGTGAAGTTGAGGAAATTTTAGGATATCACCTGTTAGATAGATAAATGCTTGTTCAGTCTTGTAGAAAAACATTTTGATGAATTTGCAGTTTTAACACTCACTAATCTTTATCCAAATATTTAGTGCTACATATGAAAAAATAATTTCCCAGTACTTGTTTTTGGTTCAATATTTTTAGTTCCCTACAGTTTTTCTTAAGTTGTACTTATGCTCAACTTTCTCACCTTTTCTACTAAGTACAATACGTAAGTACAGTTACACAAAAAAAAAATATAGCACTAGCACTTAATAAAGGTGAATGTAGAGGCATGTAATCTGTGTTTGAAGCTGTGATCTGTGGGAGGCCACAAGTTTCAAGAGAATACAGTAAGCAATAAGCAATACTGGTGTCTGTCTGTCCCCTCCCATTCCAGTCTACCAACCAGTTAAAGACACACACCTCACAGTGAATGTTATAATAAAACAAAATGTTATTATTATCAAAAAAATGTAAGCGACTAGACAATATGCAGAAGAGTGAACAACAGACTTTTTTCGGCATAAAGAGTGTCCAATTGAAGGAATAGACATGGGTCCCTCCACAGAGGAAAGGGTCTTGGAGGAAATAGACAAGTTAAAGGTAGATAAAGCTATGGGGCCAGATGGGATACACCCAAGAATACTGAAAGAATTAGGGAGGGAACTGGCAGACCCCTTAGCAGTGCACTTCAACAAATAATTAATAAGCGGGGAGGTGCCGGAGGATTGGAAGAGTGCAATAGTAGTACCACTCCGCAAGAGTGAAAGCAAGGAACAGCCAGGTAACTGCCATTTGGTTAGTCTAACATCAGCCATGGGAAAACTAATGGAGTCCCTGCTGTAGGAAAGAATCATAGCTTTTTTGGAGCAAACTGGTCAGTTCAATAAAAATCAACACAGTTTCACAGCAGGGAGGTACTGCCAGACAAACCTGGTTGATTTTTTCAGTTGGGTCACCAAAACAGTGGATCAGGGTGGGACAGTGGATGTGGTTTACCTGGACTTCAGCAAAGCTTTTGACTCCGTTCCACACAGGAGGCTAGTCAAAAAACTGGAGAACATGGGAATTGGGCCCAAGGTTACTAACTGGGTCAGAAACTGGTTACATGGGAGAACTCAGAGAGTATTAATAAATGGCACCCTGTCTGTGGAGGGAAGAGTGACTAGAGGGGTCCCACAGGGCTCAGTTCTGGGGCCGATCCTCTTCAACATATTCATCAGTGACATTGCAGATGAACTGGAGGGAAAGGTGTGCCTGTTTACAGATGACACCAAAATCGGCAACAGAGTAGACACAACAGAGGGACAACAAAGCATGGAAGCTGATCTCCGAAAACTGGAGGAGTGGTCAAAGACCTGGCAATTGAAATTCAATGCCAAAAAATGCAAGGCATGCACCTGGGAAAGTGTAACCCAGGGAAACTGTACTCAGTGGGAGGGGAGCAGTTGGTGGCTACCAGGCAGGAGCGAGACCTAGGTGTGATCATATCAGATGACCTCATGGTCAGTAGACAATGTGAAATGGCAACACTAAAGGCTAGTGGTATCCTGAGATGCATAAGGAGGGGCATCATGAGCAGAAGGCATGAAGTCATTATTCCCCTGTATCAGTCCCTGGTCAGGCCTCACCTGGACTACTGTGTCCAATTCTGGAGGCCACACCTCAGGAAGGACATAGATAGGCTGGAGACAGTACAGAGAAGAGAAACAAAGATGGTGCAGGGCTTGCATCAGAAACCATATGAGGCAAGACTGGGTGACCTCAAATTATACTCCCTAGAACAACACAGGAATCATGGGGACATGATAGAAACATTCAAATATCTTAAAGGCAACAACAGGGTGAATGTGCAGACTCTCTTTCAGGTAAAGGACTACAGCATGACTAGAGGGCACAACCTTTGACTTAAGGAAGGAAAGTTCAGAAGCAAAACAAGGAAATTCTTCTTCACAGAGTGTGTTGTGGAACCATGGAATAACCTGCCGGAGGGGGTGGTGGGAGCCAAGACAGTGGAGGAATTCAAGCAGGCATGGGACAGACACTGTGGGATACACAAGCAGGCAGCTAAGTAGGGTGGTAGGAAGCCAAGTGCAGACTTGATGGATTATACGGTCCCCATCTGCCAACAGCTTCTATGCTTCTATGTTTCTATGTTTCTCTCTGGTCAGCAATACCAGCGTCATCCTTTTCTTGTAAGACACAAACACAGACTACTTCTGCAGACAAAAGTAATAGCAATGAATCTGCATCTGTGGTAGTGGATATAACAGCTGATCAGTCACTTGAGCTGTGTCTACACAGTAGAATCGTTGTGTTTCCTCATGCACTCCACTCATGTTGCAATCTATGTTGGAGAAATTGCATGTGATAGATAGTGATGTGGCTCACTTCAGTGCAATTAAACAGCTGAGATGACTTGCCGGTAGATCACGTTCAGTCCATGCAGTTCAGATGAATCTATCTACAGTAGCACAGCACCTGGAACATTCATCTAGGTCAACTGGTAATGATGATTCAAAATCATATGTGCTTTTAAGAGATGTACAGAGTGTGCAGTTTGTAAAATCTCTTGGTATCCTGCAAGATTTCTTACCAATACCCCAAAATCTGTCACTGCAGTTTCAAAGAGTTGACTTATTAATTCTTGAAGTATCACAACTCATCAAGAACTGCCTACTCCATTGATGGAACTTGAAATCAAAGCCAGGAAAATACATGACAGCTTTCCTAAACCAATATATACCTCAACACAAATGTATGAACTATATAGTTTCAATCAGTCAATCAATCTTTATTTTACTATGCGAAACACCATTGAGAGAACTTATTTACAAGGTGGACCTGGGTAGAGCAAGTATACAACGCAGTTTTAAAATGACAATGTTACATCAAGACAGAACAAAAAACACAATGCAAAATAATATCAACAAATACAGTCTAAAAAAAACAAGGTGAGGAGAAGACTGTTCCTTTCACATTCAGAGGCAATTTCCCAGAAATCAGTTTTGGATCAGATGCACAGCTGCAGAGTTTAGTAGATGCAGTAATAATTTACATAGATCAGAGATTCTAAAAATGTCTCCAAGATGCCTCTCAAATGGTTCACCTGTCCAGATTTTAAGCAATTTGATCTCCCAAGGGAACAACTTGCAGAGTTTTGGGACCACTGAACTGGCTAATTTGGCTGAGTACTTTGATTTTTTTCACTCAAGAGCAGCAGGGAAATATAAAGTTATAATATGCTGTATTTAAAGCACTGCTAAAATCTGCAGTTGACAAACACTATCTGCAGGTCTATGCGACTGCTAAAAGAAAAGTCGCCCCCAATTGTTCACATTCTTGAGTTACTGGCTGTGAGTCTATCAACTGCAAAGTGTGAAAGAGTTTTTTCAATTCAAAACCTCATAAAAACAAAAATAAGGACATGACTGGCTGATGATACACTTCAGTCTCTCCTACAAATAGCAGTACATGATCCTGAACTATGTGACTTTGACCCTGATCCGGCAATCAACCACTGGCAGCTGTCTGGTCTTGGCACTCAACATATTTATGGGCATGCTGCTGTTGCTGTTGCTTCTGCATCTCCTGCTAGTACTCCTGCTCCATTGTCCTCCTGTCCAAGTCCTACTCTTGATGATAGTTCTTCTGAGTTCTCATTGACCTTCTAAATATTCTAATATTTCTCTTGTTCTGGTACTTGACTCAGATTTCAACCTTTATTACCAGAAAAAATGTAAAAATATGTTATTTTTCCTGTTTTCTAATGGTCTTCATCTACATCTTATTAATACAACCCACACACCATGCACTTTGCTGCTATGTGAGGTTTTGTTTTGTTTTTTTTATTTCCCTTGCAATATAGCCTTCTGACCATGGGATACCACTTGAAACACTAGGACTACCATTTCTGGCAAGGCCTGTTGTCCTTGGACTAGCACATAATTTTGAGATTTGTTGATCCCTGGTAGGGTATGCAAAAATACAATTCTACCAGCAAAATTTCTGTGAAGTCAGAATTTCACTTTCAGGAAATTTTGTAATGTACTTTAGCAACTTTCTTTCTGCAGTTTAATACATTAATCCACAGTTCATACATTAATTCTACAATTTGGTGACTCAGTGAACTGCAGAATGAATGCATGAATTACAGATTAATGCATTAAACTTTGAAAAGAAATTACACAGAACTGATCAATGAACTGCAGAATGAGTACATCTATTCTGCAGTTCATAATGTATGTATTATTCCACAGTTCAGACAGAAAAGTTCATGGAATGGGATGAAAATTAATCAAACACATTCAGAAGATTTAGATTTTGCAAAAGTCAGAATTCTGGAAAATTCTGTGAAATTTGCTAAATTTTGTGAAATTTCCATAAATTTGGAATTTGCAGATTCCACCTGGTTCTACCACAAAATCAACTCCAGTATCTCTGGTTCTCCAGAAAGTTAATTGTTTTTGTAAGTATTTAAAAACTTACATTATTACTGTTCAGTTTAGTTTTTCTATACTATGCATTAGCTAGGTTCTCTGGTGTTATATTTATGTGTATACATGTAGGTTTTTCTAGGTCCTGATCTATTCCCAGGAACTGGAGAATACCCTAGCTACCTAATTTTTTAATTGTTTGCTAAATTTGTTTAGAAACCACTTATTTGTACCTCTAGAATAGCGGTTTCAATTACTGTATACAGTGTTTTACTGTTACATGAAATAGACTGCTTTTCCTTTCCATTCCTGTCTGTGGCCATTGACCTTAATTGATCAGTTCCTGTTGCAGGAACCACAAATTGAACTGAGACTCATTTTTTTTCTGTAGTACAAGAGGCTTTTTAACTATTTTTGATTTTTGGACAGATGTTTTTCTTTGCAATTGATTCAGTTCCCACATGGTCTCTCTATGGGCCCTATGCATGAAGGGGCGTAGTGGGTATGTGCCACATAACCCTGATGCACAGCCCACTCTGCACCTGCCCAGGCCCACTGAACCCCCTGTGCATCACTCATGATTGGCCAGACACCCCCTCAGTGCTGGATCACCTGCAGTGTGTGGACCTATGCACATGGGGGAACCGGGGGAGGCGCAGGGTGCATGCCGGCACTCCATGAGATGCATGAACATGCAGAGTACCAGGCACAGGAGTTGGCACCTTCGCCACATCGGGGCAGCCATAAAGGCTGGGGGCCAGTTACGCGGCCCCCCAGAGTGATAGCCACAGGCTGCAGCTGTGAGGTGGGGTCCCGTGTATCCCCCACCAAGGAATACCCAGCATGTGGGGCACACTGGGGCCCACACCACATGTGGCTCTCTATGCGCTGGCACCTCACCTGCCATACATGGGTGCAGGTGATCCACTGTGGTGTCTGGGTTGGGCAGCTGATTGGCCACCCACCCAGATCCACAGTTCCACACTCAATCACCCCTGCAGGCCTGCACACCAGGGGGATGGGGACGTATATGGGTGTTGCACAGTGGCCACTGTTTATGAATGTGGCTACCTCCAGATCTCCTGTGGAGCTGCACTGGTGGTGTACATGCCTCAGGCATGCATTTCCCACCTCTTTTTGCATAGGGGCCAATATCTGCAAGTGTAAAAGACCTGGGGGATAAAGTATAGGACTAACAGGCTTTTAAAACTGTAAGAAGTGCTCTCAGCTTCTGGCAAGGGCAGACTGCCATGAGCTCTGTTTAAAGTGCCTGGGTCCATAAAAATAGTATATTGGTCAATAGCACTGAGCTTTAAACCTGGAGAACTGGGTTTGAATCCCCCCAGTGATCACTTGCATACTGTGTGACAATGAGCAAGTCATTTAACTTCCCTGTGCTCCCAGGGCATACCTGGAAGCTAGCCTAGTCTTAGTGTGTATTTCCTGGCCAAAAATTTTAAAAAAAACTTAATGAAAAGGGCTTAAAGACAAAAAGAAATTATGGCTTCTCCTTCTCCCTCCTTGTCATTAAAAATTAAAAAAGGCTCTGAGGGAGTTCCCAATGATGGTGGAAAGCATGGATCAGAAGGGTCCATCTCTCCTCATGTACAGCAGCAGCCCCTGTAAAAGGGGACAGAAAAAAAGATAAACCTACTCAGCCATTTGATAGGTATGGAAAAGATAGATCAGATATCAGGGTGTCTAAAAGGGGGAACCTTGAATCCAGTGATGTCAAAAATAAAAAAATAAAGTGCCTCAGAGCAGACACTGGAAACAGTGCCTAAAAAAAGAAACTTGAAAAAAGTCAGTGCCACTCCATTTAAATGCAGAAAGGATCAGGCAGATGACAGAAAAAATGCCCTAATCTGAGGACATATAAAAAAGTGGCCATTTTCCCAAGCTATCCAGGAAATGGGAACATTAAATAATGTGACTGCCACCCCACTGTCAAAGCTCAGGCTCCAAACAAATGGTACATACCTTCCACCCCCCACCAAGAAACAGAGGAAGAGGAGGAGGAGGAGGAGTATGCTGAATTCATGGATATGATGGGGGTAGCACCAACAGTACAAAGAGGATGCTGGTTCCCATACACAAAAGGCCATTTCAAAAATCATGTCTGCACCTACTTCAGCTGCAGTCATAGACAGAAAGATTGAAAGAAAATATCAGGTGAATAGAGGGAGGGTGGAATTCCTGTATGCCCACTCTGATAATCAAGGGGTAATTCAGGCTGTTGCTTGTGAGAGATACAAGGTTTCCCTGTCTGCACAGCCCCCTGAAAAGGACTCCAGAAATGTGGATGCTATGGCCAGAAAGGTTTACACATCAGCTTCCCTGCTTATCAGGCAGACAACTTATTCAGCACATAAAGCAATATACCAGAAAGCATTGTGGAATACAATGCTGGCACTGGCTGACAAAACAGATGGTGAGCTGGCACAGGACTTCATTGCCACAGAAAGATCAACCCTATATGCCACTTAATACCATTTCCACAGCTCTGTGGACTTGGTCTGGGTGAAATCAGCAAATTCTGATTTAGTGGATTTTTTTTTTAATTTTCTGAAATTATTTAATTGGTCATAACTCAATCAGTATTATAATTAAAGATCTGAAATTTGGAACTTGTATTATTTGGGAGAATCCCTAAAAGGGTGTCAGGTTTCATGACATTTCCCTGAAGGAGGGAAGTAATAGTGGTTCAGAATCTGGCAATTTAATATTCCTGCGAACATTTCAGAAAATATCTCTATGCTTACAATGTAGCCACTTTTGGGGCTAGGCAATTAAAAAAGTATATTCATACTTTCCTGGAAGAATCATAGAAACTGCTAAATAGAGAGGTAATTGGTTATGTAAATTGTAAATTACTGGCATTCAAAATTTCACAATATATTTGTTAACTTGTTTGAAAATGTTCAAAATATTTGGATGTTTATAGCTCCACTGCCATTGCAGGTGTACACTCAAAATTTGGCATGCACATCAAAGTAAATATATCCTGGAGTCTAAGCTGGAAAAATGTGGTTTAGTAGGTTAAAATGTATTGTTGATACTTTAGAAGTTACTAATTTTCAAAATTTGCTCACCAATATATGGACGCATAATAGGTAATGCCACTAAAATTCCACTTGTGGAATTTAACTTTCACAATGCACTTACCACCTCTTAATCACCTACCCTGCACTAGCATTATGGCCTTGCAATACCCCTTCAACACTCCTGCAACAGTGATGTCCTGCATCACACTCCATCACAATTGAAGATATCCAGAAACTTGTGTCACAATGGCCTAAGTCACAACTAGTTGTAAAGCTTGTCATCACTTAATACCACTACTTTCAAACTGCAAGCTATACATTGTTATCTTTAGGCTTGCTAAAGACTCAGCAGGTGGCATTGTACAGAAACAATGATGCACGTGCATGTGCTTTCACAAGTCATTAAGTCAGTGAGCTCTAGTGGCTATTTGGCATATTGCAAGAATTCAGGGCAGTGCACAATAATGTTTATGACTACCTAAGGTGGTATCTGAATTCCACCTGAACCAGTCAGTAGCCCTTCCTCTGCTCTATCAGGAATATTCCATTCCAGGTGAGCAAACACTGCACAGCCTCAACCTGAAGTGAGGCCTGGGTATCTACATGGACCAGATGAAAGATGTCAGGTCACAAAACACTCCACGTCTTGTTACCTATGATGAGATTGCCAAAGGTAAACCAGCAACCAAGAGATCTACTATTCACCGGATAGTCTCCTGCATTCAGTTCTGCTATGAAAAAGCTGGAAAAGTGCCACCCAGAGGCTTAAGGGCACACTCCACAAGGGGTGCTTCTTCCTCTGTGGCATCCACAAGGGGCATCCCGTTATTAGAAATCTGCAAAGCAGATCCCTGAAAAACAGTGCACACCTTCACAAAGCACTTCTGTCTGAACATACAGTTCAGAAGGGATGCCAGCTTTGGAACTGCTGTTTTGCAGAACCTTTTTCCTAAGTAGGTTCTCGACTCAGCCTCCCAAGGTACTGCCATTAAGTATGCACAACATGTGAACATTAAGTGAGGAATTCCTGGAGTTAGAAGAAAAAGAAATTACTCACCATAGTAATGCTGTTTCTTCTGAGGGATCCCTCACTATGTTTGCACTCCCTAACCCTGCCTCCCTTCCAGAACCTGAAAATTAGTTCACAAAAGAATCAATTATTTTCATTATGGTTGCTTGAGCATTACGATTGCAGTTACTCTCTACAATTGTAAAGTTTGATTTTCTTAAATATTTCAATATTTTAATAATTTTACATGTCTGCTCAATTTAATTGGTTTTCAGACGTTTTTGGGGCTAAATTTCTAGAAACTGTTGGTATCCTTTTAACTTGTTTCACTAGTCAGAGCTCCACGGCTATAGAAACAAATCTGAAGTAACTGCCAGAGTGGAGCATAAGTGCAGAGTTTGAAACTACATTCTAAATGCCATCATTTGAATAAGGTTCTGTTTCTGTGGCATCTCTTTGCATGGAGATAGATTCATAAAGTGCAAACATAATGAGGGATCCTTGAGAAGAAACAATATTACTATGGTGAGTAATTGTTTTTCTAAGTGCGCATTCCTCATTGGCTACTTTTAAAGCAGCCCCTATTCTGGGCACACAGCAACTGAATCTGCATGATACAGCAAAGAAAAAATATGTGCAGGGACTCCAAGGCCTGGAAAGCATTTCAAATGTTAAATGGCATGCAAACAAAACCATTGCACAGTCCATCCCAGTTGACATTAGTATTGATGAATGACGGGGAGTTCAGCATAGTGCATTGACAGACCTAAGTGCTGTGGCAAAAAAGGTACAGCTGGCTCCCAGATTCCACAGCAGATGTTGAACAGGCATTGTATGTATATTGGGACCTTCTCAAAGACAACAGAAGAAATATGACACAACAAAATGTGAAACTACTGCTCATGCTAAAATACAGTAAGAAGTTCTACATTTGATGATTGCTACTTCTAAGGACTGTTTCATAGCGTTGCACAGAAACTGTAAATTCCAAATTCACAGAACACTTGCAAAATGTCATACATTTTGTATAATTTTAAAAAATTGTGACTTTAACGAAATCCGAATCCTCTTAATGCATTTGGCGAATTCTCGTCCCATTCCATGAAATGTTCTGGCTCAATTGTTGAAGGATACACACAAACTGTGGAATGATAGTTCTGCAGAGTACCATTCCATAGCTTAATACATCAGTCCACAATACACGTGATCATTCCACAGTTCTGTGATCAGGTCTCAGGAATTTCTTTCTGCAGTTTAATACATTAAACCACAATTCATACATTCATTCATCTATTCTAAGTAGGAATTTCATGAAAGTTGTCAAAGTGCAATCTGAAATTGCATGGTACCAAAACTCTGACTTTCATGGTAATCCACGGGTGAAATTTTATTTTCACACAGCACTACTGTTTCAGTGCTGCTTGGTATTTTCCAGCATTTTGTCAATGTTACTGCATTTGGCTTATGTATATTGTACTCTATATATTGTGTTTATAATGTGGAGATAAGTTCTAAGGACTGCATTGTTTTAGTTTTGATTATCCTGGTTTACATTTGCTGTTATTAGCTGATTTTGTTAGTAAAATGTAAAACTTTTCCTTAGTTGTCATTATTTCTTAGAAATACAAGCATGGCAAGAGCACCGCAGAACCCCCACAACTTTTCTACAATTTTCTCCAAATTCCTCTGTAATTTTTGCAATATTTTCCCTCAGTTTTCCACTGCCCCTGTGCATGGCCAGTTCTTGCTCCATATAGAGCAGAGGCACATTATTTTTTTTCATATGTAACTCTCACAGCTACTAAGCCTTGCCTTGGATTAGTAGGTACAATGGCTGGAAATGCAACAAGACAGACAAAGCAACTATTAGATGTCTGCTTAGCTGAGAAAGTCCTGAACTACCAGGTTGCTACAATGTGCCATGCATGGATGCTGCATAAGCCACAGTCCCCTATTGCTCTGACTATATTTTGCCCACTATCTCTAACTATGAAAATATAAATATATACAAAAAAGGAACATTTCATTTGAAACAAGTATTTGCCATCAACTTCATCAAGCCTGGATTGTCCATGAAAGAATATGGCAATAAGTCAACTAAGGACATTTCTTCTGCAGTGACATGACATTCTCTGGCCACTGTGTTACTACAGGGCAGCTCTGTGAAATATGTCAATGACTGGCACTATTGTTGGCTGAAAAATAACTTGTTTTGACCACATTTGCATCAGAGGTATGTGTCTGAGGGTGACATGACCACTCAAAGGTGACTACTGTTGTTATAACAAAAAGGGGATGATTATTCTCTCAATTTCTCTGATATGCCAATAGCACTAGAGATGACTCATAATCAAGTTTCCTCTCCTTCTCTACCCTCCCTGGCCATGTACAATGAAGAATAACATCTAAAACACAGATGGCAAAAGGAGACCAAATGTTCATCAAGTCTGCCCTTACAATTTTATCCTGTAATACATGATTGCTGTTTTTTTTTTCCGTTGGAAAGCTGCACTGCCTGAGAGTCATAATACCATTGTTCTGATGTCAGGAATCCACAACACTATTGATATTACATCAAAACGAAGGTATTACAAAAAAGAATGCCACACACCTCATGACTAGTTCTAGCATTTCAGCTCATTCCTTTTTCTTTTTTTTTTTTTGCACCCAACCCCCAGTGGGCTCAGTCCCTGCAGCCCCAGTCCCACATTCAGCCCTAGGGACTTACCTCAGGTGGTGATCCTCCCAGGCTTGCATCCAGGGCAAGCTCACTGAACGTACGCATCCCCTGATGGAATTCTGAACTAGATTTACCCCTGTTACCAGGATGCATATGTGGCTTGACCCCCAGGGCAGGGCCATGAGGTCCAGCCACCTGATGGAACACTTACCTCGGTCACCAGCTGAGTGCTGCGGGCAGATGGAGCAGGACCGGTGGAGCAGGGCATCATTTGTGGGGGCCAGCATTTTTTACATGCTTAATCCCTATGGGAGGAATGGCATGCAATGACATGGCAGTGATGAAGCGCCAACATTGGGCATATCTCCCTGCTGCTTCAGCTCTGGCAGCTGCTTCCTCCGGCCTCCACCAGAGGCCAGTGATGTGCTGTATGCTCCCCCTGCCCCCCCCAGATGAACAGAGCAGTCTGTTGAATGCTTGATCCTCCTCCACCCCAGCCGGTCCTCTGACTCCTCAGGTTCATTCCCAAACCTGAGACATTAGCATCACAAGTGGAGACCCTACCACTGTGCCAGTGGGCCAGCCATTTCAACTTGTACCTGTCAAGGCTTTGAAAACAACAGTTAGAAAGTGACAGGAATGGAGTTGACAGCTGAGGTGGTGGAAGTTCTATCTAAAATGACAACAAGCAGGGCCAGGCTATAGTTTGTGTATGTGAGAAGGGAAGCTGAAGAGTTGAGACTGCATTACCTACTTAACCAGGTGAGTTTTTATGTTGGAAAGGGAGTTTTGTTACTCTCCTGATCTCGCCAGAGTGCTCTTGGTGACTGTAAGTGTTAAACTGTTTGGGAAAATTGTGACTGAGGCTGTAAGTGTTGAACTGTTCAGGAAAAAAAATGGCAACTACAGTATGTATTACAAAAAACAACAGATGGACATCCATCTGTTACGGTTGCCATAAATCCACCTCAGGATTCCTGTGATGTAATACACCTCTTCAGCTGTGCTCTCAAGGTTTATGACATCACAGGAATCCCTTGATGGATTTACAACACAGTAACAGATGGCTGTCTATCTGTTATTCTGTTTGTAACAGTTGCTCCCATTACCTCATCATCCTTTATCTGCTCTTTTACCCAGAATGACAGATTATTGTGTTTTAGGTGGGTGTGGTGCCCAAGGGAAGCAGTGTTTGGCAGCATACAAATGCAGAGCACTCAGCTCCAAGTCATAGTGAAGTCCAGTGTTTAGTTCAACAGAACTGAAGTGATACAAACAGAAAACTTAATTAAAAGATACATACTGAAAGTACAGCAACATTGTAGCAGAGAAGCAGTCAAGTACCGCCCATTTCCCCTCTGCTTCACCTCACACAGAGGCTTCATTGGGAGTCGGGGTGGGATGGTTCAGTGAACCTTATATAGCTGCTCTTCTTAAAGCTGTACTCCTAGACATGATACATCTGATTCATAATTGTTAATTAATTCTGTGATTTCATAAACTGGAAAAATTGCCCTACCATCTAGGCACAAGGTCTATGGCCACTACAGCCTTTTTTTAAATCAAACATATCTCATTTCAGTGCTTAAATAGATTAATGTGAGATGGATTGCAGAAAAATATGGTGAGATAGACTGTATAGTTGGAGTGTGCAATGATGTAAAAAGACTCATAGAAAAAATGTTTGATGCAAAGGAACACCATTTGGAAAACTGTCAGGACAGTTATACTCTAAAAACATTCATGGCGGTACCCTCTCATGGTGACTGAAATAGGAAAATCTAAGATAAATTCCAAATGCATACATACATACATACATAGTTGCCAGCAGAATAGACCAAATGATCTATCGTCTGCCCAAATGCAGTAATGAAGTATGGTGAATTGCGTCAATTTAGTTATCCACCAACCTTGACTGAGTGTCATCAGAATGAATTTTAAACAATTTAAAAGTGTCTATATTTAGAAGTAATGGCTGTGTTTCAGAAAAGAAGAAAAATAAAATACAAAAAAATTATTATGTAACCAGGGGAGCTGGGGGGGGGGGGATCAAGGATTAATACAGAAATTTGCAAATTGACTGGAGGGAGGAAGGGATGGACAGTTAATGCAGAACGAAAGCCCAAAAGCAGACAAACATGGATATTGAGTAAACAGGTTACACTCATTTTTATTTATTTATTGAAAGAACATTAGAATGAAATATAAACCAAAAACATACTCAGAAATATATAAAGTCACGACAATGGGTATGTTAAAAAATTGAAGTCCCATATTCAAATGGGGCAGATAGCACTGCACAGATGTATAGCACAGTACACTAATTAGCATGTTGCTGTTCTGGAATATATATTCATGCTTGCATAGCACCCCCTGTCCTGTGTGCACTGCTTGTAAGAAATCAAATATACGGCTCTGGTAGTGCCACATAAAATGCAGAAGCACTGTTCATGACTGCCCCCTGCTGGCAACAGACATCCCAGGACAAAGGGGTCTAATACACCCCAAATTGGCACCTGAAGCTCTGTGCAAGGACTATACACCTTTTTATGTGTGGCAGCATTGCACAGAGAGATGTTCAGTTCCCTCTCCAGCTGGCCGAAGCCAATGCCAGTCATAGTGAAAGTAAAGCACAAAAACTGGTAGTCTAATGGTCCCCCTTCCTTACCTGATCCCTGTTTCTATTCTCTGGTAGTCCAGTGATATCCTCCTCCCTCACCCAGTCCCTGTTTGTATTTTCTGGTAGTCCAGTGGTACCCCATCCCTCACCTAATCCTGATTTGTAGTCCCTGGTAGTCCAATGGTACCCCCGCCACCCAATCCTCATTTGTATGTTACAGTGGAACCCTGGTGTACAATGGTCCCTCCCCACTTCAGGTAGCCTCTGACCCTCCCATGTCAACCCCTCTATGGTCAACAGACCTATCCTCTGCTCAGCTCTCTGGCCATCCACAATCTGCCCCACACAAGTCTTGTATTGAAAAATTGGACAAGGCTTTAAATTGATATAGCAAAATAAACTAATTCGGCAAAAGTGCTCCAGCGCATGCACTTACTGCTGTAGACTTACTTTACTTTCATCATATTGTTACTTAGGTTTTTAGCTTGTTAGATCTTTAACTTAGCCAAAATAAAAGCTTTATTCACCAAACGTTTGTTAAAGATTTTGGATGGGAGAAGAGAGGGAAAAAAGGTCCAAGAAAAATAAAACTGGAAAAAGACAAGGTGTTCAAAACCTGAGACTGCTGGTTAGTCCAAGTGTACAATTCTTAACAGACCCAAAATGTAAAATATATATATTTTTAATTATAAAGCCAATGAGACAGCCTGGTGGTGTGGAGGGCTGAGGCATTGTTGCCTTGCCTCCTGCCACACCGGTGACCACCTGGGGGTCAGCCGGGAAGAGAGAGGATCGAGCATCCTGAGGACAGCTCTCCTCTCCCAGGGAGAGGTGGGATTGATGACCAGCATTTGTCTGACACCTAGTGGTGGCTGGGTGTTGGCAAGCTGGACCCGCACATCTGGGGATGGAGCGGATGCCTGCCGTGCAGCATGTGGAAGCGCATGCTGCTCGGCCATTGGCATCATTGCATGCTACCACAGACAAGCTCAGGGCTAGTGAAGGAAGGAACCATAATAGAACCCCCCCCTCCACTGCCACCAATGATGGAACCCCAGGTGAGGAACTGGAGCAGTGGGTATGGCTGCCACGAAGCCCCAGGCAGTGAGGGGCACAAAAGGAGGAACTTCTCGCTGACTTTACCTAACAGGCTAAACTCCATACCACTGCTAATACTTTTCTTCCTTTTGATATCTGGTGACATCTAACCCAATCCAGCCCCAACTGGCCATTACATCTGCTAAGGCACTTACTCCCTCACCTTGGACAGGTGTCAAGGGGCTCAAGATTGCACATATGAGCATAGAGAGTCTTACAAACAGCCTTAGTGAACTTACTGTATGGGTCAATCACTACAATTCAGATATTTTAGGTATCTCTGAAACTTTGCTGAAATTACTTGATAGCTGATGTGCTCTCCCGGGTTACATGGTGGATATAAATACAGTGCAGGGCTTCAAACAGGCAAGGGATAGGCATAACGGAGAAATACAGAAGAGTATTAATAAATAGGCCATTGACAGAGCAAAGGCATATGGCACATTCACAATGTAGAAATAATGGGCAGACTGGATGGGCCTTGTGGTCCTTATCTGCTGTCAACTTCTATGTTTCTGTGTTATAGCTGCATTAGGGCTGACCATGCCACCAGAAAAAGTGGTGGGGTAACATTAATTTACTATAAGAATCACCTGCAGGTCACTGCCTCTAACCCTGCATCTTCCACCAGTTCTCCAGGAGAAATACTCTCACACTAGGCAATTCTAAAAAAACTACACATCTTCTGCATCTATATTCTCTCTGCTGGAAACCATTAAGCCCTCCCCCTCTTTCTGAGAGAGAGCAATTCACTCTTCCTAAACAATGAATGTCTCCTCATTGGAGACTTTAACACTGATTGGCTTACAGACCACTCTAAAAAGCAGTGCTTACCCCAAATAATTTGTAGCTTCTCCAGCTTATTGCTAAACCCATAAGGTGTGTAAATAATGGACAATCTGCCACGCTTTTAGACTGGATACTTATGCCCAGGCTGGGTAGATTCATCTCTTGGGTGTACTCCCAAACTCAATAAGTGACCACTCCCCCACCTACTGCATCTGGAGGGCTAATGCCCCCCCCCCCACCAAGAGTCATTCATTTCCATGACTTTTTAAAACTCAACCCCAACCAGTTATAACAGAAGATTGGTAGAGTTGATTGGTCTGTACTGTGGACCACCAATTATATACACAGTGCCCTCAATATCTTTTGTGATATCCTCATGGAGATCCAAAACAGATTTGATCTCCTGACCACAAGGAGAGTTTGTGGCACTTTCTCCAGGTGGCTTGAACACCCACTGTTGGCATGTCTAAAACAGAGAGATGCCATCTGGTCCCTATAAAAATCCTCCAAGACTGATGCCAACTGGGCGGCCAACTATAAGAGGCTCAGAAATAAATGCAGAAAAGCTGTCAGACAAAGTAAAAGTCACTATTTCAAATCATTGCTTGCTTCATTGGCTGGTAACTCCAGACTTTTCTGGCTAAATGTAAAACAAGCCCTTGTCCAGTCCAGTAAACACACACCAAACGATATAATCATTGATGAATACATTGTAATAACCCTGTCACCATTGTGAACACTTTCAATACATGCTTCACCAACCTCTCTGCTTATCTAGGTAACTTTGCTACTTCTGCCACCCCTCTCAGCCCCCCCTGTCATCGGATCCAGCTCCTGTCACACCCTCTTTTACTTCAACGCTGTCACCTGCTGGGAGGTGGGTTGACTTTTCTCCCAAATCTCTTTAGATAAATCCACCAGCTTAGATGACATAGAATCCAGAATTCTGAAAATTATGGCGGCTGAACTTGCCCTCCCAGTCACTCGTATCCTCATTCTATCTCTTACTTCTCAAAGTGTCCCTGATATAAGGAAGCTATCCCATGTCATCCCAATTTATAAGAAGAGAGACCAAACGAACATCAACAACTACAAACCTATTTCAATACTTCCAGCTCTATATAAACTACTGGAAAAGTTGGTTGCCTTGCAGCTGATCAAATGCCTTACCACTTATAACCTCCTGTCTCCTGCATAGCATGGCTTTCGTAAGGATCATAGCACCACCACCAACCTCCTGTCCCTCTCCTCCTCTATCTCCTCTGCTATGGATAGGGGTGAATTTACAGGTGCGGTCTTCATTGACGTTGTGAAGACCTTTGACCCGGCTGACCACACTTTATTAAGAGGAAAACTAGGTGGTCTAGGCATCCCCTCCCCATCCTGGCCTAGTTCAATAGCTATCTGAGTAACAGATTTCAAAGAGTGAAATTTGGCCATGCCCTGTCTAAACCAGCTGCCACCAAAGTTGGAGTCTCTCAAAGTTCTATATTAGGCCTCCTCCTCTTATCCATTTACATTAACTCTATTAGTAATAGTCTCAATCATTGTACTCCTATCCTTTATGCTGACAACCTAGCTCTCTATACTAGCTCTCGCAGCATCCCTGATTTAAATTACCTCCTCTCCTCTGACCTTAAGTCTTTACAATTCTGGCTCTACTCAAACAAGTTCCTCATGAATACTGCCAATACTCAAGCAATGTTATTTTGCTCCACCGCTAGGTTAAGAACGAACAATACCCCTCTCACTGTTGAATGTATGTATGGAACTTGCCTCTCTGTAATCCCAACTTTTAAATATCTGGGGGTGACATTTAACACCTTCCTTGACTTCTCAACACATATCTCTGCCATATGTAAGGTTGTCAATACTAGACTTGGACATGCTTACAAAATCAATGACTGCCTCATACCTGCTGCCAGCACTGCTATTGCCCCAGGCATCCCACTGCCTTTATTTACACATGGGATGGTGGTCTATCACCTTGCTACTAAAACAACTCTTCATAAATGGGACACACAGTGAAGCCCACCAGGATGAAGCATAGTGTCACAGGTTTACTGCATGACAAAAGGGATTAACTCCCATTGAAACTGCACTGTTTGCTGCAGTAACTCTACTGCCCAATTCTGCAGTGCTTCACTTCATCCTGGTGGGCTTCACTGTAGCTTAAAATAATATCTGCAGATTTGCCCTGGCTACAAACAGGTACACTCACCATTGTGACTTATATTCCAGGTTAGGGTGTCTCCCTTCCTCAGACTTGGAGACATTTGCCCTGGAATGCTTTAACCACTCTATTGTTAATAAGTAATCCCCCACATCCCTGTTCGTGCTTCTTATGCCAGACAATTGCACTCACCCCCTTAGATCCAGTGTCCCTGGGTCACTGCATATACCTGAAACTAAAATCAACTTTGGTAAACTGTCCTTCGCCTGTGCTGCCCTCTCTATCTGGAATGTTATTCCCTACCACAATCTGGCAGTGTGAATCCCCCTAGCTTTCAGAAAAGCATATCGCTCCTTCCTCTCTCAGGCTGCCGTACGTTCTTGCCCATAGGCCTTTACAGAGGGAGGGTTTCCATTATCTTCTCTGAGTTACTCTTGTACGTAGTGTATTTAAACTTGCCTAGAATTCTCTTATACAATTTATCTGGTTAGAAACATAGAAACATAGAATTTGACGGCAGATAAGGACCGCTTGGCCCACCTAGTCTGCCCATTTTCCTACCTAACAGATAAGCTGCAGATCCTAGTTAACCAACAGCTTACTTCCTCCTACCCCCCACTAGGACTGCCTTATGTCTGTCCCATGCATTCTTGAATTCCCCCACTGTTCTTGACTCCACAACCTCCTCAGGGAGGCTGTTCCATGCATCCACAACCCTCTCCGTGAAAAATACTTCCTCACATTACCTCTGGAGCTCCCTCTCTATCTTCAAATTGTGCCCCTTGTTCTTGCACATCTCTTTTCTGAAGGATGCTACCTCTTGGACTTTGTTGATTCCTTTGAGGTACTTGAAAGTTTCTATCATATCCCTCTCCCTTCTTTCCTCAAGGGTATACATATTAAGCTCCTTTAGTCTTTCTTCATATGTCTTCTGGTACAGACCCTGCACCATTTTGGTTGCCCTCCTGGACAGCCTCCACTCTGTCTATGTCTTTATGGAGATGGGGTCTCCAGAACTGCACACAGTACTCAGATGGGGTCTCACCAACTGTCTGTACAGAGGGATAACAACTTCCTGTTTTCTACTATTAATGCCTCTTCCTATGCATCCCAGTATCCCCCCAGCCTTCCTACTGCCTTCACATTGTTTGCCCACCTTTAGGTCATCTGATATAATTAACCCCGGTCCCTTTCCATTTTACTGTTGTCAGTATCTCACCCCCCTTGTGTACTCTTCCCTGGGTTTTGTTTCCCATGTGCATTACCTTGCACTTTTGCATTGAATCTGAGCTGCCATACATTTGACCATTCCTCCAACCTTGCCAAGTCCTTCTCATCCTTTCCGCCTCCATCTTGTCTATCAACCCTGTTGCAGATCTTTGTGTCATCTGCAAAGAGACATACTTTTCCTTCCAGTTCCTCTGCAATGTCACTTATAAAGACATTAAAAAGGACTGGTCCCAGTACTGAACCCTGCGGTACCCCGCTAGTAACCCTCCTTTCTTCACTGCATACTCCATTTACTACTACCCTTTGCGTCCTGTTGTCTAGCCACTTTTATATCCAGGCTACCACCTTGGGGCCCACTCCAAGGCTGGCTAACTTGGATATTAATCTTTTGTGTGGGACTGTATCAAATGCCTTGCTAAAATCTAGGTAGGCCATGTCCACAGCCCCTCCCTGGTCTAGTACTTTGGTCACCCAGTCAAAGAAATCTATTAGGTTCGTCTGACATGACTTTCCTATTGTGAATCCATGCTGCCTTGGGTCCTGTGCCCCACTGGCCTCTAGGTACTCAACAATTCTTTCCTTCAGAAGTGATTCCATCATTTTCCCTACCACTGAGGTCAAACTAACAGGTCTGTAGTTTCCTGCCTCTGTACTGCTCCCATTTTTGTGAAGAGGAATCACATCTGCCCTCCTCCAGTCCTCAGGTACCACCCCATCCTCCCAGGATTTGTTAAAGAGAGTAGTCAGCGGTGTCACTAGTTCTACCCTTAGTTCTCTTAGAATTCTTGGGTGAATCCCATCAGGCCCCATTGCTTTGTCCACCTTCAATTTTATTAGTTCTTTCAGAACCCTTTCTTCTGTAAATGGACTGGTATTGACCCCCGTCTTCAGAGTGTTTCTCTTGTTTGGTTTAGGTACCTCCCTCCTCTTCCTTTGTGAATACTGAGCAGAAATATTCGTTCAGTATCCCTGCCTTTCACTCTCCCTCTACCCACATTCCCTCACCTTTATTAAGCCTCAGTATCCCTCCTTTGGTCTTTCTTCCTCCCTAATGTACCTATAAAGGTCTTATCCCCTTCTTAACAGAACTGGCTATCCTTTCCTCGGTTTGGACCTTTGCTATTCTGACTGCCTTCCCAGCCTCTTTTGCTTTAACTGATAAAGTTCTCTGTCCTGCTCCTTCTGTGTTTCCTTATATTTCCTGAATGCTATCCTTTCTCCTTAACCTTCCCTGCCACCTCTTTTGAGAACCATAGTTTTTTTTCCTTCATTGTGTTTTATTGATTTGCTTTACACAAAGGCTTGTTGCCTCTGTGATGGCTGTTTTGATTACTCCCCATTGTTCCTCCACCCCTCCTTCTTGCCTGTTTGCTAGTGCTTTTCTAAGGCACTCTCTCATTTTCCCAAAGTCAGCCCTCCTGAAGTCCAATACTCTTGCTTTTGTATGGCTTGATTGTATGGCTGTGTTTATCGTGAACCACACTATTTGGTGGTCGCTTGTTCCCAGATGGCTACCCACCTCCAAATCTGAGATTCTTTCTCCATCCCCATTTGAGAGTACCAGGTCTAAGATTGCTCCCTCCTGAGTGGGTTCCAATACTAGCTGTCTGAGGCATGCCCCCTGTAGGGCATCAAGAATGACCCTGCTCTTGGATGTGCCTGCAGCAAAGGTGCTCCAGTTAACATTTGGCATATTCAGGTCCCCCATCAACAATATCTCCCCTTTTTCTGCAATTCTAAGGAAGCCTTCTATCATTTCCTTGTCCATTCCTCCCTGGAGATGGGGGTCTGTATACAACCCCATGCAGACTGTGGTGCCATTTCCTGTCTCCAGGGTGACCCAGAGTGCCTCTTCTGCCCCTGTTTACTCTTTAGTTCTGTTGCTTTGATCCCTTCCTTTACATAGAGAGCTACTCCTCCTCCTCTTTTACCCTCCCTGTCCCTCCTGTAGATTGTGTATCCTGGTATGTTGACATCCCAGTCATGGTTCTCTGTGTACCATGTTTCTGTGACTGCCACAATATCCAGGCAACCCTCTTCCATCAAGGCCACTAGTTCAGGAAGCTTGTTACACAGACCACAGGTGTTGGTACTCATCACCCTCCACTTTTTGATAGCCTTACCCCTTTTAGCCCCATTGCTGTCCTTACTGCCTTTGCCTTTTTTTACATTTACCTCTGTCCTGCTCCCTAATAACTTCTCTACCTTGGTGTTTACCTCACTAATTACCATGTTTTGTGGGGGGAGGCTGGGATTTCCCTGCTCCTTTTCACTGCCTCCCCCCTTGGCTAGTTTAAATGCTTGCCAATGAAGCATTTAAACCTCTCACCTAGGATCCTGGTTCCCCCGACAGATGCAGACCATCGCACCAGTATAGGTCTGCATCCCTCCAGGTGGCTCCCAAGTCCCCAATGAAGCCAAAGCCCTGAGCTCCACACCAGTTTTTCAACCACTCATTGAATTCCCTGGTGAGGAGTTCCCTAGCATCACCCTTGTCATAGACAGGCAGCACCTCCGAGAAGGTTACCGTATGCGCTACTTGTCTAAGACCCCTCCCCAACTCTACAAACTCCTCTTGCACTGCTCTGATCCCATTCCTAGCCAGGTCATTTGTCCCTAGGTGGACAATGACATCCAGCTCCCTCCCTCGTGCAGCTCCTCCCATGATCCTGAGGATTCGCTTCCTGTCCCTCCAAGCCATGGCGCCAGGAAGGCACCTTATCTCCCTCTCCCCTTCCTCCCCCATTTCTACCCCCTAATGATTGAGTCCCCCACCAGGAGTTGTTTCCTTCCCCTGTGAGGTCCCATGCCACCCTCCTGTGGGTCTCCTTTGTGAAAGTTCCCAGCATCCTCCTTGGTCTCCACTGCAGGTGCCTCCATAGAGGAACCACTATCCACCAGAAGAACGAATGAATTGTGGAGAGGTACACTTTGGTTATACACTTTGCCAATGTTTTATATGACCTATATTTTGCCCATTGCATGTTTACCTGTTCCTATAATTCAACTTGCTTTGCTATTATTTTTCCTCTCAGTGTTTTACCATACTTTGTAGTCTTATTGAACTAATTGTTACATCCCTTCTTTTACTGTTCCTATGTTGTACTCTTCCAGATCGTGGCTGAAAATAGGCAATTGTTATTGTCTAGTGCATTCACCTGGTAAATAAAAACTAAATAAATACTACTGTCCCTAGAAAAATATCACCAAAATAACAAAGTATATCCATAGAAAAGGCAAGAGTCTAAGATAGAAATCCTAGAGAGGTGTAAAATTATACAAGAAAAAAGGCTTTTATTTTTATAGTCAACATCTAATAGAACATATCCAAGTAGAAGAAAATGCATTTCTTTTTTTTTTTGCGGTAATCTTTTTATTGAGTGTACTGTATATGGAACCCCAACATACAAACAGCAACATCCTTTTTATACTTGCTTTAAAAAGAGTTACAAAACTATAACAGTTTCATGTCAAAACCACAACGCTAAATGGCGACCTGTGACAAGGGCACCGAACCAGCAATGTGACCAGTTTGGGAAATTACTTTTTTCGTGGGAAGGGGGGCTTCACCTGCTGCATCCCCCCTTGTGGGGGACTTTGCCCTCCACACCCCTTCTTTTAGATTCCAACTACGTTGGGGGACACGACTCGGGGATGTGTGGAAACGTCGGTTGTGCAAAGGTGTCGATGCTATGATTCCTCCATGTTTGTCACGGGTTGCCATTCAGCAGTCACAGGATTGATGGGCAACCACTATAACAGTCTTAACAAAGCTGGCACATTAATTCCCACTTCTGATTTGTATTTGGTTTGCATTCAACGTCAGCAGCAAGGAACTGTTCTAATAGCAGCTTACATATCCTATCATTCATGGCTCAAATAGGGTTGATTCTCTATTTTCCTTACCTTTCCCACCCCTGTAGGCTTGTCTGAAGCCAGACATGGGGATGGAAGCCTACAGGGAGTAACAAAGTGAACCTAAGTGACCACCTTACCAGGAGACCAATCTCAGGGAGGTCTTAAAAGGTCCTTACTATGGCTGGATTTTGTGGGGGACAGCTTATTTAGGACATATGTTAGATAAGGGACCCAAGTAGTTTGATTCTTGTGATTATTATCTGTAGATAGGTGTAGCATTCTAGAATTCATTGCTAGGGTTTCCAGAGCTTTATACCACTCTCCAAATTTCGGAATATCTGGAGATCTCCATCTCCTCAAAATTAGCCTCTTTGCTTCCACAGTCACCTGGAACATCCCCTGGGAACAGCCACACTAATTGGAAGGTTTTCAGTGGTGTATTCGGCTGTGTGACACCTAATATAAGCAGAGCTGAGGACATGGGAAGCTTAATTTGTAAGATATCTGAGCAACATTCCAATACTTTGGTCCAAAGGGATTGTATCTCTGTACAGTGCCATCGAATATGCAATTTATCTGCTCCTGGTGCATTGCACCTTCAGCACTTATCATGGTTTAACAAACTCATAGCTTTGAGCACCATGGGCATGTGATACCACAGGTGCAGAATTTTGTTTTGAATTAAGAGACTATGTTGGTCCCACATGTCCTATGTGCTAAGGCCCAGCATTGTTACCACTCCTCCTCAGAAATATTAGTATCTAACAGCTTCTGCCATTTTGCCTTAGCTGGAAAGGAGGGGTCTGGGGCTGCATCTCTCATCAGCTTCTGGATACAGCCTGCTAGACCTTTCAGTAATTTGGTCAATGCCTGGATGGGAAACCTATTGTAATGATCCCTTGGCTTCCATTTGCAGGCGTGGCATGTACATTTCTCCCTCACCAGTTCATTATATAGACTTAGTTGGAGATAGCTCCAAAAATTCCCCTTACAAGAAACAGACTTGGGCATCATCATCATCATCACAGATGACATGAAATCATCCAAGCAGACCACTAAAGCAGTAGGTAAGGCTAGAGGGGTGTTGGGGTGTATTAGTAGGGGTATCACAAGTCGTAAGAGGGAGGTAATAATCACAAAACACTGGTTAGGCCCCATCTGGAGTACTGCGTGCAGTACTGGAGGCCGCATCTGCACAAGGACAGTAACAAAATGGAGGCAGTCCAGAGAAAGACAACTGAAAT
Source organism: Neoceratodus forsteri (assembly GCA_016271365.2). NCBI lineage: Eukaryota > Metazoa > Chordata > Ceratodontiformes > Ceratodontidae > Neoceratodus > Neoceratodus forsteri. The sequence continues at coordinate 172,191,944 of CM028131.1, read as the reverse complement.
GGTGCGAGGACTACATCAGAAAACATATTAGGACAGATTAACGGAGCTCAATACGTATACCCTAGACTAGAGCAAAGGAGGGAGAGAGGTGATATGATCGAAACATTCAAACATCTAAAGGGCATTAACAAGGTGAAAGGGTCTAACATGTTTCAATATAAGAAAAATAGTAGGACAAGAGGACACAGCATGAGATTAGAGGGAGGCCAATTAAGGGGTAATGTGAGGAAGTTCTTTTTCACAGAATGGGTGGTGGATGCATGGAATGGTCTACCTCAGGAAGTGGTGGATATGAATATAGTGCAGGGCTACAAACAGGCATGGGATAGGCATAAGGGAGCAATACAGATGAGTATGAATAAATAGGCCATTGGCAGAGTAAAGGCCTATGGCACATTCATAAGGTAGAAAAAATGGGCAGAAGAGATGGGCCTTGCGGTCCTTACCTGCTATCGACTTTAATGTTTCTATGTTAAGTATAATATACTTCTCCTGTAGCCCTTGAAAAGATTTTAACTATTTTCCATCTGCTGTCAGCACATCTTTCATTTTATGTTCAGTACATGCTTGCTTTCCCATTCTTTCCAGCGTACAGGGCTCTGGCCTATGCAGAAGTGAGGGTTCCTCCACAGAGGTGTATATACTCCAAGGTTCTGACATGGCTTAGCTATCTTTCCCACCCTATTCCAAGCAGCATGTGCTGCTTCAATGGTGAGCCAGTTCTGAAAATGCTTTGGCAGGGGGTGGCTGAAGTACACCGTTGGGTGCACCCTTTGTAATGTTGTCTTTTCCATTGCCACCAGTGCCGGTGAGTCTGGGGTGTGATCCTTAACCTGGTGGCATGACATGGATACCTGAAAGGCATCTGAATAGTATGGAAAGTATGATAAGTTCCAGCCACCTTTTGTCCATGAGGCCCTACATTTAGCCCTACTATGCCCAGGAGGCAAATTCCCCACATAAATTTATTTATGATGGAGTTCTGGAGCTGAAACCATCTATCTGAACTCTCCACAGGAAGGTGTGACAGGACATAGAAGACCCTATGTACGAGCATCATTTTTATAGCTGCTATCTTGGCAGCCACAGATAAATTCAGATGCGCCCATCTCTTCATCTCCACCTTAAGGCCTGCTGTGTTAAAATTCCTAGCCACTAGGTTGTTCAAGTCCTGAGTGACCCAAACTCTCAGATATTTAATTTCCTTAGAGGTCCGGGCTAACCCAGAGGTGCTTACCATTTTCAGGGTCACAGATGTATTAAGTGGGAGTATTTCTGATTTTTTTTATGTTTATGCAGAGCCCTGATATTTCTTCAAAGGCCCCTAGTGTTGAGAGGATGAGAGACATGCTACATTCCAGATTATTGGTGAGGATCAGACAGTCTTAACATACAGTTTATGCTATACTCCTCCTGTCCTATTGTAATCAGTGAGATTTGTCTGTGGGCCCTAATCACAACCTCTAGAGGCTCCATTGTGATGACAAACAGCAGGGGAGAAAAGGGGTACCATTGCTTCTGTATAATGGGAATGGGTCAGGCATGATGCTGTTTGTAAGAAGTTTTACCACTGGCCCCTTGTATAATGTTTGGATCCAAGTGCGGAAATTCACACCAAAATTGCAGTGATCCAGTACCGCATTCAAATACTCCCACTCTATCAAGTTGAAAGTTTCTTCGAAATTTAGTGCTATAGCCGCAGCCGGAGTTTGGAGCTTTGCAGCAGTCTGTATCACTGTAATAAGGGTTCTCAAGTGGTTCACACTGGCCCTACCTTTCACAAAGCTCACCTGTGATGGATGAATAATAGAGGGGAGGATTTTTTCCAAGCGGGTGGCCAGCACCTTAGCCAGGATTTTGGAATCTGCATTTATCAGGGATATGGATCTATAGTTGGCTGGCATTGTGAGTTTTTTTTCTCTCCTTCAGGAGTACGGTAATAATGGCTTTCTTCAGGGCCTCTGGCAGTTCCTCCCTGTTATGTACATCTTGTAACATATGAACACTGGATGAGTTATTCTGTCCTGCACTATTTGGTAAAAGCCCACTGGAAATCCATTACTCCCCGGGGACTTATGGGGAGCCAAACTCTGGATGACTTGCCAGATCTCCATCTCTATGAAGGGAGACTCCAGGTCTAGTCTTTGTACTTCCAAGAGTTTGGGGAAGGCTAGGCCAGTCATAAAAGCTGAAAATTTATCCGTGTCCCTCTGGATATGGGATTTGTATAGAGCCCTATAGAATCCTACCATAGTGTTATTAATATCCTCTGGGGATATGCTGACCTTGCTGCTGGGATCTTTAAGCTGTGCTATATACACTGTACCTCTCTACCTGTAGTTTCCTAAGTCCATAGGATAGTAACTTACTAGCTTTCTCCCCACTAACCCAATATTTAGGTTTCATTCTCTGGAGCTGTAGTTCTGCCCAGTAGCCTGTGACAATGGTGACCCCAATTCAGCACTTTAAAAAAGGGTGACTCAACCAATGCACCTGTGCACAGGGCTACTGGGCAGGGAGGGTGACTGGATGGGAGTGTCACAACCCCACTCAGTAGGTCAGCCCTCTACTCCCAAAGTGCCAACCCCTGAGCATAGTATTGTGAACAATTAACAGATCAGGGTAACCCTCCTGTCTGTTTTGTGGGTTTGAATCAAACTTTGGTCTCAAGTTCTGGAGGGATTCAAACTGTTAACCTCTTGCTAGCGTACCCAATGTACAGGCTCAAATAATTCTGCTCTTTGGGGAAATGCCAAATATCTTTTGCCTATGGGCACCCAACCAGGTATTACAAAATGAACCCTTAAAACTCTATGCAAGACCTTAGAGAAACTTACCTGTTTCCCAATTTGGTATCACAATAAGCTTAAGCACAGTGTCAACTTTAACCATCTAAGCTTCACTTATAAAAAAAAGAAGTTTCAAGGTACACCAGGCAGTTTCTGTGTTTAAAATATGTATCTTTAAATTAAAAGAGATAAAAATAGGTAAACTGTAAAAACAGAACAAAATATCCCAATGCATACAATCTTAAAAACAAAACAGGTATAAAAGTGTAAAATTCCTACCAACCATTAGACTTATTTATTTAAGGTATTTCTTATAATCTTTCAGTGCTCTTAGATGTTCTTTCTCTCAGTCCAAGTATATGAATCTCTGTGTCTCTAAAGGTCAGCTACAGCATACTTAAAAACAGTCTTGAGCTGGCCTTCTCTCTGAGGTCACCTAGCTCCTCCTCGGTGTATTAACATTTATATTTACAACACAGGATGTCCTAATAAGGTATTTTAAAAAATTGGTAACATCAGCGAACCTCCTCTCTTCATATGACTTCCCAATCTAGTCTGTGATCTGGTAGCATCTCCTTTCATCCAGGAGCAGTTCCCTGCTTCACAAAGACATGAAAGAATCTTTGAATGAAATTAACTGGCTTCCTCTGAAGATGCCCAAACAAATGCATATGCCAATTCCTTATGACACCAAGTGTCATCAAAGGACTTTTCCTGAGGAGACGCCCAAACAAATGCATATGCCCCTTCCTCTTGACACCAAGTGCAATCAAAGGATTTTCCTGACAGCATTATAAAATGCATAGTTTAGCTACTGATTTCAAAGCAACTGACAAGTTAATTGCATTCCAGATATCTGTAGTTTAACCTATGTCCTGCCCTTTGAAATTATACCTGGGGAGGTTTGATGTGTCATTTCAGCAAGACAGTATTTTCTCCTGACAGACAATCCCACTACATATTTCATATTGCAAAAATCATAGTGTAATCAGAACCAGCTGTTCAAGTGTCACAATCCTCCTCACCTAGACTGAATTTGGGGGCTCTATCCCCTGCATGGGATGAGCTTCTCAAAACAGTTCACTGCTCATAGACATGATACAGCCCATCTGAGTTCTGATTCTTGGCCCTATTTACGATTGTCATATCATACCCTTGCAAAGTAAGACTCCATCTCAGTAATCTCCCATTATTTCTGCCCATCTGCATCAGCCAAACCAGGGGGTTGTGGTCAGTCTGTACCACAAAATGCTGCCTATTTAAGTATGGCTCTAATTTCTTTAGGGCCCACACTATGGCAAGACACTCTTTTTCCACAGTAGAGTGTGCCTGCTCCCTGGGAGGTAACTTCTTACTCAGATATGCTACAAGGTGATGCGTCCCTTGGTTGGATGTCTGACTCAGTACTGCCCCAATACCCATGTCTGAGGTGTCAGTCTGAACTATAAAGGCTTTTCTATAGTAAGGACTTGTCAATACAGGAGCACTGCACAGTGCCTCCTTCAGACTGGTAAAGGCTTTCTCACAGGCTGCTTCCCAGGTAATTTTCTTTGGCATCCTTTTCTTTACTAGGTCAGATAGGGGAGCAGCTAGGGCACTGTAATTGGGTACAAATTTCCTATAGTACCCTGCTGTCCCTAGAAAGCTCCTGACCTGCTTCTGAGTTTCTGGTCTGGGCCATGCCTGGATTACCTCTATCTTTATTTGATTAGGGTGGAGCTATCTCTGGCCTACCACATGCCCGAGGTATGCCACTTCTCCCATGGTCACGTGGCACTTCTCGGTTTGACAGTGAGCCCGCCCTCTGTATCCTGCCCAGAACTTCCCTAAGGTGGGACAGGTGTTCCTCCCAGCTGGTACTAAAGATGGAAATGTCATCCAGGTATGCCACGGCGTACTTCTCAGCACCATTTAACACCTGGTTCACCAACCTTTGGAAAGTGACCGGGGTGTTCTTCATTCAGAAAGACATTACTTTAAACTCAAATAAGCCTATCGGAGTGATGAAGGCCAACCTCTCCCAAGCTCTGTCTGTCAACTCTACCTGCCAATACCCCATGGTCAGGTCAATAGTCGTAAGGTAGGTCGCTCCTCCCAACTTGTCCAGGAGTTCATCCATACGGGGCATCGGGTGGGTGTCTGACTTTGTGACTGTATTCAGTCCACGATAGTCTACACAGAAATGAGTAGACAAATCTGGCTTGGGTACAATGACTACAGATGAGACCCAGGGGCTGTGGGATCTCTGGATTACCCCTAAATCCAGCATCTCCTCCACTTCCTTCCTAATGTCCTTTTGCACAGCCTCTGACACCCGATATGCTGTCTGCCGTATGGGCATCTGTGTCCCTGTCTCCACATCGTGTGTCGCTAAGAGGGTTAGTCCAGGCTTGGCGCTAAACAAGGGGGCAAAGTCTGCTAGAACCTTCCTTACTTCCTGGATCTCATCCAGGGCCAGCTAAGGAGACAATTTTACTGCCTCCACAGAGGACTCCCACTTGCTTTCTTCCAGCAAGTCCAGAAGGGGGTCTCCTTCATCCGTCCCTTCCCCAGGACTACACACTGCAAACACCATGTCAGCCCTATCTGCATATGGCTTCATCATGTTGACATGGTACATCCTTTCTGTCTGTCTTCTGTCAGGTAACTCTATAATATAGTTCATGTCATTTACCTTCCTAACCACTTTGTATGTTCCTGCCCACTCAGCCTGCAGCTTGTCTTTCTGGACCGGAATAAGGACCATGACTTACTGATCCACCATGTACAAGCGAGCTCTGGCTCTGCAGTTGTACCACAATTTTTGTTTCTGTTGGGAAGCTGCCGGGTTGCTCTGGGCTGTCCCCACAAGCTACTTCAGCCTTTCCCTAAACCTAAGTACATAATCCACTATGGGAGTTTCCTGGGTGGCGTGTTTGCCTTCTCAGTCCTTCCGGATCAAGTCTAGGGGACAACGTACCTGGCGTCCATATAAGAGCTCGAAGGGGGAAAATCCTGTTGATTCTTGGGGCACCTCCCTGTATGCAAACAACAGGTGGGGAAGGTATTTCTCCCAGTCCCTCCCATGCTGTTCAGCAAATGCCTGGAGCATTAACTTCAGGGTACCATTGAATCTTTCCACAAGCCCATAGGCTTGTGGATGATACGGTGTCGTGCATCTCTGCACCACCCCACACTTCTCCCACAAACATTTCATCAGGTCCAGCATGAAGGAACCCCCTTGATTGGTGATAACATCCTGCGGAAACCCAACACGGGAGAAAATCCAAGTAAGGCATCTGCCACTTTGTCTGTCCTCAGTGAGGATAGGGCGACTGCCTCTGGGTAGTGGGTGGCATAATCCACCACAGTCAGGATGAGTCTCTTCCCCTGAGGAGCTGGGGGTATTTAAAGGCCCCACAATATCCATTCCCACTCTCTGGAATGGCTCCTCCACTATAGGCAATGGAATCAGAGCAGCTTGGGTTTTCTTGCCTGCCTTCCCTATTTTTTGGCACTGGTGACAAGATCTGCAATACTCCTTCACCTGCTGGGTGAAGTTAGGGCAATAAAATTCTGGGCCAACTGCTGCGTAGCACGCACGATTCCTAGATGATCAGACAAGGGACTATCATGTGCAATCTTGAGCAACTGCTCACGATACCCCTGGGGAACGACAAGCTGCCTGCCTAGCATCCCCCTCTTTGTCTGCACAGCCTGTGTATACATAAGTCCATTTTCCCAATAAACCTTATGTCTGCCATCACCTCCCTGTACCCCGTCGAGTCTGTCCAAGCCCTCTGCTTCCCTAGACTAGGGTCACTTCTCTGAGCAGCTGCAAACCCCTGACACATTCCTACATTATGGGACAGGTCCCCTTCTGTATCTAAACTAAGATCCCTAGCACTAACGTCAGGGCACTCAGGATCACAGTCATCCCTAACCCTCAGACAATGGGTCACCCCTCCCTCTTCAGAGTAACCCTCTGTAGCTGTGTGGTTACTTGCTACTGGGGAAATTTCTACCCCCTCTTCATTAGTCCTCATATCAGGAGACACAGGCTGGGGAACCAGCCTCCCAGTTGTCTTTACAATTGTTCCTGTGGGTTTCAGGGAACTACCATTTTCCCTTGCTGCTTGGCTACAGATAACTGCACATACCATCCCCTGTTTGAGGTTATCACCCAGGATCACATCCACTGCTAAGGTTTTGGCTACAGCCACCTGTTGCACAGTTTCCCCGTTTCACCCCAGTCTAGGAGAACACTAGCGATGGGCAATGTTTTCGCCTCACCAGTAAAGTCCTGTACAGTGACATATTTATTGGGTATTAGCTGACTAGGCCCTACTAGATCCCACTTTACCAAGGTCAAGGAGGCCCCCGTGTCCCTTAACCCTTGCATCTGTACACCATTCACCAAGACTGGGTGAATGTGTTCCTTCATGTTCACTGGCATGCTTCCAGGGACTCACAAACAACCCACTTCTTTTCTAGTACCATTCTGCATATTATTGCTCATTCTTTTGGGACACTGTCTGGCAATATGCCCAGTTTTTTTACATAGCCAACATTCACTTCTCTTTTCAGAGAAATCTTTTCTCTGAAACCTGAGGATAACTGGTTTCGGTGGAGGCAGTGAGGGTTTTAGCAGCCCTGAAGGTGCACTTTTCCCTTTCTGTGCTACCATGCCCACCCCATTTGCTCTCAGAGCAGGTCTGCTCTTGGCATAGTGGTCCGAGAGTTCAGCAGCCTCTTGTACTGTTTTGGGATCTCGGTCCTCCAGCCAGGTTTTCAGCTCTGCTGGACATGCCCAATAAAACTGTTCTAACAAAATCACATTTTCAGTTTTATCAACAGAGTTTGCCTCAATTCCTTCCCACCAATGTTTTAAAAAATGACATTGTTTTGTGGCTATCTCCTCGTAGCTCATGTCAGGGCTTCTCCTGAGCTTACAGAATTTAGCTCTGTATTATTCAGCAGTTAATTCAATTTTTTTTAACGGTGCAGCTTTAAGTTTGCTGTAATCATCACTGTCCTCATTATCCATTTGACTCAATGCATCCCGAGCTTTCCTGGTAAGTAGCGGGGATAGCTGGAAGCTCCAGGACTCGCTAGGAATTTTAGCCTGAATACAAACTTTTTCAAAAGAATTTAAAAAGGCATCCATATCTTCCCCCTCTTTAAATGTGGCTATCAATTTGGAATTCAATTTGTAACCCAGTCCTGTAGTCCCAGTTAAACCCAAGCTACTTACCTGCTCTGGTGCTGCTGGTTGGAGTCATAGCTTCTCCAGTTCATGTTGCCTCTGGCGCTCATGCTTCTTACGGTCAGCATCTCTCTGTTCTCACTCTGCCTCTTGTAGTTCTCGCTCTGCCTCATGGCCCGCCTCTCATTGTTCACAGTCCGCCTCTCATTATTCATGGTCCACCTCTCATTGTTCACAGTCTGCTTCTCACTTCTCTTTTTCCCTCTCCCCTGGAACTCCAGCTCCATCCTGCGCAACTCAATTTGCAGCCTGAGAACTTCTGGATCCAGGATACTGGTGACCTTCCCCTGCTGCTGTGGCACTTCACTGGCACTGGCCCTGTTGTTCTCCTCATCAGATCTGGACCCTGCACTGACCACTAGCCCTTCCACAGTCAAGGTTTGGTCCCTTACAGTCACTGTCTGTGACTCTACGCTCTGGGTATCTGCTACCATCAGGACATCCATGAGGTTCTGCTTTGTGGCTTTCACCTTGAATGGGACTCCTCTGTCTCCACATAACTGCTTTAAGTAGTCTACAGTGTGCCTGCTGTAGTTGGAAGCCATCTTCCCTAACTACTGCTACTCTGACTGGCACATTGGAAAAAAATAAATAAAACAGCTAGGAACTTGACTGTAAGCCAAGGGATATAGTTCTGTTTCCTTTTAAAAATAAAACACTGCCTTTCTTTTTTCCAAGTGAGCTGAACAGTCTCAAGCTGACACACTGAACAATAAAGCTTATAATACCAAAATTATCCCGCCGCTGCCAACCAATCTGTCACAACCCCACTGAGCAGACGAGGGGGTGGCATGGTTTGGCCACCAACAAGATGGTAGCTTAATTTTTGAGCTCACTCTGAATTCAGTAATTTTGAAGCTCCGGCATCGAGACTCACAGGTTGGTCTGGTTCATAATTGCTGCTTTCAAATGGGTAACCCCCCTTGCCTACCGGTGCTTGTTAGAAATTAAGTGGACGCGGTTATTCTGTGGTTGAAACGAGAGTTGATCCTGAGTAGAGAAATGGGCATGAGGCCATGCAGGCCCCACCAACACTGTGACGGAGTAACAGCTAGCGGTCCGAGCAGGTAAATGGAATCATTTCTCCTCACCCCCTGTATTTGTCAGCTGGAGCTATCAGGAACCTGCCCTACCTTGCTAATTTGCTCGACCTCCTCATGGCTTCTCCAGGTGACAACATTCAGTCAGACCCATTATCCCAACTGCCTCTAAAGGAGCCCTCAGTAAACGAGTCTTTGCAGTATATAACAAGCATGTTGGAGACCGTTTTAAACAAAGTTGAGGATATCACTGTTACATTATCAGGCACGGTAACCAAGGTTCGAAACCTACAAGACCATATGAATGTTTCTGAACAGCGGTTGGAGTCGTATGAGCAGCAGCAATCTAAATTACTACTCCAGCTGCAATTACAAGAAGAAAAAATAGCAGTGCTTTGGGACAGATTAGAAGACCAAGAGAACAGAGCCAGACGCAATAACTTGCGTATTATTGGTCTTCCAGAGGGGGTTGTGGGGCAGAACATGGAGAGGTTTTTAAATGAATCCCTGCCTGAAATGCTGGGTGAGAGGTGGAGGGGGCAGATGGACGTGGAGAGGGTGTACAGGATAACAACTAGGAGGGACAAGAACTCTTCCTAGCCCAGGCCTATCATTGTTTATTTTCTTCATTATACATCTAAGGAAAAAATTTTAAGAGCTGCAAGAGACTTAGGGAAAGTACGGTGGCAGGGGACCCCGGTCTCTTTCTACAGAGACTTCGCTCATGAGACAGCTAAAAAGAGAAGGGCTTTTGCACCACTTAAGAAATTTTTGTACAATTTCAACTTCCACTTTAAATTCAAAGGGCTCACCAGATTGCTTGTGACTAAGAATGGCAGAGAATTGCTAGCTGAGCATCCGGCAGCTGTAGAAAAGTGGGTTGCGAAATTCTGGCCAGATTAACCTCTCCTTACTACATATCCCAGAAGGCTCTGGGAACCCGACATGCTGAAAGGGAACTTTGAAGACAGGTACAGGCAGCCAGAGTGCAGTACTGAGTATGAACGTGCAGCACCGCAAAATGTTCCCCCAGCAACCAGGGACCCTCCTGACTGCCTTATGCTGCGATCTGGCATGGCTTCACTCTCCCCAGCTAAAGATAACCCCTAATTTCCTCCGCAGGTTTCATCACCTTATGTCAGACAATGACAGAGAGCCAGAAGTGAGAATCGTCTGCCTCAGGATGCTTCTATGACAGCCCCTCCAGAAAAAATGTCTTGAGAAGACAGAACCTCTCCTCATCGTGGTGCTCAGTCTGCCTTTATTGATTCCTTGGATATGGACACTAGCACAGGCCTGGATTGGGCCGATATGGAGGCTTCACTTGTGGAAGCAGTGGACATTTCAACGCTTGCTAGGCCGGGGCTGATTTCGTATGCTGCCGCGGTGATTAAGGATACCTCTGAGACTGGGCCCTCTCCCTCTCTGAGAGCTGAACAAGCTGAAAATGTTCCTGGCTAAATCTGCACTGCTTATTGGTTTGGGTTATGGTTGCTGGTTGTTATAATTAAGATATGGGGTTGACTTAATCAGATCTCTCCTGTGCCCATACCCAGAACGATATCTGGGTGGCGGTTTTCTAAAGGCATGGTTACCCCAATCCATGTAGCATAATTAGCCATGTCCACTTCTTAGCCAGTACATTTCTTCATGTTGCTGGTTTAACTTTTATTAGCAGTTTTATAAAAGCTAGTGTACATGGGGGCATGACATGGTAGCTCCTATATTCCATGATGCATGATTGCAGGGTTGGTTTTGGGACCTCTACCTTGTAGGCAAGGTAGTTACCTTCCCTTCCCCTTTTCCTAAACCCCTACCTCTATCCCCTGGGTCCCCTTCTAGGGTCCCCCCCTCCCTGCTCCCTCTCCCTCTCCTTTTCCTGTGGGTCGGACACCTGACCTCAAGCATGCTAGAACCTCAGAGGACACGAATCCACTTGGTTCCAATCCCTCCTAAATAGCAGGAGAGTTTGTGAAGCTGAGGCTAAAGCTTTAGGCTAGCATCTTTCACTGGTAGCCTCGATCCGATAGCGCTGTTGCACAGGGTTATATTGTAATTGGTTAGAACTGGTTAGCAGAATAGTTTTATAGTTAGCTGTGATATTTTTTCACTTTTGCTTCTCAACTAACTATTACTGTTTACATTGCTCGTATTTGGTCATAATCTCTGTTGTGTGTTTGTTCCACCACAGCTTCCCCAGTGAGGTGTGTATCTCCCTCTACTTTCTGAGCTTCTCCTCCTTCCCATCTGGCAGCCTAGGTCAACACAGGGACCCCCAGGATGGTCTGTGTGGTGAGTTATACCCCAGGTGCAATTTTTGCATTTTCAGTAAGTACACCCCTTCTACTGCTATAATGTCCTCATGCCCCACTACAACTACGGTTAGTCACACTAGCTTCCCAACCATGATGGTATCTTGGGATGTTAATGGGTTGAATCACCCCATCAAGCGAACTAAGGTGCTCCAGCACCTTCGCTCATTGCATGCAGACATTGCCCTACTTCAAGAAACCCATCTCTTGAAGAAGGCAGTTCCATGGTTAAAGAAATCTTGGGTGGGCACTGTCTGTGCCAGTTCGGCTACCTCCAAGACCAGAGGGGTAGCCATTCTTATCCGGCGTGCCTCGATTTGGACTGTGGAGGAATCCAAACACGATTCACAAGGCAGATGGGTTGTTGCTAAACTATCCTCCTCCAAGGAGAAATTGATTATCTGCAACCTATATGCCCCCAACACAGATCATACAGAATTCTTCCCATCAATTAGTCAGGCTATTTCTTTGGTATCCGGTGCCGATGGTGCCCTTCCTTTAATAGTGGGTGGAGACTATAATATGGTATTAGATGTATTTCTGGACAAGTCGAAGCCTACTCCTCAGGCTAGGTCTAAGGCCAGTATGGCTCTTCATGAACTACAAGAGGAATGGGGCTCAACAGACCTCTGGCATAGAGATAATCCCTCTAGATGGGATTATACCTTTTATTCCCAGGTGCATTCCACATATAGCCGTAGAGGCCTCTTCCTTGCCAACTCAGCAGCTACCCAAAATGTTCTTTAAACCACAATTGGGAATATTCTGATTTCCGACCATGCCCCAGTGATTACCTCCTATACACTAGGGGTCAATCCAAAACAGGTACTCGGTGGAGATGTAACCCTCTGTTATTAAAGGACCCAGAGTTTCTCAAAATAATTTCTCAAACCACCAAGGAGTACTTTGCCATCAATGCAAATTATGGCGTCCCCGCTGGTACAGTCTGGGAAGCATTTAAAGCAGTCCTTAGAGGCCGCATAATCGCTTTCTCGGCTGCTAAAAATAAGGCACGTAAAGCCAAGTTAGCTCAGAGGCAAGCAGAATTGGAAGGACTAGAGTCCCGTTTTAAAGCCTCCCTTATCTTTCAGAGGGACTCCCTTATTAGACGCATTGTGGGCCTTAAGTACCAAATTAATGCCATGCTGAATCAAAAGTCTGAGTGACTTTTACTGCGATCAAAGCATGCATACTGGGATGGGGGCGAAAAGTGTGGCAGACTATTGGCATTTTGTCTTCAGAAACAACAAGCTGCCACTCACATTCAGGCTCTCCGTAACACATCCGGTAAGACCGTGCATACTCCACAAGACATTAACGACACCATGAAGGAGTATTATCAGACCTTATATAAGTCGTAGTCTAATTTTTCCCCGTCATCCTTAGAACAGGAATTGGATAAATTCTGCCAACAGTTTGACTTACTGGGTCTCACCCCATTACAGGTGTCTGCATTAGATGCCTCCTAGCCCCAATAGAGCTATATCAAGCTTTGTCCCAAATGGCCAAAGGAAAGGCTCCCAGACTGGATGGCATGACGGTTAAGCTATATCAAACACTGGTACAGGATATATCTCAACCGTTACTCCTTGCACTTCAGGAGGCGCATACAAATGGTACATTCCCCCCATCTATGAGAGAAGCCCTCATCACCCTTCTACCGAAAAAGTCTAACGACCCTCTAGATTGTGCAAATTTCCAGCCGATTTCGCTACTTTCAGTAGACACAAAGATCTTGGCCAAGATCCTAGCCACCAGGATGCTCGAGGTGCTCCCAACCATCATCCATCCCGCCCAGGTTGGCTTCATGAAGGGCAAATCAGGGTCAGACAACACTAGGCTTCATCTTAATTTAAAATGGGTAGCCTCCCATTCCTTGGTCCCAATGGCTGCACTGGAAATAGATTTTACTAAAGCCTTTGACTCCGTCGAGTGGCAGTATTTACATCAAATCTTAAAAAGATACGGCTTTGGTCCGGTGTTTTGTCAGTGGGTGTCAACACTCTACGGATCCCCGATGGCTAGGATTTTGACCAACACGACCATTTCCATGCCTTTTCCATTGCACAGGGGTACCCGGCAGGGTTGCCCCTTATCCCCTCTTCTTTTTCTGGTAGCGTTGGAACCCCCTCATTCGGTCTCTTATCATGTCGCAAGATATTACTGGCATTGAGGTAGCTGGGAAATCCTACTTGGTGGCTGCTTATGCCGACGATTTGTTGCTAACCCTGTCTCATCCAGAGCAGGCAATATGGCATATCCTGCCTTTACTACAGACATTTTCAACCTTATCAGGACTTTGTGCTAGCCAGAGGAAAACACTCCTGACCCCACTGAATTCAGTCTTTACCAAAAATTTCTTACAGGGAACTGAGCTTCTTTGGGTAATGAAGGGTTTTTCATACCTCAGTATAACTATCCCCTTCAAATGGTCTGACCTAGAGCCAGCCAATGTCTCACCGTTTCTATCTCAAATGTCTGCAGAAATAGAGAGATGGACAAGGCTTCAGTTATCATTGCCTGGAAAGATAGCAGCGGTTTGTATGCTTTTATTGCCATGAATCATGTACATCTTTAAGAATCTCTCAATACATCTGTCGCCTAAACTCTTTGCGTCAATTGAAGCTCAAGTGTCTCAGTACTTGTGGGAAGGGAAATTTCCTAGGTGGAATAAGAGTAAATTGAGAGCACATTGGTCCAAAGTGGGGCTGGGTTCTCCTTGGTTCCAAGGATATCATTTGGCATGCACCGCTGCTATGGCTACTAGGTGGTTTGTTCCCAGTTCAATACACCTCCTACTTTGGGTTCAACTGGAATCTGACCTAGTGGCGGATACAAATTTGCACTTGCTATTACACCCTCGGAGTCAGAACCGGCATACGCTCCCGCCCTTAATAGCTGAAACCAAACAGGCGTGGCACTCGCTTATGACTTTAGCTCACACACCTCGGGATGCCCAAGCACCTCCATGGCTCTACACTCCTTTATGGCTTAATCAGGCCTTGGTAGTCGGTGATATTCCCATACATTGGCCCATGTGGGAAACCCAGGCCATCCCTTACATACAGGATCTCTGCACTCCTGGCTCCTCGGTATTGATGTCCTTTGAACAAGTCTGACATAAATTTCATCTCCCGAGCAACGACCTTTGGAAATTTCATCAAATATGCAGTGCTATACTAGCCAATAGGGCCCGTATGTATTCAGATCCCAAATGGAACTGGCTAGCTCACAGGCACAAATTCCCCTCATCCGGAGGTCTTATTGGAAGATTTTATAAGACCTGGCGAGATGCCCAGGCAGACCCTTCAGATGTATGCCATCTGAAGTGGATGGCTATCCTGAATACCCACATATCTGAGGACTCTTGGAAATGTTACCTCCAAGAGTGTCATCATACTTACATGGACACCAAGAGTCGGCTGTTACAGCTCAAGATACTGCTGCTTTGGTACCGGACACCTTCATTTCTATACTCCCACAGTCTTATACAAAATTCTAACTGCTGGCAATGTCAGCATCCGGGGGCACATCAACTTCATATTTTATGGATGTGCCCTTTGCTTTAACACTTCTGGGCATTCATAACACAGGACTGCTCCACAGTACTGGGCCTTTCTATCCTAAACTCCTCTTGGGAGATACCACCTCCCTGGTTGCTCTAACTCGACCCCAGAAGCAATGGGTTGTACTGGCACTTATGGAGGCTAAACGACTTGTACTTATGTATTGGCGTAAATCAACTCCCCCGACTCACCTCCAATGGCATGAGGCGCTAACTAGACTAGCCACACTAGAACGCCTATCTTGTACTCACCTAGGTTGTATGACCAATATGCTGCCAGATGGGAAGCCTATCTCCAATCTTCTCTCTGTAAAACTCCTAACCTGAGCGATAACTCTTCCTCTCTGACTACATGATACTTTACTACAATGTACCATTAGTCTGGTTCCTATTTGTCTCTAACATTTGAATTTAGTGGAACTCTACCCTAGTACATTGGGTAGTCTCTCTTGGTTAAGTTGCTTCCTAGGAAGGTTCATATGTGAATATATTAAAGTTTGTCTTTGGTGAACACATTTTCACACCTCTATGGCAATGTAATAGTTACTGGCTGAATGTAGCTGCATATGGAACATGTTACCTACTTATGAATATGTATGTATGTGATATTATACTTATGTATGGATCAAAATAATAAAAAAAAATTATTCTATGATAAAAATACAACCACACTGAGCAGGTCAGCCCTCTACTCCCAAAGTGTCAACCTCTGAGCGTAGTATTGTGAACAGTTAGCAGATCAGGGTAACCCTCCTGTCTGTTTTGTGGGTTTGAATCAAACTTTGGTCTCAAGTTCTGGAGGGATTTAAACTGTTAACCTCTTGCTAGCGTACCCAATGTACAGGCTCAGATAATTCTGCTCTTTGGGGAAATGCCAGATATCTTTGGCCTATGGGCACCCAACCAGGTATTACGAAATGAACCCTTAAAACTCTATGCAAGACCTTAGAGAAACTCTTTCCTGTTTCCCAATTTGGTATCAAAGTAAGCTTAAGCACAGTGTTAACTTTAACAAGCTAAGTTTCACTTATAAAAAAAAGAAGTTTCAAGGCACACCAGGCAGTTTCTGTGTTTAAAATATATATCTTTACTTTAAAAGAGATAAAAATATGTAAGCAGTAAATACAGAACAAAATATCCCAACACATACAATCTTAAAAACAAAACAGGTTTAAAAGTGCAAAATTCCTACCAACCATTAGACTTATTTATCTAAGATATTTCTTATAATCTTTCAGTGCTCTTAGATGTTCCTTCTCTTAGTCCAAGTATATGAATCTCTGTGTCTTTAATGGTCAGCCTCAGCATACTTAAAAACAGTCTTGAGCCAGCCTTCTCTCTGAGGTCACCTAGCTCCTCCTCGATGTATTAAAATTTACATTTACAACACAGGATGTCCTAATAAGGTATTTTAACAAATAGGTGACATCAGCTAACCTCCTCTCTTCATATGACTTCCCAATCTAGTTTGTGATCTGCTAGCATCTTCTTTCATCCAGGAGCAGTTCCCTGCTTCACAAAGGCATGAAAGAATCTTTGAATGAAATTAAATGGCTTCTTCTGAAGATGCCAAAACAAATGCATATGCCAATGCCTTATGACACCAAGTGTCATCAAATGACTTTTC
Organism: Neoceratodus forsteri; assembly: GCA_016271365.2. Classification (NCBI taxonomy): domain Eukaryota; kingdom Metazoa; phylum Chordata; order Ceratodontiformes; family Ceratodontidae; genus Neoceratodus; species Neoceratodus forsteri. Next base: position 172,175,366 of record CM028131.1, on the reverse strand, counting down.
CTGAGGGCATTATAAAATGCATAGTTTAGCTAATGATTTCAAAGCAACTGACAAGTTAATTGCATTCCAGATATCTGTAGTTTAACCTACGTCCTGTCCTTTGAAATTATACCTGGGGGAGTTTTGATGTGTCATTTCAGAAAGACAGTATTTTCTCCTGACAGACAATCCCACTACATATTTCATATTGCAAAAATCATAGTGTAATCAGAACCAGCTGTCCAAGTGTCACAGGGAGGTCTGCAAATATAGTGACAGGATGCTGCTATATGTACATGCACACAAGGGGGGGAGGACGTCATAAGATGGGTGGAAGGGGAGGGAGGGTTTGTAGGGTGTAGTGCAGTGGTCAACTGCCGAGCTGGGAGTGTGGCATGGTGGGTTGGAGGCAGGCTAGGGTTGGGAGGGTGCCAGGTTCGGTTCTAGGCATGGTTTTTTTTGTGCGCCAGTCTGGGATTTTTATTTTGTTTTTGTTTTACACCTCCCCCAACATGCACCCCCTTGGAGTTGAGAATCTTTAAGTATACCGGGGGTGTGTGGGAGGTGGTGCAGACTCCCGCATAAATAAACAAAATGTAAGTTTCCAGAGCCCTTTTGTTGTGCTCTGGTAGTGTACATCGCAATGTACACTTGCCCTAACGGCGATCACCTTTCCACGATCACCGTTATCACATGGAGCCATTCTGCTCTCCTGGTGGTTAGCCAGTTAAACAGCAGGTGTTTACTTCTAATACATAGACAACTGACTGTTTTATTTATTGTATTTTGATGTGTTAGTAATCACTTTCTACTTTTATAATAAAATATTTATAGTGTATAGTGGAACATAATTGTGTATGGATTTCCATACACTGTAAAAAGTTGTTCTGCTGCAGTACTGATGTAGCTACTAATGCAGAATGACTTTTCATTCTGCTGTAGTAGCTACGTTACAATGCAAATGGGTTTTCACCTTTAGTTTTCACGTTGCTGGTAAAAAAGAATTCAATAGAATTCTGGTGTTGTGATGTCAGAAACTGCCAGCTACTTAGCAGCCCAATGTATTCAAATGAGAAACTAAATTTTGATGTGCTTACACAACTGAATGAGATAATATGAGATGATGCTTGTGTAACTTGATTTGCTCTGTGGCTTTCTGCCTCTCTATCCGTGGGATATACCACCCTGTAGGGTTACGATGCAAGGAACCCTAGAAGAAGGTCCCCCCCTTGAGATACTGGGAATGAATGAGTCAGCTAAAGGTAGGTTAGGAAGAAGGCCACAGGGAAGAGAGACGAGCTGCTGGATGAGGAGGGGTGGATGGGTGTGCAACAAAAAAAGAATCCTGGTAAGCCCAGGATGTTGACACTTTTAAGCTCAATAGGGGAGTGATGTTTGTTGCTCTACCATCGAACCACAGGCTTAACATCCTGTATGGTTACGATGCAAGGAATCCTAGAAGAGGGTCCCCCCCTACATGTGCCAGGAATGAATGAGTCGGCTAAAGGTAGGTTAGGAAGAAGCCCCCAAAAAAATACCCAAAAATGTCAAGCTTTAAAGAGGGGAGGATGATGAATGAATTCTGTGAGAGGAAGGGCTAACTTCCTAAGGAGAGAGTGGAAAGCCAGGCCACCATCCTCCTCCATCCAACAGTGAAACCTAACTAACTAATGAGAAGAAAGCACTAACTCTAACTAAAATTATGACCATTGGCATGGAGGAGAGGAAGAATCCCCTTTGAGAAGGAAACCTCTGGGGATCCAAGGATTAGGTCACCTTCCCTCCAGGCTGATGACATTTGATTTGAGGATGTATATCTTTAAAGAAAGGGTACAGTAACTAGAAGAATATGAGTAGGGAGGATGATGATGGAATAGGGAATACCCCTAAAAGAACACAGATCAAAGATGGAACATGAGACTGCACACAGATTTAATACGAACACGAGGCAACAATGAATAATGATGGTGATGATCACCGCAGGAGGTTGGCAGGTCGATGAGGTAGCATGAGCTCTGATAATAGGTATGTTCGCTTGAGTGAGGTGAGGAAGTAGACATAGAGGTCGATAAAGAATGATTATGTGACGTGAATGATTAGATCCTGTTGTTGTGGTCAATGAGAAGCATCAGAATCGATGATGGTATGGTCGAGGGGACGATGAAACTAGATAAACCTTGCTGGACCCAAGGAGGGTATGCTCGAGTAGTTGAGAGATAGTAGACCGGGGAGCAAGGATGGGAAGGAGTAAATCCATGTATGAGTCAGAGCAGCAAGGGTATCAAGATGTGCCAATGAGGAGACAAATAATACTGTAGACTGGCTTGATGGAGCAGTGCGCTTGATTGAGAGATGCAAGTGAGCAGACACTGGGGTTGAAGAGGCATGCTTGATTATACGATATACACGATTAGACCCTGAACAATTAGACCCTGTTGTTGTAGTCGATGAGGTAGTACAGAATTGAATGATAGGAATGGTAGAGTAAGTGATGTAAATAGATAAGCTTTGAGGTAATGCTGAGTGAATGATGACTGGATTTATGAACTCGATATGACTAGAGTTATGAACTTTACATATATGGCATGATGGCCGTTGTTGATAGGCATTAAAGGAGTTTTGATAGGTATGCCCAAAAGAAATATCTACAGTATGCCACAAAGGGATGGAATCTTGAAGATCCCATATCGAAGCGGAAGAAGAGGAGACGGGAATGAATGGAAAAAACAACCCGAACAAAGGTATCATGCACCAGGGAGTGATTCAAACCATGCTGCACCATGAAAGGAGGCAGACTCCGAGGCTAATAAGGCAGGACAAGAACCAAAGGGCATGTGAATCAGAAGGGAAGCACAGGACGGCGATCACAAAGAGACAAATCAGATAACGAACGATGAGGAGGGAAGCCAGGAGTGGAAAGAAACTACGAAGGACAGAACTAGCATAAGCAAAAGGCTGAGGAAGGTAACAGGAATGGATGAAGAACGATGAGGGATCAATGCCATGAAAGCAGGTACAGGAAGCGAGGTGGGAAAAGATGAAGGACAATAGGGAGGTCAACAGGGTAGCATAGGACCCAGCCAGTATGGGATGAGAACTTCACGGGGTGATTTGGAGTAGGTGGTGTATAAACTATGATAGAAAGGCTAAACAGAGCAAGGGAATAGCGCAGATGTGGCAGCAAACCATGCTAAGGTATACTGAGAGAGGGATTTGAATTCGATGAGCAGGACGAGGCCAGGTATCACATAGCTGAGGGAGCTAAGAAGTCGAAGGATCTCAGATGAAAGAATCAATGACAGACGACATGGAGCAAGTAGACTCGGTGAAGGAGAAAAGCTCCCCAAAGGGGCAGGAGGATGAGCTGGATGAGGTGGCATGTAGGCCCAGTCCAAAGGAAGATCGGATGGAGTCAGCCATGGTAGGCCTGAGAATAGGAATGGCAGAGCAAATGAAAAGATCAATCATGGTACGATGAAATAGAAGCCATGACTGGATAGAAACCAGGAATGCTGAGAGTGTCGAAAGAGCCAATGTGAGGGAGCAGAACAAGGGCACCACTAAGCAGGAGTAGTCAATGTGGAAAGTGAGGTAGGAAAGAATGAAGCTCAGAGTCAATGGAATTAGAGGAGCATGGGATGACCAAGCTGATTGGCTGCAGGGGGAACAAGACCCATACAAAACATTGGAGATACACCAATTATCAAACTTAGGAAAGAGAAGAGTGAGGAGAACCATGGTCAAAAAGGTCTGATTACTACAAGGAAGAGACATGGTGAAGCAGACATACCTGTCGAAGCTGGCGAATGCAAGCAGAACTACATGGCAGATCCCCAGAGTGGGGGGGAGACAAGGGGAAATATCAGAAAGCACCAAGATAAGCAGAAAGCAATGATTGACATGTGTAGCAGTCTACCAGGGGAGAGACTGGAAACTAGGAAGGGGTAGACTTGTATCGCAGAATTAGACAGACTTGCAAGGGAGACTAGTACTGAGGATAACACAGAAGGATGCAGCCGGTAGCAGCCAGTCTCTAGCATTGCAGAATGATAAGGCAGCCAAAGGTGAAGGAAAGAGGGGCAGCATCCAAAAGCTGTCAACTGCGCGGTTGGAAGGACCAGAGATGCGGCTGTGGTGGAAGACCCCAAGGAGTTGGAACTGTTTGGTCTGGACTAGGCGAGCTGGTATGCTGGGGGGGGGGTTGCAGAGCCGTGCATTGGCCAGAGGAGCCAGGACCACAGCTGCCGCTAGTCAGAGTGTCATGAAACCAGAATCAGGGAGCATAAGATCAAGCGAGAGGTACACCTGATTGAGCAAGGTGAGGAAGTAGATACTGAGGCCAATAAGGCATGAACAGGCGATATGAATGAGTAGATCCGAGTCTGTGGGTGATGAGAGATCAGAGAATTAAATAGAGAAACGCAAGTAATGAGGCTCCTCGCAAGGAGATATGCTCCGAACTAAAAGGGTGATATGCTTGATAGAGCAATGTGACCAAGTAGACTTCTCAAAAGGAGGTAGAGACGGAAATGGATAGAGCGATGTGAAGAAGTAGGCTCCTCAAAATGAGGTAGATTTGGAAATGAATGTGATGTGTTGTTGGTGAAGCTGTTTGAATTGGAGACCTGTTTCTTTTGGTAGCAAACCTATTTTGGGTGCTTTGAGTAGAATTGTGATTCATTTTTGCTGGCTTCACTAGCTGCAAAATTTAGTGCATAGTGGGGGAAGGGTGCTAATGGTCTGGCCAGGTCTCACTCAGCTAGGGAGGCGGAGCTGAATCAGGTGTGGTGTCAGTTGCTTTGGCTTCTCAGAAGGAACTGGAAGGGGAAAGGATCAGATTTGTTACAGTACAGTAGCTTCTTCTTGTTGTTTTTACATTGTTTCTTGTGGATTTTACTTGGTAAAAAGTTATTTGTTTTGGGGTTGTTGGAATTTTGAAACCTGTTTTGGTGGCTATAAGTGGGCTCATTTGTTTGATGTTTCACTGTGTAGCAGGCTGCATTTGTAGAGGCCTATTTCTTCTGATTTAAAACCTATTCGGTGTGATTTAACTGGGGCTGTTTCTTTGAATTGGAGACCTATATCTTCTAATTTCAAGCCTATTTTGATGTGTTGTTGGTGAAGCTGTTTGAATTGGAGACCTGTTAATTTTGGTAGCAAACCTATTTTGGGGGCTTTGAGTAGAATTGTGATTCACTTTTGCTGGCTTCACTAGCTACAAAATTTAGTGCACAGTGGGGGAAGGGTGCAAATGGTCTGACCAGGGGCCTCAGTTACTTGATTGTTTCTGGAAGACTTGGGCTGGTCCCAACCCCTCCACCCACCCACCCCTGGCCTGTGATTTCCTTTATACCAGGGGTTCTGACATCACTTCCTCAAACGGGCAAAGGATATGCACCTGTCATAGCAGAAGCAGACATCCAGGAAGGGAGCAGCAGCGAGTGAAGAGGTGACTGCTATCTCAGTGGAAGGGAAGTAACTGCAAATGTAGGAGCTTTCATTGTTCTTGTTTGCATTGCTGTTGCATTGTGGAAAGGAGGAGAAGGAGTTTGAAGAAGGTTGTGCAATAGCTACTTAAAGTCTCTTTTTGAGTGTGGATAGGAAAGATAGGAATATAAAAAGCAGTTGCTCAATATATCTAAACGTGTACAACAAAGGGGGTAAGGGAAATAAAGAAAAGAATGTTTTGCACTGATAGAGGGGGCGAGGGAGACTTGGGGGAGTGTTTGGTATCCTGCATCTGGAAGGGTGGGGGGTCGTTGGTGGGCAACAACAGCAATGGGTAGGGTGGTAGGCTGCAACAACTGCGGTGCACCAATCTTTCTAAAAATTGCCTGGAGTGTGGGAGGATGTTTAGTGTGCAACCACATAGAGAAACTTAGAAGGGAGATTGAGGGTCTGTAGGAGGAACTAAGACAGGCAAGGCAGATTGGGGGTGAGTTTAGCCCAATACTGGAGGGAGGAAGAAGGGAAGATGAGAGAGGGTGATTTAAGCCAACAGTGGTGATGAGAGGGTCAGAAAAAGGGACGCAGAGACAAAGGGGCCCAGACCAGGAAGAACGATTGCTGAAGAAACCAGGTCAGGAGACAAAAGACAAATGGAAGGAGGAGATAGGAACTTGTGAAGGGAGGTGAAGAAGTGGCAAAAGTCATGGAGTGGAAAGGAGAGAACAGGTTACTATGAAGAGTGAGGGAGCGGGCATTTGTGAAGGGTCTTCAGAAAATAGTTTTGCACTGCTAGAGAGGAAGAATGTGGAGGAGGGAAATGATGAAATTAGAGGAGTAATTGATAAATGCCTGGACCAAACCGGAGAGGGGGGAAGTTCTGCTGGGAGAATTGCAACAGAGGTAAAAGCGGGAAATAATGTGCAGGAGGAAGAAGAGGAGCCAGAAATGAGAGCGGGAGATGAATGGAAGCAAGCAGGGAGTAAGAGGGGTGGAATCTTAGTGCTGCGGGACTCAATACTAAGAGGAATCAGGTGGGGTAGCAAGGGGTAGAGGCATAGTCACATTTGGGTGGAGGCCATGCCAGGAATGACAGTGGAAAGGGTGGGACAATCTGTTCTGAAATATGCTAGAAGGGGTAGGGATAAGCCTCATTTAATTATACATCTTGGGACGAACGACCTGGTAGACAAGACAGTAGATATAGTCCAGAGGAGGTTTGAGGAACTAGGACAATTATGTCAGGGGGAAGGAAGATCAGTAACTTTTTCAGAGATACTTCCAGTGCCCAAGGCAAGCACAACAAGAAAGCTGAGAATAGAGGAATTTAATGGATGGCTAAGAACCTGGTGTTGTGCTAAAGGGTATGGGCTGTTGGGGGGGGGACCTGGGAGGACAGTAGTCTGTATGCCAAGGACAGACTACACTTGAGTGAGGAGGGAAAGAAAGTGTTGAAATAGAGGATGGAGGAGTACATAGGAAGTTGGGAATTTAAACTTGGAGTGGGGGTGGCAGTTGGGCAAGAGACATGCAGAGACCACAGGTGGAAACTATATGAGCTACCCCATAACAGTGACAAAGGACAAAATGGCAAGTACTGTTGGTGATGCTAGGAAAGGAGGGCAGGGATGGGAGAGGAGGAAAGGGTGGAAGGTGGTTACCCTTAATGCTAGAGCCTTGGGAGGAAAACTGCAGAGTTACAGGTGCTCATGGCAGAGGGAGAGGTGGACATTGCAGCCATCACGGAAACATGGGCCACCCAATACAATGACTGGGACCTGTCTGTACCAGGGTACAGGTTATTTCATAGGGACAGGGTGATTGAGAAAGGAGGGGGTGTGGCATTATATGTGAAGGAAGGACTGAAGTGTGTAAGGGAGGAAGGGGAGGAGGGTAGTACAGAGTCACTTCAGATGCAAATCCAGGATTCCAAGAATAGGATTCTTAGAATGGGAGTGGTGTACAGGCCGCCATCTCAGATGGAGGAGTTAGACAGAGAATTTTTATTTATTTATTTATTTATTTAGGAGATTTTCCAGGAAAGCATACTGAGCTAAAAGCTCGATTCCAGATGAGACCTGGGGGTCGAGACCCATAAATACAGTACATGGATATAGACCGAAAACATTTTTGGGAAGACAAGGCTTACCTATATAACATTAGTTCAAAAATACAGACAGAGGTTCTCGATACATTATACAGAATGACAGGGTCATAACATTACATATACTTTTATAGTAACAGCAAGCAGGAAACACTAGAGTGACTAGTTATAACAGGTGCAGCTGGAAGAGAAATGGGCTCTGAGTAGAGAGTTGCGTTGGTGTGGGTTCTGTGCATGTCTTATGGAGGCCGGCAGAGCATTCCAGATCTGTGGGATTCGGAAACTAAAAGCGGCCTGGCCTTTGAAGCACGCATGAACGGGACATGTAGCAGTCTGGGATCTGTGTTCTGAGGGAGTAAGCAGGAGGGGATTGTCTGGAGGAGGTAGAGGCTAGATGGGGGAGGAGTGGAACCAGATTTGGCAGCAAACCTAACGCAGTTTGTTTGTCTACGATCGTGGAGTGACGGCAGGGTAGTAGAGCTGTATAGGTTGCAATGGTGTGTGGATTGCGGACAATCTAGAATGAACCGGCAGAAAGAGTGGAACATGGTGTCTAGGCTGGCCAGAGCTGATGTGGGGGCAATGGAATAGACTATGTCTCCGCTGTCGAAAACAGGGAGAATCATTTTTGGACAATGTCAAGCCTAGTTTGTGTGGGAGGCATTTTTTGTTGCGGAATAGAGCACCTAGCTTGGGGAGTAGTCTTTTGTGTAGTGAGTCGATATGAGAGGTGAAATCTAGGTGCTGGTCTAGCTAGACGCCTAGATATCTGAAGGAAGTACAATTGTCCAGGGGGGTCCCGTCTAAGGTTTTGAAAGTGGGGCAGGGGGTTTGGCGGGAGAGTCTCTGTTGGGAACCGAAAGTTTATGATACTGTTTTTTTTGGGTTTAGGAATAGCTGATTTGTCCTCAGCCAGCACTGGATGGCATAGAAATCCTCCTGAAGTAGGGTTGCTACGCTTTGTGTGGCAGGACCGGAGGCATACAGGACAGTGTTGTCCGCATACATTTGGATGGATGAGTGGGTACATGCTGATGGGAGGTCATTTAAAAAAATGGAAAAAAAAAGTAGGGGGCCTAGGACCGATCCTTGTGGGACACCAGTAGTGACTGGCAGGGGGTTTGAGGTGTGAGATGCCAGTTTGACTATTTGCTTCCTGTCCGCTAGATAATCATGGAACCAACCAATGGCTGGCTCAGAGAGCCCTGCATTGGAGAGTTTTGAGATAAGTAGGGAGTGAGAGATGGTATCAAAAGCCTTGGCTAGATCTATGTAAATGGCCAAAGTGACGTGACCTTTGTCCATGCCAGTGAGAATGTCACCAGTGACACGTAGCAGGGAGGTGGTGGTGGAGTGGGATTTATGGAAACCTGATTGGAATGGTGTGAAAAAGGAGGAGGCTTCCGGGTAAGGGGTGAGCTGGGGCATGACTAGCTGTTCCGGTAATTTGGCCAGGATTGGGAGCAGGGAGATGGGTCTGCAGTTTTCTGGGGAGGAGGGGTCTCCACCTTTTGGCAGAGGTATGACTGTGGCCATTTTCCAGGCCGTGGGTACTTTTCCCAGAGAGAAAGAGAGGTTAAAAAGGGCAGTGAGAGGGGCAGCTATGGCTGGGGCAGATAGGAAGAGCATCTTTGCGTCCAGGGACGTAGGGCACTTGCCTTTGTTTGGGTTTAGGGCCCATAGTGAGCGGAGGACTTCGCATGGGTTACTGGGCAGAACGAAAAGGCAGGACTGCAAGGGCAGGCTTTGGGGGCATGAGCTGTGGGGGGACCAGGGGTGGATTCGGGAGGAGGATAGGAGTTTGGCAGCACAACTGGAGAAATGTGTTTAAACGCCCGCTACACAGATGGGGTCGGAGATGGGAGCCCTGGTCGGATAGTGTAGGAGATGGGGGTGTAGGGGGGGAGGCAGGAATTTAAGTGATTTCCAGAAATCAGTCGGGTGGTTTATGTTCTTATTAAATGCTGACAGAAAGTAAGTCTTCTTTGCTCGCCTGATGGAGTTTGTGCATGCATTTTGGAGCCTTCTATATGTGGAGTGGGTTTCCTGTGTTCCTGATTTCTTATAGTTTTTCCAGGCACGGTCTCTGGTGTGGCAATTCCTGATTATATTGGCTGAGATCCAGGGGAGATGCGCGCCTCTAACTCTCTTTGTCCATAGGGGGGCGTGTTTGTCCCAGATTTTTAGGAAGCAGGTTTTGAAACCTACAAAAGCTGCGTCAATGGAGGGAGACTCAGGTATGAAAGACCAGTTTACATGTCTTAAGTCAGATAAGAGAGATGCTATGATGAGTGAGTTGAAAGACCTGGTGCACAGTGTCTTTGGAGGGGGGGCTGGGGGGCTATGCACCTTTCTAATCAGAAAGATCATGTGGTGATCACTTATAGAATCGGGTAATACGCCCGCCCTTAGGATATTGTGGGGGTGAGAGGTGAGTGCCCAATCTAGTAGAGAATGGTTCAGTGTTTTGTGGTTTAGTCTTGTAGGATCCATAATGAGTTGTGTTAGGTTCAGAGCCTTTATTTTGGTCTTCAAATGGGCTTTATCTGTGCCTAGCCAGTTTGTCTTAAAATCGCCGGTGGCGTGTAGCTTGTCACCGCAGCTAGGGATTGAAGGGAGGTTAGGTGGAGAGGATGTCCAAGGTGTACTGGGGGCAGTATGAGCCTGCCACGTAGACCGGGATGAACAGGGAGAGATAGTTTGATGAGAATGAAGTTTATGCCTGCAGGGGTTGTAGGGATTTCCACTATAGAGAAATGGTGTTTGTTTGCGATATACATTGCCATGCCGCCTCCGAGCTTTTTGCCTGGCCGGTCATGTCTGATTATAGCGTAACCTGGAATGGAATTAGCAGGACAGATCAGGAGGATCTGCGAGAAGAGTAGTGTGGTGATTGTGGGGGACTTCAACATGCCAGGATTGGACTGGAGTACCTCAACAACCAGGAAAAGAAGGGAACAGGTACTGCTGGATGCCTTCCAGGACAGCTTCCTGCTGCAAATGGTCGGTGAACCAACCAGGTTAGAGAATACCGTTGACCTTGTGCTGGCAAATGGGGACTTTGTGAGAGAACTAACAGTGGAGGAACCGCTGTCGGGGAGTGACCACCACTCAGTATGGCTCACACTGGATATGGGCAAGGAAGGAGTGGAATCTGGCACAAGAGTGCTGGACTTCAGGAGGGCCGACTTTGGGAGGATGGGGGAAGTGGTAAAATGGTACCTGGTCAGAATTCAATCTAGTATGGACACTAACCAGAGGTGGGAGCTCATAAAGCTGGGGATAGTGGAGGCAACCAAAACCTGCTGCAAGGCCCAGAGCAAGAAGGCTAGGGCTAAGAAACCAAGCTGGTTGAGCAAGGAGGTCATGGAAAAGGTAAGGAGGAAAAGAGCTGCCTTTAGGAAGTACAAGAAAACAGGGGAGGGGGAGGACAGGGAGGAGTACTTGATGGAATCGAAGGAGGTGACAAGGGCAGTAAGGGGAGCCAAGGCATCTACGGAACTCAGGTTGCACAAGGCATTAAGAAGGGGGAGAATGACTTCTTTAGGTACATCAGGGAGAAAAGGAGCTGTAAGGACCACATAGTAAGGATTAGGAAGGAGGGGGGTTGGGTGGAAGCAGGGTGCGATAAGGCAGAAGCACTAAATGAGTACTTCTGCTAGTATTTAATAAAGAAAAGAGGGGGTGACCCAAGGGGGGAGAAATGGCAGAAATGGGGGGAGGGGGTGACAGAAGGGGAAATCATGGAGGGCAGAGTTCAGGAGGGTTTGAAGGCACTGAGGGTGGACAAGGCACCAGGCCCAGATGGCATCCACCCCAGGGTACTGAAAGAGCTGGCAGAGGTCCTTGCAGGGCCTTTGGCAGATCTATTTAATGCCTCACTACATTCAGGGGTGTGTACCTCAGGACTGGAGGATGGCTCATGTGGTGCCCCTCCACAAGAGTGGCCCCAAGGATGAACCGGGAAACTACAGACCAGTGAGCCTCACATCCATCATGGGTAAGCTAATGGAGACTATCCTGAAGGAGAGGCTGGTGGCCCTCCTAGAGGCCAAAGGACTACAGGACAGCAGACAGCAAGGCTTCATACTGGGCAGATCCTGCCAAACCAACCTGGTGGAGTTCTATGACTGGGTAACTAGGCAACTGGACAGGGGCCATGCAGTGGATGTCCTGTATCTGGACTTCAGTAAGGCATTCGACTAGGTGCCGCATGGAAGGCTGGGAAGTAAGTTAGTAGGCATGGGGCGGGTGCAAAGCTGGTGAGATGGGTAGGGAACTGGCTTCAGGGAAGGCAACAGAGGGTGGTCGGTGGGGAGCTTTCACACCCTAGGGTAGTGACAAGTGGTGTTCCACAGGGCTCAGTGTTGGGACCAGTGTTGTTTGGGATATTCATTGCAGACATATCATTGGACATCAAGAGTTAGATCAGTCTGTTTGCTGATGATACCAAGGTAGGAGCAGTGGTGGATGACCTAGGGAGATGGCAGGGGTTGCAGGATGATCTGGCAAAGCTTGAAACCTGGTCAGACACCTGGCAACTGGGGTTTAATGCCAAAAAGTGCAAGGTGCTGCATTTTGGGATAAAGAACCCAAGGAGGAGTTACCAGCTGGGGGGAGTGCAGCTAGCCCAGACAGAGGAGGAGATGGATCTTGGGGTGCTCATTACAGGGTCAATGAACAACTCGGCACAATGTAGGAAGGCAGCTGCAAAGGCCAACAAAATGCTGGGTTGTATTGCAAGGGGTATATCTTCGAGGAGGGAGGAGGTGATTCTGCCACTGTATAGGCCATTAGTGAGACTGCACCTGGAGTACTGCGTGCTGTACTGGGGCCCATATCTGAAGAGGGACATTAAATTACTGAAGGGGGTGCAGCACAGGGCAACAAAGATGATCAAGGGGCTGGGGGACTTATCATACGAGAGGAGGCTGAGGGAGTTGAACATGTACTCACTGGAGGAGAAGAGGGAGAGGGGGACATGATTGAAACCTTTAAGTACGTGAAAGGAATAAACAAGACAGGTACAGAGGGGCTGGTCAAAGTAAGGGAGGGGAGGGACACCAGGGGCCATGATATGAGACTGGAGGGAGGAAGGTTCAGGAGGGAGATAAGGAGACACTTTTTTACAGAGAGGGTGGTGGCTGGGTGGAATGCGTTACCTGCAGAAGTGGTATCCAGTAGAACAGTGGACTGCTTCAAAAGGGGATGGGACAGGACAAGGGGGAGGGTCAATGAAGGGGAAGGGTGGAAGGAAGGGGCAGCTGCAGAATAAGGGGTGCTAGCTGCACATTCGAGCAGACTTGATAGACCTCTAGGCCTTTATTTGCTGGCAAATTTTGTATGTTCGTATGAAAGAAACTTGAATGATAGTGGATAGCCTCCAGCCAGCCAACAGCAAGGGACGACGGACAGAAAGGCATGGCCAGTAATGGAGACAGAGTTGAATCAAGGAAACTGACATTGCAGGCTAGAGATGAGTAGGTTAAGGAGAGATATGGTGAAATGCGAGCAAATCGAACGATAAGGAGTGAAACCATGACTGGAGTAAAATCCGGAACAGACGATGATGGAGTGTATCCAGGAAGGGAGGCTTGATGAGATAACAAATGGGTAATGAGGACCGGAGTCAGGAACCAGATACATGGGCAGGAGGGCCTCAGATCAATGAGGTGGCATGCAAGGTGTGATCCGTATGCCCAAAAGAAATATTAATTGCAGGTCAGACTGAGTCGGTGGGGATGAGAAAAGGCACTAGGACAAGGAAGGTAAAATTAGGAAACGGACGAGGTACAATGAGGGATTGAAGCCGTGGATGCTGGTACAGGAAAGTGAGGTAGGAAAGGACAAAGGACTGAGGAAGGTCAAAGAGGTAGCACATGACCCCGCTGATACAGGATGAGAATGGCTGAATCCGGGCTGGCTGGTGTGAAGTAGTAAATGATAACCAGAGTCCTTAACTCTATAAAAGCTGCTGGAGAGCTACAGGTCGATGATGCAGCGTATGATTAATGATAGGCAGTCCCAAAAGAAATATTGAATGCAGACTAGAAGGAAGGGCGTGTCAGGAACCAGAGCAGAATAGTAAAAAGGAACAGGTACGAAGAAATGACAGCCGCAGTAGGGAAAGTGAGGAATGAAAAACAAAGACGGGCTTGAGTGAGGAAAATATATAATGAAAAAACCAGACTGGTGCAGGTACAAAACATCACACACCTCTCAAGAGCCAGAATTTGTGCAGAGCGCAAATAAGATGCACACTCAGAGCTACCTGCACACGCAGGGGTACCCAAGCTCCCCATAGATTCACTGATGCCCAGAATAATGGTAGAGCAGGGTCCGGACACACAAACAGGTACAGCATGTAACTAAGAAAATAGAAACAGTCCCAAGCATGAACCACCAGGGGGCAGTTACATTGGAATGACGAAATAGGCAAGGTCCAGCTGAGCACATCAAGCAGTAAACAACGTTTCTAAATACCTAAGAAACTCGAGTGGAAATGCGGTAGACAAATAAATGAGGAATGTAAAGTAATGCCTCTATCAAGTTACAATAGGTTGAAACATAACTGCAGGACAGCGAAGTAAGGTGAGAAAAGTATAATACTCACAGCCAGGTTCGTAAAATTAGAAATCTCCATATTTTTTTTTTTTTATATTAATTTGCACTCTTCGGCTAGCAGGTGAAGTACAACGAGCACACTATCCAGATGGAGCTATCAGAAACAAATGAGTGGAGTACCCATGGCAGCGGAATAGATATGCCAAAGCCATGATGAATGAAATCCTGGAGAGAAGATATGGGTGGCAAGCAAGACAGTCAAGGCAGACAATGCTAAGCTAAACAAAGGATGGAAGGAGGGCGGGTAATGGGCTATGAGATGCCAGAGAGAGAAAAGACGCAGACGGAGCAAGCCGTGAAGCCGGGAACAGAGAACCTTCAAAGCGAAGCCAAAGCAGGAACAGCCCCCGAGATGAGAATGCTGGAGGGCCAGGTACAAGAGAGCCAAGTGGGGAGGGCAGGCAAGCAGACCTCAGAAATGCGGTGCCCCAACAGCAGCAGGGAGGGCCAGGGAGAGCATGGATGAGAGAAAAGCTGAGGCACGAATGGCATAGGTAATGGGGAGTGAGATTCGAAAAAAGCCACAAGAAGCAGCACATATGGATCAGGGAAATTAACAGGGTGCATATTGGGGCTGGAAGGATGGAGCGGAGGGAAAGAAAGCCAGCGGCGGCAGGAGGGAGCGAGGCAGCAAGCTGCCATATGAAATGCAGGAGAAATGGAGCGAGCCGGAGGTGCTACAAAATGGGGCAACAGCAAGGAGACCAGAGAGACATACAAGAAGGGAAGAGGAGCGGCACCTCCAGCTGCAACGAAAAAAGAATCCTGGTAAGCCCAGGATGTTGACGCTTTTAAGCTCGATGGGGGAGTGATGCTTGTTGCTCTGCCCATCGAACCATGGGCTTAAAGCCCTCCCAATATTGTTCTCCCTTTTTCAAAAGAAATAGATATTTATTTTAGTAACAAACTTCACCTTTTACATGTTTGTACTATTGTGGTCCATCTGTATGTAACCCCCAGGGGGCGCTATCCCAAGGGCTACTACCCCCGCCTGCTCCGACTGTAACAGGGTGAGGGGCCTAGATCCGTTGGTGGGTGCCTCCACCCAGAGGTCAGGGTTAGAACAGTCGAGGTTGACTTGGTCACAGCCCTCTGGGTTGCTGCAACCCCCCTTTCTCCCCACTAGTGGCCCACACAGTTCAATTACAGTGTCCTTTCCATATACACTTACCCCCTGGCTCAAACCACTCAGCTCACTCCGGGGACCCCCTGAAAAGTAAGGTGCAGTTACACAATATTCACTGGGCAGTAATTCACCATTAATACACAAACTAGCCAGTGTATCTTTGCAAAACAAGCAATCTGATTTATTTAAGGGGAGATAACAAGGACCTCGGGGAATCAAGTTGATTGGCTTACCACCACAATATATGAGTATCTACCTAGGGCTCTGTGCACAGGCCTAACCTATAAGTTGCTGTCCACAGGTACCCAAGCCCTAAAGGCTAGTTCCTCGATGCAGCTGGTTGGGGCCCTGACACAAACGAGCATTTAATTCCTATAAAGACTAAATAGAGCCATCCGGCTCAGTTATTGTAGTCAGCAAAGTAACCAGATGATCTTGCCCTTACTAGGCACATTGGACAGGGAGCTACCCTGATTTAGTACTCACGACTCCAGAAGCCCTCACACCACTCGCAGGACCGAGCCTGGACTCCAAACACTTCTCCACACATTTATATGAAAAGCAACAGAGGGATACCATAACCGGCAGCTGCTCCTAGGGCCCGACCGAACTCACAGCTAATCGGGAGTCTCACCGCAGCTTCACTTTTCCTGACAAACGGAGCGTAATTCAGCAGATTCTCCAGTCCTCTACAGGGTGAGCCTGGTAGGTAGCTGCGCTCCTGCACAGCCTCCTCTGACCGCTGCCCAGTGGATTTTAGTCTGAACTTGCTGGCGATTCAAAGCGCCCGACTCTGGCCTTACACGCGCTTTCCGCATGAAAACTTAATGGCACAGGAGCCCAGAGCTCCTCCCTCGCTCACAGCCACAACAACTCTGTCTCTGGGCAGTATGGGGCAAGCCTCTCAGTTCAGGTGCCACCCGATCCCATTGGTGGGCTGCTGATGCCAGTCACTAAGTTTGCCCTCCATTGGTGCAAAAAGGCGCCATGGTCCAGACTTCACTTCCCAGAATTACTAGCTGTGTCTTCATTGGTCAGCTGGCTCCCTAGAGAGTCCTAATTCTGGTTGGTCAAACAGATCTCCATTTTAGGGTTCCCCCATTTCTCATTGGCCCATTTCAATAGTCCAGGTCCAAAATGGAGGGGATAAACGCACACAGTACCAGCTGCAAAAGAAGCAGGTTAGACAAACTATAATTCCACTAATACTCTACTAATTATAGCCAAATAGTCACATCCTTCAAAGGGGCTTCCGTTGCACTTTTCAGCGACTACATAAAGGGCGCGATCTCCCCGCAGCTTAGGCAGGATTCAAAAAGAGAAACCCCAGTCCCCCCATTCAAACCACTAAAGCCTGCAAGCAGGCAACTCTTAAGGAGACAGTACTGGAGGCTTTAAAAGCACTCACTACGCCCGCATCTAGCGGCCTTATGCCGAACACCAATCAGGCATGGAGCATTTAGACAAGCTCAGGGAAGGCTTTTAGGAACCCCCATTCATAGGGGGGTTACATGTATGATTTTGCAGTTTTTAAAACAATATTTGGTTCTTTTTTCTTCTTCCCAAGTAAAATCTGGTTATGAAGAAATGTCACCTACTAAATTATAACAAAAGATTCCAGGTTATCTCAAATCACATATTTCTGTTAAATTATATTTTGGAGCTAGAAAGTGTCATTTCGCCATGAAACATCTGAAAACAGATTTGCATTTTCCTACTGAAATACACTGTCAGCCTTGCCAGTAAAACTTTTCTGACATCAAAATAAAAGAATTCCATTCTTTTTTATGAGCAGTTGGCAAAATACAAATAAAATTATGAAAATGCAAGTAAAGGAATAAATAAAAGGAAATTGAATGCAGAGGTGTCTAATTGCCCCAAACATTCATTCTTTAAGATATACATCCTTACTAAATACTTGCTCTTTATGCATTATCCTAAGGGATGGCATCATCATAGTTTATTGATCATCTTAAAGTCATTATAAATTTAAAACGGTAGAAAATGGATTTACGTATAAACATTATAAAATAGGATGACATCTTTTATACACATTTATTCTAAAAAGACTTACGGTAGTTCAGATCTCAAAATGGATAAAAATGTCTAAATATTCAGGGAGTGGTCAAAGCAAAGCTCTAGAACTAGAGGTGCATGGTCTGAAATGTAAAGTAGTGCAATCTGTACCTTTGTGCTTTTAGAGGTATGCCTTGGGGATGTAAACCAGTAATCCAAAATGCTCAACATCACACGAGTTGCAGAGTAGTAGGTGTAGTCCCAGATTGCAGGGTGAGCAAGTTTCCACATATCTGTCAGCTGGTGCAATGTCAGAAGTTCACCCAAGGTGTGAAGAGACTTAACATGGGGTTCAGGTCTGGAATTTGACCTATCCAGGAAATAGATGAAAGACAAGGTTAAAATCTCTCCTCAGGAGAATCTCTGGACTATCAAATGCTGTATCAATCAACTTTTGAGTGATCTCAGTAAATAATATGGGACAAGCCTCATTAGATGCATAGATGTTGGCCAGTATTAATGGATCTTTTGGTGTGGACATCTTTGTTAAAACCCACCTCCTCTTATCATCCAACTTTACTTCTATAGGGTTCCACTTTAAGTTCTTGTTGCACAAAATGGATACCCCACCCCTTGCTCTCCCTGAAACACTATGTGCTTCCCATCCCACCCACTCCCCAGTCAGTTTTGGGGCTTCTTGTTTACTTAGTTCTGCCTCCTGTAAGAAGGCTATCTGAGTCTTTTATTGATTTAGCCTGGATAACACCTTTTTCCTTTTAATTGGTGAGTTGAGGCCACTTACATTCCAAGAGGTAACCACCAGACATCATACAGTACTAGTCATAGTCTAGTATGTTCAGATTAACAGACACATGAAGAAGTGTTATCCTTGGCTGAAACCTTGTACAGACGCATATGGCGTCCCCATTCTCTGACAAACACTCACCCCAAGTATCCAAAATAGATCCCACATCATGTAGCTGCTGAAAATGGTGCCAACTTGCTGTCTCCAGGTTCGTGTCCATATTACTCTTTTCTTGCACATCACCAACCAATGAACCATATGTCCTCAGTATTCCCCTGTCTTTTAACACCACTGATAAAATACAGTAACCTGACCTGAGGGAGTACCCATGACCTTAATGTTATTACAGTCAACATTGAAATCATTAATAGCAACAAGAAACTTATAAATTGAGTTAACAGAATTCTAAACCACTTTCTGATCAAAAGAGAAACTTCCATATTGGATCAGGAAACCAACCCTCTCTGGGTTACCAATAATCATGAGAGTTCTCTATGGGGGTATAGTCCTACCACTGCCTTTTCCCCTACAGCAACATTTGAGGAAAATCGAGAGCAGAAACAAATGCAGGGAGGCACATGGGGTCCCCTAAGGCCCATTGTAGGCTACATTCTTGGGGAAGTGGGGATGGTGTCTTCCTTGAACTCTGTCATCTTTTCTAACATTATTGCCTTAAGTAACATAGAAACATAGACTTTGATGGCAGATAAGGACCGCTTGGCCCATCTAGTCTGCCCATTTCCCTACCTACAGGATAGGCCGCAGATCCTAGTTAACCAACAACCTATTTCTTCCTACCCCCCCACAAGAATTGCCTTATGTCTGTCCCATGCATTCTTGAATTCTCCCACAGTTTTAGACCCCACAACCTCCTCAGAAAGGCTGTTCCATTCATCGACTACCCTCTCTGTGAAATAATACTTCCTCACATTGCCCCTGAACCGCCCCCCATCTTTAAATTGTGTCCCCTTGTTCTTGCACGTCTCTTTTTCTGAAAGATGCTGCCTTCTTGGACTTTGTTGATTCTACTGAGGTACTTAAAAGTTTCTATCATGTCCCCCTTCTCCCTTCTTTCCTCAAGGGTATACATATTAAGCTCCTTTAGTCTCTCCTCATATGGCTTCTCTTGCAGACCCTGCACCATTTTAGTTGCCCTCCTCTGGACTGCCTCTATCCTGTCTATGTCCTTGTGGAGATGGGGTCTCCAGAACTGGACACAGTACTCCAGATGGGGTCTCACCAACTGTCTGTACAGAGGGATAACAACTTCCTGTTTTCTGCTGCTGATACCTCTCCCTATGCATCCCAGTATACCCCAGCCCTCCCTACTGCCTTCTCACATTGCTTGCTAACCTTAAGGTCATCTGATATGATTACCACCAGCTCCCTTTCCTTTTTTGTTGTTGTTACTACCTCCCCATTGTGTATTCTTCCCCTGGGTTCTTGTTTCCCAGGTGCATTATTTTGCACTTCTTTGCATTGAATCCTAGCTGCCATACTTCTGACCATTCCTCCAACCTTGCCAAGTCCCTTCTCATCCTTTTCATGCCTCCTTGTGTATCAACCCTGTTGCAGATCTTTGTGTCATCTGCAAAGAGGCATACTTTTCCTTCCAGTCCCTCTGCAATGTCACTTATGAAGACATTAAAAAGGACTGGACCCAATACTGAACCGTGCGGTACCCCACTAGTAACCCTTCTTTCTTCAGAGTGGACTCCATTTACAATTACCTTCTGTGTTCTGTTGTCCAGCCAATGTTTTACCCAGGCTACCACCCTGGGACCCACTCCCAGGCTGGTTAACTTAACTATTAATCTTTTGTGTGGGACTGTGTCAAATGCCTTGCTAAAGTCTAGGTAGGCCATGTCCACAGCCCCTCCCTGGTCTACTACTTTGGTCACCCAGTCAAAGAAATCTATTAGATTCATCTGACATGACCTTGTGAACCCATGCTACCTTTGGGTCCTGTGCCCCACTGGCCTCTAGGTACTCAACTATTCTTTCCTTCAGAAGTGACTCCATCACTTTCTCTACCACAGAGGTCAGACTGACAGGTCTGTAGTTTCCTGCCTCTGTCTTGGTCCCACTTTTGTGAAGGGGGATCACAACAGCCTTCCTCCAGTCCTCGGGTACCACACCTTCCTCCCATGATTTATTAAAAAGAGTAGCCAGTGTTTTCACTAGTTCCCCCCTTAATTCTTTTATAATTCTGGGGTGAATTCCATCAGGCCTCATTGCTTTGTCCACCTTCAGTTTTAGGAGTTCTTGTAGAACCCTTTCTTCTGTGAAAGGACTGGGATCGACCCCCCTATCAAGAGAGCTTCTGTTAATTGGATTAGGTACTTCCCCCTCCTCTTTTGTGAATACTGAGCAGAAATATTCATTCAGTATCCCTGCTTTTTCACTGTCCCCCTCTGCCCACCCACCGTTCATTCTATTCAGCCGCTCGCTGATGTACCTATAAAAGGTTTTATCCCCCTTCTTAACCGAGTTGGCTATCTTTTCCTCAGTTTGGGCCTTTGCTATTCTGACTTCCTTCCCTGCTTTCTTCTGCCTTAAGTGGTACAGCTCTCTGTCCTGCTCCTTCTGTGTAAATGGGGGTTGGACGAGGATTGTAACCACCAGTATATTCGCTTCAAAGAAAGGTATTCAAGCTTCTACCCTCTTCCTCTGCTATATATTAACCATGGTTTGCTTACCCCAGCTTCCGAGAAGCAGTCCCTAGGGGACAGTTACTCCTCTTTGTACAAGTCCCAGTGTGACAAATGGAGCGGGGCGTCCCCAGCTGAGTGAAGCCATTTATTTAAGCTTCTTCTGCTTAGCACTACGGGTCTCAAATAGAGTACTCCCCTTCTAAATATGTCAGGGGATTGGTTCATTGTAGTCTATTTACACTATGCCATCCCCATGTAAAACCCACTCTTGTATGCTCCTTCAAAATCCTTTCCATGTTCCTTGGGTCAACCCTTGCCCCCTCTCAGTATGTATCAAGTTGACACCCCGGTGGAAGGAGAAAAACAATATTGAGGGTGAATGTTATGTTTTCCTTCATGCTCATCCCTGTTTGACCACCTCTATCAATACTCGTTCCCCTGTGTTCCTCAGTCCCCCATCCATACTGAAACTGGAAAGTCATAGCCGTAAAATCCCTCACGCATAATTAAAGCATCAATAATAACAGTTTTCAGAAACAAATCTAATTGGGATTAACTCAGCAGAGCTATTACTAAGTGTGTAACCCTGAACCCTGAAACATCAAACATATATCTCTTTTCATCCCTGTCTTTTCCTATGCATCCCATTTAGCCACTGCCATTATGCTGCACCTCATTGGGGCTTGAATAACTACTGTTCAATTTAATTCAATTTATTTCAGTTTCATTTTTACCAGGATAACACCATTGAGACAGCTCATTTTTGAGGCAGTCCTGGAAGGACTAATATACATAGGAGGTACATAGAATTAATAATCACAGTGGCAGATTCAACAACAGTGGTAACAAAACCAGTGGTACAAAACCAGTAATGTGCAAGTATAGCTTACTTAGGTTCCATACAGAGAAATCAGGGCAGCCGATAAAAAAAACAATGCTAACTGTACAAGGGATACAAGACAGGTAATGTGCAGGTACAACTCAAAATAATTACAGAAAGGAAACTAACATTAAAAAGCATGGGAGAACAGGAAGAGTTGCTGAAATGAGGCATACAAGTATGGGAAAGGGGCAACGAGAGAGCAAGAGACAAATAGGGGAAAGGGGAGGATAGAAAATGGTGGAAGGGTAAAGGGATAAGCAAAATTGGGAAAATGAAGGTGCAGGGAATAGAGAGTAAGTAGAAGGTATTCAGGATTAGTGTAAGAAGTGGGTTAGGAAAAGAGGAATATATTACGGGATCCTGCCACCAAAGGAGAAGAAAAGAACAGTTAGAATGTGGAACACACACCACCAAAAAAGCAATAAGTGCAGGAGAGCCACTTTTGGAGGTGGGCCCATTATTTTGCAAAGCAAGTGCACTTGTCCTTTGCCTGAAAAGTGAGTTTCAGCAGAGACTTAAAGATACACATCCCAACAGTAGGCGTAATTTTTAGTGTTTTTTGTAAGGAGTTCCACAGAATGGGTAGTGCATGTCCCATGGATACGGATCCAAAATGGGTTCTTATCTTTGGGGTGTCAAATATAATATAAGAAAGTTTTCTGAGGGAATGCCTGCAAGGGGAGCATTTAAAAAGGTTGCAGATGTAAAGGGGAAGCTTCAGAGTGACAGCTTTATATCTGTTCGACCTGTAAAAGAAAAACCTTTTAATTAAGCATAATATTTACATTTTCTGTGGGCATCATGAAATACAGTTCTTTTGAGGCTGAGGGATGGTCTCTGAGTTAGTAGGTGAGAATTTGCCCATTTCAACCTCTCCGCAGTGTGCGCTATCCTTGGCTACCTTAACTCCTTTTTAGAGCAAGAGAGCAACCAATTTGCATGTAGGTTACGGGGGGTGACTCCAAGGGGGATAGCTACACAGTTAACTTTGGACATAGAAAAAGGCAACATTCTCCCCCAGTAGCCCCCTTGAACAGATCACCTTCCAGTCTGTAGGCCCTTCAAAGCATTGCAGCCCTCATCCCCATGCACTGTAAGTCCGAGTATCACAGCAGTTCTTTTGGTACTAGCAATGTGACTCAACACTCAAATGTTGCTTTTACATTGCCCTGGGCTCCTAGTGAGTCTTCCTCTGGGCAATCCATTCAGTACTGGTATCCCACTGAAATTAGCGCTGACCACTCACCTGCAGTTCCAACTGTAGCAGGGCTTGAGGAGTTTAAGCTGGCAGTGCTACCTCCTCTGTGTTTTCCACAATAACTTCAGCCCATTCTCAACAGATGGGGATCCAGTCAGCAAAGTTCACCCCTAACGGGTGTTCAGCTCCCTCTGTACCTTCAGCTTCTCCAGTAATGTTCAGGGATGTTGGGGCCATATCTCAGAGAGGTTTACACCTGTTGGACACTTTGATGGGTGTGTCCCCCAGAGAAGTACTGCTTGTCTCCTACAGGCAATGCTGGCGCTGGGTGCTTCTCAACCTAGCCCGTTGTGGGGACCCTTTCTTTTGAGGGGGAGCCTTATTCTTTTTTTTTTGCTGTCCCCATTGCGCCTGCTGCCATGCTTCCACAGGGGTGGGATCCCCATTTGCCATTGCATCGTGGGCTCATAGGTCGGGCTACGAGACCCCCATGTCTTGATGTCTGTCCTCACATGGCATTGATGGAGGCTGACATGTTAGCTTTTTGCCACTACAGATTTCAAACAAAAACTGCTTCACCTCTGCTGGGCTGTTAAACAGCAGAAATTCTACTGGGTACTGCACACAAAGCATAGCCTGGTATCGGAGCGATGCAGGAATATTCCTCTCGTTTTATCCTGGCATATGCCCTCCATTTCCTCAATAGCTCCTGGGAAGTGTCCTGACACAACTGGATTCCATTGCCCTCCCAAGTCAGCTCTCCTCTTTCTCATGCCATTCTTAAGTATAATTCCTTAATTGGATACCTGAGAAACTTACACAATAGTGCCCTGGGGCTTTCATCCTGTTTCAGTTTTGGTGCCAGGGACCTATGGGCCCTTTTGAGCTCAGGAGGCACCAATGTTGTTAAGTTTCAGAAGGGTCAGAAGCACAGTTTGAAGGAAGGCCATTAAGTCTCTGCCCTCTGCTCCCTCTGGCAAACCCACAATCCGGATATTTTTCAGCAGGCTCTATTTTCCATATCATCAATTTTATGCAACAAATAAATATTGAATTTGATGTTCTCTCAGTTGTCTGTGGTGGGCATGTTGCAGTTCCTCATGGCTCTTAACTGATCTTTCTGTGCCCATGACTCTTGCTGTCAAAGCTTGAACCTCTTGGTTGGTCCAGGTGGACATTTGCTTCAGTTCTACAGTATCGCTTAATATTTAGTTTAGTAGTTTTGTAATGCTTGTGAGTTTATTAGCTGCTGATGGTAATGTGGGTTGTGTCATGCTCGTATGAGTCTCCAGCATGGCATGATTCTTCTCCCAGAGCTTTCAGCCATCTATGCTTACCACTGGATTGTTGGGGATCCTAGCCTTGTCAGTTTCCTGTTCAATGAGATAAGTGCAAGCTGTTTACTTGTTCTGTTTTCTGCCATCTTCCAGTCTACTACATCAGATTGGTATCACTGGATAGCTCCAGGACCAATGCATGCGAGTTGTAACTGTGATTTGTAGTCTTATTTTAGTCGTATCATCGTATGTGCTAAATTATGTCCTTAGGGGTCCCTTCTTCTCAAATTTTGTTGCCACCATCTTAGTTGACAAGCTCTGCCCCCAGAAAATGCATTCCTATTGAAAAATGAATAAAAAGAAAAGAACTGCCAAAAATGTATTGGTCAACATTTTTTGAGAATAATACAAAACTGCCTCAAATATTACTCCCAAGGATTTGAAAGCCAATGTCGTACCAGTCCCGAGTCATAACTAAAATGGTACTAAATCACATACCTTCATTCTGTACCGCTATACCCTTCACAGCGATGGAGCTGCAGCTGGTCTGGGGAAGCTGTGAGTAATTCAGAATATTGTCCCTGCAGTACTACCATTATGATTGTTAGTTCATTTTGGAAACTATTTAATGGAATAGGCCATCTAGCCCAAAACAAAAATCCCGATTGGGGTCTGAGTTTAGGTTTGTTTGCAAACAAATACATCACAGCCTATCTGTAATATGCTCTACATGTATTTCCCAAATTGTGTTATGCTGTATCTGCAATCTTGTTGTTTTTTTCCCCCTCATGTTGTAATCCTCCCGAGTCGTGGCTGAAAATAATCATTTTATGGCTAGCTCACCTACCCAGTAAACAAAAACCAAATAAAATCGAAGGGACTGCTAATTCACTGCACCAGTGTTGGCCAGCTACATCTGACACTAATGGGCCTACACCATTCCCTCATTTAGGTACCCAGAGAAACACTTGGTAGTTTCCTTAGAATGAAGATATATTATACTGGAGCAATTGTGCCAATATAGTTAGGGTTGAGTAAGGTGTTTAATGTTAAACCCCAATCTTTGCACCTTAATCATTTTGGTGGTGTTAGACAAAATAGCCCAAAATTTGGCAAGTGCATTCTAACTTGTATGGTCTCAAGAAGTGAAAAGTTTTGTGATAGCATCTTGTGTGGTTTTAGCGATACGGAACAGCAGTTTTTTAAATGAAGTGTGTTTTTATCCATAATTAATACACTTTTTTTTTCCCTCGTATACAATCTAGACCGTATGGAATTTTTTCCCTAAAACTTTTAGGGTAGAAGCACATCTCCAGGTGGACATAGACATAGTAGAGGCAGTCCAAGGGAGGGCAATAAAAATGGTGCATGGTCTGCACCAGAGACCATATCAGGACAGACTAAAGGACCTCAATATATACACCCTGGAGGAAAGAAGGGAAAGGGGGGATATGATAGAGACTTTCAAATACTGTGCCTCACGGGTATAAATAAGGTACAAGAGGGAAGCATTTTTCAGAAAAAAAGATTCTTAAGAACAATGGGACATGCTATGAAGCTGGGGGGGTAAACTCAGGGGAAATAAGTACTTCTACACAGAGAGAGTGGTGGATGCCTGGAATAGCCTTCCAGCAGATGTGGCGGGGGTGGAAGCTGTGGTGGGATTCGAGAATGCATGGGTTAGGCATAAGGGAACCTTAGTCATATTAGAGAAGGGAGGGTTAAGCTGGAGATCAAGTAGGGTCTACTGTACTACAGTAGGCAGGGAAAATGGGCAGACTGGGTGTGCCAAATGATCCTTATCTGCCGTGAAATTCTGTTTCTTTATATTTAACCATCCTGTGTCAAGGTAGTGCCTTTCGATAGTTATGTGAACAAATATTAATCAGTTCCAGAGTTATAAGGATTACAACCATTTTTTCTGCATGTGATCAGCAAGGTTTTTGGATGAGCCTCTGGCACGAACCATAAATTTTCAGTTCACAAGAGCATTTTCAGTTTGCATCACTAAGTTATCATGAAGCAAAAATTGGTCTCACAAACTGATATTTATTTATTTTTTTTTTTTACAGTTCATAACAGCCACCATCTTGTTTTTTTTTTTTTCCCCAACTATAAAATGTGGAAAATACATAAAAATTACGTCTTTTAAAAAAATTAAACACCTAGCCAGCCTGGTGGCACTGAGGGTTGAGGTGCTGGATGCCATACCTCACGCTACACTGGCGACCCAGGTGACCCAGGTTCGGGAACGACCTCGGGTTGTCAGGGTGCCAGCATTGGGGGGAGGGCGGAACAGGATCAAGCATGCCGATGGGCAGATCTCCTCTCCTGAGGGTGGTGAGGATGGGTTGGTGACCCTCTCTAGTTTTGCTCCCACTGGGTGGGCATCCTGTGAGTAGCATAGGTGGAGAGGGGGTGGAAAAACAGGTACCGGAAGTGGAAGGCGCTGAGGTGGTGCCACGGGGTGCATAGCATGCCTCCACATGCTCACACACCCATGTGCTGGGGCCTCGGGGGGGAGGGTCAGGTGAGAAAACCTGTAAAATACCTATGTGTCCCTGTCACCAGTTGGCAGGAGGAGGCAACGGGGACCAAACAGCTATAGGAAAAAAAAATAAATAAATAAAAACTGAACCTAGCTATTTCTGGTGTTTCTTTTTAAAAGTCATTTATTTATTTATTTATTTAAAAACTGGTAACTGGGAGAGGCACACTGTGCCAAGGCTCATTTATAGGTGCCACCCAGGGAGGGGAACAATGGAAGAATAGCAGTATAATACAATGTAAAAAAGCAGATTAGAAAAAATTGGTAAATAAGTTGGTACAATAGTAAATAAATACAAATATATGATAAGAACTGAGAAAAATGTGCAGTCACATCACAATAATGTACTCCTAAAAAGTGCATAAGTAACAGTGGTAGCTATAAATCGTATTCCAATATGTGACTGTACTGGTGACATGCAAGATGCCTGTAGGATGTGCTTATACCTGGTCTCATGGAGAAGGGGAGGAACCTGAGGTAAAGGGGAGGTGTAACCAGGAGGAAGGTAACAGGGATGAAGCCGAAAGTCTTACCAAGGACAGACGAGGATCAGTAGGAGAGGTGTCAGAAGGAAGAGTAACAGGAACTGGTGGGGTGGGGTTGGAGTTTCATCTGGTGCATGAGGCAGCCAGGGGGAGGAGGAGAGGCAGAGTGAGGAGTTGGTTCCACTGTGAGGACAGTGAATAGGAGAAGGACGATTGTCTATGTGAGGAGTGGTGAAAGTGCAATGATCTCTGGAATGGAGGAACAGGGGATGGAGGAGTTGGGAGAGGAGATAGGAGAGGTAAGAGGGAAGGATACTAAACCAGTATTTGCATATGAAGGAGGTACAGTGAGCCTGGTGATGTGAGGTAGAGGGAGAATGGATAGGGAGGAATAGAGGGAAGCAATGGTGGGTGTGAGGAGGGGAGTTTGTGGCAAAATGGTAGGAGTTACAGAAAGTATCCAGTCTGGCAACAGAAGTGGAGGGGTGGTGCCATAGACAACATCTGCATAGTCAAAGACAGGCAGCACTATTTTGGTAACAAGCTTCCGGTGGACCTGCAAACATAAGTAATCCTTTTTTTTTTTTTTTGGTACCGGGCACCGAGCTGGGGATGGAGTTTTGCTGGATGGTATCAATATGATGCAGGAAATAAGGTTTCTGGGCACCTGGAAATCCTGGATGCCCAGCTAAGCAAGAGGGGCTGTTCAATTGTATTCTTTGTATTAGAACAGTGGGATGTTCTCAATTTCTAAAGCCACAAATTGAGTGCTGCTGCCAGCTTGAGTGCCAGCAGTGAGCCAATGCTTTGTCAGTCTGTCCTTCTCTCTCGATCAGTCTATCTATCTGTTTTTAATTCCCTCACCCTCCCAGCTCAGCCAGCCCTCCCTCATCCTTCCCCCATATACTGACACCTGGCACTGCTTGACCAACCCTCTCCCCTCCAGGTGCACCCTACTCCCCCATGCATAGGTGGTGACACCGGGGTGTTCACGCCTTGTGCTGCCGTACAATAAAAGCCAACACTGGGGTGCCCAATCCCCAATGCCGGATCTAGTACACTAAAGCTGAAAAAAAAAAGAAAACAGTATTTCATTTTGTTTTTTAATAACCTGTAAATAAGAAATGGTTCCTCATCAATCTGACCCCCACACCCCACCCACCCAAACCCAACTCCTCACTCAGAACCTACCCTCCACCCCAACACACCCTCACTCTCCTAAAAGTGTCCAACTGGAATTGTTACAAAATGAATCAAGTGTAACAGACCAATATATATATTTTTTTCATTTAGTTGTTTAACTAGGAGTAGCACACTAAGCTGAAAGCGTTTTTACAAGTGCGACCTGGGAGCACAGGGAAGTTAAGTGACTTGTTCAGGGTCACACAGTGTGCAAGTGGAAGCTGTGGGATTCAAACCCAGGTCTGGTCTGCTGGATGTCACCAGATTTTCAGCTCAGAGCCTTAAACCACTGCGCTATACTGCCTCCCTTGGTTCTCAAAAGGGTTAGAGAAGCAGTGAGGTCAGGTACAAGGTAAAGCAGGGGAAGAAGTAATGGTTAGAGTACCAAATGAAAATTAGGGAAGCAAAGAGTCAAGGAGACAAATGTAGACAGAGAGCTGCATATTGTGCAGGAGTCAAGGGTGAGGAAAAGCAATTCTTAAATATATACTGTAAAAGAGAAAGGGAAGCAGGAAGGGGTATTATTGAGCTACAAGACATGCAGGGTACTAGAGGAAGATGAACAAAAGCAGCCGTTCTTAACAATTACTTCTGTTCTATCTTCACAAGGAAGATGGTGGCCCCTGCTTGAAAGTGGCATCAAGGTGGCATTCCTGAAAAGAAGCAGCTAGTATTTACCAGACAAATGGTCCAGTAGGGGCTTGAAGATCTAAGGGTAGATAAATCCCTTGGGCCAGAGGTGATGCACCCAAGGGTGCTCAAGGAATTGGCTGTGGAACTGGACGAACCCCTAGTAGGGTCATTCAATAGCTCAGTTCAGACAGAAGTAGCTACAAAAGCTAGGAAGGTAGCAGACATAGTCCCACTACATGGTGAGGGGAAGTGAACAAGGTGCAACCTGGGAATTACAGACCTGCCAGCTTTACCTTTGTAGTAGGTAAGCTGATGGATTTACTGATCAAAGAGGACCTTGTTGACTACCTAGACAGCAACAGTCTACAACATAGTAAACAGCATGGATCTGTGGCAGGGAGGTCTTGTCAAATCGACCTGATAGTTTTCTTTGGCTGGGTAACAAATTTGTGGATAAGGGCCATGCTGTGGATTTTCTCTACTTCAGTTTCAGCAAGGCTTTCGACTCAGTGCCACACAGAAGATTGCTGAAGAAGTTGGGGGACTTCAGCATGGCTAGGGATATAGTTAGAATGGTAGGAAACTGGTTGAAGGAGAGACAGCAGAGGGTGGTGGTAAATGGGGTCAAATCAGAATAGAGGAATGTGATAAGTGGGGTACCACAGGGATCTGCATTGGGTTCTGTCCTCTTCAATATGTTCATTAGCGACATGGGAGATGGCATCTGGGGCAAGCTGTGTCTCTTTGCAGATGACACAAAGCTCTGTGGTAGAGTAGAAAGTGATGAAGGGATCAAGGAGATGCAGGGGGATCCACAAAAGCTAGAGATATGATCTAAGGTTCAGCAGTTGAAATTCAGTGTCAAGAAATGCAAGATTATGCATGGGGGGGGGAGAACAGGACAGAGTACTGGATGTGAGGGGTTAAACAGAGCACAATGACAGGAAATGGACCTGGGAATCCTCACTGGTGACTCCCTCAAACAAGCAAACCAGTGTAACAAGGTCTATAGTGAGGCTACTAGGATGCTGGGGTGTTTCTCAAAAGGATATTGACAGTAGGAGAAAGGAGGTACTACTAATGCTATATAGCTCACTGGTGGGACTGCATCTAGAACATTGTGCTCAGCTTTGGAGTCCTTGCCTAAGGAAGGACTGGGATAGGCTAGAGACAGTGCAATGCAGGGTGATCAAGACAATTTAGGTGCAACAGGGTAGATCTTATGAAGATCGTCTCATGGTACTGAGTGTGTACTTGTTGAAGACCAGGCAAGGGGTGGAGATTTGATAGAACCCTTCAAGTTTCTGAAGGGAATAAACAAAGTGAATTGCAGGGAACTATTTAGCAGGACACAGAGTCAAGAACCCAAGGTCATCAGAGGAATCTGAAGGGGGGAAGGTTTAGGAGGAATGTGAAGAAATTATATTTTATGGAAAGGGTGGCGGAGCCATGGAGCAGTCTCCCAGCGGAAGTGGGTGCTATGACCATGAATGGTTTCAAGTATGACTAGGACAGAGTGAAGAGTTTTGTGGTTGCTCAGGTCGGCAGTGGTGTTGGGGGGGGGGAATGGGGTGGGTGGACCAGGAGGGATAAAACTCCATATTGGCAATAGGTCCTGGGTCAAACACGGAACTCCAGGCAGACTAGATAGACTTTTGGTCTTTTTCTGATGTCATTGTCTATGTTTCTATAAAAATAAATAAAGAACACAACTACAAGTGGGAAAAGATTGCGAAATATTAAACAAATTGTTCTTAAAAATGGCCATGGTTTTAGTTTTGGTCACTGACAAGGTATGCTGTTACCCACACTGTATAAGTAGTGTGGTAAGCCATGGTTCTCTGTCCTGAGAGCCTGTGAGCATATCTTTCATAGATTATAAGTACTGCATGTTTTGTGGGTACTGGTGTTGCACTGTGTTGGTTCATAGGTGGGGTGAGCCTATGGGAAGATGAAGAAGTTCTGCACCTCAGGTGGTTATACTATACACGTACACCAGGTCCCCTAAATCTTTCTCTTGGTGGCGGCAGCATGCTATTTAAATCTTAAAAATTGGATGCAAAGCCCCCTACCATGAGTTTGACAATGCAAGCCCCTCAACCTTGTTTGAGCCAGCAAAGTAGGGGTAGTAAACACCAACATCTACAGTGCCTCGGTTACATTCAAGTCAAAAACACCCACTGAATTTACTAAAAGGTGGAATAATAACAAACTACAAATGTGTAACAACTTCTAAAGAAGAGATTTGCGTGTTAAATGCAGTTCTGCCTTAATGAGCAAGGCATTGCTGAAATAAAATGTTTAAAAATATTAAATTTACAAAATGTATCTTTAATATTTTATAGTTCTTTTTATTTTTCTTGATATAGGTCTATTAAATATTTCAGATTATGCAGTACTTGTTTCACTGTGCCTTTCACAAAAACTCTGACTGTCCCCATATTGACCTCACAGCTGTGGTTTGTGACATCATAGTCTGTTGTCATGGTGAGCATTATGATGTCATAAACGAAGGCAATATGAGATCAGTAGAGATCAGTCAAATACAATTTAGACAGACTTTTTACACAAGCTATCAAAATGTGGTACAAAACCTGAAAAGCAAAACTTGGAACTAAAACATGTTTTCTAGTGAATTATAAGAACCAAAATAGTGTTTATGGAAGAGCACACTAAAATCCAGAGCTGCTCTTTGACATAGGATAGGTTTAGACAGTGTTATCTCTGGATTGCTAACACCCAACCTTATACCTTATCTGAGAGGGTTTTCAATGAGCTTTCATACTGTCAGTGAGCCAGCACACTAGAGGTGACCAGAATCATCTAAATCCTGTTCAATGGATTTCAGATTCCAGAATAATCCAAATAAGTTGCTTCTGATTATGATTTCAGGTTGGAATAGGAATCCAAAATCCACCAGGTCCTGAGTTCCACTAGAGTACAAGGAGGGTGGTACCAGTGCTAAGCTGTAGAGGCCACCGGTATCTGTGAGGGCAGGATGTGCAGTGTGCAGAAAGTGCTGCAGACCTCTTCCTGCCTGCAAAATCATAATAGAAATCAGAATTGGAATCTAACTGGGATTGTAAATTCAATTCCAGTTCTGAAAACACTAATTAGAATTAGGATTTCTGGACTCAGAATCCAAAAATCCTAAATTCAAAATTTATGCAGGAATCCGGTTAAATTAATTTCTAGATTCCAATCAAACCTACATTACACTTACATTGCCCTAATATGTTGACCTTGCTCACAGGATCTTTTTTCCCTCCCCAATCTTTTATTTAGGTTTAAAAACCACTGAGGAGTACTTTGAACTAAAAAATAAATGTTTTTAAAGTTTTCTTAACCTCTCCTGGTCCAACAGCGCAGGAAGGGGGCTGCTGCATGCAACACTGGTGACCCAACTTCTGAAGCAGACTCAGGCTGCCAAGGTCTGGCAGGCATATGAGGGCAGAGTGTCCTACAGGATACTTGCCTTCTCCAAGTGGAGAGGATGACTGAGGCCCACTGTCTACCACCATCCATGGTTTCACAGGTGGAGTTTAGTTCAGTTTATTTTGTTAACTGGATAAATTTTACTGGTGTCTAAGCACCTTTTATAGGCACGGCCCTGTGATCTTGTTGGGACAGCAGACCTGGCTTGCATCACCGAAACCTAACTTGATGACAATGTGGGTCCCATTTTAGAAGCGGCGGTCCCAGCCGGGTTTTAGGTGATACACCACTTGAGATTGGACCGCAGGGGCGAGGGGGTGGCTATCTGCTTTGGATCAGAACTGAGCCTTACTGATGTACCAGTAGAGGTGGCCAGATCATTTGAGTTGACCGTAGTAGCAGGTGTGGGCTGCAGGATCATTCTCATCTACCATCCACTCGGGGGTGAGAAATTGTTCCTGCAAGAAGTGGCAGACTTCATCGTCTATGTGGCATTGGAATCACCTAGGCTGATGGTCTTGGGTGACTTCAATGCTTGGGTCAACAATGAATTCTCACAGTTTGGTCAAGACTTCCTCCAACTTATGTCTTCATTGGGGTTCACATAGGTAGTTGCCTCTGCTACTCATAATCAGGGTCACTCACTTGATCTGGTCTTCCTCCTGGGGATCGAGTCCTCCGATCTGGTGGTGGAGACAATTGTATGGTCTGAGCACTACACAGTAAGATTCAATTTCCAGGCCCCCCCCATAGGCCTGCCCCTGTGGAGATGGTCAGATTCCGCCCATTGAGGGGTGTAACCCCAGAGGATCTCTTGGAGGTATTAGACCTATTGGGAGTTCTGAGGGCAGGCGAGGATCCAGAGAATCTAGTTTTGGCCTATAATAAGGCTATTACTGAGGCTCTGGATGCTATGGCCCCAATCCGTGTTCACCCCCTCTCTCTCCGCCCTCGGTCCCCTTGGTTTGATGGGACCTTGAGAGAGCTGAGACAGGTAGGATGAAGGCTAGAGTGTCACTGGCGGAGAACGACCCTTGATACTGACCACCTTAGATTGATAGACCACTATCAAAGCTATCAATTAGCAGTCTCACGTAAGAAGGCAGAGTTCCTGTCTGGTGAGATAGCTGCTGCTCAAAATCGATTGGCTCAGTTCTTTCGAACCATGGACAGGCTGTGCAACCTAGCCTGTCTACAGGTTTGAGGAGCATTTTCACAAGATAAGTGTGATGAGTTTGCTAGATTTTTTGCAGACAAGGTGGCTGACATCAGGGCTAAAATCTGTCCAGCACCCTCTATGGGGTTAGTGGTGGTCAGTGTATGGTCACCTCCCCTCGGTCTTCTTGGATATCTTTCGACCGACCGGAGATAGGGGACATCGTGCGGATTGTCCAGAAATTGTGTCCAACTTGCTGTAGTTTGGATCCGGGCCATACACGCCTACTATTATGGTGTATGGAGACCATCGTCCCGGTCCTTGCAGAGATTGTTTGGTGCTCTTTAGACTTAGGAGAGTTCCCTAGCTCCCTGAAAGAGGCGGTGGTGACACTGCTTCTTAAGAAAGCTTCTTTAGACCCAAGCATCTGTGTAAACCACAAACCTATCTCTAACCTTTCCTTCGTTGGGAAGGTGATTGAGAAAGTAGTTGCGCTGCAACTGGAGAACCATCTTACCATCCACAATGTCTTCAATCCCCTCCAGTCATGTTTCCGGAAGAGACATAGTAACAAGACCGCTCTGGTTCGGGTGCTCGATGATCTCCTGATGGAGAGAGACCAGAAGCGCCGTTCCATCTTGGTGCTGCTGGATCTCTCCTCTGCGTTTGACACTGTGGACCATGGGGTTCTGCTTGAGCGTCTGAGGGTCATCTGTGGACCGGCTGGTCCAGTTCTTAGATAGTTCTCTTCTTTCCTAGCAGGCAGGTCTCAGAGGGTGGCGTTGGGAATTTTTTCCTCTGAACCATTCTCTCTGCCGTGCGGGGTACCTCAGGGCTCGTTGCTGTCCCCCATGTTGTTTGCAGTGTATTTGCTGCCCCTTGGAGACATTGTAAGATGATATGGGCTGAGTTTTCACTGCTACACAGATGACACACAGCTCTATCTGTCTTTTGCACCCGACCAGGATAGTATGATCTCGATGTTTAATAGCTGTCTGGTGGAAATCCATGGCTGGATGAAGTCCAGCTGGTTGAAATTGAATTCTGGGAAGACTGAGGTGTTGGTTGTGGACCCAGGGTGCTGGATACAGAAGTCGGTGTTGGAGCTACCTTCTGGGCTTTGGCTCGATGATGTACAGCTGCCCACCTCTGAATGGGTGCATAACCTGGGGGTGGTATTTGACGATGGGCTGACACTGTGGGCTCAGGTGTCGGCAGTCATTAAATCTTCCTTTTACCATCTTAGGAACATCACCAGAATTAAGCACCTTATTCCGTCTGATGATTTGCCCACGTTGATCCATGTCTTTGTGACCTCGTGCCTTGACTACTGCAACTCCCTATACCTAGGGCTTCCGGAGGTTGATGTCCACTGCTTGCAGCTGGTGCAGAACACTGCAGCACGATTATTGACTTGGACTTCACGTACCAGTCATATGACTCCCATGCTGGGCGATCTGCTCTGGCTGCCAATACAGTGGCAGACCACGTACAAGGTCGGTCTTCTGACCTATAAAGCCCTACACGGACTGGGACCAGGTTACCTGCAAGAGCTCCTGGTTCCTTACAGCCCTGGCTGATTTCTCTGCTCAACTGATGAGGGGTTGTTAGAGGTTCCCAGGGTATGGTTGAAGACATCTGGTGCCGGGGCTTTTATGTTCATGGTGCCATCCCTGTGGAACTCTTTACCTCATCAGATTAGAGAGTGCGGGACTTTGGAGAGCTTCAAGACTAGTTTAAAAACGTATTTATTCAAACAGGCTTTTAATATTTGAAGTTTTAGGAATTCTGAGAATTTTTTATTGAAGCTGATGTTTTTATGTGATCTTATTGAATTGTTTTATGATGTTTTGTATGTAAAGCACTTTGTTGTTTGAATTGTGCTATATAAATAAAAGTATTATTATTATTATTATCATAGGTGTACTACAGTACATTTAAATGATAACATAGAACACAAAATTACAGTATCAAAACAAGTAGAAAATGATCAATTTCAATATACAGTGA
The DNA here is from genome assembly GCA_016271365.2 of Neoceratodus forsteri. Lineage (NCBI taxonomy): Eukaryota > Metazoa > Chordata > Ceratodontiformes > Ceratodontidae > Neoceratodus > Neoceratodus forsteri. The sequence continues at coordinate 172,139,806 of CM028131.1, read as the reverse complement.
ACATTAGTGACATGCTGAGATCAGCAGGGGGTGGGAAGGAAGTACATGTGTGCTTCTGTGTAAGTCAGTTGCATGTCCTTCTGGGGTTACATTGTGCCACCATGGAGGGGGAAGGCTCTGTCTGTAGCAGGAGGATACCTGCAGGTCCTGCACCACCAACCAATGATAGCCTCCTTTGCTAGATTCTGTTCTCAAAGGGGCTTAGTCCACCCTGATGACTGCACCATGGAAAACAACCCATAGGGCCCTGTGAGGCAGGGGGAACTCCCACAAAAGGCAGGTGATGGTCTGGGAGAATGGGCAGATGGGGGTAAGTCAGGAGGGGAGAAGAAAAAGTAATTACAAAAAGTCATAACCTTTCAAAAAAATACAAAAAAAAAGGTTTTGTTTTCTTTTTTTCTTTTTTTTTTTTTTGAGAAATGGCATTTACTCTATCTGGCAGCCTGTGAATTAACTGAAATCTGTGCTCCCATCCTGTACTGAAGTTGTTAGAAATGTATTTACTGCAAATGAGATCCATGAGAAAATTGTCTCAGACAGCAGGATCCATAGTTTCTATTATCTCTGAGGAGTTTGTTGAGATTTGAAAATGTTAGGCATGCTATCTTTCATTCCTATCACACAGCATATAATGGAGCAACAGTATGTTTTTTATCTAACTGTAAACCCACAAGCATGCTATAACAAACAATAGTTGGCAAGATCTTAAGTACCTGCACCGTCAGTATAGAAGTGCATCAATACACACACACACACACACACACACACACACACACACACACACGAATAGTGGTGTCTGCCAGAATCAGATGATGTGTTACAGTGTGTTCGTTTCCTGCATGACAACAGGAATTTCAGTGTTTCCTGCAGAACTCTGCAAAATTCTGCAGAATTCTACAGGATCCAATGGCTGACACTTGTAGTCAACACTGCATTTACAGTAGCCACACACACGGAGAACATCAACACAAACAGACACACTCATCAAGCCCAATTCGCTCTCGACTAGAACAAAAGTGCAAATGCATCTCTTTGGTATCAATCCCTTGCCTGTGATCCACTGAGCTATACTCAAATGAAGTAGCAGAGCTTCCCTGTGCAGTCGCTGATGCCACTGTGACCATATGGGAAAGAGCATCGGGGTTGCCATGTACATGACCCACAGAGCTGTTCTTAAAGCATGATGATCTGGCCAGTCTCGATCAAACATTAGTGACACCCCTGCTGCTGAACTGTTCCAGGTAAGATGCAGTGATGTCATTAAAGAATGACTGGGGCCCAAATAGCTAGGGGAAACAGAGATCAGCACAGAATCAGGTCACTAGAGCTGCATTTTGCAGGAATGAAGCTGGGGGGGGGGCTTCCACTAGATGCAAGGGACTGCTATACAGAAAGGGAGTGGGGGCCACTAGACTACCAGAGATTGTGCCAGTGGACTGAAGATTGTTCACAGCACTTGGCCCAGAAGCAGTACTAAAGGTATAGGATAGTGGGGGCACTTTGGCAGTAGTACTGGTACCCAAGAGCTAGACACATTGGATAGTGCCATGCAAGCGGCACCACACACAAACCTCGATGGGTGTCAATAAATAGCTGATAGGAAGCACAATCAACACAGCCATTAACATCACATGAAGCTCCTTGAGGAACTCTTCATTTCAGACTTTTTTTGTACATTCCACAGTACAGCATAATCCTGGTGGAATTCTGATGGAATGGCAGTTCTGCTTCTGAAAAGCTTGGTGGAATTTTGCTGTGAATTCTACAGAATTCCACCAGGTGAGCCACCATTTTGTTAAAAGGGGACAGAAAATGTGTGCTAATTGTCAGCTGTTTGTGATGTTCATATTTACCAAAATGAAAGTCATACCTCCAAAGGATCCATATTTAACTGTATCTGAATAAGCACTGATGCCAAATGCTGTGTTTTGTGTTGTCTTCTTTTCATGGACAACATTCTGCACAGTTCTCTTCATATAACTAGTAATTTGGAGCTCTGCCTGTGTCATGGTTTGTGTACAGAATGCTAAGCATTCCTCAGATTCCTATCCTCAGCTGGACTATCAGTTTCAACCACAGACTGGTTCAGGGTCTACTTTGTAGGTAGGACCCAATCAGTTAAAACTGCCGACTCTACATCCACTCCTCTTCCCATTAACACTGGTGTACCCCAGGGCTCAGTGTTAGGACCTCTCCTATTCTCCATTTTCCTAAATGACCTTCCATGCGTCTATACCACAACCTCCATCCACATGTATGCAGATGACATTGTCCTGTATACTTCCAGCCATTCACCCAGGAATGTAGCAACCAGACTCCAGTCTGACTTTGACAAGGTTCAGCACTGGCTTTGCTCACATCAGCTCTTTCTAAATGCTAAGAAGATTGTCTCCATGTCCTTTGGCACAAGGCAGAGACTCTCTCAGCTATCCTCCCTTCCATCCTTCTTTACCCTTGATGGGACAATCCTGGAGGACACCCCCTCCTTTAGATACCTTGGGGTTTGGCTTGACCAACACCTTAACCTTTCTGATCATGTGGACACCATCCTGCAAAAACTGCGCCACAAGCTAGGTGCACTGTACAGGAACCGTAGTTGCATACCACTATCAGCCAGGCATGTACTTGTCCAGAAAATGATACTCCCAATTTTTTACTATGGTGATGTAGTCTACAGTGCTGCTCCCAAGACTTCCCTAGCCAGATTGAATACTCTCTTTCACTCTTTCTGCCACTTTGTCTTGAACTCCACCCCCCCCCCCACCCCCACACACACACACACTCATCACTGTGATATAAACAAACTTCTGCATTTCCCTCTATCGAAAATAGGCGGCTTTCCCATTGTTCTAAACTGATCGCCAAATTCTGGTTTGGTTCTCTTCTCTTCTATCTCTCCTTCTCCTTATCATTCCACCCCCGCGCACTCCCTGAGATCCCAAGACACCAGGACCATGGTAGTCCCCCACCGCTCTACCCCAGTTGGACAGGTTGCTTTCTCTCACCACTTCTCCAAACTATAGAACTGCTTCCCAAAACAAATTAAACACTCCTCTTCCCTCTCATCCATCTCTACAGCTCTCCATAACTATAATTCTTATAATTGCAATTGTGATTAAAGGTTACTCCCTCAATTACTCACATGCTAGTCCATACTATTTGTCAGTTCTGTTTATTCACTGATTCTCTATTTGAGCTTGCATTCCCTAATGCAGATGTCACTTATCTGCATACTACTGTTAATATTTAAGCACTGTTACGCTCATTGGCATAATGTTTATTATGTATCCTAAGTATCTGTTGTTCTAAAACACTTCAATTGTAAGCTTCTTATGTAACATATGTTTGTAAATCAAAATATGTATGTGAGTAGTATTTGTAATTATGTTTGCTTCAACTCCCTTCCCCTCAGGACGCACCTGGAAATGACCAAAGTTGTTGCTCAGTGTGCCTTTTTCTGTTTTTCACATCAATTGTTTGCAGATATAGTTATGTATAGAGCATTGTGTGGTATGAACATAATTTCTAAACAAAAGAACATTAATGAAGCCTGAAAACAGAAAAGACACATTTCTTCAGGCCCTGCATACCAGCTCTTTCTCACAGATATATCAAGCCAGTACAGTGGCAGGGAGATGGAGATAATTTAGGGGGCTTGTACACCCTCACTTCTCATGATAAGGGCAGGATCACACCTTTCCTGACCTCTGATATTAGGAAGGAGTTTAAAATGAAAATGCATTGCTGAGGGTGCAGGTACATCAGTGGATTAACTATCTTTTGGAAGAAAGGCAATAGCAGAATACTGATTAAGTCAGACTGGCAAATTATTTAATCTGGAACCTGAGCTATGGCTGAGTTCTGAGGCTTTAGACCATTGAACTAGGGAGGTGGTGAGGGCAAAGACAGTGGTGGAATTCAAACATGCATGGGAAAGGCTCATGGGCATCATTAAATGAAGAATCTGCCAGAGAAGATAGGGGGGAAGCTGGGGGCCGCTTAAGGCCCCTTGCCACCACATAAGGTAGGTAGGGTTAGGACAGACTGGGTTGGCCTTGTCGTCCTTTTCTGCTGGCAGAATCTATGTTTCTATTTCTCCATTACCAAAATTGTGAGGCTCATCAGGGCAGTGCTATCCCATACTGGTCAGATGTGAAGAAGTAGCCCCAACAGTAATATGATTGATAGGATGTGAAGAAAGTTTCAACCAATTTTACATGGAGATGTGCTGAAGATGTACCATACTGAGTCATACTTTCTGCATACCGAATCTGTCCTGAGACCAATCAAGCTCCTGTTGGAATATGGGAAGATCCTGGCTCTATTTTCTAGAATCATTAATATCTTTTGGAGGGTTGCATGGGTTCTTAACCAGACCACGGTGAGGTACCCTTTTAAGAACAATATTCGAGGCCTAAATTCCTAGCATTTACAAACATTTCTGACAAAGACCTTTCCCTGTGTAGGTACAGTAGAAGGTAGTAGTGGCACAGCTGTGCACTCACTTGGAACACTGCAGCAACTACGAGGCATTTTTGGTGGTCTCAGGTCACACCATAGAACTGCAGCTCTGCTGGTAGATGGGCCTGTCGCCATCTCTTCATGCCACTAACTACCAGGGCACTGGCCTGTCTTGTCCACTAGGCTGAGTCAAGCTTGGTGGTGCGAGTGCAGAGTTGTGAACCTGGAGACTAAGGTTTGAATCCCCCAACTTACTCCCTGTTACCTGCACTGTTATTTGCTCTGCTTATTTTTTAATTTTTTTAATTTATATTTATTTATTACTAGGATTACAAATACCTTTGAACCAGGGTTCTTTTACAAAGGTTCCGCATCAGCAATGGGTGCAAGCAAAACAGTGGTAAGATACAGTACACGGTCAGGAGGTTAACATAGAAGTAAGCAGAGGTAAGATACAATACAGGTCATGAGGTTAACTTAGTAGCAAAAGACAGTACATGTGTATAGACTAGCACAGTAGCAAACAGTCAGTGGCAAATAACAATGTACAATTAACAATACGGGTGTATATATAACAAGACATAGACACAAATGAAAACCATCCTGGGGGTGACATAAGTGGAGCAAGGGGTGGGGATAAGAGGGGAGGGTGGGGAAAAGGATAGGGAGTCAAGGATTTGACATTGTCATAAGTGCAAGAACAGAACAATAGGTGCTAGGTAGTCTGGGACGGAGCAACAAGAGATAGGGTGATAGGGAGGAAGAGACAGGAGGAGAGGAGCGGGAGATGGGTGAAATGGTAAGTGGGAGGAGAGGGGGTAGAATGGTAGGTGAGGGTGTGAAAGAGACGGGGAGAAGCAGGGAATGGAGGGGCAGAGAGAAGTGAGGAGGGTAGCAAGGCAGGAGGAGGGAGAGGTGAAACAAAGCCGCAAGCCTAGGCAGAGCAGTCACAACTGCTTAGGTCAGTGAGGTGCTGGCAGAGCTTACATTTGAATGGGCCAAGCTTGTTTTCAGCTGCAATTTCAGGGGGAAGGTTGTTTAGCAGCAGGGGGGCCCTGGTGTGGAAAGCATGTTGAGCCTGGTTGGTATGGCAGAATGGAACGATAAATGTTGGTTTGAGGGAACTGCGTGCAAAATGTGCAGTGACTGTGGGCAACATTAAGGCATGAGTTGCAGGGGGTGTGAGGTTAAGACAGATTTTCTTAGTAGGCAGATCTGATAGGCAAGTCTACTATTTAGATTGAGCCAGTTGGATTGCTTGTAGAGATCACAGGTATGAGTATGCTTCCCTGCACCAATGAGAAGTCTACAGCATTTGTTAAGGACTGTCTTGACCCATTTTAGGGTGGTATCAACGGCAGCCCCGTAGAAGACAAGTCCGTAATCAATGACGGGTAGGACTGAGGCAGTTATGGCTGCATGCATAGCTTCTTTGGTAAGACAGTGACGGTGGCAATAGAGGACCCCAGTTCTTGAGTTGACTGACTTTGAGATGTGTTGAACATGTGAGCTGAAAGACAGTGTGCAATTAAGGGTAATACCAAGGTATTTAAACTCCTGCACTTGCTCAAGTGGCTGTTCAAGTTTATTATGTATGATGAATTTATGGATCTGTATTTGCTGTGAGAGCTATGGGGCAGCATGGACTTTGTTTTTTGTAATTCATCAACAGTTTATGTTGGAGAAGCCAGGTTTCAACTAGGCTGAAGTTCTTCTGTAGAACCTTGGTGAGTGAGATGGGGTCAGTATGGGAGGAATAGAGGACTGCATCATTGGCATAGAGTATTAAATTATTATTGCAAGCTGCAGGAAGAGTACTGATGAAAAGGCTGAAAAGTAGTGGGCCAAGGATGGAACCCTGGAGTACACCAGAGTGGACAGGAAGGGCAATAGAGAGAAAGTCAACGATCTTAACTTTTGGGCTCCTTGCCGAGAGGTAGCTTTCAAACCATTTGGTTACATCATTAGATAGTCCAAAGGAGGAGAGTGAGTGAAGCAGGAGCTGGTGGTTCACAGTGTCAAATGCCTTGGTCAAATCAATGAACACTGCACCCAGTAGGTGGCCAGTGTCAATCGCTTTATGAATATGGCTGGTGAAGTCAATCAGGGCAGTGGTCATACTATGGGCTTTTCTAAAGCCATGTTGTTACGGACAAAGTAAGTTATATTTGTTGAGGTATTCAGACAACTGGTCAGCTACAATTCATTCCAACGCCTTGAAGAGTGGTGGGAGGATAGAGATAGGGTGGTAGTTACAGAGATGAGATCTATCACCGCTTTTATGAATGGGTGAGACCACTGCTGATTTCCAGAGCTGGGGGAATTGTTTATGAGAGAGTGAAAGATTTAGAAGTTTAGTGAGAGGTTGTAGGACAACATCAAGGGAGAGAGAGAGGAGTTTGAGGTTAAGGGTATCGCTGCTGAAACTGGCTTTGCTTAGCACTTTGATAAGATATCTTTTAGCTTCAGACATGGATACCCTCTTAAAGTAGAATGAGGGGTATTACTGTGGAGATTGATTTTATTATTGAGGCAGTGCCAGGCAGAGTTGTCAAAGAAGTTGGGGGGAATGACACTGCTAAGATCAGTGAATGCGAGATTAAAGGAGTCTGCTATTTCTTTGGGGTCCTGTAAAGTGTTGCCATTAACCTCAATCATAGTTGGGGAGGATTTGCTTGGTTTACCCGTGAGGCTCTTGATGTTCTCCCAGAAGGGTTTGCTATTTCCCCAGGAGTTATTGAGTTCCTGGTTGTAGAAGACTTGCTTGGCTCTGCGTATAGCTATTGTGCACTGGTTCCTAGCCACCTTATAGGGCTGCATATCGTGTGGTTTCCCTGAGTCCATGGCTCGGTGCCAGAGGTTATCTCAGTTTTACATCATGGAGATGAGTTCAGAGTTAATCCAGTTATTAGAGGAAGATTGAGTTTTGCATTTACGTAGGGGGGCAAAACTGTTACAAACTTTGTTAAACTGGGCAATGAAGAAGTCAAGTGCTCAGTCAACACTGCTCAGGGAGTCAAGGGGTGTCCACTCAACTCTTGACAGGGCAGCAAGGAATTGTGGAAGCTTTCCTTTTGTTAAGATTCTTTTATAGGAAAATGGGGACTTAGGTCTAGGTGCCTTGTTTGACCAGTGGCAAATAACTGGGAAGTGATCACTGAGGGCATCTGGGAGAACTTCCGTGTTAATGATTCTGCTGGGATTAGAGGCGAGGATCAGGTCAAGTAAGGAGCTACTACCAGACTTATAATTAAACCTAGTGGGAGAGGCAACCATTTGAGTAATGTCTAGGGCAGCAATGGCATCCTTATGTGGGTCGGCTTCTGGAGCTAGCCAATTTACATTTAGGTCACCCATTACAATTGTCTCACCATGGGAGGTGCTGTCAGCCATGAAGTCTGTGATCATTTGGAAGCCTGTAACATGTTCACGTGGGGGGATGTATACTGATGCAACTGTAAGGGATTTTCCCTGCTGGCCCAGGATAATTGTAACTGCTAGGATTTGAGAGTTGTTTGCAGAGGAAGGTGATGGGATTACTAGCCTTTTAAGAGTTTCCCTTAAATAAATGGTGCAGCCACCCCCTCTCTTGGCAATTCTGTCCAGTCGGAGCAGGGCATAGCCTGGAATGGATACAGCATTGTCTGGGACCTTAGGAGAGAGCCAAGTTTCATTAAGAGCTATAACATCCGGCTTGTTGTTTGTTCTCTGTCTGACGTGGAACCTTTGTAAATGAGCAGGACCTCAGTTCATGGAAGGTCAAGTACACAAATGCCTGCAGTCTTGGGAACAAGTTCCCACACCTGGTGGCTGCAATGATGGAGGCATATATGGACATAGTGGCCATGACCAAAACTTGGTACACCACCAATCACAACTGGGAAATAAATCTACCAGGTTATGCCCTGTTCAGAAAAGACAGGGAGGGCAAAAAAAAGGGGGGGGGTCACCCGTTACATCAGAGATAACATCAAGGCAACAGCAATTCAGATCCCACATGGGCAGACAGAAGAAATACGGGTCACCCTTGAGCCAGGCAATGGAACAGTTATTCGCACAGGGGTCATCTACAGACCCCCTGCTCAGGGAGAGGAAATTGACAAGATAATGCTGGAGAACATACATAAGATGACGGCAAAAGGGGAAGTCCTACTAATAGGTGACTTTAACATAGACTGGTTCATCTCAGCAGGGGGCTTCAGCTAAGGCAAGGAACTTCATGGACTAAAGGAAGAGGGTGTGCACAAGGTAAGGTGGTACTCTCAAACAAATCAATCAATACAGGACACCATAGTTCACGAACTCCATTCTAGGGGCAAGCCTCACACAGCTGGTGCAAGAACCCAACATAGACAGGGCAACCCTGGATCTGGTACTGACCAATGGGGACAAGGTGGCAGAACTCCAGGTGGAAGGTCAACTCGGGTCTGTCGACCGCCATATGGTGTGGTTCAAACTGAACACAGGGACACAGTTAACTCATACCAAAGCAAGGGTCTTAGACTTCAGACGGTCTGACTTTACCAGGATGGAACTGCAGATTAAGAAAACACTGGCAAAAAGGGAGATGGGGGAGTAGATGACAAATGGGCACACAAAAAGGAAGTCATAATGGAAGTTACAAACCAATGTGTACGGATGGTAAGCAAGGGGAAAAGAAGAAGGAAACCACTTTAGTTCTTGGGGGTGGTGGCAGAAAAGGTGAGAGCCAAGAAACTAGCCTTCAGAAAATACAAAGAGTTACAAAGAGATGAGGACAGGGAAGTGTACCAGAATTATCTGAGGGAGGCATGGAAGGCTGTAAGGAGTGCAAACGCTCAGACGGAAGACAGAATAGCTCAATCTGTTAAGAAAGGAGACAAGGCATTCTACAGGTACATTAGCAAGAGAAGGAAGGCCGGGGGGGATAGCCAGACTCAGACCCTCCAACTGTACCATTTTTGCTAGTACAATACTGTATTTTTAAGACTTATACCGGATCCTAGCTGGACTGTGCCGTGTACTGAATGTGCTGCCTCCCAAGTTAAACAATTTATATTTTTCCCCCGAAATCTTTACATTTTTGGCAGAGCACTCAACCAGCACAGTCTGAGACGGGGAACATCCCAGTGTCCCTATGGTAACCACAACAGTGTGCTGTCTTTACTGTGGCACCACCGGCAGAGGGCTCCTCAATGCTTACTGACCCCCAGAAGCACTGCAGCTGAGAGTGCTTGCTGAGAAGCCTTGCCCTTTCCCCTGACTGAACTGGTGGGACCTAATGTCAGACAGATCACAGTCAGAGTAACTCCCAGCCTGAGCCATGGCAGACCGAGCAGAGCGCTTGCTTGTTCGGTTGAAATTTTAATATTTAATAATAAAAACCGGTCGGATCACAACTCTCTCACCGGTGCTGCTGCAAGAGTCTGAGCATCATCTGGAGCAGGAGTGGAGTACTGTCATTTTGACAGCAGGCACATCTCCCGATGTTGGATGATCCTTTGACAGCAGGCACATCTCCCGATGTTGGATGATCCTTTGACAGCAGGCACATCTCCCAATGTTGGATGATCCTTTGACAGCAGGCACATCTCCCGATGTTGGATGATCCTTTGACAGCAGGCACATCTCCCGACGTTGGATGATCCTTTGACAGCAGGCACATCTCCCGATGTTGGATGATCCTTTGACAGCAGGCACATCTCCCGACGTTGGATGATCCTTTGACAGCAGGCACATCTCCCGATGATGGATCCATCTCTCTCTCTGCACTGCAGGTGTCGGTGATGGGACAGGGTGTGACAAATCAGTGCCATGGGATTGATGCTTTGCTGACTGGGATGGGCAGTTGACACTTTGAGGGGGGGTTCTGCCAGAAGGTTTGCTAAGGCTGTAGGCAATGGTGAAGGAGCAAGGAGTTGTAGACAATGATGCAGGAGTACTGGCTATAGGGGAGATTACAGCTAAACTGCCTCAGTATCAACCTCTCCCTGCAGGAATCCCTGTAGTTACTGGTGTGGGATTAACAAAGGTGCTCACAGCTGCAGTCCATTAGTCTAGATGCTGTATCAGAGGTCTGTGTAGAGAATGGTGACATAGTAACATAATAATATAGTAATTTGAGGACACGAGGGAGGGGCTGTGTGCCGGGGGGCCCTCCCTTCACTGCAACACAGAAGTGTACATATTGTGATCTGTGAAATGTTGGAGGGTCTGATAACTTAGAGGGGATGGGGGGAGTGTGTAGAGGGAGACATGGAAAAAGCATCTGTCTTAAACAAATATTTCTGTTTAGTCTTCACTGTGGAAGGAGAGGGGAGGAGTCCATAGCTGGACTTCAAAGGAACTGTGGGGAATAAGGTAGACACCAGCCCTTTCACAGAGAAAAGGTCCTAAAAAAGCTTACAAAGCTAAGGGTGGACAAAGCCATGGGTCCAGATGGCACACATCCAAGGATCCTGTGGAAACTGAGGATAGAGCTCGTAGCCCCTCTAGCAGACCTGTTCAATGAGTCCCTTGGACTGGAATGGTCCCAGAGGACTGGAGAAGGGCAAATATTGTCCCCCTTCAAAAGAGTGGAAGCAGGGAGGATGCAGGAAATTACAGGCCAGTTAGCCTAACATCTATACTCGAAAAAATCATGGAGACACTACTAAATGAGCGAATAGTGGAGCACCTGGAAGCTATAGGAGCAGTAGATCCCAGGCAACATGGTTTCACATCAGGAAGGTCCTGTCAAACAAATCCAATCGATTTCATTGACTGGGTGACAAAGGCAGTGGACCAAGGGGGGCCATGGATATCGCCTACCTCAATTTCAGCAAAGCCTTTGATACCATTCCACATAGAAGACTGGTCAATAAACTTAGTAGTCTGGGGGTGGGCCACAAGGTAGTAAACTGAGTTGCAAACTGGTTAGTGGGCTGGAAACAGAGGGTGGTGGTAAATGAAACCCACTCAGACGAAAAGGATGTGACCAGCGGGGTACCTCAGGGTTCGGTGCTTGGGCCAGTCCTATATAATGTCTTCATTAGCAACATTGCAGATGGGCTAGAGGGAAAGGTTTGCCTGTTTGCAGATGATGCCAAGACATGCAACAGGGCAGACACTCCAGAAGGGGTGGAAAGGATGAGAAAGGACCTGGAAAAGTTGGAGAGATGATCTAGAGCATGGCAACCGAGGTTTAACGCAATGAAGTGCAAACTCATGCACATGGGTAGTAAAAACCCTGGCTCAAACTACAGGATTGGGGGGAGCAGCTGACAGTTACAAGGCAGGAAAGGGACTTGTGAGCCATTATTACAGATGTCTTGAAAGCCACCAGGGAAGCAGCCAAGGCAGAAGAGAAGGCCAGTGGGATGCTGGGTCGTACTGGTAGAAGTATCACAAGCCGAAGAAGGGAGCTAATACAGTAGTTCCACTGTACAAAACCTTGGTGAGGCCTCATCTGGAGTACTGTGTGCAGTTCTTTATGGCACACTTTTGTAAAGACATCAGCAAGATGGAGGCAGTGCAGAGGAGGACAGCAAAGATGGTCGGGGGTTAGAGCATAACCCGTATGAGGAGAGAGAGTGAGGGACCTCGATATGTGCACACTGGAGCAAAGGAGGGAGCAGGGAGATATGATTGAAGTGTTCAAGTACCTCAAGGGCATAAACAAGGTTAAAGGGGAAATATGTTCCTGTTCAAAACAAATGCCTGGACCAGAGGACGTGACATGTAACTAGAGGGAGGCCGCTTAAGAAAAAATGTGAGGAAGTTCTTTTTCACTGAGATGGTAGTGGATGCATGGAACAGCCTGCCCCAGGAGGCGGTGGAGGCATGTACAGTGGCAGTATTTAAACATGCATGGGACAGGAATACAGGAACGCTAGTGATGGGAAAAGGAACACTAGTGATAGGAAGATAAAGCTAAAGCCAATGACCATGAAGGGTCATGGGTTGCTTTTACAGGTGGCAAAATGGGCAGACAAGATGGGCCTTGTGGCCCTTGTCTACCAGCAATTTCTATGTATCTATGTAGCTCAAAGGTTGTAATCTGAGACAATAATACATAAATAAATAAATATCTAACCCCTAGCAAATCACTGAACTTCTCTCTGTGTAACACCTCTCTCACTGATATACATACATACATACTGTACAAACAAACATACTGTACATACAGTTCATATAGGCTAAAAAGACAAAGATCCTCATCACAAAAGCACTTAGGCAAAGGTTACCCAGAAAAGGCACTGGCAACAAAGCCAGGTTTCAAAGAAAAACAAAATCACACACATCGCCATAATGCAAATCACCATGAACATTTTGGCTAGCTCTGCTTTACTCAGGAATACATGGTGCCAAACAGCCTCTTAAACATTCTGCAAAAGGTGGGAACAGAAGACACAGATACATGTATCGTGCTTCTTGGGACTCATCAAATTGCCTCATATGTATCTCAGTCCAGGGGAAATTAATCTGCCCTTATGTTAACTTAAGGATTTGGGTCATGGTGGGCCCAAAATAAGAAAGCAAGCTAAAAAGAGAAAACCTCAGCATGTGCCTGTGTCTTCTGTTCTCAGAGTCTACAGACTTTGTGAGATGCCCTTTGGCACTGAACACTCCTGCTAAAAGCAGAACCAGGCAACATTTTCTTTGTGACTTGCATATACATCCCATGATGTGTTGTATCATGGGGGTATGTGTGATTTTGCATTCCTACATACATACATGTAAGACAACCAAGGTCCTCAGGGGGACTTCTCCCCAACACTGTCAGGGGGCAAGCCTGAGTTCTGGGTGTTGTAATATACTGAGTGACTGATTTTAGTAGTGTAGTTCTTCCACCTGAGGTGACCTCAGGGTCTGCTTTAAGGATAGATGAACTAGGTGGCAGCCTTGAGAGCCCATCAGTAGGGGGAGGTGATTCGCAATGGACACATTTCCATTTTTAGATTTTTTTTATTTTGCAATTGGTGTGACTCATGAAATAACAAATAATTATAAATCGGGGAAGGAGGATGAAGAAGACTCCCATCCCAAGCACCTGTAAACAAGCTTTCAGCTTAGTGTGTCTCTCCTAGTTAAATAAATAAATTATAAAAAATAAATAAATACCACTGCCCATTACTAAACATTTTTATTTTCATTAAAAAAAAGGAAATCTGTTCTTATTGGATCTGCTGCCTGAATGATGAACTGTAATGTTCAGTAGCATCCATTAGCATTACATAGAGAATAATACATATGTAGGTGTGTGATATGCAGTTTTTTACACACCCAAGGTGTGTGATAATATATAAACCTCAAGAGCGAAGCTCAAGAAGTTTATATAGTGTCTACACACAAAGAAGAAAAAAAAACTGCAGATCACACAACTTCATATGTAAGCAGTGGATATGTGGGGGGGGGGCAGGGGGATTAATTTAATTTTTTTCCTGGGGGTCACCATTTGCAAGTTTACCAGAGGAGCCACATACCCTAAGGCTGGCCCTGGGTGGCCTCTTAGGATAGCAAAAGGCATTCAGTATGTTACACCCTAGGCAACCGTAAAAAAACATGGCCCACACATTCCCACCACACAATTAAATGGAACACTGCAACAATACAAATTAAGAATGAGTCAATGTCACATAGGTGCTGAAACTTGGGGTGCTGGAGGTGCGGCAGCACCCCCTTGCTTGAAGTACAATTCCCTATGTCTTCCTATACAGTTTTGTTCAATGACTTTCAGCACCCCCACTGTCAAAATTGTTCCAGTGCCACTATGCTGAAGCTGCATAGTGAGCATGCCAAAATCCAGTGTTTTGGACACTGGAGAAGCAGGACCAGAAGAACTTGTTTCTCCTTCGGCATTTTGGCACTTCCAAGTCATGACAGAGTATTTTTTACAGGGCAAACATGCCAAGGATGTCCAAGCTGCTGGCTAGCCCCATGATCTACAGCAGCCAATCAGCGATGCTGGAGACTGTGAACTACACATGCTGCACACAACCTTCTCTCTTTCATAGGAGAAGGATCTGTTGCAAGAAGGTTCTCCTTTTACGTGAAAAACAGTGCAGCTGAATATAAAATATCTTAGACATATAAAACTGGATTGCAGTTTATAATCATTTATAAGCTAGTGGTGGGTGAACCAGTTTGGAAAAATCCAAACCCCCACGAACCAACAACATATGCAGCAATTGAGCTACATCCAAACTATTTTTACAGTTCAGGTAAGTAGCTTGCATTTTTGTTCTACCGCTATCATCTTGCTGCGCTGCAGACCAGCCCTTTACGTCCCCAGCTCTCATTTCCTTCAGGATTTGGCACACAGTAACACACACCAGGGCAAAGTTGATGGACATGTTGCTGACTGCAGAGTGAGCACGATCGGTGTGGGAGGGAGCCCCTTTTTGTAAAGTGGCTCCAGATTCGTGAGGAATGAGTTGGGAAATTGTAAGGGGGCACCTGATTGGTTTGTCACTGGAGAACCCACACGGTTCCCAGCACTACTGGTTGCTTGCAGTGAGTGTTCTCTGCTCAGTGTGTGGCAGACATTGAAGCAGCTCAGTCAGGCACCTTGTTCCTCCATCTGTGTTGTGTTCAGCAGCTTATTGAAAGAAAACGCATTTTTTGAGTCTTAGTGACAAGTTATATGTGAGTGTGACATTGTTATATTCTGTATGACGTGGATTTTATAGAACTATGTGTATGTATGAATGTGCTTTGTATGTTATGGACCCCATTGTAAATGAGTCTAACCACTTAACTGGGACGTCCTTTTCCTTGTACTTGTAAGGAATAAACTTTTACAAACAAACAAACAAATATTATCCTGCAAAAACAGTTGGGGTGCAAACAAAACTCTAGAAGGAGAATTTTGCAAGCCAAAAATGTAGGGTGTGGGGGGGGAGGGGAGGGGAGGAGCGAGAGTGAGGCAGGCAGTCTGCCGAATGGTTTCCTTATTCAATAGTCATTCTCCTGCACAAATAAATAATTTGGGGGTGTTGAAAAAGCACTAACATTTTTTTCTTTTTCTTTGAGCCAAAAAGAGGGTGGGAGACAGGAGAGTGAGGATTGCAGGTTATCTGCGGCTAAGTACTGTACACTGATCAGCTGCAGCTAGGCAGACAGAAGCCATTTTTTGATGAGTCCTCAAAAATTAAAGGAGTAGTCCACCCAGAAATTGTTAAAACATACGCTGTGCAGAGTGTTTTGATTTCTGCATGAAGTTCTAGTGAGTCCTTCCCTCTGTCTGCTATCAGGAGTTTTTCCTAAATTAGCCTGCTACTTTATGGTAGTTTTATGACCCCTGGGGATCTCCATCTGAGCTAAGTTTATTGCTTTTCTTGTACCTACAATGCATCCTGTCTCATGTGGCAGCTATGTAGCCGAGACCATAGATTCAGCACATACATGCCAAACAAACCTAAATATCTTGGAAACTTTGTAAGCCACAAAAAATGACCAGCAGCTATGTTGTTCAGTACAAAAAAACCTTCACAATGAGGATAGTCACTAAGCTGAGCTCTGTATAGTTTTAAAAATATAGCCATCGCTACTGTTGTGAACTGATTGTAAAGCAGTGCTTGCTGTGAATTTATGGTCCCAGCTACATCACTGTCACATGAGACAGGATGCATTGTAGGTACAAGAAAAGCAATAAATTTAGCTCAGATAGAGATCACCAGGGGTTGTAAAACTGCCATTAATCTAGCAAGATAATTTAGGAAAAACTCCTAATAGCAGACAGAGGGAAGGATACACTAGGACTTCACACATAAATCATAACACTCTGCACAACATACAGTATGTTTTTGCAAATTCTGGGTGGACTACTCCTTTAAAGTTACAGTAGCATTTGAAAGGCTTCACTCCACATCTACCTCTCTTTGCTCCTGGGGCAAACCTATAATCTTCGTCTCTGTGGGCCTGTCATGGACAATGAAAAAAAAAATATTATTGCTTTGGAAGGAATCGTAGAGGCTGGTTAGGTGGTCAGCTTTGTTCCCCTGATTTAAATTTGAACTCTAGCATTGGCAATTTGTGGCACCAGCCCTTGTTGTTTAGAGGTTAGGGTCTGGAATTTGATTTTAAAGTAAGCAGAAATTCTAAAGTTATGAGCCATATTGTGTGATGGCTGCCAAATAAATGCTAGCTTTGACACTTGAGAACTCACCCGGCATTGTGGCAGCTACCACATAAAATCACCTCGGGGAAAAAAACTTTTCCTTGGGTGGAGCAGATTGTGCTTCCAGGACTATTGGTGTGCCATCTGGCAGCACAGGCCTGAGCAGTCCACTGCCAACTGCCCTCTCTCCTCTCAGCACCTTTCTGAGGACCACTGTCATCCCTTAGGCATCCTGTAATGATACAAGATTGAACATGGCTTTTTTAATATGAACATACTGTACAAAGGTTACCAACAGGCCCAGAGGTCTCTCTAGTCTGCTTGTGTTGCAGTGTCTCTAGTGGCAACTAAGGACTCCTTCCCTCTTTACCAACTGCTAAGCCCCTTTGCCATCCCCGTTTATCCCGACTTTCCCCTTTACTCTTTCCTACCCACTTTTGAATCCCTCCACCATCTCCAGCAAGACCACCTGCCCTGGGAGTTCATTCCACCCTTGCAACCACCCTCTCCACAAACGAATACCTCCTGAACTCTTTCATGAATTTCCCCCTCTCCAGTTTTAGACAATGCCCCCTCATAATTTTGCTTCTGCTGAGACTGAAGAGGCCCATAAAAGTCTCAGTCATGTCACCCATTTCTCTCGTCTCCTCCAAGAAGTATGTTTTTAGGCACTCCAGCCTTCCTCATATGTCCTGCCCTGCTGACCTGTAGCCAATTTTGTCACCCTCCTCTGGATTGACTCAAGCAGGTTAATGTGCTTTTTCAGGTAAGGACGTCAGTACTGCACACTATATTCCAGGTGCAGCTGCACCAGTGATCTCTACAGTGGCAAAATGGTTTCCTCCTGCCTGCTAGTGATTCCCTTCGTAATGGAGCATAGCATTTTGACTTTCACCACTGCCTTCATGTGAGGAGTACTTCAAGACACTAGTGATAGTCACTCTCAGATCTTTTTCTTCTTCTGATTTTGTTACCAGGATCCATCCCAGGCTGTACTCCATCCTCAGGTTCCTAGCTCCTATGTGCATGACTTTTCACTACTTTGCATTCTGTGCATTTACTGCATAATAGCATGCATGTTCCATGTACAGTATTATAAATTTACAAATATTTAAGATTAAAATGTGGATGTACTGCACTCCCCCTTGTTGCATTCTTCACCCACTCGCACCAAGTGTAGGCACAGTGAACACCCTCCCTGTGGGCCCAGGAGCCTCACCACAAAGTGACTCGGAGGCATAGTCAAGTCTTGCTTCTAATGTGTTTAAAATAAATGTCCATTCTCTGCAGCGTGTTTTCTGATTTTCATTTCTGGGATTTGCCTTTCCTGCGTGTGTGGGGGGGGGGGATCAGAGGATGTTCACTGCAGTAATGTTCATATTAATATTGCCAGTCTTCACTCTTTTCCAATTTTTTCACTCTCATATTCACATCACTTTCATGACTATGTATACAGTATAATAGTACAGGAACAGTATTTCATTTAGTAGTAACTTGACCCCCACCCCACCATCCTCAATGCCACCTGTTATGTGCAGAGTAACAGTATTTCATTTAGTATAGCTTGGCAGAAGACACCAGGAGAAAGGACTGCTGTGTGACTGGACTGGACTTCTCTGCTGGGACTAAAGAAGAATAACTTTTGTACTTGGACCTTTAATTTAGGTTAAAAAAAACTAACAAACAAAACAAAAAAAAAGTGTGTGTTTGTCTGAGTTAACTGAACTGAATGGTTATCTGAACAGTTATCTAGGTGTAAATCTCAGGTGATTGAAATGACTTAATAGCTGTGAGGTTTAAATTACTTGTAGAAAGATCTAGTAAGTAGGGGGAGTGCCTTAGCTAGAAGGAAGCTACATTTAAAGACTGCCTTAGAAAGATTCTGCTAATAGCTTGGCAGAAGACACCAGGAGAAAGGACTGCTGTGTGACTGGACTTCTCTGCTGGGACTAAAGAAGAAGAACTTTTGTACTTGGACCTTTAATTTAGGTTAAAAAACTAACAAACAAAACAAAAAAAAGTGTGTGTTTGTCTGAGTTAACTGAACTGAATGGTTATCTGAACAGTTATCTAGGTGTAAATCTCAGGTGATTGAAAGGACTTAATAGCTGTGAGGTTTAAATTACTTGTAGAAAGATCTAGTAAGTAGGAGTGGCTTAGCTAGAAGGGCTACATTTAAAGACTGCTTTAGAAAGATTCTGCTAATAGCTTGGCAGAAGACACCAGGAGAAATGACTGCTGTGTGACTGGACTTCTCTGCTGGGACTATATTGCCCTCCTTCCCTCCCCTCCACCCCGCACCCAAAGCTAGTTCTATTTTTATAGGCACAGGATTTGACTGACAACAGGAACTTCCTGTTTGGGAGCAGGAAGTGAGTGAGCACAGAGCCACCAAAGACCCACCATCCTAGAAGGGCAAGAGTAGCTCTCCGGCCCCCTCTAGCTGCTGGAGGTCTGCCTCTGAGCAAGTAAGGGTCTACTGAGAAATATAGGATATTCTTGTCTCAGAACAGGACAATCAGGAGCTTAAAGGGCACACAGGCAGAAAGTAAGGAGAGAGAGAAAAAAACAGAGGAAAGAGTAAGGATTGCAAACAGTTAAGGGGCCAGAAATAAGACATGATTGGAGTGGTGCAGTGCAGTGGCTGTGGAGCAGCAGTCTTCCGGGAGACGTTCTGGAGGATGCGGTGTTGTCCCATCTGCAGGCACCTCTCTGGGCTGAGGGAGGAGGTTGCTCATCTCCAGGCTGAGTTGGCCAGGATTTGTGGGACCTCTTCTTCCATCCAGGGACCACCAGTGCCACTGCCGTTGCCTCAGAGGTTGCCAAGAAAGAGGGCGGATTGGACCACAGTGGGCTCAGAGAGGGTGAGGTGGTGGAACAGAGGCACATCCCCCAGTTATACCTCTCACAATTCCTATGCCATTCTGGCAAAGTGTGGTTCCTCTATGGAGGCACCACTTGGCAGAGACCAAGGAGGATGCTGGGAACCTCCACAAAGGAGACCCACAGGAGGGTGGCAGGGACTCTGCAGGGGAAGGAAACAACTCCTGGTGGGGGACTCCATTGTTAGGAAGGTAGAACTGGGGGAGGAAGGGGAGAGGGAGGTAAGGTGCCTGCCTGGTGCCATGGCTTGGAGGGACAGGGAGCGAATCCTCAGGATTGCCGGAGCAGCTGCACAGGGGAGGGAGCTGGATGTCATTGCCCACCTAGGGACAAATGACCTGGCTAAGGACAGGGATGGGGCAAAAGGGAGTAAGGCCATCAGGAAATGGAGGGTAATGAGTACCAATGCCCGTAGTCTGGGCAACAAGCTCCCTGACCTGGTGGCCTTGATGGAAGAGGGATGCCTGGATATCGTAGCAGTCACAGAAACATGGTACACAGAGAACCATGACTGGGATGTTAACATACCAGGGTACATAACCTACAGGAGAGACAGGCAGGGGAGAAGAGGGGGAGGAGTAGCTCTCTATGTAAAGGAAGGGATAAAAGCAACTGAACAAAAGAGTAAACAGGGAGGAGAGGAGGCACTGTGGGTCACCTTGGAGACTGGAAAGGGCACCACAATCCGCACAGGGGTTGTACAGACCCCATGTCAGGGGAAGGGAATGAACAAGGATATGATAGAAGGCATTCTTAGAATGGCAGAGAAAGGGGAGATACTGTTGATGGGAGATCTTAATATGCCAGATGTTAACTGGAGCACATTTGCTGCAGCCACATCCAAGAGCAGGGCCATTCTTGATGCCCTACAGGTGGCAGGCCTCAGACAGCTGGTTTCAGAACCCACTCGTGAGGGAGCAATCTTAGACCTAGTACTCTCAAACGAGGGCAGTGACAGGATCTCAGATCTAGAAGTGGGTTGCCATCTGGGGACAAGTGACCATCAAACAGTGTGGTTCACATTAAACTCAGCTACAGAGTCAAGCCATACAAAAGTGAGGGTACTGGACTTTAGGAGGGCTGACTTTGGCAAGATGGGAGAGTGCCTCAGAAAAGCACTAGCAAACAGGCTAGAAGGAGGTGTGGAGCAACAATTGGGAATCATCAAAACTGCCATCACAGAGGCAACAAGCCTTTGTGTGAAGCAAATAAACAAATTAAAATGAAAGAAAAAGCCACTATGGTTCTCAAAAGAGGTGGCTGTGAAAGTCAGGAAGAAAAAGATAGCATTCCGGAAGTATAAGAAAACACAGAAGGAGCAGGACAGAGAGCTGTACCAGTTAAGGCAGAAGGAAGCAGGAGGGAAGTCAGAATAGAAAGGCCCAAACCGAGGAAAAGATAGCCAACTCAGTTAAGAAGGGGATAAAACCTATAGGTACATCAGCGGCGTGAGAGAAGACAAAGGAGGATAGTGAGCTGAATAGAATGAACGGTGGGTGGGCAGATGGGGACAGTGAAAATGCAGGGATACTGAACGAATATTTCTGCTCAGTATTCACAAAGAGGAGGGGAAGTGCCTAATCCAGTTAACAGAAGCACTCTTGATAGGGGTCAATCCCAGTCCTTTCACAGAAGAAAGGGTTCTGCAAGAACTCCTAAAACTGAAGGTGGACAAAGCAATGGGTCCTGATGGAATTCACCCAGAATTCTAAAAAAATATAGGGAGGGACTAGTGAAACCACTGGCTACTCTTTTCATAAATCATGGGAGGATGGTGTGGTACCCGAGGACTGGAGGAAGGAGGATGTATTCCCTTCACAAAAGTGGGGCCAAGACAGAGGCAGGAAACTACAGACCTGTCAGTCTGACCTCTGTGGTAGGGAACGTGATGGAGTCACTTCTGAAGGAAAGAATAGTTGAGTACCTAGAGGCCAGTGGGGCACAGGACCCAAGGCAGCATGGATTCTCAGTGGAAAGGTCATGTCAGATGAATCTAATAGATTTCTTTGACTGGGTGACCAAAGTAGTAGACCAGGGAGGGGCTGTGGACATGGCCTACCAAGACTTTAGCAAGGCATTTGACACGGTCCCACACAAAGATTATTAGTCAAATTAACCAGCCTGGGAGTGGGTCCCAGGGTGGTAGCCTAGGTAAAACATTGGCTGCACAACAGGACACAGAAGGTAATTGTAAATGGAGTCCACTCTGAAGAAAGAGGGTTACTAGTGGGGTACCGCAGGAGTTCAGTATTGGTCCAGTCCTTTTAATGTCTTCATCAGTGACATTGCAGAGGGACTGGAAGGAAAAGTATGCCTTTTGCAGATGACACAAAGATCTGCAACAGGGTTGATACAGGAGGCAGGAAAGGATGAAAAGGACTTGGCAAGGTTGGAGGAATGGTCAGAAGTATGGCAGCTAGGATTC
The DNA here is from genome assembly GCA_016271365.2 of Neoceratodus forsteri. Lineage (NCBI taxonomy): Eukaryota > Metazoa > Chordata > Ceratodontiformes > Ceratodontidae > Neoceratodus > Neoceratodus forsteri. The sequence goes on along the minus strand of CM028131.1, from coordinate 172,117,958 downwards.
AATGCAAGAAGTGCAAAATTATGCACCTGGGAAACAAGAACCCAGGGTAGAATACACAATGGGTGGGAGGTAGTAACAACAACAAAAAGGAAGGGACCTGGGGGTAATCATATCAGATGACCTTAAGGTTAGCAAGCAATGAGAAGGGAGGGGAGGGCGGATATACTGGGATGTATAGGGAGAGGCATCAGCAGCATAACACAGGAAGTTGTTATCCCTCTGTACAGACAGTTGGTGAGACCCCATCTGGAGTACTGCATCCAGTTCTGGAGACCCCATCTCCGCAAGGACATAGACAGGATAGAGGCAGTCCAGAGGAGGGCAACTAAAATTGTGCAGGGTCTGCAAGAGAAGCCGTATGAGGAGAGACTAAAGGAGCTTAATATGTATACCCTTGAGGAAAGAATGGAGAGGTGGGACATGATAGAAACTTTTAAGTACCTCAGTGGAATCAACAAAGTCCAAGAGGGTAGCATCTTTCAGAAAAAGAGACGTGCAAGAACAAGGGGACACAATTTAAAGATAGAAGGGGGGCGGTTCAGGGGCAATGTGAGGAAGTATTATTTCACAGAGAGGGTAGTGGATGCATGGAACAGCCTTCCTGAGGAAGTTGTGGGGTCTAAAACTGTGGGAGAATTCAAGAATGCATGGGACAGACATAAGGCAATTCTTGTGGGGGGGGTAGAAAGAAATAGGCTGTTGGTTAACTAGGATCTGCGGCCTATCCTGTAGGTAGGGAAATGGGCAGACTAGATGGGCCAAGCGGTCCTTATCTGCCATCAAAGTCTATGTTTCTAGTAAATTGACCCCCCCACCATCCTCAATGCCACCCGTTATGTGCAGTGTGTTTTATTATTTTCATTTCTGGGATTTACCTTTTCTACGGAAGGGGGGTCAGAGAGTATTCCTTACTGTACTGTTCATATTAATAGGGTCAATCTTCATGCATTCCCATTTTTGGTTTAGGGATAACGTGTATGAAATTATTTATTTGCTCTCATATTCACATCACTTTTTGAATAAGCGTATATAGGTAGAGGTGCACTATTTTATCTAGGTATCCCTTGACTACCCCCCCCCACACACTGACATAGTGAACTGAAGCAGACAGCAAGCACCATGAAGGACTTGATCACCCCTCTGTCAACTGTGTCTGCTCTTACCACTGAACTGCACCTGTTGATGAAACAAAATGACCAATCAAGAAGCCCAATCGAGGTGCAACAACATCAGATTCATTGGGATCCATGAAGGAGTAAAAGAAAGGTGACCCCTTCCCATTTTTGAAAAGTTGCTCCTAGAGGTGACTGGGTTAAGATACCCCAAAGAAAAAGTATGCCTGGACTGGGCCCACGGAGGAAGACCCAGTCAAGATATCAGTTCAGCAACCGCAATTTACCTGCAGTTTTTTTTTGTCAAAACCTCACTATTTCCAGAATTAAGAGAGGATACTTAGAAAAGCAACACTTGATTGTGGCTTATCTACAGGGGGTGTAAGACTGAGGTATTTCTAGACTTCTGTGCAGAAACACTACAATCTGGTGAGGCATTTGACAGAGTGCAGGAAATACTGATTTGTAAAGGAATCAGATTTGCTCTACCCTCTTCAGCCAAGCTCTGATTCTTTTGTCATGGCCAAATACAATATGTTTGTGAACTGAAGGTGGCAGAAAACTATGTCACTCACCTTCCTCCTCCAGTCCTCCACCTTTCAAGAGTCCTAGCTTCAATCCACAATCAAAGTTGCATTCTGAACAGTACACTTCAAAGCAAACACAGCAAAATAACTCTTAACAAGGAGACTAAACATGACATGCCTCCAGCTGAATCCCCCACTAGTCAAGTTGACAATGATGTGAGGAGTGACTCAACTACAAGTCAGGGTAAAACTCTAGAGCAAGATGTACCCAACATGAATCAGCCATCTCACCCACCAGGTTCATTGGGTTCCCTAAACACAGAGCCATAGGGCCACGTGAGTTGGGCCCCCACAGCTCCTACCTCAAGAGTATGACTTAATGTGTTGCGGGGGGTGACTAACACCAGAAACTCATTTCCATCAGTGCAGATTTTCCAGTGCACTCTGCCTGGAGGGTATGCCTGCAGTGGTATATATACCTGCCCTGGCCAAGAGGGTTGCACATCAGCAACCGTACTCCTGAACGGGGGGACACTTCTCCCATGAACCCATTGGTTTCACTCATTGCAAGGGGACCCATATCCCTCAGATTCCAAAGAGGGTCTGGGTCTACACAGTGACCCATTTGGAATAAGCAGGAATGGTCACTGAGTTCCTGGTGTTCATGCCGCCAAGTCTAGTTTTGACAAAGTTCTGACAGTTGTCGTTCAAAACTTCAGTGTTTGCTTGTTGGGTTTTTCCTATATGTGTTTTGGTGTTTATGTGCTGGTACAGTGGGTTCATTATGCAATGTGCTGGGTAGCAAGGGGTGTAATCCCATGAAACAAGATACACCCAACCAAATCGGAGGCAGCTTCACAAAACCACCCAACAAGATGGGTGGCCCCATATGAATGGTCATGGGTATTCTAGAGCTAGGAGATGGGTAGACTGACATTATGAATTTAGACCAGGATTATTGCAATAGGGGTTCCCCACTAACAGTTTACAATTGGGATGCAAGTAAATATTCTTTTCTACAATTTACAAGGCCTGGAGTCTGTGATCAAATAGGCTAGAATCCATTAGGAACTATGGAACACTCACTGTGATATTAGCCTCTTTCAGGTAGGAGTTCCTGGATGCACAAGCCGTAGATGACATGGAGAATTAAGGGAAATGTGGGGCAGAAAAAAACCCAAACACACAGCAGATTTCAGACTTCTTTACTCACCATGAGCCCCTCCAATGGCCAGCTAGTCTTTCTGATAGGGATATTGCTACACGTTCTACAAAAAGACCTTGCCCCTGATCGGTCTGCAGCCATCCGCCGGTCTGGCGCAACCAAACCAGCCGCACTGCGCGCTCACCTCCAGGCTGATGCTCAGGACCTCCCAGCTGGGTAAGATCTGCTAGACTGCCCGGGGAAGCAGTGGCTTGCTGCCATTGGCCCAATGCTCCCCGAGTGAACCCTGATTGGACCACTGCATTCTCTCTCAACACTCATTGGCTGCTCATCGCACTCTCAATTTTTATCCTGCTTCAGGCCGTTGCACCCATTGACTTGACTGGGAAGTGGCCAGATTTTTGGCCAGCACTGAGACTGTGACTGTTTTCTGCTGATTTACTTGCCTGTAAAACTGTTTCTGTGGTAGTTGATTTTGCTCAAAAAGACGAATTAATTTGTTCTAAACAGCCGAATCCAAAAACTGTGTTGTGAAATGCTTCATTTTTTACCTTTCCTCTACCTCTTTCTCTACTTCTGACTCCCCCCCAGCCTCGGGGCCCAAACCGCCCAACCCCTCCCTCGCTCTTCTTTCTCTCTCCTCCACAGTAAGTTAATCCTCCTGCTACCCCAAGTTCTTTTTTTTTGTTGCTCTGTTTTTTTTCTTTTCTTTCTCTACCTCCTTTCGGCTTCCCCCATGGCGCCAGGTCAAGTTCACTCTGCACCTGTCTCTGGTTGCCCTCCACCCCCTCGCCTCTGGCCTCTCTGTCTACTACACACACCCGATTAAGCCCTCACGTCATCCTCCTTTATCTCAGCACTATTTCACTCACCTCTCCCCTCTTCCTTCCTTCTCTAGACCTTGCCCCTGATCAGGCGTCTGCAGCCCTCCGCCCGGCGCCACCGAAGCAGAGCCAGCTACTACGCTCACCTCAGGCGGCGCTCAGGACCTCCCAGCTGGATAAGATCTGCTAGACTGCCCGAGAAGCGGTGGTTTGCCGCCATTGGCCAACACTCCCAGTGAACCCTGATTGGACAACTGCGTTCTCTCTCAACACTCATTGGCTGCTCATCGCACTCTCAATTTTCCCCTGCTTGAGACCATTGCGCCATTGACTTGACTGGGAAGCAGCCGGTTTTTCCACCGCCCACCCTACCCACCTCGCACCTTAATTAAATAGACCATCTTCCCCACCCAAAGGTTCCTCCCCTAGAAAGCACATCACTGTTCTCCTGCTTGGGCCCTCCCCACCTATCATTGCCTCACATCCCTGAGTTTTACTGCCTCCTGACCCTCCTCTTCCTCTGCTCTTTCTCAGCTCTATCATGCATTCCTCCCTGTCACTCCTTTTCCTTATCCTCTTTACTCTGTTCCCCCTACTCCTCCCTCTTGGGGCCCCTTTCTCTTCCCCCTCACTAAGTTTCCAGTTAACCATCGCATATCGCAGCTCTGGCACTCTTCCACATGAGGTAAACCATACCCCCTTGGGACACTCCCTCTCAAAAATACCTCCCGCTCTCGCCTGTGGATTTTGGATCCACAACCTACCCCCACACACAACCCTTGCTGAACTTTCTCGCACTCACTACTGCACGATCCTGCCCAAAAGTAAACGCAAGCTTTCCTCAAGGAAGTACGTCTGGGCACCTGAAGCTCCTGCTCCTCATCCTACTGCTATCAGGAAATATCCACCCCAGCCCTGGCCCAAACAAAACCAAGGTCTCCACCCAGAATAGACCTTCTGGTGCTCTCTCGATCATATGCCTAAAACATCTGCAGTCTCCTCCCCAAGTTTGACTCACTCCAAGCCTTTGCAACCTTACACAACCCTGATATCCTGGCAGTTGTTGAAACCTGGCTCACCCCCTCAGTACCGGACCACACAATCACCCTCTCAGGCTACAATGTTTTTCGACTGGATCGGACATCAAGAAGAGGTGGAGGTTGTGCACTATACCTGAAAGACACACTCCTGGGACACCCCATTGATACTGCCCTCCTGGCCACCCGGGCACAGATTCTTCCCATTAGAATCCTTCTAGGGGCTCACAATAAGGCTCTTTCAATAGTTACTGTGTATATTCCTCCTAGAGAGCAAGGACCGGGACTGCCCGCAGTACTGGACCTCATCAGATCACAACCACCTGACTCTGAAACCATCCTGCTTGGAGACTTTAATATCAACTGGCTTGCAGCCGAGGGCGGGGCTATCAGAGACTCTGTCATATCGGCCAATCTTACACAGATGCTAAACTCCTCTACCCGAAAGAACTATAAAACAGGGACCAGCACCCTCCTAGATTGGATCCTGACCACTCACCCCACCAGAATCACGAACCACACTATCCTTCCTGACTCACTAAGTGACCATTCCCTGGTTTGCTGTACCTGGTCCAACAAATTTTGTAACCCCCCCAAAAAAACCCTCTACAGCAGAGCTCTACATCATGGTCAGTTACCACTCCTCAAATCCCACCTTCTCCATCAGAGGCAGGGCAACTGACACCAACTCCGCACTGGACCACTTCATACACGTATTTAATGAAGACTGCAACCAATTTGCTCCCCTAAAGAAGTGCAAAATTAAGACTCTCTGCAACCCCTGGCTATCAGCGGTCCTCCTTATGAAGCTGAAATCTAGGAATAACCTGTGGGAACTGGCCAGATCTACTGGTAGACAAATTGACATCCAGAACTATAAACGTGCACGTAACGACTGCACTAAATCCATTCGGCTACAGAAGTCCGACTACTACAAGAAAGCCCTCACCGACACTTGGTGAAACGGGAGAGAGTTCTGGAACAACATAAAAGAAGTCACGGGGATGCAACCCAAAACATCACTGGCCATGATCAAGGTAAACGGGAGCACATTACTTGACCCAAAAAGCATTGCTGACACCTTCAACGAGGCATTCACTGACCTTACCAGTGTGCTTTCCCCTGATTTCTTCAATGATGAGGACCCCCCAACATCCCGCAGCTACACCCTCCCTGCCAAACACCCTCCATTCTACTTTAAGGCAATAAAGGTGCATGATGTTCGCAAGTATGTCACCAAAGCTCTATGCAAATCCAGAACTATGAGCGACTCATCGACCTCAAGCCTCTATCCCTCACACTAGAAGAAGTTTTAGGGCCTCTCACCAGGATCTTTAATCTTTCCCTCTCCCTCAGCCAGTTCCCGGACAAATGGAAATCAGCCACTGTCACCCCAATCCATAAAAGTGGTGACAAGACTATACACGGCAATTATCGCCCAATCTCTATTGTACCTCCTCTCTCAAAGGCATTGGAACGTATAGTAGCTGACCAACTCACTGACTACCTGGACAAATATAATATTCTCTGCTGGCAGCAACATGGCTTCAGAAAAGGCCATAGTACCGCATCCGCCCTCCTGGAATTCACAGGTACTATCCACAGCTCCCTGGACAACGGTAAACCTACTGGAGCTATCTATATTAACCTCTCAAAGGCCTTTGATACTGTACACCACCGCCTTCTACTTGGCCAACTTCAGTCCTCTGGTCTCGCCGCTGATTAAGTCACTTGGTTCAAAATCTACCTTGAAAATCGATCCCAACGTGTAAAGATTGCAGATGTGTTCTCTGATACCAAAACTGTCAACTCTGGTGTCCCTCAGGGTTCTATCCTTGGCCCACTCCTCTTCAGTCTGTTCATTAACACCATCCCGGACTCCTGCACAGAACAAATGATACTCTACGCTGACGATGCAGTAATTCTTGCATCCCATCAGGACACAAATCAGTTGCAAAAAAGTCTCCAGCAGGGTTTCAATAAGGTCAAGAATTGATTCATAAGGCATAAACTGATCCTTAACCAGAAAAAAAAACAAAACCATGATTTTCAGCAGCACCCACAATAAGTATAAGGATCACCACCTCACCATAAACACCACACATGGTGACCCTCTGGAACAGGTCCAATCATTTAAATACCTTGGGATCACCCTTGACTCAAACCTCTCCTATGTTGTTCACATAAATAATGTTGCCAAAGCTGCAAATTCCAGACTAGGCATGCTTTTCCGACACAGACAACACCTTACCCCTGAAGTACTGAGTGCTGCTGTCCAGAGCTCCATCATTACCACCATTGACTACGGCCTTATAATCTATGGCTCTGCCACTGCTACTGCACTCAAATGTGTAACTACCTCTCTCAACAAGGCTTGTCGGCTCATCACAGGTGCTCAACGCCTTACTCACACCTGTGACCTTTATACCCAAACCGGCTGGCTGCACTTTGAAAATCGAATAAAATATCAAACCTGCATGGTGGCAAAGAAAATTTTGGTGGGCCTTGCACTTCCTGGAGTCTGTTCCCTCCTACAACCCAGAAACAGCAGCCGCAACACCAGGGGCACTAAGCCACAGCTTCTTAAAATTCCCAGCTGCCGTACTACACAAGGTCAAAGATCCTTTGCCTTTAGAGCTTCGAGCTGGATGAATGGACTGTCTAGTGATATTACCACTGCCACCACGCTCGGCTCCTTCAAATCCAGCATCCGCAAGTCTCTCACTGCCTTGAGTGCCTTTGACTGCCATTGATCATAACTGAATCATCTATCACCTAAGCCAGCCTGACCTTATGCAAACCCCTACCAGCTGGGTGATGGTCACTATCCTTAACTCTTGCTAATGTCTGGGCACCCTCTGCTAATCTCTGTTTCTTTGACAATGCCTTCCAGGTGGCACCCCCCCACCTCAGCCCTCCCCTAACTACAGCTCTGTCCCCTAAGTACACCTCTGTGCCTCACCCTCACCCCTTCCCTCACTCTCTCATCTCCTGCCTTCCCTCTCTACCTTTGTCAACCCTAGTTCTAGCTTTGTATATGTATAGATAAGTGATTATTTGTCATAATGTCATCCTTGTTGTCTTGTTGTACCATATGAAGTGGAACCTTTGTAAAAGAGCCCTGGCTCAAAGGCATTTGTAATCCTAGAATGAAATAAATAAATAAATAAATAAATAAATAAATAAATAAATAAATAAATAAAAACTAGGCTATGGCCAGTGAGCACTTAAAGCTGCAACAACAGGGGGTTGGGGAAGTGAAAGTTGCCTCCAATCTGGGCAAACATACTGCAGGGGTGGCTATATTACTGAAGAAGGGGATCCCTGGAAGGTTAGAGTGAAATTTAGTGATACAAAGGGTAGACTGGCAGGGGAGACCCTCAAGCAAGCACAAGTGATGCATGTTATTAATATTTACAGCCCTACCGCTACTTCCAAAGAGTTTTTGGTGGGTGTTCCAGAAATTGGCCTCCCATCCTCTAGGGATGTTAGTGATGGCAGGGGAATGGAACACGATGAAACAACCTCAGTTGGACTGTTCGTCCAATTCCTGGATGGCTGGGAAGGTGGCAGGTAGGTGCCTCAAGGGATCATAGGTGGAGCTTGGCCTGGTGGACCCTTGGAAGGAACTTAATCCCATAACCCAAAACTTTATATTTTAGTCACCACCTAACCATAGTTATTCAAGGCTAGACAGGTTATATGTCTCTGGTTGTCACCTCCCAGTAGTTAAGGGGACCAAGATTCTGAAGATTACATTGTAAGACCACACCCCCATCAAGCTTCAGTTAGCAATAGGTAGGGGAACATGATTTAGTCTGGCGCTTTAACACCAGCTTGATAAATGATGAGATATTTGTTTCTAAGATTACTGAGGAGATTCCACAATATGTACGACTTAATACAACCAGTGACACTGCTCTGAAATGTATATGGGATGGACTTAAAGTGGTGATCCTGGGACATATTATTGCCTATGCCTCCTTCACGAAATTAGAGAGACAAACATTTTTTTTTATACAAACACCAGAGGCTACAGCTTGGGTATAAATAGGGGTGAATGATGCTTTTAAGCAAATGCAGGAGGTGAAGGAACAGCTTAGCTCCATGGCCCAGTGTAAGGACCCAGTACAACATAGAAGCACAGCTGAGGCTTTTAAACCAGAAATATTTTGTATTTGGCAACAGAGCCAGTCATCTGCTGGCCTTTAGACTTCAGAAGAGGGAGACATACAAATCACAAAGTTAAAAAAAAAGTTCTAACCCCAGGGAATTTTGCAATTTGTCTAGGGACACTGGGGCAGAATTTGAAAATTTTTACAGGACCTTGTACAAAAAGAATCAGGGGCTGGTAGGGAAGACAACATCAAAAAGTTCCTGGAGAAAGCACAGCTCCCACAGATGTCTCCAGAGCACAGGAAATACTAAACAGGCTGTTTACAAGAGAAGAAATAGCTAGGGTGATAAAGACCTCTCTAACAATAAGGCTCCAGGCTCAGATGGGTTTGGGTCTGAGCTTTTTAACTTTCTCAGGCCCCATACCTGCTCTCAAAATTAATTTTAGTGGGATAGAGGTGAAGAAGATACACCACACACTGGGCAGAAGGCTCACATTATAGTGCTGCCAAAAGTTAGCATAGACTTCCTCTACCGTAGCTCATATAGGCCCAACTCCCAATTAAATCAAGATGCAAAAATACATGCAAACATTTCAGGAAACAGGCTGCAGCAAGTGGTAAGCTCAGTAGTGCATCAAGATCAAACTGGGTTTATGCCTCAGTATCACATTTTTGATAATATTTGTAAGGTGCCGAATGTGATGGAGGCCATGCAGCAGATGGATACACCTAGCAGACACTAAAAAGGTGTTTGATTACCTCGAGCGGGACTTCCTTGGTTATACATTGGCTGCATTTGGGATGGGAGACTTATTCGGGGAACCAGTAGCCCAGGTCAAAGCTAATGGGGTTCTTTCAGAGAAAGTAGCTATCAAGAGAAGGATGAGGCACGGCTACCTCCATCTCCCTGCCTCTTTGTGTTAAGTATTGAACCTTTGACTGCAGTCATCTGGTCCTCCACAGAAGTCCAAGGTATCAGAATTGCAGGTGAAGAAGTCCACATCTCTCTTCATGCAGATAATACTTTCCTCTTCATCCAAAACCTAGAGGATGGCCTGCCTCCCCTGAAGTGTATTTTAGAGGATTATGGAGAGGCATCCAGATTTAAGGTATGGACAAATCTGAGGCAATGTGTCTTAGTGGCTATTTACTGGCCAAATGGGTGGAGCAATGGGTGACCCCTCACTTTCATTACGTGGGGATCCAGATTGTTAAAGGTAGGCCAAAACTGTTTGCAGTCAATTACAACCCCCTCCTACAGACTCTAGAAAAGGATTTTAAGAGATAATAATAATAAATAATAATAATAATTTTATTTATATAGCGCCTTTCACTGTATCAAGGTGCTGAACAAGTTAATAAAAACTTCAACATACAATACAAAAGACCATAAACATTATAAAATATATCATAAAAACATAATAAATTACAATAAAATTTCACACATTTTACAATATATTTAACTTTCCAAGAAGGCAATTCTCCATAAGTGTGTTTTCAATTCCTTCTTAAATATCTCCACGGAGGTGCATTCCCGTAACCGGCATGGTAGAGAATTCCAAAGAGTGGGTGCAACATGAGAAAATGCTCTGCTGCCAGAGGATTTCAAACTCACTTTTGGAATCTCTAACAACCCCATGTTGGCCGAACGGAGTGATCGGCCGGGGCAGTAAGGGGCCAGCAGGTCTTTCAGATAGGATGGATCCTGATCATGAAGGGCTTTGAAAGTCAATAAAATGACTTTAAAGGTGATCCGCCACCGTATTGGGAGCCAGTGCAGCTCGCGCAGCACCGGGGTAATGTGACAGGACCTGCTTGTCCCAGTCAAAATCAGGGCTGCCGCGTTCTGCACAAGCTGTAGGCGGCGGATTTCAACCCCAGAAAGCCCAAAGTAAAGGCCGTTGCTGTAGTCGAGGCGCAAGGACACAAAGGCGTGGACCAATGTTGACAGAGAGTCAGACGGAACAAGGTGCTTAACCCGGGCAATATTCCTAAGATGGTAAAAGGAAGTCCTGACGACGGCCGACACCTGAGATTGAAAAGTCAGCCTATCATCAAGAATCACCCCAAGGTTGCGCACCCGTTCAGAGGCCGGTAGTGACACACTGCCAAGAAAAATTCCAGAAGGTGCGCCAGCACACGACCTCTCAATCTGACCACCCGGGTCCACAACCAAAACCTCAGTTTTCTCCAAGTTCAACTTTAGCCAACTAGAATCCATCCAGTCTTGGATTTCCCCCAGACAGTTATTAAACACCAAGAGAGCTCCATCCTGGTCGGGTGCAAAAGACAGGTATAGCTGGGTATCATCTGCATAGCAGTGAAAGCTCAGCCCATACCGTCTTATAATGTTTCTGAGGGGCAGCATATACACTGCAAATAACATGGGCGACAGCACAGAACCCTGAGGCACTCCACACAACAAAGAGACTGGGCCGGAGGAAAAAATCCCCGACACAACTCTTTGTGATCTCCCAGTGAGGAATGAACTGAACCATTTAAAAACGGCTCCAGACATTCCACAAATTTGCCCCAGGTGTGCTAGCAACACCATGTGATCCACAGTGTCAAAAGCTGAAGAGAGATCAAGGAGGACCAAGATAGAATGCCTCCTTTGATCCCTCGCCCTCAGAAGATCATTTAGCACCCGAACCAGCGCAGTCTCGGTGCTGTGTCTTTTACGGAAACCAGACTGGAAGGATTCGTAGATACTATGGATGGTTAAATGGTCATCCAATTGAGCAGCTACGACCTTTTCAATAACCTTCCCAATAAAGGGAAGGTTAGAGATGGGTCTGTAGCTGGAAAAACAGTCTGGGTCCAAGGAAGCTTTCTTCAAGAGAGGTGTCACCACCGCCTCTTTCAGGGAGCTAGGAAACTCACCCGACTCCAAGGAGCACCAGACTATTTGCGCCAGAACTGGACCAATGATGTCTACACAACCCAAAATTAGGGTAATCGGTCCAGGATCCAAGCCGCAGCTTGTAGGGTGCATACTATGGATGATCCTCATAATATCCACGAACTCAGGTCGACAAAAGGAACTCCAGGAGAAGCGAGGTCCTGTGCTCTCACACACTCCTACCACGTCACCCTTAGAGGTTGTCAGACACAAGTCCGCCCTGATGTCAGCCACCTTAGTTGCAAAGTATTGAGCAAGCTCATCGCACTCAATTTGCGAAAAGGCTTTCCGAACTTGCAGACAGGCTGGGTTGCACAGTCTATCTACAGTTCGGAACAGCTGAGCCGGTCGATTCTGAGCAACTGCAATCTTCCTGGACAGGAATTCTGCCTTCTTATGGGTGATTGCAGATTGATAGCTGGTATAATGTTCAATCAATCTAAGACGGTCGGTATCAAGGGCGGACTTGCACCAGCAGCGCTCTAACCTTCGCCCTTGTCTCCGCATCTCCCTCAGAGTCCCATCAAACCAAGGAGCCCTGGGGTGACGGGAAAGAGGGAGCTCGCAAACAGCAGCAATAGAATCCAGGGCAACCGTGATGGTCTCATTATAGACCAGCACCAGTGCCTCTGGACTACTGCCCACCAACACGAGGGATGATAGGTCAAGGACCGCCACTAGGCCTTGTGGAGTAACATTCCGTAATGGGCTGTACCTGACCATCTCCACAGGGGCTGGCCTTCTCGGGGGGGGGGTGCAAAAATTGAACCTCACGATGGGTGGACAGACCAAATGACTGGTTCCACCCCCATATCGAATGCATCAATCCCAAGAAGGAAGACCAAGTCGAGAGAGTGTCCAGATTTGTGTGTAGCAGTGGAAACTACCTGTGTGAGGCCCAAAGAAGACATTAATTGGAGGAAGTGTTTACAAAATTGTGAGAGTTCATCGTCCACCCAGGCGTTGAAGTCACCCAGCACCATCAATCTGGGTGACTCAAACGACATGTCGACGAGGAAGTCTGCCACTTCCTGTAAGAAACGTTTCCCATCTCCGGGTGGACGGTAGATGAGAACGATTCGAACACCTACACCTGCTACAACTGTGCACTCAAAGGACTCAGCCTCACCCACTACCACATTGGAGGCCCAATTCAGTCTTAAAACAGACTGCAACCCCCGCCCCTGCGGTCAATCGGTGGTGTATCACGGTACCGAGACGAGGATCATGGCCTCCACTATAGGGCCAGAATTTTCATCCAGCCAGGTCTCGGTGATGCAAGCCAGATCAGCCGAACCAATAAGGTCGGCAATAATAGCAGTTTTATTCCTAACAGACCTGTCATTGCATAACACCGCCCGAGTTGGACAAACCTCGGAGGTTGTCGGGCCTATCTGCCTACTGAAATCAGTAGTGCCCATGGGTATGGAAACCAGAGAGGGCTGACCCCGATCTGGATTCCATTTTGCACCAGGGCGCCTTCTGGACTTAATAACTAACCACGATGACCCCGCTCGTTCCTCCTCCCTGTTTACTTCGCCCCCTCACCCTCCCACGAGCAATCCCCAATGCTCTACAACGCTGATAAATCTCGAACTGTAAGGGAGGGGTGCAAAAGGGGCAGAGGGTACAAAGAGAGGAGGGGGAATAACGCACCACCGTGGAGGAAAAAGGCCAGCACACAACGCTGCTCACCAAATTAAACAATAAAAATAAACCCACCTCCCAAAATATTCAAAATAACCTGCACTAACTATCCAAACTAACTAATAAACAAATTAAATCAATAAATTATGACAAAAAAACAAACAAACAAAAAAATTAAAACAAACCCCTCCCATCCCAGTCCTCTCACCACTGGGGAGCGAGGGTATAAAGGCACTCTCACTGCCTAATAAAAAATACAAATATTTAAATTCCCCCGCAGTTCTCTCACAACAGAGGAGAAATAAAATGAGTCCTTCTCCCAAACAGGAGAAAGACACACACTATCAAATCAAACAAACAACAAATAAGTAAATAAACAAAAATTTTGGACCCAGGGTCCTCTCACCACCACAAGGTCCAGAACAAAGTGAACAGGAGACAAAATCAGCAGCTTCTCAAATACGACATAGGTCCAAGACAGTCCAAGTCCAAGGAAGAGGCAGCCACACAAATCCAAAGGGAAAAATTAGTCCAAAAGAGATCCAGCAAGTTCAAAAATCCAGCAAGTTTATATCCACGGAGGATCAAGCAGACTCCAATCTCATTTACTCCCAGCCGAAAGCCCCACCCCGGGCAATGATTGCCACTCACACTAAAGGGCCACGAGAAGAGCCACTACCGCAGCCCCTTCCATGGTCCAAGGTGGTGAGGCACCCCACTCAGCTCCCCGACTGGAAAACACCCTAACCCCTGTGGAGTAGCAACACCCAGGAGAGCGCTGGCCAGAGCAAACAGAGGGCAGAAAAAACACCTATAGATTATAAAACTCAAAGGGCTCACAGTCTCCAACAGAGCCCCAGTCCAAGATCTTCCATCTCCTCTTCAACAGACACAATATCCAGAGCTCCTCCAAACGCATTCAGGGCTAGCTCCTCACTTTTCCCATGACCGAAGACACTTCTTCACAAAAAAGCCAGGAGACAAAATCACAAAATCCCCACCTCGGACTGTGGGGGGAGAGTGTGGGGGAAGAGTACTAATGACTCACGACCCTGCTAAACAAGAGCTTGAATTCTCTGAACCCCTCCAGTATCCAAACCAAGGGGAGTAAAGGGGAGATGGGCAGAACTCCACTTCAATACTGTAGGTCTGGTGAAATCCCTTCGTATGAATGTTCTCCCGAGGTTATTGTTCCTGTTTTCATCTCTTTCAGTACCCCTGCCCAAAACTGTCTGGCATGAGAATCAGGAAAGCATGGTCTAAATTTATTTGGGGTAAAGATAGACTTAGGATACCAAGACATGCTATAATGCTGCCAAATGGAAAAAGGAGACTGGGTGTCCCTGACATAAGGTCCTACTACTAAGCTATGCAGATAAAACACCTGATATCCCAATTACTTCCAGAGGGGCAGCCAAATTAGGTAACCTTAAAGGAGGAGGAGAATGGGGAACTCTAGCCCTGGCATGGCTGGACCTCAAGGGCATCAAACATATAGATAACAAAAATACTACAACCTTGGACTCAAGGTTTACAGCTTTAAAGGAGGAGAGAGGGGAGGTGGGAGTGTCCAGCTTTTCCTCAAGTTGGATGGCCAAGGGTTTCCACACCATCAGGATTGATCAAACTTTCAAGAGGTGGGAAAGAGGGTCTCTGCAGATTAGGTTAGCTACTTAACACAAGTAAAATGACATGCTTTCAGGAGCTTAGACTGGAATTTAATCTGCCACAAAGGGATTTTATTGCTGTTTGCAAATAAGGAACTACATTGCTAAGGAACATGTAAAAACACAACTGCAACACCTCCTGAACCCCCTTAAGGAGCTAGCAGAGATGTTCATGGAAGGCACCAAAATGGATAATTTTGTTTCATATCTGTATGGCCTATGCTACAGACCCAGTCATATGACCTTGAAAGCATGTCAGAACAAATGGGAAGTAGAGGCTGGGGTGTCCCTCTCAGAAGAGGAATGGAGCAGCTGCTGGTTTAACTCTTGTGAGGTCACGGCCACCAGCAACTGGCAAGAACACCAGTGGAAGGTCCTCTTATGATTCTTCAGGACTTCGGCCATTACAGCCCACGTTGGTCAAGGCAGTTAGGACAGGTGCTGGAGACTATGCTCACAAAGTGGGACAGCATGAGCATATTCTATAGAGTTGTCCCAGACTGGCAGCCTATTGGAAATATATAGCATAGGCAGTAGGCCAGATATTTGGGATCCCCCCAGGAACATTGGGCATCTTCTTTGCGGAATATTTCCTATGGGGGGGAGGGGTAGAAGGAAGGGAATACAGTATCTGTATCTAGTTCTAATAGCAGCAGCAGCAGCAGCCTCTAAGGTTGTGACACAGTTATGGTTCCAACCGTCTCCCCCACTCTTTTTTTTTTTCTAAGTTCTCTTTCCCTCCAGTCGCATCACCATGGAGCCTCTCTCAGGCAGCCTAGTCCTGTTTCCTGCCCAGCCTGAAGCCTCCCCGAACTGAACCTCCTCTCTCCTCCCCCTCCCCCATAGCCAGTACCCCCAGTTTGACCCACCCGGGGTGGGTTGCCCTCTCCTCTTGGGCGCACTTACTAGTCAGACTCTGGCTTGGGGAAGGTCTGGGGAACAGAGGACCTGGAAGGTTAATTGGGGATGGCCCGGTGGGGGGCATGGGGGACAGGTGCCATCGCCTGCCCATGGCGCCGTTGGTTTCCTTGTTCTGACAGCCCTCCCACTCCCTCCCTGTGTGGTGCACGTCAATGCACTGGCGCATGGCAACCCTGCCGGCATCGTCCACTCTAGATATGTGCTTGTCTTTGCTGCTGTTGTGCCTCTGGCCTCCACCGGGGGTCACCAGCATGCCGGGACAACCCACACCTTACTACCTGGGGAGGAGAGCACCACAAGGGCACTTATCCTCAACCCTCCCCGGCCGACCCACGGCGGCCCAAGCTCGCTCCTGAACCAGGGTCGCTGGCGTGGTGCGAGGTGTGGCGTCCAGCGCCTCAACCCTCAGTGCCACCGGGCCGGCCCCTCTCCCCCACTCTTGATGGGTAGATACGTAACTGTAAGCAGATTCTGGTTATGGAATGGCTCACTGCAAAGCTGAGACCTAACCCCTAAGACTGCCGACAGAATTAGAACATACTGGAATTCTGGAAGGATATAGCAGTCCTTGGCCTATAAGAGTTAAGGTAGAAAAGGCCATATCACTCTGGCTACCTCTCTTTGACTGCATGGAAGCTGTAGAAGGTACTACAACCTTACATGGAAGTGGTAGAAGGTACTATGACTTTGGATCAGATTGCTAATTGCACATAACTATATGTATGTAGAAATTCGTAAAGTCTATAGTAATGAATTCCTAGATCTGCATGGGTTATATTTTCAAGCTGACATTTTTGGTTTTTGTTCAGCTGGATATTTTTCTTTATTTTCACATGTTTAGTGTATATTTGCTTTTGGTAATTGTGTTTTTCCCCGTTCCCCTACCCTTCCCCTCCTCGCTAGGGCCCCAGGAAGAAAGAGATAAAACTACCTTCGAGGGCATAACTAAGCCATCAAAAATGTCCCATAGGGAAGTGGACTGGTTGACTCTATAGCACAATAGGGTAGTCCCCCAGAGGTTCCTTACCCCATTCTCTTACTCGCTTCTCACCTCTTATGTCATGTTGTATTATTGATTTCTGTACTGTGTCTATGTCCTGTTGTTGTAATATTGAGAAAAGTTCAATAAACTTTCATTAAAAAAACCTACAGAATCAAAGCTCTTCAGATCTTTGCCACACGCAGGTATTTAAGTAATCCTCCGATTGCGTTACACCTCTGATGGCTCTAATACCAATGTTTAAATTGCTGCTACTGGAGCTTGCTCAGATTATCGGATTGGGGTTATTAAACATTGCATGAATTCATGGGTTACTAAAGTCTCGGTGTAGGACGTTTAGTAATGATATGGGTACAGGTATCATACTTACACACTTACATACCTACTTAATTATTTGGAAAATAAAATAAAAAAAGAGGGAATCACTGAGCAAATTCTGACTATGTTTTTCTCTACAATTAGATTTAGTAGGTACATAAAATTTTGTTCGGAACAGGACTGGATAGGACAGGACAGGATAGAGTAGGGTAGGATAGAATGAAATGGAATAGAATAGAATAGAATAGAATAGAATATTCGGTTCAGAAACCTGGCTCATAATACAGTATAAATGTGT
This sequence comes from Neoceratodus forsteri, assembly GCA_016271365.2. Taxonomy (NCBI): domain Eukaryota; kingdom Metazoa; phylum Chordata; order Ceratodontiformes; family Ceratodontidae; genus Neoceratodus; species Neoceratodus forsteri. Next base: position 172,100,422 of record CM028131.1, on the reverse strand, counting down.
ACCAAATGGTGTTACAGGGACATTCTCAGGGACCGTGAAAGGGCAGGTTCCAGATAGCACATTTTTCCTTTTCTGAATAGTTAAAGCAGCAATGCATGACAGCAATGAAAATTCTGACTTTGCTTCTTTATTCTATTTTAGATTGTCCCTTATCTCTTGACTTACAAGATACTCTTCTTTCCCCATTCTGAGTCTGTTTTAGCACTTTTTCACATTTGAGATAATACAAGAAGCGTTGCTTTTATTATGACTTGAACCAGGTTTTCATCAGTATGTGTGGGGGACAGGATGGAGCAACAGCCTACTGAATTTAGGAAGGCAGTATAGCACAGTGGTTTAAGGCTCTGAGCTACAAATCTGGTGACATCTAGCAAACCAGATCTGGGTTTGAATCCCACAGCTTCCACTTGCAGACTGTGTGACCCTGAGCAAATCACTTAACTTCCCTGAGCTCCCAGGTCGCACCTGTAAAAAAGCTTTCAGCTTAGTGTGCTAGCCCTGGTTAAACAACTAACAACAAAAAAATTCCTATCCTGGCTAAAGCAACATGATCGTAAGCTCTGGTTCACCAGCAATATGAACAAAATGAGCTTTAATTTCTTGGACATCATTCTGAGCATGGATAAGACCACCATGGTCTCCAGTAAAGGCTACAGAAAACCTACCACCACAAACTGTCTGCTCAGTGCTGACAGTAACCTTCTTAGAAGGCTAATAAAATGCATTTCTTATGTACAATTTTTAATGATTCAGGGAAATCATTCTGGTGAATCTGATTTCGAATCCCAGGCCCTTGAACTTAAATAACGCATCTTACAAAGAAGGTGTGAAGCAACATTCTGAACATATGAAGATGCCAGTAGAGTAAGGCCTTGTGGTCAATCGAGTCTGCTTGTATTGCAGAGCACCCAGTGCAAGTTAAGGGCTTCGCCCCCACCTCTCCAACCAATAACCCCTCCTTGCCAGCTACCCCACTTTTGACCCCTTTTTCCTTTACCCTGCCCCAACCTCTTTTGAAGCCATCAACTGTTTCAAGAGATACCACTTCCTCAGGGAGCCCGTTCACCCCGCCACCCCCCCCAAAGAAATGCCTCCTGGTCTCACTCCTGAACCTCCGCCCCCTCCCAACGTAAGACAATTCCCCCTTGTGTTCTTGTTTCCACTGAGCCTGAAGAGGCACATCATGTCCACCTTGTTTATACCATTTAAATATTATATTTGAAGGTCTCAATCATGTCCCCCTCAACCTCCGCCTGTCCTCCAGGGAGTACATGTTCAGGGCCTCCAGCCTCTCATCATTTGTCCTGTGGTCTTGATCTTTAAGCATCTCTGCTGCCCTCCTTTGGACCACCTCCAGCAAGTTTATGTTCTTCTTTAGGTAGGGACGCTAATACTACACACTGTACTCCAGGTGTAGCTGCACCAGCGACAGGTACAATGACAGTATTACCTCTTCCCGCCTGCTGCTGATCCTTACATAGAAACATAGACTTTGACAGCAGATAAGGACCGCTTGGCCCACCTAGTTTGCCCATTTCCCTACCTACTGGATAAGCTGCAGATCCTAGTTAACCAACAACCTATTTCTTTCTACCCCCCGCCACACAAGAATTACCTTATGTCTGTCCCATGCATTCTTGAATTCTCCCACAGTTTTAGACCCTATAACCTCCTCAGGAAGGCTGTTCCATGCATCCATCGCCCTCTCTGTGAAAAAAATAGTTCCTCACATTGCCCCTTGCAATGCAGCCCAACATTCTATTGATCTTTGCCGCTGCCTTCCTGCACTGTGTGAAGTGCTTCAGGTCACTAGTGGTCAACACCCTCAGGTCTTTTTCACTCTCAGATTTGGTTACAAGGACCCTCCAGGGCTGTACTACATCTCCAGGGTTTTGGGTTCAATGTGCATAACTTTACTTTTTTGCATTAAAGTCAAGATGTCAAATTCCAAACCACTTCTCAAGCTTTGCCAGATCTTTTAGGTCCCGTATCACCTCTGCTGAATCCACCCTCCCACATAGCTTGGTGTCATTCATGAATAAGCAAATATTACCCTTTATGCCCTCTCCATTGTCACAGATGAAGACATTAAAAAGCACCAGACCAAGTGCTAAATGCTGTGGGACCCCCACTTGTGACATTCCTTACACCTGTGAGACCCACCTCCACAACCACCCTCTAGGTCCTAGATTTCAGCCAGCTAGCTACTCACCCAGTTAGAGCACTATATCAAGACTGTGCGGTGAAAAACATTATGGTCAAGAACCGCGACACATGGGCAATACAAAACTGTGTGGTCCAAAACAGCACTAGATTAGATATACAGTACTAACTCCAAAACCACACGGTGCTGTTATGACCACACGTTTTTTGACCATGCATATTTTTGCTGTTGTGGTTTTGACAGGACACCCCCAGTTAGTTTCTATCCTACCTCCAATCCTCCAGCTTTTTGCTCAGTCTCTTGCGGAGCACAGAATCAAAGTCTGTGTAGAAGTCCAAATAACAGGACATCTACTGTTTGGCCCTCGTCCACTGATTAGTGACTCAGTAAAAGAAGTTGACCAAGTTTGTCTGGCATGATCTCCCAGCCATAAATTCACACTGCCAATAATCCTGGTGGCAATTCTGTTCCAGGTATCCGACCAGCTCCTCTTTAAGTATGGCCTCCATGAGCTTATACTCAATTAATGTCAGGCTGATCAGTCTCTGATTCCCTGGGTCATCCTTGGGTCCACTCTTATAAAGTGACACTACATGTGCCATTCTCCAGTCCTGAGGAGCCACCCCTGACTCATGAGAACTACTGCGGATAAGCCAGGCGGCCAGACAATTCTTCAGCTAGTTCCCTCAGCACTCTTGAATGGATACCATCAGGACCCAGGGATCTGCCTACCCTCAAGGCTAACAAACCCTTCTTAACCCTATCCTCCTCCATTATTCCATCTGTGCCCCCCACCCTCTCCTCCACCCCCCCCCTTGTGGCACTGGGCCATCCTTCTCCTTTGTGAAAACCAAACAGAATTACTCGTTCAGTACCTCTGCCTTGTCCCCATTTGCTTACACTCACCCCTCTACTTTCTGAACCTTACTACTCCTTCCTTTTTATCATTATGATGAATATCAGAGGGCGGCTGTCTTGAAAAAGACAGAGCTCCTGTCAAGGCTACTGCAGCAAGCAAGAATCAGACAACTCAGCTTTTTCTCACCATCAGTAGACTGTTAAATCCAGCCTGTCTGCAGTCCAAACAAGCCTTTTCTGCAGAGAGATGTGAGAAGTTTGACCATCTCTGCCTTGACAAAGTGACCTCCATTCAGACTAGGATTGCCTCAAGTAGCCTATCATGGGCAGGCGATATCCAAAGAGGGAGGGGCAGTGAGGAAGGGGCAATGATAATCTGCCATCCCAGGCTGAGTTACAGCCAGTTGTAGAAGAGGAGGTGGTCAAGATGATCTTGATTCTGCACCCTATTTACTGTATGTGGGATCCCTGCTTATTGTTAGCCTTGAGTCCCTAGGGCCAGTATATGCAGAGACTGTCAGGTGTTCCCTAAGGGAGGGTTTTTTCCATTGACTCTGAAAAGGGCAGTGGTTAAGCCCCTCCTGAAGAAACCATCTTTGGACCCAGGCAGTCTGGCTAATTATAGACCAGTCACGAACCTTCCCTTTTTAAGGAAGGTAATTGAGAAGGTAGTTGCAGTAGAGCTTGAGTCTCACCTGGAGCTATATATCATCTATGACCCATTCCAGTTGGCATTTAGGTCTTGTCACAGTACTAAGACAGTCCTTGTCAGAGTGATGCATGAGTTCCTCATGACGAGAGACAAGGGACTTTGTTCTATCATGGTCCTGTTCTATCATGTTCCTTTTGGACATCTCATCAGGGTCGACACAGTGGACCAAGGTATGCTGACTGATCACTGGAGGAAGTATGTGAGACTCACCCGCACAGTTTTGTGCTGGTTTGAGTCCTACGTTATTGAGAGAAAGCAGCAGGAAGCTCAAGGTAATGACATCTCTGGAGCAGCTGTGGTTTCCTGTGAGGTTCCACAAAGCTTATATTGTCAATCATGTTGTTTACTGTGTACGTTGTCACTGGATGAGATCATTAGACAGCAAGGAGTACAGTTTCACTACTATGCAGATGATACCCAGCTCTATCGTTTTTGCACCCCTAATGGGTTGAATGTTGTTTTGGTGCTTGGATGGTGTCTACAAGAAATCAAGAACTGGATGGCCTCTAACTGGCTCTGCCTCTACTGTGGCAAGGCAGAGGCTATCATTATCGATTCAGGCCAGCATGGAATTGTAATGATAAGTGGTGGTCTGATTTTACCATCTGTGAATACTAGTCACACCAAGCTGTGGATGTGATGATGAATCTGGGCATCATTTTAGACTGCAAGGTGACACTAGAACAACAGGTGTTGGTGGTAGTCAGGAATCATTTTTACCATTGCCGTAATATTGCCCCATCAAACCACATCTAGCACCAGCTGACCTGAAGACAGTCATCCACACATTTATTACATCCAGACTAGATTATTATAACACTCTTTACTTAGGGTTATCTGAAGGATTGATGCACCACAAGCAGCTGGTCCAGAACGCTATGGCCTGGCTGGTGTCAGGACCTTCTTGGAGAGACCACATCATGCTGGTGTTACATGTTCTGCATTAGCTGCCTGTGCAGTGGTGTACCACTTTCAAGGTGTGCTTGTTAACATTCAAGGCCCTACACGGTTTGGGTCCAGGTTTCGCGAAAGACCTTCTGATGTCCTACACACTTGCCTGTCCCCTCCGATTCACCAGTGCAGGCTTGTGCTATGTCCCTCATTCCTGTCTTAAACAATCTGGAGACATGGCCTTTGGGGTTGCTGCCCCACTTCTCTGGCACTCCCTGCCAGACATAGTGAGATCTGCCAGTACGGTGGAAGCCTTCAAGTACCAATTTAAAATATATCTGTTTGCACAGACCTACCCAGACTCATTTTGTGACGGTGTACTGTTTATTTATTATAGTTATTTATTTGTTGTAACTGTTTGTGTTGTTTTATTATTTTAAGGTGTTCTGAGCCTTTGGCTAGGCTGCCAAACAAATAAAATTGCCTGCCTTACCTTTTCTCATGAATCTACTTAAAAAGACTTGCTCGCCTTTCTTAATCCCTTCAGATAGCTGCAGTTCTTCAATAGCTTTAGCCTGCTGGACCACCTTTTATGCCTCACTAGCCTTCCACTGACAGTCTTCCCTGTCCTCCTCCTCTGGGTCCTCCTGAACTTGCTTCAGGTGGTCCTCTTATCACCAACTGCCTGGGCAACCTCATGACTAAATCAGCTGGGGGCCTTAACCCTTGAGATTTTCTCCATTAACCTACCACACTCCTTTGTGGCTGCTGCTATTCCCTCCTTAATGATGAACAATTCCCTCCTTAATGATAAACCACTTTTGGTGCATCCCTATCTCTATGCTGATTAATCATTTATTTTATTTTTGATAACCGGGTAGGTGCACTAGACATAAAAGGCCTATCTTCAGGTACGACCCGGGAGGGTACAAGAGAGAAATAGTCCACAGAAATACAATTACAACTCCAAAAGGTAGGGAAAAATACAGCACAAATACATCAACAGTGTTGTCAATTTCATCAGTAAAAATTAATACAAAATCAAAGTTAATAGAGAGCATACATCATAGAAATACAAGAACAGTGAGGTAAAAGGAAAAATCTACAGTATAAGGTCAGACACATTAGGTCTGAGAATAACAACTACACATACAAATCAAATCAAATATAGATATTCCGTGCAGATTGTGAGAACAGAAATAAGAATATAAGGGCAAGGATTGTGAGGGACTTGGTGGAGGGAGAGCAGAGATAAGTGTGGCCATCCAGGTGCCCCTTTAACAACTCTCTTATCCTTCTGAAGACCATCTTTCTGAAATCCTGGTCTTTAGTCTTTGTGAGTAGCTTCTCCCTGCCCATATCCAATCTGAACCACACTGTGTGGTGGTTGGTCCCAATCAGAGGATCCCCAGCCTAGATGTCCCGGATGTGGTCCCCATTTGTCAGTACCACATTGAGGATTTTCTCCCTTTCTGGCAGATACCTTGACAAAATTTCTTGATATTGCTTTACAAAAAGCAAAATAAGTGAACAGAGGGGATCTTTTAAGACCCTGAAACATGGAGAACCATACAGTAATAGGGAGAACATTCACTTTATTACTACTTATAATCAACTATCAGCTAAAATTGGAGGCATTGTCAGGCCATACTGGCCAATCCTTAAAGGTGGCCCAGCATTGGCAGGCAGAGGTAGTGGGTGAAAACTCAGTGATCTCTTTTAAAAGGCCTGCTAACTGTAAGGATTAGTTAGCACACTGCCAGTTCAGGACACCTATTAACCAGCTTGATTACATGAACTGGCTTCCCATCCTCCCCATGGGCATGCATAAGTGCGGCCACAGTACTGCGTGCTCCAGTTGCAAATAAGACGAAGAGTTTAAACCTGAAACAGCTGGGAAAACAGTTGAAATAAGAGAATGAATAAACTGCTCTAGAAATTCTATAGTGTATGTTTTCTGGTATGATTACCCAAGAATCTATGTGGAAAGGACGATCCATCAATTTAGAGAAAGAATCTAAGAGTATCTTTCTTTGCAGCATTGCTGTAGGACCAACAGTACAGATAGCTTGGTTTGGAACTATTTGCCAGATATGCACAACTGTGCTATAGTGTATAGTGGAATGCTGTAATGCATGAAATTCCATTCCTGGAATATGCTTGTTCTGCTGCAGTAGTGATGTCATTATGTTGTTCTGCTGCAATAGTGATGTCACTACTGCAGCAGAACCACTTGGAATCCTGGCACATTGTTGCTTTCCTCTATATAATTCTGTGGTGACATTATTCTAGAACCTCTAGAGACTTTTCAAGTCAGTTTCATTATGAAAAAGAGAAAAAAACACAAAGCACATTTCACATGAGTACTACTATACACATAAAAAAATACAGGATGAGCAACGTTATGCACAACCTGTGTGTTCTATCACCTTGGGGTTCTGATTTCCATGTGGACCTCTGAGCTTAGCTCGGGTCAGAGGAATCAGAACCTCTGTAGAACACACTGGCTGCAACTGTCAGTTCGTCCAGTATTCTCTATATTAAAAAGCTGAAATTCATGGGACTACAGTAGAAATGGTAACTGTTGGCAAGAGGGGAGGCAATGGATTACAGAGTTTACTCCAGAGAGAAGCCTTCTGGATTTTCTTGCTGAAAGTGCTAAAACTGATAGGTCTGAATGACAATTGGGACTTGAAACCATTTTTGCTTGTAAATCATGAAAGATACTATTATGGTTTACTTATTATAGACCTTAGTCTAAATGGGCACAAATACAGCCACAAACAATACCTCCATCAGTGGATTTTCATCCCACCCCATCACCCCTTCCCTAAGCCACTTTAAATACTCCTTTATCCACACCCACCTAGCTATCCCTCTTCTCATTGGCTTATCTCCCACCCACTTCGTTTTTCCTCTATGCCCTCTTTCATTGCCACCCCTCACTAAGTTTCTTGATAATTTTACCTGTTTTACTCTTGATACTTGTTAGATACTTTCTTATTACACTCTGGATACTTTAACACCTTGTCTAGATTCTGGAAAAATACTCGCCTAGGTCCCAGAAAAAAAAAATAAAATAAAACTTTTACCCTTACCTACTCCCAGGCTTTCAAATCAGTCTCATTTTTTGTGGATTCTTGTCCCTCATACCTCTGCATCATGGATACTGTCTTATTAACATGGAGGTTATGGGTTCTAGTCTGCCTGTCTGTGATACTATTTTCCTCATTATTATCAAACTCTGCAACTCAGTCGTCTCCCACCAAGTCAGGGGGAATCATCTATAATTTGGATACTGTCAACATCCTGGGACTCATCAATTACCTCATTGGCGGCCTTAGTTCCATCCCCCTGAGTTTGGATACACACCTAACACTCTATGGAGGTACTCTTGCTGAGCACTCCCCAAATTTCTCCTACTCATCTCCTCACTCTGCCCACCATACTCTGTACTTTGCTGGCAAGGTACTGTTGTATGTAGCCCTATACCAGTCAGGTATTAGCCCTAGGGCTCCACTATGCCATGCCCACGTTCTTCGTAAGCGGGAACGCATCAAACTTTTAAAACTACTCCTAGGATTATGCAGGAAGCTTCTGCTTCTCCTATTACTGTGCTCAGGTAATGTTTGAGTTGAACCTGGGCCCACCCGTATCTATTAGATCTCCGACAGACCTACCTAGCATTAAAGGGTTAAGCTTTATGCATGTTAACATGTGCAGCTTGTTAAAAAAAATAACCTCTATCCAGGCTTGGATATGCCACACTGCCCCTGACATTTTGGTTCTCACTGAGTCCTGGCTCCTCCCAGCGACCAGCAATAATGAAATAAACCTCCCCTCTTCCTCTCTGTTTCGAGCTGATTGGCAATCCAGAGGTGGGGGGGTGGCTATTTATGTCAGAGACAAATTTCTGGTCTCTATCATCGACTCAACCTTGGTCCCTCACGAGTTTGAAAGTCTTACATTGCAGGTTGAGATTTCATCTGGAGTATCACTTTGTGTGTCAGGCTGTTATAGGCCCCTGTCCACCGGATTGCAGCTTCTAAATCATTTAAGTCTTATCCTGGGGCATAGGTCATCTGAGTCTATACTACTAGGGCACCTTACTCTAGACTGGTTGTCCAGTGCATCCTCTCCCCTTAAAACGCTCTGCGATTCTCTCGGGCTGACACAACTCATCAGCGAACCCACACGCCTTAACAAGTCAAACCCCTCTAACAGCACCTTGCTGGATATTATCCTTGTCAGCAAACCTTACTTATTCACCCATGCTAATGTCTTTTTCTTAGATATTAGTGACCACTGATTTGTCGCATGCGTAAGGTCCAATCATACTCCCCCAGGTGCATCGAAATTCTCCTTCAAAAGGTGCCTCCGGTATCTTGATCCCTGTGCATACGTCACAGAGCTATCTCATCCTCTGTATTGGTCTGACTTTTACTTAGCAAATTCAGTGTCCACTGTCTACAGCATTTTCCAATGCATTGTATTAGGCTCTATTAACAGGCATGCACCCCTTGTAAAAACTCATGTTAGGAATAAGCCCTGCCGGTGGTTCACCACTGAGCTGAAGGAAGCTATGTGCAACACAGATATGCTTCGGAAAAAAGCTCGTAAATCAAAACTTTCAAATGACTGTAACCTCTTTAGGAGGGCGAGAAACCTCTGCACCATAATGGTTAGAGAAGCAAAGGCTAAGTTTTACCGCACTCAATTCGATCTATCAGCTAATTGCCCCTCAAAATTCTGGAAATTAATTAAAGACATGGAAGGCCAGCCCTCCGGTGCCTCATTGCCATCAAAAATTTCGACTGGCGCCAATATACTCACCGACAAACCATTAATTCTTGATGCCTTCAACAATCACTTTGCCACTGCAGGGCTCACCTTCGACACTTCCCCAGCCAGTATGCTCCTCACAGCTGGGAATCAATAATCAAAGAGTATCTCTTCCCAAATGTGTCCTCATTCCAACCCACAACCCCTGAAGGAAGTCAGGACCTTCTGCTCCAGTTGGATGTTAGAAAAGTGCTGGAGCTTGACCTCACCGAGCCTACCTCCTAAGGTTAGGCTCCCATGCCTGCAGCGCCTATCACACACTTGTTCAACTTATCCCTCTCACAGGGTGACCTTCCCACCACCTGGAAAACAGCACATGTCATCCCCTTGTTTAAATCGGGAGATCCCAGTGACCTGAACAATTATAGGCCAGTCTCCATTCTACCAACTCTGTCTAAGTTACTGGAAAAAATTGTGAACACCCAGCTTAGAAACTATCTGGAATTGCCAAATTTGCTCAATCCACTACAGTCAGGCTTTAGGGCAAAACATAGCATAATCTTGGCCATGGCTAAGGTTACAAATGATTGGCAGTGTGAGTTGGACAGCAAGAACATTGTCTGTGCAGTGTTCTTGGATCTAAGCAAAGCCTTCGATACTGTTGATCATGACCTGCTCCTCATGGCCCTCCGGCATATTGGATTGGATTCCTTCTCTACCAGTTAGTTCTAGAACTACCTCACAGGCCGTTATCAGCAGGTAAAAGCTGAAGGTGAAGTTTCACCTCTAAAACCTCTCCTGAGGGATGTGCCACAAGGTTCCATCCTGGGACCTTTGCTTTTAGCTATCTATATAAGCAGGATAGATGCCGCCATCAAGAAAGCCCAAATACATCACTTCCAGATGACACTGCTTTATGCTAGTGGTTCCTCTCTCGATGTGGCATGTACAGCTCTCTAGAACAATTTTAATTTGCTGCAGCACCAGTTCCTAAACCAAAAATTGCTTTTGAATGCTAAGAAAACAAAAGCTATGTTCTTCTCACCCTTTCCCAACCTACCTAATCCAGCCTTGGCTGGGACTCTCCCCTCGATATCCACAGCCCTGGGTGAACAGTTGGAGTATGTAAATCAATTCAAATATTGCGGTGTATGGCTTGACAACAGACTCTCCTTTGTAATACATATAGAAGAACTGACAGAAGCTTCGTCAAAGACTTGGCTTTCTCTTTAGGATAAAAAGTCTCCTCCCCTCTGATGCGAAGACGAGACTAGTCCAAACTACCTTCCTACCCCTGCTGGATTATGTTGATTTCCTCTATAGCCAAGGACCAGTCAGCGAACTTTCTAAGCTCAATATGCTCTATCATAGAGCCCTAAGGTTTATGTCAGGTCTTCCATACTTCACCCACCACTGTTTGTTGTATTCCGCTGTAGGTTGGTCTTCTCTTACTCGTAGACGACAAAGACATGCCACCATCTGGACATAGAAAGCTATTATCAACAAACTGCCTGACTACATCTCTGCCTGTTTACCACTTTGCGCTCTAAGCAGATATGCTCTGAGAAGTGCTACCTATATTACCTTAAAAGTAACAAAGGCTAGATCCCGCTTTGGCTGGGCTTCCATTAGTCATGCGCTTCCCCAGCTATGGAATAACCTGCAAAAAACTCTGAAATTAAAGCATAAAGTCAGCACTACAGCCTTTAAAACACTTTATTTTCAGCACAATAAAGAATCCTGTGCTTGCTACTCTTGGTCAAATGACTTCCTCTCTTAGGGTGTCCCTGGATCACTCTGGTCTTGGCCTCTTCCTGGATTCTGATCCCAGCTTCTGTATGGTCATCTCCTTCCCTCCCCTTCCCTTCTCTCTATCTCTTCACCCCCCGATCTGCTGATCCTGAACTCAGCCTCTGCCTGGTCCTCTCCCTTCCCCTGCATCCTTTCTTCTCTCCTCCTTATCTTTTACCCACTGTTCTGTTCCTTGCATTGTACCCACTCTCCCCTTCACCCTGCCCTCCCATCTAGTTCCCCTCAGCTGGCTCTTCACTTTACTTCTTTATTCCCGGTTCACATTCCCTCTCCTTAGGCCTCCGACCTATGCGCACTCCATCTCATCCCTACTCCTCTGCCCCATTCCATCCCTCTACCTGTGCTTAAGGGCCCAGTCGATTTGCCATGGTGATTCAGGGCCCAGTCGATTCATCACAGTACTCCAGGGTCCCAGTCGAGTCACCGTGGCTCTTGTCACCCCATCCTTCACAGTTACTGACCTTATCTGTATTACTGTTATTAGCTTAGTTTATTATCTGAAAACTATTGCGTTACTTATCCTGTATTTCCTTACAATTTATTGTTGATGCTTGTTTTTTGATCAAGCTTGTGTATTGTTATTTTTGTGTATTATCCTGTTGTCTTTTACTTGTGTTCTCCCTGGTCCACCTTTTAAAGGAGCTTTTTTCAATGGTGTCCACCTGGTTAAATAAAGATTTTGATTGATTGATTGATCTCCCCCCCCCCCCACACACACACACACACTATTTAAAGTAACTACATGAAAACTGCTGATATAAGTTTCTGAGTTCTGTCCTCTTTAATGTGTGTTCATTGTGTTATATGATTAGCATTTGTATTAAGCAGTTTGGTATCCTTAATATGTGTTTTACAAATGTATTTAATATGTTTCTCATTTATTTAGAATTGAGGAGCTGTGTCTTGATCTACCAACAGATCCCATGCATGGCACATAAATAACTGACTATAAATCCAAAAATGGTGATCATGGTTAGGACAATGCAGCTTCACATTCTTTAGAAATGCCTTCAATCAAGTTTTTGAAAAGTATCTGGTAACACTATTTTTAAGTGTTTGTTTCAGTAACTACACTGTAGTTGCAGTGTAGTTACTGAGTAACTGTAACTGAATTGCAATTGCAATGTAGTTGCATGCAACAAACATGTAACTTCAATCTAATTGCCCCAGTGTATGTAATGGAGTACCTACCTCCCAGTTACACTGAAACTGACACTTAAAGTGTGACCAAGTATCCTTTAGCAAAAACTCACACAGTGACTTTCTAACTTTTCTCCTTGAAATGTACTTTTGTATTTGTTTTTATGTAGCACACCTATGAAACCTAGAATAAAATTGGATACATTTTTATTTTAAGTTTATTTCTAGGTGTGTGGGTTTGAAACACAACATGGTTATTAATTGCACAAGGCACCAGGCAGGGGTGCCCTTTGTCGCCCCTGCTAGTTACACTTAGTATAGAACCCCTTGCTGCAATGTCATATTCCCACATGGACCTGGAAGGTATCACTATCGATAAGGAGGAAAACAGAGCATTGTTATATGCAGATGACACCATGTAGTATTTAAAAATCTCTTTTATTCTCAAACATTCCACAACATTGCAGAAGTGTAGCACAGTATCAGGGTTTAAAATCAATGAAGGAAGACAGAAGTAGTAATAATCAGTGGCACCTCACTCCTATGCTAAAGCAACTCATTCCCATCAAATGGGTGGCCTCCTACATTCGTTATCTGGGAGTGCACTTTCCAATGGGATTGCAAAGACTTTACCAAGCAAACCATGGAAAACTTCTGACAGAGGTTCTAACAGACCTCAAGAGATGGGAACTCCTCCCCTTGTCACTGTTAGGGAAGGTGGACCATTTGCATGAATATTTTATCCCGATTTTTATTTCTCTTTCAGACACTGCCACTGCACATAACCCAAACGGAGTGGAACAAACCGAATAAAGCATTTCACCACTTTTCTGGGGAGTAAGAATAAGGCTAGGACTTGCTGGGCCTATTTACAATAACTTAGGGACCAAGGGGGAAGGACTTCCTAATTTTAAAGTGTACCACCAAATGACCCAACTTCTCCCATGGCAAGTTGATTGGGTGCTGTTTCAGGAAACTCATATGATGGAGGGGAAGGTCACTCATATGAAGTGCAGCTGGTTTCACTCACCTAGTTATACCTAACACTGCCACTACCTATCTCCCCTGTGCACCACGTTAAATAATTAGTTTGATATGTTAATCTGAACAGCTCCTAATGTACAGTTCTTAGTTTTTTAGCCTATCCAGTTCATTGTACAGTATGTATTTATATGATCTTGGGACTCACTGCAGTATAGTATCGATCTCTTTTGTATCTGCAATTCTCATAACCTTATTTATCTTGTCATTTTTTGCACTTTGTTTACAGTTTCCTGACTTTGTACCCATATATTCCCCCTCCACCCGGTCACACCAGGAAGTGAGCTCAGGCTCAGTGCTCAGTGTGCCTTTCCAGTTACAGTTTTTCAACTAAGGAAATAAGTAAACAAACTGGGGAGGTTATTGGTATACAGCACGTCAACACTAAGCCCAGGGGTACTGCAATCTGGGTGTGGTCGTATATCCCAACCACTACTGTTAAAGTCAATAATGATCCTGCAGGGAAATGTATGATGTTGCAGCTTGGGAAAAACGTTGGCTTCAAGCTCCTTACAGTATATGGGCCAATTATCAATATGTCTGAGTTCATCCAAAAGATTTAGCCAGAAATGTCAACACCTGAGGAAGAGTGGCTGGGGAAGGGGGGACAACATGAATGGAGTGTGGGATGAAGTGCTGTATGTGTCAGTAAAGTCTCCCCTTATTCACAACAAAAATTCCAGGGCTCTTTACACAATGGCAGGAGTCCACAGGCTGGTGGATGCTTGGGTTCATCTTTTCCAGCTGGGCAGGGAATATACATTTTTCCCATGCATATTAGTCATGTGCACAGAGAGACAGGGTTTTCTTGTCTTCATCCTTACTGCCATAACTAGGTGGGGTGATCAGTGACTCCATATTGATCACAAACTATGCCTCAGTATTGCTTAAGCTTGGTGTAAAAGATACATGAAACTCCTCAAGATCCTGGAGATCGGACCCTTCCATGCTGATACAGGGGAATTTTGAGATCATATTATAACAGCCATAGCTGTTGGCAGTATAGCCTAGAGGTTAGAGGAACGAGGTGTGAACGAGCTTGATACATCCAGCAGATCAGACCTGAGTTTGAGTCTCACAACCTCCACTTGCATACTGTGTGACTCTGAGCAAGTCACTTAACTGCCCAGTGCTCCCAGGTCGCCCCTGAAAACAGGAACTTGTGCCTAGTGGGCCTTACCCAGTTACCAAAGACTAAAATAAAAAAAAAAAAATACTTTCCTTCACCAAGGAGGGAGAAACTACATACCCCACAAGATGGGAGGCTTTAAAGGCTTTTCTGAGATGGGGAATTATTTCCTACTGCTGCTATGAGAAAAAACAGACCATAACTAAACTGAGAAACCTAGAAATAAAAATCCAGGCTAGAGACAAGCCCATATGACTAGGCCCTCATCTCAGTTGTATGCAGTTTTGCAAAAGCTTAAATTTGGATGTAATGCAATTAACAAGCACACAGTTGGAACAGCAAATTTTTATTAGCATGGGTGGATCAATAGTGTGGGATAGGAATGGAAAATCCTGGCTTGACAGTTATGAGTAAAGGTTAGTGCAACACATATTGCTACTATAAGAATGTCAAAGGACAAGTGTCATCTGATCCTATTGACATATTAGGAGGCAGTATAGTGTACTGGCTAAGAGCACTGTGCTGAAAACCTGGAGAACTGGGTTTGAATCCTACTGCCACCACTTGCATATGGCGTGATCATAAGCAAATCACTTAATTTCCCTGTGCTCCCATGATACACCTGTCTCTGCTTAGTGTATCTTTCCTGCCTAAAAATTGTAACAAAAATAAGCAAAAGTTTCAGGGACTACTGTAGTACACTATCTATATCAGAGGAAATGGCTGCCTTTGAGCAAATGCAAGATTTTTTTTACCAAGGCTTCCATACAGAAAATATTGGATGACTTTAGGAATAAACTGGAAGCCCCTGTGGGTGGGAAGAGTGAGCTGCAGCGGTCAAGGGTTTAACCTGGGAAGACACCAGGAACCAACAGTATTAAGATAGATTTTTAATTTTATAAAGTTTTCTTGGAACACTTGAGGGAGCCCTTATGGGACATGGTCAGGGATAGCCTTATAACTGGTGTACTGCCCCCCATACACATAGTCTGCCACTACTGTAGTCCAGGTAAAGCCTGGTAAAGATGCACCTACATGGCGACCTCACTGCTGATGGCACACTACAAGATTATTACTGAAACTACTGCAAACTGATTGAAGGGGATACTGCCTTCAGTGATACTTTCTGACAGACTGGGATTTGTTAAAGGGCATCAGGGCAAAGGAAATATTGGAAGAAAATTGAATGTAGTGTGGCAAATGGACTAGAAGGCAGCAGACTGAAGCATGTTTTCTGGATTTGGACAAGGAAAAAGCCTTTGACTGTGCAGAGAGAAGATAGATGGACAACATTTTAGAGGGATTTGGCCTAGAGCCAAAGTTTAGAGGGTGGGTGTAGACTCTGTTAGCAATCACATGTGCAAATGCAAACAAATGGGATACTATTGCAGTCTTATTTGTTAACAAGGGGAACCTGGCAGGGGTTTCCATTATCCCCACTATTGTGTTAACTATGGAACCCCTAGCAGCAGTAATCAGTGCCATCAAGGATATGGAAGGTCTCTGCCTGGGAAAGACTTGTCACAAAATAAAATTATTACAGATGATCTGCTCTGGTATACACAAGACTCACAGCTTGCCTTCCAGTATTACCATCTAGAATATGGGAATTTAAGATGGCCACAAGGTTGACTGGAATAAGACCAAGGTTATGCCTCTAGAAGAGGGTAACAGCTACTGTGGCAGCTCCAACATTTGCTCTTAAAGTAGTAGATACAGTACATTAAAAACATTGGGCATTTTAACACTGAACAGGTTGTCCAGGTTACATGAAAGTAAATGCCTTCCAAAGGTGCGGGGTATGGCAGAACCATGAGGAAAGGATAGGCCTTCCTCTCTCATTAATAACACGTGTCAGTAAAATAAAGCTGTGTATACTTGCCAAGTTTTTATACTTATTTCAGTCCCTTCCCATCTAGCTCCCAGGTCTATTCTTCAGCCAGGAAACAGTATTATACAGGCCATCTAATGGGAAGGGAAGCCAGCCTGCAAACGGTCTGTGCTGTTTCAGTCATCCTTTTCAAAGGGAGATGCAGGGCCTGTGGCAAGCCCAGCATCCAACCCTTTTCTTGGCGCAGCTATGCCAAACACCTTTGCCACAACTGCACTCAATTTTCTATTCTCGAGAACAGCTGTGACAGTTTCCTTAGTTTATGGCACCTTGCACCAAATATTTGGCGCAAGTCACATAAAAAAGGATCCCCTGAATAGCAAAAACTAGACCAAGGGGAAGCTGGTCTAACTTGTGATATTTGGCACACAGGATTGAAAATCCCAATTGCTGGCTGGGAGAATGCTGCAAGCCCAATGCGCTGTATTATCGGTGCACTAGGGGCCTGTGGCACACTCGCGGGGCTTTGGAAATCCAGCCCCTGGTTTTGAAGGAAGTATGGGCCTGCCTAATTTTACATCACATTACATCCCCTTTTCTCTCCCCCCTGGGACGCACCTGGAAATTAGTTTTAGGTCAGTTTGCCTCTCCTGGTTACAAATTTTCTAATAAATAAATAATTAATATAGCTGCTCAGCTGGCTTTCTTGGAGGTGGGAGGTGAAGGCTCTTGTACGACATAGAGAGGCATGGAAGAATGTACCCTGGGAAGACCTCATGTCTCAAGTTCATTAAATAAAAGTACCATGTTGTCAATGATAAAACCCCACTCAAACTAACAGTCCATCTACTTGAATCACAATGCCTGATTGGCTGCAGGAGCATAAGCTCACTGAACATAACCCCGATATTTCAGCAGAAGCGCTATTAGTATAGGTGTTTAAAGGCCATAAGGGGTATAATGTATTCACACCCCTAATGTTGTTACAATGGATAGGAAGGGCCTATTAAAAGTGGGTTTTCTGGTGGCAGTGGCATGGAGAGCTGAGGCACTTGTTCCTCACCTGCCATTAGGCCAGCGACTTGGTTTGGGGAAAGGACCAGGGTCACTCAGGGGTCGACCGGGGGTGGGAGTATTGAGTGTCCCACAGGACACTCTTCTACTTCAGGGAAGAAGGTCTGCTAGCTCCTGTACAACAGCACCACCTAGATGACCACATGTGGCAGTGCAAGTGGAGCCACAAGTGGAAGGGCAAGCACCTCCTGACTGGGATGCACGCACATGCATGTGTCTGCACAGTCTTTGCCCACGAGGCACCAGGCGGAGGGGAGAAAATGACAGAAAAAAGCCTCAGGAACAGGACTCCAGCATAGCCAATCTCAAAAAAAAAAAACCCAGAAAAAAACACTTATATTCAGGGAGTAGTCTTTTCCAATCAAGGCAACGAGACACATCCTGGACAAATTGAACAGATCAGTAGGTGACTGTGTGATGCATTCTGAACACAACAGACCAGAGAGGAGCGAGACGGACATTTCTTCCCAGTGTGGATATCAAAGGGAATTATCCCTGTAGCCACTGTGATCAATATAACAACACAAACAGGATGAAAAAATAAAAGCATAGTAAAGAATGAGGAATGAGGAGATTGAAATTCAAGATTTTATTACTTGCCAGACTGCTGGGGTAATTTGCCTATTCAAATACGAACATACAAAATTTGCCAGCAGATAAAAGCCTAGTGGTCTATCAAGTCTGCTCAAATGTGCAGCTAGCACCCCTTATTCTGTAGCTACCCCTCCCTGCCACCTTTCCCCTCCCTTGACCCTCCCCCTTGTCCTGTCCCAGCCACTTTTGAAGCAGCCCACTGTTCTACGGGATACCATTTCCACCAGTAACACATGAAATGCCCATGTAATAAAATGTATGTGGACAAAACAAATAGGCCACTAAAAGCTAGAACTGGGGAGCACAAGAGCTCCATCCACAGAGATGATTTAAACTCACCAACTGCAAAACATTTTCTAGAACACCAACATTCATTATCATCATTTAGATTTTTTTTTAAACAAAACAAAACGGCATTTCTTTGGTTTGGAAAAAGTTAACAGAAACCAGAGAGGAGGCAACAATGATAAGAAATTGTTAACAAGGAGGCATACTTTATAGACTCCCAGCAACAGATCCTAAGTATGGACTGAATGATATACAACTGACCAGCAACCTATCCTATACAGGGCTAGTAATTAATGGATTCCACCCTATTTTGCATACCAGTTTTAAAGGACTTGCTAATATGAAGGTAAACAAAGCAGTGGGACCAGATGGGGTACATCCTAGGGTATTGAAAGAGCTCAGGGAGATACTGGCTATGCCTCTGACAGTTTTTTTCAATAGATCACTGGAAACAGGTTTTTGCTGACTTAACTAAGGGCAGGACTTTGACCTGGTCAGTCACACGCTTCTCCTCAGTAAATTAAAACATGTTGGACTTGATTCACATGTGCTAGCCTGGTTTACTCATTGTCTTACACACAGAACTCAAATGGTCAAATGGAGAGGTGCCTTATCAGGCCACCTGTCAGCTTCAGATGGGGTTCCCCAGGGCTCAATCCTTGGCCTCTTCTGTTCTCCTTATTCATTAATGACCTGGACAACAATTGTGTTGATAGCCATCTCATACTTTATGTTGATGATGCTGTCCTTTATAGGAGTGCCTCAGATGTCAAAACACTTAATGCCTGTCTGCTGTGGCCAAGTTAATATTTATGAGACATTGGAAGGAAGAGTCCTTGCCATCTGTGCTGGAATGGCATAGGGAAGCTCTATTGGTTCTCAAACTGGAACGACACATTGCATCGATGACCAATAGGCTTCAAGCTTATCAAAACAAGTGGGGTCCCTTGGATGCTCTGCTTACTGCCTGGAAATCTTAGAGATCCAGTCCGCCCACTTAACAACTATATTTTGCCTTGGATAAGGGACACTATATTTGGCACAAGGGTGGAGTTATGAGTTAGTGGGGTTACTGTTTAGGTTGGTGTTAAAGGATTACATTTTTCTTTTATTTGTGTAAAAAATCTGATGAAAGCAGTCTCATTATTATGCATTGTAACCTCACAATGCAACCTCGACTGCTTCCTCTGTGGTTCCTAATGTTCAAATAATTCTGAATAAAATATATTGAATAATAAAAAAAAAGAGACACTTAATGCCCAACTTTCAAATGATTTCAGATCCCTAGAGAAATGGATCATATTAAACAGGCTGGTCCTGAATGTGAAAAAAACTAAGGAAATCCTATTCAAACCCGAATGACTAGGTCCTTACAGGAGGTATCCGATCTCCCTTGCAACCTCCTTGGATACTCAGATTGATGTGGTGGATATGATCAAGTACCTTGGGTTCTTTACTGACCAAGACTTCACTTTCAAAGCACAAATGGATCATATAATCCATTCCAGCCACCAAAAATTAGTTTTTTTACATTGCCTAAATAGTCAACTCACCATAGACTCCAGGGATTTATTTAACTCTAAAAATTGTTTAGCGTTTTCCTCATAAAAGTGTTAAATCTTTGTGAAAATGCATAGCTCTTGCCTCACTGTGTTTAACAATCACAGTACTTCTAGAAAACCTATATATATATATATATATATATATATATATATATATATATATACTTTCTGTACAGTTAGTATAGTCCCAAGAAAAAAGCTGCTAATCAATTATTTAAAACCCTGGACTCTAGGCTACAATGAATAGTGTTCTGCTCCCTAAACTATTATATGCTGCCCCTGTCATGCAGTCACTTAGCAGATCTGAGTCAAGCAGGCTTGAGACTCTTTACAATAGAATAGGATGCTTTGCAATGGCACCCCCCTCCCCCCCAGAAGCATCACTGTGTTGTTCTTGCCTCCTTAAACTGGCCCTTATTTGGATAGTCAGCTCCAATACCCACTATTAAGTATGGCGTACAGATTAATCTCTGTCTGTACTCCATCTAGTCTGGCTGGCCTTCTAGCCCCCAAGCACTCAAGTAGGCTTCTCCTTACATCCAACAAAACAATTGTTCTAGGTGCCCAGGACACATACCTCTACGTCCTTTGTCTTCTTTGTTCCCTCTCTCAGGAATTTATTTATTTATTTATTAAATTTTGGTGACCGGGTAGGCCCACTGAGCCCCGAAGGTCCCTTTTTCAGGGGCGACCTGGGATAACAATACAAGTTATAAGAATGAACAAGGACATAAAGAACATTTGAGGCATTGTGAGTTACATCATGAGGTGGTTACAGTAAAGAAAAATAGTGGATACAGACATGGTTACAGGCATGGTAAAAGAAAAGCAGTGGATGCAGGCATGGGTACAGGCACGGTTATCATCATGACATGTAAGCAATTGGTAGTACTTTGCATATAGTTTATTCAGGGGTTACACATGGCCTCTGGCGAGGAGTCTGTATAAGGCAGGTAGTAGGAAGGTTAAGCTAGGAGACGGGAGTTGGAGAGGAGGGGAGTACCTTAGGAGCTTTAAGTGCCATGCCAATGGCATGCGCTTGAGGTCAGCAGATGGGACTTAAGCCTGGTGCGGAAGTTCATGAGTGAGGAGGAGGCCTGGACCTGGGGAGGAGCTTGTTCCATTGGCAGGCTGCTTGGGAGGAAAAGGATCTTCTGCCAGCGTTTGTCCTTACCCAAGGGACTTCTAATAGCGTTCTATCTGAGGTCCTTAGGTTCCTTGGGCTGTGTTTGAGGGTTATGGTCCCGGCAATGCTTGGCGGAGCACGGGGTTTGAGAAGCTTGTAGGCCTGGACAAGCAAGGAGTGTTGGAGGCGGGCGACCAATGTGGGCCAACGAAGATTGGCCAAAGTGTCACAGTGGTGACGTCTTGGGTGGTCTAAGGTTGCGAAATGAGCTATTTTATTATATAAGGTTTGCATCCTGGTAATCTCTTGTTTAGCCATGCCCTGTATAATAGGGGCTGCAAAGGTCAGGTTGGGTAGAAGGACGCTGGTAGCTATGGAGAGCCTGGCTTCAGGGATGAGTTGGTCCCTGAGTCGGTACAGAGTGCCAAGTTTCCGATGTAGAGTCATGGTGACCTGGTCCACATGTTCCTTGTATGTGATATTCTGATCTAACGTGAGGCCTAAGTATTTATGGGAAGGGTCTATGTTAATGGCTTTACCAGACAGTGAGGTTAAGGAGAGGGATGAGAACCTATCAAATCCCAGGGATCTTGGCCCGAATAGCATTGCCTTGGCCTTGTCGGCATTTAGTACCATTCTGTTCTTACATAGCCAAGTCTGTAGTGACGTGAGATCCTTTTGGAGTAGAGGGCCTAGGGCAACCACGTCATGCAGGGGTCGGAAGATGACAGTATCATCAGCATACTGCACAACTGAGCTCTCCCCACAGTGGGTACGCAGGTCGTTGGTAAACAAGGAAAACAGGAGTGGGCCTAGAATTGAGCCCTGAGGTACACCCTGGTTTAGGGGTAGTGGGTCAGACATGGTCCCTTTCCATGAGACCCTCTGTGCCCTGCCTGACAGGTAGCTCCCCAACCACTTCAGGGCATGATTGTCTAGACCTATATTTTGCAGCTTCTGTAGCAGCAAGTTGTGGTCAACGAGGTTGAATGCCTTGGATAAGTCTACAAAGACTGCACCAGTGGGTATCCCTTTGTCCATTGCCCTGAGAACTTCATCTGTGAAGTTAATGAGGGCAGTGACAGTACCATGGTTTGTTCTAAATCCATGTTGGTAGGGGGCAAGGAGCTGATGAGCTTCCAGGTAATCCCTGAGTTGATTGTAGATGATTCTTTCTTGCACCTTAGCAAGTGAGCAGAGGAGGGAGATGAGCCTGTATTTGTTGAGTTTTTCCCTGAGCCCCCCTTTGTGAATAGGAACAACACTGGCATGTTTCCACGGGTCAGGGACTGCTCCTTCCCTCAGTGATCGATTGAGGAGCATGGTTCTAGGCCAGGCTAAGGAGGTAGCTCCTGCCTTGAGTAGCCAAGGGTTGATACCGTCGGGTCCCCCTGAACCTTTCGGTTTCAGGTTCCTTAGGAGGTTTAGTACTTCAGTGCATTTAGCCAGTCTCAGGTGAAATGGGGGTCTTTCCATGTGAGGTGGTTCATCTGAGGTAGGGGGGAGAGTCTGAGGAGACAGGCAGGTCTTGTAGGCCTCGAGGTCTGAGAAGTGCCTGTTAAGGGCAGCTGATATTTGAGAAGGGTCAGTTGTGAGCTGACCGTTAATCTCCATGGGACAGGACTCAGGCTTTTTGCTGCCCTTGATCAGGTCATTGATATGATTCCAGAATTGCTGGGGGTTGCCAAGGCTGGTTTTCTGGAGGTGTGTTAAGTAATCTCTCTTAGCAAGTTTTATGGCTCTCTTGGCTTTGTTCCTCAGGGCTTTGTATTCAGCGAGTTCTGCTGGGAGGGAGGAGAGCCTAAACTTTTTCCAGGCTTTTTCCCGAGTAGCCATTAGGGCTTTGAGGGAGGGAGAGATCCACTTGTAGCAGCTGTCTTTAGCCCTTATTCTCTTCATTGGAGCAAAGAGGTTGGCTGCTGTGGCTAGCTCATCCTAGAAGTATTGCACAGCCTCAGTAAGAGCAGGGAGAAGATTTATGGGGTTACAGTCCAGACTAACTAGGTAGCGATTGTATTGTAGTTCAGAGAACTTGGAGAAGTCACGGGTGGAGAGAATTCTAGATTGGACCTTGGGTGGTTTGTTTTTCCATATACAGAAGATTGGGGAATGGTCACTCAGGGAGTCTGCCATTGTGCCCGCACTCTGTATATTAGTGGAGTTAGACACCAGAGCCCAGTCAAGGGTGGTGTGGTTCCCAGTTTTGTAGTTAAGTCTGGTGGGTTTAGAGATGATCTGCGTCAGACCTGCTTCATGGGTAAGTGACTTCGAGGCATGACCAGGGTCCTGGGCCCAGTTAATGTTGAAGTCACCCAGGATTAGTTGCTCCATTGTTACCTTGATAGCCGTATCGTTTGTGATGGCTTCAAGGGATTTGAGGGCTGATTTTGGTGGGTAGTAGACGCAGCCAATTGTTAGTTGTTTGGCGTGCCCTAGGGTTATCTGGATGTATATGATCTCTCCCTCAGCAGTAGGATTAGTCTGCAGGGGTAGAGGTGACATGGAGAGGTCATCCTTAGCATAGATTAGGACCCCACCCCCTTTTTTGGTTTCTCTGTCATTGCGGTAGCTATTGTAGCCAATGACCTGAATCTCGTGGTCATGGATGTGGGCTTTTAGCCAGGTTTCAGAGATGGCTAGTAAGTCCAGTTTGTAGAGGTCCAACCAGGCCTGGACTTCGTGTATTTTTGGTCTAAGACTACATATGTTCATATGTGCTATCTTCAGACCCTTGGTGGCGGCCCATTGATGGTCCTGGGGTGATGCTACTAAGGTATTGGGTACGGATGGACCAGGGTTAGGTTGGATATCACCTGATAGGAAAAGTAGCAAGACTAGTAACCTGAGCAGTTTAGTGCTAGGTATTGAGAGAGGTGTCTTTGACGCTGGCCCTGCTCTTATAGTAAAGCAGGTCATAGCATACACCCTTTTATGATCTCATGCTCTGTTAAGAGAGTAGATATACTTGAGATAGGGTAGGCTGCTAAGGAAGTGATGGGGATATTATGTAGATTGCTCACTGGTTCTGGGGGGAATGGGTCTATGAGCCTGTCCATCCAGAGTAGGGTCAGTGAGTAGATTATGGCAAGTAGTACACCCCTATTAGGGGGAGGGACACTTGGGTTCCTAGCACAACAAGGAGGGCAGAAGGAAGCATATGCTAAGTAAGGCATTATTATTGGATGATGTCAGTGCAGCGTAGGTAAGAGTAGGGTGCTCAGAGTCTATCTGACTTGAGTCTGAAGGGTGGATGGCAGACACTGAGGGTTTCCTGTTTTCAGCTGCAGAGCTGTCGCCCTCCCAGAGGTCCTGAAATACATCATCTCCCTCTCCTGCTTCAGAAATGGACTAAAGACTTATCAATTGGAAGGCTGCCTATGTTCCTGCTATCACTGAGTGCCCTCCAACATAATGACCTAGATTTTCACATGATGCTATATCTGATGCCCTATTACTCTGTTTGCATACCTTAATGTAACCTTGCATCTGTCTTGATATAACTGTCTAAATGACCTAAACTTGATATGTGCTTGATCTCCTTGTATATGTCCTTCTGTATTATTATTTAACCTGACAAACCATTTACTGTTACCTAGTTGCTGTATTATTTATTACTGTCTAATTAACCTGTGTTTGATATGTATTGCTCACCTTGTAAAGTGTTGTAACATGTATTTCCTTATGTATGTGCTGTAATTAATTAAATTAAATGCTGTAAATCTGTAATCAATCCCAGGTTGCCTCTGAAAAATGGACATCTGGTCTCAGTGGGCCCACCTGGTTGCCAAAATGAAATAATTAAATACATAACTAAATAAATAAAGTTAAAAATAAAGGTACAGTTCCAGGAGACTGGAGGAGGGCAGATGTATTCCCTCTTCATAAAAGTAGTAGCAGGGAGGAGACTGGAAATTATAGGCCAGTCAGTTTTACCTCAGTGGTGGGAATGTTAATGGAATGTTGAAGGAAAGGATAGTGGGATATCTAGAACCAAATCCGTTACAAGACCAGAGAAGCATGATTTCATAGGATGGAGGTCATGTCAAACCACTCTGACAGATTGCTTTGATTGGGTGACTAAGGTATTAGATCAGGGTGGTGCGCTGGAGGTGGCATAAACTACCTGGACTGCAATAACGCATTTAGCACTGTTCCACTTAGGAGACTATAGAATAAGCTGGTAGTTTAGGAGTAGGTTATAAGGTGGCAAACTGGGTAAGAAATTGGTTAGGGGACTGAAGTCAGAGAGTGGGGGTTAACAGCGACGGAATACCAATTTTGGGTTTCTGGTATTCCGACCGTTACATCAGATTATTTTCTTGATTTCTATCCCTGCTATAGAGTATATAAACTTATCTCACTGCAAAAGTCCCCCCTATGTATCCCAATCCTGGGATTGTCACATAGCCCTATCCTGATATAAGGTAGTGTCTAGTTTAAAAATTAGAAAGCTTTCACATTTTAGACTTGTGAGGATGAAGATTTGTATTACGTACAGGAATGCCTGACAAGGTTCAGACCATAGACTGGTTTTAGCCATTACCTAATTATGTTCACAACTCCCTGACAATAAATTCATATAACAACGGTCTGTATGAATAGGTGATTGGGAACTAAGGAGCATATGACGGAATGACTAATCCTTGAAATGAAAGTAGCTACAAATGTGCATAACCAAAAGAAGCCCAACATATTGATTTAGAAGGCAGGCTGCCACGAAAACTGCGAGAATTTTAGAAATATTAAAACATCATCCTTTTTGTATACTGTACTTGAAAGCTCACAACAGGTATTGCAAGCTCGCTCTAATGGACATCTGAGGAAGTAATTAACTGTCTCCTCAGATGCCTCCTAAGTGCTGATTGGGTGAACCCCAAGCATGCTCATGCTTTAGCATCCGCAGCATCTGATGTCATCAGTAGTGACATCAGGGATGAAGGCACGTGCATCACATGTCTGACTCCAGGTGTAGCCCTTTGTATATAAGGGTAGAGAAAGGATGAGCACATCTCCTTACAAAAGGAGAAAGCAATGGGGGCTATGTTGTAATCATCCAGCATACAGTAAGTTTCAAACATAGTTTATCATTTAGAGAACAAATAACTAAACTGTGATCTACTAAAACAAGTTGTACAGGAAAAAACAGAATTCTTGATAGAAAAGTGAATAATATACATCTCACGGTGACCTGACTTTGTATTCCATTTTCACAGGCAATATGACAATTAAAAAAACAAACAGAAGAAAAGCTTCTTAAAGAGTCAAAGGAGTAAGCAAACTTGATATATAAATCTTTAAATTCAATTTTGGTGATGAGTTTATAAACAGTGGTTGCTTACAACGATAATTTTTCTTCACTATATGCATATACCACAGGAAACAGAAGTCACATGTAACACAATGAACTTTGTATATTAGAATAACAGGAATATAATGATAAATCATAAAGTGGAAATGAAGAAAAATTCCTCCGCTATAACAATTTGGGTTATTTAGGAAAGATATTTTTTTGGTACCCCATAGGGGATTTAAGTTACATAACTGTCTCAGAGCACAATCTCCCCCAAAAAAATTCTACAAAGAGGATTCCCACAAGGCTTGATATTGGGGCTTCTGTTATCCACTATCTACATTAATTCCAGGCTCAATAAAACTAGGGTTCACCTCTTCACGGATGATACTATGATCTGTGTTGCCAGACATTCCCCTGAACAAGTGTGTACTGACCTTCAGAAAGACTTCATCATTCTCCAACATAATGTCCTTCACTTGAAGATGCTCCTTAATGCTAAAAAGACCAAAGCCATGATTCTCTCCCCACCAAGCCTGTTCAGTCCAGGCCCCCGCTCTCCATACTCAGATCCTGACCCTGCTGGGAGAGCCACTAGAAATGGTGGACAAGTTCAAATATCTAGGCTTCTGGCTTGATCACAAGTTCTCCTTTATTGTTCACTTCAAAGAATTGTCCAAAAAACTCAAGCAAAAATTGGGTATCTTCTATTGAATTAAGCACCTTCTTACTACGATGCTAAAGTAAGTGTGGTGTAGACTACATTCCTCCCGTTACTTGACTACACAGATTTCATATATAGTCATTGCCCATTAGCTTCCCTAACCAAGCTGGAGACCCTATATGACAGGGTTATCTGATTCATCACCAATGCCTCTTATAATATGCATCACTATGTACTTTATGAGCAAACTGGGTAGCATCCTCTGAAAATTAAAATAAAAAATGCCATCCTTTGGACCTTCAGAGCCATTACCAACAAACTCCCCAAGTGCATTACTGAGCTTTTCACCCTTTCCAAAGGTCATTATTCACTCAGAAGATATTCTCATATTATGCTTGATGTTCCCCAAATCTAAACTCGCCATGGTGAATTTGCTATAAGCCATGCCCTTTCTACCCTGTGGAACAGCATCCAAAATACCCTAAAACTTCCCAAATTAGCAGGACTACCGCCCTTTAAGACTCTGCTGAGGTACTCCCTCAAGGAAAAAGGCTCCTACTTCTCCTAATTCTGCCTCCTACCTGTACATACCTTAAGCCTCCTTTTACTTGATTTGCATTGCTCTTACCCTTGACTATTATTATTTTGTTATATAATTTCACCTATTAGTACTCTAGCTGGTTGTATGTAGTTGATAGATAACTTATATTGCCTCTACTAGCTTTATTTACCTTCCTAGCCTTTACTTAGCAATTTCTATGTTATTGTGTTTTGTTGTTTAATGATTTACGCCTATCACCTATGTATTTTATGCTGTACCCCTGCTTCCATGAACTTATTATAGCTATGTCCATAGCTATAGCTATTATCTGCTTGAGGATGAGGGGGGTGATGTAGCCATGACAGGGGTGGTTAGAGATGGAAAGGGAGTGGGGGGCAGGAGGCAGGGGCTGGACTGCAGGAAGAACGGGAAACTTGGAACACAGGAAAATGGGGGGGCGGGGATCAGAGCAGGAGGAGGAGGGGGTAGAGGAAGGAAAGCACAAGGAGAAGGGACCAGTTGGGAGGAAAGGGCAAGGACAGGGATCAGAAGTACAAGGAGGATACAGTAAAGGGAGCTGAGGGTTTAGGCCAGGGGAGCATGACAGGCAAGGAGGGGCTGAACAGAGACAGGAAGAAAGGGATGATGAGCCAGGCAAATATAGCAGATGGGGGGGGAAGGACCAGTCACGAGCAGTGACGGGGGGTAGTGGGGTACAGAAGGACACTCGGGAGGAGGAGAGGCATAGGATTGAAGGGGATGGGGTGGCCAGGGTAAATAAGGAGGGGGCGGCAGCTGGCACCCAGATAATGGGAGGAGTAAGGAGCTAACTGAGGGGAGGGGCCAGTAGAAAGGATGAGGGACGTGGAAGGGGGGAAATGGAGGAAAAGGGGGTGGTCAGAGTGCTCCTGTTGGGTGAGTCCATGATCAGGGGTATCAAATGGGATCGAGAGGGGGAAGCTTGCTGGGTTAGAACAAAATGCTTCCCTGGACTAATGGTGCACAGGGCCAAGCATGAGGTATATCAGCTGGCAAAGGATTGTGGAGGTTCCTCGGGCATAGTGGTCCACCTGGGTACCAATGACATTGCGGGAAATCGTGAGCTAGAGATACAGGCAAGGTTCAGGGAGCTTGCCAGGGTCTGCCATGACATAGGATACGCAATTTCCTTCTTGGAAATCCTGCCGATGCCAAAGGCTAGTGGGGAACACAAGTGGAAGATTAGGGAGATAAACCAGTGGCTCAGGGAGTGGTGTGGGCCAGAGGGTATGGGTTGATGGGGGACTGGGGGGAGACCTGGGAGGATAAGGGGCTATATGCTAGAGATAGGCTCCATCTCACTTTGGAAGGGAGGGAAATCCTTAAGTTGAAAATAAAGGGGTTCGTTGGTGAAAGCTGGGGTTTAAACTTGTGAAGGGGGAAGGGATGGGAGAAAAGGCTGTCGAGGAGGGTCCGATAAAGGAGGGAATCTGTCTCCACCCTCCTGGGGAGCTGGAGGAATGTGGGAAAAGGCCAACTGGTAAGGTGCTGACTGGGGGAAGATGGAATCCCCATAGGAACGCGAGCAGGGGAAATGGAAGTATACGGAAGAGGTGGAAGGTAGTCCTGCTAAATGCCAGGAGCTTGGGCAATAAAATGCCTGAGCTCCAGGCGATGCTAACTGAGGGAGAGGTGGATGTGGCAGCAGTCACTAAGACCTGAGCCACTGCAGGGCACGACTGGGACCTGTACCTGGAGGGTTACACCATGTTCTGGAAGGACAGGGGGAAGGGAAGGGGAGGAGGGGTAGCAATAATAGTCAAAAACTGCATTGGCATGGGAGGAGTGGAGGAGGCGGAGGGAACTGTAGAGGCGATTTGGGTCACCTTGATAACAAGGGAGGGCAAGAGAGTAAAAATAGGAGCAGTGTATAGACCACCCACGCTGGCAGAGGAGCTGGAGGAGAGTCTGGTGGCAGATGTGGGGAGACACTGCAGTTTGGGCAGGGCAAGGGTGGTGGTGTTGGGGGACTTAAACATGCCAGGAATTAACTGGGAGACTATGACATCCTCGGTGGCCAGGGAACAGATGTTGTTGGATGTCTTTCAGAACAGATTCCAAACTCAGCAGGTGGGGGAACCAACCAGGGAGGCGCGAATACTGGATGTGGTCCTGGCAGACAGTGACCAGATTGGGGGCCTGGAGGTAAGGGACCCGTTGGTGGGGAGCGACCATGCCATGGTCCGGTTCTGCCTGGACCTAGGGGAGGTAGAAGGCTGCACAAAGATGGAGGTAACTGTCCTCACAGGGCGGATTTCAAGGAAATGAGAAGGATCCTTAAGAAGCATTTGGATGTGATTGGGCCAGACATGGATGCTGACAGTAGGTGGAAAATCATCAGGAGGGGGGTGCAGGATGCTACCAACACCTGTACAAGAGTAAGACAAAAATGCAGTAGGGCCTGTAAACCTTGCTCGTGGACCAGAGAGGTTCAGGAGGTGGTGAGGGGAAAAAAGGCAGCTTATAGGCATTTCAAGTGCTCAAAGAGTGAAAGGGATCGAGGGAGAACGAGCTGATGGCCAGAAGGGCCACTAGGGTGGTGAGGGAGGCTAAGGCAAGGAAGGAGCAGAAACTGGCCAGGGAAATTAGGAGAGGGAACAAGGGGTTCTTTAGATACACTGAGGAAAAATGAAGAGTGAATGGGCAGATTAGCAGGATTAAAACAGGGGAGGGATGGGCACAAGACCCGGGGGAGCAGGCTGAGGTACTAAATGAGTACTTCGCCTCAGTTTTCACCAAGGAAAATGTGGGGGCTGCATCATACATGGGAGGAGATGGTGAAACTGAGGAGGGGGGACCCTTACCGATCAGCAGCTCTGGGGAGAGGGTGGGCCATCACTGGCAGGAGGGGGGAAGGCAAAGCAGGGGGACGAGGTAGCAGAGGTGTAAATCATGGCAGAGAGAGTGAGGGAAGCCCTCAGGTCTCTTAAGACAGGGAAAGCATCAGCTTCAGATAAATTACATCCCATAGTGGTGAAGGAACTGGCGGATGTCCTGGCAAAACCCCTGGCCGAGCTTTTCAGCATCTCTCTGAGGACAGGGTGGGTGCCCCAGGACTGGAAGGTGGTGCATATAGTGAGTATCTACAAGGGGGGATCAAGGGAGGTGGCAGGGAACTACAGGCCCATCAGCCTGACATCGGTGGTGGGCAAGGCAATGGAGGGCATTGTGAAGGAGAGGCTGGGGGGGACCTGGAAAAGTTGGGGTGCCTGGACAATAGGCAGCATGGATTCGTCCTGGGGAAATCGTGTCAGACAAACCTTGTGGAGTTCTGTGACTGGGTGACAAGTACCTTGGACCTGGGTAGACTGGTGTACATCCTCTTTCTTGACTTCAGCAAGGCATTTGACTCTGTTCCTCACGGGGGCCTGTTGGATAAGCTGGGAGAAATGGGGTTGGGGAACCAGATGATCAGATGGATAGGAAATTGGCTCCAGGACTGGACCTAGAGGGTTGTGGTTGGCGAGATAGTCTCATCCCCAAGAAGGGTCATTAGTGGGGTCCCTCAGGGATCAGTCCTTGGGCCCCTCCTGTTCAACGCCTACATCTCTGACATAAGGAAGGGTATCAGGAGTGAGCCGAGTCTCTTTGCAGATGACTCAAAACTGGGGGTGGTGGTGCATGGGGAAGAGGGGAGGGTGGCCCTACAGGGGGACCTGGAGGCTCTGGAAAGGTGGTCTAGAAAGTAGAAGCTGAGGTTCAATGCAGGGAAATGCAAGGTACTACACTTGGGAGCCAGAAACCCGGGCCAAATGTACACCCCGGGGGGGAATGCTACAAGTCTCAATGGGTGAAAGGGACCTGGGGGTGGTGGTGGATGTCAAGATGAACAATTCTGAGACTTGTAGGAGGGGAGCGGCCAAGGCCAACAAGATGCTGGGATGCATCACTAGGGGGATCACCTCCAGAAGGAGGGAAGTGATACTCCCTCTGTACAACTCCTTGGTGTGGCTGCACCTCGAGTACTGCGTGCAGTTTTGGAGGCCACACTTAAAGAGGGACATCAAACTCCTGGAGAGGGTCCAGAGGAGGGCAACCAAAATGATCTGGGGCTTAGGGGACAGGACCTATGGGGAGAGGCTCGAAGAGCTAAATATGTACACATTGGAAGAGAGAAGGGACTGGGGGACATGATAGAGGTCTTCAGGTACACGAAGGGGGTAAATAGGGGAGGAGCAGTAATGGTGCTCCAAAGGAAGGAGAGGGGCAACTAGAGGGCATGGGTAGAAGCTGGAGGGGGGAGATTCAGGGGAGATAGGAGGAGGTGCTACTTCACTGAGAGGGTGGTGGAGCCATGGAATGCACTGCCCAGGGGCTGGTGGAGGCAGAGATGGTGGAGGGGTTCAAGAGGGGGTGGGACAGATACAGAGGAAGGGTTCTGGAAGCAAAGTCCTGTGCAGCGAGAATATCCAGGACTGGGAAGGGAGAAGCCAGAGAGGGGGGCAGCAAGGTCAGCTCCCAGGGTGGGGGCTGACCAAACGAGCAGACACGAAAGACCATTAGGCCTATTCTGCTGACATTTTAGTATGTTAGTATGTATCCCAGGACTGTCTTGTAAATGAGTTCTCTCAATGGCGTTTTCTCCTAGTAAAATAAAGATTGATTGACTGATTGATTGACATAAGAACTTACCATAACACTAGATCTTTGAGAGGATCTCTTGCACCAGGACATCACCGGTAGGACTATAGCTGCCAAGCACTAGGACCACACAGAAACTTTGTAGCTAGCAGTCTACAGAGGGAACTGCCCACCTCTGATGTCAGCCAATCCTATAAAGGTGGGCAGCCCCATACCCTCCTCAGTTCTTCTGCCGGAGACCAAAAACTGGATGCCATGTGAGGATGATTCCAAGGTTACCTGAGAGCATGCACAAACAAGAAGCACAAGGTTAACTCCTATGGATGAGGGGGGAGAGAGATAGAGAGAGAGAGAGAGAGAAGTGGGGGGAAGGTTAGGGAGAAAACGATAGCATTCAGGAAGTATAAGGAAACACAGAAGGAGCAGGACAGAGAACTGTACCAGTTAAAGCAGAAGGAAGTGGGGAAGGCAATCAGAATAGCAAAGGCCCAAACCGAGGAAAAGATAGCCAACTCAATGAAGAAAGGGAATAAAACCTTTTATAGGTACATTAGGGAGCAAAGAAAGACTTAGACAGGGATACTGAGGCTGAATAAAGAAAAAGGTGGTTGGACAGAGAGCGACAGTGAAAAAGCAGGGATACTGAATGAATACTTCTGCTCAGTATTCACAAAGGAAAAGCAGGGGGTGATACCTAATTCAGTCAATAGAAGCACTCTGGATAGGGGGGTTGATATTAGTCCTTTCACAAAACAAAGGGCTCTGAAAGAACTCCTAAAACTGAAGCTGGGTAAAGCAATGGGGCCTGATGGGATTCACCCCAAGATTCTAAAAGAACTAAGGGAAGAACTACTAACATCACTGACTTCGCTTTTTAATAAATCATGGGAGGATGGTGTGGTACCTGAGGACTGGAGGAGGGCAGATGTGATTCCCCTTCACAAAAGTGGGAGCAAGACAGAGGTAGGAAACTACAGACCTGTCAGTTTGACCTCAGTGGTAGGGAAAATGATGAAATCACTTATGAAGGAAAGAATTGTTGAGTACCTAGAGCCCAGTGGGGCACAGGACCCAAGGCAGCATTGATTCACAGCAGGAAGGTCATGTCAGACAAATCTAATTGATTTCTTTGACTGGGTGACCAAAGTAGTAAACCAGGGAGGGGCTGTGGACATGGCCTACCTAGACTTTAGCAAGGCCTTTGACACAGTCCCACACAAAAGATTAATAAACAAATTAGTCAACCTGGGAGTGGGTCCCAGGGTGGTAGCCTGGGTAAAATACTGGCTGGACAACAGAAAACAGAGGGTAATAGTAAATGGAGTCCACAGTGAAGAAAGGGGGGTTACTGGTGGGGTACCGCAGGATTCAGTACTGGGGCTGATCCTTTTTAATGTCTTTACAAGTCACATTGCAGAAGGACTGGAAGGAAAAGTATGTCTCTTTGCAGATGACACAAAGATCTGCAACAGGGTTGATACGCAAGGTGTGGTAGAAAGGATGAAAAGGGACTTGGCAAGGTTGGAGGAATGGTTGAAACTATGGCAGTTTAGATTCAACGCAAGTGCAAAGTAATGCACCTGGGAAACAAAAACCCAGGGGAAGGGTACACAATGGGGGTTGAGATACTGACAACAAAAATGAAAAGGGACCGGGGGTAGTCATATCAGATGACCCAAAAGTGGGCCAGCAATGTGAGAAGGCAGTAAGGAGGGCTGGGACTGGGATGCACAGGGAGAGGCATCACCAGTAGAAAACAGGAATTTGTTGGCCCTCTGTACATACAGTTGGTAAGACCACATCTGGAGTACTGTGTACAATTCTGCAGACCCCATCTCCGCGAAGACATAGACAGGGTGGAAGCTGTCCAGAGTAGGGCAATGAAAATGGTGCAGGGTCTGCACCAGAAGACATATGAAGAAAGTCTAAAGGAGCTTAAGATGTAGAGTCTTGAGGAAAGGAAGGAAAGGGGGGACATGACAGAAATTTTCAAATACCTCAAGGAATCAACAAAGTCCAAGAGGGTAGCATCTTTCAGAAAAAGAGATGTGCAAGAACAAGGGGGCACAATTTGAAGATGGGGGGGGGATGGCTCAGAGGTAATGTGAGAAAGTATTTCTTCACAGAGAGGGTTGTTGGTGCATGGAACAGCATTCCTGAGGAGGTTGTAGAGTCAAAAACAGTGGGGGAATTCAAGAATGCATGGGACAGACATTAGGCAATTCTAGTGGGCGATAGGAGGAAGTAGGATGCTGGTTAACTAGGATCTGCAGCTTA
This sequence comes from Neoceratodus forsteri, assembly GCA_016271365.2. Lineage (NCBI taxonomy): Eukaryota > Metazoa > Chordata > Ceratodontiformes > Ceratodontidae > Neoceratodus > Neoceratodus forsteri. Next base: position 172,066,026 of record CM028131.1, on the reverse strand, counting down.
TCCGTTAGGTAAAGAAATGGGCAGACTAGATGGGCCAAGCGGTCCTTATCTGCCATCAGATTCTATGTTTATATGTTAGACAGAGAGACATAAAAGGGGGTAAGGAGGGAGGGAAAGCAGGGCCTGCTGTAAGAGATCCTCCCGAAGATCTACTGTTACGGTAATTTCTTATGTAACTGTACTATCATACTTTGAGGGTATCTCTTGCAGCAGACCATCACCAGTGGAACAGTCCCAAGCAGTACTGACGATTACAGACATACTGTCTGGGTGGAGGCAAAACCGATGGCCTATGAAAGGAGGCCCTAAAGAACAGTGAGGCCGAAGTTGGCACTATGCCTAGTGGCAATGTTCAGACTGTAATGCTTGGTGAAGGTGTGGACAGTGCCTCAGGTAGCAGCAGCGTAAATGTCAGCAGCTAATAGATTTCTTTTTTTTTCCCATTAACATTTTCTTTATTTCAGGCAGAAGTACAACAAAACAAACCAGACATTGCCAAATATGAAAAAAAAACAGATTACAGTTGAATAATACAGACATATGTAATACAATCTTCTGCCTATCCCCCCAACATACCCCCAGCTATACTCCCCAATCCACCACCCACACCCTTCCAACCCCTATAATCCTCATCACCCTCCCCCCGAGGCACCTAACCACTTATCCCTATACCGGATGCGATCAGGAGTCAATAGAAAAACAAGTAAAGAACAGGGCCCAAATCTTGTCAAAGAGGGGCAATTGATTGTGCAATATGGCAATCAATCTCTCTACCCTTAAGAACGCAAGGAGTTCTGCAAGCCACTCCGAATAAGAGATTTGCGCTTTGTCTTTCCAATGACGAAGAACTAATGTCTTCACTATAATTGATATCACGGTCATGTGGCATTTCCTAGCCTTGACTGGAAAATCCGTCATTTCCCCCAGTAAACAGACCTCCGGTCTAAACATATCATCTAATCCCAGTAAGGGGTCCAATTTATTTTTAATTTCAAGCCATAAGGGCATAACTTTGGGGCATTCCAAAAATATGGAGAAGGTCCTGCATCTTCAGATCTGAAACACTTGAGTCCTTCAGTAATTTCAAGTCCCTCAGCTTTTGGGAGAATAATAAATGTTATGCAGTACTTTTAAATTGTATAAATTCTCAATTGGTCATGCCTAACAAACCTATGACATCTTGCCAAACTCTGACCAGTTTAACGTAACATTTGGAAAAACTGCCTCCCAATAAGAACAAGGGGCCAAATTTGTCGGGTAAGCCCATTGGAATAGAGTTAGGTAAATCTTTGAGATTCCCTGGGGACTACCAATTAGCGGACGTATATCATTCAGAAAGGAAAATCTTGGGGAATAAACACTCCCCAATGTATGCCTCTGCGTTAAAACATGTCGGAGCGCTAATAGATTTCTGAAACAAGCTACCAAGGTGGCCATACCATTGGTGGAATGGCCCTTGACCCTGCCTGGGAGTTCCTTACAGTACTTCTGGCAGCAATAGGCAATGCAATTGGCTAACAACTTAGACAGGCATTGTTTGGACACTGGGGAGCCCTCTTTCCTTGGGGCGAACAAAACAAACGACTGATTAGACTTCCTGGAATCTTTAGTGTGGTGTGTATAGTACTACAAAATTCTATGCACATCCAAGGTATGGAGCAATGCCTCCCCTTGACTGGAATGCTCCAGAAAGTAAACAGGCAGGTGGATGGATTGATTCAAAGTAAACTCTGACACCACCTTAGGAAGACTCTTAGGTTTGGTTCGCAAGGGCACACTGTTTTTCTGAAAAATCAAATAAGGCTCCTTACACAGCAGGGCCTGATGCTCAGAAATCCTTCAAGCAAAAGTAATGGCAACTAAAAATATTGCTTTCTGTGACAGAAAGCGCAGTTCACAAGATGCGGCCAGTTCAAAGGGAGACAGCATAAGCTTTTCCAACACAAAGTTGAGGTCCCAAGCTGGGACAGGATCATAGACTGGAGGCTTCAAATGCAGAATGCCCCTCAAAAAGGTGTGAGACACATCAAGTTTTGCTACTGAATGGCCCTCAACAGGTACATGGTATGCAGAGATTGCATAAAGATGTACCTTAATCAATGAGTACTGCAGGCCTGAGTCCAAAAGGGACAGCAGGTACTCTAGCACCTGATCCACTGGACAGGTGAAGGAATCCAGCTGGTGCAGTGCAGTCCAAATAGTGAATCACTTTCATTTCATACAGTAAGTGGCCCTGGTGGAGGGTTTGCTAGCCACCACCAGAACATCTGCTACCCTGGGGGACACCCCAAACTGGGCAATGGCAACATCATCAGGAGCCATGCATTTAGATGGAGAGACTTGAGGTCAGGATGGACCAGGGTGCCCTGCTCCTGGGATGGTAAGCCTGTGCACAGTGGCAGGGGGACTGGGGGCTCCATGGCCAGTTGTTGAAGCAAGGGGAACCAGATGTGATGATGACACAAGGGGGTGATCAGAATCATGGTGGCCCCATCCATCTGAAGCTTGATCAGGATCCTCTGAAGGAGCAGGAAAGGAGAGAAGGCATAGAGGAACCTCCCTTTCCAGGAGAGGGCCAACACATCTCACCAGAAAACTCCAAGTCCTGAATCTAGCGAGCAGAAAGTAGCAGTTTTGCATTGTGTGGGAATGGAAAAAAGGTCCAACTCTGGACGATCCCACCTGTCAAAAAGATCTTCAATCACTGGGGTCAGAAGCTCCCACTCATGGGCTTTGGACTGAGACCAGTTTAGACTGTCCGCCAGGACATTTTGGATGCTGGGAACATGAGCATCCAAGAGCACCAGCCCATGATCTATGGCCCAGTACCAGACTCTCATTGCTTCCCTGCACAGGGGATAGGAGTGAGTCCCCCCTCCATTTATTTATGTAATAAACAATGCACATGTTGTCCATTTGAACCAATAGCGGACCCAGGGGAAACCTGGGTCTGAAAGGCCTGCAGGGCGTACAGGACTGCTCACATCTCCAGAAAATTGATGGGGAGTGTCTTCTCCACCTCGGTCCACATACCCTGAGTCTGGTAGATCCCCAGATGAGCCCCCAGCCAAGATTCGAGGCATCTGTCATCAGTACTTGCTGAGGGGGAGGAATGCAAAAGAGAATCCCCTGAAGCAGGTTGCTGGGCTCAAGCCACCACAACAGTACCCTCTCAGATTGGATCAGAAACCATAACTAGCTGATCCAGAGCATCTGTGCATTGGTCCTACTGGACTCTCAGCATCCATTGAAGGACTTGCATGTGCAGACTGGCCAAGGGAACCATGGTAATAGCTGCGGCCATGAGGCCCAGAACCTGTAGGATGGCCCTCGCAGAAACATAATGGCTGGAGTAAAGAAGTTGGGCCTGGTCCATCAGATGCTCTGCTTTACTCTGTCTGAGGTCAGAAGGCCATACCTTGGGCCATGTCCAGGACTGTCCCTATGTACTGGAGCCGCTGGCCAGGAGTAAGGAAAGACTTCAGAATGTTGATGGTGATGCCTAAGACCTGGAACAGACTGCGAGTCTGTGTCAGGGTGTGGAGGAGATGTTTCCTGGACGGGGCCACTAAGAGCAGATTGTCCAGATACGGGAAAAAGTAGAAGTCCTGCCATCTCAAGGCAGCCACCACAACTGCCAGGCATTTGATGAAGACCCTGGGTGCCAAGGACAAACCGAAAGGCAGATCCCTGAACTGGTAGTGCACCCCCTGAAAGTGGAAATGGAGGAAGCACCGGTGGGTGGCAAAAACCTTGAGATGCAGATAGGCATCTTGCATATCAAGAAAGCAGATCCTGTCCCCCTGATGCAGCAGGGGCAGCAAATCCTGAAGGGTAACATAGAAACATAGACTTTGATGGCAGATAAGGACCGCTTGGCCCACCTAGTCTGCCCATTTCCCTACCTACAGGATAAGCTGCAGATCTTGGTTAACCCACAGCCTATTTCTTCCTACCCGCTACAAAAATTGCCTTATGTCTGTCCCATGCATTCTTCCACAGTTTTAGACCCCACAACCTCCTCAGGAAGGCTGTTCCAAGCGTCTGCCACCCTCTCTGTGAAAAAATACTTCCTCACATTGCCCCTGAAGTGCCCCCCCATCTTCAAATTGTGTCCCCTTGTTCTTGCACATCTCTTTTTCTGAAAGATGCTACCCTCTTGGACTTTGTTGATTCCACTGAGGTGCTTAAAGTTTCTACCATGTCCCCCCTCCTTTCCTCAAGGGTATACATAATAAGCTCCTTTAGTCTCTCCTCGTATGGCTTCTCTTGCAGACCCTGCACCATTTTAGTTGCTCTCCTCTGGACTGCCTCCATCCTGTCTATGTCCTTGTGGAGATGGGGTCTCCAGAACTGGACACAGTACTCCAGATGGGGTCTCACTAACTGTCTGTACAGAGGGATAAGAACTTCCTGTTTTCTGCTGGTGATGCCTCTCCCTATACGTCCCAGTATGCCCCCAGCCCTCCCTACTGCCTTCTCACATTGCTTGCTAATCTTAATTTCATCTGATATGATTACCCCCAGGTCTCTTTCCATTTTTGTTGTTGTTACTACCTCCCCCCTCAATTGTGTAATCTTCCCCTGGGTTTTTATTTCCCAGGTGCATTATTTTGCATTTCTTTGCATTGAATCCAAGCTGCCATACTTCTGACCATTCTTCCAACCTTGCCAAGTTCCATCTCATCCTTTCCAAGCCTCCTTGTGTATCAACCCTGTTGCAGATCTTTATGTCATCTGCAAAGAGGCATACTTTTCCTTCCAGTCCCTCTGCAATGTCACTTATAAAGACATTAAAAAGGGCTGGACCCAGTACTGAACCCTGTGGTACCCTACTAGTAAGCCCTCTTTCTTCAGAGTGGACTCCATTTACAATTACCTTCTATGTTCTGTTGTCCAGCCAATGTTTTACCCAGGCTACCACCCTGGGACCAACTCCCAGGCTGGTTAATTTGACTATTAATCCTTTGTGTGGGACTGTGTCAAATGCCTTGCTAAAGTCTAGGTAGGCCATGTCCACAGCCCCTCACTGGTCTACTACTTTGGTCACCCAGTCAAAGAAATTGATTAGATTCATCTGACATGACCTTCCCACTGTGAACCCATGCTGCCTTGGGTCCTGTGACCCACTGGCCTCTAGGTACTCAACAATTCTTTCCTTCAGAAGTGATTCTGTCACTTTCCTTACCACAGGGGTCAAACTGACAGGTCTGTAGTTTTCTGCCTCTGTCTTGGTCCCACTTTTGTGAAGGGGAATCACATCTACCTTCCTCCAGTCCTCAGGTACCACACCATCCTCCCATGATTTGGTAAAAAGGGTAGTCAGTGGTTTCACTAGTTCTTCCCTTAATTCTTTTTCCCCCAGTCTCGCCTCTGGCATTAGTCCAAGCTATACTCTGTGACCTGTTAATTACCTGTCCTGTTAGTCAAATGCATTTGTCTGTAACTGAAAAGATGTATACTGAACACTCTGACGTGGAATCTTTGTAAAAGAGCCTTGGCTCAATGGTATTGTTGTAATCCTAGTTCGAAATAAATAAATAAAATTGAATTCTGGGATGAATTTTATCAGGCCTCATGGCTTTGTCACCTTCAGTTTTAGGAGTTCTTGCAGAACCCTTTCTTCTGTGAAAGGACTGGGATCGACCCCCCTATCCAGAGTACTTCTGTTAATTGGATTAGGCACCTCCCCCTCCTCCTCTTTTGTGAATACTGAGCAGAAATATTCATTCAGTATCCCTGCTTTTTCACTGTCCCTCTCTGCCCACCCACCGTCCATTCTATTCAGCCTCACTATCCCTCCCTTTGTCTTTCTATGCTCCCTGATGTACCTATAAAAGGTTTTATCCCCCTTCTTAACCGAGTTGGCTATCTTTTCCTCAGTTTGGCCTTTCTTATTCTGACTGCCCTCCCTGCTTCCTTCTGCCTTATCTGGTACAGCTCTCTATCCTGATCCTTCTGTGTTTCCTTATGTAACGCCCCCTACAAATGGGGGTTCCCAAATGAAAAGTATTCTTTGAGCTTGCCTAAATGCTCACTGCCAGGCTGGTGTCGTGCGTTTTAGCAGTTTAAATGCGATTGCCAGAGAGTGCCTGTATAGCCTCTGTGTACTGTCTCTTTAAGAGCTGCCTGCATTGACGTCACAAGTAATCTGAAAGGGAGTTCTGTTGAAAGATGTAACTATTTGCTGAAAATCATTTAGAGTGATAATGATAATGTAGATTGTCTAACCTGCCTTCCTTGCAGCAGGGACTGTTTTGTTTATCTCCACTATCTTGGTCATGGACTGCGAATTGGACCAATCAGTTCTGGTGGGACCTAAAATGGAGCCGGACTACAGGAGCTGTCTGGAGTCAAAATCTGTAGGAATTGTAGTTTTGGGCTTTTGGCGCCTTTTTGCACCTGAAGGGGGAGCCTTTGTTGTGACTGACAGACAGATCAGCCAACCAAACCTTTTGGATTGTGGGGAAAGTCCCAGGCTTGCTGGCAGTTGAATCAGATCTCATTTGGGAGCTGAAGAAGTAACAGCTTGAGACAGTCAAGCAGCCGTCTGAGTAGTTTCACGCAGGAGAACTGTGGAAAGGCCTAAGTTGTGGCCTGCATGTCTGCCTGCTGCCCCTGAAAAGGAGAGAAGAGAATTATTTCGGACTAAATCCAAGTTTGTGAGAACAAAGTAAGCCACTGATTTTTTACCAGGCTTATACTTGAAGAAGACCAAAGATTCTGCTGAATGCGATCGGCCTGTCAGGATTTCCAGCTGCTTTTGAATCCCAGGTTTGTGCAGAGACTTTGCGATCGTGACCGGAGAGCGGTTTGCCTGGTACAGTAGAATTTCCTTACATGTAAATGTGCTGTGTATTGAAAGTGGGTCGTGATTTGGTTCCCCACTGTGTGAACTGTGTTCTGCTTGCTGGTACCATAGAATCCTTTACACGTAAATGTGCTGTGTATTGAAAGTGGGTCGTGATTTGGTTCCCCACTGTATAAACTCTGTTCTGCTTGCTGGAAGCTTTATCCAGCCTAATCGGACTGAATCTGCATTCATCTCCATTCGGCCTGGGCCATGCCACGCTGGCCCTGCCAGACTAACCCCATTTCAAAGAGAAAGCCATCAACAAGAGACCTGCCTGGGGATCCAACCCCTGCTCCACGCTTGAACAGGAATGACGCCTCGGCGAATCGTGTGGGCCCTGCTTCTTCTGGCACTCCAGATTAACCACCTGCTGTCTCGATTTTGTGTCCAGTCTTGGGTGTCATGAGTAATCATCAGGGTAGCTCCCTGCAACAACAGCCTAATCCAAAAGTGTGTCATCTGATTGTCTTGTTGTTTTCTTTTCACGAACTGAGCCCTCCGAGTCTGGATTACAAATAGTGTGTGTTGTGCATGTTGTTTTCTTCCATCACAGGGCCCCAACCAGCTACAACGTTCCTGGCTAGCCCACCATTCTCCATCTGGGGTACCCAGAGTATGTGACTGTTTATGGACCCTGAAGTGCATGCATAACTATTCAATTGATACAGTCTTTAAGCAAATTAACCCGATTACGCCCCTCCCTTGATCAAGTCCCTTAAATAAACCAGATCTAACTCTTTTTTGCATTTACCCTGACAGTGATTCCAGTTTGTGCAAGAGTACTGTACTGCTCTTATTTGCTGTGTATAACCTTGTTTTGCAGGGGGTCCTCAGGGCCGAGCCAGAGGAAAGCCCTGGTGGTAAGTGCAAACAGTGTGGGTACTTGTGTGGTATATCAGGGGTATTGTGAAAGTGATTATTGTGTATTGTTCCAGCTAAGGAAAGAGGGTGGTTACAGTGACCTGGAGGGCTATGCCCAAGTTAGCTTGACCACTACCAACCCTGACCTCTGGGTGGAGGCACCCGTTTCAGAACTCAGGCCCCTCAACCTGCTACTAGCCACGCAGGCAGGGGTAGTAGCCCTTGGGATAGTGCCACCTAGGGGTTACATTTTGGAGGCTCACTGCTGAGATTTCATGCCTTCTAGTGGCCAAAAATGATGAATTATTGTTAAATATTAATGACTTCCCCAGTAGAAATGGCTGTACACCAGTTGGTGGGGTGGTGTACTGGGCAGGAGATTGACCCCCAAAATGCTCTTTTTATACTGGATATTCCCTTGGGTACCAGTAAAGACACTGTAGAGGGAGCACTCTCCAAAGTTGAATGTTTAAAAAACCCTGTGGTGGTGGGTTGACATGCTGATTTGATCGGCCAAACTTTCATAGCCTTGGTAGAGTGTAGTGACCTCGTGGACAGCTCTAAAGTGCCACAGATTATTGTCCCAGAAGGAGTTCCAACTGCCTGGAGAGTGATAACAAAAGACAGTAAAGACCCCAGGGAGGATGAGCTTCCACCATTTTCTGAGACTTCTGAGGAGAAATTTGCTAAGTTGTTGCTGGAGGAAGGGAAAACTGTAGAGGACTTTAATAAACTATTACTGCCAACTGGGGGTGTTCCTTCCCCAACACCCCCTCCCACTCCAGCACCTGTTACTGCCCTGCCTTCAGTACCCATGCCAATGCTGGCCCCTATATCTGTACCTGCCATTAGTCACGACTCCTACCGAAGGCTGAAACTTTTCTTGGGCACCCTCCCCAACTACCAGGGGGAGGATGACTGGGAGACCTGGATAGACTATGTTGCCCATCTAGTACTTGAACGGCAGTGCTCAGAAGCAGAGAAACGAAAGAGGTTGAGTGAGAGCCTCTGAGGTCCTACCCTGGCTACCATCCATGCCAAGCGGGACAATTACCCCGGAGCAACTGAACAGGACTATCTTGATGCATTGGAGAATGTGTATTGGAGCCAGGATTCAGATGAGGGTCTGTGGTGGAGAATAAGAAACACTCAGTAGTACCCAGGGGAGCCATTGTCTGTGTATGTACCTCGGCTTGAAAAGCTGCTACAAGAGTGCCTCAGAAAGGGTAGTTTGCTGTCAAATGAATTAGACCGAACTAGGCTGGACCGGATTCTTAAGTCTGCTCCATTTTCAGAATTGTTACTGCTTCAGTTGTGCTCCACTGGACTGGAATCGCCCCCCTCCTGTGAGATCTAATGAAAATTTGGGGGTTGAGCAAAGGTGACCCCATGGGGAATTGCACCCATATCTGCTGCTGTTGCGCAAGTGACCGAGGAGTGATCAGCACAAGTGAGGCCTAGGGGCAAAAGTCAGCACTTAATCTAGCACTCTGAGAATGCAAAGACTTCCCGCCTGGGCCCAGCATTGGAAAGACGAGCTACTAAAGGAAGTCCGAGAGTTGAAGATGGGTGCCTCTGCAAGGGTTTCCCCCATGTTACAAGATTCTGGTCCCTTTCAGGACTTGACTGCCATGGGGTTGGGGGTGCACCCTCAGGCATCCGCTACCGAGGATGGCTCCAAGGCTGAGATTTCTGGATTGACTGCCACTCTAAAGGAACTGTTAAGACACGTTGCACCACTCTCACCACTGCAAGCAGATAGTAGACCCCAATCTCTTACTACTGCTTCAGTTCCTCATACTATGTTCTCTCCCAGGATGGCCCAGGAGTCTATCATTTGTCACAACTTTGGAAAGGATGACCATATGAAAAGAGAATGCCGGTCTCAGAAGGAATTAGAAACAGTAGTAAACAGACTCCAAGGGGAACTCTGAAAAGCAAATCAATGGCCAAAGGGTGCCAAAAATGACTGCAGTGAGGGTTGAGAAACCCTAACTCAAATTTCTTTATTATTCATCGTCTGCCCAGGCCTCTGCTACTGCCTCTCCAGACTGGTCCAAAATAGTGGGCCCTTCAATGGAGACTACGGTGACTGTGAATGGTATTCTTTACTGGTTGTGTTGACAGTGGGTCACAAGTGACCACTGTATTCCAGGACTGGTATGACAAACACTTATCTGATGTGCCTTTGCAATCCCTGGAAGGCCCATATGTGTGGGCCTGGAGTGACAAGCTTATCCCTACCTGGGGTATGTCCACCTCTGGTTGTCTTTTCCTGTAACTGTAACTGGTGTAGAGCAGCGAGTAGAGACATTGGCCCTAGTGTGTCCCCTCACTGGACTGTATGATGGGGTTCCCCTGTTAATTGGGACAAATGCCCATATGTTTGGGAGACTGGTGCAACTCTGTCATGAGAAACAAGGGCGACGGACTGGGAGGGCACTGAAAATTCTGGCTCTGATCAAGAGGTCCTATGATCTGCAACAGAAACCCAAGGAAATAGACGAGGATGAACTGGTGGGGATCATGTGGAAGAAGGATCCCGAATTAATGGTAATGGCCCCCTAACGCCCAGTGTACCATTCAAGGGGAGGTCCACCTCTGGAAAGATGTCAAGAACAAAATACTGATGTTGGATGTGCCAGGCGATGGAAAATTGCCAGAAGGATTATTAGTCAAGCCCAGCATCTTGCCTGCTCGTGCCCATGCCTATGCATGAGTGATGGTCCAGATTCACAATGTGTCAGATCAGGAGATCCGGGTGAACAGAGAGTGCACCTTAGCTACGGTACACTGCACAGACACTGCAGTATTGCCCAGCAACGAGCACCCTGGTGAGAAGGAGAGAGTGACCCCAGACTTGTTTGATTTTGGTGACTCCCCGTTGCCAGCTGAATGGAAGGATAGAATTAGCAAGAGACTTGCCCAGAGAGACCAAGTGTTTTTGTTGAAGGAATGGGATGTGGGATGTGTCCAGGGTGCAGAGCATCACATACACCTGCACAATGAATGGCCATTTCTAGTGAGGTCCCGACGCCTAGCCCCAGCAGACATAGATGATGTGAGTAGACACCTGCAGGAAATGCTTGCTGCTGGCGTGATACAAGAATCCAGGAGCCCATACGCCTCTCCCATTGTGGTTATGAGTAAGAAGAATGGGTCTGTGAGGATGTGTGTTGATTATCAAACCCTGAACCGGCGGACCTTCCCAGACCAATACACTATGCCTCGTATACAAGATGCCCTGGACTGCTTGAATGGGAACAAATGGTTCTCGGTGTTGGCTCTTCGCAGTGGATACTATCAGATCCTGATGGCCCTGGAAGACCACGAGAAAACAGTCTTCATCTGTCCATTGGGGTTTTATGAGTTTCTGAGGATGCCACGGGGGATATCGGGTGCCCCGGCCACCTTTCAGCGACTGATGGAACATGCAGTGGGAGATATGAATTTGCTGGAATGTCTGGTGTACTTGGATGATGTCATTGTGTTTGGGAGCACCTTAGAGGAGCATGAGAACTGACTGTTTAAAGTCCTAGACCGACTGAAAGACTTCGGCCTCAAGCTGTCCATTGACAAGTGCCAGTTTTTCCAAACCTCCGTGAAGTATGTGGGGTACATGGTATCTACGAAAGGGATAGATACTGACCCCAGTAAGGTTGAAACACTGACTACTTGGCCCCAGCCCCATAATCTGAAAGAACTACAATGTTTCCTGGGGTTCTGTGGCTACTACCGCAGGTTCATAAAAGACTAATCCAAGGTGATTCGCCCACTCTTGAACCTTACCCAGGGTTACCCTCCTACCAATTGCAAATACAAAAAAGGGGCAGTTAAAGAACCAGAAAAAAGTATACTTACACCCAGGTGAACTCTTCGGGCCCCACTAGATGCCCGACTGTGAAGCAGCCTTCCATGAAATCATACACCTGCTCACCCACGCCCCCATCCCCTCGCCTGTGCTGACCCCACCAAACCCTATGTGCTGCATATGGACGCTAGTTTGCAGGGTCTAGGAGCGGTGCTGTATCAAGACCATGAGGATGGCCTGAGCCAGTAGCTTTCACCAGTAGGAGCTTGACCCCATCTTAACGAAACTACCCTGTGCATAAGTTGGAGTTCCTTGTGCTAAAATGTACCATTTTTGACCAGTTTCATGAATACCTCTATGGGGCAAAGATATTGGTGAAGACTGACAGTAACCCATTGACCTATGTACAGACTTCAGCTTAGTTAGACGCCATTGGACACCAGTGGCTTTCTGCATTATCAACCTATGATTATGCTGTCGAATACAGACCGGTCCTGAACCACATTGATGCTGACGCCCTATCACGAAGGTCCACTTCCAAGAGTGATAGGGTCAGGCTGTCTGAACCTGACATTCGAGCATTGTGCCAACCGTTTGATAGAGATGAACAGATGTCTGCGGACACAGTTGACTGTTTAGTAGATTGCTTGGGCCCTTCTGACACCTGCATACCAGCTGATTATTGCCACTTCTCTGCTCTAGATATTAGTGCACTACCTCAATTTGACAATGACAGCATTCAGTGGGCTCAATCTCAATATCCTATGATTCAGCCAGCACTTGATGCCCTGCGTGTGGGGAAAGATGTGTCTAAGTTACGTTCCACTGACTTGTGAACTGCTTTATTGTTTAAAGAAGGCCCCAGACTGAAGTTGCTCAATCAGTTGTTGTATAGAGAGACAGTAGATTGTAGGGCAAAGTAGACAAGCAACAATTGGTCCTGCCCATGGCCTTTAAAGATTTGGTACTAAGGACCCTCCACAATCACATGGGGAACCTCAGTATTGACAAAACCCTTGACCTGGTATGATCTCGCTTCTACTGGCCCAAAATGGGGGCAGATGTTGAGCACCATCTAAAGACTTGTAGTCGCTGCCTGCAAAAAAAAGCCCTGCCTCAGAGGGATGCCCCCCTTGTTAATATTACTACCAGCACCCCCATGGAACTAGTCTGCATAGACTTCTTGTGTTTAGAACCTGATCAGTGGAACATTGGCAATGTGTTAGTGGTTACGGATCATTTCACATGGTATGCATGAGCTTTTCCCACCAAAGATCAAAAGGCATCTACCGTGGCCAAGGTGCTAGTGGAAAATTTCTTTGTCCACTATGGTGCCCCCCAGTGGATCTACTCTAACCAGGGCAAAGACTTTGAAAGTCGACTAATCAAAGAAATGCTCTCTCTATGGGGGGTGCAAAAGTCAAGAACCACCCCCTATCACCCGCAGGGAGATCTTCAACCAGAACGTTTTACCCACACCCTTCTAGACATGTCGGGCACCCTCCACCCAAAAGACAAGCATAAATGGAGCCAGCAGATTAGCACCTTGGTACACGCATACAATTGCATGAAAAATGATGCTACTGGGTTCTCCCCCTACTGCCTCATGTTCATGAGAGAGGCCCGGCTGCCAGCTGATTTCTGTTTTGGGGTCTCTCCAGATGGGGTCCGAGCCGAAAACTACTTGCAATATGCACAAAAACTGAAAGCTCAATTGAACCATGCCTATCAACTGGCCCAGACAATGGCCATCAAGAGAAATCTAGCCAACAAAGAGAGGCATGATAAAAAAGTAAAGGCTTAAGAGCTTCGACCTGGAGACCATGTGCTGTTATGTAATTTGGGACTGCATGGTAAACACAAAATTGCTGATTGGTGGCACCATCTTCCCCATGTAGTAGTTGGAAAGTTGGATGATTTACCTGTGTACAAGGTGGGCCAGAGAACAACTTCAAAGCTGTCAAGGCCATGCACCGTAACCACTTGCTACCTATCGGTCAAGTCATGATTGAGGCTGAACCCCTAGAAATTGAGCCCCCTGGGCCAGTGACTCATACTGCTGCAAGAAAGAGACAGAGTCAACCTACCCCAGTGGTCACACATTTAAGGTTTCCTCTGAAGCAGGCCAGAACGATAGTGACTGTCAGTCCACTTCTGACAAAAGTGAGTGCAACTATGCCTATTACCCATCCTATGAACTGAGTCAGCTGTTTTGAGGTAACCCCATGACTAATTGTGGGGATGAAGCTGGGCCTTCTGGACTGCCTAACCCCCCAGCTTTATTTAACCTGTACATTGAAACTTGGGTAGAAGAACTAAAACATGTGGAAACATTTCCACCAAGGATTTGTGGGGAAGCGGTTCAGCTGCTGTTGTATGCAGACGAGGCTATACTTCTCTCACAAACAAAAATAGGTTTAAAGTGGGCTAGTGCCATGTCGGTAGAAATTCTCATGAAATTAGATCTTATGATAAATCAAATGTAACCCCTAGATGGCGCTATCCCAGGGGCTACTACCCCTGCCTGATTTGCCACTAACAGGTTGAGGGGCCTGGATCCAATGGCGGGTGCCTCCACCCAGAGGTCAGGGTTTGCAATAGTTAAACTAACTTGGTCACAGCCCTCTGGGACACTGCAACCCCCCTTTCTTCCCACTAGTGGCCCACACAATATATCAGAATTACCTTCACAGTATACACTTACCCCCAGGTCTGGTTCCGCACTGGGACCTCCTGTGAAATGAGATACAGTGCAACAATCACAGTACAGTACTTTAACATAGACAAATACCTCAGGCAGTATAACTTTGCTGAAACAAAGCAGCTCTGATTTATTTAGGGGATATAACAAGGACAGGGGAAATCAGGTTAATTAGCTTATCACTCTAATAATCTACTTATGGCTCTGTGCACAGGCCTATCCCTATCAGTTACTGTCCCTGGGTACCCAAGCCCAGTGGCTAGTCCAAACCGTGGCAGCTGGTAGGGGCCCTTTCACACAGAGAAAAGGAGAATTAAACAGTCAGCAGTACAGTAATTCCATTTGGATTTAATGTGGCAATTCAACAGGGAGCAACCTGAATTAGTACTACGACCTCCAAATAAGATAGGGTCCTTCAATGTCAGCAGGGCTCACTTGAGGTACACAAACCCTTCTACACATCCATATAAAAGAAAGCACTATACCAGGCAGGCTGCATCTGTATCCCGATCGCAATTACTGCACAATACCCGGAGAACACACAGCAGATTCAGTTCCTGACAGACAGAGTGCAATTTTCAGCAATTCCTCCAGTCTTCTACAGGGTGAGCCTGGTTTCTACTCTTCAGAGATCCTTTGATTCTTTTCACAGGACGGATTCAGTCCTAACAAGCTGTTACACAAGCTGCAGACCGGAACTCTGGGCCCTACACACGTTTTTTGACTAAAACTGCACACTGAAAAAGCACAGGGCTCCTTCCTTCTTCACTGCCAAAGCTCAACTGAAACTCCAACCGACAAAACCGGCACTTCCTTTGAGTTCCTCCCAGTTCTTGACTGGATTGGCTGTCACTCACAATAGACTGCTGCTGTTGGTCCAAAAGGCACTGAAGTCTAAACTACATCTCCCAGAGTCACTGCCCATAAATCCTCTTGTGGCTGGCTCAGATTATGAGTCCAAGTTCTGATTCGTCCAAGGCACCATTTTAGAGCTAGCTTACCCCACACTGATTGGTCCAGTTCAGCAGTTCAAAACTAGAATGGGGAACTAGCAGACACAGTTCTGACTGCAAAGAAAGCAGGTTAGACAAACTGTAATTTCATTATTACTCTAAATAATTTCTGGCAAACAGTTACATCTTTCAGATAGGTTCCCTTTGCACTCCTAGTGACTGCAAAAATGAAGTGAATTGGCAGCAGCTTGAGTGGTACTCAATCAAAGAAACACACAGTCCCCCATACAAACTAATTATGTCTGCAAGCAGACAGCTCTTAAAGAGACAGTACCAGAGGTTCTAAAAACACTCACTGATAAATGGCTTAAATGCCAAACACCATTCAGGCTTGGAGCATTCAAGCAAGCTCCTGGAAGTCTTTTGGGAACCCCCATTTGCAGGGGGGTTACACAAACAAAGACTAAGATAGTGACATTTCAAAAAGGTAAGGCTAGAAATTTGATGCATTGGAAGACAGGGAATTTGAATAGCGAAGAAGTAAGTAGCTTCTGTTATTTAGGAGTTACCTTTAGTAGTGACTTAAGTTGGAAAAGGCAAAGAGAACAAGTGTATAACAAGTCAGTGAAGGTATTAAATGGCATTAGGCACTTTTCAAATACGATAGCCAGTAATTCATTTTTGGCACAATTAAGATGTCTGAAAGTAAAAGTTGAGGCCCAAATGTTATATGGTGTAGAAGTTTGGGGATTTGCATATACTAATAATTTAAAAGAGTCAGAAGTGATACAAAACAACTATCTAAGAAATAGCCTGGGCCTACCTAAATATGTAACAGTAGCTGGGGTAAGATTGGAAACTGGAATATGTTCAATATACTGTATATTAAGTCCATAAAGAGAGCTCTGCTGTATTGGAAAAAAAAATAGTGGTGGCCGAGGAAAGAAATTTAATAAAACTATGCTGGGAAGAAGCGAAGACATGGGATAGGAAGAGACAATGGACCTGGTTGGGGATATTAAATCAAGAATTAAATAGGAATGGGTTGGAGTACAATTATATCTATGGTACTTCGTATAACCCGGTAGGATTTGTAAAGGAAGCCATACAACGTAAGGAGGATGTATCAAAAAGTATGGATTTTATTAGAATGAAAGATCATTAATTAAATGATCCTCTAAAATATGTTAAGTTAGACTTTGGATTGGAAAAATATTTACTTAAATGTGAGCAGGTAAAACAAAGGAAGGCGATAACCAGACTAAGATTTGGAATCCTTGATAGCTGGCAATTAAGGAGAGGAAATGCTCAGTCATCAGTATGTGCAGGGTGTCAGAAAGCGGTATTGCCTAGCAAACATTTATTATATGAATGTGAAGCTTTTGAACAAGAAAGAACTATGTATGTTGGTCAGCATTTTAATGGTTTAGAACAAATGAATAATAATCAAAAGATGATTCTGATATTAAATTGTGAAAGTACTACTTATTTCTGCCCTTGCAAGTTTTGCACGGAAGATTGCTAAGAGACTAAAATGGAATCTATAGCTGATTTTAGGATGTTTATGATGTTACAATGACTGGTGGTTGTATGTTGAATTTTAAATGTTTCTATATGTGATAAATAATTTTTATATACAAACAAATAAAATAAAACTTGAACTTGTGGGGATGAAGCTGGGCCTTCTGGACTGCCTAACCCCCCAACCTTGTCCTTGGAACCAATGCTCCCTGAAATTGAAGTGCAAAGTATCACGTCTGAAGATGTTGAGTCTCTGTGTATTGTGGAACTGTATGATTTGCCTGAGGGAGGGGCTGAAGGAATGAGTCTTTCTGGAGACATAACAGAATTTGAAGAACACCATGAGAGTGCTGACAACCCCCCTTCAGTGCCTCAAAGTTTGATTGTGCCTGAGCCTTCACAAAATGAGTCAAGTGTTGTAGAAACAGAGCCTGCAGAGCAAGGGGCTGACAGTGCCCCAAGTTTGGACGTTCCCATCCAGGCAGAGGCACCCCTCACAAGTGACGAGAGTCCTCAGACCAGCGCTGACAGTATAGAGACTGTAATTGTCCCCTTCAGAAAGACTGGCTGAACTGTCAAGCCAGTAGTACACTTCAGTTATGATTCTCCGAGGAGGCCAGTGGATTTGCCTTTCAGTGTGGTGCACAAAGGTGTTTATGTCTCACCAAGCTCATTGCCCAAATTGAGCTTGACAGCCAGTTCCAGGTTACGTGTCTTTCCCTCTCACCATGGTGCCCCGGTCCCCTCTAGCCCAGAGTTAACTGATAGGGAAGGGCCCCCTCTTGCATTGTTTAAGGTACAAGAAGTTATTACCTGATTCAGTATAGTAATGTTCAATTTACCTGTGTGAAATACGCACAGTGTGTTGTCAGAATGGATATAGTATCATGAAGTGTAGTGAATATGTATAGTAAAGTAAGAAGTTTATGTTAACTGATGCATGATGGTACAGACTTGAGGCAGACACCAAGTTTTCTCCAGGTAGGGAAGGGCGTAACCTCCCCTACAAATGGGGGTTCCCAAAAAGTCTTACTCGAGCTTGCCTAAATGCTCACTGCCAGGCTGGTGTCCTACGTTTTAGCAGTTAAATGTGATTGCCAGAGAGTGCCTGTATAGCCTCTGTGTACTGTCTCTTTAAGAGCTGCCTGGATTGCAGTCATAAGTAATCTGAAAGGGAGCTCTGTTGAAAGATGAAACTATTTGCTGAAAATCATTTAGAGTGATAATGATAATGTAGTTTGTCTAACCAGCCTTCTTTGCAGCAAGGACTGTTTTGTTTATCTCCACTATCTTGGTCCTGGACTGCAAATTGGACCAATCAGTTCTGGTGGGACCTAAAATGGAGCCTGGCTACAGGAGCTGTCTGGAGTCAAAATCTGTAGGAATTGTAGTTTTGGGCTTTTGGCGCTTTTTGCACCTGAAGGGGGAGCCTTTGTTGTGACTTACAGACAGATCAGCCAACCAAACCTTTTGGATTCTGGGGAAAGTCCCAGGCTTGCTGGCAGTTGAATCAGATCTCAGTTGGGAGCTGAAGAAGCAACAGCTTGAGACAGTCAAGCAGCCGTCTGAGTAGTTTCATGCGGGAGAACTGTGGAAAGGCCTGAGTTGTAGCCTGCATGTCTGCCTGCTGCCCCTGAGAGGGAGAAGAGAATTATTTCGAACTAAATCCAAGTTTGTGATAATGAAGTAAGACACTGATTTTTTACCAGGCTCATACCTGAAGACCGAAGATTTTGCTGAATGCAATCGACCTGTTAGGATTTCCAGCTGCTTTTGAATCCCCAGTTTGTGCAGAGACTTTGCAATCCTGACTGGAGAGTGGTTTGCCTGGTACAGTAGAATTTCCTTACATGTAAATGTGCTGTGTATTGAAAGTGGGTCGTAATTTGGTTCCCCACTGTGTGAACTCTGTTTTGCTTGCTGGTACCATAGAATCCTTTACATGTAAATGCGCTGTGTATTGAAAGTAGGTCGTGACTTGGTTCCCCACTGTGTGAACTGTGTTCTGCTTGCTGGTACCATAGAATCCTTTATGTGTAAATGTGCTGTGTATTGAAAGTGGGTCATGATTTGGTTCCCCACTGTGTGAACTGTGTTCTGCTTGCTTGAAGCTTTATCCAGCCTAATCAGACTGAATCCGCGTTTATCTCCATTCGGCCTGGGCCGTGCCATGCTGGCCCTGCCAGACTACCCCACTGCACAGAGAAAGCCACCGAGAGACCTGCCTGGGGATCAGCCCCATGCGCCATGCCTGAACAGGAATGACGCCGCGGCGAATCGTGTGGGCCCTGCTTCTCCTGGTACTCCAGATTAATCACCTGCTGTCTTGATTTTCATCCAGCCTGTGTCCAGTCTTGGGTATCATGAGTAATCATCAGGATAGCTCCCTGCAACAACAGCCTAATCTAAAAGTGTGTCATCTGATTGTCTTGTTGTTTTTTTTCATGAACTGAGCCCTCCGGCTGATTACAAATAGTGTGTGTTGTGCATGTTGTTTTCTTCCATCACAGGGCCCCAACCAGCTGCAACGTTCCTGGCTAGCCCACCATTCTCCATCTTGTAACTCAGAGTGTGTGACTGTTTATGGACCCTGAAGTGCATGCATAACTGTTTGAATGATACAGCCTTTAAACAAATTAACCTGATTACGCCCCTCCCTTGTTCAAGTCTCTTAAATAAATCAGATCTAACACTTTTTTGAATTTACCCTGACTGCGGTTCCAGTTTGTGCAAGAGTACTGTACTGCTCTTATTTGCTGTGTATAACCTTGTTTTACAGGGGGTCCCCAGGGCTGGGCCAGAGGAAAGCCCTGGTGGTAAGTGCAAACAGTGTGGGTACTTGTGTGGTGTATCAGGGGTATTGTGAAAGTGATTATTGTGTATTGTTCCAGCCACTAGTAAGGAAGGAGGGGGTTACAGTGTTCCGGAGGGCTGTGCCCAGGTTAGCTTATACCAAGCCTGACCTCCGGGTAGAAGCACCCGTTTCAGAACTCAGGCCCCTTAACCTGCTGCTAGCCAAGCAGGCAGGGGTAGTAGCCCTTGGGATAGCACCACCTAGGGGTTACACTTATACTTCCTGAATGCTATCTTTTTCTCCTTGACCTTCACCACCAGCTCTTTTCAGAACCATAGTGGCTTTTTCTTTCATTTTGATTTATTTGCTTCACACAAAGGCTTGTTGCCTCTGTGATGGCAGTTTCCCCATTGTTGCTCCACCCCTCCTTCCAGCCATCTTGCCAAAGTCAGCCCTGCTGAAGTCCAGTACCCTCACTTTTGTATGGCTTGACTCTGTAGCTGAGTTTATCGTGAACCACACTGTTTGATGGTCATTTGTTCCCAGATGGCTACCCACTTCTAAATCTGAGATCCTCTCACTGTCCCCATCAACAGTATCTCCCCTTTCTCTGCCATCCTAAGAATGCCTGCTATCATATCCTTGTCCATTCCCTCCCCCTGACATGGGGGTCTGTAAACAACCCATGTGCGGATTGTGGTGCCATTTCCAGTCTCTAAGGTGACCCATAGTGCCTCCTCTCCTCCCTGTTTACTCTTTTGTTCAGTTGCTTTTATCCCTTCCATTACATAAAGCTACTCCTCCCCCTCTTCTCCCCTCCCTGTCTCTCCTGTAGGTTGTGTACCCTGGTATGTTATAATCCTAGTCATGGCTCTCTGTGTACCAGGTTTCTGATACTGCTATGATATCCAGGCATCCCTCTTCCATCAAGGCCACCAGTTCAGGGAGCTTGTTGCCCAGACTATGGGCATTGGTACTCATTACCCTCCATTTCCTGATGGCCTTACACCTTTTTGCCCCATCCCTGTCCTTATTGCCTTTGTCACTTTCTCCATTTACCCCTGCCCTTCTCCCTATTGACATCTCTATCTTGGTGTTTACCTCACTTACTAACTTGAATTTTTTGGGGGGGGCTATGATTTCCCTGCTCCTTTCCAGTGCCTCCCCCAATGGCTAGTTTAAATGCTTGCCAATGAAGCATTTAAACCTATCACCTAGGATCCTGGTTCCCCTCCTGGACAGATGCAGACCATCATGTCAGTATAGGCCTGCATCATTCCAGGTGGACCCCCAGTCCCCAATGAAACCAAATCCCTGAGCTCTGCACCAGTTTTTCAACCACTGATTGAATCTCATGGTGTGGAGCACCCTAGCCTCACCTATGCCATAGACAGGCAGCACCTCTGAAAAAGTTATCGTTCATGCTACTTGTCTAAGGCCCCTTCCCAACTCCACAAACTCTTCCTGCACTGCTCTGATCCCTTTCTTAGCCAGGTCATTTGTTCCTAGGTGGACAATGACATCCAGTTCCCTCCTCTGTGCAGCTGCTCTGGTGACCCTGAGGATTCACTCCCTGTCCCTCCAAGCCATGGCACCAGGATGGCACCTTACCTCCCTCTCCCCTTCCTCCCCCAGTTCTACCTTCCTAACAATGGAACCCCCCACCAGGAGTTGTTTTCTTCCCCTGTGGGGTCCCATGCCACTCTCCTGTGGGTCTCCTTTGTGGAGGTTCCCAGCATCCTCCTTGGTCTCCACTGCGGGTGCCTCCATAGAGGAACCACACTTTGCCAGAATGGCATATGCATTGTGGAGAGGTACAACTGGAGGGATGCACCTCTGTTCCTCCACCATCACCCTCCTTGAGCCCACAGTGGTCCAATCACTCTTCTTTCTTGGCAACCTCTGAGGCAATGGTGATGGCCCTGGTGGTCCCTGGATTAATTAATTAATTTATTTATTAGCTTTTGGTAACCGGGTAAGTGCACTAGGCAACAGACCTGCCTATTTTCAGGCACGACCTGGGAGAGCACAGGACACTGGTTACAATATGCAGAAATGCACAGACATAATATAGGTGTACAGGAGCAAAACAAGATATACATTGGGTAGCACAGTAATAGTTACATAAGGGTACATTTTAGGCATAGATCATAATAAGGATGTAAAATAAAACAATTAGGGTAACCATAAGACAGCTGAGGACAGTAAAGACATCAAGGTTCATAGCCACCTAGACAAGCGTATTGCATGGGAGAACGTTAGTGTAGTACTCAGGGTCAGACCCAACAGCCTGCAGGGACAAAGCAAATTAAGAGCATTTATGCTGGCCAGAGGCTAGGAGGTGGGTGAACAGCGAGTTTTGAATTCTCGATGGGAGGCTGAAGTTTTCACCATAAGGGGAGTGAGTTCCAGAATTTGGGAGCAAATGGGCAAATGCCTGTTCACCCATTTTGTCATGCAAGGTCTAGTGGAGAGCATGGGGACAGAGGAAGACCTGAGGGTATGGGTGTGTGAGGCAGGAGTCAGGAGGTTGGCAAGATAGACA
The DNA here is from genome assembly GCA_016271365.2 of Neoceratodus forsteri. NCBI lineage: Eukaryota > Metazoa > Chordata > Ceratodontiformes > Ceratodontidae > Neoceratodus > Neoceratodus forsteri. Next base: position 172,043,987 of record CM028131.1, on the reverse strand, counting down.
GGGCAGGGAGGTCTAGACAGGGAGTCGATAAAGCAGCCCAGGGAGTAGGCTCGAATATCCTTAGGTGACAGCCAATTTAAGCCAGCGTAAAGGAGACAATGATGGGTAAGGCGTGGGGCAGTTAAGTGAATCTACAGATGTTGTTGTAGACAGTGTCCCATTTGTGGAGTGTAGCAGAGTTTGCAGCAAAGAGGAGGGCAGAGCATATTGGAGCTGGGGTAAGAGAATACCTCTCGCAACAGAAAGTCTAGCGGAAAGAGTGAGGGAGTGGCACACGCGATAAGCTCTGCCAATTTTAGCATTGACGGCACGGCACACCATATTGACATGTTGAGACAGGTCAAGTGTGGGATCCAAAGTGACCCCAAGGTACTTGAAGGACTCAGTGTTTGAGATGAGGGAGCCATCAAGGCATTGAACCTGGAGCCTGTTCGCAGGGGCAGACAGTTTTTTAGAGGATCCGAATAGCACAGCACAGGTTTTTTCCTAGGTTCAGGACTTGGTGGTTGCTAGACAGCCAGGTCTGCAGGAATTGGAAGTCTTTAGTGAGAGTGGAGTTGATGGCAGCAACTGATTTTGACCCAGAGTAGAGAACAAGGTCATCTGCGTACATAGGAGTGCAGCTAAGCCAGGACATGGTGGGAATATCATTTAGGAAGAGGGAGAAGAGTAGAGGTCCAAGAGTGGATCCTTGGGGAACTCCACAGGAGATGTTTAGGGGGGAGGAAAGGGCCTTGTGAAATGCTACCACCTGAGTCCGATTGTCAAGATAGCTATGGAACACGGAGAGGGCTGGATGGGAGAGGAGGTCCCACAACTCCTGGCCAACTCATCCTGGAGATGAGCAACCTCCTCCCTCAGCCCAGAGAGGTGCCTGCAGACGGGACAACACTGCATCCTCCAGAATGTCTCCTGGAAGACTGCTGCTCCACAGCCACTGCACTGCACCACTCCCATCATGTCTTATTTTTGGCCCCTTCACTGTTGTTTGGAATGCTTGCTCTTTCCTCTATTTATTTTTTTTCTCCCCACTTACTTACTGCCTTTGTGCCTATTCAGCTCCTGATCTTTCTGTTCTGAGACAAGAAGATCCTATATTTCTCAGTAGTCTCCTTGCTTGCTCAGAGGCAGACCTCCAGCAGCCGGGGGGCGGGCAGAGAGTTACTCTCGTCCTTCTAGGATGGCTAGTCTTTGGTGACTCTGTGATCACTCACTTCCTTCTCCCAAATAGGAAGTTTCTGTTGTCAGTCAAATCCTGTGCCTATAAAAGTAGAACTGGCTTTGGGTTGTGGAGGGAAGGGGAGGGAAGGGAAGGAGGGCAATATAGTCCCAGTAGTGAAGTCCAGTCACAACAGCAGGTCCTTCGTCCTGGTGTTCTCTGTCAGTTCTCTGGCAGAAGCTATCTAGGGCAGTGTTTAAATCTGGCTTTAACCTGGCTTCCTTCTAGCTAAGACACTCCCCCTTCTTAACAGATCTTACTACATTTA